>OY723407.1:10000-1411689 GCA_963210345.1 Inga oerstediana
CTGAACCCTGGACCCTGCACAATGGACCCTGGACCCTGGACCCTGGACCCTGACCCCTGACCCCTGACCTGTGACCCCTGACCCCCTAACCCTAAACCCAAAACCCCTAACCCCCTAACCCCCTAACCCTAAACCCTAAATCCTAAAGGGAAATTTGAATGTGACAAAGCCACTCCACCTGTAGAAAGAACAGTGGAGCAAAATTTTTATTTAATTGAGTCAATTTTTTTGAACAGTAATTTAGTCAAATTTAAGCCATAAAATATTTTGTATTTGTTGGTCTGGATTCATAACATCTGACTCATTGATTCCATCCAAATTTTCAACTCATGCGTTATATGCCAGTAGTATTTATATTTTATATCCAAAAAATTATTGGCGTCCAAGATTTTCAACACGTGCGTTATATCATATATGCTAGGAGTACTTATATTTTATACCCAAAAAATTATTGGTCTAAATCTTCAACAACGCATGCGCTGTAATTCCGCCCAAATGACAAGATTTCCAACGCTATAATTCCGCTTCCAACGCATGCGTTATATTTTTTTTTTGTCGAAACGCATGCGTTATATTTCAGTTTCACCCTTTTATTTTTTTTAAAAGCATGTCATGTCTTATCTTACCCATAGAGCCGTCCTTTGCCCACCTTCTTGTCACATCGCTTCTAATTTTTATGTCGTAGGCGTGCGAGGGCATGTGCACTTCTTTATTTTATCGTATCAGCAAATCCTAAAGTCTTATTGTCCCTTATTTTTGAATTTGGGTAGATATGGATAATCTTCGTTTTTGTTTTGTTATGTGCACGAATGATATATAATTAGAATTTGTTTGGTGGTAGTTGAGATAAGGATGGAGGTGTTCACAATTTCTATAAACATGGTGTAAAATTTATCCAAGATTCGGTGATTTCTCCTTTATCAAAGAATCGGTGATATTTCCTTTACCTTGATATTTGTGAATAGCTTTTCTATTTGAGAAGTCTATACTAGTTCGAGCATCATGGATTCTTTTTATACCTGTGGCTTGCAATTGGTATTATAAGGAAGTAGTCATTGATTATCAAATCTGTGTTTGTTTGTTCTGATGGCTTAAATAATTAATTCAGTGATCATTCACTATAAAAACCCTAAACCCTGCACCGTGAACCCTGAACCCTGCACCCTGCACCCTGGACCCTGGACCCCGACCCCGACCCCAACCCCTGACCCCGGACCCCTGACCCCCTAACCCTAAACCCCAAACCCCAAACCCCAAACCCCAAACCCCAAACCTGAAACCCGAACCCCCACCCGAATCAGCAACCCTAAACCCTAAACCCTAAAAACCCCAAACCCCAAACACCAAACCCCAAACCCGTAACCCTCAACCTTCAACCCCAAACCCCAAACCCGTAACCCCAAGACCCGACACCCCTAATTCTCAGCCCTCATCCCGAAACCCTAAACCCCAAATAACTTCCTTATCCTATACATATAAAACTATCAATAATGTAACCAACGCTAAACACTTGTAACAATTAACATAAGACATAATAAATCATAAAACACAAATAATGGTTGGTTGTTATCACCTCGTAACTTTTACCATTTGGCCATGTCACTTAATTTAGGCTTAATGGAGGACCATTTAAGTGAGTCACGAGCTAAACAAAAATGAGAAGTCAAGTGAATCCACTTTTCCCATATCAAATATAGTGATATATAGTAGAAAATGATTGTTACTAAGGGCAATACATTAAAATATTTCAAACACATTACTCAAGGTTTTGGCCTACTTATTTCATAGAAAACCTCTTTCTTCCTTTTTAATCCTTAAGTAGGAGCAATCAAGGATAGTTTAATAGGGACGAAAGAACTTGCTCAATGCTTTCTAGCTATACTCAACAGGAGTAGGCAATACAACAATTGGGCAAACTTATCCATTAAGGATAACGATATGCTGTCTTTTCACTATACCATGGAGTTTTTGAATAGTTCTGTATTGTGCATGAAGCAAAGAATGCAAAGGCCTACATATCACACACAGGTAAATGTTATTTGATGCAAATTTCTATTTTTCCTCTTATGTTGCAAGGTTTCTTTTCAAGAGAGGGCATGTGACAATGGCCTTGTAGCCTAGTAGTATGAAAACTCCCTTATAAGTAGGAGGTGCAAGTTTAATATCACTTGTAACCTTATGTTGTTAGAACCTTCCCCTTTAATTCTTTAATAATAATAATAATAATAATAATAATAATAATAATAATAATAATAATAATAGGGCGCGTGAGGGCTGAAATAAGAGTATCCCTTTGTTCTTTAATTTTACATCATTTGAAACAACCTCTCCGATTGTGGGGATAAATTACGTACATCTATCCTTTCCAAACCCCACCTAGTGGGAGCCTTGTGCACTGAGGATATTTTATGATATCCTCCAAAGGCTTTCATGGTTTTACAAAGGCTGATTGTTTGTCATTAGTAGGCTGCTTTTCCCATTCTCATCGATAAATTCTATAATGGGTGGCCTAGTGCACAAAGCTTTCACCAAGTGAGGTCTGAAGAGGGATAAATGTACGCATCCTTACCCTCGCAAGCAAAGAGGCTGTTTTTAGGATTTGAACTCGTGACCTCCAGGTTATATGACAATAACCTTACCCGGCACTGAGATAAATTCTATCTCTTCTAAAAAATATTACAAATCAACTTAAAGATTAAAAAATATTCTCAAAATAAAAGAACCTTTGATAAATTTTGTTAAAATACTCAAGTCCCCCCTCCCCAAACAAAAAAAAGGGGGGGACAAACAACTCATGCCTTTCAATTTAGATTAGTAATTATGAAACTATGACAAGATGTCTGAAAAGGTCTAATGTGGCAAGATGCATAGGTAATAAATAGAGATGCAAAGAAAGCCACTCCAAGAGACAATTACAATTAGAGATATTAGGGACTAATGAGTAACTAATGCTTAACAATGATGGTCAAGGTAGTGGCAGTGGCAAGGAGATGATGAGCTTATGCTATTAGGTCTCTATTGAAAAGCTAGTCATAGGATTTACCTCCAGATAATGAAAATTTGAGTCAGATATAAATTGTAATAATACACGCCCTTCTTGAATAACACTACTTAATGACGATTTGCATAATTATATAACTTGTTACAAATCTCCTTAATCCTTATCATATTATAATTGTCAAGAAAGTTAATTTATAATATTATGTTAGCCAGTGCAACAAAAGATAATGTACTATACGTGTATACATGGAAGACCTATATGTTGAGATAATCAATAAAACATTACCTTTCACTATCTTTATCTATAATAAAACATAAACTCATATTGTATTCTATAGGACTGTGTAGTTTGTGATGTTTGGTGGACCCTCTTCGAAACAATTCCAGCATATGAAGGGAATACAAATAGTGAAGAGGAAATAGAAGCCCTTATTTCTCTACAATTTAAAGCATTGCCATAAGCATTTCAGGTTTCTGCTGAATGTCAAGAAGAAGCTAATGTCAAGGTTGTAAAGAAGCTGCTTGATCTTTTCCATACTAGGCGTCTCGGACATTATACATTAGATCCTCTTCATGGAAATCCACATTGTACATTGTAAGCGAAAGAAGTTAGCTTTGTTGTTTATGGTTAATGACCCCTGCAATTTGCAACAAATTTGACATTCTCTATTGATGATTAGTTAATAGTCTACATTTAAAAGAGATAAGATAGAGTAGAAGAACTAGAATCCATATAGATAGGTTATTGGATTCAAAATCAAACCAATTGAACAACCAAAACCGATCAATGGTTTTATTAGTTTATTAAAATATTTTTATTACATATTAGTATTAACTTTTCATTTGTAAAAAGAGATTTATGGGGGTGTTCCGGGAAGGGCCAGGACCGTGAAACCCCATTCTTGATCCTGATCCCGAAGAAGGCTCGGGAAGGGAAATTATTCCTGATCCCGATTGCGAAAAATTCTTGACCTACTCGGGATCGAGATTTCCTAAGTCAGGATTGGGAATTCCCGAATAATATTTTGGGTCTTTTTTGTTGTAATTTTGGGTCATGATCTTGGGCTAGTTAACTTGACCCTATGGTCTTTTATGTTATTATTGTGCACAAAACCTTTACAAAACTTCAAATAAGAAAAAAACAAGGAAAGAAAATCTGTGATTTGAATTAAAAATGTAAATTTCATATGGTAACAACATTCTAATTTTGCACATAGAAAATAAATGGTTTCAACGTTCTAAATTGTAATAGTATACATATTGAAGCTAAATGCAATATTGTTTTTGTTAGTCATTTCTACCTATATGAAAAAAAAAATTAAGCACCTGGTAAGTTTTAAAGCTCCCAAAATATGCTAGAAAACCATTTTAAAAGATGCATTTATGATCTATGTACTTTTATTTTGAATGCATTATACAACAATGATACCTTAATGATTCCTCAAAATTGCAGAAAAATGATGTTAAAATATTTACTTTCCATTAAAAAAAATCTTCTATACAAAGCTTCTTAAAAGGACAAGAAATAAAAGACATTTTATCAAAATAAGTAGTTGACGAATCCAAACTAGTTTCACACGGGAAGAAGGAATAAATCTTGAATTCATTCTTGGACATGGTTCTCACTTCGCAGCCGACACTTCACACACACAAATAGGATATAGTTTTTCTGTGATTATATAAAATAGTGCAATTGGGTTCTATAATTTAATATTCTATGAATAATAAATTTTTATAATAATTCTATTGTAACATTATTTTTTGTGAATTATTTTAATATTCTTCTTAATTTTTTAATTTAAAAAATATTTATATTCTTTATTTTTTAACTCTCATTTTTATTTATTTTTATATTTATGAAATTTAAATTATAATAACAAATTTTTCTACAAATAGAATAAAATTATACTATAATTAATTAATTATACTAATTTTTCCTAATTATATAATTATTAATTTAAATTTTTGTTTATTAAATAAGTTAAAACTTAAACAACTTACAAGGACTTGATTAAAAATTTAGTGAAATAATAAGAACCTGATAAAAAGAAAAAAAAAACTACAAAGATCAACGGAAAAATTCTAAATAAATACTATTTGAATTTAGAAAATCCCAAAAAATCTGTTAATACATGGAAAGGATAAATAAGTCTCAAGAGACTAATGTGAGATTTTGAAATGTTGTCATTTTGTCAAAATGCCCCTTAAGTTTTTTTTTCAAAAGGAAGAACCTTCATCAATATCGGAGCTCCACCATCCAATATCACCCCGCCGATAGGCCTCTTGCTGCCAAAGCTCCAATGTCAACTTAAGTAATGAGATTGATTACTTGAACTTTATAAGCCATGTTCGGCATCGTTGATAAGTTAACTAAAGGTAATGACAACTTGAGTAAGTCGATTGACAATTTGTGCTCCCGAAGTTGTAAATGGCTATACTCAAGTTGTGATTGCTGTTATTTAACTTGTCAACGACGCTTGATAGGGCTTAGGAAGTTTAAGCAGTCAATCCTATTACTTGGTGCCCAGAGCTCCGATAGCCGGCGCCAGAGCTCCAGCAATAGGCTACTAGAAGCTTGTCGGTTGGGTGGTGTAAGCCACTGGAGCTCCTAGTGCGGTGATGGTTCTTTATATTTTAAAAAAAAAAATACTTGAAGAGCATTTTGGTAATAGTACAACATTTCAAAATATCAAATTAGTCCCTTGAGACCTATTTATCATTTCCATGTGTTAATAGATTTTTTTTTTATTTTCCTAATCCAAATGATAGTTATATGTCTTTTTCCCAAAATCAAATTTAGAACAGGCGAAAGTATAAAAACTTGATGAAAAGGGAAAAAACCTATAAATAATTAAAAATTGGTTGAACTATAAAGATTTGTATTAATTATCCCTAAAAATTTGAAATTATTTAAAACGAATTTTGTCAAAAAAAAAAAAAAAAAAGGAAGGAAAGAAAAGATAGTCCCGTTCCGTGCTACCTCCCCTGAGTGAACTCTCCTTCGTCCGATGAGAATAGGCGACTTCAATGTACGGCAGAGGATTAAGCGACAACATAGGGCACATCGTCGATTCCCAGGCGATCCAAATTCGCCCGCGGGGGAGGCCGTGTATAAATTAAGGCCTCACCTTGCCTGCAGTGAGAGTGGAGGAGGACCTGGGTTTTGCTTGTTTTTGAGCTCCATATACTAATGGCGAAGCCTCGCAAACCGAAGAACGAAGATCCCAAGCCCGAGAATTCTGGTGCTGTAGTTCACCACCAAAAGCTCTGCCTCTCAATCGACATGGACAAGCGTCTTGTCTACGGGTTCGTCTCTCCCATTTCGTGTCTCATTGCACTTTTTGTTTCATTTAGTATACATTTCTAGTTATACTGGCACGAAATTGGTATTTTCCCTGCGGGATGATTGTAATTTAGGTTTCATTGGTTTAAAGCGTGCGATGGAGAATTATCTAATCGGTAGTTGGGAGGTTTTGACTCTGGGATTTACAGGTACACTGAATTGGAAATTGCCGTGCCCGAAATTGGGATTGTTGGTCTGCACGCTGAGAATATATGCATCGAAAATGTCTTCGTTGATGGTGAGCCAGCGGAGTTTGAGTATTATCCGCATCACCAGCATCAAGTGGAGAATGAAAAGAGATGGAGCTCGGCATTTTCTCCTAGCTCGGCTGCAGATGTTGCAGGGTCGATTTATTTGTCTGCGTTAGAAAAGGAATTGGTTCCAAATTTACTAATTAACTGCTGTAAACCTTTCAAGAGTGACAATGAACAGCAGGAGCAGCCCGTTTCTGAAAACGGGTTTCATTCTTCTGGAGAGGACAAGCAGGTTATTTTTGCCTTTTTGGACTTATGTTCTCAATCTAGATATTTTGGATGCTTTCCAATTTTTTGATGCAATCTCCTGCTTGGGTTTCTCTCGTAAAGATATTTGCCTTCGTTTGTTTTTTAAGAATCACAGAGCATTGATTCATTGGATTTTACTCTGCGTTTTCACATCAATTAATATATTACTGTTACAAAGCAGAAAGTCCGCACATGGTTCTGTGTAAATTGGGCTTTTACTATAGCAGGTCAGAGGAAAATGTCATAAGTGCTAGCTAATTATGTATATTTGCTTAATTTTGCATAAAATATGCACGGAGAATGAATCTATTACACACTGGAAAATGATCGATTATGTCTGTCATTAGTGTTTAGTTAGCATCCATCCTGATGTGTTATTGGTAGAATGGGCTAAATGAGTTTGCTGTGATGAGGTTTATTATTTGTGTTTTCTCATGTAGGTTGATGTTGGGTGCAGAATTTAAGGTTTGTACGGATTGATTATTGGATAGCCAAGGCAGAAACAGGGATCCACTTCAAAGATAGTGTTCTTCTTACCGATAACCAGATAAGGAGAGCAAGATGTTGGTTTCCTTGCATTGATGACGATTCACAGCAATGTTGGTATGGATTGATCTATACTCCTATGTTTGTGTGTAACTACCTGTCTGAATTTTGAATGTTATAATATTTACTGTTTGTAGTTACGTCATGATCTCAAAATATTTATATTTCAATTATCAGTTATGATCTAGAGTTCACAGTTGCACGTAATCTTGTGGCTGTCAGTGCTGGAACCTTGCTATATCAGGTAATAATTGATGGTTTTTCCCCCTTGCTGATGCTGAAAGCATGTGCAATACTATTTTGAACAACCAAATCCTGTTTACTGTTAACTACTTGAATTTGTTTGTATAAGGATTACCTTCATACAAAATATGTTAAAATTGCTTACGTTTCCAACTACGTTGTCATTGAAAAATGTTTATTAAGCACTTTGCTTGTGGCTTAATCCCAAGGTGGGAAATGATGGAAGGATTTTGTATGATTTGTCACTTCTCATTTGCAAGACTATGCTTTTGACTTCTTTGCTAATATTTGGAATTGTTCAAAGAACCAATTTTTTAAATGGGCTAAAACACAAAGATGCAATATCAATTGAAAAGGGGTGGAATGAATTGAAAATTTTGTATGTGTATTATGTGATAATTTTTTATCTGGTGGGTACCTGTGTATATGTAGATGACCCAAATCAGGAAGGAAGAGATTAGTCCAGATCTTTGTTATATTGGAGAAGTTCATGGGCGTGTTTGCCAGCTTACATCCCAACCTTCTCATTTCCCGTAGCAAGTTGAGAGTGTGTTTTTGTTGGGATATGGAAACCCTTTATATGAACGGGCTATTTATATGGATCATTCGCTTAAAGATTTTAAAGCCCCTTAATCTTTAACTATTAAACTCCTTGCTAAGACACCCTTAAGATGAGATATTTCTACCTCATCATGTCTTGTGATAATTATAGCATTTATATAACTGAACAACATCAATAACAACTAAAAGACTTAACCCTCTATGTAAGGTCAACTACATGTGTTGTACAACACCATTGAGCTATCATATCTAATGGTTCAAATATCTCATTCAACATTATACCCCATTATATAAATTTATGTGTTCTTATTGGTTCCTCTCTATATTTTCCTATTGGGCTAAAGATCATTTGCTCAACTCTCCTCATGCCTCAGAGACACATCTAGCAGCCTTGGCAAATGTTTGAAGCATTTTAGTTGATTTTTTTCCATTTTTTTATGGTATTAGCAAGAAAACAGAGAAGATAACTAACAAATGAGCTTTTAGCTTTTTGTTATATTTACATTACACATTTTCTCTTTCAACTATTGCCACACCAATATTTTGTTGCATACAATCGTTATAGATTTTGCCATTTTTTTATATGCTCATCTGTTATGACATTCTCATCTCTCTTGTCCCTATTTTTTTGTGCTTGTTGCCAAAACACACACTTGGGGCTTACATTGTGAACAAAAATTCCCGGTCTTGCTATCATGACTTTTTTCAACTCATACCACGTGCAACATACTGCATGAAAAGCCAATCACACAACAAAGTGAGATATAAAATCTTGTTTTTGTCAATTGCAACGCATAAAGCTTTCAAACATTGTGAGAGTGCCTAACATACATTACAACAAATCCCTAACAAACCAAGCACCAATATTGCAATATGTTTATCACAATCACAAACAAATAGGAATTTCCGTAATCCAATTAAATATCACTTACATAAAACTCAATATATTTTAGTCTCCCGCAATTGTATGAGCAGTTCTGAATATTAATGATATATAGTTTTTAGCTATGGACATCTTAAGATGCACATCACCCAAAAACTCTAAATTTCATAATTTATCAATATAAACTTACTTTTTGGCCGAATATATCTATATCTATATATATATAAATTTACATGATGTCGTCAAAAGCAAGAGACTCAAATGAAGTGTTTCTAACTGTTCAAATTTGTGGGTAAATTTTTTAGATGATAGCTGATTATGACTTGAAATCTTGGAGACAATTTTTCGTAAGGTAAAAACTTACTGAACTCCCTTTTTCAAGGCTATAGGCCAACTCCACTCCTCAGAATTTCAAGTATGGTTTGATTCATGGATCTATACGGGAGTTATGATGGATTCTTCATGGTCAGAAGCAAAATCCAACTGCTGCAAAATCTCTTCAATGCCTTTTTTTTTTCGTTAATAGATCTTGAGATCTGTCATTTTAAATTTCAATCGAATTCTGGGCCATTTCAAGTCCACCCTAGTTTCATTTCCTTGGTTCACCATCGATTCAGTGGCCTTTTCATTTTCCAGGTCCGTCCTTTTAAATTTAAATCGAATTCTGGGCTAATTCAGGTCTGGCATTGCAAGTTTTAAAGGGCTCAGAGATGTGACCAGGTGTATTGTCACATGCAATAGGGGTGTTGTCAAGTCTAGAACTTTGAGAGCTGGGTATTTTAGGTCTAGATTGTTTAGAACTGTCTTACGATTAGTAGTAACTTGTAGAGAAGACAATGCTGGGAACAATCATTTCTGGGTTAGTATTATGACCCAAAAGGGTCTATTCATTCTCCCTATTCTCCCCTTGAATGGGTCGTCTTCGGTAGTAAGGCTGATTTGCAAAACTAAGTGACATTCATGGTAACAAAACATTTGTTGTGTATAGGAGAATAATATTCATAGTGTTTATATGTTGGTGAATGGCCAAAAAATGTATTCATGAGCTTTGGATTCTAACTCCGCTATTGTCATTATAAGCAAACACTGGAGGATAAAACTTTTAAAGGTATAGTGCTTAGGAAAGGAATAGATGGGTAAGTTTCACAATGTTTTTGCTAGGGTGTATAGAATCCCATGATTTTAGATGTCATTCATCAAATATGCTAAGGTTAGAGTGGCTTGCCCCCATAAAAGGATTAGGATAGCTTTGGATTCTAACTCCGCTATTGTCATTATAAGCAAACACTGGAGGATAAAACTTTTAAAGGTATAATGCTTAGGAAAGGAATAGATGGGTAAGTTTCACAATGTTTTTGCTAGGGTGTATAGAATCCCATGATTTTAGATGTCATTCATCAAATATGCTAAGGTTAGAGTGGCTTGCCCCTATAAAAGGATTAGGATCATTATTTGTAAGTACGGTTTATTTAGCAACCTCAAGCAAATGTCTCTGTTTTTTCCCTTTTTGCAACACCAATTTGTTTTAGTGTATTAACATGAGAGGTTTGATGAATAATGCTATGGTTAGTTAGGCGGTGATCAAAGATTTGACTTAGATATTTCTTAGTGTTATTATTCCTTAGAATTTGGGCTTTGACTTGAAATTGGTTCTACATTATGAGCTTATGATATTATTCAATGATCCAAATACATAGATTACAATGAGTATTTATAGAAATATAGAGAATGTGAAAGGAAAATCATGGGAACGTGAAAACAGAGACAGCGCCGAGATTCGCCGAGATTGAAGAAAATGGGAGAAGGACTTTCGGTGTTGGTCAACAATGTCAGGCCACCACACCGAAAGCCTTCCTGACTTTCTAACATACTTGATCAAATGGAAGTTTTAAAAATGAAAATTTTTCTTTTAGAATGTATACCTATGGTTACCTTATATGATAAACTATGAATGTTACCCACCATATAGCGTTATTTTGGGATTTTACTCTTGATGTCCACAGATATACAAAATAGTGAACGTTTTGGTTGATTCATGCGGTCAAGCTAACTTGAATTTTTTGGGGCATATAGAATTGGTGGAATACACACCGAAAAGAAATATCACCTCTATTGAAAAGAGTTGCATACAAATGCTTCATTATGATGCACTAGGGTGGCCTAAGCTACAGCTCCACAATATCCTCATATTTTGAAAGAAAAAGAAAGTGGGCATATCCTTTGTTCAAGACATTGTCTATCGTTGTTGGAAATGCATCGGGAGTTGGAATGTTCCATAACCCGGGTCTCTATTCCACATTGTAAAGCATCTTGTTATGGCTCTATGTCGCTCTAGAGCCCTTTGTAACATTCCAAACATGGGCGGAAATTCATCCTAGCTCATCCTTCTTTACTGAAGTACTGATATCATATCGGGTTGGACAATGAATATCCTTTGTTTTGTGTTTTATTCCATCATTGAATGATCGATACATGTAATCCGATTACATTAAAGGAAATTATTCCAAAATTAAAACCAAACGGAAGCCTAATAAATCTGCGTGATATGAGGAGACATTCTAGGGTTACATAAAAAGGAAATGTCATAATTTCAAAGGTTTGGTGCAAAATGTCGAAATCTTTATTTTCTAACACTAACGAAGATAGATGTAATAAGCTACTAAATGGATAAAACTAGGGTTATAGTCTGAATGGGTCCACTAAGAAGAAATCCACTTCCAACACTCTCCATTAAGCTAGTGAATAGATATTGACCAATCCCAGCTTGATGATGAACTCATCAAACTTTGTTCTGACAAGAGGTTTGGTCATCGACATCATATGCGCACCTTGCTTTGCTGATGATGTGTAGGCAAGGTCTATCAAACTATCACTTTAGCTTCATTTTCCTCGATAAGAGAATGATGATCAATTTCAACATGCTTCATGGGATCATGTTGGACCAAGTTATTTGAAATCTTGAGGGCATCCATACTATCACACCACATCTTAATTGGTGCAACCATTTCTATATCAAGTTCTTTTAACAACTACATAACCCATATTCCTTCACACATTTCAAGAACCATTGCTCTATATTTAGATTTGATGGAGCTCCTTGACGCAACTAGCTTCTTACTCCTCCAAGTCACAAGATTACCCTAAACAAAAATGCACTACCTTATGGTAGAGCACCTACCAATCAGAAGCTATGTATATCTCTATGCTGTTTGATTTGTGAGTCCATGGGCAAGTTTTTGTCATAGAAGGTGTGATCATTTCAGCACATGACATAACTTAATGGCTTTTATTCTAGTGTTTCACTTTAACAATCTGGAGCAAGAATCCAGAGTTTTTCCCCCCTTCTTAATTTCCTTCTTTATATAAATCATGATGTGTTTACTTGTTTTAGGTAGTGACATACATTGAAATCAGTTATGGAAACAAATTTTAGGTCATGGGTTCTATAAAATGATGAGCCAAGTTAAGTGAGTCTTAAAGTGAAAGGATTTGTGATTCATAATTTTCTTATCTAGATTTTTTATGTTGTTTTTACATTTCCTCCAGTTGTAGTCCAAGTGATGTTTTAGTTACCTTTAATAATTACAATTGTTAGGTTCTAAGCAAGGATAGTCCTCCTCAGAAGACATTTGTCTATAAATTGGATGTTCCCGTTGCTGCTAGGTGGATATCTTTGGTTGTCGCCCCATTTCAAATTCTTCCAGATTGCCAAGTTGGTCAAGTATCTCATATATGTTTGTTACCTAATCTATCAAAGCTTCGGTATACTGTGGAATTTTTCCATAGCGTATTCAGGTTTGACATATCTTAATTGCTATATTATGGGCTTGGAACTAGTTGATTAACTTATAAATGTATTTAGCTGATCTTATTTTGTTGGGATGCAGTTGCTATAAGGATTACCTTTCTGTAGGCTTCCCATTTGACGCGTACAAGCAAGTGTTCATAGAGCCAGAGATGGCGGTTTCGCCATTAAGTTTGGGAGCTTCTATTAGCATGTTTAGTTCTCAAGTTTTGCTTGATGAGAAGGTCATTGATCAGGTTAGCTTATTGTTAAATGTTGCCTTCATAAAATTTGTTGCAATGAGTTCTTTTTTTCTTTTTTTGGTCTTTGCTTTCATGTCTAAGGTGAAGAATGGGGTAGCCATTGTTGTGGAAATAATTATGTTAATAGATATAAAACATATTAAAAAAACACTCACACTCTTGCTCTTAAAGGAGCCAGTGGTGATTTAGAGTAAAAGACAGATAAAATAGTGAAGGATTACGGGGGTGATATGGTATCAAAAGAAGAAAGAGATACAGAAGAACAGGGGAGAAGAGAGGTATTTTGGCTGTATAATTCTCTTAATATTTCTCTATTGATTGAATGAATTCACATTGATACAAGTCTCATATGAAATTAGGAGTAATGAGATCTATTTATAGCCTCATATGACTAACAATCCACTACTGCCTAATGATTCTTAGTGACTAACAGCTATGAACAACCCATTTACAATTTACAATGATTAGGGCCCGTTAACGGCTAGTAACAGCAATTAACTAACATTAATATTTCATAACCATGCCCAAAAAAAACACCTTTGCCCTGAAGGGTTTGTTGGAGAGAACTTTGGAAATTGTTTATGGAGTCTATAAAGAGAGATCCATGTTGCTTCTTCATCCAGTAAACTTCTCCACAGAACTAGGAGCTCTGTAATGATCCTTCTTTTCATCCTTCGAACTCGCTGCTATAAAATTTTCTTAGGATAGGGCATAGGAGGAACAACTGGCCATTCTGAGGGTGGATGCCGCTATTTCACAATAGGGTCTAGACACAACTTTAGCAATCAAACATGGAAAGTAGGATGTATCCTAGAGTCAGTCAGTAACTCCAACTTGTATGCAACTAGTCCAAGTCTTTCCAATATCTTGTAGGGACTTAAAAACCTAGATGCAAGCTTTTGGGAGCTTCAAGTAGCAGCAGAAATCTGCCGTTATGGCTGCAATTTTAAGAAAACCCATTGCCCCTGGAGTCAGTTGGTAGCTCTAACTGGTATGCAATTGGTCCAACTCTTTCCAATATCTTGTAAGGACTAAAGAACCAAGTGTAAGCTTTTGAGAGCTTCGAGTAGCAGCAGAAATTTGTCGTTATGGCTCCAATTTTAAGAAAACCCATTGTCCTTAGAGTCTACTGGTAGCTCCAACTTGTATGCAACTGGTCCAACCCTTTCCAATATCTTGTAGGGACTAAAGAACGTAAGTGCAAGCTTTTGAGAGCTTCGAGTAGCAGCAGAAATCTGTCGTTATGGCTCCAATTTTAAGAAAACCCATTGCCCCACTTCAAATGAGTGATCATACCTTTGTAAATCAGCCCTTTGCTTCATTGTGTTGGCTTAATGATGAAGATGATGTTTCAAGACAGCTAGCACATGCTCCCTAGCTGCAAAACTTCTATCAACCACCTCTAAAATCGCTAATCAAGGAAACTAGGGAGAAAAAATTGGTGATTTTTGCCCATACAACAACTCATAGGGTATAGCCTTTTGTAGTTATGTGAAAACTAGTGTTGTGCCACCATTCCGCTACACACAACCAAGAGCTCCAATCTATAGGACATTCCCAACACATGCACTAGAGATATGATTCTAAACAATGATTCAAAACCTCGGATTGGCCATCCGTTTGTGGATGGTAAGAAGAGGGAAGCTTTTGCTCCACCTTTAGGACCTTTTGACACTCTTCCCAAAAGTTGATAACGAATACCAGGTTTCTATCACTTATAGTTTCAATTGGAGCTCCATGCAACTTGTAAACATGGTATAAGAATGATTGACCAGAAGAAGATGCAGAGAAAGGATGAGATAAGGCAATGAAATGTGCATACTTGCTCATTCTATCGATCACAACCCAAATAACTTGCTTGCCTCTAGATTTGGGTACCCTTTTTATGAAGTCCATGGCTATGCTCTCTCAAACCTTACTTGGAATTGGTAGTGGCTGTACCAACCCAGGAGTAGCAGTAGTCTCATACTTGCAATATGCACACATATCAAATCCTTTAACAAAATCCTGCAGATCCTTATGCAAATTCTTCCACCAAAACAACCATTTTACCTTTGAGTAAGTAGTGTGTATGCCGGAGTGTCCCCTTTGAGGATTAGCATGCAACCACTCAAGGACGTTTTGTCTAAGTGTGTCATCATTTCCAATCACCAACTTGTCATTCTTGTACAAATATATAACATCCCAAGTGATTTCCCTGAACTTCCTCCTTCTTGTTTCAATTCGAACAATGTAGGAGCAATCTCATTGTCTTGTTCTCAACTTGTCTTAATCAACTCTAGCAAATCAAGTGAAGAAGTATCAAGAGTAATTTGTAAGATTTGAGACCTATGCTACCTTGACAATGCATCTAGCGTCGATTTGTCATTTCCTTTCTTGTAATGTATCTTGTAATCATAACACTCAAGCTTCGAAATCTAATACATTTGAAAGGATGTTTTGAGCTTTGACCAAGCAAATATTTGAGGTGAATGATAAACTTACTCCTTTCCAAATATTGGTTCCAATGCTCCACTATTTGATAAACGTACACTTCCTTCTCTTAGACAAAATAGTGGTGTTGACGCAAAGTTTGAAGCACCTCTTCCAAGTGTGATGCATGCTCTACAATAGAGGAACTATGTATTAGTATTTTATGAAAGACTACTAATACACTTTCTCAAAAATGATTTAAAAATGTCATTCATAGCTCCCTAAAACGTGGCTAGTGCATTAGTCAAGCCAAAAGGCATGATTAACCACTTATAATGACCTGAATGAGTCTTAAACGCTGTCTTGTAAACATCTTGAGGCTCCATTTGAATTTAGTGGTAGCGGGCACTCAAATCAAGCTTGATGAACCACTTACAAGATGCAGCTCATCCAATTGGTCCTCTACCAAGGGAATTGGATATTGATTCTTCACTGCTTTCTTGTTCAATTCCGTAAAATTAATGCACATTTGCCATGTGCCATATTTCTTCTTAACCAATACAATAGGGGCTGAAAAAGGAGAGGAGCTCTCTTCTATAACCCCATTATCTAGCAATTTGCCCACCAACTTCTCGATCACATTCTTTTGAGTGGGTGGAGTGGCGATAGAGCTTGAGGCTAATCTGGTCCGTCCTTAATTTGAGAATAATAGGGTGGTTGTGCCCCTCCCTCAATGTCAATGGTGGCACCCCTTGAGTTTAGCAAAAATGTCCTCAAACTTGCTAAGTGTGTATGCCACATCTTTAGGTATCTTTTTAGGCACTTCTTCAATAGCAAAGCATTGTTGTGCTAGCTCTTCTTGAGGTTGAGGTAGTTGTGAAAGACACATATTCTCGTGTTCGAGTCCCTTTGACTCCATCCTTACACACTTGGAGGGAGTTTTGCACGTGTAGCTGTAGCTTGCAAAGATTGTTGTCATGCAAAAATTGCATAGTAGGAGGGTCATAGGTCTAAAACATGGTCTTGATGGTTTTGAGCCAAGAAAGGCCAAAAAAATGTCATGTGTTCAGTTCCATGACCCTTAAATCACAAACAAACTCCATGCCTTGCATTCACTACCTACCCTCCTTCCATATGCCATATATTTTCAAATTTCTACCCCCTACAACTTGTGCAAACAAGATATCAGTACCAACCTAGTTTTTTAGCTAAAACTCAAATCAAGAAAGTCTTTAGTATCCTATTATCAATTAAAACTAGAATGCTCATGCGGTCCATTGAGCCTGGAATTCTCAACTCTTCCTTTGAATCTACGCCATTGGTAATGTGCAAAGAAATTAGTGGGATGGTGCCCTGAGGTTCCTCTTCCAGTTCAGCTTCAGCTGCACTTTCTTCATTAATTGAGTCAAATTCAATGAAGTGGAAATGCATCTTCTGACTTTGAGGACACTAGTGGTCTTTCAAAAAATTCTCATGGCAATAAAAGTACAAATTTTTGACTCGGTGCTTCGCTTCCTCATTTGAAGAAGCTGTTTTAAATGATTTTAGGCCCATTTTTAGTTGAAAAAGATGCGTTCTTGGATCCTGTGGGGATGAATTTGCCATTATGCTAGGACCCACCCATAATAAGTGCATTCTTGTATGTGGCTGAGTTGTCCATTGTAGCAGCAGCCACGACAAGGGTTGATATGGCTCGAGATACAGGGATGAAAATTGCTGATGATGAGTGGGCTGATTCATTCATCCTTTTTGTCATCTTTTTATCTTAGACCCTCTCATTGGTGTTATCCTGCATGTGGGCCAAAGTCTTAGTTTCTTGTAGGTTTTAAGGCCTAAACATAAGGACCAAGGCATAAATCTCTATTGATAATAGGGAGATATGCATCGACCAAAAGATCCTCTAATAAGGCCATCTTGGTCGAACACATCGAATCTTGAATTGAATTTGATCAATGAACCCTACTACCTAAGTCGGAGCAAGTTGCCTATGGGAGATTCGTACAGAGGGCCAAAACACTTTAAGCTCGACAACAAATTCATCCCACGAAGGCAGATTATCATCCTATCTCTGTGCAATGCCCAAGAAAGAATGGCATTTTGAGAATTTTGGGAATTATATCTTGGTGTATTGGGATTGCCACGGTCTCCCTGCTTCATGATGATTATTGTTGTTGTTTCTCATTTAGGTGTGGTGGTTATCATTATTGTGTTTTCTGGGTGCTTCTTGATTTCCACCGTGATTGGTTATAGCAGCCCGTATCTCCTCTACTAAGGTTGTAAGGTGCTGAAATTGCATAGAAATTCCTTCAACTTGATCTTAAAGATTAGCTACTGTTCAATTTAGAGACTAAAAATGCACTCAATGTGTTTATTCTAATGGAAATAGGGTACAATATATAGGCTCTAAAAAAGAGCCCTCATAAAGAGATGAATTAAGAGAAATCAATGACAGTTAATCAACATAAATTCAGAATCCTTCCTAAACTAGAGTGACTATAATCAAGGGATATGATAAGATACTAGAATTATGGATCCTAATTTATTTCCTAATATTCTAATACTCCCCCTGGAGTTGGAGAGTATATGTCAAACATTCCCAGCTTGCGCCAAAACTCTTCAAATTTAGATCTGCCCAGTGGCTTGGTCATTACATCTGCAATCTGTTCTTCAGACCGTATATAGGACAATGTCATAATGCCTGCTTCAACTTTCTCTTTAATAAAGTACCTATCTTTTTGGGGTCCGTAGACACTATTCCAACACCAATAATATGCCCCAAATGCTCTACATTTGCTACAGCAAAAATGCACTTGGACATATTGACATGGAATTGGTTGTTTCTCAAAATATTCAGCACCTCCTCCAAGTTTGCAGCATGGTCTGCAAGAGTAGAGCTATAAATTAGAATATCATCAAGAATTACCAACACAAACTTACATAAATGCACCCGGAATAGGTCATTCATGGCTCCTTGAAATGTGGCTGGTGCATTGGTCAAGCCACATGGGATTACTAGCCATTCATAATGCCCGGAGTGTGATTTAAAGGCTGTCTTGTGTACAGCCGCAGGTTCCATTCTGATCTGGTGGTAACCAGCCCTTACATCCAGCTTAATAAACCATCTAGCAGCCCCCAATTCTTCAAATAATTCTTCTAAGTGGTATGGGGTATTGGTTCTTGATTATTGCCTTGTTAAGCTCATGAAAGTCAGTGCACATTCGCCATGTGCCATCTTTCTTCTTAACTAAGACAATAGGAGCTGAAAAAGGTGAGGAACTTGGCTGAATACTTCCAGCTTGCATCAACTCTGCAGTTAGTTTCTCAATAGTATCTCGTTGAGCTTCTAGGTAGCGGTAAGGCTTCAAGCTTATAGGATTTGTGCCTTCTTTAAGGATTATAGGATGATTTTGGCCTTCCCTAAAGGGTGGAAGGCTCTTTGGTTCCTCAAAAATGTCCTAAAACTTACTCAAAATGCATTGAATCTCTACTGGAATGTCACTGACAGCATCAGAATTAGCAGAATAGAGGTTACTTGCAGGTTGTTTTTGTATTAACTGAAGGAGAAATAATTGGTCTTGCTGAATTGAGTGAATTTTAGGCTTGTTGGGATGCACTAAATGCCAAGAATTAGGAGGAACAGCCTACAGCTTCCTAAGATCACCCTTATACCCGAAATACATTGATAAAGAATCATAATCCTAAAATCCATTTGTAATACTTTTTAGCCATTGCAATCCTAACACAATGTCATAAGCAATGTTTTAAAAGCCGAACTAGAAGATGAGCCAGATAGAATGGCGGGTCACGGTTCAACTGGTCGAATTGATCGAATCGTTTGGTCGAACCGGTGACATGATATTAAAGAAAAATAATATCATATACATAACGATATGAATGTAACAAACACATGCACAACAATATGGAAGGAGCATTAATAATGTAAAATAATCATCACAAAAACTTATATAAATTGATTAGGTAAATATATTAAAAATTCACATTATCATATTAAATTCCAATATCCATAATCAAATATTACATTACATTAAATTAAAATATCTTAAATAATATGTGATAAATAATTTAAATGAGAATATGATAAAATAAAGTTGATTAAACAAATTGCTATTAATTTTTTTTATTTAAGTTAAATATAAAACTATGAATTATATTTTATTATTTATCAATTATTCATGTAAAAGATTATTATAAGAATTATAGCAACTTCAACCGAAGGAAACTCAGAATTGTCGCCCTTCCATCCTAATTTTTGAGCCAAACCCAGGTCAAGAAAGTCATGGGTACTCCCACTATCAATTGGGACCTAAATTAACTTATTGCCAATCTGTCTTGGCACTCTCATGGAAGTATCAACTCCTGCGAGGGCATGAAGGAATATGTAGGGTGGCATGTCTTCACAGGATTGTGCATCAGTACATTCGTCAATGGCGTCATCAGGTTCTGAGTCATATTCAATATCGTGTAATTGGACTCTCTGTCGCTAGGGGCACTTATGGTCACTTTAGAAAGGAGTGTGGCAATAAAAACACATTTTTTATATGATGTTCGATTTCCTCTTTAGGTGTGAGGGGTTTGTAGGATTTATTAGGATTCTTAGGGACTAAAGATTGGGTCTTGGAAACAGTTCCGATGGGTTTGTCAGAGGCGGTAGGTTTTGCTGTTAACAAAGCTTATCTGTAGGGGATTGGAATGGAAGAACCCAGATACCTTGCCGAAGATGAGTGTCGACTGGTTGAAGGTGCCCCTATTGATGACACATTACGGCCATACTTATCGATAGAATGTTTGGGATTTGAACTAGCTGCAATGATTTCTTGCATTCTTGCAATTCGGCGGGCTTCAGTCAACGTTCTTGGGCTAAGCAAACAAACTGGGCCTGCTAACTCTGTCTTTAAACCCGCCATGTAAAGATCAACCAAGAAATCTTCCGGAAGGTCCAACTTGGCCCAAATCAAATCGAACTCTGCATTAAAATCAGCCAGGGACCCGATCTGCTGCAAGTGTGCAAGATCGCTTATTGGTGCTTCGAAGGGAGGACCAAAGTATCTTGAAGCAACATGGCGTATTCCTCCCACGGGAGCAGTCTTACTCTCAAGCGTTGTTCTAAAGCTCAGTGCCATTGGAAGGTTTTATCATCTAAACTCAGATGCCATCTTGACTTTATTCACTTTTGGAGTCTCGTCAATCTCAAAGTAGCGCTCACACCGAAGAAGCCAGGTCAGAATGTGATCACCATTGAATCTTAGGAATTCAAGTTTTGGTGAACTAGGTCGGCTTCTGGTATTAGTGATTGTTCTGTTGTGGAAGATGGCACTCACCATTTCTGGGGTTGATCTGGGCAATCTCGGCACTTTCTTGAATCTCTCGGCGCAAAGTTATCAAGATGGTGTTAAATCCTGCTGCCAAGTCTTGAATACTAGTTGTCATCGCCTGCAAAATGCCTTTCGATCACCTGAAATCTTTCTTCGGCCATTCTTGTTTCTTCCTGGGTTCTTGTTTCCACCATGTAGCAAGAGGATGTGTTGGCTGAGGATCAATCTTTGACACCACTATTATCGTTCTGTAGTATTTTGGCAGAATCGAATTGAAAGAATAGGTAGAAGAAGAGGAGAGAGATTAGACAGAAGAGAGTAGAGAGATTCTTAGAGAAGGAAGAAGAGAGAAGACACAGGAGCTGCTGAATTATACTTTCATTAATGTCAAATCAACAACTGATCAATAATGGGGAAAATGGCTCTTATATAGAGAGAGCTACGGGATCGGGGGCAGAACTGTCCTTGATCTTATTTGATAATCACTAATCTTATCCTAATCAACTTAGGGATACAATTAGGGTGTGTTTGGCTAGTGCTATTTTAAATTAGCTAATGCCACTCTCACTATATTGCTCTTCCCTTAACTAACCTACCTAACAATATAGGATTAAGGATCACAATTAGGAATTAGGGATTCTAATTACAATTTCATATTAGATTATCCATTTCTTGTTTTCTTGTATGCGCCATAGATGTATATAAGAGGTGGTGAGAGGGCCAAGAACCTAGGGCTCTGATGCCACTTGATATGGTAATGAAAGAAGAAAGAGAGAGAAGAACGAGGGAGAAGAGAGGTAGTTTTGCTGAATGATTCTTAATTGACTTGATGAATTCACATTGATAGAAGTCTCACATGGAATTAGGAGTAATGAGGCCCATTTATAGCCTCATATGACTGACTAACCACCTCTTAATGATTCCTAGTGACTAACGGGTAGCCCATTAACAATTATTAGAGCCCATTAATGATTAGTAACAGCAATTTACTAACTATCATTAATATTTCTTAAAAAGGGGAGAGTTGCAGAAACAGAGGAAGGGAGAGGGAAAAACAGAGGAAGGGAAGGGTGAGAGAGACTGATCAGAACAGAAATGGAGGGAGAAATTCAGAGGGGGAGAGACGAAGGGAGAGAGATCTCACATAGCATCCAAATATTGTTTAATTCAAGTCTGCCTTATACGTGAGCTGATATGAGCTATTTATAGAACCAGAATTCTTCCTCATGAAGGAAGTAAAATGCAACAGTAAGAGATTTCCGTCCTAAGAAGACATCACTAACTTGCTACATAAAGTAAACAATAAAACAACTTGCAGCTGTAATAAAATATCCACTTGCTAAGTAAAAAACATAAAATATAAAAAATAGCTTGATTTCCTTCCATGTGAAGTTTCCTCAAAATATATAGTTCTTATATTTCATCACCAATCAATGAAAAGAGTATCATGTCTGGACTTCATTTTGAGGTACCCATGACTCATAAAGATTAGTGAGAACACAATCATGGTGAAGACTTAATATAAAAGGCCTGAGTTCCACATTGAGTTGGATGGGATGCATGAGATATTCAAGTGGTGTGGGGCACTTAAAAATCTCATACTACTGAACTCTCCATCACACAATTCTATTCATAATACATAGTAATTTTATATTTTGTTATACATTGATTTTATTGATTGACCATGCTGTACTTAGTCTGTGAAGCTTGTAGGACTTGTTTCAAATTAAATGGGATTCTTGTTTTCAAAAAACTTGAATACATCTGAGATTTCGGGTGTAGGCTGATGTGTCACCGATGGCTTCTCTAATGCCAGTTTTTTTAATACGCTTGATCAATAAGTTGAGTTTTGAAGTGGTTTCCTGGGATCGATATGTTTTAATCTTTGGTTATTACTTATTAAGACTTTCTTTCTCAACATTTGATTAGTTTATTTTCTCTGCCACCGTCCATTTGTTTAACTATCCTTGTTCTGTTTGTCTACTACAGATAAATGCATTTGCGTGATGATATTTTTCATGCATGCAGTTTGAAGTAAAGTTTGAACTGTCTTCATCTTGAATTGGTTCATTGAAGTTTTTTCTCGTGAGGATTTTTATCAGATATAACTTACCTGCTTCTTTGGCTGTATGTTGATCAGTGGCTTTTGTTGTGGCAGACTATTGATACGAGGATAAAACTTGCATATGCCCTTTCAAGGCAGTGGTTTGGTGTGTATATAACCCCTGAGGCAGCAACTGATGGTAACTTAGTGGAGTATATTCTTTTATTGCATTATTAGGCTTTTCATGTTTTCATTTCATGGTTTTTCCCCTTCTGTTTAAGTTCTACGGAAATCATATTCTTATTAACATAATTAATATATGCATGCTATCAGAGTGGCTCTTGGAAGGGCTTGCTGGTTTTTTGACAGACTTTTATGTGAAGAAACACCTAGGAAATAATGAGGCACGGTACCAAAGATACAAGGTTGGTATTCTATTTGGGTTAGTAAAGGAGTAGGTTCATTTAGCTAGGGTTATACTGTTGACGATTTAACATTATTATGCAACTATTTCAATTCATTTATTTTAATTATGTTCGCTTTGCTTTAATATAGGGTGATTAGTCTTAACATTATTTTTTTGGATAACGTTTCGGCATCTCTTAGGATTACTTTAAGTGCTCTATTTTAGAAGGATAAAATCAGTTCAAGTGTTATGCTTAAGTGCTCTATTTTAGAAGGATAAAATCAGTTCTAAGTGTTATGCTTAAACTATGATAGAGTTATACAACAACAATAAAGCCTTTATCCCACTAGGTGGGGTCGGCTACATGGATCGCACGACGCCATTGTGCTCTGTCGAAAACCAAATTTTTTGATATATTATTAATAAAAATGTCTCTCTCTATGACTTCATTAAGCGTACGCTTCGGCCTTCCGCGACCTCGTTTTATAGGACTCCATACGGCTTGATCCACCCTCCTCATTGGTGCATTCAACAGCCTTCGTTGAACATATTCAAACCACCTCAAACGACTTTCTACCATTTTTCCTTCAATAGAGGCCACTTCAACTTGTTTACATATATGATTATTACGAATCTTGTCTTTTCTTGTATGACCACACATCCATCTCAACATCCTCATCTCGGCCACCCCCATTTTATGCTCATGTAATCCCTTTAAAGCCCAACACTCACTACTATAAAGCATTGCTGGTCTTATAGCAGTGGGGTAGAACTTCCCTTTTACCTTATTAGGTACTTTCCGATCACAAATAACTCCAGTAGCTTTTCTCCATTTACACCAGCCAGCTTGAATTCTGTGATTGACATCACCATCAATTTCACCATCTTGTTGTATAATTGATCTCAAATACCGAAATTTTGTCACTTGCGGAATGACTTGCCATTCCAATTTAACTTCCAATTCATTTCGACCTTATCTCTTATCATACTTACAATGCATATATTCAGTTTTGCTCCTACTCAGACGAAAACCCTTCACTTCCAAAGTCCGTCTCCATATCTCAAGTTTAGAATTAATTTCCTCCCTGCAGAATTATATCATCTGCAAAAAGCATGCATTTAGGGATCTCCTCTCTTATAGGCTCAGTTAGAACATCTACCACTAGGTTAAATAAATAAGGGCTCAAAGCTGATCCCTGATGTAGGCCAATCCTTATAGGAAAGTCCTTTGTTACACCTCCAGGCGTTCTAACATTGGTTGTAACCCCCGCATACATGTCCTGAATGGCTTTGATATATGCAAACCGCACCCCCTTCTTTTCCAAGGCTTTCCATAGTATATCTCTTGGCACACGGTCATATGCTTTTTCCAAATCGATGAAAACCATATGCAAATCTCTTCCTTTGCTCCTATACTTCTCCATACACCCCCTTAATAAATAAATCGCTTCTGTTGTAGACCTTCCTGGTATGAATCCAAATTGGTTTTCCGCAATTTCAGTCTCCAACCTCAACCGGCGTTCAATCACCTTTTCCCATAATTTCATTGTGTGACTCAAGCTTAATTCCTCTATAGTTTGCATAATTTTGAATATCCCCTTTATTCTTATAAATAGGAATCAAAGTACTTTTCCTCCACTCATCCGGCATTTTCTTGAATCGTAAAATCTCATTAAATAATTTTGTGAGTCATAAAACACCCTCTTCACCCAAGCATTTCCAAACTTCAATAGGAACTAGCATTAACACAATTTCTTCGTTGATCCATGTTCATAAGAGATTCGACAGGGTTTTACGTTGGCTGTCGAGGCCTAACACAACCCTCCTCCTTTACCTGGGCTTGGGACCGGCTATAACATAGGCGGAGTTCTATGATAGAGTTATCTTTTTGAAAATTTATGTCTTTTAGTTTTCCCCCTTTTGTGCATTAAAAATGGCAAACAAAGCTTGAAAAAAGAAAAAGATCAGAAGAACCTAGGACAGAAGCCTAAATAGCACGAAATGGTGGTAGGATTATCCTCCAACAAAGTGGTAGCTGTAATTTCTTTTAGTTGGAGTAGAAATTATTTGTTCTTTTATTGTTTGAGTTTAAAATAAATTCTCTCTAAGAAAATAAGTGCAAAGATTTATTAATCTTGGCAAATCTTTAGCCCAAACAAAGTCTAACTATATGATACTCTACTGTTATGATTTATTTCCCTATTGGAAGATTGAATGAGGAGCAATTAATAATATTTTGTATCTATTTTATTCCTGTTATTTTTTTCCCGTAATTTTCCTATATTTAGTTTTGTTATGTTTTTCTAGGAATGAAATTACAAGATAGTTGAATTCTATAGTGATTCTAGGGAGGCACTATACTTAGTGCAGAGAGAATCCTCTCAGAACAACCCATAGATCTTTGTCATCAAGAAGAATAGGGAGTTAATCACTAGGGATTGGTCTATCGCCTTTTATCCTGCACTTATCCCACGTTTGGTACTATGGAAGAGTTTTTGGTGGAAATAGAAGTAGAACTGGAAGTGAAAGTAAAGGTGGAAGTGGCTTCTAAAGTACATTTGGTATTACTGTGGAAGTGAGATATAACTTTTAAAAAGATATATGTATTTTTTTATGAAAAGACCGAAATAACCCTGTCAAAAAAAAATCCTCCTCCCTCTCCATCACAAACCACCGACCTCCATGACAGAAAACCGAAAATGATAATGATGGGGCTAGAGGAAAAAGGGGCCACAAGAACAAGAGAAATTATATCCAGAAAAATCAAAATCAGCAAATAATCCCAAATCGTTGACCCTGAAAACCCTATCAACATTAAGGTAAAGAAATCAAAGAATCAAAAGCAAGAACCAAGAGCTTTGATCTTTATTCCAATTCGATCGAGAGAGAGCTTATTGTGGATTTATCCGATTCTTGTCTCCTTCAATGGCGACACTAGCACCTGGGATTCTTAAGATGATTTCGTTCTCAGCAACAAAATGCAGCTGGGTCAGTTCATATATATATGTCGACAGACTAGAGCCAGGGTCCCCTGTTCTAGTAGTGAAAGGCCCGAAACTACCCCCCCAACGGCACCCACTCGTCGGAACACCAGAGCCGTTGATGGGTCTGAGACAAAATGTAGTGAGGAGCATACAGAGGCCTCCTGATTCAGCTAGTGTAAGAAGATGGTCTTGGGAAACGAGGAATGGAGATAAGATTTCGTCTCCGATGGCGTTTAAGCCTGTGTTCGTTGCCAGAGGGAGATGATGCAGATTCGCATTCGTTGCTGGAGGTCACAGTCCGCCTTGGTCCTTGCCATTCGTCATCGTCCTTGTCAAGAGCGGCGGGGGGGGGGGGCAATAGTCTGAGCCTCACTTCCCCGAGAAGTAGAACTGAGTTCTCTGGGGGCTGCGGTGGAAGTGACTTACATCAATTTTGATGGAAGTGGCTTCCATGAAGAAGTCAGTTCCAGCCCACTAAACACACATGCACCACTTCCACCTCCACTTCCACTTCCTTTTCTCTAATTCCATGCTACCAAACGGGCCCTTAGAGAGGCTATTAACGGGATTTGCCTACCCACTGGGCACACTACATGGATCTTAAGTTTAACTCTTTTGATAATCCCCTCCTATGTAAGCGTATCTCTCCTATGTAAGCGTATCTCTCCTTGCATGGCATGAAGTCATAGTCTTGTAATTCCAAAAGGAAGGAAAAAAATACAAGCGTAGAGTTTTGTTGTTCTAACTTGATTTGTTTGACCGAATGGTAGCTACATATTTATTGGGACCACGGGAACAAGTTTCCCAAGAATCTGATAAAATAAGTCATAAATAAAGGGAAAGACAAAGTGGACACACAAAAAAAAAAAAGAACATATAAAAAGAAATTAATGACTGTTAAGACCTAGGATAGAAACTACCAAACTCTTACACAATTAAGAACAAAAAATACACTTGAAGATGAAAATAAGAACTGAAACACATTACAACCTGAAATAAACCACTATTTTGATATATATACAGACACACAAGTGGAAATACAACCTCAGATTAACACATAACATAAACGAACACAACGGGGTACAAGTCACACATAGACACTACAACTCTAAACCAGAACAACCTTACCAATCTTTTGAGAGGTTAGCACTCTCCACCCAAAGGGCCAAGACCAATTTCAAATTCTGCTCTCCTCCCTTGCTGAACCAAAGTGCACAAACTTATAGATTCCAAAAAGTAACTTTCTCCACCCCCAACTTATAGGCTTTGACTGTGGCAGTCCTATAGCTACCCTACTCTTAAGTTCTTTCTTCTAAATAGTTAGTCAACTTCTGCCCAGCAAAAGGCACCTTTCCCTTAACATGTAATTACCTAGGAAAATGGGGTTCTAACAATTACTAATTAATGTAAATAATATACTAGGAGTGTGCAGGAAAATTGGTAAACTTGCTCATATATCTAAGGGTACATGTGATGGGACTTAATTTAAAAGTTTCAGCCTAGGTTTGTTTTAATAGGGTTCTAAATGCCTGTTATGCAGGGAGATTGGTCACCCTTGTTATTTTTTTGTGTTACCTTTTCTTTCTTGTCTTTACTGGACACTTTTTTGGGACTTTTGGTTTGTTAAGCAATGGCCTTCTATCTATTTGCTGGTGAACTCTGCGTGTTTAAAATTGTGATTTCTTATGCTATTTGCATTTGTGTATGGTCATTAGTTTGTGCTGTTTGTAATTCGTGTGCAGGCAAATTGTGCTGTTTGTAAGGCAGATAACAGTGGAGTGACAGCATTGAGCTGTTCAGCATCATGCAAGGATTTATATGGAACCCAGTGCATTGGTTTTTATGGAAAAATAAGATCATGGAAGGCTGTAAGTTTTGTTTTCTTCAGATAGCAACACGTCAGTACCCCATTCGTTTCCATGTTTGATATGGAATGGCATAATTTTTTTCCCTTGAGCTTTCTTCAGGTTGCTATTCTTCAGATGTTGGAAAAGCAGATGGGTCCTGAATCTTTTCGTAAAGTGAGTTTCCATCCCATTTCTGGTATTTTTTTTTTCCTGGTCTTTTCTTTTTTTCTTTTGCGCAAGCAGAAGAAATTTATTAAGAAGAGAGGAGTATGCAGAGAGATGGTAGGTAAGAAGTCTTCAAACAGAGAAACAAAAGCTGCAAGTCCCAAGACAACGCAACTGAGTAATGGATAAGTTTCCAATCTCTTTGAAAAGTTCTGTCTAATATAGATTTATTGGGACGACAACAATAACAAGCCTTATCTTGGGGTGCGTGAGACTCACGCTCTGCTCAGATGGTGGCTAGGCGCAGGTTCTGTCGATTGGACCTCCGTTGCACGTGTTGCACAAATTGACTAAGGACATAATGATTGAACTTCTCACACACAAGTCGTACAGTAAGCAGCAAACAAATAAATAAAGGGAAAAGTTAAGGATGCTCTAATACCATATAAGAATATAGAACAATATAAACTGAATTTCTTGTTTCTATTCATGATCAGAGGATGTATATATATGCAAGAGAGAACTACATACTAAAGATCTCCCTCTCAAATGTTTTCTTGGGATGATAGTAGTTTGATCCTCTGAGGGCATACTCATGCCTCAAAGGAAGTATCCCACAAACCTTCCAGATCTTGGATTATTGGATGCCAGTCATGGAAGTAGACTACAAAACTAAGTTTATGCATTAAAGCCCTCTAATTGACACTACAAACTTTCAAGGGCTAGCAGCATTTAATTTCAGCCTTTCATTTATTCAAGCATTCGATTCTTAACATCTACCATCGTGCTTTTCCATAACTCTGTCATCATTTTTTTGTTGGCGAGTGTTTTACTTTGTTCTGTAGGTTAGGTGCCCGAATGAGAGATCTGATGGTTATTATTATTCTTTTGTTTTTTATCTGCAGATTTTGCAAACAATAGTTTCCCGAGCTCAAGATAAAACCCGTTCTGTGAAAACTCTTAGTACTAAGGAGGTAATTTGCCCATATTTTATATGATCTGGACTATTTACCTACAGATAGAAACATAAAACACTTTCCATATTTGTTTATCCACTTTTTACCAAACTAGCTCAAATTTCTCCCACACATGTATCGGTTTCGGGAATTGCTTGTTTTATGACTATTATCATCACTGTTGGTGCAGTTGGGCTGATCTATGTATACTATCATAAGCATGGATCTAATCTTAAATATGGAATTTCTGAATTTTTATGCAGCATTAAGATGATTTATCATAATAGACTGGAATGACATGTTAATCCATCATGTATATGGTAATACTCTGTTAGAAGACATGTAAATGGCACTTAACATGACTTAGGATGTCCCTGGGAATTGTGTAAGAACACCCTAGATGGTATGTTGTTTTTGTGTACAATGTATTTTATATACTCTTTTGGTTATTGATGGAGCACAATGGCCTCATGCAATCTATATAGCTAACCACACCTAATGGGAAGAGGCTTGATATTGTTGTTTATATTCTCCCAAGGTCATTGGGGTGGGGAACTTACATGTTGATAGGACCCAGGGTACGCACTATGTAAACTGCTGAATAAGTACTAATATTTGATTAAAATGAGACAATGCTTCCAACTCAATGGGAGAAGGAAGTTACAATGAAGCCAACTCTGACCTAGCAATTCAAGAGGCTAGCACTCTCCTCACCATTCACTCTTCTACATTCAAAAGATACCCCTCCCTCTCCAAACAAAACGATATATAAAGGAAAATAAGATGGTCAGCGCAGGACCCAAAAACAACCTCATATGAGGTAAAAGTCTATCCTAGAAAATGAAATGAGCTAGGTCGGCATAAAACACAAAAATAGCAAGGGGCTGAAAGTCAAAGCCTAAGTCAGCAGAAAGCATTTGTGTCTTTGGTTGGACTGGGCTTCTGTCTTCTTTTGTAAGTATTCTTAGCCCACTGGATCCTATCATCACCCACCCCTAAAAGTTTCAACTTGTCCTCAAGGGGAAAGTCTGGGAATTGTTGGGTAATTACGTCTACTTCCTCCCAAGAGTTGTCAAGATTTGGTAAGTCCTTCCACTTGACTAACACTTCAAGCTGGCCGTTTGTCAATCTGCATACCACCTTGTAGATGTCTTGAGGCTGCTCCTGCAACTAACTTTCTGTCAATGCAGTAGGAAAATTGGGACTTACCGGGGTTGCGTGGACTGATTTTTTTAGATTCGATATATGGAAAACCGGGTGTACTCGAGCTGCAGGAAGGAGTTCCAATCGATAGGCCACAGTCCCAACCTTGTGCAGAATCTTAAATGGCCCATAATAGCGCGGACTAAGCTTCTCGTTGATCTTGCGGGCCAGGGTGCGCAACTGATAAGGTTTAATCTTGACATACACTAATTCTCCTGCTTCAAAAGGACATTCCTGCAGTGTTTATTAGCCTGAAACTTCATCAGCTCCTGAGCCTTGGCGAGATTGGCCTTCAAAGTGTCAATAATAATTTCTCTCACGCAGTTGCTCATCCACCGCGTCAATTGCTAAAGGTTCATCTTGCAATTTTAAAAAAATGGGGGGTTCCCAGCCATACACTGCTTTGAAGGGTGTCATATTGGCTACACTTTGATGGGAGCTATTGTATCAATATTCGGCCCAGGACAGCCACCGAGCCCATTGATTTGGTTTATCGCTAGTGAAACACCGCAGATAGGTTTCCAAACCTCTGTTCAGCACTTCTATTTGGCCATCTGACTCCGGGTGGTATGCTGAACTGAGGCATAATTGGGTTCCGGTGTGTCTGAACAATTCCTTCCAGAAATGGCTCACGAAGATTCTATCACGATCCGATACAATAGTTCGAGGAAACCCATGTAACCTTACCAATTCCCACACAAACAAATTCAGCAACGTCCTTGGCATTAAAGGGATGTGTGAGGGGTAGGAAATGTGCATATTTGGTGAGGCGGTCTACTACCATTAGGATGGTGTCGAATCGCTTAGACTTAGGAAGCCCCGTGATGAAATCCATACTAATATCCTCCTACACTCCCTGAGGAATGGGCAGTGGCTGCAGTAACCCAACGGGGGTAAGTGCTTGATACTTGTTTCTTTGGCATATTTCACACTGTGCCACGTATTGCTATTACTGGGTGTCTTTCTTCATTCCCTCCCAATAAACCACATTTGCAAGCCTCTTGTAAGTGCGCAAGTAACCAGAATGCCCACCCACCAGCGAATCATGGTATTCTCAAAGTAGTCGTAAAATGCGACTAGAACTCTGTGGCAACACCAACCTGCCTCGGTAGTGTAAGCAACCCTTAACCAATTTGTACCCATCAGTGCCTTCACCATCGGTAATTATTCGATGCACAATGCCACTGAGTTTAGGATCTGCTTGGATTTCTTTATCCCACTCTTCCAGATCTGTATATTGCCATAGAGAGAACCCCATCAGTTCCAGTGGTTCTTTTCTGGAAAGAGTATCGGCGGCTCGATTCTCCTTGCCAGGTTTGTAGACAATCTCAAAATTGAAACCCAGCAATTTGGAAACCCATTTTTGCTGATTTTCCTCTAGAACACATTGCTCCAACAAGTACTTGAGTGCCTTCTGATCTGTTTTGATCACAAATCTCTGCCCCCACAAGTAATGTCTCTACTTTGTCACTGCCATCACAATTGCCATTAACTCGCGTTCATACACGGAGCATTGTTGGGTCCTATTTGAAAGTTTTTGGCTAAAATAGGCTATTAGCCGTCCATGTTGCATCAATACTGCTCCGACCCCTATGCCCGAGGCATCTGTCTCTAGCTCAAATGGCGCTGAAAAATATGGCATTGCTAAGACTAGCAACTATGTCATTGCTGTCTTGAGGACGTTAAAAGCGGTTGTGGTCTCTTGGGACTACTTAAAACTGTCCTTCTTGAGCAGATCTATTAAGGGGTGGGCTATTTTGCTATAATTCTTGACAAACCTTCGGTAGTAGCCTGTCAGCCCCAAGAATCCCCTGAGTGATTTGATGTTCTTAAGGACTGGCTAGTTCAGCATGCTCTCGATCTTAGCCGGGTTCGCTTGGACCCCTTCTTTAGAAATGATGTGTCCAAGATATTCAATTCTTGGCTGGGCGAAATGACACTTCTTCAGATTGATCACCAGGTGATGCTCCTTAAGGACTGCCAGCACTTGTTCTAAGTGTTTCATGTGAGTGGTTATATCATGGCTATAGACAAGAATGTCATCAAAGAAAACTAATACAAATTTCCTTAGATAATCTCGAAATATATCATTCATAAAAGATTGAAAAGTGGAGGGAGCATTAGTAAGGCCGAATGGCATTACCTTAAACTCATAATGGCCCTAGTGAGTCCTGAACGTGGTTTTGTGCTCATCACCAGCTTGTATGCGAATCTGATGGTACTCGGATTTCAAGTCTAGCTTCGAAAAGACTGTAGAGCCTTTCAACTCATCAAGTAGCTCATCGATCGTAGGTATAGGGAATCTGTCAGGCACTGTGATTTTGTTCAACGCACGGTAATCCACACAGAAACGCCAGCTCCTGTCCTTTTTTTTGACTAGCAGAACTAGACTGGAGTAGGGACTGTCACTAACCTGAATGATACCCACATGAAGCATATCTCTCACCATAGCCTCGATTTTGTTCTTCTATGCATTGGGGGTACCGATAAGGTCATATATTAGGCGATTGTTCCCCTGGCTTGATAGGAATGGCATGATCCTATGGCCCACATGGCGGTAAGGAATTTGGGTTGGTGCCGATGGTGTGGTACCTCTTCAACAATGCCTAAATGTCTATCGGCAACCGCAGTTCCTCCTCTGTTTCTAAGGTAAGGCCATGATACTCAATCAGGTACTCGCTCCCTTATTTTGTGACTGAGCGGAGCAACGCCTTCAAGGAGGCCTGGTTCCGAGAGAGTTATGGCTCTCCTTGCAAACACACCCGATGTCCCTTCTTCCCTATTTTCATGGTCAATTGTTCCCAATTCATCTTGACCTCACCTAGAGACTTCAGCCACTCTACACCGAGGACCAAGTCCACACCACTCAAAGGGAAAGGATGGAGGGTCTGTGTTACCTCCAAACCTTGGACTGAAAATGTTACATCAATGCAACGTTGCTTGCGTCGAACAGAGTGACCATCGCGAATGGTGACCGTGTACTCGGCAATATCTTCCATTTCCAGCGGCGAATTTCTCAGTAGTTCCTCCGAAATGAAGTTGTGTGTCGCGCCACTATCTGTTAGAACCACTATTTCTTGGCCCTTCAGACGCCCTTTTACCTTCATCGTATGGTTATTTCCGAACCCAGCCCTCGAATTGAGTGATAGCCTCATCCTAACTACTGCTTCTTCGACACCGCCGTGCTCTCCTTCCTCTGGGTTGACCTCTGGCTCCACTTCGTCAGCGCGCTCAGCTTCCATTTCCATTTACATTACTACGAGGTGCAGGTTTATGTTCTTGCACGTGTGACCAGGACCATATTTGTCTCCACACTTGAAATAGAGACCCAACTCCTTTCGACGAGCTATCTCGGCATATGACAATCGGCATGAGCTCCCTATTCGACTATTGGTTGAGGACCTAATTGAGTTACTGGAGGCCTTCGATTCGCTGTTTCGTGTTTCGGATTTTTGCACCGTCTCCACATTGACCATCGCTGTGGCCGACGTGTTTCCTCAAGCAGGCTCGGGTATGGTTATGACCCGTAAGTACGGCTGTTGGGCCTATCCGGGTCGTGGGCCCAAGTTCGCTCGGGTAACTCGTGCCGCCAGATTATTCTTATCCTCTTCCAGGATTTGCATCTTCTCATCTGCACGCAGTGCCTTCTTGATCAGGTCATCGATCGTCTTGACTTCAGCCAGTGTGAGTTCTACTTGTATTTCAGCTTTAAAGCCATGGAGGAAAACTCCAATCAAGCATCCTTTAGGCGCATCCCTCAACGGAGTAGTAAGCGTTTCAAACTCTTTGACATATTCGAGCACCGTCCATTCCTCCCGGAGTGTGAATGACATCCGGTAGTCTCCACCCAATTGCGAGGTATGAAACCGCTCCAACAACTCCCATTTGAAGTCCTCCCAACTACTTATAAGCATCCTCTTCTCCTTCCACCGATACCAGCTAACGGCCTGGCCCTCCAAACACACCACTCCAGCTCCGAGCTTCTCTGAATCACCGATGGAACTGACTTGAAAGTATCGTTCGATGCGGAAAAGCCATCCTAGGGGCTCTTCCCCGTTAAACAATGGCAGTTCCAGTTTTCGGTACTTCCAAATGTCCTTCTCTTTGTCCCCAACACTCGCGGTATCATCCTCTATTTTTTCGTCATCCATCTCAGACGCACAATGATCCTCGTTTTTGTTTTTCTTTCCCTCACCTGACCGTTCACGCAGTATCAACTCCTTCATTGTTCATGGTAGTTGCAAGTTCGTCCACCTTCTTTGATAACCCTACCACCGTCATCTTTATCTCGTTCATATCCTTTGTCACTTGTTCCATCGTGCTATCCCAAGGATCTCATGCTCCGATACCAAAATGATAGTACCCAGGGTACGCACTATGTAAACTGCTGAATAAGTACTAATATTTGATTAAAATGAGACAATGCTTCCAACTCAGTGGGAGAAGGAAGTTACAATGAAGCCAACTCTGACCTAGCAATTCGAGAGGCTAGCACTCTCCTCACCATTCACTCTTCTACATTCAAAAGATGCCCCTCCCTCTCCAAACAAAATGATTTATAAAGGAAAATAAGATGGCCAGCGCAGGACCCAAAAACAACCTCGTATGAGGTAAAAGTCTGTCCTAGAAAATGAAATGAGCTAGGTCGACGTAAAACACAAAAATAGCAAGGGGCTGAAAGTCAAAGCCTAAGTCAGCAGAAAGCATTTGTGTCTTTGGCTGGACTGGGCTTCTGTCTTCTTTTGTAAGTATTCTTAGCCCACTGGATCCTATCACATGTACACGCTGGGATACCTTAAGTTTGTAGTTGTGCATATCAAAATTTTTGAAGTGGAAAGGAAAAAATATGAGCTTGGGGCTGGATGGAATACTAACAAAAATACACTTTGTCATCAACTTCATCTAATGTGGTTGTTCCATTTTACTTTCTAACTAGCTTCTTAGGCCTTTTTTTTGGTTATTTTCTGGTTTTAGCTTTTCTTGTAAATTTTCTCTCTCTAATGCACATGTTTCTAATGAAATGTTGGATTCTACTGCCAGCATTTGATGTGAACTTTCTGTTGGACAAGTAATGCTAAAAAGTTTTTGCCTAATATGAGCTGTTCAACTCTATACAACATTCCTATTCATTTTCCAGTTTCTTATTTAAAGCTGACTTTAGAATCTGTTTTTTTTTTCCCCCTTTTTTTGGGTGAAAAGAATCAATTTTTGAAAGATCGTTGATATGTGTATGTTCCTGTTCTAAGAGATTAAACATTACTGCTCGATGGAGTAACTAATTGTCAACTTCGCATGTGGATAGGGGGGACTGTATTAATTAATATTCAACTGCTATTGGTGTTGCATCATAAGCTGTTTGTGTGACTTGGGCATACCAAATATGAGCTGAGAGAATTTTTTTATTCTTCCAAATTTGCTTTGCCTGACTCGTACAGTTTGGTTCTATAAAGATTGTTATAATGTTGATGTGATATTTCTGTTTTGATATATTTCGCATGCAGTTTCGACATTTTGCCAATAAGGTGGGAAATCTGGAACGTCCTTTTCTCAAAGAGTTCTTCCCTCGATGGGTTGGTTCTTGTGGATGCCCTGTTCTAAGGTGTAATATAAGGATGATGCTTGCTACTATCATTTAATGACTCTTATTTCCATGTGCTCAAGTGGTACTTCTTGTTGTCTTAAGGTTTGGGCTTTCCTACAACAAAAGGAAGAATATGGTTGAATTGGCTGTGTTGCGGGATTGCACAGCGTCGCAAAATTCAAAGGCATCAATTCTTGATATTAATCCAGAAACTGAAAATCGAGATGGAGATGTTGGATGGCCTGGGATGATGAGTATTAGGGTCTATGAACTTGATGGCATGTATGACCATCCAATTCTACCTATGGCTGGAGAAGCATGGCAACTATTGGAAATTCAATGCCACTCAAAGCTTGCTGCTAGGCGATTCCAGAAGCCTAAGAAAGGTTCAAAACCTGATGGATCAGATGATAATGGTGACGCACCTGCCATGGATGTGCGCTCCAGGTCAATCGATTTCCATTTAGCTGTTGTTATGCTACTTATAATACATACTGACATTGTTCTTTCTGTGATTTTCAGTTCTGAATCCCCTTTATTATGGATTAGAGCAGATCCTGAAATGGAGTATCTCGCTGAGATTCACTTTAGTCAGCCAGTTCAGATGTGGGTAAGGACGACATTTTGGCAATAGTGAGCCTTTAATGTGCTCTCCTATTATTTTTGGATTCTTAATCAGCTTTTACTGTTTTAAATGTTGGTTATGGTTTATTTACTGTTTGATTAGGATCGATTGTACATAGTTCAGAGTTCGGTTTTGTATTTATTTTGTAATTATTAGCCACTATTACATTTTATTGAGCTCTCACTAAGTTTAAGTTCATTTAAGTTAGAACATACTAAATTGCTTCATTATAAATTAACCAAGCACGCCTTTATTGCCTACACTATCTTTGAATTGAAGACTGCCAAGAGGTCTTGCCATGCCAAATAGGTCAGTCAAACGGTTAGCCCATGGTATGATGACAAATTGATTGAAACAAAAATGTAAGATATAATGATGTTGAGATGAATGTGTAGCCATACAAGAAAGCACAAGATCAATAATTATTGTAGTCTAAACAAAGATGTAAGCCATAAGTACTTGTCTGGATGGTCATTTATTTTTGTCATGTAGCCGACCCAACATTGTTGTTCTATTGGAAAATGTACTTAATGGAGACCTGTGGATTCACTTACCACGGTGGTTGTCTAGCTGGTAGAAGAAAGATTCAAGCAAGCATTGCTTGAACTTTGCAAGTATTGTGTTCTCTGTTTCATTTTTTATATTAATCTTTTTTAGTATTGTCAATTTATTGATGATTGATTCTAGGCAAGTTGATATCATTATTCAGATTAATCAATTAGAGAAGGACAAAGATGTTATTGCTCAAGCTCAAGCAATTGCCACCCTAGAGGCATTACCCCAGATATCATTTGCTGTTGTAAATGCCTTGAACAATTTTCTTACTGACTCTAAGGTTAGGTTGCTTTCTGTTTTGTCACATTTTTCTATAATTATTTTTTCCCCAATCTAATGTATAGTTCTTTTTTCCCTGCATAACTCAAGGCTTTTTGGAGAGCTCGGATCCAAGCTGCATTTGCATTGGCTAGTACAGCATCTGAGGTATTGAAATGATTGGTTACTGATAGAATCACTTTTTCTGCTCAAACCTGCAAAAGAAAATCTAGGAAGATGCGTGAATAAGGAAAACCCCTTTCTGCTGGTCAGAACTTTGACTTGGAGACTCCTGCTATTTTGGACAAAGAAACAGAAAAGTAGGATAGCTATAGGGTTGCTGTAGTCAAGGTCTATGTGAGCGTTAAGTTGGGGACTGTGAGAGTCACTTTTTGGGGTCTAAAAACCATCTTTACTTTGGTCCAGAGAGAGGGTGTGGAATCTTTTGGAAGTAAAGTGAGGATCGGGAGAGTTCTGGCCTCTCAAAAATCCAGAGTTATTGTGTTGTGTGTCTATGTTCTCTTTCTGGTTAAGTTGTAATGGTTATTTGAATTGTAGTTTATGTATCTGAGCATAAGAGGGGCATGGGTTTGTCTTAAATCATCATGCCCCTTGTACTCTGATTTAGTTATGCGGTAACAGTATTATCCGTATCAAGTTATTCCCACTTTTAGTGTTGTTATCTGCTTGTTTGGGGGAAGGTCCTTTCAGTTGCCTTATGCAGCATGAGTTCTGAAATATCAAATAACTGTAGTATGTGTAATTGTAAGTGAATTTCAGGGCTGTTTTCAGAGGATAAACCATGAGTTTCAGGATGTTTTTCAGGGCTAGCTGCAGAAATACTTGAGTTTAAAGAGAAAGGAATAATAGGAGCATCTGGTGATATTTGGGGTCCATTATTCCGCCGTCCAGATTGAAAAATGATAGAACCTGCAAATTTAGACTGAAAACAAAGGAAAGAAACTGATCTTATTTTCTATTACTGGGAATAATTAGTGATTACAACCAGTATTTCTCCAGAAGCTAAACACTCCTGCTAAAACTAAACAGAACCCAGCTATTGCTGGGATTGAAAGCAGGAAATCAAGCAATAAAATGGGAAAAAACAGTGAAAAAAGACCTAACCCAACCTTGTTTTTGGGAGACCAGGTCCTCTCCCTCACTCCGGACCATTGCCTACCTCACTACAACAACATGCTTGTACGCACTCCAAACCTGTTAGCCTTAATTTTTCCCATTCTGCCCTACATTTGGTGAGCTGTCCGCTGTCTTTAAGTTTGGGCCAGGTCCACTTTCTTTGGCTTTTGTCCTAGACACTTGGCTCTAAAACTTGGCTAGCCCATCAAAAAATATTATGATGATCATTGTTGGTATCACAAATTAGCCATTCAGATTCTGCAGTACCAAGGCTCTAATAACATGAAATAATTTGTGTATAACAGCTCTGTGTTTATTGATAGAGAATTATTGCATAAATAGGAGTAAATCTAATGAAATCACCTTAATCACTCCTATAATCTTGAAAATGAAGTCTGAGATCATGATAATAATTACAATTCTGATTTGGAAGACAATAGCAAAATATAGATAGATGGATGTGTGGGTGGGGCAGGGGGCGAACTAGGTTATATCCTTAGTGGGTGTCAGGCAACAGAATTGAACTCTGGTGTTGGCAAGTCTAGGGTAACTGGTAGAGTAGCGCCATAAGGTTCATGGATTGTTCACCAATGAGGGTTGAGTCTAGTGGAAGAGGCTAGTCCCTTACAACATAGTGAATTAATATTCAAATCTCTGCTGGGAGAAGTGCCTATAGTTAGTGCCCGACAGTTTCTCGAACATGATTGCCTTTAGTAAGAGGATACCTATGCCTAGCCAAAAAAAAAAATTCAGAATTTGCAAACTGTTTGAACTTTGCATCCTTCTACTAGAATAAAGACAACACAATGTTGATAATTGTTCTCTTTCAATCATGACATGACAAAAAATTCTGACATTGCTTCTTATGTGGCAGGAAACTGATTGGGCTGGTCTGCTCCATTTGGTGAAATTTTTCAAGAGTCGTAGGTTTGATCCTGATATTGGACTACCAAAGTAAGGCTTTTGAAATTTTGTTCTCTCTTTCTCTCAGTTAACTTGAACAATATGAAGTGACGAAGGTTGGTTGTGTGCTACTCTTGCCAGGCCAAATGACTTCAATGATTTTGCCGAGTATTTTGTTCTTGAGGTAATGCAAGGAGGTAGGATATGTATTTATGTGATGTGATTGAGTTATGCTTGTTGAACACTGTAGGATGTTTTGATGGACCATAACATGCTGTCTATTCATTTTAATAGTATATTGTGTTGTCATTCAGCTCAAAGTAGAATTGTTCCCCTAGAAGTAGAGCTATCGACTCTAGGCCTTTGAAACCATTGGCTTTTGTATAAGGCCGATACCCCAATTCCATGGAGACCTTCATGCTTCAATAGGAGCTTGTGCTTAAGAAAGTTCAAAGTCGAAGGTTGATGGGGCCGAAAGTCCATTGAAATACATATAGGAATAGTATATAGGACTATGAAAAATAAATTACTGATCAATATTTAAAACCCAAATCTCTTCCTGGTTTTTGCTTCCTATCCACTTTCAACATCTTTCCTTACCTGATTATGATGTTGAGAGCTGTGCTAAAACAAAAAATCTTGCTTTGATGCTGTGGGATGGATCTAATTGTGATTTTTGTTCTGTGTTTTGATATTGTTTCCTATATTCAGTTGCGGTTTCATTAGGATACAATAGAACCTCCTTTAAGGGTCTGTTTAGTTTGAGGTGAATGGAGGGAAGATGAGGGATTTTACTCCCCTCCCCTTCTTCGGGTTAGTAAAACTTTTAAGAAGGGAGGGAAATTTTCCCCTCCAAAATTGGGGGAATTTGGAGGGCAAGCGTAATATTTTGCCATACAGTGACAATTATACCCTTCATTATTTTTAATAACCTAAAAATACCCATCCTCGCCTCCCTCCCTCCTTTCGCATCTCCATCTTCAACCCACCTTCACCAACCCCCAAAACTCATTCTTCAGCAACCTTATTGGCCTTCCTCTAGCAACTTTATCGGTCTTCACCGGCAACGTTCATGCATTCCTCAACAGCATCGAGGGATGGTCAGTTCGCAACTCTAATGAACTCCCTAATATTACAGCAAACACAATGTCTTGCCTTGTCTGAGAGAGATAAATCAGCTTCCTGACTAACCTTTGATATTAGCCTTTGTCAACTACTGCTTCACCTTTTTCTCTCTTTTGTTCCTTAGCCTTTTCTCTTTCTTCTCGCTCTTCCTGGTCTTATTCTTCTGTTTTAATTTTGCTGGGTATGCATCCCAGCATTCCTATTTCCTTGAGAAGATCAGGAACATACTACCTTTAGGAGACATAAATGCTCTCCTTGAACGTAGCAACTTCCATCCCAAGAAAGTATCTCAGTTTGCCTTAGTCTTTTACCTCAAACTCCTTGTTTAGAGCTATCGTGTTCCTATCCATTTCTTGAATGTCATTTCCAATGAGAATGATATCATCCACATAGACGACAAGGATGGTTGTCACTTCTCTACTATATCGAACAAACATAGTACAATCAAACAATCCATGTTTGTGACCTTCATCCTTTAACATTTTGGAGAATCTATCAAACCACGTCCAGGCTGATTGCTTTAATTCGAACAAAGATTTCTCTAACTTGCACACCTGGTTTCCATTTTTACTATTGAATCCTGGTGGGAGAGACATGTATATTTCTTCCTTTAATTCCCCATTGAGAAAGGCATTTTTGATATATGGTTGTTGGAGTGGCCTATCTAAGTTAATTGTTATGGATAGTAAGGCCCCTATGGTATTGAGTTTTGCCATGGGGGCAAACGTCTCATTGTAGTCTATTCCATAGGGCTGGGTGAAGCCTTTTGCCACCAAACATGCCTTATATTTGTCAAGTGAGCCATTGGGATTGAATTTTGGGGTGAACGCACTCTTGTATCCCACATGCTGCTTCCCCTTAGGAAAATCAACAATTTCCCATGTGCAATTCTTCTCTAATGCCCTCGTCTCTTCAAGTACTGCATTCCTCCATTTGGGAACTTCAAGAGCTTCATAGACATTATTTGGAATGCTTACCTTATCGAGATTAGTAACAAAGGTACGATAATGTTGAAGTAGAATAGCACAAGATACATACTTCTGGATAGAATGCATAATACAATAGCGAGGCTTTTTCCTCAAGGCAATAGGTAAACTTACCTCATCAATTGATTCTTCAAGATAGTTATTCTTCTCTTCACCCTCTTTACCAAGATCTGTTACGTGTTCCGATTCTAGTATAGTTAGGAGTATGGAGGACTCATTTTATAGCTTCTTCCATGAGTACACCTTGTATAGGTCTATGTGAGTTTGTCTCCCCTTGATTTATTAGATGTTTCTTCATTATTTTGCATATTAGGTTCCGAGTTCTCGGGTTGCAAGAGGGGCTTGGTGTAGGTAATGAGGTAAATTGTGAGTGGAGGTATAAGTTTAGGTACCGAGGATTGAAATTCACACCCATGCTCCCCCATAATTGAAAAATCAGTAAATTAAGGGTCATTCTCAGAGAAGGTGACATCCCAACTGACATAGAGATTCTTAGAGATCGGGTCATAGCACTTGTAGCCTTTTTGAGTGGCAAAATAGCCAAGAAAGATGAATTTGATAACACAACCATCAAACCTGAAGAGTGTACAAAGTAAGTGAACAAAGACCAAAAAACTAAAAACTTGAAGGAGTTGGGGATGATCAAGGTGGACTAGAGAGGGTGTGATCCACGGAGTTTGTCAAGCGGAGACAGGTTTGAAAGGACACAACTTGGCATTCAATTAATGAGGTAGGTAGCAGTCAAAATCGCATCCCCCAGTACAATTTAGACACATTGCAAGTAATCATGAACCAAACAAGGTAACATTAAAACCCTTCCCCTCCCTGTTTGTCAATTCAAACGAGATAATATTAAAATCCTTCACCTCCCCTCGATGGAACCAAACAGACCCTAAAGTTATTGTTGCATTTTGTGTGGGGTTTTAGCTGTGGGTTTGGTGGGTTGGGATTGAAAGGTGATGTGTTGCTGGTAGTGATGTAGGACTAGATGTTTTTTAGGGGTAATCCGGAAGCTAGATGTGGAGTGGGGGACTGCAATCTACTTCTAGATTTTGAAATTGATCGTCATTTCATCAATGATATCTCTCTAGAACCATTATCCCTTGCCACATCAATTTCAATGCTCAACTATCTGATGTCCTTGCAAAAGCATTAAGAGGAACTTGCATTTTCTACATCTGCGACAAGCTGGGCACATGACTTGTAGGCTTCAACTTGAAGGGAAGTGTTGATTATAATTTTGAATATGAATTTGATGCTAGAGAATTAACCAAATATGTAACTTCACGAATTATTGGGTGGTAACTACGAGGGAGAGGTAAAGCTGACCTGATTAAACTCAATGCTAAACTCAAGAGAGTATGGTTTTGTATATGTCATGGATAAAATACACAGATGCCACTAATCGTAAAATGCTTAGATCCACATGATATAATCTAATTGTGGTATCATTAATTATGGGCCTAATCTTTACAATGTATACAACTAATCCGAGTTTATGATCAAAAGGACATTGAATGCTCATCTGTTTAGAATCTGCTTAGAGCTTACATCCTCAACCTTTGTTGTGCCCTTGATAAATTTGATCTATCTAAATGGCATGGATATTCACCTGCTAGATCCGAAACTCTTCTGTATGTGTTTTAATTAAATTTCTGATCTTTCTATATTATTGACTTGAATCTTTTAGGCTATCCCACATGCCGTAGCTATGGTCAGAGCTGCTGATAGGAAAAGCCCGAGAGAGGCTGTGGACTTTGTTTTACAGCTATTGAAGGTTATTGTTTACTTATTTTTCCACCTTGACGAAATATGCAACAACAGCCACGAAACAAAAGAAATTAATCATGATTTATTTATGATGTATTATTTGTGTTGGTATAACATTAGTCTGAGGGCGATATATTTTGTTCAAGTATATTGAACTGAAATCATTTTTTGTTACCGTTCAAACTAATGGTAATGGACTTTTAGCTGTTCTGTCATTTGGCGTTTATCTATGTTGAATTTTTTATTTATAATGCATATATGTTAAATACATTAATTTTAAATTTGGAGATGTTCATGCCTGCAACATAAATTTGAAATTCATCGGCGATTTACTGAGTTTTGATGTAATGCATCATTCATGGCTTGCTTCCAATTGCTATACACGTGATAAACCACTTTAGCTATACTTGATCGTGATACCACTTATCTTCTCTGGAATTTTCCTTAAATTTTAGGCTTCGCTTCAACTAAGAAAACTCCCTCTTTTTTAAGTAGACAGTCAATTTTTGTTCATCGATGTGCTTGTATAGCACTAATAGCAGTAAGGGTTCTATCATTTGAGAAATTGCCTCTTGAATTATAGAGTGCTGCCAAATTCTTTGTATCTTATTATTATATTATTTGTGGCAGTACAATGACAACAATGGGAACCCCTACTCAGATGTCTTCTGGCTTGCTCAATTGGTCCAGTCAGTTGGTGAACTTGAGTTTGGGCAGCAGGTTGATGGATTTGATTATTCTTGTTTAATATACCGTTATGATTTTGCCTTTTGTCTAGTAAGTCTAAAGCATAGTTGTCAAAAATTGTCATTTACTTTTCAAATCTTGTGATTCACAATGAATCATGAAGCCATTCTGCCAACCATTTTGGCCATCTTTCTGACTCAAACTAATGACAGAGTATCCTCCTTTTATCATCACTCCTAAAGCGCATTGACCGGCTCTTACAATTTGACAGGTCAACAAACACATTCCCTACTAAGTAGTATATTTCATCAAATTTATTTGTAATGGTATCTTATTTCTCTGGAAATCACTTGTACCAGACTTATGCCGAGCTACAATGGAGTCTTGACTATTAGTTGTATCAGAACCTTGACACAAATTGCGTTAAAGCTTTCTGGATTCGTTCCCCTTGTAAGTTTGATGAAATTGAACCTGTGCATTAAAATGCTTATTGAAGCTGTGCATGCTCACAAGTAATGCTTGAGATTAACCACAGGATCGTGTCTATGGACTTGTTAAACCTTTTCGAGACTTCAAAGTAATGTGGCAAGTTCGTATTGAAGCAAGCAGAGCACTCCTTGATCTTGAATTCCATTCCAAGGGAATTGATGCGGTATTACTGTTATTTATCAAATATGTGGAAGAGGAGCTTTCCCTAAGAGGTTGTGCATCCTTTGTGACCAAGGCTCTTCTATTGTGCAATGATTACTCTTCCTAGGCTACTTGATGGCTGTTCCTTCATTTTCATTTTCTCTCCTTGATCATTTGTCCACAAATTTACATTCCTTGATTGCAGGGCAGGTAAAACTGGCCATTCATGTTATGCGGTTATGTCAGATGAGAAATGATTCCAGTGATGAAGTTTCGAGCCAAACTATTGTGGCTCTGCTTTGTTTGCTTGAAGGTCGTTTGTCATTCAATAATGTCTTTCTCCGTCACCATTTGTTCTGCATATTACAAATACTTGCGGGAAGGTAGGCATGTGTGTAATGCATAGTCCTTGAAGAAAAAGTTAATCATGTGCATGTATAAATGAAATTGACTTGATTATCTAGTTAATCTTCTGTATGGATACTGCATATGTCTTCATATGACAAGATTGATAGTCTAGAGGTTGAGTGATTGCCTACCCATTAGGAGGGAAGCTCCCTTTTTTCGGGGGGAGGTGGGGTAAGCTTCTTTTTTCTTCCTTGAGGGAAGTTTTTTTCCCTTATTTCTTTCTTTATATTTTTTTATTGCAGGCCCCCCTAGATTCTTCACCCTTCTATAGTCTATTTTAACTCCTAATAAAAGCTAATAATCCAGAAAATATTTACAAGAAATGCTTAAATATTCCCACAGAATGCAGTAGAAATTTGTGTGAGCTGTTGTTTGTAAGTAATTCTGATTAATTATCTAATATAAGTGAAACGCTGCTATTGTTCAACATGTTTCAAGTGCTCTGGTATTTGTTGGCTAGCTATTCCTTAGTTCTTGAAGGCTCTTTTGATTCGGTGTATATGGAACCTTTGCCTGTCTTCCTCCTTATCTTGTTAAATGATATATATATATATATATATATATATAATATTTGATTTTGCTTTAGCCTAGTTTGATTAGATAAAATGCAATTAGCATATACTCTGGCATTCTGTACTTTTGTGTTCTAGATATTTTTAATTTTCTTAATATTGTTTTGGAAATCAAACCCAATGTGGAATCCTGTTTTTATATTTAATTTCATTGCACTTGATGAAATGAACTTGAATGGAGCATCCTGTGTTTAATATGATTTGTTGAATGTCGGCTTTTAATTGATTATTTCTAATCTTATATCTGTAGTTCATTTTTTTCCCCTGGCCAAAACTATGTAGTTTTTTGGTGGGAAAATTGGGGAATAGTCCCCCATTAGAAATTTAATGGGTGAGTCACCAATTAATTTTCTTATAGGGGACTTTTCCCCAATTTTCCCTTTTTGTTTGTGTATTTTGAGCGAAAAAGAAAGCGTACTAATTATGAATGTAATCTGTACTTCTGCATTTAGGCCACCAACTCTACATGGAGTACCCAGAGAAAATAAATCGTTGCAAATGAGTCTTGTGGAAAATTGCAGCGATCAGAGAAGCATACTTGTTCTTGATCCAGAAAGTAAACCTCCTGAATTGCCTTGCTCTACCCTAAACCTGACAGAAGATTGGGGCATGGTAGAGGGTTTCAAGGGCACACTTCAAGAAGCACCTGGGAATGCAACCCCCAATCCTCTCAAAGATGTGCATGTCAAAACTCCAAAGGAATCACCCATTGAGGCTCCCATGGAAGAAATAATGCAGGACTCGCCAGTAGAAGTTCCCAATGAAGTTGATGCCACATCCATTGCCCAAGAGCGGAAGAAGCCAGTTGTTAAAATCAGAGTCAAACAATCCTCTGCTACCAGTAGGGCTGACACTGATAATCAAATGGTTGAACGATCATTAGGTGGCCATAATGAAATTGATCGTGCAGCTAGCAGTTCAGTGTCTGTAGATGCACCCCCAAGGAATTTTGGAGAGACTCTGAGTAATCACAATATTGAGGACGTTAATTCTTGGCATGATCATGGTTCACGCTTGACTGCCAGCATTGGTAGTGCCAAATTCTTGAGTGATGGTGATGAACTGGTCAAAGAACTCCAATGTACTGCTGACTCAAGTGTTGTTTTTTCACCTCGGCCTTTGGATCCCTCATCATCTAGCATCATCCAGGACAACAATATTGATGCAGATGCTCGGCGATTTGTCAGCCTCCGAACTCTTTCAGTTGCAGACTCATTGGCCGGAAATGTTTCTTTGCATGGGAAAGGAAAGAAGAAAGGCAAAGAAAAAAGGCGGAAGCAAGAAGACCATAAAGGGCACCATGATGATCCAGAATATTTGGAAAGAAAACGATTGAAGAAAGAGAAGAAGCGGAAGGAAAAAGAGATGGCAAAACTGCAGGGTGATGAAGAAAAGAAATCTTTGGTAGAATCTTCTAGTAAGAAAGAACCACCTGAGAGTGAATTTGCTACACAAGAACTGAAAGCAATTGAACCTAGAGTATCTAAAGCGGAAGTCAGAAAGGTTGATGTCAAGCCGGAAGCATCGGAAGGTACCTCTGCTGCCCCAAAATTTCGAATCAAAATTAAAAATCGAGTGCTCAATAAGTCATAGAAAATCCAAATTGCCCATTTATTCAATAGGAGATATTGGAATGAAAGTCAGAGTTCCCTTATATTTTTTGCGTATAGATCTGTTCCTAATCCGGCATCGTAGGTGTAGAGGCAACACGGGTTCTGGCACTAATTGTTGATTCTATGAGCTTTACTTGTCGATTGTCCTTTCATCTAGTCATGTTATGTAGATATATGATTGCAACAAACAGTCAGTACTAAAACTTTAATCAACGGATAGGAATCTTGTTTTTCCATTGTACCTTTATCTAGCTTTTCCGGTGTACCTTTATCCTGTTTCTTTATCGGAAAGTAGTAAGGACTAGTTCGCGTTTGAGTCAGTAATTGTGTATATTTTGTATTGTGTATTGTTCTCCGATGGCTTGAACATAATATATCAAAGTACTTGCCAAATTCCTTGGTAACAAATACTTCGCCTTGCATTTTGGTTCCATTGCTAGTAGATTCATTACAAACTAGGCTTATACCGTTGCATGGGCAGCTAAATGTATTTAAAATTCCCTTTGACGTATGATTGGATTGAGAAATTTTTTTTTTGTTTTTAATATTTATAGATCACACTTCTATGAAGTTGTGGTTGGTATTTTTTGTGAGGTTGATTTAGGGTTGTACTTGGTATATTATTATTGCTAGAGTTCTCTGTTTTTGCACCGGAGCTTTTTACTTTTTCAAGGCCACATTGGTTTGTTTTAAATTTTTATAGATCACGCAATGAACTTGTGTTATTTTTCTTACAAGTGTTAGTGCAAGCGTTTCATCTAAGAGGGGGTGAATTGAGTGATATCAGAAATTTCCTTGCGTATATAAAAATTGACTAGAAATTTAAAGCAATTAGGAGTTAGGAGAAATATCACCAAAGTATACACCGGGAGTTATACTGGTTTGGTCACAACCACTTTGACTTACGTTTAGTCCTCAAAGCTTCTCTGAGAGTTTCAATATATCTTCAAAGATTCAGTAGGTTCTTGACATCTTAGTATACAACAAGTTCCTTCATTGGACACTCGCTCCCCCTTACACGTTGTAAACCAATCCCTAACTCAAGGTTTGACAACCTTAAGTTGTCTCAATAACAAATATTGAGTTTGTAATGAAAATCTCTTTCACAAAGCAAATATATATTCACTGAAATACAAAGAATGAGTATAAGAAAACAGAGCATAAAGAATGTATTGATCGGTATGAGTTTGCTTGTTCTCAGTTATTGTTGTCTGTTCTTTGAATACTCCATATCAAGGTTCCCAGACCCGGCCCGGGAACTACTGAATTGGGCATCAGACCGGTTTGGTCCGGTGACCCTGTCTGGTCTGGGTTTTTTTTTTTTAAATCAATTTTTTTAATTTTTCCTTTAGAATTTCATACTAATAAGTCTAAAATCTTCAATTTCTCACCAGTTTGCCCTGGGTTGAGCTCCGGTTTGGCCCCAGTCTAACCCACTGACCCTTAACCCAGTACCCCGACCGGTTCAATCCCGGTCCGAGTTTTAATACCTTGTTCCATATATATAGATGATTTGTGGTGTCCATTGGAAGTATTTCAAACATGTCCGTTAGAGTCGCACACGGCTAACCATTATTCGAATTTGAAAACTATCGTTTGTGGTAGGTAGCGGTAGGTGGGATCTCGGACGTTTTATTTGACTTTCTCTCATTGCATGATTTCTTCATTGTTTCTCTGCAAATATACTCAGAATATTAATATAATGAAAAGTTAATTATATAGATAACAAACTAATAAATATAAGATTAAAATCATACTTTCTGGGATGCCTTACTCGAGTGATCATGTCCATTATTCGAGTAGTCACTCAAGTAATCTTATTAAAAATATGGCAGAGAGTAAGTCAACATTTATTAACCATATTACTTGGGTAATCCATCGAGTAATCCTTCTACAAAAACTTCTGCATACCTGGTTACTCGAGTGGTCCCTCAAGGAATGTCTTTTCTTCATTAGTTACTCGAGTGATCCCTCAAGTAAGCTTTCAAATAAGTTTGCAGATTACTCGAATGATCCCTCAAGTAATGACATCTTGGCTGAGAGAACCTGTTCTTTGCTTACCTGATTACTCGAGTGATCCCTCAAATAATGCTTCAAATAACTCTACAGATTACTTGAGTTCTCCCTCGAGTAAGGCCTTTTCTCACTTGGTTACTTGAGTGGTTCCTTGAGTAACCTCTGTCATTTCTTGGCCAAGAGCTACTGGATGATTTCCGGTCAGGTTATTCAAATGGTCCCTCGAGTAATGGTGCATATAACTTTACAGAATACTCAAGTGATCCCTCGAGTAACGTAATCCAAATTTTGACAGTGCTCTTGTGGAACAATTTCTCCAACATTACTCGAGTGCTCCCTCGAGTAATAAGGTCCATTACTCGAGTGCTTATTCGAATAAACCTTCAAAAAATTAGACAGCGCTTCTTTCTCATGTTCTCTCTTTCTCAGTTCATCTTCATTACTTAAGTACCTATTCGAGTAATGTTTTTTGCCTGCCATGAAACACTTAGTTACTTTGTTCAAATCTTTTTGCTTATTATCAAAACTTTTTGTATTATTGATCCAATCTTTGTTATCATCAAAACATATAGGATCTAACAATAAGGGTGAGCTTTTTAAGAGTGAGTGGATACAATTTTATAAGCTTAAAAAATAAAAACAGTAAAGTCGAAGAGTCAACTTATGACAATGGCTCTAATGGTTAAAATTGTCAAATTTAACATTAAACGGAGTTGTTTTACTAAAAAAATACAATAAACTAAATTGATAGGCCTCTCATATTTTTAATAAATGGCTGACCATTTTAATTATATACTCCATCTAATCTATATTATAAGGCAATGTTTTAAAAGCCGGATCGAATGTTAAGCCGGAAAAGTCAGCGAGTCATGATTCAAACGGTCGATTGGTTAGGCCGGTGACATAATAATTAAATAAAAAATAAATATTACACAAATATAATAATTTCTATCTTTAAAGTTATACAACATTATAGAAGGCCAAAAAAAGTTACAATATTATAATATAAATATTTTTTATTTTCTTTGTAACATAGTAAATCTTTACCATTTAACTGGCAAAAAAAGATCTTTACCATTCGAACTAATATATATATATATATATATATCTTCTAACTATTTTTTTTAGCCGAAATCTTGTAACTAATTTAATTTCCCCATTTAAAAAGATCTTATTATGCATTAAAAGCCGATATGTTGATATTATTTTAAAACATATTGTCTCCAGATTTCACTGAAACCGTTTTGATTTTAAAATATTTTCAAAAGATTTTGATAATTTTTATTGCCATAAAACATATTGATAGTTAGAAAATAATAAAATAATATTATATTTATTATAGCAACTATCAATAGTTCTGCAATACGCTTCTTCACTTACGCACGTTTTTTAGTTTTTTCATTCCCGAGAAAGTTTTTCACTTTTTCTTCTCTCCACTTCCTCCGCCTATCTTTCTTCTTTCTTTGATTCCTCATTTAAGTTCCTACTCATTTTTAGCGTCTTGTCGGAAAACAGAAAAAGTGATCGGAGATGGGCTTCTTCACTCCTTCTACCTTGAAAATTCAATTTTGCAACAGTGCTCAAGTTAGAAATTGCTTACATGATAGTGCACACTTACTTTCCTTCGTCTTCTTTTATCTTCTTTGCTCTTCCCTCTCCTTTTTTTCTCCAGTATGGTGATTGGGTTTAACCCGTCCGGATTTTCAATAGCCGCTTCGGGTCACAGCTCAACTCCAGCTCACCGGTTGAAAGATGATTTTGAACAACCTAAAGCGAGCTAATCTTTTAAACGGTCTAACTACATGACTCGAGTCGCCAATACCTCCGGTCGTCCGGCCTTAACAAAATTGTTATAAGGTATCAATTAACAAGTATCAAGGTTCAAGGAGCATTAAATTATTTTTATGCGCATATTTAATAAGGGTAGTGGAATAGAATAATAATTAATATGATATTTGAGTTTAGTGTAGTTGGTAAGAATAATATTAGAAGTTGCTTTAATTTCAAAATAATTTTAATGCTTTTAATTATTTTTATTTATTTGTAAGAATTACTAGATGGTGCCTTATAATAAGGACGATTTAATTATTAATATTTATCAAGATAAATAAAAATTATTTTAGCTAACCATTATAATTTTTAAAAAAAGCAGCATTGTTTTTATTACAGGTACTTGTTCATATGCTGAAAAAAAATTATTTAACATGTTAATATTGAAGGACACGAGATGAGAATTATCATAATTGTTGTTCTTCTTGTTATTATTATTATGGCTAACACAAAGTTAACAACTAAGATTTTCAAATTTAATAATTAATATTAAACTAAAATGTTGGGTCCAGGGTATGTATTACATGACATTTGGAAATAAGCGGCATTAGTTATAGATTTTATAGATACATAAATTTCAGCGCAACAAATCATTAGTTATAATAGTTCTCTTAGGTTTCGCTATCTAACCACCATTTTATTTTAAATGATTCATAACTTTTATTGTTTTTTACAATTACATACGGGCATCTAATTTATTTTAAAGTTAAAATTGTTAGCTGGGTAACTTTTATTTATGTGGAATAGGTTAAATTATTTATATCCATTAGGTTATGTTTTTCAATTATGATCCTATTTTTTAAATAGTATCATTAAACTGTAACCCGCAGTAAAAAAAAGGGAAAATACCAGCTAGGTCCCAAGCTACAGAATTAATCTCAAAAAACTCCCTTTACAAATTCCAAGGTCAGGGACTTTTCTGACAGCATTTCCCTTTGAGCAATTACTAAAATAGCCCCCACTCAAATTTAAAAAAAGGAGCTTCATTTTGAAAAGAAGACACAGAGGGTTCAAATTGGAATCGCTGGACGCACACTCTGCTTCTCGTTCCTCCGTCCTGCCATGGTTCTCCATCAAGCGTCGCTGCCGTTCGAGTCGGCGTGGGTGAGTCCAAGCGTGCAGCGCAGTCCGCCGGGGAAGCACGCATCGCAGTCCACCGCGAAGCAGCCAGTGTTCGTGGGCAGCGCCAGCGTCGGCCGGTGTTGCAGCGGCAAAGAATCCGGCGCCCGTCCAACAATGTCAGCCGCATCGCTCCTTCCAACACCCAGCGTCCCTCGAGTGCTCCTCCGACGGTCAGTCGTCTGCCCCTTTGCTGTGTGGTTTTTTTTTTTTTTGTGAAATGGCACCATTAATCTATTGGGTTGCCACTAGTTTGGGATTGGGGGAAAGTATTGATTCTTGGAATTTAGTTGGGAAAATACATTAGTTAATGAAGGTGGTTGTCGGGTTTAAATTGTTTCTTTTTCTGTGTGGCGCTGCTATGTGATGGCTGAATCAGTGTTGTTGTTTTGGGGGTATAGATGTTTGTTTATGAGTAACGTTGAAGGCCAGAGAATGTTTTATAATGTGGTTTGCTGATAATATGCTGCTCTAGCATTGGGTTTGAGGTCAGAATCAATGGGTATGAGGCTAATAATGTGCTTCTCTAGAATTGGTGCATTTGGAAGTTAGTTACTGTTAAAAATTGATGTCCTCTTAATGCTTCAGTTTGTGTTGCTTATTACTGTTTTTAAGTGGTTCCAACAGAAGAATGGGCAGTATAGGAAGTAAAGTTGGCTCTAGGTACAACATACACCATTGTACGAATTGGTACTTGTCAGTATAGAATAGTTAGCAACCGTTGATATGAAAAATTGTTTGTTGTGTGTGATGAGTTGCAAAAGAAAGTTTTGTTCATGATGTCTTGCTGTTATATGCCATAATTGTCTTGATGATGCTAGAACGAGAGGGAAGAGTTCTTGATAGCGGCTGTTTCAATACGGTTTCACTGCTGGGTGTCTATTTTAAATTGTCAGATTGTTTTGCACTACTGTTGTACTTGCAAAATTTCTTACTGCTTCAATTAAGGTGTCCAACCAATTGCTTCACATGTAATGGCAGAAGGATACATATAACATAATTATAACAAGGATGGATTTAGAGAAATACAAATTTGTTTAAGCATAGGAGCTAACTTTATATTTTATTACCTTTTCAATTAGTCTCATGCATGTACTTTAAATGTTGATAACTTATGGAAAGTCAGGTATTTATATGGACAGACGTAGAACATAATACACATGTTAGAGTAGCTGATTTTAAATCATAAGTGATAATTTTGGATGTATAGCTTTTCTATTGTAATTAAAGGTTTATCAGAGAAGATTGTATGCTTGGTAGTTCTAGATATGGCCATAGTATAATGATGAGGATGCAGTGGTGGTGATGGAATTGTAGGAGACATTCAGGACTTGAGAGATGATGCTTTCTGATCCTGTGTTTGCAGCTAAGATAGTTAGGTTTGGCTATGAAATGTATCATTTGTAGTCTATGCTGAGGGTGGTATTGCAATGCAAATTAAACATGACGGTTGAATTAAGAGAGCTTGTATTATTCAGAACAACTCTGTAATCAAGGAGTAAGCTAGAATGCTAGATTTAATTCTATACAAAACAATCAATGATTACGTTAAGTTTGAGAAAGCTCGTTTGAAATAGCAAATATGACCTTCCTGTTGCAATGTTCATATGTATGCAGAGACTTGCATCAGATTTCCTTGACAACTATGTGTTTCTGGTTGTTGGAAGGGTTGGTTCAAGTACTGACCTAATTGCTCAACGAGTGGAATATGTCCTGGAATCTGACAAAAGAAGCCACCTCATGGACCTTCTTCACGCCCAGAAGGAAAATGGAATTTATGGCAAGGTAATTTGTCTACGCCCCAAACTATCTCTCCATGCTATAATTACAATAATTTTATCATTTTAATTTGCAAACTTTTCTATCCGTTGACATCATGCTGCATTTTAAATTTGAACATATTGTTTAAGAATATGCAAGCGTGATTTACGGATTTATGATTTATCATATTCTGTTGTTTGCTAAACATCTTTGGGTGGATTTCGCAGCAAGGTCTGACATTAGTTTTTGTGGAAACAAAGAAAGGAGCTGATGTATTGGAACACTGGTTGTGCATTAACGGGTTTCCTGCAACTAGCATTCATGGTGACCGATCACAGCAAGTAACTATCTTTGGCAAAATAAAATCATGTTGGAGTTTTACATACGTCAATATTATGGTTTCCATTGAAACATATCTATATCTATTTTTATGTTTATAAAACACATGTGCTGTTTTTAAGGGTTAGAAAGGGAGTTGAATTGGATTTTAATTCTAAACTCTCCTTGTGGGTCAGAAATTGAGAATCGTATGGATAAAAAATCAGATGCTTCCAATTTTCTCTTCTCTCCTTTAATACACAATTTTCTTTATGGGTCAGAAATTGCATTCGTCATTGTTGTTTTCTGACATAACTTCTTTTTCATACAACTTCCTGAGAGATTGCATTGTTAACATACTTCGTCGAGTAAAACCCGAAGTATATGACAAAGGGCAGGAAATACCAAAGGAAGTTACTTAGGCAAAAGTGCATGTCCAAGCTGATACGTTAGTGCTATTTTTGTTCCTCCAACTCTTTGAACTATAGCTTTTTTTACCCATTCGGTTGTTATAACATTGGAACTGTGTATATGGCTTTTTGTTTTGCAGCGATTCGTGTGGTGTTCATGTTCTGTCATGGTTACATAGCTGAGATGGCTCTACACATAACAAGGCGGGGTACACTATGCCTAAGCTTGGTGATCATCAGATTCGGCAAGTGAAGGTGGATTGTTTATGGTGGCTAGTCGCACATGAACAGAACAAACACGCTCAAAAGGTGTTGTCCCTTCTCAACGCAAGTCAACAAATGAAGAGCAAGAAAGTCGTGTAGCATTTGACGTATTGTTCTGTGAAAATGGCTAATTATAGTGTACTGTAGTTGATATTTTGTATGAATGCCAACTTGCTGCAAAAGGCACTAACGTATAGTTAGTTTACAACATTATCAGTTATTTTGGTGACATAATGAATTAACTTTACAACATGTACATATCAAATGCTTGACTAGGTCCCCAAACAGCTTATTTTGCTCAGATTATATCAACATGTACATATCAGTTATTATGCTCAGGTTGTTTGACATGTCATTTGAACAAGTGTTTGTTGTTTTTATGTTTACAACACATGTTGCTACGTTTACAACACCTTAAGTTCTTTTTACAAGTGTTTAAGCTACGTTTACAACCACTCCGACCAGGGACACCAGGGTAGTAGCTTGTGCAACAAGCCACAACTTAGACACCACTTTCTTCTACCATCGTTTACAATATGGTCAGCTATATTTACAACATCTTCAGTTATATTAACAACTTAATAAGCGACGTTTACAACTTGGGAGAAAGAAAGTCTTAAAGATATGTTTACAACACATGTTGCTACGTTTACAACACCTTAAGCTCTTTTTACAAGTGTTTAAGCTACGTTTACAACCACTCCGACCAGGGACACCAGGGCAGTAGCTTGTGCAACAAGCCACAACTTAGGCACCACTTTCTTCTACCATCGTTTACAAGATGTTCTGTAATATTTACAACATCTTCAATTATATTAACAACTTAATAAGCAACGTTTACAACTTGGTGATAAAGAGAGTCTTAAAGATATGTTTACAACACATGTTGCTACGTTTACAACACCTTAAGTTCTTTTTACAAGTGTTTAAGCTACGTTTACAACCACTCCGACCAGGGACACCAGGGTAGTAGCTTGTGCAACAAGCCACAACTTAGACACCACTTTCTTCTACCATCGTTTACAATATGGTCAGCTATATTTACAACATCTTCAGTTATATTAACAACTTAATAAGCGACGTTTACAACTTGGGAGAAAGAAAGTCTTAAAGATATGTTTACAACACATGTTGCTACGTTTACAACACCTTAAGCTCTTTTTACAAGTGTTTAAGCTACGTTTACAACCACTCCGACCAGGGACACCAGGGCAGTAGCTTGTGCAACAAGCCACAACTTAGGCACCACTTTCTTCTACCATCGTTTACAAGATGTTCTGTAATATTTACAACATCTTCAATTATATTAACAACTTAATAAGCAACGTTTACAACTTGGTGATAAAGAGAGTCTTAAAGATATGTTTACAACACATGTTGCTACGTTTACAACACCTTAAGTTCTTTTTACAAGTGTTTAAGCTACGTTTACAACCACTCCGACCAGGGACACCAGGGTAGTAGCTTGTGCAACAAGCCACAACTTAGACACCACTTTCTTCTACCATCGTTTACAATATGGTCAGCTATATTTACAACATCTTCAGTTATATTAACAACTTAATAAGCGACGTTTACAACTTGGGAGAAAGAAAGTCTTAAAGATATGTTTACAACACATGTTGCTACGTTTACAACACCTTAAGCTCTTTTTACAAGTGTTTAAGCTACGTTTACAACCACTCCGACCAGGGACACCAGGGCAGTAGCTTGTGCAACAAGCCACAACTTAGGCACCACTTTCTTCTACCATCGTTTACAAGATGTTCTGTAATATTTACAACATCTTCAATTATATTAACAACTTAATAAGCAACGTTTACAACTTGGTGATAAAGAGAGTCTTAAAGATATGTTTACAACACATGTTGCTACGTTTACAACACCTTAAGTTCTTTTTACAAGTGTTTAAGCTACGTTTACAACCACTCCGACCAGGGACACCAGGGTAGTAGCTTGTGCAACAAGCCACAACTTAGACACCACTTTCTTCTACCATCGTTTACAATATGGTCAGCTATATTTACAACATCTTCAGTTATATTAACAACTTAATAAGCGACGTTTACAACTTGGGAGAAAGAAAGTCTTAAAGATATGTTTACAACACATGTTGCTACGTTTACAACACCTTAAGCTCTTTTTACAAGTGTTTAAGCTACGTTTACAACCACTCCGACCAGGGACACCAGGGCAGTAGCTTGTGCAACAAGCCACAACTTAGGCACCACTTTCTTCTACCATCGTTTACAAGATGTTCTGTAATATTTACAACATCTTCAATTATATTAACAACTTAATAAGCAACGTTTACAACTTGGTGATAAAGAGAGTCTTAAAGATATGTTTACAACACATGTTGCTACGTTTACAACACCTTAAGTTCTTTTTACAAGTGTTTAAGCTACGTTTACAACCACTCCGACCAGGGACACCAGGGTAGTAGCTTGTGCAACAAGCCACAACTTAGACACCACTTTCTTCTACCATCGTTTACAATATGGTCAGCTATATTTACAACATCTTCAGTTATATTAACAACTTAATAAGCGACGTTTACAACTTGGGAGAAAGAAAGTCTTAAAGATATGTTTACAACACATGTTGCTACGTTTACAACACCTTAAGCTCTTTTTACAAGTGTTTAAGCTACGTTTACAACCACTCCGACCAGGGACACCAGGGCAGTAGCTTGTGCAACAAGCCACAACTTAGGCACCACTTTCTTCTACCATCGTTTACAAGATGTTCTGTAATATTTACAACATCTTCAATTATATTAACAACTTAATAAGCAACGTTTACAACTTGGTGATAAAGAGAGTCTTAAAGATATGTTTACAACACATGTTGCTACGTTTACAACACCTTAAGTTCTTTTTACAAGTGTTTAAGCTACGTTTACAACCACTCCGACCAGGGACACCAGGGTAGTAGCTTGTACAACAAGCCACAACTTAGACACCACTTTCTTCTACCATCGTTTACAATATGGTCAGCTATATTTACAACATCTTCAGTTATATTAACAACTTAATAAGCGACGTTTACAACTTGGGAGAAAGAAAGTCTTAAAGATATGTTTACAACACATGTTGCTACGTTTACAACACCTTAAGCTCTTTTTACAAGTGTTTAAGCTACGTTTACAACCACTCCGACCAGGGACACCAGGGCAGTAGCTTGTGCAACAAGCCACAACTTAGGCACCACTTTCTTCTACCATCGTTTACAAGATGTTCTGTAATATTTACAACATCTTCAATTATATTAACAACTTAATAAGCAACGTTTACAACTTGGTGATAAAGAGAGTCTTAAAGATATGTTTACAACACATGTTGCTACGTTTACAACACCTTAAGTTCTTTTTACAAGTGTTTAAGCTACGTTTACAACCACTCCGACCAGGGACACCAGGGTAGTAGCTTGTGCAACAAGCCACAACTTAGACACCACTTTCTTCTACCATCGTTTACAATATGGTCAGCTATATTTACAACATCTTCAGTTATATTAACAACTTAATAAGCGACGTTTACAACTTGGGAGAAAGAAAGTCTTAAAGATATGTTTACAACACATGTTGCTACGTTTACAACACCTTAAGCTCTTTTTACAAGTGTTTAAGCTACGTTTACAACCACTCCGACCAGGGACACCAGGGCAGTAGCTTGTGCAACAAGCCACAACTTAGGTACCACTTTCTTCTACCATCGTTTACAAGATGTTCTGCAATATTTACAACATCTTCAGTTATATTAACAACTTAATAAGCGACGTTTACAACTTGGTGATAAAAACAGTCTTAAAGATATGTTTACAACACATGTTGCTACGTTTACAACACCTTAAGTTCTTTTTACAAGTGTTTAAGCTACGTTTACAACCACTCCGACCAGGGACACCAGGGCAGTAGCTTGTGCAACAAGCCACAACTTAGACACCACTTTCTTCTACCATCGTTTACAATATGTTCTGCTATATTTACAACATCTTCAGTTATATTAACAACTTCCTCTGTACAGTATAAATTTTGACACTCTCACAGTGTCTTACCATGAGCTGAACCCAGTGATGTCTCACTGTGCATAACCTCTGTTTGCTTCACCAAAAACAAAGCACACCTACGGTACATATTAACAACTTCCACAGCAATATTTACAACTTCATATGCACAAATTTACAACAATTTTTTTTGTTCATTTCAGTGTTTTTCCAGCAAAGAATACCAATTACATTCATCATTCTCACTTTAAACACAGCAGCTCCTCTGTTACCATGCCACAAAAACAGAGCACTCTAACATAAACCCAACCCACCCAAGGTGAAATCCCAACTTCAATGATCAAGCTCATTTGTCTACCAAATTCTTAGCTTTTCTTCTCTACCACCTACCACTTACTCCATTTTTTAGCTCAAGATCCAACCTTTCACTAAACCCTCACTCTCAATCTAACCAACTTTTACACAGAAAGAAACAAAATTCCAGAGTTCGTTTCTCTACGTTGCTGCACGTACCTGGACGATGAAGAAGACGAGGTTCCCAAGAACATTAACGCCACTTTGTATCCCTTCAATGTTGCACCTTCTACGCCCTTCGTCCGTGTGCGTTTTTCTCTTTTTCCTTAATGCCTTGATCACAAATACGTGCTTCACTCTTCTCTCCTCTGTGCGTTTTCTTTTCTTATTTGAGTGGGGGCTATTTTAGTAATTGCTCAAAGGAAAATGCTGTCAGAAAAGTCCGGACTTTTCTGACCTTGGAATTTGTAAAGGGAGTTTTTTGAGATTAATTCTGTAGCTTGGGACCTAGCTGGTAATTTCCCTAAAAAAATTGGACACATCATCATGTATCGTTGGATAAAAAATAAAAAGGATAAATATAAAAGATGAAATGGATCAAAATTCACTTTTAAATTAAACTAGTTCTTAGTTCTTGGATGTGTTTGTTTCGCCATTATGATAGCCCAATCGTCTGATTGAGAGGGTCAATTGGGATTACACAATAATTTATAATAAAGTGGGTGTTTGGTTAGACGATTGACTTTCAGAAAAAAGTAAGAAAAAGCTCCGATAGACATAAGCTATGAATTGGAGCTAATGAAAGCGTTGATTTCTGTTTTGAGGAGTATTTTCATATTTTTGGGGATCAATGAGGTACTTAAAATCACTTCTAATCACAAAAATTGTTTTATAAAAAATGTCCTAAATAATTTTCTCTTTCTTTAGATAGTAATCTTCTGCTAATTAGAGAATACTTTGGGATAAGAGTTTAGACAAGTTTTGAGTTTTGCCAATATATAACTGTAGAAATGTGGAGAATAATTAATAATTAATTTTAATCAGTTTAGATTTATTATTTAGTTGTTTTATGATTTTATAATCAATTTCTTTTATAAACATATCATAAATTATTTTCTATATGATGTTTTTTCCGATTAAATTTAATTTAAATAATTTATTTGAATTATTGGAGGTATTATTGAGGTTTTAATCAGTTTATTTTGTTAGATTTTGAGCTATGTGAAAATATAAGTTAGGATTTAATATTTAGATTAGAGTTTGATATAATTTATAAAATTTAAGCTTGAGGTGCACAATAGAAAAGACTTTTAGAATGTACCAATTTAAATTAGAGTTTGATATAATTTTATTTAAAATTGTACCATTGCCAAATTTTCAAAGTTAATTTTAAGAAAATATTGAAAAAAATTCCTCGGTGTGTAGATGTATTCTCATGTCACATTTGGTAATTAAGTTGCCAATAAAGTCTTTTTTCACAATTATCCTTTCATTTTTTCATTTTTCATAATTTTTACATTTTTTTCTCTTAAATCATACAAAAGTCATTTATATAAAAGCCAAACCAAACATCATCCACTTTTACATAAGTCATTTATCCAATTACCAATTCAAACATTTATCATTTTATCCAATTTTATTTTTTTCTAATCTTAAAATTCTATAAATCAAAATAAAAAATAAATCATTTATCCAACCACACCGCTTATCTTCAGCACGGAAGGTATTACTGTGTTCAAAACATGTCTCTGTTTTTCTTTCCCGTAGAAGCGAAGACTAGAGGAGTTGAAAAACAAACAGGAGAGAGAAGGGGGAGATAGAGAGATACTGCTTTTTGGTTTTGTTTATATTCAAAAAAGAGGTTATTGCGATATCTTTCCTTCTTTCCTCTTTGAAATGGCGCCTTTTGATTCTGCGGCCTTCGTTTTTCCTCTCATGACGTAAAATATCCTCAAGCTGCAGGCACGAATTCGAGGATTCCGTTCTTACTTCTCTTTTTGAAAATCAATTTTTATATTTTTCTGGGAATTGTCTGCGCTTGATTGTTGAAATAACGGCATTAGGGAGAATATGAGCTGGCGGAGAGTATTGAAGTCTGTGCAGGCCCTCGCTGCCCATACCCTTCTCTTCTGCTTCACTCTTCTTCTCGTCTTCAAGCTCGATCACGTTGTCTCCTGCTCTTGGTGGTCAGTTCTTCCTCTGATCTTATCAAGTGAATTCGTACTTTGTGATTGATTTTAGCACACAGCCTAGATTATTTTGATTAATTTTCCCTTTTCTGTTCTGTAATTTATGTAAGAGGTTTCCTTTTGCTCGAATTAGTCTGGACTTCAATTATCAGGGTCAGACAGGACTTTTGCTTATTTTATGAAAGCGTCAACAGGGCCGGGGAATAAATCTTGAGCTGTCGATTTAATCAGACAAATCTTTTTTTCCAAACAAAAAATCAGAGAAGACGAGGTGTTCTTGATTGTCCCGACTGAGTTTATCGCGTGTTAAAATTGCGTCTGAGAGAAGTATTCTTAATTAGTAGAATCGGAATTTAGTGTCTTCTCCGCTTCTCTTCCGTATTATTAGTGGATATGGTGGATTTTTACCTTCTAAAGTTTTGAAAGAAGTTTACAGTGTAAAATTTAAGATAGACGAGGCGGAGCTTACTCAAATTGGTACCGTATACTTGAATTCTCTCTCCCCCTCTCCCCCTCCCCTCTCCAGTTATCATCTGAAGTACCCTAGAGCATCCAAATTCATGAATAACCCAAGAAAACAGAATTTTGTTAATCATTGCTTGAGTGTGGGGGTGAACTTGCGTCTTTCTATTACCACACAACTATGTTCGACTAAAACTTGGCAAGGCATATTCGTAAATTCCTCATGACGTATATCTGCCATAGTATAAACTTATAAGCTGTAAATGTATAACAATGTTTATTGGGTCTGAAAACACAAAGTACAAATCTAAAATGTCCATGACCAAGGTACGTGATGCTTATCTCTGTAAGAGAAATTTACCATATCAAATTGTTATAATAATAAACAAGTGCTCTACAGTAATCATAGCAACCTTATTCCTGAGTTTTGTGGCTGGATAAATGTTAGTAGTATTAATTTCTCTTTTTCTTCTCCACCCCCAAATAAGCTGTGGCTAGAGAATTAACTATCGTGGTGTCTTGTATGGTTTGTGCCATAAAAAAAAAAAAAAAAAAATCATTCATGGTGAAGATTTTACTTTTTCTCAGATTTGAAATAAAACACTGTGCTGTATTATTTTTCCCGTCCACAACTGCTGTGTTATTCCTTTTTACTCTGCTTTATTTTCTTTTCTTGTCTGTATGATGAGAGGCAGGAGGAAGACGTCTTACTTAATTAAAGATATGAAGATGGGTGGGGAAGCTTTTACATTATGAAAACATATAGTTGGTTAATGATTCACTTAAAAGAAGAAGAATAGGAACCTGATGAGCCAAATGAATTTTTTTTTTTTTTTTTCAATCATAAGGGTACAATAATTGTTAGACCAAGATAGCCAAAGAGTGCACAAGCTTTGCTTCAATTGGAATTGAAAGTATGTCTGCTTATTGCAAAGCTACCCAAATGGTCTAGTGGCATTATCAGAGTTGGTCCCACCTTTGGGGTTAAGTGATTATAAAGATTCCTAAGGTGGTAGTTATGTTAGGTGGTACTGTATCACCTGTCAATTTTTTGTGCCTCAAACTGTCAATGATATCTGAATTGACCACAGAATTCAATCAAATAATCAGAACCATACTCTGGAAATTATTTAGAAACCTGCACTGTCCATAATTTTAGAAACAATGTAGTGTAGGGATGATCAAGAACACTACTATGGAATTATTGGTGTTAAATTTGTTAAAAACATAGTCTTTGCATGGAAAGAATGGAAGAAAGTGTTAAATCATGGGAGTTCGTAGTTTTCTACGGAAGTTCTGTTAATGACTTTAAGTATAGAAACTTTTACATACTAAAGAAAGAAGGCAATATACAGTGGATTCTAAGAAGACAGTGATTATTAGTTACTGACTTTAACTTTAATGTGCAGGATAATATTTTTTCCACTATGGATGTTTCATGCTGTTGTGGCTCGAGGAAGGTTCTCATTACCTGCGCCTTCAGTTCCACGTAATCGACATGTATGTAATTGTTATCTTTATTACAAGTTCAAACATATAAACCCGGTTTTCCCCCTTTTTTATTTATGAATATTGGGCAATGTGCCCTACAAATCATGAAGTGTAATATTGTAATAGCTACCTTGTGGCTTTTCAAAATGGGGTTACCAGCTCTTCCCTATCTATCCCATAATTATCGAGTGTAGAATCTTTTTCTTTGCATTATTAAGATTAGTATATAAAATTCTGATTTGCTATTTTGTGACAGTGGGCACCATGCCATGCCGTTGTTGCAATACCACTGCTTATTGCGTTTGAATTGCTCCTTTGTATATATCTTGAGAGCTTATATGGTACACCACCTATCCCTACCTCTGTTTTACATGATTTTGGATTTGATTAAGTTTCATGCATTCAGTTAATTTCCTGTGAAAAGCGTTTTAAAAGAATTATTAACTTGGCAATCCATGCTCATATAGTTAGACTGATGTTGAAAAATTCCTCCTGTTGAACAGTCAGCATTATAACATGTCTCATTGTCTTGACATGAAGTAATTTTGTTGTGCTAAAAGAGTTGAATGCCTGGGATGTTACTTAGCAAGATATTTCATTACTCTAAATTAATGCATTCTCTTTCGTGCAGTTCATGGTTTTGCTGCTGTCAATCTGAAGATTGTGTTCCTTCCCTTTCTAACATTTGAAATCATTATTCTGATCGACAATTTCAGGTAAAATTCTTAATAATTTCCTCAATTATTAGTTGATGGCTTCTAGTTTTCCTTTTCCTTTTATGAAAAAAAGAGGGGCTATTTCTTGTTGTTTGGACAGCAATTTTTTTAATATGAACTGATATATTCTATTCAGTTAGAGGATGAGCCTTGAAGTAACAATAAGGTTGTTGTAATATGACACAGAGGTCACGGGTTTAGATCCTGAAAACAGCTTCTCCTTTTGTGGGGGTAAGGCTGTGTTCATCTATCCTTACCCAAACCCCACTTGGTGGGAGCCTTGTGCATTAGGCCACCAAAAAAAGATAATTCTATTCAGTTGTATGAATTATGGAAACTTGAGAGGATCTATGTCCATGTCCCAGGCATACTTGTTTTAGACATTGTGCCGCTGTATCTCCGTTGCAGTTGTATGATGTGTAGACACGAAAAGAATAGGCTTGATATCCATATCCTAGATGCGCTAGATGCCCATGTAGAACAAGAAGCAACACCCAATACATTACATCATGTACAACAAGAAAAACACCTGATAAATTACATTGCATAATGGCATCTGTGCCTGTGTAAATTTTCCACCTATGCTTCTCAGCAGCTGTTAGAATTCCTTCTCTCCTTTGTTTAGTTACTAATAATTGATCACTCCGTTGGGTGCATTATTACATGCTTTAGGTTTGTGGGAATATCTTGGTTTTATTGTATGGTTTTATTAGCCTTTACTCTCTTGTCTTCCGTTGGTGTATATATTTGGATGTATCTTACCATTCAGATGAACAAGATATACATTTTCCTTCCAAAATTCATCAAGGTTCAAGTGACTAATACAAACTTTTTCTGATTTTTTTTCTATGTTTTGAATCCCTTACGTGCGGAGTTCTTGAATTTTCAAAGTGATTTCAAAGCTTTTACCCCTCATGCCATTTCTTCATTGCTTTATGAGTCACCATAATTTATTAATGTGGGCTCATGTTCAAACATATTGCTCAGTTAGTTGTAATCCGTGTTTGTTGTTTGTGCAGAATGTGTAGGGCTCTAATGCCAGGGGATGAAGATAACATGAGTGACGAGGCAATATGGGAAACACTTCCTGTAAGGATTTGTGTCACCAACTTATAAAAAAATGCATCAGATGTGGGCCATTTATTATTCCTAATAGATGTTTTAGTTTCCATGTCATCATCCATGGTCTTGGATTTTCTAATAGCTTCAACAGATAAAAGCAGATCAGAGAAATAAAAGAAATATTAATTTTGTGGCATTCAAGCATGGAAACCTGTTACCAATGATAATGTATAATTTAATTTTACTCGGGAAAAGTTATGCATGGACTAGAATTGTTCGCTGACTTGTATAAAGTAACTGCTTGCATCATGCATTGATCAGTTAGGCAATGGTGTTAACTTTAGGAATTAATCTTTCTGAATATGACAATCAATTATGTTCAACGGCAGTAGCATTTAGATATTGGCGTGTAAAAGATTGCAAATTGGTTTATGCTTCTGATAGAAATTGCCCACCTGTAGTTGGTGGATGTGACACTTTGACAAGCATCCCTTAAAATTATATAATTTTGATTGTATTTTGTTTTACTAGTAATTGACTTTAATTGATAAATGGACCAGATGTCTGGCAGGAATATTTATGTTATCTACTTTTTCTTTCTTTCCTAATCACATGAAATAGCTTCTTGCTTGCGTCTTTATGTTTTGAAAAATATTTTCTAAAGACTGGAGGGGAACTCTTGGAACTGAAGCTTTAGTGGCGACTGATAAGATAATGATGTGGGTGGACTTCCCTTGTTATCCCTTACTTCTTTTGGGTCAGTAGGGATGTTCAAGTGCTTTTTACTTGGTGCAACTGAGATGCATGAATACCTTATTAATGCTCTAACTGGCAGTTTTATATGAAATGATCAGGTCCTTATTGTCCAGCTTTTCTACTTGCTTGTAGTTTCCATTTACTCTCGCACCTCTTTCTATTTGCCTCTCTCTTTATAGAGAGATCAGGTTACCATATATGAATGTGCTTACTCATCTTGTGCCTGGGCCAGAATAATTTTTTTCAACAGTTATGGCTGATTATTATCTTACAAGTCCTTCCGTGTTTATGCTTCTCATTTTGTTCTTGTAATTGTTATTTATTGGATATCCTTTTAAAGTTTTTTTGTTTGTCAATAACATTATAAACATGATCTGGGTGGAGTTTATTCTTGAATTACATGTTTGTTAGAGCTCATTACACAATATTAATATTTTCATTTTTATGTTTATAGCACTTTTGGGTTGCAATCTCAATGGTCTTCTTTGTTGCTGCTACAGTGTTCACACTCTTAAAACTATGTGGTAATTTCTTGTCTTTGAGTCTAGCTGATGAATTTTATTTTGAATTCTGTATATTTCTTTTTTTTTAATTCTCCACAATCATAACAATAATACATTTCGGTTTTGTAGATTTTTCTTGAGAAACAAAAGGGATTTCCTTTTGGTTAAATGCTCATATATGAACCAAACTAAGTAAATCTGTTTATCAGGACATAAACAACTAAGCCAAATTATTTTATTTCTCAGACGTCAGTGAGTAGCATGGTCAATTTTTAATATTTTATTATATGGAAAAACTTGAAATATTGACTGATATTCAAGTAATGGATGATCCGTGGATACAAAGATATGAAGTCTCTTTCAGTTGATACAAGTGTAGTCATTAGGAGAAATACAGAACCTGTGTCATGAATTTTGATCATTTCAGAACCTGCTATGACACATCTAAGTGGCTTACATTACTTTTTGGTCTCTCGTACCTATCCAATTATGTTATTTTATATTCAGTTACTTATCTTAATGTAGGAAATTTTTGTTATTCCTGTCTAATCCAGGTGATGTAGGTGCTCTTGGCTGGTGGGACTTGTTTATAAACTTTGGGTAGGATTTCCATCTTTTGTTTTGGTTGACATTCTTTGCAAATTTTATGATGTTTTGGTTGACCTATCTTACTGCAGTATCGCCGAGTGCTTTTCTTTTCTTGTATGTACAAAGTGGTCAAATCCAGTTATTCATATAAATTCTCGCTCAAGAGAAGCCGGTTCATCATCTAGTACAATTAGATATCTTGATCGGAATAGTGGCTTAGTAGTTTCTTCAGAGGACAATCAACATCAGGAGAGAATGTGTGGCCTACAGGATATAGGAGGTCACTTTATGAAGGTTCCAGTCATTGGATTCCAGATTCTTCTATGTATGCGTTTAGAGGTAAGCCATTAATTTGTGTTCTTGGCCAGTTGTTAAGATGCCATATTGAGGGGTGTTACTTGTTTTGAATTTCAGGGAACACCTGCTATTGCTAGACATATACCACTTTTATTTCTCTTCTCTCCGCTTTTTCTACTGCAAGGTGCTGGTGTACTGTTTGCTGCGTCTAAATTGGTGGAGAAAATTATACTACTACTACGTAGTGGAGCTGGTGGAGGAATATATTTTAGATTTTCTTCAAGAGCTCATGATTGTTTCGGGTTTTTGCACCATGGTTCAAGGTAATGAACTCCTACTATTACTATTAAACATGATAAATCCAAGTGAGTGTCTATTAGTGCAGAAATAGAAGCTTTCCTGAAGTTGTGATCATACTGAATTACCATATGCATGTCATTATTGTGGCTGCATCTGACAATTCGTAAAAGCAGGTTGTTGGGTTGGTGGTCCATTGATGAAGGGAGTCGAGAAGAACAGGCGCGGCTGTTCCAAGAAAGGGCATCCGGGTAAGATTTATTTTATTTCATTTCGTTTGTTATCTTATATGCATGACCACGTACATTTGTGTAAAAGAGGATTCAATTGATACCGGGTCCATAAAAGTTATTCTTAAACCAATGGATAGCATTTTTTGGACCTTTTTTTTTTTTTTTTCCAAAATCCACCATATGATTTAAAGCTCTTACATTAATATCATCCTCACAATATTTGGCATTTATCCAACTTTTTTTAAAGTATATAACATGCATTTCGATTGGAAGAAAGTATTAACAAAAGGTTGCATACTAAACTATTTAGTTTTTATAGAATTTGACATGAAAAATCAATTGATGTGGGAATTATGTGATAAAACCCAAAAAAAGTAGAAACTTTGATAAACTGAAACCCTAGAGGAACATGTCTCTAGATCCTTAGCTATAAAAAGGCTCCACAAGAGTTTATTAGACTCTTGCAACCTACCTGTATTCTATGCAGAATACAAAAACACAAGCAACAACTTGTCAATGATAATTCCCTTTCATAACAATCTCATAGTTTGAAAATAACCAAGTACAAATAGACCTTTAAATAAAGAAACTTTCTAACCCTAATATGACTCAACATTTAAAAAGATACTTATGATATTTTAAAGATATTGAGAATAAGTTGAAATCTATAAAAAAATCAAGGATATAATAAGATATTAAATAATATCTTTGAGATCCCTGTTTGGCAACTCATATATCTAGAATAATATTTTTGAGATCCCTATTTTTTGGATTCCTATCATCAATGTAGTAACAATTTCTAATCCAAAGCAGGATTGATGAAAAATGCTTCCTACGATCTGGGCAATTGCCCAATTTTTACACCAAAAAAAAAAAAAAAAAAAAAATCACTTCCTGTAATGAAATATTAAGAAGGGAGAATTACATTCAGGTCCCGCATAAGAGAAAAAATGAAGTAATTGTCCCTTTAACAAGTCTAGGAGCTTCAATTGACAAGTCCAGGGTTGTCATTGACAACTTCAAGAGACCATTTGTTCATTTTTTTCTCTTGTGCAAGACCTAAATGTAATTCTTCCTATTAAGAATGTAAAAGTGTTAATTCTTACAATGGTGTCAATTGACCTCTCTCCCCCTCCCCACTCCCCTATCCCTCGCCGTGTTCAAATTAATAACTAAATTATACAGCGTAGCAGCACAACCTAAGTCGTATTCTCTTCCGTAGAGTCAATAGTATTTAATTCCTAAATTAAACAAGTGTGAAAGGCTCAAAACAAATAGAAGGTAATGATTTTTAGGATTTTTTAAATAAGAAAGACCAAAATAAATAAAAAGACAAATAAAGACGATGAACACACACAAGATGTGATGAATCTTCTTGAGAAAATATCAGTGACCATCATAGTTCAAACACATATGGAGTTTATGAATGGTTCTAAGTCTAATATACATGCCCTAAACAACCACGTCTCAACTAATTAATTAATTATTATACGTAAAACCCTAGTCTATAATAACTTTTGAATTAATTGTTTAAGCATCACTTAACATGTGAGAATCAATTCCAATTACAATTCGTTCCTCTAATAAGGTTATTCAAACATCAAACCTTAGAATAGACTACTGTCATTCAAAATATATAATCACTCTTGTAATTTAATTAACATCATCATAAAATCACAAGAAAGATCGTATTTGAGGAAAAATGAAATATATAAATTAAAACTCCAAATTGCAATTGTTAATGAAATCCACATAAAGATCACAGATATGTTCAAACGAAAATTATAAGGTCCATAAAAACAAATTTTAAAACCTAAACCTAGAAAAATCATTAAAATGCTTAAATAGACAAAATCTAAACCTAATATAAAACTCCCTAATTAAAATAGCAACTTGTTGAATCCCGAGATTATAGGATAGGATCTGTTAGATCCGATTTTATAGGAGATATTATAGATATAGTGCTAGTTTGGAATAGCTTATTTTTGGGTAATAAGTGCTTATAATTCGTGATTCACGATATACGAGATAAGTATGTGAGAGGAGTTTTGTCTCGGCTTGCGTAATAAGGTCTTATTTCCCAAATATAAGCTCTTCCAAACACACATAATTATTTGATTATTATCTTAATGTAAATCAGCAATATCTTATGCCCCTTTTGCTACATTGGAAGATTTTTTATTGGAATTGGAGGTGGAGGTGGAAAACTGGAAATAGAAGTGGAAGTGAGAATGGAAATGGGTTTTAAAGTGTATTTGGTATGGTAATGGAAGTGAAATATAAATGTTAATTAAATATTAATAAATAAGATAAAAATACCAATATACCCTCAACAAAAAATCATTGTCACCAAAAAAAATCTCTCCCATCCCACCAGCGAATCTGGGCACATCGCAAAGAATCTATTAAAATAAGCAATGGTAAACTTTGCGGGAATTAAACCTTGCGAATCTGGACTACCATTGTCTTCCTCGTCACCCTGCAGAGGTCACCATCGAGCAAGGCTATGGAGGTTGTCGTTGCTGTGGAGAGACGTTGTAGGAGAGCACAGACAAACGACGACAACAACGGGGGAAGGCTAGAAGATGGAAGCACAGATGCAGACAACAGCGACGGGAGTTGAAATTGTGGGACAAGCTTCAGGTGTTGAGACGATAAGGAGGGAATCGGTGCTAGGATTTCTTTGAACAGCAAACTTGCATATATGAGGAGTTTCTAGATCTGAGTCAGTGATGGGAGCTTCCGTAGATCTCACTGTCTTTTGCAGTGGATGTAATCGTCATCACCGGAAGAGTGAGAGACGGAGGTCGCTAGTTGCGAGACCAAAGACGAAAGAGGGTCAGGACACAAGAGGGGCAAAGTTGTAAAATGATAAAATATGTGCGGGTATAATGGTCCAGAAGTCTCACTTCCATGCAGTTCCATAGGTCTAACTAAGGAACCCACTTCCACCATTTTGATGGAAGTGACTTCCACAAGTAAATGGGTTCCAATGTACCAAACAAGTCAAATTTAGAATTCCACTTCGTATTCTAATTCTCAAGCTCAGCTTTAGCGTACCAAATGAGGCATTAGGGATTTTCCTGATCAGCCGAGATATACCTCTGAGTATATATGTAACCTAGTTGAATCAAATAAAGCCGTTGGGAAATTATTCAAAACCTCCGATTATCTTCATGGTATCAGAGCACTAAAGAAAATAATCGGCGGTTTTCTCAAAGTCTGCTCGTCCTATCGGCTTTGCTAGTAGCCTCAAAACTGTCCAAGCGTCATCGACATCCAGAAAGTTGACCCCTTCTTAGTATCGTCAGTCCATATCCGGAACAGGTATCTCGTCTCTTCACAGTTCGCCGGCAATACGAGCCTTTGACGGATCTCTCGTCAAGTTTTGAGCTCGTCTTGTCCTTAGAATTTCTCTCGTGAAGTTTGTCCACTTGGTAGCTTCTCAAAGTCGACTACCTGATATCAATTCTTTCAGTTCGAAGTCTCATTCCGTTCGGCATCTCGTTTAGTTTGGAGTCTGGTCGTGTTTATCCTACGCCTGTAATTCTCGAAATGTCTCTCCGTCACTAGTTCTGGTTCACACAGCATTGGAATTTGATTACTAGGTCAATATGTCAACTGTTTCCTATGACTTTGAAGCCTCTTCCTCTATTCCACAGTCTGGTTCTAACGACATCTCTATTGTTCTTATTGTTTCTGAGAAACTTACCAGTGACAACTATGGGGAATAGGCTCACTCCATTTGCCTAGCTCTTGATGATAGAGACAAACTCGGATATATAAATGGTGAAGCAAAAATGCCGCCATCATCAGATACAAGGCATTGTGAGTGTGGAAATCTAAAAATGTGTTGGTCTCTTCATGGCTTGTCAATGCGGTGTCACCATCAATCAAGAAAAGCTTTATGTTTCTTCTTTCAGCCAGATAAATTTGGGAAGCTGTTTAGGAGGCATATAGTGATACAGGGAACAGGTCTCGCATATTTGACATTAAGGCAAAATTGTGGCAGCTGAAACAAGACCATATGTCCCTTAATGACTATTATCTTGAAAACTCTGCCCTTTGGCAAGAGCTAGACGCCTTGAAGAATAAAACCCATCATAACTCAAGCCACATTATTTGTCCTCAAGAAAGAAGACTAGCCACAGATGTGGAAGAAGAGAAAACAGAAAAGGAAAAAAAAATGTGGGGAGTGGTCACGCACTTGCTCTTCATAGGTTATGGAAGACATACATTTGGGGTTAAGCGGTGGTTATAAGGCCCATTTAAGAGTGTGACCACACACCACATCTTTTTTCTTCTGTTTTCTCTCCTTCCACATAATTTGTCCTCAAGAAATAGGACAAGCCACACATGTGGAAGAAGAGAAAAGAGAAGAAGAAAAAATGACATGGTGTGTGGTCATGCTTTTGCTCTTCATAGGTCATGGAAGACATAAATTTGGACTTAAGTGGTGGTCATAAGGCCCATTTAAGGAGCATAAGTGATAATTTAACATGTGTGCCCTAACAATGATGAAATTTGGCCAAAAAGCAATCTTAAGGCTTTGCTTTTCATGGATTTTTTAGCCTATGCGAATTTCCATCTTTTTCTATGGTTTATCATCCTCTTTCTGGGTTTGATTGTCTTTTTAACTTTAATTCCTCAATTTCCCTGCAATAAACACAACCAAAAATACCTTCGTGCAAATCAGTTTAATCTAAGGAAATAAAAATATGACAATTTTACCCTTTTTAGCGTTCATTTTATACAACACTTTCTAATCCAAAATAATCAGAATAATTACATTTAAGCACAATAATAATGATAAAATCTCATAAATAAATATAAAGATATATAATAAAATAGGGACATATCACTCACTCCCTCTCTCTCGTGTTAGATCTTAAGGATGAGAGTTTCAAAATAGGATAAGAAAAATGAGGGAAGGTAGAAAGATAGGCTCTAGAACCAGTATCTGCACTTCTAGAGAGGGAGAAGTTTCACTTGTCTAAGTAATATTTTATAGATAACATCAAATCTTACAACACATACTTTAATAGTCTTTTAAAATAACTAACTGCAACAACTGACATAAACCAGCCAATAACTGACTGCCAAATAAAAGTAACTACTGGAAAGACTAAACCATGATAAACTACCCTTGTGAATTAACCCTAGTTCAAGCGTTTCTTCCTAGAATAAACCATGAGAGGACACTGAACCCTAACAGTGTGTGTCTTGTTTCTTTGAGCAAGTTTTCATTTGTTAGTAATATTTGGCAGTCTATCTGAAGATAGTTCTAAACATTTGTTGAAATACAAAATCTGCCTGTAGGATTTCACGTGATTGCAATAGATTTAAATCTTAGTAGTTGGCCAAAAAAAAAAAAAATTCTTAGTGTAGCCTTAGTGGAATTTTCTGGGGAACTGAAGCAGTATGATGACATGGCCTTGATGATTATTGATAGTAATTTCATGACTGTAGAAACTTTTCAACTATTGGAGTTGAAGTGCATCGTTTGTTTCATATCCCTTGCAAGTTCTGTTTTCCCGTATCCGTATTACTTGTGATATCACAGCTACCTTTTGCTAACTAGTGATTCATGGCGCTTCTGGTTTAAACATCAATCAAGCTTCTCGGCAGTGTAATTTGCCTCCCCTCTTCTCCCCTGCGGGGGTGGGGACTGAGATAGAAGAAAAATTTACTTCCTCAGCTTGGTTTGTATATGTAAATAATGGCAATCACCTGAAATCTGTCGGGCTGTTTCTTGGCTAATTCATCTCTGTGACAGGCGGGATCAACTTATTGGTGTTATTCTGCTTTCTTGCCGACAAACTTTTGATTTTAAAAGTTCAATGCATGTACCTTTTATAACTATTACATAATAAATTTGTGTGCGCGTATTTTTGCCAAAGTATCGTATTAGATGGGTCAATGATCTCCTTTTTACCCTATTTTAATCTTAACGATATGAAGCAGGTCTGCTTTATGTTCTGCTGGCATTTATTTCTAAAAATATTTATACTTTTGGTTCTCCATTGTGCAGGTATAACACTTTCAGCGGTTATCCTCCTGACGTTGTTAAGAAAATGCCTAAAAAGGATCTTGCCGAGGAGGTGATATTAATTTTTATGACACATTTGTGTATAATATTTATCATGGTAAATTTAATCCTATGCATAATTGTTATACAAGTGTGCTACTTATGTGATACTTCTGCTGGTTTTAGTTCTTTATGTTTGTCTATCAAGTTTACTAGGCACGAAACTTCTCAACAAGGCAACAAAGAAGCAATTCTATTAATTGCTGTGCTCTTTTTTCATGTCAGGTCTGGAGACTCCAGGCAGCTCTTGGGGAGCAAACAGAAATTACAAAATACAGTCAACAGGAGTTTGAAAGACTCCAGAATGTATAACTTCTATCTCTGATGAGTACTCTGGTCTTTGTACCTATTTGCTCGTGTGTGGTGTACATGTTGAAGTTTCTTGTGTGATGTTTTAAGAAACTATCTGCGATATCACCATATGCAATTTAAGATGTTTACATGCCTAACGAGAGAGCAAATCAGTCTTGCTACCTGAGATTTTATTTGATTAATTATAAGCCTCTGCAAGCAAATCATGCATTCATTTTCTGAAACTCTTGCGTAACTGTTGGTTTCTTGTTTTATGCAAGATAAAACTTTGTTTTGATGTCATGGATCAAAGTTTCATTGTCATTTATGGCAAGTATAAATGATTACTAGGTTGAAGGTATTGATGGACCTTTATCTGATGGGTTCTTATTTAATGGGTTCATTTAGTCAATGCGTGATGCTTGTGTTAATATTAAGGACAGGAAATGAGCTCGCATACCAGTGTGTATAAAAACAAGGGCAAGAATAAAGTCATGTAGGATAAAGGAAGAACGATGGGGATAATGGTGGATGAAAGAAAAAAAATGGAGAGAATAGAGAAGCTGGACTCCTTTGGAAACATTAAGATCAAAAGATGGAAATGAAGATTATATTGTATCTTCTTTAAATTGTATTAAATGCATTCAATGGGTATTCATGTTTGTTAATCTCATCTGGTCACATGATTTTCACTGCCCTTGGTGGTTTCTTTGCTCCAGTCTTATATTTAATATTCTTTATCACGTTCTGGAAATGACTCTGACCTTTATGTTCATATATTCGTTGTGTGGATCAGGAGAAAGTATTGTGCAGAATTTGTTTTGAGGGGGAAATTAGTGTTGTATTGCTACCTTGCAGGCACCGAATCCTCTGCAGGTACTTTTAAATACATCATTGTGCCTTCTATGGTTCCTTAGGGTTTGTTTGGTGTGCCAAATAGAAAAGGATATGATGGAAAAAGTTATTTTGAGGATTAAAAGCTTGTTTTGTCCTTCCCTTAAAGCAAGGGAAAATTAATCTTTTTATCCCTGAACTTTTTACCGGTTTGTACTTAAAAAGGCTAGAATCTGTTAAAAATGAATACAAAAGCGTAGTAGAAGTTACAAAAAGAAAAGGGAATATTATTTCAGTTGTTGTACTGATTGGGCTGGAAGGCTTATGTTCCTTGCATTCAAACTTTGTTCTTATGCTTAATCCGATCATGATGACCTGCAGCGCTTGCTCTGAGAAGTGTAAGAGGTGCCCAGTTTGCCGGTTCTCAATTGAGGAGTTATTACCTGTATATGATGTTTAGGTCTTAACTTTGGCTAACTTTTTGACCGTGGAAGAAAGGGCGCTAAAGAACGTACAAGAGAGTTTAACGGGATGAGCTTGTCATGTGGTAGTTTTGGCAGCGACAATGATGCAACGCAAAGTGTTTGTGTAATTTATCTCATAAAAGACGCAAGGAGAAATCACCATACAGATTATGCTTTGGAATTTGATTTTACCCTCATCTGTAAATTGTATATGCTAAATTCTCACAGGCCATACTAATGCGGTTGGTGGTCATGATGATTGTAGCTTTTTGTGATCGGATTAATAGGTTGGTTACAAGTTTGTTTTGGCATACATCTGGTGTTTAATTGCGGATTCTTGTATATATAATTTTAAGGAAAAATGAATCTTTTAATTCTTCAATTTTTATCTCACTTATAACTCGATTCTTTAATTATGACTCAATGTGACTCTTGGTTCTTAAGCTTTTCGTTCGTTTATAACTCAATTTTTAAATTTTTGACTTCCCTGTCATTTTGACTTCCCTGTCATTTATCTGTTGATATTTTCTTATAATATGAATCTTTGGGAATTTTAGGAATTAGGGTAGAAGAGAAGAGAGGGTTGAAGAAGCATAGAACGACTAGAAAGTAGTATTAGAGAGGTAGAGAATTCTTAATAACTCTCCAACGATTTCATTAACAAGCTAGATATGTGAATACAATGGGGTATGCCTTATGTATAGAGGGTTGTTATGATTATAACTCGCGCCTAATCCTAATTAGTTAGTTAGATACAGTGAAAGCCGTGTTTATTAAAAAGCCTAGCTAGATGTTGAAGATGTTGATGTGGCAGTCAATGTGCCATGTCATCTGTCAACTAGCCACATGGCCCAATGAGCAAGATGACACATTTACAATTCCAAGTCAAACGTTTCATGTCATCCGTTGTTAAAAAAAATCAGAAATTGACATGTGGTATGTGGGCTTAATGGGGGCCTCTTTCTCTTTCTACCACTTGGCATAGACCATCAGACAAATGACAACACATGCAGCTTGGGTGATTGGAGCGTGTCACTAGTAGGTGGTGGCAAGGCAGCGTGTGTATGACACGCACCACCACCAGAGTAGGTGATAGTAGGGGCCTCTTCTCCAGCGTCAAGGTTCCAAGTGCTTGCCACAATTTGACTTTTTTTTTTTTTTTTTTTTTTTTAACTACCAACAATCTCTATAAGAATAGAGTCCAGCCAAATACACCTATATGGCGAAAGCACAAGGAGAAAAGAAGTGCCATGGATGCTTTCTTGGATAGTTTTGAAGAAATAAGGAAGGATTTGGGACTGAGTTTCTTGCAAAGGTATCAATGAAAATGCAAAAAAGGAAGAGAGCAGGGAAATTAAGAGTTACAAGGAGATAGGGTGAGTTGGCATCTGGGATGATGAGGCATTATTTTGGGTGCCATATGTATATATAAAAGTCAAATTTAACAATCAAAGTTAGCTTTTGCAAATTTGGGACGACGAAAAAGTACTTTCGAGTGCCCAATGCTCATTCTATAAAACTTTCAAGGCCAAAATGCCATTTAATCCATTATTATATTATGCATTGCTTTACTAACTTATAATCCTTCCCAGTATATTTTATAAATCATCAGTTGGTCACTAAGACTTTATGTCTTATCTCGTTGTTATTTAACATTTTCAGGCGAAAGTTCTACACAGGGTGGTCGTGAAGGTAAGGCACATGAGACATAGGCGCCTATTTGCCTTTGTATGCCTTGTTATTGTTTTGGATTTTACTTAATGTATATTGTCATTTTTAAAATCATTATCTATTCTAATTAATTTTGTTGTGTTTGGAACTTAATTAAATTTGTTGGATGACTGGATCCTCGAGTCGGAGAGGTTCGGGGCTGAAGAAATCGATGGATCTTGAATTGCAGCAACACGATCAAGGGATGGGTTCTGGAGGTATGTTGATAGGTAAGATGATTAAGGGAAATCTGAATAGAAATACGGTGGTCGATTTGATTAGAAAGGGATGGAATATGGGGGAAGAGGTTGAGATAATCAATATGAGCGATGCATTCCTTTTTGAACGACGAGAGGATTACATGAAGGTGTTGCGTGGGCGTCCGTGGGCAATTCAAGGCCAGTTGTTGAATATACAATGCTGGGAAGAATTCATGGTTTATAAGGAGGTTGATTTTTCTCTGTGCCCATTTTGGGTCCAATTCCATTGCCTACCTCTTGAAGCAATTAGCAAGGTAAATGTGATCCGATTGGGTGCTTCAATGGGGAATGTAGTTATGATTGAGGATCTGTGTATAGACTGCGTAAAGAATAGAGGTTTTGTGAGGGCGAGGGTTCTGGTTGATATCAAGAGTCCATTGTAGACAGAATTGGTGGTTCCTCATTCTGAGAAGGATGATGCGCCTATTGATATAAGGTATGAGCGTCTTCTTAGTCTTTGTTATAGATGTGGTATTTTGGGACATGACCAGAGGAACAGTAGAAACAAGGATGTGGATGATGTTAATAAAGTTTCTTATGGAAATTGGCTCAATGTCCAAGCTGTCAAAATTTTGATGAGTCTGTTGTATTGGTAGATAAAAATTGGTGTGAAGGAATGGGAATAAGTAGGTGTAGGATGCAGGAGAAGTATCTGCGGGAGGGTAATGATGCAAAATATAGGATGAATACTACAAAAAATATTGAAATTCTATCTGATCATAATGATGTTTTTGCTTCCGAAGGTGACTCAAATAATGTGGAGCAAAATAGGGATTCTAAGGGGAAAGCGATTCTAATAGTGGATGATAAAGAGAACCTGGATTGTAATATTCCTATTTCTACTAATATTTTGGTTACTCATAAGAGCTGGAATATATATATATATATATATAGGGAATTTGTGGATGTTAAGTATGTTTTGGATGAATTAAGTTCCATCACCTTACTATTCCAAGTGGTGGTAGCCCTCTTAGAATCACTCGGAAGAAATATTTTGTAGAGAGTCCAGAAAAGGTGGAGGATAGTGAGAAGGAAGTAGTTGTTAGCACTAGTATACCCCCTGTGATTCAAATTGTGGAACAACTAAGTAAAATTAATGTAAAGAGGGGGGCTGGTAAGGTGATGTCTGTTCCTACTAAGAAGCGCAGGAGGAAAATGCATATGAATGAAGATAGTAATGATACTTTAGTAAAGGCTAGTGGGGGCAAGGTTAAAGGTAAAAGGAGTATCAAGAGATTCAAGAATATGACTAGGAAAAGGTTGGCTTTTTGTAGAAAAGGTGTTGGCGGTTTAAAGGAAACTGTTGGAGAGGAAATTGGGTTTGTAGATGTTGAGATGGGTCCAATGGGTAGCTGGCCTACAACAGCCCCCATGGGGCCATAAGTATTGTTTCTTGGAACTACAAGAGTTTAGGAGCGACACTGGCAGCAAAGAATATTAAAGAAATATGTAAAAAGAAGAAGCCCTGTGTTGTTTTCTTAATGGAACCAAAGAAAAAACAAAAAAATATCCAAAAAAATAAAGAAAGTATGTGGTTTTAAGGAGGAATGGGTGGTTGATCTAGTAGGTTTTAAGTAGAGGTTTGTCTATTTAGTGGATGAAGGAAGTGGTGGTAAATATTCTGTTTTCCTAAAAAAATATTATCCACACATGAGTGTCTTTTAGGAGCATTTCTTTACCTAAATTCATCACATCTATATATAGCCCTCCAAAGGAAAGAGATCAGTTGAAGGTATAAGAGAAGGTAGTGGCTATATCAAAGATCATTGGGGGGGGTTGGATGTGTGTTGGTGATTTTAATGATGTGACCTCTCAAAGTGAGAAGTGGGGTGGTAACCTAAGATCAGTCAGGAAGATATTGAATTTTTAAAAATTCATTTCAGATTGTGGGTTATTGGACCTAAGGTTCAAAAACTCCCGATATACTTGGAATAATAAGAGTATTAGGGCTGATCACATCAAGGAAAGGATTGATAGGGCCCTTCCAAATGTAAAGTTTAGAGAAACATTCCCAAGGGCTTAAGTCTTTCATGACATCATCAAGCAGTATCGCAACATAAAACACAGCACGTAGGCTACCACATATGCACATAATCACATAGTCTCATCCCCGTGTAACCCCCTTCATATGCTACCAGCCCGAAGGCACGATCCTCCCACTGGAACATCGATGAGCCATAGTAGTAGACTCACAAATAGCATCACCGATCAGATATAAACGTAGGTAGCCCTCTCCGATCAAGACTCTCTATAGATAGCATTCTCCGATCCGAATCCTCCATAAATAACTCTTTCCCTGTGTTAGATTAACAACTAGCAACCTCAGGATACCTTATACACATTTCAATTCAATTTTAGTACCATACTCTGGTACCACAGACCATCTAGGTCATTTCAAATTCCTAAGAATCAACTCAGCTATTGAGTCTGATCCTTAGACCACAATTCAACTCTTAAACCTCAACCTTAGTTGAACCGGGAAATCACTTCCCTCATTTCTACGGAGCATTCTCAACTCCAATCGCAAATTCAAATATCTCTATTAGCCTACGACATACTAGTCCCCTAGGTCTTAAGGCCTTAAACTTACAAATCTAATATGACATCACTAACAAGTAATATCATACTATCTAGGGTTTTCCACCCAACTTCTAGGTTGGTGTCATGATGAACCTAGAATCTCAATATCACATACCTTGGAAATCATTTTCCTCTGTTCTCCAATCAGACCAGTCATCTCCCACAAATGATCCAGTGGATTATCTTTAATTATCTCCACTTCTGGGTCTACACATCAAATTCTCAGGCAAACCACACTGATTCACCACATCCACATCACAAATAATGTATACACATAATCCACAAATCTCATTTATATCCATAACTCCAATCACAAATTCAAATATCTCTACTAGCCTAAGGTACACCAGTCCCCTAGGTCTTAAGGCCTTAAACACACAAATCTAATATGACATCACTGGCAAGTAATATCATACTGTCTGTTTTCCACCCAACTTCTAGGTTAGTGTCATGATGAACCTAGAATTTCAATATCATATACCTTGGAAATCATTTTCCTTTGTTCTCCAATCAAACCCGTCATCTCCCACAAATGATCCGGTGGATTATCTTTAATTATCTCCACCTTTGGGTCTACACATCAAATTCTCGAGTGAATCACATTGATTCACCACATCCACATCACAAATAATGTATACGCATAATCCACAAATTTAATATATATCCAATCAACAAAACACATGTGTATACACAACCACCATCACAAATCATCTTCTACCACCAAGGCAGAGATCTAAGGGATCTATTCTAGCAAATTCCGATACTTGTCAGGAACTACAGCTCTGATACCAAAAATGTAACCCCCCCACCATAATTATATCTGAAATACGCGATTAAAATGAAATAGAGACCAATAATAATCAAAACTCATTTAAATTCCCATCTATATAATAGGGGTTTCAGAAATTTCATTTATCAATTCAATTCACATGGTCTCATATTCAATTTTGAATACAATTACATCATACGGAATATCACATTTATACAAATATCGAGTGCACAACAATATCATCCCGGCAACTCCCAGGTTCATACCTGTACATAGGATTCATAGGGCATATTCGCCCTTTACAATTTCTCAAACGGGGTTACACAAATTCTCATTCCAAATACATATCCGAATATGAATCCATACTTGTACAACTCTAAATGCATCCAAATCAAATACAATTATCCCAATTAGCAATGATAACCAACTACCAAACTCAAATAACCCAAAAGGAAGTCTCCACCGCCCTTGAATACTTGCTCCATCTTCGATCCACCTACCCTGTCTAAAATGTTGGTAGGGGAGGGTGAGATTCGAGAGAATCTCAGTAGGAAACAGATACCCATATGCATGCAAGATAAGTGTTTAATGCATGACATGCTTGCATCACAATAACACATGCTCACATAATGACATATCTGCGTGCTCAATGTTTCAACAACATACTCATGGTCATAGCATAAATAGAAACAGAGATTCAATCGTTCATATATGTTTCACATAATCAAGTAAAGCAATAACATGCATCAATACACAAACACAATATCAAATACATGCAGGAGAGGTAAGTTACGTACTCTTGTCTTTCCACATATGCTCTAGCACCGGCTACTCACGATCAAGGCGAATACTGAACCCTATAAACCAAATTAAGGATATAGGGTTAATCTCTAATCCAAATCCTTACTTTCATATCACTTAAAGTTAGTTACCATTCACAACCTTTAGATGGCTATAATAAGCTCAATGAAAGCCTAAAGAATTGGGAAATACTAGGTTGGAAATCACCTTTCAAAATCACAAAGTACTAAAAATGGGGGTTGGCTGCAGCCAAGAATCCTCTGGCTACAGCCAAAATGTGCACAGAAGGTTTTTGGCTGCAGCCAAGAATTTCTGGCTACGGCCAAAACGCACACAGAAACTTTTTGCGCTGTAACCAAGGCAACTTCAAAAATTCATAATTAATTCCAGAAAAATTGAAACAAGGTGATCCCAAATCAAAATGAAAGATATTTAAGTCCTCTTCATAGGAAAAATATGAATCAAGGCTGTCCATAACTACAAAAATACAGAATTACACAAATATCCACACCGCTCCAGAATCAAGCCCAATTTCGACCTCAAACTTTAGACAACTATAACTCCCATCTTACAAAACGAAATGACACAATTTATATGTCTATTTTAAAGCTTGTTATGTGAAATTCAAGACTGGAAAGTTTCAAAATTTTCTGAAATCATTTGCCCATTCAAAACGGCAACACAAATAGACTGCCCATGACAGACTTCCAATAAACATCATTTCCAGTTTTGCAACCAATGTGTCCAATCCAATCCAAACCAATTCCAATGACTAAATGCCACAACATAACACCATTTTCAACATAAAACACAACCTAATTCATCTAATCTAAAATCACAAGAAAATCAGGGCAAAATTCACAAAGCTCATCCACAAATTACAAAACTTAGACCAAAAGGCTTCAAATACTTACCTCTTACTCTTTTCCAAACTAATTCTTTGATTCTTCATCTTTCCAAATTCTCACAAGCTCTCAAACATCTTCTTTCACAAATCTAGAACCATAGAGATGAAGTTCTCATCACTATGAACAACATTAAAGAAGGGTATTTGAGCATTAGAGAACCACAAACCAACCAAAACTCACCTATTTCTTTTCTCTCTCCACCTTTAAGCTTGGCGTCCATGGGAGCTGAAATGAAAGAGAAAAGGATCAAATTTTGGGGTGCAAATGGCCCCTTAGACGTCCAAATAGAGAGGAGAGGAGAGAGGGAATGTGTTGACAATTCGACCAAGATCCAAAGGTCTAAAACTTGCCAAGTGTCAACATCTTATTCCATCTTCCATGAGCTCACATACACACAAATACACTTGATTCCACCCCTTGATCTCTACACAAATCAATCCTAACCACTGATATTTAAGTTACCAATGAGTTCCTTCTTCGGTAACTGACCAATTGGTCGGTGACTTTACCGTTTTGCCCCTGATTATGACAATTCCTCCTGAATCACCACTAAACACATTCCTATCACTCCATATCACCACATTATGTGCCCTCCCTCTATTTTAAGTCAATTTAGATGTTAATCCATAATTGAGCTTAAATACAGGGTTTCGGTGCTGCTCACAAAACATTCAAATCTCAAATCATGTCATAATCTCCAAAAGGGTTATTTGTCACTAATCACATCCACTTTTAGAGTCATTAAACCCTTAATCGACATTGGAGATCCTGCTAAACCGGGGCTTAACAATCTACTTATTCAGGCTTATTCTCTAGCCTTAAATCTTAGAATTTGGGGTATTACACCCCGTATTCCACCGCCCCAAAGGCACAGTCTTCCCCCTGTCAACACTAATGGGCCGCAGGTGAAGGTTCACAAATAGCCTTTCGGCTTTCACATAATCACATCCCCCGTATTCCACCACCCCGAAGGCACGGTCTTCCCACCGTCAATATCGATGGGCCGCAAGTGAAGGTTTCACAAACAATAATAAATCACACATACAATGTATCACATACAGTATAAGGAAAAACATCACTACCTTATTCTTTCCTGGTGTGCACTGGCACCGGTTGCTCGCGATCAGGGCAAATGTCAAAGCCTATAAACCAAAATCAAGGATGATAGGTTATTCTCTATTCCAAATTCTTATCTTTATAACACTTAAAGTTGGTGGTTGTATGGTGGTTGGCAAGTGTCACTATGTCAACCCTTGATAAGATCAATGGTGTAGAATTAAGGGAGGAAGTTTATGAAGTATTTCTTTTCCCTTCCCTTCATACACTTCACGCATAACACAAGAGAAGGAGAGAGAGAAAGTGCCTTGGAGAAACTTTAAAGAGTTAGAGAGAAGGACGAAGAAGAAGCCAAGGTAAGCATTGTCTCTTAAACGTTCTTCTTGTAAGCATGCTTGAAATCCTTCTCTAAACCTTGTTTCTTCATGAATTTTTGATCTTCAAGACTCATTGTTGGCTCAAGGAGAAGAGAGACGCATAGGGAGAGAGGATCTAAGAAGCTTAAGAGGTAATCACACCAAACTCAAATCTATACTTGTATGAAGTTAGTTTTGAAGTTGTTATTAGTTTGGTGATTTTTGGTTGAGTTGAAAAATTGGAAAAGTCATAACCCTAAGGGGTTATGCTGCCCAAATTTCTTTGAATCATAGTTAATATGTGTTTAAATAAGTTAATAAGGGATTAGAAGTGGAAAAGTACAAGTTTTGGAAGCTAAAACACAAAACTCCACTTTTTCCATTTTTCTTGAAAATTTCGTCCAGCTCCTTTTCAGGGGGTAGGATCTGGATTTTCATGAAATAAATGGTTCTATTGGATTCAGTGTGCAAAATTAGGTGGGGTTACAATTGGTCACTTTTTCAGAAAAGGCCGAAAAGCGTAATTATGAAAACACCCCTAAAATGCTTAAATCGGGGCTGTCAAGGGTAATTTCATAATTTGACATTGAATTTGATAATTTTGAGCCCGAAAATGGATTCCTTGGGTGAAAATACGTAAGGATAGCCCTAGTCAAAATTTTGGGAAAACGTGCCATCGGGCCGGGTACGAGGGGCCGGGCCAGGGTCGGGTCCTGGGAGCATTTTGGTAAATTTTCATCATAGACTAATATAACCACAAGAAACACTATGGAAGAGTCTAAAATGACACTTGGATGGGTTATGACCTATTTCTTGTACATTTAATATTTTATGACCGAGTCGGAAGCCGGAAGCGGCACGTTTTACAAGGCACATTAAAAAGGGTGATCTTTGAGATAGTACTTCCCAACCCTTTAGGCAGTTGTTTAGGCTTCTAGTAGTCACCTAAGGGACTTTAATGATAACTAAATCTAAGTGTTTTGAAGTCATTTGAGTATTGGGATGAGTGATAACTTGTTGTCCTTAATTATGACTTTAAGATTTGATATTTGCCCGGAGCGTAGAAGGCCTATGCCTGATCAAGAATGGAAAAACCAAGGTAGTGACACTTGATCCTATATCATGTGTAATGCATTTCTTGTTTGGTATTTATCATTGAATGTATTAGGGGACGTGGCGATAAGCCCGGCCTTGAATAAATATAGGACGTGACGTGAGCCCAGCCTTGAATAAGGGACGTGGAGTGAGCCCAGCCTTGAATGATTGAGGGGATATGGCGGTTATCCCGGCCTTAAATATTGTTATTGTTGTATTGTGATATATGCTTATATGCTTTATTTAATTATGCATCATATACGTAAAATGTTACTACTAGGATTCTTTAAAATCTTACTCTTTCCAATTAACAATTTTAGCCAGGGTAGGTGAATCGAGAGGCAAGCAAGCGGATAAGAGAAACTAAGATTGTCGGTGGTAGTCTTAGTTTCTTTTGGTTAGTTATCATTTTGGGACAACTGTATATATTGGTTTGGACATAGGTTTATAGTTATTGTGTAATCCCCGGTATGGGAAACTGAGATAAACAATGATACCCTATAAAACTCTTGAATCAATGATATTATCCCGGGTGAACGTCGAGAATTTTGCTAACACTATGGTATTGTATATATGACAAACCGAACATGCCAATTGTTTTTATTTAAAAATGAATGGAGATATCATAGTACAGGTTTTGTAAAAAAAATTTAATTATCCTTGATTTCTTATTCAATTATAAACTGTGTTTAAACACTAATTACAGCCTTGATGACGACGGAGGTTACATTAGGCAGGAACAAGGAATGGTATTGGTATCATCTTTGAGAGTGGAAGTTAAAAGGATTGAAGACAAATCATATATTTAAGAATGATTATTGGAAGGGATACATCAAGTAGGTGCAAAAGCATATTTTAAAGCGAAGTTGTTGAATGCCTCAATGATTTCAAAATCATGGATTGTTACTATGATTATTTTATCTGCAAAAATTTATTAAATTTAATGGACTAGAAGTCTCATATTTATTCCATAATAAGATGTACATATCTTGTTGATATTGCATGTTAAACTTTCGTTCGCAAAAGTAAGTTCCTGTAGGCAAACAAATGGATAACAAAATTGAAATTTGATGTGAGAGTTTTATAAAAGGGTTAATATAACTTTGGATTAAGAAGCAAATTTACTAACAAAGTTTTAAAGAAGAAGCGTCTAGCACAATTATGTTTTAAAGGGGGCAAAAATACACTTAAAGTTTTAAAAGTAAAGCATCCAGCACAAAACCGTTAAATTTGACATAGCAGCGTTAAATTATTAGAGAAGAAAACCACTAATGGCGTTAGGTCAAATTTAACGGTTTTGTGCTGGATGCTCCACTTTTAAAATCTTATGTGTATTTTTGCCCCCTTTAAAACATAATTGTGCTAGACGCTCTTTCCTTAAAACTTCGTTAGTAAATTTGCTCCTTAACCCTATAACTTTTGGTCCCTTAAGTTTTATCCGATTTTGGTTTTGATCCCTCATGAAAAGGACTTGTTTTTTTTTCCAGTTCGGTTCGGGTTTTATAACCGGGTTACCAAGTCCTTTTCAAACTTGAAGAACCAAAACCAAAATCAGGTGAAACTCCAAGGACCAAAACCACCAATTTCAAACTTGAGGGACCAAAACCAAAATAGGGTGAAACTTCATAGACCAAAACCACCGATTTCAAACTTGAGGGACCAAAACCAAAATCGGATCAAACTTCATAGACCAAAAGTTATATTAACCCTTTATAAAATTATTAATAATTATTTTGCTCATAACAAATTGAACATATAGATGCAAAATATATATTGGTAATATTCAGAATAACTTTATTGTTATTTTTATTATGAACAAGGCAAGTGGAGCGTTATTGATGATTCAACATGTCCAACAGATATGATGGAAGAATATACTTAGAAATATTATATGATGACCATGCATTATGCAAGGTTCAGTTAAAAGGAAAATATACCATCAAAAATGATCCTCTTGATAAATTAGCATACACTATTGAGATAAAATGAGAGAGTAATCTCACTAGGGAGAGCAAGTGATCTTATGTCAGAATAAAAGTGATGTTATAATCTGTTTTCTTAACTATGGTTTTATCCTACGGGGTTTTTTAGTAAAGTTTTTAATGAGACAATTTCAATATGTATTGTATTTATTGTGTACTTTTTTTCCTGCACAATGTTTTTTTTTTTCCTTATTGGGTTTTTTCTAATAAGATTTTAATGAGGTACAATTTTTGCTTATAGATATCTAAAGGGGAGTATTATAAATATTAGATTTTATATTTATATATATATATATATATATCCTACACTTAATGAACCCTACAAAAATGGTTTTTAGGAGTTTTTATTTAACAAATAAAAGGTTATTGATAATTTTGTTGTTTATTTTGTTATTTATTTTAGTAACTCTTGATTGAAGTGAGAGGACTATGAACAGAAGGCCATGTAATACACATTTTGAGTATGTAAGTGAATAAGAATTACTCAATCTTTTTTTCTAATTCTTTCTTGTTTTACTCATTTCTCTCATCTCAAATCTCTTATATTTTTCTTATTTTTATAAGAAAAAGAAACACATAGCTATTTTGACTTGGCAGCCAGTTTTTTACTGATTCAACCGGCTCATTCTCCATATTTATCATTGTACAAGAATGGACTAATTAGACATTTGACCAGTTTTAAGAAAACACTATGATATGATTTTCTTAACACTTGAAAAATTACACTCCCTTGGATCTTTAATATAAAAATTGAATAACTAATTTACAGATATTAAAAAAATTAATTGAATTAGTTATTTATAATAAATATGAGTTAATTTTTCTAAAATACCATTTCTAATTATGTGCGTTGCAACCACCCTTAATAAAAACCCCTTGCTATGCCTATGTGCAATCAATAAATATGCTTTGATGAGAAAATTATAAGTTTAGCAGGCAGTGTAAATTAAGATATTATATTTAAGACTAAAATAAACAAATTATTTAGCTCATATATATACTGTGGAGGTAGTAACTACGAACTAAAGTGTACTAACTTCACAAGTATAACAGGTGTTCAAGAATCGAACACCCAATTTCCTTTTCTAAGATGATAAATTACAAGTAACTTGCTTGAGATAAAATCTACAACATTATTTTGTTGCCTTTTTACCGGGTCATTTTTGCTTCTTGTCCGAAGCAGTATTGCTACTGTCGATGGCACCAGTAGCTACCGTGTCCATTAACCTCTCGCAATCAATTTCAGTTGACTTGAACTTGAACTTGATGCCTACCTGGATCCATGACTTGATACAAAGAATAGATTGTGTGCTATCATGTGACATACAGAACCGTTGCTTGTTGATCTCATCACCCCTGCCACAGAAAAGTTCTTCAGGCACGACTGAAGTTGCCTGCATAGCCAGGAAATCTCTAGCCATCACAGATAATCGAGGATAGCGTGTACTATTGACCTTCCACCATTCTAGAACATCTGTAGGTATTGGAGCTGGAGCCTCTAAAAGATACTGACTGAGCTCATCAGTGCCCGAGCTCATGCTTGCACGTCGTTTCTTGCGCGCTATCTCCTCTGCAAAGGAAACAGCCCCATCTTCAACTTCCTGAGCACTGTATCCAGCACTCATGGATGAGAAATGAGTTGTAGAATAATTTCTTGTAAAATGGGCTCTTGCTTCCTCCAGAAAACTATCTGAGTTTAAACCCTCGGGGATTAGCTCTCCCTTAATTCGAGGATCTAGAATTGCTGCCATATATGTGAATATGTTGCAAACCTGATTAATGTAACTTCCAGCCTTTTTAGCCATTTCTTCTGCAGCGCTTTTTAGCCAGTCTGGGCTGTGACGGGATTCTCTGCAGTTAGCGATTGTTTCTGAGATGTGATCCATGAAGAAAAGGACGAGACCGACCGTTGGCACCTTACTTGTGCATAGATTATTCGTGGTCTTGTAGAATGGCTCCAAATATTGATGCACGACACTAGCCACACTTTTTTCCGTTGAGTTCAGCACCATCCTACTACCAAGAGTCTCCTCATATTTACGAATAGCTGCATCCATAGATTTACCTCCCTGCATCATAAATATGACCATATTCCATTACCTTGAATTCAAACGGGCGCGTATCAGATTCACAAGAATGTTATAAAATGGTACATGATCATAGTCAAATGCAAATTTCCATAACACGGCTACTATATCTACGATTCCTCACAACACATTGGCTACAATTATGGGCAAAAAAACCACAATTCTCCTATACGTCTTTTAGAGAAAATTTACTGCACTAAGCTTAAAATGACCACCAGACAGGAGTTTCCAATATAAGGGCACATGGAATACAGATATATCTTGGAGACGTTTCAATAACACACATACACTAGTAGGCGCAGAGATTGATAAAAACATAAGTACATCAACTAGTATGTAAAAAAGTGAATTTAAGAGGCATGTCAAGTTCCAAAAAGACAGCTCCTTTCTTGAAGTGCCAGTGTTTCACAGACAATAATCAAGAATGCATGCATTATTTATTTAATTCCCAAGCTTAACATGAAACAGGTGTGATGGACGTTTAATACTATGACCTGCACATCTTCCTTAACGTAATTTTTAGTTTTTCTGTTAAAATTATTACATTTTTTATACTTTTTGATGAAATAACAATCATACACAACTCAACCAATTTATACAAAGAATCACCTGCTCCCCTATTAAGATTAAATGAAGCACTACTAATAACTTCTTTAACAAATTTGAAATCTTGGCAGATACAGAGTAACAGCTGAATCTTTAAAATGAACTAACTAAAGTAGTACTAGTAAGTGTCCTCTACTTATTTACGTAAAGGCCTACTTCACCTGGAAATCAGGTAATTCTGAACTGTTTTTCAACACCATAAACATAAGAAACCTCAAGCATGAAATCAATGATAGTTTTGACCACGATAATATTGGCACCATAAAGATAACAATAAAGTGCATGTTTGGGAGAGCTTATATTTGGGAAATAAGCCCTTATTACGCAAGCCGAGAAAAAACTCCTCTCACATACTTACCTCGTATACCGTGAATCACGAATTATAAGCACTTATTGCCCAAAAATAAGCTCTTCCAAACACACACTAAATCTCTTTTTTCCATTCCGCCCTACTATTTCCTGATTCCTGTCACTGACTAGGTAAAGATGTTACAATTTACAAATAGGAATTTAATATAATACAAATTCATAATAGAAAAATGAACTTTCATTTGATTCACAGTTAACATTTCCTATATGACCCCTTGAAGAAAAATATCTGCAAGTTTTATAGGGACCTTCAAGTCCATTATTAAAGTAGTCAAAGATAACAAGGTACCTTGCGAACAATGTCAAGCATCTGGTAATTTCCACTCCACCTTGTGGAAATATCAAGTGGAAATTTCCAAGTATCTTCTTGATAAGCCGTAGACATTTGAATAAAATCCTCAGCCATCTCTGATGAGGCATTCAATTCTATTACAAATTCCCGGATCTTAGAAATTATTGACTCTGTGGATCTCAAACCATCATCTATAATCAAGCTCAAAGTTCTGGCAGCACAGGGGAGATAACAGAATGGCCCTATCTTCTGAGCATCTAAGTCCTCTTTCAAAGTATGGCAGGCATGCATGGCACTTTGACTATTATCGTGGGTACATGAGAGGATTTTATTTTCAATATTGTAAATTTTAAAAACTTTAATGAGGGAGTGATATATTTCTGTACTCCCATAAGGTGAAGGTATGCGACAAATGTCAAGAAGCACTTTCTGGAAGCACCAGTTTTCATCAATCCACTGACAAGTGACACTCATATAAAAGATCTGTTCAAAAGAAGTCCAAAAATCAACTGTGATGGAGAACTTGGAAGACACTTGTGCTAAAAACGCTTTCACTTCTTCCTTCATGCTTCTCAAAACTTCAAAAAGCACAGATCTATAGTTCTCACTTGGCCAGAGTTGTATTGATGAATTTAGAAACTTGAAGGAATTTGCTAGCCACTTCTCCTCCAGAGTTGACAGGGGCAGAGATGCCGTAACAAGCCACCTAATGAGCAACCAATTTAGATTATCATAATCGACCTGGTTTGCTTTTCCTTGAGGTTGAGTCTTCTTGACTACAGCAGTATGCTGAGTTGCTGGATTATTGACGGCATCCCCCGACTTATCATACCCTGGATGACGATTGGCAAGGTGCCTTCCCAAATTGCCTTCATAAATAAAGGAAAATTAGTACACATTCAGAAGCTAGAATTGATAGGTAGATTTTATTATAAAGCTTATATAATTTAAAATTGGTGTGGCGTAAAACATATAGTGAAATAAGAAATTGGAAGGGAGGAAGTTATGATAAATATTTACATGATATAATTTCAGAAACTTCTCAATATCTCCTTAAGAAATTTAATGAGTAATTCCTTGGCTTGGCTTGATAACAACAAATTGAGGCCTGTTATGACAAACCTCAGCAGTAGAAAAGATGCACGTGATATTTAGAAAAGAAAGGATAGGCCATAATCAATGAAAGAAAACAGCACACGAGAAATACCTGTGGCAGTTGCAATAGAATATGTTTGTCCACAAAACTTGCATCTCCGGGTCTTCCCATCAGCAGCTGTCTCAAAGAACTTGAGATAAACTGAAGTCATTGTTTTCTTTCTTGGCTTAACTGAATTTATAGGATTTGCCTTTTCCGAAGAGCCTAGGCCAAGATTTACGGGATCCATGTTCGGAATCAGCGTCACCTCCATCATTGATTTGTGATCATCTACTGAATGGAGCAAAGAAGAGCTTAAAGAGTCATAGAATGCATTCAAGTTTTGAAAAGGAAACATAACAGAAGTCAATATTCGAATCAGTAAATAACACACAAAATGCTCAAAATTACTTGAAATTGCTTAATAAACAAATTATAAGTTGCGAAATCAAGCATTCTGATTGCATTTCGCTGATCAAAACTTGAAATTTTTTAATAAACAAAGGACGAGCATAAAGCAACGGCCAGAGTCCAGAGCATGCAATTCCCATAAATGAGAAAGACTACGGAAACAGGGCAAGTGGTTTAAGGTACCTTTGTAACTTCTATACTGGCTATTTACATTCCAGTCCATACGATCACCACCCGCTGCCAGCCATCTGATCAGTAAAGCACGATGGTAAGAAGAAAAGGCAAAAGCAATTTATTGTAAAAACAAGAGGAAAGGGTAAGAATTCTGAAAAACATGGCAGCCCTCAGCAGAAATAGATCAAAGATACAACATCATCCAGAGGGGAAAAAAAAGAGCCGTAAGTAAAGCAGTGATCAACGGAAAGTTGAAAAACAGAAGGAAAAAAATTGAATTGCGGAACACAGGCAACAGAGGCGAGCTAAAGTAGAGCAAGACTCAGGTTCAAATTGGTAGAGAATATCCGAATAAGGAAGACAAGAGTAGGAAGGAATTTCCTCACCACAAAATTCATGAGAAATGGGGGACGTGTAAGGGGCTGATGAAAACCAGGAAGGAGCAAGAGACTTGACAGAGAAGAATAAATTGGAAAAAAGATGAAAGTTGGGGGAGGGGAGAAGAGGCAGTGAGAGTGAGTCAAAAGAATGTGTGCAAATTCAGCTGAAATGGTAAGCATGGGATGAGGAAGTGGGGAATGGAGGGAGAAGGAAACTGAAAAAACTGAAGGAGGAGGGAAGATCGGCGTGGATCTGAAGCCGGATCTGATTAGCCGAGAGGGAGAGGGAGCGAGGAAAGACAAAAGGAGCGAAGCGTAGAGAGATGAAAGAAGCGAGCCGGGTAGAAGAGTGGAGATGCGAATCATGCGATGCAGATATGGACCGCTGAATGGCCAGCTTCATTCGTTGATTGAAGTTAAAGTTAACCATAGTTTGGCTATTTGCATTTTTTACGATGTCGCTGGGGTTATATACCTATTTATATAATATAAAACTGGGTACTATAAAAAAAAATTTAAAACGCCGGAGATAATATAATTGCTTTTAATATATGCATGGATGATGGCTGGCTCGGCCTCCGCGCGGTTACTCGTATCATACCCGAGTTCACGATTAACGTCAAAAAACTCAAACTTCAATAAACTCGAGCGAGCTAGAGTACTAGTTTGCCTCTCCACTCAGCCGTTCGGTTTAGCCTACGACTCATCCGCTACTACCTCACTCCCTTTTTATCCGGCCTACCTAAATTATTATTTTTTTTAACCCTAAATATGAGATAAAATTGATATATACTTAATTGACAAAAACAAAAAGACATATATTTAGGATACATGGACTTTCAGCGCAAGTTTACACCTTAACAAAAACGAAGTGAATGATATATGAACTATCAGCTCAATATATTTAATTAACTAACGGTCAAAATTAACTGAAATAACGATAAAGGCAAAACTGTTCCCTCTTTTATATTTCCGAGGCAAAATTCGCCCTACTAAAATATTTTTTAGGCGAAATTGCCCCGTAATAAAACTTTCATGATAAAATTGCCTCTTAACTTTGATTTGTTACTCTACTTCATTAAATCAAAATTCATTTCTTGTTTCAACATAGATTGAGACGAATGCCGCCACAATTGATTTGTTTGGCACAAAATATATTCGCGAGGCGTGCTAGGGGTGTGTGTAATCTCAATGTGAACTGACTTTTCCTAAATGAGTGGCAAATGAGGTATCTTATTACAGTTTCTCGAATGCAAAAATGCAAACTAGAATGCAAATATTAAAAAAAAAATAGAAATGTAAACGATTTTCCCAATGAAAGAAATGAAATTGTATTAGGATGATGGGCTAATTACAAAGGAAACTAAACAACCTAAATATCAGTAATGCATGTTTATAATTAAAAGTAAAAAGAATGACGTAAAAATGTAAATAGACGCGAGCGATAAATGCTCGGATAAAGAGAGAGAATACATTGTGTTTAGAGAGTTTTAGAGTAATGATTTCTACAGCAGCACTATGTTTGGCATCTCCTATTTATAGGCGAGGCCAAAGGCTTCTCACATTACACGTTGCTCGATCTTCGATGTCGGCCTGCCATGTTCATGTACTCGTCCCACCTTCTTCATGGTGGTGGGTGATGTATATTTTTTTATACAAGTGAGGGCAAGCCTGAAAATAAAAAGGAAGAAGCTACCGGGGATCAAGTCACTTGTATACAATCTTTGTGGCACAAGTCTCTGAAATGAGAAGGACAAACATCTAAAAGAGAATTGACAAATATACCATCCCTCAGCAAATTGATTCTGCTCCCGTGGTACATATCTCAGAAGTAGTTCCCAGTCGTACTGCATCATATGGATAATCTCTAAAAGTATTAAGCTTTGAGTACCAGCTGCTCTTTTGTCACGCAACATGTCTATTAATGACTTCGAATCTGATCCGAAAACAACTTTTTTGCATCCAAACTCCCATGCCAGTTTCAAACCTCTAAACACAGCCCATTCTTCCGCTTCTAACACGCTGCACTCACCCAAAACTTTAGCAAATCCCATAGTACAACAGCCTCTATCATCCCTAACAACTCCTCCACACCTAGCTTTATTAGTGTATGCTAATATGACACCATCAACATTCACTATCACCCAATCATGAGTTGGAGGTTGCCATTTTAATTACTCTCTTGTTGTTGATTGCTTCTGAACCAGTAAGCAATCATTCAAATTAACAAAGTTTTTCCATGAACTCATGATGATGGGAATTGGATTATCTGGTTTTTGAAAATTAGTTTGGAAACAGAACATATTCCTCCATAACCAAAGCATCCAAACAGCCACTCCCCAAATTAGGTTCTAGTTGTATTGCAAACTCCTAGCAAGATCTCTGGACAGATTCAAAGCTATACAATCATGTAGAGAAGCTTAAAAGAATTGCAAAGAAAAAACCTTGGGATGCATAATGTTTTGTCAGATTTGTTTAGCATATGAACAGTCCCTCAAGATGTGCAATCCATCTCCTACCCCTGAATTGCAGTAAGGACACAAAGGTGAAGTCTAGACCACATACTTCTCCGTGCATTTGTGGGAAGTCTATTATTGAAGACAATCCACAAAAATACCCTGATTCTCTCAGCACCTCTCCACTTCCATATGGTTTTGTAGCAAGCACCATAATGATTTGTAGGGCCATTATCAATTAGAGAGTAAGCACTTTTAACAGTTGAATTGCCATGAGTAGGAGCCTTTCATATCATCACATAATTTCCAGCTTCTTTAAATGGTGGCAGCATCGTGATTAGCCTCTGCATGACTTCAACATTCACTATGTTAGCTAGCCTATCATAGTCCTAGAACCATGCTTCACCCATTTAGCAACCGTGCTTTTTCCCTCGTCAAGAGTGAGAGGTATAACACACATCTTTAATCTTCTTTCCTTGAAAGAGCCAACAATCATTAAATAAATTCACAAACTCACCATTCCTAATTTGCCATCTAGTTCCCATTTCAAGTATATCTTTTTGCTGGCAAATAAATTTCCATAGCTTTGAAACACTTTGCTTGTTATTGAGAACATCTTCCTCACTACAAGACATATATTTATGTTGTGGAACAGTAGCCCAAAGGCCTTTAGAGCCCACCATCAAATTCCAAGCCAGTTTAGCACCAAAAGCACGATTCATCAAGGTTAATTTCTTGAAACCAAGCCCTCCATAATTCTTGGGCAAAGTTACTCTGTCCCAACCAATAGGATGAAATCCATGGCTGCTTTGAAGATGACCCCAGATGAAATTATGTTGAAGATTTCAATTTCATTACATATGCTTGTTGGTAACTTAGCAACTTGCATAGGATATAAAGGCACCGTGCTGAAGACTGATTTAGCTAAAGTGATTCTCCCTGCCACTGAGAGGCAATTAGCTTTCCAAGAAGCTAGCTTAGACTTCACTCTATCAACAATGTATGTGAAAGTTCCCATAGAACTCCTCTCTCTGGTTAGTGGGAAGCCCAGGTATTTGCCAATGTCATTAGTAATCTTCATACCAGTAATGTCCCTAATTTTCCTTCTCAAGGAGGCCTTTACTTTAGGGGAGAAAAACATAGAGGACTTAACTTTACTAACTTTCTCACCAGAAGATTCACAAAACTGATCAAGACTGTTCATCATACAAACTTCTTGTTCTTCTGAGGCTTCAACGAACAAAAGCAAGTCGTTAACAAAGAGTAAATGAGACACCAAGGGTCCTTGCTTAGCAACCCGAATAGGCTTCCATCTACCAGAGTTAACTGCATCAGTGATAATATGCGACAACCTATCCATACACATTACAAATATATGTGGAGAAATTGGGTCCCTTTATCTAAGACCTCTCGAATGAATGAAATATTCAGTTTGAGACCAATTCCATAACACGTTATAAGATGTAGTAGAGATACAATTCAAGATAAGATTGATGAATTTATCATCCATACCTGCATCACCTAGAACTTGCTTAACAAAGTCCCATCTGAGCCTATCATAGGCCTTCTCTAATTAAGTCCTCTTCTAACTCTTGCTTTCTTCATCATGTACATAATTTCTTGACCAACAATATTATTGTCTTGTATATGCCTCCCTAGAATAAAACTTGCTTGGAAGGGAGAGATTAAATCATCCATAAAACTCCTCATTCTTAGAGAAAGAATCTTAGTTACACATTTGTTGTGAACCGAGCAAAAGAGATAGGTTTGAAGTGCTCAATCCTTTGAGGGTTATCCCTCTTTGGGATAAGGCAAATTAGAGTTTTACTGGAATCTGCCATATCAATTATGCCCTCAAAAGTTGCCTTAACAAATCAAAAAAATGACTTACCCACTCTTGACCAATTCGATTGGAAAAATATGGGTGAAAACCCATCAAACTTGGGAGCCTTACAATGACCCATGGCAAACAAAGCATCATGAATCTCTTGATCGGATGGAATTAAGCTTAAACAGATCAACTGTAAGTAAAGGATCTATCCTTGGAAAATTTGATTCTATGTATAAATGCACAACACTACACTTCATATGCTGAAATAACTTTTTAAGATAGTCAATCACCAAAGCCTTCAATTCTTCTTCATTCTCCACCCATTCATCATTTTCATTTTTAAGAGCTACCACTATATTCCTTCTTCTTCTAATATTTGTCTTAAGGTGATAATATATTGTATTCCCATCACCCTTGGTAATCCATCTGCACAAGATTTTTGAAACCATTTAATCTGCCCTGATTTGCTCATTTCATCTGGTTCTCTCTGCAAAGTTAATTCCAAATTGCACAGAAATGAAGAATGTGGATAAGCAGGCGAGTTCTGTATTCCATTGAGCCTTGCCAAATGATTATTTATCATTTTCTCAACCAATCCTAATACATTTCTATTCCAAACAGGAACTTCTTCCTTAAAATTTTTTAGATTAATCATTAAACAATCCTTTTTAGACCATGTGTTGCTAAGAAAGTTCTTAAAATCATCGTGGGCAAGCCACATTGCTTCAAATCAAAATGGTCGAGATTTATTACTATTATTTCTAGAAATTCCAAGACACAATAGCAAAGGGTTATGATCGAAGAAACACATTCTAGGGAGTACCTTAACAGTGCAATTTGGCACTAAGGACAATATGAGAGAATTAACCAATGCCCTATCAAGCCTCTCATACAATTGTGAATGACCCACTACACAATGACCCTTCTAGGTGAATCTCGGGCCCATAAAACCCAAATCCAAAAGTCCACAAGCATAAATACAATCACAAAACCACTTCATTCTGCTGGAGTTATAACTCGCGCCTCCAACTCGCTCTTATGGTTCAGCGATATTATTAATATCGCTACTAACAATCTATAGTTGTACTATTCCAGTTGAAAATTGTTGAAGCTTCACCCATAATTCCTACTGAAAATTCGAGTGGGGAATAGCATAGGCAGCTGTTAAGATAATCGACGATGCTCCGGAGAAGGAACATTCCATGTGAAAATATTGACAATCCTACTACTCTCACTCATCGTTATTTTCTCTTGGTTTGGGCTGCGTGTACTCAGCCCAGGCCGAATGTCTCCAAGCTCTACTTCTTCAATTCTCTTGTCACCAGGGTCCATAAGTAACGAAGAGGCATCCACATCATTTGGCATATCATCATCCAAGGCCGCCACTTGCTCAACGTCCCCGCATGGCCCACCAGCATCCATTCCCACATCTTTTTCGTAGTTGTTTATCTCCCTTATGGTAAGCAACTAAGCATTAGCACATCGCTCTCTTGTCTTTTATCCATCCTTAACATTTCTCTTGTCTGTTTCTCCACGCTCCTGACTATATTTCTCAACTGTGCATCCTCAGTTTGTGCTTTGTGCTCCTTCTCCTCAACGCCAACTTACCTACTAACATTGTTAGTGGTATTCCCACCCATACGCCCCTTTACAGCACATTGTTTTCCCCTTCTTTGCCTCTCAAGGGCTCCAGCTAATATCCCCATCTCTTTCGTACCCTCTCTAATCTCATTGTTATCAGCATTAATCTCTGTATTTTCCTCTTCCACATCAGCAAGAACATTAAACCTGGACCCTAATTTACCCTGTTGTGAATTTTCCCCGTTGTGAATTTTCCCCCTATCTATCCTTGTTCTTCCTCTGCCTGCAAAACTTTTGAACCACCTACCATTGATCCTGAGAAATTATCGATTACTTCATCCCCTATTCTCCATTCTTATTAGCTTGTTCTTCCTGCCCCCCTTCATCATTTGTTGCTGTTTGTTTCTTCATAGGGCACATCTCTGGTCTGTGTCCATAAACTCTTTACCCAGTGCATAAGAGGTGTAGCCCTCATATTCCAGAAAATATCCTCCCCATTAAGGAAGAACCCATACATCAGTTGCTATCCTAATTCTAGTAAAACACAAATTCAAGCAAAATGAACGAAACTGATGAGGTGTGTTCATGTCAACTTTAATGGTCTTTCCAAAACAGTTCCCAATTATAGTCATTGCCTCTTCATCGTAATATTCTAAAATCACCTTCGGCACCCTCACCCAAACAACAAGTTTAGCTATATTTGCTTTATCGGGTCTAAATCTTGCTACCCATGGTTGAACCGTAAGGTAGTGATCTGTAATCATCCATGAACCTCTTCTAAGAGAATTAATATATCTTCCTTGTTTGATAATTTGACCACAAAATATCCATAACCAATGTTAACCAGATTAATAATTCCTCATTTTGCCCACATACTCTTCAATCTTGACTCCAAAGCTTTAAAGCCCTTAGGGCCCGTTTGGTACGCTTGAATTGAGATGGGTGGATATGGAAATGGAATTCATTTTCATGATAAAGTGTGTTTGATACAAACATCTGATGATGGAATTGGCCTCCATGGAGAAGCCATTTCCATCAAATTGATGGAATTAAGCTTCCATCATACACCCCATGGAATTATAACAAATTCCATGGAATTCTCATTTTACCCTTCCCATTATTCATCTCTTCGATTGCACCTCTGCTCCATCCCTATCATCACTGTCGGTGACCTGCTGCAACCCACAGCGACGGCAGCGTCTCATCCTCTTAACAGATCTCCGGGGATGGCGAGGAACGGTGGCTTTCCTTTCTAAGGCGACCCGAGGCAACCCACAATGGTAAAGGCTGAAGATTGACGGTAACCCATGACACTACAGTGTTTGGGAGAAAGGAAGTCGCCAACGACCGGCGATGGCTCCTCTCGCAAACCCATCATTGATGGGTCCTTGATTCTCCCTCCTTTTTCAGACCCTCACTTCATCGGCCTTCATTGCTCGAACTCCAACGCTGCAACACGTTCGATGACAGTGGCGGCGCACGATGCTCCTCACCGTCATCTTTGTAGATCCAGATTATTTGGGTTCCTCAGATCCTAGCCACGATTTCGTCTGGGTTGCTCACAATTCCGAGTTGCGATTTGTGGATGTTGGTGTTTAATTCATCATGTATGATTTCTGGGCTAGCAACAACTACTGCCAAAGAAAAGAAATAATCTGTTTTGCCTTTTGTTTTTCTGATTTAATTTTTATGTTGATTATTGGATTTGATTTCTGGAATTGTAATTGTTATCTGAAATGGTGGTGAAGATGAAGACGTGGTGACTGGGTTCCGATGATGGTGAAAATTGGGTTTTTAGGAAGGGCATTTTGGTATTTTTGTATAAAAAATATGTCTCATTTCCATGTCATACCAAACACATTTTTAAACCTCATTTCCATATCCATATCAATTTTCAAATCCATATCCATTTCCATTTCCATCAAAATCAATTATAACGTACCAAACAGGCCCATAGTTTTATCCGGAAGCTTTACTATTACCGCTGTTAAGGAAATATCCTGTCATTAATATTAGATCAATTAGCATAATTAGCGGGATTGATGGATTGTTAATATTCCCTCATTTAGGAGCAATTAATACCTAAGCTCCTCACTCTTTGTATATATATCTATTATACCTTCTTGCGAATAATACACACAATTCTAAGCATTTAGATCCTTGTCTTATATGGTATCAGAGCTAATTGATCTTTGAAATTTGTTTTTCGACATGTATTGTTCATAACTGTTCAGGTACTATTTAGGATACTGTTCCGGAGCTGTTTGAGTACTATTTCGGTACAGCTCGGGTACTGTTTCGTACTGTTTAGCATTGTTCCAGCACTTTTTCGGGTACTATTTGGGGATACTGTTTTCGCACTGTTTAGGTACTATTCATTACCCCTTTTTTTCTTATTCGGTTTTGTGACCCAATTTGGAATTTTTCTTATCAGTTGGACTTATCTGTTGTTGTTATCCGCTTCTGGATGATTCTAAGATTCCTAAAATGTTGTCCATGTCTGCTAAGATTAATTTCTCACAATTGAATTAGACTAATTATAGCAATTGGAGCACCACTGTTAAGATATATATTATGGGTATCAAGAACATTTAACTGATGACCCTCCTAGTGACAAAGCAAAACTGGTCATTTGGCAAAGGGCTGATGCTAGAATATTATTTCAAATTAGAAATTCTATTAAACCCCAGATTTTGTCTCTGGTAAGTCACTGCACTAATATTAAATAAATAATGAATTATCTAAAATTTATGTTCTCTATTAAAGGAAGCCTTACTCAGATTTACAAAGTTTGTAAAGGTTTTTATTGCCCTCAACAGCAGGGTCGTCCATTGAAGGGTTTCTTTTTGGATTATAAACGATTGTATGAGGAAATAAAAGTCCTCATGTCTCCACAAGCAGATCTTGAGACTCGCATTAAGAATCTGGAACTGCATGCTATCATCGGTTTTCTCGAAGCACTTGATCCCTCTTATGAAATAATTCACTCTCAAATTCTATCTAGTCAGGAGCCCTCATCCCTTGAAGTTGTGTTAGCACAAGTCCTTGATGTTGATGGTGTGACTCGTCCGTCTGTGAATCCAAATGTGAGTGCTTTGGCTGGTCGGGGTCCCTTTGACAACAGGAATTATGGCTCCAAACAGAGTTCCAGTACTCCACACATAACTTTTAGCAGTATTATATGCAATTATTGCAAAGAACCTAGTCATATCAAGAAAAATTGTCAAAAATTGCAGAATAAATAGAAGTGTGATCAACAGCGTGCCTCTACTCATCTTATCCAGACCTCTGATCCGTCTGCCCCTGGTTCACCGTTTGCCACAGCCTTACCTATAGGTACTTTGCCCTCTGATCTTGCTACCACTTCCTCAAAGTGGATCATTGATTCTAGTGCTACCGACCACATGACAAGTAACCATCATTTATTTTCATCATATCCTGCCCATGCTCACCCATCTTCCATCTTTGTTGCCAATGGTTCCCCCGTTTATGTAGTTGGATCAAACACTATTAACCTCACCCCCTCCATTTCGTTATCTTTTGTTATTGATATTCCCGATCTCACCTTTAAACTTCTATCTCCCAGTAAACTGACCTGTCATTTAAACTGTTTCATCTCACTGTTTCCTGACCATTGTTTGATCCAGGATCTGTTGACGAAGCGTATTATTAGTAGAGGCTATAAATCTGGTAGACACAACATGTTGGATGATCAGGTGCCATGTTCTGTTGCATGTTCTGGTGGGTCATCTCCCTTTGAAGTTCAATGTCATCTCGGTCATGTGACAATTTCGTCTCTAAAGAGGTTATATCCTCAGTTTTTTTCTATGTCTGTTTTAGATTGTGAGTCGTGTAGTTTGTCAAACACCATCGTATTCATTTGGCACCTCAAGTCAATAAACGGGATGTGTCCCTCTTTGAGTTAGTACATTTTGATGTTTGGGGTCCTTGTTTAGTTTTATCTCAGGCTGGTTATCGTTATTTTATCACTTTTGTTGATAATTTTTCCCAAGCAACTTGGCTTTATTTAATGAAACATCTTTCTGAATTGTTTACTCATTTTCCAAACTTTTGTGTTGAAATTCAAACTCAATTCAATACCCCTGTAAAAATCCTTCAAAGCAATAATGCGAAAAAATATTGTTCCGCCCCTTTTACTGATTACATGCATAGCCATGGTATTCTTCACCAATCCTCATATGTCGATACCCTGCTCAAAATGGTGTTGCCAAAAGAAAATCACCATCTTTCAGAAACTCCTCAAGCTCTTATGTTTCATTCCAGTGTTCTTACACTATTTTGGGGTGATGTCGTATGTACTGCTTGTTTTCTCATCAATCAAATGCCTTTAATTGTTCTTAGTGGTGACATTCCCTATTCTATTTTGTTCTCCACCACTAAGCTCTTCCTTGTTAATCTAAAAAGCTTTGGCTATGTTTGTTTTGTTCTGGATGTTCATCCGAGTATCAGTAAACTCGATCCCAAGTCTTTACAGTGTGTCTTCCTTGGTTATTCTTGTGTCTAGAAAGGTTATTGGTGTTACTCTTCTAATCTTCATCATTATCTTATGTCCATTGATATCACCTTCCTTGAGTCCTCTTCTTTCTTCAAGTCTTCAGTCTTATTTGAGTCTCCTTCGGTTATTGATACGACGAATGATTTCTTGATTTATCATGTCCCACCAGTTCAGGCTACTGTTCCGGTTCCTGATATCATCACTAAGACTGATCCAGCCAATTCTAAGACTTTATTAATAGATGCTTCCCCGTTGGATTCTATTACTGCAACCCCAGACCCTCCTATTCCTGCCCCTAATATAGTTGTGCTTGATTCTACCATTGACCCGTCCAATGACCTCCGTGTTGCCCTCAGAAAAGGTACTCGCCCCCATTGTCCTCCTAAATGACATGCTGATTACACATATCATACCTTCGACTTTATGTCCTACCAGCAGTTGTCTCCTATTTCCTCTTCTCTTATGGCCACCTTTGAGTCCATCCCCCCTCCTACCACCCTTAACTAAGCCTTAGCCCACCCTAGTTGGCGTACTGCAATAGAAGATGAAATGATAGCCCTTGACAAGGATAGTACTTAGACTCTTATTAATCTACATTCTAAGAAGAAGACTATTGGGTGTAAATGGGTTGTCGTTAAGACTAAGGCTAATAGCTATTTGGAATGGCTAAAAGCTCAGCTTATTGCCAATGGGTATGCTCAAACTAATGGCATTGATTACTTCGAAACTTTCTCCCCGGTTGCTAAGCTCACTTTCGTTCGTCTTCTTGTCTCTCTGGCTGCCACCTATCATTGGTCTTTGCGTCAATTGGATATTGATAAATCCCAAATTTAATATATTTTATCCCACCTTATTCATTTATTTTGGGAATTATCCTAAGCTAATTTGGATTTATTAGATAATATTTGGATAGTTAGTCAATTTTAGAAAATAATACATATCTGAATTGATTATGATATTATTGGCCTTAAATTGTTAATATCTTAATTATTATCTTGTGATTGGATAATATTTTCAATTATATGATAGATCACAATTTTATTTAATTCTTGCAGGACAAGGAAAAGCATATTAGAATATCCTACGGTGCAAAAATTTTCTTGAAAGCTAAAAGAGAATCTAATGGTGAAATTTTATTTGAGTTTCTTAAATTTTAGTGGGCTCAAGTTTGGCCCTAAAACTCTCCCCTCCTTTCTTAAAATTTAACCGAGCAGCCACCAAAAGACGCACTCACAGACATGTTGATCTGAATATATTACTTTTACTTGGAGATTTTCGTAGGGCACGGAAGAAAATCATCATTCCTCTACTTTCAAGTAATCCCAGCTGCCGCACACCCAAGCTTGAATATACCTCTACCATTCCCTTCCTTTCATTCACTTACATACCCACCACGAATTCCATTCATCTTTCACGGGGACCACGCCCTCAAATCTTATCAGATACATTACTCCACCCATCTCCACTTAACACACAAAAGACCCAAGTTCATTCAATCACCATCTTCTATTTATCACTCGTCAATGGCTATGGCTTGTTTGAAAGGTGAAGGAAGAGATATTTTCATGGCAGCTTAGACTATTTTGGGGGGGCAACTTGGGAGGAGCATGGAGGAAGCTAGAGCTTAGGAGCTTATACTTGAAGACCACAAAGGAGTGTCTTTATTTTTATCTTTTTGATTCAAGACTTGAGATTGTTTAGTTTTAAATGATTTATTTTTGGTAAAAGAGAAGGCATAAAAGCCCAGAAAAGCTATATAGCAAACATGAAAAACTTAACTACCCCTATCAAACACCAGACCCATACAGCCTGCAGCAAAATCCAACTGCACTTCTTTACAAACTCTATCCCAAACATGCAAATCACCTTCAAGCTTGAAACACGTATTAGTTAGCGTGTCAGCACACCTATTCCCCTCTCTAGGCACATGCAACACCAATATCTGCCAGTCACAATCAAACCACCGCCAAACTTTTTCTAGCAATCGACTTCCTCCACTCCTAATACCCTTTATCCCTCTTTTAAGTTAAGCTTCAAGTACCCTTGAATCTACTTCCACAACCAGCTTTCTTATCCCTGCCTGCCAACACACCTCTAAACCTTCCAGCACACCCCACACCTCTGCTTCCAGTGCAGTACAAACACCCAACCTCTTCGAGAAACCATACAGCCACCTCCCAAGATGATCTCTGCACAGACCACTGCACCCACTCGGCCCTGGATTCCCATGACTAGCCCCATCATTATTTAGCTTAAACCAGCCACATGGAGGGGGATTCCACCCAATAAGCCCCCTTATTTTTTTCATACCCCTCAGTTACCTTCTTATTACAAGAAGCCACATTCACGGCATCTGCAAAACGAAGCACACTTCTGCATATCTCCTGAGCCGAAAATTCTCCAGCCCCAGGCACAAACTGCCTCTTGTTTCGCTCTTTCTATAGCATCCAACATACAACCGCAAATATTACCCTCCACTGCACATGTCCTTCCTTTCCTTGGCTGTCGCACAGATTCATTTCAAGCCAATCAGTCAAAGAAAGCAAAAAGAAACAGCTTCTTCTTTCCTCTAGAACCACCCTTTTCCATACTTCATTTGCAACCATACAATCTCTCACTACATGTAAGGCTAATTCTTCTAGCCCACACTTCTTGCACACCGAATCAGCCCCCCATCTTTTATTCCTTACTAGATTAATATGCAGGCAATCCTGCATTAAGAGCCAGAGAAACATACGAATCCTTTCTGGACCCGGCCACCTCCAAACTAGAGACCATCTAATTGATTTCTGTCCCCACTTCTCTTTCATTAATAGCTTATAACCACTCTTAACAGTATACTCACCCAACTCCCCTCCCTTCCATAACAATCTATCTTCCACATCCATATCATCAGGTGGTAAGTTGTCTCTAATTTTCTTAATAATCTCACTAGGCAAAATGGCTCCCTAGTCTTCCATTCTCCACTGCCCATCATTATTCACAAACTCCCTAACTTTCCATTCCTTCCACACATCCGGAATTTGCTGCATAACACATGATTTTAAAACTAGCCCAGGTTCCAACCACTCATCCTCCCAAAAATCTACACTCCTCCCATCCCTAACCTCCCACCGTACATTCCCTTTCAAATGCTTCCATACCGAAACAATATCTTTCCACCCACTAGAATTATAATTTCGAACACGTACCTCATCACTGAAATTCACCCCTGCATTGTATTTCCATTGTAGCACTTCTACCCATAACGCCTCCTGATTTGTCCTTAACCTCCACGCCAATTTTAGTAAGCATGCCTCATTCATTTCCCTCATACTCAGTACCCCCAAACCCCCATAATCCTTCATTTTCAAAAGTTTCTCCCATCATACCATATGCATCTTTCTTTGCTCACTACTATGGCTCCAAACAAAATCTCTTTGCAGTTTTTCCAACTCATTACATATGACTTTGGGAATTTTCATAATCATCATATGATAAATTGGCAATGAGGATAATACAAACTTAGTTAAGGTTACCCTTCCAGCCATTGTCAAAGTATTTGCCTTCCATCCTGCTAAACGTCTCTTAACTTTATCAACTAAAAAACCCATTCCCCTTTGTCTCATCCTCCCACAACGCAGCGGGACACCCAAATATTTACTTAAGTCTTCCACTTCCATAAACCCAACCTGCTCCACCAATTCCCTTCTTCTGGTTCTCGGCACATTCTTAGAGAAAAAAATTGCCGATTTGGAGAAATTCACTTTTTACCCCGACATAGAACAAAATTTCTCCAAACATTCCTTCATACACTATATTTGCCTTGCTGAGGCCTCCCCAAACAAGAGTAAATCATCTGTAAACATTAAATGACTAACCTCTGGCCCATTTCTACCAACCCTTATAGCTTGCCATTGCCCTATCTTCATAGCATCACATATCATATGAGAAAGCTTTTCCATAATCAACACAAATAAATAAGGAGAGAGAGCGTCTCCCTGCCTTATACTTCTTGAAGGCAAGAAACTATCTGAGGCACTTCCATTCCACAAAACTCCGGTAGAGACGGTTTCAACACATCTCCTTATTACATCTGAAAACTTCTCCCCAAATCCCACCTCTTCTAGCACTTTCCTAACACACTTCCACCTTACCCTATCATAGGCTTTTTCAAGGTCAATCTTGACCACAAGAAAGCCTCATTTTCCTCCCATTCTGCCCATAATATGCAGCAACTCTTGTGCAACAACAATGTTCTCCTGAATATGTCTCCCTAGAATAAAACTTACTTGATTTGGTGCAATCAAATTCGGGAGCAACTTCCTCATCCTTTGCACAATTATCTTCGGGATAGACTTATAGAGCACATTACACAAACCAATAGGCCTCATTTGTTTTAAATTTTCATGTGGATCCACTTTAGGTATGAGAGTTAATAAGGTATTGTTCACCCTCCCCATTTCCTCCTCCCCATTATAAAGCTTCTATATTATTCTACATACATCTAAACCTACCACATCCTAGTTTTTATGGTAAAAAAATTGCTGGGCATCCATCATCACCCGGAGCTTTGTATGGCCCAATCGAGAGCATAGCTTTCCTAACTTCCTCATAAGATATAGGTTTCTCCAAATCCTCCCTCTCTTGAACACTTATTGTTATGTAATTCGAGACTGTCTCTTCTGCAATATAATCTGCCCCTTCCTCAATGAAAAGCTTTTTAAAGTAGTCAAAAGCCATATCCTTCAATCTCTCTTGATTCTCTTCCCATTCTCCATCTTCTCCTTTAAGCATTTTGACTTTTTTCCTCCATCTTCTTTTAATGGTTTTAAGATGGCAATATCGCGTGTTCCTATCTCCATCTTGAAGCCACACAGTTCTGGATTTTTGGAACCAAGCAGCTTGAAATCTAAAAGGTCTTTTCTCCCAAGAGCTCTCCACATCCCCCAAACAAATGTATAAAGGATTATGATCAGAGCAACTCAATCTAGGTAACACTTTCACTCCAACTTCTTCAAAGCGACTTCTCCACCTCTCATTACACAAACCTCGATCCAGTCTTTCATACACTCTACTATAACCAGGAATTAAAGGCCCTTTCCATGTGAAACGCTGCCTAAAGCTACGGACCTCTATTAATCCACAATCATCAATACGTTCCTGAAATTTAGTGCACCTTGCCCAATTGACTGCAGCACCACCCTGCTTCTCACTTTCCTTTCTAGTATCATTTAGATCCCCAACCAATAACCACGGTTTCCCCTCTCCTATGGCGATTTTCTTCATTTTTTCCCAGAAAACTCTCTTACTTTCCTCTCTAGGAGTAACATAAGCCACTGTAAGTACCCACTTTTCTTTATTTAAGAAGGAAACCTCAAAATGCCTAAACTACATATCTTGTTCAATCATTGTAACTGACACCCTATTCGACTTCCATCCCACCCAAATTCCACCAGCAAAACCCATTCCCTCGATTATCACATACTCATCAAAATCCAGCCTCCTAAAGAAATCTACAGCTTTCTCACTCGCCACCCTTGTCTCAAGTAAAGCAATCATATCAATCTTATGATCCTTTATCAATATCCTACAACTTCGTAGAAACTCTCTACCACCAGCCCCTCTCCAATTCCAGACTAATATATTTTTATCCATAAAAAATAGACAAAAAGAGAAACCCCATCATACATCATGCAGGGCCCAAACCCGCCTCCATCACCACATCATTCCCATAATCATTATTACTATTAAAAATCCTTCCAGCTCCCCCATCATCTCTAGGATCTGGCGGCCTTACATTTAAAGGACCCTCAACCTTCCTCTCAGCAAGTGGCTCTCTTGCTATAATATTAGGGCTTATTGCTTTTAACACCACCCTTTCACTATTCCTCCCACTATTATCGGCCACTTTAATCCTCCCAACACCCTCCTCCCTCATCACATTATCATTATTTCCTCTATTGGGACCTTCCTCCTTTCTAAACACACTCTCTCCCCCTTTACCCTTCACTTCCTCTACACTTCCCCTCTTCTCTTTCATATTGCCTCCATTTTTCACCTTGCGTTTTTGTCCCAGATAAACCCTTTCTCCCACAGGAAGGACCTGACTCTCCTCTGATGTCTTTTGCACAACCAAATGATTACCTTCCAACCCTACCCTCACATCTACACCCTGCACCTCACCAGCATTATCCTCTTCCTACGCTAAACCCCTAAATCTGGATCCATTATTACCTTCCTAAAAACCAGTATTCAAAGGCCGTCTCCCTCTACCCTCACCATTTGCCCTTCTCCCTCTATTTTTCTGTACAATTGACCACGTTCCAAGCATCAGTTCCTGCATCTCCTAATCTTGCCCCTCCATACTATATCCTCCATTCCTCATCCGAGTTAGGCATTCCCTCTCTAGATGTCCCACCTTACCACAGGCATAACATAGCAAGTGAAAGCCCTCATATTCAATAGCCCAATCCTTTCCTTCAATCATATACTTAAGAAGCAAAGGTTTATTTAAATCCACTTGCACAGCAATTCTAGCATAACTTCCCCTCACCTTTCGGTATGTGGACATATCCACCTTCACTACTCTACCAATGTAACTACCAAAATATTCTAATACATCATCTTCATAATATTCCAAAGGCAAATCAATAAAACGGACCCAAGCAATCACTTCATCAATAGTAGCAGAGATAGGATCAAAATTAGGACACCATTCACGTACAGTTAAGTAATGGTCAAAAATCATCCATGGACCCCCCATGAGGGAGGCGCCTTCACCGAAAGTGCCTCCCCTCATAATTCAATTGGCGCCTAATGACGCCAATTATTGGAGAAGGAGGAGGTATTATAAATACCCCTCTCCCTTCTCACTTCACGTAGATCATCTGCGTGGAGTGATTGTGCAAAAGGTGTACGATGTGATATTGATAAGAGTATTTTCATATATTTTAGGATCAATAAGGTACTCAAATTCTTTTCTGATCACAAAACTTCTTTTATGAAAATGTTCTAAATAATTTTCTCTTTCTTATTATGATAGTAATTTTGTGTTGATTAGAGAAAATTTTAAGATTAGGATTTTGGACAAATTTGAGTTTTGTTAATATAATGCTATAGGAATATAGAGGAGGATTAATAGTTAATTTTAATCAAGTTAATTTTGTTATTTAGTTAGTATATAAGTTTATAATGAATTTTCTATATAATTAACCTATGAATAATTCTATATTAGGTTTTTATCCAATTAGATTTGGATTAAATAATTTATTTGGTTTGTTGGAGGTATTATTGAAATTCTAATCAGTTTAGTTTGGTAAATTTTGTGATATAAGAAATTATACATTATAATTTGATATTAAGAATTAGATATTTATATGATTTTAATTATGTGGGAGTTTCAAATATTGTTTAATAATTAGATTATATTCATATAAATTAGAAAAAGAGATTTAATTATTCTAGGAGGTTGATATTGATGATTTTATAATAATAGATATGTTAAAGGTGAAACTTTAATTTATAAAATTAAGTGGTTGACGAGAGAGAATAGTATAGGGGTTGTTTAAGGATTTTAAAGGAAGTTAGAATATTTAAGAATAATACTTGTAGAGGAAAATTGGAGATGAATTGTGTAAATTATTTATTGGGGTTAATTGTTACTTAAATTGATAATGTAAAGTTTTCTTGGGATCGGTGATTGTTCGTGTTTGGTATTCAAGTTAAGGTTAAGCTTGGAATTGAGGTAACATGGGTTAATTTATTTTATATGCTTGTTTTGGACTGTAGGATGTTTTCTAAACCTTACTTTCATCTATACTACTTATATGTGTTTTGAAAGATTATGTGTATGTTTGAATATGAACCTGGTTCAGTGAAACAGTGTATTTTCCAACGTGTATATATGAGCATAGATATTATTAAAATTATTGTTGTTGTGATGGTTATGATGTTTGAGATGGAATGTTGTATAAGGTCTAATAATTTGTAAATGTTTCGAGAATTATATTGATATATTGTTTTTATATTATGAGATATATTGGGTTGTGTGGAAGAGATATGGTGAAATTGTGTGCCCATCGGCTCTCTCATTCCTAGCCTGGATTTTGAGTTGAGTGTTTTGGGTGGACACCTCCTCTGTTACGGTATATTGGTGGTGGCATGGGAGGGGGCAGTATTCTTGATGTGACTAGCTAACCTTTAGCCATATATACTAGTACTGATAGGCTGTACCACATCCAAAAGCTATAAGGAGGAGCAGGATAGATAAGTGGGGATGGTTAAAATTGTTGATATTATTATATGAAGTTTAATTATTGAGAATATTATTATTATTATGTTAGTTAAACATGCTTCTCTGACTTACAACCCTTTCCTGCATATTTTGTAAATTGATTTTGGTTACTGAAACTTTATGTCTCACCCCATCGTTATAAATATTTTTCAGGTAAGGCCTCTAATTTGGTTAGAAGCCAAGGGAAGCAACCAGAGACATAGACATTGAGAATCCTGTCGGTCTCTTGTGGTATCGGTGTTGTATTATTTGTTATATTGCCATTTTAGAACATCTCATATTTTGTTTAGAATACCACATTTACTGTTAGGATAATTGTGTTGGGAACTATTTGGTATGGAATTTTAATTGTGGAATTCAGTGTTGTAAGACTCGTGGGCTATGATTTCTTCTATTGCTAAGTATGCCCAGAGTAATGTTCTTTCTTGTAGTGGGTTTGTGGGCGAGTTTGTGCCCTAAACTCTAATTTATCTTGAATGAGAAATTGTATTCCAGGTTATTGAACCCAGACCGGACAATCCAGCCCGAAAACCGGCGAACCGGTCCGGGTTCATATTTTTTAAAAAAAAATTTTAATTTTTCCTTTAGAATTTCATAATATAAGCCTAAAATCTTCAATTTCTCACCGGTTTGGTCCCGGTTTGACCCACTGACCCTTAACCCAGTACCCCGACCGGTTCAATGCCCGGTTTGAGTTTTAATACCTTGATCGTATTCGATTACCATGGTTTGACTAGAGCTTGTAAAACCATTATAGTAATTATTGTTTGGAAAATGGGACGTTTCAATTGCTGCAAAACCACCTCCCCTGGTATTACGTTTTCAATCCCGGGATTGTAAATGTTAGAGACAAAAATATCCCCGTTTATAATATTTTTCGGACAAAAATGCCCACTATCAATTTTAATAATAAGGATATTTTAGTCTTTTCATAATTTGTGAAGGATTATAAAATAAAATCAATTCAAGTATTCAATCTAAATATTACCGCATACCAAACGTAATTTTAAACCTTCAACCTTAGTCCCAATACCAGTCTCAATCTCAATCCATCAAAATCAGTGCATCATACCAAACAGGGCCTAAGATCTTTCACTAGTCCAGGTATTTTTTTTATAAGTAGATAGTTCATTAGTTCAGGTATTATTCATAAGCCAACTGACCTACTATCAATTTTATGATATGTGCTCATCTAACATTTAACTCTTGTTAAAATATTTGAAAAATATATATAGGAATAGGATAAATTCACACCAATCTTTTGGGCGCAATATTTTTTGCCAACAAAAGAATTTTTTTTTTTTTTTGGAGTAAAATGTGCTGAAACATTCTATTTAATTTAAGTTATAAAGACTCTTATCCGTTAAAATCAAAATGTTTGTTTAACAAACATTCCTTTTAATTTTGATACCCCAATTTCATCCAATCAACCATTAGTTGATAGTTAAATCATAGTGTTAACCTTTTATTTTGACCAAAATATCCCTTATTGACGTACATATTACTTACAATAATTTAATTGCATATCTTTGCCAGAAAATCATTTTAACATACATTTTCAATTTTTTTATTAAATTATTAAATTGATTTCTTTTGATGATATTATAAATTTAATTAATTTTATAGTTATGAATTTTATTTTTCAATAATTTTAAATGTTGAATCTCATTTATTTATGATTTGATTTTTTTAAAATATGCGTGTGTGGTTGCAAAATAATCTTACAAGCATAAAAATTTTCAATTAAATATAAGATTATAAATCATCTAATTTTGAGAATATTATGTTAATATTTCAATTTCATAACTGAAAATTTTCAAATATACTTCGTTAACATACATTTCTTTAAAATGTTATACAAATTCTCAGTCAAGTAGTTAATTTTTTAAGTAAAAATTAATTAAATTTTTTCTAATTTTAGTAAAAATATTAAAAAAAAACATGCCTAATAAATATTAAATAAACAAGGATAAATTAGAGATTTAGTATGATGAGGGATAAATCAGCAAACAATATTTACGCTAATACAGTTTTCAATGAAAAAAATATATTTAATAGAGTCTTTTTAGAATGTTCTTTAATGCATTAATGGTTTGGACTAAAGTATCTATGTCATTAAGGCAAATTGGAAAGATGGCTAAAATATTTTAGTGCTTGTTTGTTTCTTTTTTCTGTTTTCTGTTTTCAAAACAGTTTTTAAAAATAAGTTTTGAAGGAAAAAAAAATCTATTTGCATAGTTGTTTTAAAAAAATCTACTTTTTTGTATAAAAAAAATACACTTTTGAAGTGAAGCGGAATGTGGCGGTCGTCAGCGCGATAATGTGATGTTTATAGTGGACATGTGATGACTTTAAAAAATAAGAAATAAAAGAACAAAAACAAGAAAACACTTAAAAATTGTTTTTATTTTAATGTTTTTAAAAAAAATTTGTTTTTTTTAAAAAACAACTTATTCAAAACAATTTTTCAAATAATTTTTTTTTGGTTAAAAACCAAGAAAACTGTTTTTAAAAATAGAATAAAAAAAGTCAATATTCTCTTCCTTTTCCACAATCCCTTTAGGAGTAGGGACAATATTTTTTTTTTAATTTGGTTAAGGGTATAATCCTTTTGAGACTGAGTGTAAAAGGTTTTCACATCTCTCAACAAACTTCCTTTCTAAGATTCAAACTTCTTTTCTCATTCTTATAAAAATAAAACCATTTACCACCCCAATCAAAAGCTTGTTTGTAGTGTGACGGGTGTGTTTGGAATAGCGATTGGTAATTGGGCTTGTTGTAATATTACTTTTGGTAAAAGCTAAATTGTGTAATATGATTTATGTTTGGACTGGCGATTGTCAATTGGGCTTTTGTAAAAATAAAACTTGTTTGGATTGGCTTAAGCATAAGGGCTTTTGTGATAATGGTAAGAGAGAGTGGTTGGAAAAATATTTAAAAAATCAAGTAATTACTTTAAGGCTAATGTATATATTTGGTCCTTTATGTTTGTATTACGGTTCATTTTAGTCATTTATATTTAAAAAGTGCATTTTTAGTCCTTCAGACTTAACGCCGTTAGTCTCACTTAATGGAAATTGCTTACTCATCAAATTTTGTGGGTAACTTTTTGTTTGGTTCAATGGCAACTAAGTATCAGGGATTAGATCCCTCCTTTATCGAATATTGATCCGATCCAAATGGACTTGATCTTTGCAACTTGGTGGCACATCACAGAAGAATGAATAGGTCCATCTCTATATGAGAGTCTCTAGCCAAAATATATCAGCACATTCAAGGCAAAAAAAACATATTCATGCTCACAATGATAGTAGGTAGCAAATTGATCATCATTAGTATATATATAAAATAACAAAGACTTGTAGAATTTGCCCCTGGTTGCAGGGATTCGTCGTTGCTCGCAGGGATGAGTCGGAAAAATTAAAATAAAGGATATAGTTGTCATTCTGATTTTTTTTATTTACATGGTTTAAAATATAAAAATATTATATTAAAAAAAGATTAATATGTAATCGTGTTTCATCAGCAATTTTTTTTAAAATCTGTATAGTCATCACTTAATTCTAATGAGTCAGCAATTTCCATTAAGTGAGGTTAGCGGCTTTAAGTTTAAAGGACTAAAAATGTTCTTATTAAACATAAATGACTAAAATGAATCTTGATGCAAACATAAAGGACCAAATGAATACTTTAGCTTTACTTTAAAATAGTAGGTGCTACTGGAAAAATATTTTAGAGTTGGTGGAAATCAATAAATCAGTATTCTAAGTTTTGAGTGCTCTTTACTACTAAAAAAAATACATTAAAGGTAAAATTTTAGTCGGTCTCCTAAGATTGAGTATAACTGAAAAAATATTTTAAAGGGTTAAAAGCACAGAAAAATATTTTCAAGTAATTTTTGGAGCTGAAAAAATACATTAATGGTAAAATTGCAATCAGTATGATAACACACTGGGTACAGTTGGAAAAATATTTTAAGAGGTTAAAAGCACCGAAAAATATTTTAAATTAATTTTTGTAGCTGAAAAAATATATTAAAGATAAAATTGCAATCAGTCTGATACCACACTAGACACAACTGAAAAAATATTTTGATTGCATGCAAGAGAGAGAGAGAAAAGAAAAAAAAACATGGGACTATGGGATATATTTCAATTGAGCTTTTGATAAAAGCTCCATCATTGAGCTTTACCCAATCTTATGTGAATAGTGCTCAATTTACCAAAAGTTCAATTGCTCATTTTGTCAACCAAACATGCATTTTTTTTTCTCAACCACCTATTAAGCTTAAGGCTAAAATAAGCCCAATTGACCCCTTCAATTGGGACTCCAAACACACACTATATTTAATTGTTCATTCATTTTTGTTCCGGACTTTTAGTTATTCAGCCCGAGATAGCAGGCTTGGCCCCCAAGTTTTTATATTTGGATGTTTCCTAAGACTGGGCGAGTCCAATGGGACCCAACATAACTCGATGAGCCCATTATGATTTTAACATTTTTATTTCAAAACCACAATATGACAAGAAGGTGAGTGACCAAATTCACAAGCCATCTATTTGATCAATATGTGTGATGTGATCCTATACAGATATATCTTGGTAACGATCGACGGGGGAACGCAGTGGTTCAGGGGTTAAGCCTCCTTTTATAAAAAAGAAAAAACAAAATAAAGATATTTTGATTGAGGAAGAAAACTTATTTACAACAAAGGACTTAGAGACTGAAGAATAATAGTAGAGACTTGAGCGCAGATGCATCTATTGTGTGGAGCTGTCGGTGATTTTTCCCCAACTATACGTGGGATATATTGCCTTCCGCCTTAAATATAAGATTCAGTTGACTTTGTTAAAGAGATTGGGGAAAGTAAATAAATTACTCTAGAATATTTATATTTATCGTTTTTTACATAACTCAAACTAATGCATAATTCAATAATTCATAACATATACTATAATTAAATAATTTATTTAATTTTATTAATAATGTTATATTGAGTACTGAAGGAGTATTGAATTAGAAAGGGAAAAGAATGTGGAGGAAAGTGATTGAATCACGTGGGTAGCTTCCCCTGCTGGGCGTCTCACCTTCTCCTTGATCTCCAAAAAATTGCAGATGGGTCGGGGCAGATTCGGTATGGAATTTTTGTTGGTGGGGTTTCTGCTACTCTGCAATTCATTTCTAAAACTGCTCTATTAGACACCTATGCATCAACAAATCTCTTAACTACGTGTTTGTGCCACTTGTTATGCCTCTAAATTCCTTCATTTATAATTCTAATTCCAATATCGCAATCCGCAAAAACAAATTTACTTCAGATCATTGAAAGTTTTGATTTAAAAAAAAATCATTCGAAGTAGTATAAAATTAAAAAACTAAAACTATTACGTAATTTTACTGAAAAATGGATTAACTTTAACCACAATGCTTAGTATATTTCCGGTGGGATTAGCTCTAATGTTTAATTTTTTATTTGTAGGCCAGTCACCTCAGAAAAATATGGCTAATAAAATAGTTCCTCTGAATGAGAGGGAGCAGTTAGGTAGATAAGATGAATAACCAATCTAACGTGTTGAGGAACGAATAGAGAGGTGATGAAGATGAATAATCAGGGAACTTACTGTAATGTAGAAAGATGGATCTGAGAAAAGTCCAAGTTGGTTGAGCTGTCCAGCACTGCTGCTGTAGAAACCGTGGGCCTCAATGGGGACGCAGGAGGGTGCTTGACGGCAAGTACTCTGCAATTGAAGTTGCCGGCAATACTATTATGGACCGCCGCCAACCTATACCAAATAAATGAATACAAAGGCACAAACTCCCATAAATGTCAATAGTAGGTACTTAAAAGATGATAACCCAAAATCAAACCGAACTTCTTGTCGCCAAACGAAGAATAAGAAAAGAAGTAACCCAATATCCATGAGGGAGAAGTTGACCTTTCAATCAGAACCTCACAGACTTTTCTACTTTTCCCCGTAACAAATCCATAGAACTTTCCCTGATCTTCAACCAAATCAAAATGGCAATGAAGAAGTTTGCTCTGAATTTGTCCCAGACACTATAAATTATAAAAATAAATAGGACCAAAATATTGAAAGCAGGTCGCCGTCGTCGTCGTCAATTCATCATACATCATGAATATATTGTGTCTGATGGAACCGGTTGGAACTTAGCTCAAAACTAGGAATTATGTAATATTGTATAAATTGGCATCGGACTTACTTGTAAAGAAAACTACGATCATGAAGCCCAACGACGAGCATGGAAGCTTGAATCTCTTGCACAGTTTCGGCGATCTTGATCCCATCCTGGTCGCCTTCGGTGACAATAATCTCAACCTTTGTCTGTAACACAACCCTAAGATTAAGGCACATACCCATTAATTTGCAAAAGCAAAAATCAGTGATCGAAGAGCAATGAAATTAATTCTACTAAAAACGGAAGAGGCTTAGCTTACACTGGGGAAGTTATCGCAGATGTGTTGGAAGGAGAGGGCTAACTGGAAGCCCTGGAGACGGAGAAGACGAGCTCTGGTCTTGCTTCTGGATCTTGTGGGAGGGTAGACATGGAGAAGAGTGATTATATCACCGTAGCGAACGATGTTATGAAGAGCCCATCGAAGAGCGATTCTAGCTGCTTCCACGTCTTCCACCACCACCGCTATTTTCCTCACATCCACCATTTTCTCCTATTCTCTCTCCTCCGAGCTAAGGGACGATTGATTTTGTATTTGATGAATTAATTAATTAATTAATAAAATGGCGTCGTCGTGTCCAGTCCTCTCTCCTTTTCCTTCAATCCTGATTCCCCGCGAGTTTGATCCAACCCAACCGGCTGCCATAAATTTCAAAGCGCGAATAAATTATAAATTAGTAAAAGAAGGCGACTGTGATTTTGCCCGCCATAATCCATTTCACAGGTTCAGAAATTGTGTCCATACGCACAGACTCCGATTCATTCCTGGCCTTACGCTTTATGTGCTCCCGGGGTATGCTTGCTTCCTTCGTTGCACGGTAAATTCAATATTACTTTCCCAGTAGCTTCTTTAGCTCTGCCATTTCCTGCAAGGGAGATATTTGCTACTGCATTTTTCCAACTAGTAAATTATGTTCCCTTTTATCATGATCATATAATATACTCCAACATCGCGAAAATAAGATATCACATCAAAATAATTTAAAATGATACACTATAATTTTCAAATATTTAAAATTTTGATAAAAATGTATAAATATGTCTATAAAAAAATATTGATTTCTATTACTAGTACAAATTAAACTTCATATATTAATTAATTTTAGATAATTTATATATCATTAAACTAAAATAATACTACCTTCCTTTTTTTTAAGCAAGAGAAAAACCAAGCATTAGCAGGTGCTTTCAACAACAACAACAAAATTTATTGACAAACTTCTGTTAATAATCCTGAATAAAAGGCACTAGTATTAAATTTCTTTCAAAACAATTAATTTTAAGGGAAAAAGACAGAAAAATACCACTTGAACTTCAAAATCCCAAATTAGTCCTTTAACAAAGATTTGGGTTGTCAATCTCATTATTATTCTTGTCAATCTCATTATCATTCTTGTCAGCGGGATTTTGAAGTTCAAATGGTATTTTTCTGTCTTTTTCCCTAATTTTAAAGGTCTTGAGAAGAAAATCTTTTAACCTAGAGCCTCGCATTGTGATTTGCTGTGCATTCTAAACTTTTGGTTCTTAAAATAAAAGGTTAATACAATTTTTTATCCTTATAATTTACCTTAATTTTGATTTTAGTTTTTGATGAAGTTTGAAGCTCATGGTCTTAATCCATCGAGTTTACTCTATTTAAAATCATTAATCTTTATAATTTGAAAATGACTTTGAGCTAGATTAATGGTGTTAAGTTTTGCTACGTGTCGCTAGCCCCATTAAGTTTGTGCTTACTTACTAGGCGAGCTCAGGTGGCAAAATAAATGTCAACCCATGAATCAAATAAAAATAACAAGAAGTTTATAATTATCCCTCAATAAAAAGACAAAAACTCCTACTTCTTTCATCAAATCGAGTCTTCTTCTTCAACAAGCTCATCCAACTAATTTTTGGGAGAGGGGTGTCTCCATTAACTTTCTTCTTCATTTCATGTCTCTGCCATTAAATCAACTTTTTTCATCTATAATTAAATTTCAACAATTAAAAAATTACCTAATGACAGAGACATTAAATGAAAAGTAAATGGAAAGAGAGGTCAATAGAGACACTATTCTCTCCTAATTTCCATGCTTTCATTAGACATCAATAATGCAGGAAAAAAAAGAATCACCTGAAGTTAAACAAAAAACTTGCTTCTATCGGCAAACTCCTCTTCCTAGATTGAAAATCCAAAAATTGTGAAGCCAAATAAAAAAAGAAAAAAAGAGTTCGTGTTGTAAATATGTGTGTCAAAACCGTAGGTTTCAAACATTAAGGACTAAAATCAAAATTGAGGTAAATTATAAAGACCAAAAAATGGTATTAAGCCTAAAACAAAAGTTAATATTATGTTAAAAATAATAATAAATTTGATATTTTTTAAATATATATCTTTATAACGAGAGTCCTGAACTATAATTTGTCTAAGCAAAAATAATCTCGTTGAAAGTACAAAATGGGGGGGGGACAATTGATGTAAAATTTTCCGGTCATGACTTTGAAATCTTTAAAATAAAAATGAAAAAAAAAACTAAAAAATACTTCTTAAACTTTAAAATCTCATATAAACGGATTTTCTTTAAAATGAGTCGTCAATTTTCAAGTGTAGTTAATATCTCTATTCCTATAAGTAACAAAACTTATTTAAGATTTTAAAGTTCAAGTGGTATTTACTTATCTTTTTTCCAATAAAAATTTCTGAACAGTATAGAAGTATATTTTTTACATAAGAAGATTAAGTTTTAAATAATAAAACGTTTTTTCTAATAATTAGGTAAACTCCTTTTTTTATCAACAATTAGGTAAACTCCTTGACATCAGTGATACCAAAAGAATATTGGTTGTTTAATTATTTGATGAGTTGATTAACTAATAGTTAATGCAAAGCAAATTCTTTTTTATTTGGTGAGTCAGAGTTACAAACTTTTAAGATATAGAAATGAGTGTATTAGGTGAAATTGACCTTTAGAAAAAGCGATAATATAATGGAGGTGCAAAATTGTATTGATTATCGTCACACTTCTGAGCTCATTCATAAAGATAGTGCGCAATTTATATTTTGTTCGTTGTTCATCCGTCGTGATGTTTGTTGTTCATCCGTAAGTTATGATCTAGCGCCTTCTAGTGAATAACAAAAGTACAAAATCAATCATATTTTGGCTGTGATTTTGGCACAAACAAAATCATATTAGCTGGGGGAATCCGTTATTCCTTTCTATTTAAGAAAGTGCTTAATTATTTTTAAAATATTTCTTACTTTTATATATCTAAATATGGTCGGTAGCAATGTTAGTTGAACTTATGATTTTTTATACACTTATATATTATATATTCCCTTTGTGTTAAACTGTACACTTGGCTTCAATTATGGAGTTTCTTGCCATTAATTAAAGCATTGAATCGATTTGGTTACTTGTAAAAGGAACGATATAGAGATAATTCAATGAAAAAATGGTCCTAGTAATTGTAGTCAAATATATTGACTAAGTCTAAGAAATTATCAACAAATTATTGGTTAAAAGCTTAAAGCGGCAAGTGGTTTCACCTCGAAAAAATACAAGTTCAAATTTTAGAAGAGTACTTATTGGAGAGATGAAAATCTCTAAGCTTTGAGAGGTATTAATTAGTCTCCTTTGATCAAGTATTAAAAAAAAGAAGAAATTGCCCAAATTTTAGTCCCCAAACAAAAAAAAAATCCAGTTTAAAATTACAAGAATTCAGATGGAAAGGATATTTAAACTGTAATTACGTAAATCTTAAAAATATATTATTTATAATAATAAAGAGGGAGGTTTTTTTTTGAGATATTACGGTGATCGAAGCCTATAATATCTAATATTTAGCTTTAATATACAGAATAATAAAAATTGTAACTGAAGAAAAAAGTTTTAAAAACATATCAAATTGATTATTTTACCCTTACTTTACTTTGACCTGATTATCTTACCCTTACTTTGATGCTTATGAATAAATGATGTTTAAATTATTTTTTATTTTATTTGAATATTTTAAAAATGTTAATTTAATTATTCCGATCTTACCATAATTTAATCACCCTGTGAGAATCGGAGGTAGCATTAGTTTTGGGGGACTATGATTTTATTTTACTTTTATGATGGTACAAAACAAAACATCAACTGAGTACACAATAACAAAGATAAGGAAAGGACAAAACTTAAGTCAGAACCTGCCTTCGGAACTCTTCCTCCTCCAATAGCTGCGGGATAAAGCTTGGGGGGAGTAAAGTTGACCAATGCAGGCTCCAATTGCAACGCATGTTTTGCAAGTAAATAGGCAACACCAGTTGCCTCTCTTGAGACTGCATGCACCGCAAACTACCCAGTCTCTGTCCCGCTATTCGTCTGAAATTTTCTAAATCACCACCATTCCAAATCACTATTTTCACGCCCCAAGTCCATCATATGAAACCACAAAACTGCCAAATTAATAGAGAAAATAATAGTCCGGAAGCAAAAGACTCAGATTGTGTTGCCTTGTTAACTGTTTATAGTATAGAGCTATTAGCTACAAGACATGTATATATTAACAGTTGTACATCAGTTTAGTAAGCTAACAGTAATCTGTTGTGCAGTTGTAACTAATTACTATTTACACTAATATTCCCCTGTTAAGAAAATGAATGACTAGTTCAGCAATCTAAGATCCTCGAACTTCTTCCTCGGACACAATATTTAACTTGAGACGACAGTAGGCAAACATCACATGAAGTTGAGGCTTAGTTAAGATATTTGCAACCCGATAAGCTAATGGTACGTAAGCAACTGTGACTAGACCAGCAACAACCTTTTCTCGGATGAAATGAACATCTAATTCAACATGTTTGGCCTTAGAGTGAAGGACCGGATTAGTAGCCGTGGCAACGGTTCCTGTGTTGTCACACCAAATAAGTGGCATATTTTGAACAGGTATGGTCATTTCCTGTAACAAGGACATAATCCACATAAGTTCAGTGATTGTATCAGCTACACTTCGATACTTAGCTTCTATAGCTGATCTAGAAACTACTCGTTGCTTTCTAGACATCCAAGAAATAGGCATGGACCCAAGAAAAATGCAATGGCCACCTGTAGAACCCTTATTTTCAGGAAAGATTTGACTTTTAATGCTTTGTTTATCATCCTTCTCATCAGTAGTTTTCTTCTTTTCTGAAGTTCCACCCCAATCAAAATTGGAATATGCCTAAACTGTGAAATGAGAAGCTGGCTTAATAAGCAGGCCATATGTACTAGTGCCATTTAAGTAACGTAGCAGCCGTTATACACAGGTCCATTGCTTCTCAGTAGGAGCATGCATGAGCTGACTCAACTTATTTACAGTGAAAACAATATTAGGAAGTGTGTAACACGCATATTGAAGGGATCTAACAATACTCCTGTAAAGCTTTGGATCAGAGAATACTTGACTATCAGTTTGTGACAAATGGATGTTTGTAGCCATTGGTGTAGCAACCGAGTGAGCATCAATCATCTTGGCCTTTGCAAGCAAGGAATGAATATATTTTTTGAGTCAAGTGAAGACCACTGACACTGCGTTGAAACTCAATGCCTAATAAAAAAGACAATTCACCAAGATCTTTTAAGAGAAGGCCCTGCTCATTGTAGTAATAAGATTCTAAACACATTCTTCATTTGATCCAGTAATAACAAGATCATCAACATATGTCAAGAGATAGATAATGCCTTTGTCATCTGACTTAATAAACAAACATGTATCAGATTTGGAAGCCTGAAACCCAAGAGAGATCAAATAAGTACTCAGTTTGGAAAACCAAGCAGTGGGGCCTATTTAAGTCCATAAAGTGCTTTCTTGAGCTTACATACCAGCGGTTTGCCTTAGGAATCAAGCTCAACAAAACCTGGTAGCTGCTCCATATAGACCTCTTCAACAAGCTCACTATTTAAAAAGTCATTATGTTGAAATCTACTTGATGAATTTTCCATGCATTTGTAACTACAAGGGTAAGTAAGATTCTGACCGTGGATGCTTTGACAACAGGGCTAAAAGTCTCCTAATAATCTAAACCAGCTTCTTGTGAATATCTTTTTGCTACTAATCTCCCTCTATATTTTGCAATGGAACTATCTGTATTAGTTTTTAGGCGGCATGACCATCTGCAACCAATAATCTTCCTATGTTCTGGCGATGGAACCAGATCCCAAGTTTGAAATTGTACAAGAGCATCATATTCTTCTTGGACAACTTGCTTCCAATTTGGATCAGCAAGAGCCAAGGCAATGGTAGATGGAATTGTGACATCTTCAACCACTGTAAAAGACACGAGGATTAAAAATACTAGTTTTACTTCTAGTAGTCATATGATGGTGATTGGAAATAGATAGGAGGGAAGTATTTTGTGAAGAGCAAGCTGGAACTGAAGGTGGAGAAGGACAGACTCGAGGAGGTGATGAGGATGGTGACATCATGGGATTAGGAGTAACAGAAGTTTCTAAGGAAGGATTGGTGTTAACTGAAGGAGAGGTGTTGGGTAGAGAAACTCTAGGGGGTTTGAAACTCAGTTGATAGTCACATCTAGAAATAGACTGATGTATAGTAACCCGACCTTGACCTGGAAATACCAATTCATTGAATTCCACATGACGAGTAATGTACAAGAGACCAGTAGTCTAGTCCAAACACATATAGCCCTTTTGAACTGAACAATAACCCAAGAAAACATAAGGTGTGGATCTAAAACTCAATTTGTTCTGCTGATAAGGATAAAGCAGTGGAAAACATTCATAGCCAAAAACTCTAAGAATGGAATAGTCAGGTTTAACTCCATATAGTGTTTCATATAGGGAGAGTCCTTTTAAAACTAGAGTAGGCAGTCGGTTGAGTAAAAATTTAGCAGATAAAAAGGCATCCCCCCAATAGAACAATGGTAAGCTAGCAGCGGCTAATAATGTCAAGCCCATGTCTATAATTGATCTATGACGCCTTTCAACAAGAACATTTTGCTAAAAGGTATAAGAACACCTTAATCTATGTCCAATACCATTATGCTCAAGATAAGACTTGAGAGCTAAGAATTCACCGCCATTATCACTCTGGACTTCTAAAATTTTTGTGCTAAAACAATTTTCGACTAGTAATTTAAACCTTTTAAATGTGTCAAGAATATTAGATTTTTTCTGTAACAGATATAGCCATGTAAATTTGCTAAAAGCATCAATAACAACAATGTAATAGCAGAAGCCATTTGAAGCAAAAGGTGCAGGACCCCATACATCCATTGATATTAATTGGAGTGGTTTATTGTGCACAGTAGTAGAGGAAGAAAACGGGAGCTTATGACTCTTTCCCATGTTACAAGCAGTACAAAGGATCCTAGGACATTGATTATGAAAAGAAAGATTTAGAAACTTTAATAAATGGTTAGTGATGTCTTCATGTGGATTCCCCAACCTCTGATGCCATAGGGAAGTGAAATCAGAACTAGATGTGAGATAGCACGAGCTACTAGAAAAACCTGTAGGAACTTTTGCACAATCTGGCCACTGATGGAAGTTGGAGGACCTGGCTGAGAGCTTGTACATCCCAGTAGATTCAGTGCCATCTATAAGAATTTTCTTGGTCTGTAAATCCTTAATAAGACAGGCATGAGGAAAAAACTCAATAGACACTCCATTTTCTTTTGCTGCTTGTGAGATGGACACTAGATTTTTTGCATGGATGGGACACAAAGTACTCTATGCATATGCATGTGAGAATGAGGACTAGATAAATAGCCCTATATGAGAAATAGGCAGAAAACCACCACCACCAACAGTAACTTTGGACTTACCAGCAACCAGTCGATTAGTCAGATTCTGAGAAGAATTTGCGATATGCTGAGTAGCTCTAAAATCCAGGTACTAAGCATCGTCAACAATGTTTTATGGAGTAGCGATAAAGGCTTGAGCCGAAGGTGCAGTAGGAACACCAATAACAGGACTACTAGAAGGTAATACAGTGGACTTGGAGATATCAGAACCAGAGTTAGCAACAATAATGGAGTCAGAAGCACATGCAGTCTACGGAATCACAGGATTAGCATAAGACTGATTGTCATGATCAGTAGGTGTAAAGGAAGTATAATGAATAATAGAATTTACCATATTATATTGGTCCGGCTAGTTATAATAATTAGGATTGTCAGGAAGATATGCACTAGTATTAGCAAAAAGCGCATGTGCAGAACCACCACCATATGAATAAGCAGTAGGCTCATACCTAAAACAGCACCTGTTTGCAGTATGACCAGTCTTGGCACAGATTTGACAAGTATATTTAGAGTTGAAATGCAGACCACGTCCATGTCCTCGAGTTGCATAACCTCCACGAGAAGGAAGAGGAGGAAATGATGGTCGACCACGTCCCATAGATCCAGAAAAAGAATGATGGCAAAAAGAATGTCCAGTTGGTTGAATAGCAAAAATCATTTGATCATCCATACCTCAATGCCATAGTTGAGGCGAGGAGACATAATGAGCATGAGATGTAGAATTTGTCAAAAATGCCTTCTACCTTGCTTCGGAGTCCAACAACATAGTGGAGACTGATTCCAAGTCAAAAGTATACTTAGACGAGTTGATGATAGTGATCACCGACTCATATTTAACAGTTAAGCCATTTAGGATATGTGAAATCTTGGTGGATTCCTGCACAAGCTCTCCTAAAAGCGTCAAATGATCACAAATAGACTTTAAGTTCACCAGATAGTCACGCATACTCAGATCACCTTTGCGTTGATTAGTGAGGAGACTTTTGTAATAAAGAATTCGTGAATCAGATTTGACCCAGTATAGGCTGTTAAGTTTAGACCAAATCTAAGCTGAAGTCTCAAGTCTGACTAGTTCTGGTAGAACCACAGGGGACACAGAGGCAAGGAGCCACGATGCTAAAGCAGAGTCTAATTGGTCATACGTATTGAACTCTGGATTTTCAATTTCAAAGTTGTCTTCATCGAGAATCAACCTTGGAGGTATAGCAATAGAACCATCAAGATAGTGAAATAGACGATGTTGCTTCACCATAAAAAACATTTGTTGCTTCTAAATCAGATAATTTGAGTCATCTAGCTTTACGGTAATTTTTTTATTCGTGAAATTGCGACCCTTGCTCATAGTTGAATATGCCATCGCCAAAGAAGCTAAGATGGTAGACATTGTAATGGTAATCCATCGATTCACTGTGTATAGGAGACAAACATCGCCAATGTCACTATTTGTGTTTCAGCCGGAATGCAGAGCTTCGCCGATAAGGTCTAACTCTGATACCATGCCAAATTAATAGAGAAAAGAATAGTCTGGAAGCAAAAAAACTCATAGATTGTATTGCCTTGTTAACTATTTATAGTATAGAGCTATTAGCTAACTACAAGACACATGTATATTAACAGTTGTATATCAGTTTAGTAAGCTAATAGTAATATATTGTGCAGTTGTAACTAATTACTCTAACTAATTACTGTTTACACGAATAATAACAACTTCCCCTGCAAACTCCACCACAAGCTCCTATAATTGGCTACTTGCCCCATCAACATTATTTAGCTTTAAGAAAAACCAAATATTTTAGCAGGCCACAGCGAAGCATACATTATTCCATTTCACCCCTCAACATTCCACCACACCCAGTTAAACCAAAAAGCATCCCAGAAAGCTAGGCGGAATGAGCACTTCCCACTTCTCCCCTGCATGTATAAGGGTAGTGATACAACGGGTGCAACAAAACTTTCTTTTCTTCACCCTACAGATCACACGTGTTATGGTTAGCAAAACCGCGTTAAAGCAAGTGAGCAATCTCCCCCAAATAGTTTATGCATGCGGGGCATATAAATTCATCAAGTTTTCTACATTTAATTTTTCCCCAACAAAGATACGAAATATATTGCAATCAAATAAAGTTTAAATGTCTCATAAATAGAAACTAGAACAAATAAACAAACAAAATGACAAACTACACTTCAGAAAAATAGTAAACAAACAAGAAAACATAAACATTATAATGCAACAAGTACATAAGACCAGATGAAAGGAATTTTCCTAAACACCATACACCAAGACCAGCAACTATGATGGAGGTCGATATACTCAATCCAAAGGGCAAGGCACTTCCAATGAAGCTTTTGACAATTCCCCTGGCTACTAAATTTGCTTCCATAGGAACACATATGTAAGGATGGTTCATGATCAAATTCCTTAATACCAGAATACCCTTAAGGAGAACAACTCTCATTACTATAGCACATAAAGCACATTAGCATAAGAATAAAAGAGAGAATCAAAACTTCAGCCCAAAGATGAATAGTAAAGTAATGCACACTGAACTAACACATGTCTATCCTAAAGATGAACAATATTGACATAAACACTAAATAGGCACATGTCGAGCTAATGATGAACCATATGCTTAAACCTACTGAACAGGCACAAGTTAATGATTCTTAATTGAATAGTGATTAACCATGCATTAGAAATTTGAACAATGAACAAACTAACCTCCTTCCCATAAAGGGATACCTCAAACCATTTATTACAATTCTTAGAGCACGACTCAGGGGCCTATTTACAGCACTAAGGTCATCCATCCTAACTCTTCCCAACCTAAAAGCCTTCCACCTAAATGATAGCAGGACAATGACAATTTGTTGAGAAAGAATTGGCTTATAGTATGCACTGATATGAGTATAAGCACAAAAAGCCACCCGATAATGCTAGATTAATTAACAAAACAACAACTGGTTTCAACACTTTGAGGCAAACACCATTTCTCAACATAGTAACACCAACATCAAGAGGAGTTATCTTACTCATCTCAAAACAACATCAACATAGAAGCATTGATATTGAATAAATCACTAACTTCAGAGTCTGGCTCTTAACTTTATTACCTCTAAAATCCTTTGCGACATTGCCTTTGATTTTCCCAAATCAACAAAAAAGCCCTAAATCTTACCCATCAATTTCTCTGTCAAAGCATTCCTATTGAATCTTGAATAAAGCACACGCCTACCTCTCGCCTCCATAAACGCTTCAAGTGTCGTTACCACAATAAGACCGTGCAAAAGGTACCCATCTAAGGTCCCCCATTATACCCAGGTCACAGTGGTCATTGCATTCGAGCTTGATGCTAGTAGATTTTGTGCCTCCTAAGATCCTCTTATGAAAAGCCGCCCAAATCTCTGATTTACCCTGCTTCTTCATGTAGTCGCCGAATTTCTATATACCTAAAGCATCTTCATCATACAACACTCCCACTATTTCCCACATCCATCCATAGATTAAGAAATTGCTTTCACTCAGTGAATGCTAGAGAGAAAGGTTCGAAGACCACACCATAACGACGAAAACAAAGCTCTCACGTGATGGGAAAAGAAGCTCCACCAAGGAGGATGGAGGGGTCAAAACTCTAGCAGAGCCATCTGCTAAAGTCGGCCGCTCACTTATTTAATTCTATTAAGTCATAAGTCCTTTTCAACCTAGTCTCAGGAGGCAAAGTTTAGCTCAAAATTAAGGAAACGTATAAAATTCTATCAAGAGTTAAATCCTAATTATGGAGTTTTCTTAATAAAACCCACAAGCACTACCAGCAGATAGAGCAAGTAAAAATCACGTTACCTGTAATCATTTAAATTATAACTCGAGGAAAGTCACTATCTGACACACGAATACATAACCAATCTTAATGACCTAAACTTCACTCTTTACCATTACTAAGTAATCTAACGAGATAATAGAAAACTAAGCTAGATTTGAGAATTAGTAACTTTAACGGAGTTTTAGACTAGGCTTGTACAACAATATGGAATGATTAATTTGGGAATCTAGCCTCTAAAACCCATATCTTAGAAGAATCCCTAATTTTGGGCTCTCAAACTCTAGTTTTTAGATCGCTAGGTTCTCTTAATTTAAGAAGACTATTAAGGAGGAGGATAGAGTTAAGGAGGCTTACCCATTGATTAGGAACCTATAAAAGGCCCTTAAACAAAACCCTAACAAAGCCCTTCCTCTTTATGTATCAGAGTTAGTAAATTAATGAGGCTGTGATGCGCTGCTCATATTTATAAAAGCAACGACTCGATTTGGCGAGATTGCCACTTACCGAAGTGAGTGACATGAAGAGGGAAGCCCCCTTGCTGTGTTAATCACTTCGATGAGTAACACCCTCGTTGAAGCTAGTGACATAAGTCACTCCTTCTTCTTGGCCAATTTGCTTCAGTGAGCACATCACTCACCAAGTCGAATTGCCTGAATCTAAGACTCCAACTTTTATAGGATGTTCCACCCCTCAGCATAAGTGAGACAATTAACAATTGACCATTTCAATCTATTAAAGAGGGTCGATATTGCTATGTTTTTACAACTTTCAGGGTAATATTACTTTTAAAAAAATTATGGGTGCTCACGGCTCTTTTGCAAAAGCTTTGTGGGCAAAAAATTTCCCTTTAACCCAAAAAATAATTATAGTTAAAAATATTGATTAAGAGTCTAAGAAATTGCCAACAAGCTTTTAGCTGAGCCACTAAGGCCCTGTTTGGTACGTGGTATTAAATTTTGATGGATTGCGATAGGGATAGAGATTGGGATTAGGATTGGAATTGGAATTGGAATTGGGATTGGGATTGATGCTTTAAAAATATGTTTGGTATGAGGTGTTAATTGGAGGGAATGATTTTACCAATCTTATTTAATAAACAAGTACTAATTATAAAAAGACTCAAATACCCTGTTCTAATCCCAAACTTGATCGATTAACCAAATCCTCAAGGAAATTAGTGTTGAACTCATCGTCACAATCGTCATAATTGGAAAGGTTCACCTAGTAAAAACTTCAAATATATTTCTGAAGAGCCAAGTAAATAGGGTATATTTATAGCCGTGAAATCAGCAAAATAGGAAAATCAGAAGGCTATGGATTCAAAGTGACCAAAAAAATAAATAAAAACCCATTTGCGAAGCTAACGAACATTCTTCTTCGTCCATCTGATTAACAAAATCTCACAGTACTATTAAAATAATTAGGTTTTTGCCCTAAAGAATTTCATCGCATGGATTTTACTTTTTAACTTGCTTTTTTGTTTAATGTGTGGCCCTCTGTTTCGGATCTGGGGTTTACCCAGATAGCGATAGATTAAAGATTGGTCATCCTCCAATCTGTAATCAACGGCTCTTTTCTCAAATCCATCGACATTACGAGCGACAGTGTGGGATTACTGAAATTGACAGCATGTTTATTTTTTATTATTGATAGCGAATGCGAGAACACAAAGCAAATCCACGTGAGAGAGGTTCGACAGCCCGTGATTTTTATCGCATAGTGTCGGTAGTATGTTCAAGGTTCTTCTTCTGCTCCAAAGGAAACAGAGACATTTTGGTCTTTGACGCTCTCACTACTGAAGGGTAGCTCTCGTCTAATAGGTTCGTGGCTTTGACTTCTGATATAGATATGAGAGACATCTCGATATCACAATCAAATCGCTAATTAATAGCCAACAATGCACATCTTCGATGGAGAGAAAGGGGAAAAGTGATCGGTACTGAGGCGACGGAGTGAGCGGCGGTGAGGGAAACCATGTGAAGTTGAGACATCGATGGTGAGGGGAAAAAAAAGAAGTAGTGAATATTTGATAAGGATTTTAGGTTATGATTGGAGTGATTTTTGTCTAGAAATATTTTATTTAAGGGTATTTTTGTCTTCACAATTTTGTAATCCCGGGATTCAAAACACAATACCAGGGGGGAGGTGGCTTTGCAGCAATCCCACTTTCGTGGTATTCCCAATCCCTGGTTACTCATAGTCCCTCATACCAAACGACACATTCTGACTCAATCCCTGATCCAATCTCACTCCCTGTCCTCAAATACCACGTACCAAACAGGGCCTAAGATTGAGGCCCATAGCAAATATGTGGAACAAGTATTTATATATACATGTTACATTTAAAATAAATACTACACACACACACACACACACACACACACACACATATATATATATATATAAGGTGGGTTGAAATGCATACAAAGATTTAAAGTTCTAATTATATTAATATAATAAAAAATATATATAATTTAAAAATAAATAATAAATATAAATACAATTAGTTTTATTTTTATAAAGTGTAATAATTATCTAAAAATTATAAAATAAAAATAATAATTCTATTTGTTAACATTATCATTTTTATTTTTAAGTTCATATATTTAAGCTTAATATAGTTATATTATCACAATATTTTTGAATTTACTTTTGATTATTATCTTATAAATTATTCAAATTCTTGTGAAGCTTCTCTCCTCGCCGTCTAAAAAGAAGAAGAACCCAGTGAGGAATCAAAAGCACTCACGGCGTGGTCCTCTTTTTCCTTTCTATGGAGCAAAACAAGAAGATGATCCAAGCGGCAACGACGCCTACTCAAACGTGCTTTATGAATGGGTTCCTTCTCCTGCACAAATACGAAGAACAATCCTCGCCAAAGAATAACATCCACCCATGGATGTTCAATATTCACACCACCAGTCACAACCATCACACAATTGATTCATTGAACAAAAATCATTTAAGAAATAAATCGATTAGGTTGATATGGGTAAATGCTCATTTAGAATAGCTTATTTTTGGGCAATAAGTGTTTATAAATCGTGATTCACGGTATATGAAGTAAGTATGTAAGAGGAGTTTTATCCCACCTTACGTAATAAAGATTTATTATCCAATAATTAAGTGATACCAAACACAGGCTAAATTGAAGGGTTGAAGGGTCCAGAGAAGGCCACATCCAACCCATTGACCCCTTTAGAGAAGGCTTGACAGCGAGGCAGTATAACAACAGTTCTCCTACTATTACATAACCAAATTAAGATATGTATATTTGAAAGCCTACCACAGTACCATGTTCGTACAAAGGAACGAGTTTAACATTCAACATACTTTTTTCTGTGCGGGTGCTTTTCTCCGAGAACTGACTCTAGCTGGCCATGGATAGAAAAGAGATGAGCTTCACATTTAAAATATGGTTAGGAAGAATTAGAACCACTTAAATTACCTATCGATAGTAGCAAAGAGAACCATGTTTCTCGTGAATGGTAAAACCCGTCTAAGTGTGTGTTTGGATATCCTCCAAACCATGGTTTCAAACCATGGTTTGCGAAACCCGAGACAAAACTCCTCTCACACACTTACCTCGTAAGTCGTAAAAGCTATTAAAAAAAGCTAATCCAAACACACACTTATCAAACGCATACATAACCATGTTAGAAATTAAAAGAACAAAACCTGCCTGACATGGTTCTTAAAACAAAACCCTGACGATTAAACAATAAGTTAATGATTATTTTTCAATTTTATCCCTATTAAAGGGGAAAAAATGGGTGAGAGTAAATATATATAATATTTTTTAAATACTCATTAAATAAGGATAAATTTAAAAGAAACGATCAATTCAAAACATATTAAATGCTCTAACTTCTATTATTTAAATATGTGAGATTTGGTTAAATTAGACTTATAATAAGAGCAAGAATAGTTAGGTTACGTGGGATAGTAAATTACTATTAATACATGAGCTAACTTTCTAATTTATTCAAAACATTTAACTTATTTGCCAAATCTCGAAAACATGATTTTGCAAAAAATGTGCACGTCATCGCATTTATATGAAATCAAATCACATCATATGCATTACCTATCTAAGCAAAGTTGTTAGGTTGAAAGTGAATTAAAGCTGTCCCGGAGTTAACGCTCATTCTCCCATGCATGCACCAGAGGCATCATGCTTCTTCCAGGCTTGAGCAAAAAGATCCCATTACTTGATGCTCCAAAATAGGTAGTAAAAACTAAAAAGCTTCCTTGTATCGTAACTGTCAATTTTATTGAGAAACGGTATGCCGTATCCTTGGATCACCGTACCATTGAAGCTGAAGCTTCTTATTTTCGCCACGTCATCTGTATACTCTGCTTCACTCTCTCTCCTGACTATTACTCAGCAGCAGCTTCACTACCATCCTCAAATAAAAGAAGCAACTATGAACTTGCACCCAGACGTTAATGGCTACGCGGTGTTCTTATGGGTCGGAACTCCGACCCAAATCCTCTTAGCTCGGGTCGACACAGCCACTCATTTCACGTGGGCTCAATGCCAGCCTTGTAGCGCCTGCTACCCACAGACCCGCCCTCTGTTTGACAGTAGAGCATCCACCACTCTCCGAGACGTCGCCGGCGACTCCCCCACTTGCAGAATCCCTGACACGCGAGACGAATTTTTCTTTCCCCAAGGCTCTTCTTGTCGATTCAACCTCAAATACGCAGAGCATTCTCGATCCTTAGGAAGAGTCGTGACCGATACGTTGGCTCTGGTTCATTCCAACACAATCCTCGAGCAATTCTTCATGGGGTGTGCGGATTCTCACGAGGGCTCCTTCAGCACTCACTTTTCTGCAGTTCTAGGGCTGGGTCGTGGGCCTCTCTCTCTGCAGAGCCAGCTTCGTGCGGAGGCGTTTTCTCTTTGCTTATCATTGGAAAAACCCTCTGTTCTGAGCTTCTATGGTGCCTCGCCTCCGAAAGAGCACTATGACAGTAACTCTATTGCTGTTCCTCTGAGCCAGAGGGATCGATATCCGCACTATTACTTTGTGCAGTTTGTGGGTATAGGTGTTGATGGGTTCATGCTGGATATTCCATCCAGGATTTGGGGGTATGGGCTGAATTATGATGGTGGGGTTATTGTAGATACAGGGTTGAATCAGATGCGTTTGCCAAGCGAAGCGTATAATGTTTTTGGGTCGGAGATTAGAAGGAAGATGGGCAAGTTTGGGCAAAGGTTGGCGGGGCCAGAGGGGTTGGAGTTTTGCTACGAAGAAGAACCTCCAAGTGTTTACCCGGAAATAGAGTTCTATTTTGAGAATGGGTCAGTCGAAGGTGAGAATTTTGTTACGTTGAAGCTGAGTGATGAACAGATAGTCCTAAGGCCAGAAAAAGGGGTTGTTTGCTTGGCGTTTAGAGAAGGAAACGATCCGGCCTTAACGGTCATTGGGAACACTCAATTGCTGGGGACACTACTGACATACGATCTGGCCAACGATCTTGCAATTTTCACACCCAGAAAATGCTAGATGACGATGATGCTATTCGCGTGCGCCTGTGTGTGGGTTTTTGGATTACACTAACAGAACAGAGTTACTGAACAAGAACATCCCACGCTTTCAGTTATTGCAGGTTAAAGTAAACTCACTATCAGGAAACCACACCCTGCACATCGAACTTGAGAAACATAGCTAACTTATCTAGCCTCTTGATATCAAAATAGAGCAAATAGTAGAAGCCTCTTCTTTCATTTTCTCGTGAACTCCCCTAGTTCTCCTGGCAATGATATGCTCCTCTTTACTGAAATTCTGGGCCTGCATGTTTGGTAAGAATCTCTGTAGCAAACAGAGGACGTTCATCCACCTCCTTTCTTTTAACACTGAAAAAAACAATTAATCGGCCATTGCATATGTTTTCGGATAAGAACTAATATTCTCTTTGTTTACCTGCGACCCAGTTATATTTTGCACCAAGTATGATAAGTTCCCCCAAAAAAATAAGTACGTTTGTTTTGCCCGGGGCCAAGTATCCATGCACCCATTCGTTTATCTTTGTTTTTTTTTTTTTTTGGTCAATACCCAACAGATCTTTGTTTTACAAGACAGGTAAAATTGATGGCAGCAGAATTTGATGTCTGATAATAAGATATTTTTGTATCATATTCAAACAATGTCGCACTTAATTAATTAGGAGTAGCCATCCCAAAACGTTTTTTTTTTCCCAGATTCGAACTCGATACTCGTATTTAAGCTACAACAATGCTTCAACTAAGACCAACACCTATGGATAAGAATAAGATGTTCTAATGAGTGCTCAACTAGCGCCTGACTCTGAGAAACTTGTTTATAGTGTATGTTTGTTTATAGTGTATGTTTGAATTAATGGTGGAGAAAGAGTTTTTTTTGTATATGGGTTTCTGGAAAAATCAGATAGAAAAAAAATCATATTGTAAATGCAATTTGTAAAGTAATTAAACCCGGATCGGTCAATGAACCGATCGGAGTACTGGGTTAAGAATCAATGGGTCAGACCGGGGTCAAACCGGAATTAAACTGGGATCAAACCAACGAAAAATGGAATATTTTAGGCTTATAGTATAAAATTTTAAAGGAAAATTTTTTTTTAAAAAAAGATTTTTTGAAAAAAAATAAAAAAATTTAACTCGAATCAGACCGGTTTAAAGACCGGATCGCCAGTTTCCGGTCCGATCCGGATGACCCTGGTAATTTGTATTTGGATTGGTAATTTGTATTTAGATTAGCGGTAACAAAAATGACTTTTTTTCTAAAGAAGCTGGCATTTCGAGCTTCTGCTCAGAAGCTACTTTTGGATTAAAAGCTCAGTGGCTTCCAATGTGAATCCAAACACCACCTTAAGCTAAAAGCAGCATTTTAAGTTGGAAAAGTGATTTTGTTTCTTTCCACTGTGATCCCAAACATACTCATAGCTGGACAAGCCCCTGAATTGTGTTCAACTTCTAATTCTTGTTTTTTTTTTTTTTGGGTCAATTTCTTGTATTAGCTAAATACTTTAATGAGAGAAACTTTCAGTTTAGCCAGACGACCTAGTCTTGAAAAAATGGTAGACCAAGTCATATACATTCAAATCGAAGTTACTTTTGTTCAAGGAACATAATTTACCATTCCTCCAAAGATAAACAAGAGCACAATGGGATAAAATGATGGCATCCAGCTGACAACCACCAAGGCCGCCATCTAGATTACTCGAATTATATAGAAAAGGAAGTAAAAATCACATAGATAACACGAATTTGCTTCGCTGATGTTATGTATCTAAGTCTATTCATGAAAGGCCCGAATTTTCCATTGACGTCAGTAATAGCCAATATTTTTCACCTGATTTTGTGACTGCTCTCCTGCATCACCTTGACCCAAAAACACAAGTCGACCTGTATTGAACATAGTTTTGTTTCATCAAAAGCATTTGTAAGAAATTAAATGACCTATGGTGCATTGAATAAACTAAAAAATAAAATAAATAATTTTTGTGCATAAATATAACACGCTTGTTTCTAAATTAGAGTTAAAATAACAGACAAATATACGTTGCCTATCTCGCATTGTGTGATGAAAACATAATCTGTTTCCCTCAGCTCAATGAAACAGGCCATTTGATATATTATCCTCCATATCCTTCTAATGTTATTTTGATAAGCTCACTGCTCATCAATCTGAAACTACCAAAAACCGTCAATTTTCTATGATCTATGCAAACAATGCCCCTTGGCATCTAGTTGCAATTTCCGAAAGAGAATCCATCCTTCAATCAGAGTTCCTCGGTAGAATCAAATATCATAAGTATATCTAACAACTCAAGTAATCTAATTTCTTCAATTTTGAAAGTAACAGAGCAGTATATATGAATATGAAAACGACCATAATCTAATTTCTTCAACTCGATTAGTTTGATGGACAAAAGTAACATAGACCACCGCAATATAGACATTAATGAGATCTCCAATTCCCTACTTAATGAATTAACTTTTCAAAAGAAATGCACCAAACCTAACATCATCAATAAATCCCCATGTTACTTTTGGCCTGAAAATGAAATCTAGCGTTTGACAACACAAAAATCACTCGCGAAGGTATCGCCCATAGCCATTAACAATCTCCGTTATAAACCTTAAAAGACTGATTTCCCAGCATTTCATGTGCAAAGTACCAAATCATGGCAGAATTATCTTATCACATTCATCCAGCCAAACAGTAGCATAAATAACAGGAAAAACACAACTTTTAGTCGTCAAAGTTTCACCCAATATGCAATTTAGCACTTGTCTTTTAATTAAATATTAACTCCGGTCCCTACAGTTTCAAAATGCCAAATAAATAGTCCATATGCTTTGAATATGTTCAAAAAAACATAAACCAAATGATTTCAAAACATTAACTAAATACAACCCCGAGGTTAGTATCAATGAGAAGAAATAGTCAACAAAAGAGCACTGCACCCTGGTGAAATTTTATTTGATGTTCATACGATGTTCAAAGCACAATGACCGTTTCTTTTGATGTTTGAAAACCATAGGGACCATATTAATACTAATTAAAACACGGACCAAATCTCAAATTAGATGCAAATATGGAGTTAAGGACGGAAACTTCCATTTTCCCTAAATAATAAGATTGCTTTCTTTAATATCTCCCCTCAGATCCTCCGGAATTGATTGTTATTTTGTTGTCTAATAAAATTGAAGTTTATGGGCCTTTGATGCATTAAAAGGAGATAATGTATTTATTTCCTCTACTTATTCAATTTCAAAAAGATTTTCCCTCCCTCTTATTAGGCCTCTAATTTATAATAAATTCAAATCTAATGTTTGTGTGTACGAGTTTGAGAGAGAAATGAGGATCAAGCAGAGATGCTAAATAAAAAATTACTGGATAGGTTAGGAGTGGGAGGACTAAATTGTCATCAGCTGGTGTAGACGGATTTATTAAATTAAAAAAATATAAGAATTTTAATATAACTTCATCAGTTTTTAAAAATGGAAGATGGCCTGTATAACTGAGTAAAATTCTTGGTTTCTCAGCTATACCTACTTGCAGCTAACTTCTCATGAAAAAATTAGGTAAACCTTTACAAGAAGAAAAAATATTAAAATTTTTATGAGCTTAAGAGCTCATGCTTTTCATTGATGTGTATCAAAATAGATGTACAAATGGTATTTATAGAAGTAAAGAATGAGAAAATGGCGCGGGAATAAGAAACAGAGACAGTGGACAGCGGAGAGATTTCGGTGCAAGTCAATAATGTCAGGCTTGCACCGAAATCCTCTTCTGACTTCTAACACTCCCCCTCAAGCTGGAGAATATATATCGATCATTCCCAACTTGCACCTAAATTCTTCAAACTTGGCTCTGCTTAGTGGTTTTGTCATAATATCCGCAATTTGGTCATCAGATCGTATGTGGGACAATATCATGATACCTGCTTCAATCTTTTCTTTAATGAAATGCCTGTCTATCTCAACATGTTTTGTCCTATCATGATAGACTGGGTTTTTTACCATTTCAATGCTAGCTTTGTTGTCACACCACACTTGCATTGGTCCCTCATGTGGAATTCCTAATTCCTTCAATAATCTGATAATCCAAAGTCCTTCACGTACTCCATTGTTAACAACTCTCAGTTCTGCTTCTGCATTGCTTGTTGACACCACAGTCTGTTTCTTGCTTCTCCATGTAACCAGATTTCCCCACACATATGTGCAATATCCTGAGACCGACCTTCTAGTTTCCCTGTCTCTGACATGATCTGCATCAGTGTAGATCTCAATACCTCTTATAGTGCCTTTCTTGAAGAAGATCCCTCTTCCAGGATTAAGCTTCAAATAGCTTAGGATTCTGTACAAAGCCGCCATGTGTTCTTCCTGTGGTTGATGCATGAATTGACTTGCTATTCCAACTGCATGACTAATATCTGGACGTGTGTGAGTCAAGTATATAAGTTTCCCAACAAGTCTTCTATATCGTTCAGGATTGACTGAGACACCATTTGGTTTGATTCTAAGGTGACAACCTTCTTCCATTGGTGTTCCTACAGGTTCTGCTCCTAACATTCCTGTTTCATGCAATAAATCTAGGGTATACTTCCGCTGAGATACATTGATGCCCTTTTGAGTTCTTGCCACTTCCATGCCCAGAAAATACCTCATTGGTCCAAGATTTTTCACCTGGAACTCAGTTGACAAATCTTGTTTTAATCGAGAAATGGATCCCTCATCATTTCCTGTAATGACTATGTCATCCACATAGACAATCAAGATAGTGACTTTGTCATTATTTCGTTTAATGAACAAAGTGTCATCTGCTTGTCCCTGAGTGTACCCAAGTCGTTTCATAGTTTTGGTAAACCTGCCAAACCACACCCTAGGTGATTGTTTGAGCCCGTACAGTGACTAGTTGAGTTTACACACAGAGTTGTTAGGAGCTGAAATTCCATCTGGAATCTCCATATATACTTCTTCCTCTAAGTTGCCATTCAGAAATGCATTTTTCACGTCCAGTTGATGCAATGACCAATCCAAGTTAGCTGCGATCGATAGTAGCACTTGGATGGTATTAAGTTTCGCTACTGGAGCAGATGTCTCCTGATAATCAATTCCATATGTCTAGGTATATCCTTTGGCAACAAGTCTAGCCTTGTATTTGTTGATTGTGCCGTTGGGATTGAATTTAGGAGTAAATATCCACCTGCATCCTACTATTTTCTTTCCTTTAGGAAGAGTTGTAATCTCCCACATTTTATTTTCCTCAAGTGCTCTTAATTCTTCTTCTGCAGCTTGTTTCCAATTCTGATCAGTCATAGCTTGTTCAAACGTGTCTGGAATTTTCATCTGTGCACTGTTTGCAACAAAGCTTTGCATTTTTGCAGAAAGATTACCGTATGAAACAAAACGTTGAATTGGATGTTGAGTACACGATCTTACCCCTTTTCTTAATGCAATAGGCCAACCCAGTTCTTCAGGATTTAATACCGGATTAGAGTCATGGTCATTCCTTCGAATGGGAGAGATAGTTCTACCAGTGTTTGATTCATCTTGTAGTCTGGATTCTTCCTCTTGTCCCGATTCTGCATCCATCCCTGAATTGATTTCAACATTTGTTTCCAGTTCATTCAATGAGGGAGGTTGAGATGAACTTTGTTCGGTTTCAGAATTACGGGTAGGACTAGGTTGGTTTGTAAGAGGTAAGGGGTCAATGACAGGTATGAGATTAGGTTGTGATGGTGATGGTTGTGATGGCATCCAAGATTAGCCATTCATTGCATTCATTGTCAGTATACTCCCCCTGAATGGGTAATTTTGGATAATATGCTTCTTCTGAGAAGATTGTATCCCTGGAGATAATAAGCTTCTTGGAAGTAGGGCAATAGCATTTGTACCCTTTTTAAGTAGGGGAGTAGCCAAGAAATATACATTTGACAGCTCGAGTACCAAGTTTGTTGCCATCATTTTTGTGGACAAAGACAACACAACCAAATACCTTAGGAGGCAATGAGTTGATGATGGAGCAAGTAGGAAAGTGTTCTAGTAGTGTTTGGATAGGGGTGTTGTATTTGAGTACTTTGGAAGGCAATCGGTTGATGAGATAGGTAGTTGTGAGTATGGCATCACCCTAGAAGATGGTAGGAACATTTCTTTCCATTAGTAAGGTTTGGGTTACTTCCAACGGGTGTCGGTTCTTTCGCTCCGCTACTCCATTTTGTTGAGGAGTGTACGGGCAAGAGGTTTGGTGATGTATTCCTTGTTGGTCAAGAAATTCTTTAAAGGTGTTGCTCATGTATTCTTTGGCATTATCACTTCGTAGTACCTTAATGGAAACATTAAATTGAGTGCGTACAAAGGTGTAGAAGTTTTGAAAGATTTTGGCTACTTCGGATTTATTTTTCATTAAATAAACCCATGTGGTTCTAGTATGGTCATCTATGAAAGTAACAAACCATCTGGCATTGGTGAGTGTTTTTATTCGTGCAGGTCCCCAAATATCACTATGGACTAATGCAAATGGTGAGGAAGGTTTGTAGGGTTGTTTGGGATAAGATGTTCTGGTTTGTTTTGCAATTTGGCAAGTTTCACAATGAAAAGGAACAGAATTGTTATTGAATAAATTTGGAAACACATGCTTCATATAATCAAAACTAGGGTGGCCTGAGCGACAGTGCCACAAGTATACATCATGATTTTGTGAGTTGGAGCTAACCTGTGCTCTTCTTGCCTTTCTTGCATCTCCTGATTTCAGGTTTGAATCTTCAAGGTAGAACAATCCATCCCATTCTTTAGAAGTTCCAATCTTCTTCCTCAATTTTAAATCCTGAATAATACAGACATCGTTATCAAAAATGACTCGGCATAGTTGGCCTTTAGTTAATTGACTCACAGATATAAGATTGACAATGAGTGCAGGCACAAATAGAACATTATGAATTTTCAGGGTATTAGAGAGTATGATTGTGCCAATTCCTTCAACTTTTGTGTATAGGCCATTAGCAACTTTAACTCTAAGATTCTCATGAATCAAATTAAGAGTTATAAACAATGTGCGATTACCAGTCATATGATCAGTTGCTCCTGAATCAATAATCCAAGCATTCTCACTAGCTCGTGCAATATTTAGAGCTAAAATAGAGTTACCTGATTGTACAAGGTTGGTGTTGGGCATAGAATTAGACTTATTCTGTCTGTCTAGCATTCTACGAAACATCCGCAGTTCTTCTTTAGTCAAGGAATTGTTATCCTCAGCTTCTGACTCAGTAGCAGAGATATGGCTTTGTTTGTTACCTCCTGGTTTTCCATGAAGCTTCCAGCACTCTTCTTTGGTGTGGCCCTTCTTGCAATAACTACACCATTTGTTTCTTCGTTCGTCTTGTGGTCATTTTGTCGCCAAGGTTGACCTTTCAGTTGAGCTCGAACTACCTTGGTTTGCTGTTAGGGCTGACCTTTCAATTGAGCTTAAGCTACCTTGATTCAAGAGCTTTCTGCTTTCTTCGAACTGCACATGGTTGACAACATCAAAGAGATGTGGTAAAGGCTTTAGGCCCATTATTCTGCCCCGTATCTCCTCAAATGAGTCATTTAGTCCAAGGAGAAAATCATAGACTCGTCCTTCTTCGACTATTTTCTTGTATAACTGAGCATCTTCCACATTTTTCCATGGTTGTACTTCAAACAGGTCCTGTTGTTGCCAGAGTTTAATCAACGCATTATAGTAATCAATGACAAATAGAGTACCTTGTCTTAAATCGCGAAGTTGGCGCTTCAAATGGATCAAGCCTGCAGTATTATCAAGAGAGGAATAGGTTCTTCTGGCTGCATCCCAAATTTCTTTTGCAGTAGTTGCAAGGAGATATCCTTCGCTGATGTCATCAGTCATAGAGTTGCACAACCAACTCATAACTTGATTGTTCTCAACAAACCATGTATCAAAATGAGTGTCATCAGGGGCAGGCTGGGATGCTTCTCCATTTATATACTTCTCTTTTCGCTTGCCACGAAGATATCTTAACACAGTTTGAGACCATTGGAGGTAATTCCGTCCATTAAACCTATGGTTAATAGCCATAATCTGACTATCGGAAAGTTCTGGGGTCGTCACCGTTTTGCTTGTAGTGGAGGAATGAGAAGGAGAAGATGTATCTTGAGTTTCAGAAGTAGTACCGGACATTAGTGCCAATGGATTGACTCCGAGACTTGTGGGAAAAGAGCCAACATGGGGATGAAAAGCTGAAGGATCCATTCTGGCTCAAAAATGGTCGCCGGAGATGTTGCAAACGACGGCGCCTGGATGCCACGCGCCGGCAGAAGTGGAGGCGTGTGGGGTCCACGCGCAGCTCAGATCGCCGCCGTTCTTCGGGGTTGTGCCGATTGGCACCTTCTGCTTCTATCTAGGTGGGCGGTGTGCTCTAACGCGCCGCCATGAGGGAGATCGGAGCACACCGTCCCCTCCTCTGTTTCTCGCTGTCGTCGTTCTCTCTTGTTTTTCTGGTCGCCAGACCTCTTAGTGAGGTGCTCTGATACCATATGAGCTTAAGAGCTCATGCTTTTCATTGATGTGTATCAAAATAGATGTACAAATGGTATTTATAGAAGTAAAGAAAGAGAAAATGGCGCGGGAATAAGAAACAGAGACAGTGGACAAAGGAGAGATTTCGGTGCAAGTCAATAATGTCAGGCTTGCACCGAAATTCTCTTCTGACTTCTAACAATTTTCAATAAAAGGCACCATGACCTACAGTTTATTATTAAGAATCAAAGGAAAAAAAACACTCAAATATAGAATGAATTTGCTGATAAGCGTTGGGATCATCTAAAGAAAGTACCTTCAAGTTAGCACTTCAATTATAATGCGATTAAAACACATAAACACACACACACGGAAGGAACAGTAAGTTACCATTTCGACGAATCGCAATTTCTCTAATTCGACGAACAAGACCAGTATTTGGATCAGTGAAAACTTTAGCTTCCAAATTTCCCTCCACATATAATATCGAACTGCAATTAGCAATGCATCAATCATTATCTTCAACATCTATTGCGAATAATGCTGACAGAGATTAAGGTAGCAAAACATATCAGCTCCACCAAGCAACAAAGTCATTCATTAAAGAAAGCAGGAACATTGAGATGCAAGACAATATAGAAAAACATAATCTTATAACAACTCAACAATGTTTTTCCCACAAAAGCATGTAGCGGCGCAACATGCAAAAGAAAGCCAATGGCAAAGTCAAATTAATTAACTTTCACCTATCATACCAAAATGAGCAGAAAATGTGCTTTTTAGCCAGGAGTCAAATAAATCCTCCCCTTCCTTTTAGTTTCATCGATGTAGGATGCCTTCCATTAGACCATAAGGCATATAATTATTACCTCAAAGCAGTAAGGTAATCAAACCAAGAAAACAAAATGTGCATTGTAGTTGGATATTAATAGCAAAATTTAATTTCAAGAATGCAGTCAATCTGCAAGTTTAGCTTCATCATATAACTGAAAGTGAATTTCTACTTCAGTCAATAACACAATGTTATAGCACACTCACAATCCACTATAGTATTAACCAGCCACAATAGCTAATGTCACAATACGAGATGCCATGGAAGAAAACCCATCTTTTAACTAATTCATGCTGATGGCAGTGTCATGGTCTATCATGTTTGTTTCCTTAATATTGTCAACAGAAGGAAAAATAAAAAGGGAAACTTTAAACGATGTTACAATCCATAAGTTGAAATTCCTGTACTATCCACAACAAATGTTGAAACATACTTATAATATATCAAAAAGGACTACAAATAGGGTACTAAAACTTATGCAGACCTTGACTAACACTATAGTTGGACAATTTTCCTTTATAAGAAATTAACCGGCAAATTTACTTCTAGATTCAAAAAGTACCAAAATACCATGCCTTCTTTTAGCAACTCTACAAAAATGACCAAACTCAATTTCCTCAGAAGTCAAAAAATGGCAGATCAGTAAAAGCTATAATTTTCCCCCGTGAAAATAATCTACCTTGATCCTCGTCTGCATATAAACTATATTGCAAAATTCTTCTCAAAATGTTAAGAAGCAGCCAACTAGAAAAGTCACAGAATAAGCGAAATGCAATACTACTTATATACTGCACATGCTCATCCATTAAAGATTTCCCTGTAGAACTTGCCCTTTACTGACTCTCATTTAACAAAATTTAACATTGCATCGCCTAATGATTAAGATTATAGACGCAAGTTTTGATAAATTCATTTCACAAACCAACGAAGCTTTCGTTAAAATGATGCAAGAGCATGTACTCCTTCAAGTTCCAAGAGGGCTTCTCGGGATTCTTGTATAAACCTGGGAACGACATGTTTCATGACGATATCTCCCAGTTTCTGAGGATAGATCGAAACGCGATGCCACTGGACAGAACACCGGTTCGCATACTCCCTGGGATCCTCATTATCCAAGGGCCTTCGGTTATTGCGAATCCCACCAGTTCCCATCGATAGCAGAGTCACCACAATGCCACCTTTTAGCTTCTTCTGCAGTGGAGGCTGCCCTACCATCCCCACCAGTATAGCCTACACATAAAAAAACTCACAATGCAAGCTCAACCCATCAAAACACACAATTGAAACCAGAAAAAACAACTAAAATATTCAAATCGCATCAAAATACCTTATAGATGCCAGCGTCTAGGCCATTCTCGAGAGGCCGATCATAGACAACCCTTTGCTTGCTGGAGTCCGGTGACGATGAGTCGGGTGAAGAAGAATGGGTAGAGGGTGCGTCGATGTCCGAGTTAAGGGGTAGCTCTTCCAAATCGAAATCGTCTTGGTGGTCAGAGGAGGGATGGTTGGTGCAGAAATGTTGTGAACGAAGAAAAGGGGTTCTGGGGATCGAAAGCAACGAGCGGTAGAGTCTCCTTGAGAGGAAGGTGATGGAGTTAGACATTTCCTGCGGTTCTTGTGAAAGGAAGAATGTAATGTCAACTTCGTAGATCGTTGCAGCCTAAACCTTAAACCCTAGAAACCAAGGCAAAACCCTGCTAGTGCTTCGTCCGAGATCGAAAATGCCCCACGATGTTTTTTCCCCCTTCATTTTAAATAACTGATTGGATTTACTGTGAAGAAGTAATTTTTTATTTAAATCTGACTTTTTATTTAGGTTAGTGGTGACGAAGCAGTTTTTTTTATAATTTGATTTTTATAAAAATTATATAAAATAAAAATAAGATAATAAATATGATTTATGTTTAGATTGAGAATAATAAATAATAAAAATAATTTTTTTCTAATTTTAAATTTATTTAAATTAATATTTAAAAAATCCTAATTTTTGATTCATGGTCAAAAACACATAAATAGTTTTAAATTTTTTTTTCCTACGGCTCTATGCATTGAAGCAGCTTTAAATTTTTTTTCTTTCTCAATGTTCGAAGCACAGAAATAGCGGATATTGCCGTAAAGCTTCCGAAAGCAACTTCTCAAATAAGCTTTTTTTTTTTTTAAGACAAGCCCATCAATTTTTTTTTTTTTTTTTAGGTTTACAGTGACAAGAGGGGAAAACCTCTTGAGGCTACAGCGGGCCAAAAGTACAAGAACCAAATAAAAACCAAAAGAAAGAAACTACAAAACCCAAAGATCAGCTAACAGTTGGGCCAAACAAAAATCCGGTGGGAAATGCAGTAAATGCATATCGTTGTTCAAATCCAAGGCCCTTTTTGCCAAAGCATCGGCACATTGAAGGGCTTCTCGGTGGCAATGATGAATCTCTAAATCCCAATCCCTGAAGATTAATTTCCTGACTTCCTCCACTTCGTACTGTAGCGGGTGGTAATGACCCCCAGTCTGGTATAGCAGTTGAATTGCTTCTAATGAGTCAATGTAAAGCCTGATCCTTCTGAAGTTTCTGGATTCACAAAACTTTAGACCAATGCTGATAGCTTGAATCTCCGAGGCAGTTGAGCCGAAACTGAAACCCGTGTTTTGTTGGAAACCCCAGATCCATGCTCCTGAGTTGTCACGTACTACTCCTCCAACAGCAGAATTTCTGTGTTCGTCAACCGCAGCGTCTACATCGATCCGAACATAGCCTTCTGGTGGGACATTCCAAACTACTGTATATCTATCTGGAACTCTAAAGATCTTGTGTTTAAACCTGCCCTCTTCAATGCCTTCATGGAGAAAATGAAGCCCTCTGTGGAGTAGTTGATTTGGAAGTTCAGAGTTTCCTTCAAAGACTCTTCTACATCTGTTCTTCTAGATTAGCCAGCATAGAGAACCGAAGACTCTGAGCCAGGGCCATTTGGATGTCTTACAATCACCCGGTGAGTGTTGCATGTTCCATTTGATCCAAACCTGTAAATTACCAGAAAAAAAAAGCAGAGTGATAAATGGGGTTAGTACAAGAAAGCCACACAGAACTTGCAAACTCACAGTCTCTCAGTGTATGAATCGTTGACTCCTCACAATTACACTCGAAAGGACACTCAGGGTTTATCCTCGTATCTCTCATAGCGCGAATTGAATTTGTAGGAACTCTCTCTTGGAACAATTGCCACATAAAGAATTTTAATTTTTCTGGAATAGGCCATCTCCAAATACGTTGCCAGAATGGATCTGCGGATTCCGAAAGCGATGAATAAATCATTGAATAAGTTGATTTGACGCTAAAATTCCCATCAGAAGATTTCCTCCACCAAAATAAGTCATCACCTGTTTGAGAAGGAGGAGAAACTTGCTTGATTTTTTCAATCACCCACCTTGGCAAGAACATACTCCATATCTGGAGATCCCATTCCCCATTTGGGCTCACAAAATTTTTCACCTCTTCCTCAGGGTTTATTAAGTCTTGGTTGTTATTTACATAATAGATGAGGGGTTGATCAAGACTTGTCCATAAATCCCACCAAGTATTTGTAGACTACCCGCTTCTAAGCTTTCTTCCCACAGCTTTCCTAAAAGCATCCCAAACAGTTGTAATTGCATTCCAGACAGCAGACTGGTTCTTTTTCCTCTCAACTCTTGGGATTTTGCTTTCTTCACAATCATATTTAGATCTGAGAACCTTCACCCATAAGGCATCAGGTTTTGTGATAAGGTTCCAGCACAGCTTCATGATGAGAGCCTCGTTTTGGCTAGAAAGATCTTTGATTCCCAGGCCACCCTCTCTTTTATCTAATTTTATTTTCTCCCAAGCGATAAGATGCATTTTCTTTCTATCCTGCCCCTGATTCCAGAAAAAATTTCTATTTAGTTTCTCAAGGTCCTGAAGAACACCTTTAGGAAGCAGGGTAGTTTGCATCTGGTAAAATGGCAGAGTAGAGAGGACAGAATTTATCAAGACTGTTCTCCCGGCCATGTTCAAGAATTTTCCTTTCCAAGAGGATAACTTCTTACGAACTTTGGAAACCAAAGGGGTGAAAGTCAGTTTAGTAGCTCTCTTATGAAGCAAGGGAACACCTAAGTATTTCCCAAGATCCCCAGAAATATTAATTCCCAAGGTTTGGCCCAGCTGAAGAGCTCTGTGAAAATGAACGTTCCGAGAGGCAAAGATTTTTGACTTCTGAAGGTTGACTCGGTGACCATATACTTTACAGAAGAATGTCATCAGGTCTCTGATAATCTCCATCTGATTTATGGAAGCCTCGCAGAAAAGAAGGAGGTCGTCAGCAAAAAAGAGGTGAGAGAGGTTCGGGCCCGATTGACTAAGTCGTAAAGGCTTCCACCTTCTCTCAGCCACTGCCTGATTTATCATTTGGCTGAGTCTTTCCATACACAGGATGAAAAGATAAGGGCTCAAAGGATTACCTTGTCTCACACCTCTAGAGGGTTGGAAAGAGGTTGAAAGAGATCCATTCCAGACCACTCTCATAGTAGGCGAGGAGACACACATCATCAATAACTTCACAAAATGATCTCTAAGCCCCAGACTCCGAAGATTGAATTGCAGGAAATTCCAGTCGAGCCTATCAAAAGCTTTTTCCATATCTACCTTAATGGCAACATAACCTTTCTTCTTTCTGATCGTTCTCATTGTGTGGATCGCTTCTTGTGCCAGAATTATGTTATCACAACTTTGCCTACCCCTGATGAAACTACACTGGGTGGGGTGAATTAGGTAGTCCATCACAGCTCTCATTCTGTTAGCCAGAACTTTGCTAAGGATTTTGTAACTCACATTACACAGGGATATGGGTCGGAATTCTTTAATCGAGACGGGGTTATCCACCTTAGGAATTAATGTGATGTGGGTCTGATTAATATCTTTTACCCTGCTAGGGTCACTGAAAATGGAGAGAATAAGATCACAAATCTTCGGACCCACAATGTTCCACTATGTCTGGAAGAAATGAGGTTGAAGACCGTCAGGGCCAGGAGCCTTGAAAGCACCCATCTCAAAAGCTGCGTTTTTTATTTCCATTGAGGACACATCCTTCTGAATATATGAAAGCTGAGAGTCGTCCAGGGAGCGAAATTCAATTGGCCATTCTGATACATTTTGCACCTCTTGATCAGCCGAATAAAGATCTTGGAAGTAGTTAAGGGCAGTAGTCTTGAGCTCTTCTTGGTCAGTAATCCAGTTTCCCCGAGCATCCTGAAGAGAGTCAATTTTGCTTTTCTTTCTTCTAATCACCGTGGAAGAGTGAAAAAAACTTGTATTCTTATCCCCACACTGGAGCCATTTGCATCTTGACTTTTGGTACCAAAGGAGTTCTTCTTGATTCACAACTTTGATATACTCCTTCCATAGTTTCGTTTCCAGCTTAAATAGACCCGCGTGAGGCCGAGTAGAGATCTCCCCATCTACCCCCTCCAAGCACTTGATCAAAGCCCTCTTCTTTTTGGGGAGACTGCCTATCACATTTTTATTCCACCAGGAGGCCTTATTTTGGAAATCGTTGCAACCAAAAAACCAATCGTTAATGTGCCAAGCAGAATTTACAAGATCAGGGAAATCTTCTTCAAGACACCAAGCTGCTTGATATCTGAAGTGGTATAAGGGGGAAGGGGCTTGTTCATTTCCCGCAGTGATCACTAAGACACGGTGGTCAGATTTGTAATGGAGTTGGTGAAAATTTTTGTGGTAAGGGTAAGCCATTTCCTAAATTAGATTACAAAAAGGCCAATCCAATCTTTCTTTTATATCATTTCTAGACCATGTAAATTTGTCACCAACTATAGGCAGTTCTAAGAAATCACAATCATGGACACAGTTTTGAAAAGGAGCTAGGGATCTATTCAAAACAGCAGCGCCTCCAATCTTATCAGAAGAATTTAGGAAAGAGTTAAAATCTCCTAATACAAGCCATGCCTCCGAAACTTTACTTGCCAATTCCCTGAGGCTAGACCAAAGCTCCTGCCTATAGCTCCACCTAGGGTCCCCATATACGAAAGTGACACAGAAACAGTTCCCAGATTTTTTCTCAGTCAACCGGCAGTGGAGAAGTTGATTTGTAGAGAATAAGTACTCTACAGTAACTTCGCAGTCATGCCACAGAACCCAAATTCCACCCGCATAGCCAGTAGCCTCAACCCTCAACCAGTTATTAAAACCTAGCTTGCGGACCATTACATCCGCTTTATTACCACTAACCCTGGTTTCTAAAAGGCACATAACAGAGATAGAGTTCTTGGAAACAATATCACGAAGGATACGGGGGAATGATTTGCTACAAGCCCCTCTACAATTCCAACTAGAAATAATCATAAAAAAAGATAAAAAACAAAACACAAAAAAATGAAAAAAAAACTACTTATCTGGAGGGGCCCGACTTGAAACCGATCTGCTTCTCTTTTTTATCTCTTTCAGATTTTTATTTGATCTACCCCGATCATTACACCTCACAATGGCTTTTTTCGGATCAGAACTTGGCTCTGGAGGTAACCTAGAAGCAGTAGGATTTTGCTTTTGGTCTTTAACAATTTCCACTTGGGTCAAATTCATACCACTAACCATTAATTCCAAATCATCCGAGGAACTGGGAGTTGAGGCAAGCTCCTTATCCATAACTGGGCAAGGTAGTTCCAACGGCACTTCAGCAGGCACGTCGGTGACTGGATTTTCCTCACTGGGCAAATTTCCAATTCTCGGACATTGGTCCGTTAAATCTTCCTCTGATGGTTCAGCAGAAATGTCCAGCGAATGTATTGGAGACTGGTCTAAGGGGGAAATAATTTGGGATTGTGTTCCTGACATTGAGCCCATCACAATTTTATGAAGTCTAGACCCTATCTGAGATGCTTTTGCCACGTTAAGCTTGGGCCCAGAGAGTTCTCCTTCAGCATTCTTCTTTGGGCTTTTGGCTTAAATGGTTATGGGCCCTTTTGGAAGGACTTTCGGGAGAATTGATTTAAGTCCACCATTTCCTTTTCCCTTGATCTTATAGACCTGATTTGACAAAGAGACTTTTTCGCATATCTGCTTTCCTTTTTACTTGTTTCCCCTCCAATTTCATCGGTTTGACTTTTTGCAAAATCTGAATTCAAATGCCCAGGCTCACGTGATTTCTCCAAATGAAAATCATCCATTACCTTTTCGTCATCCCAGTCAGCCAAGATTTGAAAATTTCTTACTTTATTCCTTTTTTCCAAGTCCTTGGTAGAGAGCCCATTCCTTCCACCTGCTGCGCCGTCAATTGAGTTTCCCTTCCTAGGAATCCGTGATTGCTTCCTGCCTCCAACCAACATCCAAGGTCCGAAGGTGTCTTCTTCTTTCCGGGGAACATTTTCCGGCACCATGTCCGGCGTTCCTTGCTTAGCAACAACCGTGTCTTTCTGGGGAGATTTCGCAGGCTCTCCCTTTTCTTCCATCCACAAGCAAGCCTCTTTCTTATGGCCGTATCTTCCGCAGGAGAAGCATATCATATCCAGCCCTTCATACTCGACGTTGAAGACGGTGGATGTTAGAATGACACGCGGAACAAGGCTTTTCTGGAGGTCTAATTCGACACAGATTCTCGCATATCTTCCTCTTGAAACTACTCCTGCGGATTGCTCACGAAAATTTAGAGTGTTCAAGTCAACTCTAATAGTTTTCCCTATCATGTTCCGGAGTCTGGAAATAAATTTCTGAGAATAGAAAACGAGGGGGATGTTTGGAATATGAACCCAAGTTGCAACTTTCCCCAACTGGTTTTGGTAAGGATCGAAATAAGGCGTCCACTTTTGGACCAGAACTACATGATTCGCAATCGCCCACGGCCCTTCCAAGATGATGCGCTTGTAATGAGTTTCCCAATGGTCAGAACTGGTGAATCTAACAACGTAGTAGTTGTTAGGAAGATCTATCAATTCAAACTCGTTGAACTTCCATGCCTTGCATAGCATCTCTTTCAATCTGAGGAGGTAGAAGCGGGCGCCCAGCACAGTGATTATAAGCGATCTGTTCCAGGGCTTACATGCTTCATTAAATTCATCCTCGGTTATTTCCATGGAGGGATATATAGCCTTAAGTTTGTTTGTCTCCTCAGAAGGCTCGGGAATCTTCCACTGTTGGTTCTGCAATTCCGATGTCATCGGGTCTTCACATGAGGAGGAGGAGATATTTGCAATTCCGTTAAAAACCAGCTTGTTTTGCCCCATCAACGAGGCCTTATATGAGGAGGACTTCTTGCAAGTTAATAGATTTAGAATCATCCCCTGTTTCTCGCCTTGTCCCACAGCTTCAGGGATATTCAACGCCTTCCTAAACACATGTAAACTGGTCAATTGGCCTTTTTGGTCCCAATTAGGCTTTCATGTTCCCAAACATACCCTAATAAACTAACAACAAAATTGAGGTCCATTTCCTCATAGATCCAATTTTCTATTCAAGTCATAACACATGTAATTTCCTGACGTTTTTTAAGTAATAAAATAAAATGTTTTCCTTTTCAACCCATTTGATTTTTATTTCTTCATTTTAATTACTCCCTCCGGTCCTAATTATAGGATAATATTTGAGAGTTGATCTTGATCCTAATTATAGAACAAAATTCTAATTTTTGTCAATTTCTTCCCAAAATACCCCCTATTGGTACTTTCTCAATAATAATTAAACACAATAATAATTTAACAAGTGTAGATCGGAAGTTGTTGAGGGAGATTGACAACGCCGGATTGTGTGAGAGCTTGGAAAAGTCGTGTGTGAGGCAGGAGAGCTACAAGAAAAAACAGATAATTAACGTAATTGGATGTCATTTTAAATTTTAAACAAGGATATTTTAAGAAAATAAATATGATTAACTAATTTAACCACTATCCTTAATTTCTCTAAAGTTAGATAAATATGTCCTATAATTAGGACCGGGGGGAATATTTCTGTAATATCACCTACCACAATTTGACACATTAACTTTCAAACTTAATCAAGCCACCATATCTGATCAAACTTTTCCTTCCACTCTAGGATACAACGATCAACATAGTTTACCTATCACAATTTAATTACTATCTTTAATTTTTCTAAAATTAGGTAAATATGTCCTATAATTAGGACCGGAGGGACTATTTATGTTATATCACCTACCACAATTTGACACATTAACTTTCAAAAGCCACCATATCTGATCAAACTTTTCCTTCCACTCTAGCATACAACGATCAACGTAGTTCAACTTTTACGGAATTGTCATATTAACACCTTCAATTTACACATTACCTTACATGCAAAATATTATTTGCTGCCTTCACACTAATATAAATCACATATGACAAAAAATGAGTGTAAATTTGAATTAGTGGATAATATTTTATGTGAAGTAATTTGTTTTAAACTTCTAATTTTTGGATCCGGCTTTCCTCCTTTGCAAAGGAAAAAAGGAGGCTCTTTTGCAGAATATGGACCGTTGGATAATTTTTATAATATATTAAATTTGGACCGTTGAGATCTGATCCAACGATCCAGATTCTGCAAAGTATTTTAAACAAATAAATGTGAACGCATAATTCTACGTGTGTGGTGATAAGGATGGTAGGAAGACAATGTTTTAGTAAACTTGAGGTACCGAATTACTGTAACTAATTTTTGCTTAAATTTACTATGTGATGTGGTTGAAGGGGTCAACGGCTCATCCGGGGGACCTACAGAAAATTGTGAAGCTATTGGCTATTGGTCTGATAAGCAAAGGAATAAGTGGAAGATAAAAGCACAAAGCGTTGTTTGCTTTTCTTATCCGCAAAATCTGTTTCAGAATCCATTTCCTATCACATTTCTCCTTCCCGTTAATCCTTTACGACATGGAAAAGCAGTGACTCAACCCAGAGAATCCATTACCCAGCAATGTTACAAAGGCTTCACAAAGCCCTCCGATCTTCTCAGCCACTCAACGTTCCTTCTCCGACACTCTCGCCATCGTCTCCTTCACAACTCCACCTACCGCCCACCACACTATCACGTCGACGGCTCACGGCTTGCAGCAACTCTTGCTTGCTCCTTCTTCTGGGTGCTCATGCACTGCCTCTTCCTCCATCTCTAAGAGCTCAAGAAAGTGACCGCACTCCAGAGAATTCGACCCTCAATGCTAATGGCTGCACCGACAGAAAACCCACCAAGACCGTGTTCTTTGACATCTCCATTGACGGTGAGCCTGCTGGTCGCATTACCATGGGCCTTCATGGAGATGATGTCCCCACTGGGGTCGATAGGTAATCATAATGTTGTCTAGTAGTAAAAGCTTTAGCATTTCCAAAATCCAAATAACAAACACATGAAGTTTGCCCGTACTGATTATGTTAAAGAACTACATCTACAGGTTCAGTAAGATTGTGAGCGGAGCGGCGGGCATTAGCTACAGAAGAAAAGAGTTTATCAAAATCATGCCCAACTACGTGCAACACGGCGGACTTAGATCCTATGGGGTGGATGCAGAACTTGCAAAGAGGACAGGAGGCATTTTGGGAACGGAGAGTCTTGTGGAAGAGTGGGAGAGAACATACGAGGGATGTCCAGGCACAAAAAACTTGGCTGGAAGCGTAGGCATTATTGTGAGAGATCCATCAAAACCCTCTCCAAAGCTGAAGCTGGTTGCAAGAAAAGGGAAGCTAGAAATTGATCAGGAGGAGGTTGGAGTTGAACCCAACGGGACTGAGTTTGTGATTGCCACAAAGGATTCTCCGGAATTGGATGCTTCCACTCTTGTCATTGGAAGAGTGTTGGAAGGCATGGAGGTTGTAAAGAGGATTGCGCAGGTGAAAACTGTACAGGAGAATACCGCTTCTCCATATTTCAGGTGAGTTCTGCATCTCTTGAATCTGTCATGGGCGGCTTCTTGGTCTTGCGTTTCTTCTTTCACATCACAATTTAGGGCTAAATGGCTGCGATTTTCAAAGAGACTCCCTTGTGGGAGAAGGGAAAAACTAACAACGAGCCATAGAAAAGCTTTAATTCATGCATCTCCAAGTAGCGTGAAGGCTGATAAGGGACTGTAATTATTATACTCTCACAATCATGATTTAAATCTTTTTTATCACATTTTAAGTCACAAGTGCTAAAGAAGGCTTACGGTTAGTTTTATTATGTGCTTGCTGCCAATGTAAAGGTATGATATATTAATCAAATTATGATATTGTAGGGTTGCAAAACTAATAGGAGACAAGAGGGCTGTTGTAGCAGAAAGAGGATTCAACCGCCCTTATTCAAAAGTTTTGGTTACAAACTGTGGTATATTGGAGTGACAAGTAATATTCACTCTCCTTCTCTGCTTTACTTCCTTTTTATTAGATCATATCTCATACCAAACTCCATTATTATACTGTCATCCGTTGACGTCTGATAAATACAATGTAATGCCTGCTGTTTTTGTTACAAAATGCAAATGAGGGGAAAATAAAATTACTGATCTACCCCAAAGGCCCTGCAGTCGTGAATCTTAGTGTAACAAGTGTTTTCATTTGCTTGGAGGAATTGATCAAATATAGAAGAAAAAAAGCAAGGCAAAACATCATGAAGAACTGACAACAGTAGTGTAACTGAACCAATAGGATCATCCACCTGCATCCACTGTGCACAGTAAGAACCTAAAACTCTCCAGGTGAAAATTCCACAGGCAATAGGACATGTCCACACATTCAGGCACAAACTACTAAGGCAGTTTCAGGCTACTTTCTCCAATATTGACGGACAAATGTAACTTAAGGAAGCTAAGATAATTCAATTTTAGGATTAAATTATAACCAAACCTTCATGGTGTCTGTGTTGATTTAATATTTTAACAGTATCAGCATCATCTGACAATAACAAAAACAAACCAACAAATTTATCCAGGTTCTTGTTGAACATATTACACCCATATATGTGACATTGAGGTCATTCGAGTATCAAGAATGGGCTCGCTTGAGGAACAGGCTGTACCATGTTCAAATATAGTGAAGTGATTCCAAGAATTCTTGTCGACCATACTGCCATCCAGCAGATTACAAGGGCATATACTAGTTTCCATTCTAAGCGTCCAGTTATTATACACAAGCTGGATTTGCCAGAAATGCCTTAAGAATGGGTGTGGATGATGGAAATCTGCTCGGTGAAGGATCCGAACAATTTTTATGATGATGGAAAGCATATATCTCTTTTACCACCCTGGTTCCTCTTCACTCATTGAAGCAATCCAGGGACAGAAGTGCCTGTGCTACCTGATTGGATCAAACTGCGTTGACTTATTATATGGTATATGTCTCAGATATTTTCCTAGAAAAAAAGGGATATTTTGAATTGCTGGTTCTTGTCGTCAATCAATTGATTATGACAATCAACTATACTTAATCATTCCATAGATTGACGAAACTCTATCAGTATTTTAGATCAAGAAATTGCATGAGATGCAGAAATAAATGAATAAGAAAACAATACAGAACTAAATTACTAAAAGAGCAGGTGACTGTAATACAAAAGAAGCATGAAGACTAATATAAAGTTGATCTAGCGGTGTAAGGCCCCGCTAAATTCCTCTGGGCTCTCAAGTTCGAGTCCTAAAGAAAAGAAGAAGAAGCATGAAGACAGTAATCCAGGTATTTAGTCCAGGTATTTGGTAGAAGTCTTGTGCACTGGGCCACCATTTTATTGGCTTTCAAAACATACTGATTTGATTCATACATGCAACTAACCACGTTATGTATCGATCAAGGTTTCTCACTACATAAACTTGTAGGATTTTGTGCCTGCAAAAGTTTTGAACGCCATTAGCCATCATTTAAAGGGGAAAAAGTAAAGAAATTCCAAGACATATCCAGGTATTTCCGGGACAATAAACCAGATGGGGCACAGTTACTGCTATATGTACATATATCATTTGTCTTTTGGCGATAAAAACCAATTCAAACCAATATTTGTATTGAAGAAATATTTACTTTATTTTATAGAGGACCTTTGCTGATTTGAGGGATATTAGGTGCTTAATTAGAGGGATTAGTGATGCTGAGTTTTGCTGTTCATTGTGTATATATTTTGTTATTCTATCTTGTCCATACACAAAGAAAACATATGAACACGTTTGAGTTATCACCCACATGGTATCAGAGTGAGACTGAAAATCAAATCACACTTTACCAAACATGGGGAACTCATTAGAGAGTAGATCAACGGCAACCCGGGAGTCAAACCTTGCTCCAGTAAATTCCCCTATCCATGGTATGTTCTGGCACGGACAGATTCTCCTTCCAACTCTCTATCGAAAAGATCAAAATTGGGAGTGAGATCGGGCAATCAAACTCAAGCCATCATGGCAGGCCAGCTTGATGATTTAGTGGTGAGAATGCTGCACAAGTATTAGAGACTGAAACACAAGTTCGGCAGATGAAAAAAAAATGACAGGGAGGTGAAAGACCAGTATGTGGAAATGATGTCACTCTAGCAGGAGCTTCATAATCACTGTGAAGATGAATGGAAATGCCTTGAAGACTGAGTTTTCCTTAGAAACAGGATTAGAAAAGTGAGGTTAGACGTGAAGAAGCAAGGAAAAAGGCAAAGCAGAAGGAGACAATACAACTTTTCCTGATGCTTTAACAATCCCGGGTATGAACATTGGAAAGCAAACAAGATACTTGTTGGGAAATACATGAGAAATCTATTGATCAGAAGCCACAAAAGAGTGCAAAGAATCGTGGGTATCAAGCTACTATTGAGACCCAACCAGAGAAGCATATGGAAGATGGCCATGAGGCTGTTAACGACACTTCCACTAATGATCGATTGGGAAAGATTTTATAAATGCTATCTGCTCTGCAATAATCTGGTTAGTCACAAACAATGTTCTGACAGAATCAATGGCTCCAAAGGGTGACTTGCTTCATGCTACAAAAAACTCCAATAAAATAGTGCCGTTTGGATTATTTATTCTGAGGCCTCAGAACATTGAACTTGTTCCGTTGTTTACTTTATATATTCGCCCTTGGAATTTGAAAGTTAAAGTTGCACATGAAACCTTGATTCTGAGGCTTCGTTGGCTCTAATCAGTTTCGTTTACTGATCGCCACACTTTCTACGTTGGGAATACTTATTAAAAGGCAAGCCTGAGGTTCCATCTACGTTCATCAATTTCCTCGCTGTGATTCAAGACCAATTTAATACTAATACCCAGATTTTACATATTAGTACTGGCACTACATTTTTCAACATGTTGGTATCTTTCCTTAGAATTATTATGGCATTATGCACCGAAGCACTTGTGACAATGGATGTGTAGTTGCGTACAGATTTAGTGATTCTATGCAAAAGAACACAGATAACATGTCACAGGTTAACACTCATATTGTGAGATGACGTGGAAATATTAATATGTGGGTGCGGAGAGTGATCCGTTGATCGTCTAGTGGTCAGAATGGTCAATGCGGTCAAATGACGTTTGAATAATTTCACAATTTGAACAAATGAATTCTTAATGTGTATTTGAATTAATTTTTGGAGAATAACTTTTATGATTTATAAATATATGAAGGGAATTTTGTCTGAACTTTTGAAATTTTTTTTCTAAAACCATAATTTCAGAAGTCTCCGGCAACAACTAGCAACTCAATTTTCTTCTCTATAGTAATATTTTTTTTCACTTGGGCCCTGTAACTTACCCTTTCATGTTCATTTGGGGGTCATAGAGCAGTTGCTGTAGGAACACAAAAGGCTTCTTTATCTTCCAGTTGCACGGCCTCACAGCACGAGTTTAAAAGATAAATCGACTACCCCCGAGAGCATTGGCAGCGCTTGACCTTTTTCCAGGGTTCACTCATAAACATGATAGATCGATGATTCCTCTGGATTTTAATTTTAATACGACAACATCAATTTATGAGAACGACGAGCCGGGGAAAAGGTACATTACATCATGAGGAAATCTATTCCGAGCTGTGGAGATTCTGTGACCAAGTAACAAATTCAATCCATCTAAATTATAGGATCTACCAAAACTGTGTAACATGAATGCGGCTAATGCCTCACAAATTGGCGGTTATCATCAGCAGCAATTTTGTTACCATAAGGATTGCTGTCGCTGAATCCATGTCTGATCCCTTCAATCTTACGCATTTTCTTCCTATGCTTTGAAGCCCCGCTGTCTATGCCTAAACTCACCTTTGGTGGATTTGAAAAACAGAATGAAGCCGCCACAGCCTGCAATCATCGGCAAATATTATGACACTCTGCCTCAGCAACATCTACTTGTCGAATTTCTTCTTCAGAAAGTAACAGGATCAGCCAATTTACTATTCATGTTGAGGTTGAAGAAGACTCGTCACTGCTCAACAGATAGTCTATTTTCATCCTGACATCCACTCACATGATATAGTACGCTCTCCCTTCTGAACACTATCCCGGTGTTTGGATGAAAGGTAAATCAGGGGGAAAAGAATACTAGGAGGGAAAACTTCCAAAAATATTAAATATTTTTACCATTTTTGGAAATTTTCCTCCTTAGTATTCACTCCCCCCCCCCCCCCCCAATTTCCCCCTCGCTTTTCTCTCCATCTAAGTATAGCCTACAAGTCCTCCTCCTTTCTAGTACCATTCGATTTTCATTTCAGTCACATGCATGCACATCCAGTATTATTAGAAATCATTTCACATAAGCACCATAGTCCACTTTCTCAAGGATCTTACTAGGCCTAAATCAATTATGGTATGTTTAATAAATGCAGTTATCCATCTAGTTGCCAGAAATCATGGGCAAAAAATAAAAAAGACGGCCAAGTGTAAGGTGAAAGCTGAACCTGTAAATCAAGGCGATGAACATTAAATATGTCCTTCATAGAGTGTGAATTATATGCTAGAATATATGATCTGTAAGCATCTTTAGCTGCCTTGTTCAAATAATAATTGTTACCCACCAACTTTTCCTGCATAAATCATATCATCCTTCATATGATAATCAACAGTTGATTACTATGATGGATAAGGCTTAACTAAAATAAGGAAGCAGGAACGTACCAGGTGAGACTGTACATTTGCCAACTTCTTTTCATCAAATAAATATTCTTTCACAGGAACCTTCGCTGCCTGAAATTGAATCAATATTAAATTTTGATGATATAAGCTGAATTAAACTTGCTGGAAAAGTTGAGGGAATGAGGTCCTGGGAAACATGCATCAACTGCCTTTCACTTGTCTAATTTTCTTGTCACGTCACTCAATCCTCAAGTACCTATTTTGGATACTATTTTATAAGGTCCAGTAAATGCATACACTGAGAACTGCTGGATCAGCTTATTTATGATCCCATGATGTTAAATAGTGAAACTGACCTTTAGATAGCGAAGAAATTGCAACTCTTCAGGAATCAGGAAAAGCAAAGCATTTCCTTTCCCACCTTCCCCACGAGCTGTTCGACCAACCCTGTGGATATATTCCTGGCAGCAGTGTGAAAACCATGTCATAATTTCCGCTAAGCATAACAAAACCAGGAAACAAATAACAATGAAATCATAATCAGTGAAGAACAAGGAGTACCTTAGGTTCATCAGGAGGATCATACTGCACAATCCAGTCCTGCAAAAGCAGAAAAGGGAGAAAATAATAAAATGTTAAACACAACCATTATATAATTCATAATGAATGATCGGTCAAAAGATCCAAGAAGATAAGAATCCACAATTTTCTTATCACTAGGCTAGCAACCCTTGAGGTCAGCCAATCCTACCAAGAAAACACATACTAGATTGTTTGATTACTCGTTAACTCTTACAATTAGACAAGTATTTTTCATCCGACAAGTTTACATTTTTCTCATAAAACAGTAAACAGAAAATGCAGAAATATAAACATACCACATCAGGTATATCAAGTCCACGGGCAGCAACATCAGTGCAGAGCAAAATTCCCTTTTCTGCTTTGCAGAAGTTAAAGAAGGTAGTAGTACGTGTCTGCTGCTTTTGTTTTCCATGTATATTATAGCAATCAATCTGTATGTAATTGAGAAGGTCTGCATGAAATTTCACAGAGTTGCATGAAGAGAAAAAGACCATCATCTTCTTTTTTGAGTGATATCTCTTCAAGAAGGAGTAGAGAACAACAAAACGCTTGGCACACGGAACAAGAACATAGCCCTGCTGCAATCCTTCATTTGTGACCTACATTGATGAGGATTTCGTTAGAAACTAACAAAAATTGACGCTGAACAGTAAATTAGATGGAAATAAAACAAGTGGAGACATCACCTTGGTTCTCCCATCATCTACATCAACATAGATAGGAGTTGTCTGAAATGACAAGCGGGCAAGATCTTCGACCTGTAATTTGAGGAATAAAAGGTTTCATTATGAAGCCAAGACAATATGAAGGCAATAAGCCTGGCCTTGTCCATATTCTCACTTTCAGGCACCGCGGACATCATTCAGTTCCAACTTCTAGTGTTCTGAAACAGATAAATTCTACACATTTTTGAAAAATTACTAGAAAAGCTGACATAATAGTGAAGATTAGACATACCTTTTTTGTTTGGGTGGCTGAAAACAAAGCTGTTTGCCTATTCTGTACAGAGAAACAGATTTAATTAGCCCACAAGCATTCAGTAAAAGTATAAAAATTCAAATACTAAAAATAAAACTTCTAGTTATATTTAATAAATATAAATATTTTGAAAGGAATAATAAAATGAGAACTTAAAAGTTAGAAACCATGAATAAACCTCAACCAAGCTAGAGTCCCTCTAGACTCAAGTTTGGTCCAGCAGCCCAAACCTAACATATATATGATTCGCATTCCAGATGCTCATGCATATTTCAAATCTTAACATGTTGAAACTCAAGTCCAAAACTATCGGGAAAAAGTATAGTTCTCCAGGTAACAAAGAAAGATTGCAAATACCACACCATTAAGCTTTATGATGCTGCAATTTAACTGCAAGCAGTGGCTGGTGATGAAGTTCACATCAATGTACTCATCAGATGCCATTCTTAGTTTTCTTATTCTTTTTACTTTTCTTGGTGTGCATAAGAAAGGATCAAAGGATACTTATGATAAATGAATTAATTTTTAATGGTTTCTCCAAATCAAGATTTGAATAAATTTTGGAGATATAACGCAAAACGATACAGACATGTCTACCTTAGGTAAGATTTTAATAATCTGCTTCATTTCCTCCTCAAAGTTTGCTTCCAATATCCTGTCAGCTTCATCAATCATGAGGCACTGCAAATTCATGTAGAAATTAAGAGGAAGAGGAAAACAAGCATATAGTTATAATAAAAAGCATCAATCCGCTGAGTCTTCAGAAACATCCTTTAAGAGTATCCGATCCAAAATTTAGAAAAGGCCAAGCACCTAACACCAGATGAAATAAAAATTTTCAGTACTGATGGTTATGCATCATCTAGACCAAGGCTGGCTTTCCTATTTCAATAATTCCTCCAAAATAATCCAAGACCAAGCAAGTGACAAGATAGTGGCAGTTGCATGGGGCTAAGGATTTCAGAGAAGTGTTGGAGACTGGAAAGTATGCAGACAAATCAGCCAACCAACTTCACAAGCACAGAATTACACGATGAAGCATGAATCAGCAGGTGGCTTAAAATTATTAAAGGCATGGGTCTCAAGCAACCGAATGTTTGATAGACAAACTGCCCCGAGGGAGCATTACAGTGTCATACAGACTATTAATTAGCTTACAGAAACGCTTGGATTACTGACAAACAATGAAACTCATAGCATTATGAAGTATTGAAGAGGTGACCATTAACATCTTAGCATTGCCCATTAGTATCAGTAATGAAGTATGTATGAATAATAATGAGGTAAACAACTTGATAAATTATCCAAAACTTACCTTCAAGTTCTTGTATATGAATCCCTTTGTATTTTGAAGATGATCAAGAAGACGACCAGGAGTTGCCACCAGTAGATTTACCCCTTTAACAATTCGTTCAGCTTCTCCTTTTCTAGCTGAACCGCCAATAACCAATGCAAGAGTCTGGGAGTGATACTTGAGAAGTTCTTTCGCTACAGCATGCGTCTAAGTAAAGGTGGTGAAGTTAATGGGGAGTACCAAATTATAGAGTAAACCGCTAAAGCAAAATCAAGCACCAGGAAGAATAAAAATTCTAACAAAAACTGAGTCTTCAGGACATCTGAGTCAAGAAACTATTTCATACGTACTTCAGTTAAAATTATAACAGCAGACAGCAGGGACAGAAAAGAAATCTCAGCAACATTATACCTGTATTGCAAGCTCCCTAGTAGGGCAAATGACAACAACACCAGTTCCATTTCGCGGAGTGAATTGAGCATGGTACAACAGCTCCACAGCTGGTATTAGAAAAGCAAGAGTTTTCCCAGAACCCGTCCTTGCAGCACCAAGAACATCTTTCCCAATCAAAAGGGGCGGGATTGCTCTCTCTTGAATCTGCATAGCCATATAGGATCAATATGAGCAAAATATCCTTGCCACACAAATTGTAAATGCTTCCACAAGATTCTTTCATTGATTAACATAATTTGTGAGGATGAAAAACTTAAATCTATCATTGTATGGAAAAGAAAAAGTTTTGTATCTGTCCTCAGACATACCAAAGCCAGTAAATACTTATCCTTCGAAATTTCATTTAATGAGGGTTGAAAGAAAGATATCATATTCATCTACACTGAGGAGTTCTTGCTTAACATGAGCAATTATGAACTTGTAACAATAGATTATTTATATTTATAATGTGAAGCATTTAGAAATATGCAAGTCCGGATATATAAACATCCATTCCAGCTCTCCTCGGAATGCCACAAAATACGAAAATAAAATAAGTAAAAAAAAAAAAAAAAAAAGCAACCTGAGTAGTATGCTCGAATCCCATGTCCTTAATGGCCTTAAAAGTAGGTTCAGACAATCCCAGAGAGTCAAACGACACAGTGCTCATAATTCCAGACCCAACATTCTTTGACTTCCTTTGTTCGCCCGCCTCCTCATTATCATCGCCGCCCATTTCCCCTACAGTCAATTCTCTACCGCGTTTCATCTTTTTATCCTTATTTTTCTCACGCAACTCAGCAGACTCTTTATCCTCATGATTCTCTCTGGCTTCTTCGCCTTTTTCGTCCCCATGCTGGTTTGACTCTTGAGGTTCCAATTGCTCCTCAGTTGCAAATTTCCGGGGTCTATTCCTTTTCCTCTTCCTCTTCTTCCCTTCCTCAAGAAAGGCGTGACGTTTGTCTTCTTGTTCAGCCATAAGTAAGGGTTATAGGGTTCTGCTATTAAGAACTTCCGGTCTTGTCTAGCAGAGATCCCTTTTCTTGTGCAGCCAGCTCTATCGAAATGCTTCCACTAAACCCTAGTTTTCAGGTTTTTCTGTTATTTATAGTTAGTTAATCTCTATTCTCGAGCGGGAAAACATTGGAGCCGAGTAGGGCCGATCCGTCTATGTGGTGGACTGGGCTAAGTTTGAAGGTTAGCAACCTCTCTCGAACTGAGCCCAAATGGTGGTATACTTTTTTGGGTTAAGTGCAGCCAGCACCCCAAACTATTTTTGTAGAGGCATCCAACATCATAAAATATTTAATAATATAATTTTGACTACAAAGTATTAAAAATAGAGCAATTCATTTTTTTTGGAATACTGAAGGCAAGCATTACATTTTTTTTTTTTTTTTTGCCAAATAAGGCAAGCATTACATTTGATGTTTACAGATCATTACAGATTCTCCCGGCCCATCATGAGGCTGAGGGATATTTTCCAAAAAAAAGAAAGAAAGAAAGTAGGTGGATTCAAACCTAGATTTGTGCAACCCGAGAAAAAACTCCTCTCACACACTTATCTCGTAAATCATGAAAGTTATTCTTAAAAGCTAATCCAAACAAACATAAAATCAAAGCTTATATCATGAGCCCTTCTAGTTAATAAATCAGCACATTGTGTGCTTTCTCTATAAAAATGATTAATCTTTAGGTCCCAATTCAAAAACGTAAGAGGCCTAACTTTCAAAAGAAGATCACCCAATGGATGAGCAGAACCCCATCCATTAACAACAATTGCAGGGCATTAAGCGAATCTCTATAAAGTTTAATTCTCGCTAGTCCATTTGTTTGCACATGAGCAAACCCCATGTAAATAACTTGCACGCTGCTGTGGAGGAAGTGATGGCAAGTTTGCTTTGGAAACCTTTGATCCAGTTGCCAAGCGAATCTGTATAAACACTCCACCACATGTTGCTTGTTCATTTTCTTTTCTTGATCCATCCACATCAACTCGCACAAAACCCTCTGGATATGATTCAGCTCGGTCTGGGATTTGGAAGATTCTATGTTTGAATCTTCCATGTCCCACACCCTCCACAAGATGACGGAGACAACAGTGAATCATCTCCTTCGATTGTGCCTTCTAAAACTTTTTTGCACCTTTTCTTCCAAAGCAACCAGAAAATGAGCAATTCTTTCCCTAGCTAATGGAAATGCTATCTTTCACGGTGTTGCTATTGTTCATCATCTGGTTACTGCTCTTCATGTCTTCATCAAATGGGCATCGTCCCTCTGGTCTCTTCTCTCAGCATCTGCAGCCTCCAACCCAAGCTCCCGCTATAGTTCAGTTCACCCTAGCCTCAATTGGGCATTCGTGTAGGATCAAACGTATTTCACACTCAATTAAACAAGCTGATGAAATAATCCTTAATTCTTGGACCCATTTAACCTACAAGCTCATTTACATTCTCAAGACTATAACTAAATACATATAATACTACAATTTATGGAGGATGCAAGTTTTATACAAAAGGGGGAAATTTTGCTTGCTTGACGAGAAATTTTGGGGAAATAAAGTTAGCAAAACAACTTTATTAATATTTTTGTCTATTCCAAAATTTATTTGTGTTAGATACTCATAGGAAAAAACTTTACTGATAAAATTGCACCTTAACTTTTTTTATATGATGGTTATAATACAATAACGGGTTAAGGTATAAAAATATCTATGAACTTTTCTCAAAAGTGCATCCAACACCATAAACTTTTTTTAGGTGTAAAAATATCCATACACTTCTCAAAATAGGGCAAAAATATCAAACCGTTAATTAGTACAAATGTCCGTTTTATGGGACCCACAATATTATTTTTTGAGGTGCAAAAATATCCATGAACTTTTTTAAAAAGTGCACCCAACACCATAAACTTTTGAAAAGTTCATGGGCATTTTTGCACCCAGAAAAAATTTTATGATGTTGGGTGCACTTTTTAGAAAAGTTCATGAATATTTTTGCACCTCAAAAAATAGTATTGTGGGTCCCACAAAATGGACGTTTGTACCAATTAACGGTTTGACATTTTTGCCCCATTTTAAAAAGTTAATAGGTATTTTTGCACCTAAAAAAAGTTTATAGTATTGAATACACTTTTGAGAAAAGTTCATAAGTATTTTTGCACATTAATCCTATAATTAAAAAAAAAAGAAAATTTAATTTTAGTCACCCTTATATTCATAATAGTATATACAACTATTAATACTACGTGACCGCCAAAAACAATGCGTTGACGGCTGCCAAGTAGAGCGCAAGTTGTTAAAAACATAGCATGATTAGGAAATCAAAGACGAATTTGTGAATCAATGGAAGTTGACGTAGATGGGTAGGCATTTGCGCCACACTTATCCGTTCTTGGGTTCAATCCCAGGAAACGGAAGGTGTAAAGAATTTTTATTGGGAGCTCTCTCCCCTAGGGCGCCTCAAAGAAGTGAATTCCTGTTGGAACTATCAGATTGGGGGCGCCAGGACTAATCAGTTGTCAGGGGCCCATGTCGGTAAATCTGGCATTGGCCTTCAGGTTAAAGCCGGATACCTGAAAGGTGGGTGCACCTAAGGCCAAAAATGATCCATTGCATAAACCATAAAAAGAAAAAAAAGAAAGATGAATTTGTGAGTTTGGCAAAAAAATAAAAAGACGAATTTGTGAAACCTCTATATTATGCAGGGGGGCTTGAGGTCACCGGAAGCACTAGCGAGTGGAGTATGTTGAGAAAGATCTTCATCTCATCTGCTGTCTAATCAACTGATCTTGCATCTCAACAACCTTCATCACACATAATTCCAATGCATTTTGTAATGCATGTGTTCACACTTATCCCCAAAAGGGATATTAAGTTATTAACGCATGTTCAAAGTTATTCTATTGATAAATCTCATTCAAAAAGTTATACCTCTCATAGTCCTTAATGAAAGAATTTTCTTAATTAAAGAGTTGATCTTTATCCTAAATGTAAGATATATTTTTTTATATTTATCAGTTTTTTTTTAATTTATCTTTATTAATACTCCCTCAACAACAATCAAATAAGAAATTTTGAGAAAATTAAGGAAGATAATTAAAATACTTAAAAAAATATCATTTTAACTAACTTTCTTCATCTATTTAAATTAGGTAAATGAGTTTTATATTAAGTATCCAACATAATATAAAATACATACATAAATTATAGTCTATGCAATTAATTACTCCCTTTGTTCATTATATTTCTTCTTCAAGATTATTGTACACAGATTTTTTTTTTAAAAAAAAAGAAAAACTGCATTATATTAAAATTTCCCTTTATCTCAAAATCAAATCTGCTCTTCCTTCATTGCTAACAACACTTTAATGTCTGTAAAAACATTATTTTATTCTAAAGCTAAAACAAAAAAAATGATATTAAATATTGTTTTGAAATTGAAAAAAAAAACACATGTAATATGAAACAGATTTTTTCCTCTAAAAGAACAAATCCAATAAAACAGGAAATACCTACAAGCTAGTAGGCGTCACGGGCAATTCACTCGTTGGTTTGATCTCTTCCGTCTTCACCGATAAATTAAAATTTACAAATAACAAATGCATTCTTTTCTAATTAGTGTAAGAATGGGAATGTGTGGAGTACAAGGAGCTGTTTTATTTTTAAAACTTGATAGAAACGATAGAAAAATTGTCCACAAAAACCTGTTTCGACAATGATTTAGTGTGTGTTTGGTAACACGTTTTCAACCAAAAAGCGCACAATTTCAGCCCAATTCACACAATAAGGAAGAGATAGCGTTAATTGGGTGTTTGGAATGATAAATAAAAAATCACACGATTGAGCAATTCGTGCGATTTGGTTTAAGCTGTGGGGGGGGGGGTACTTTTTCCAATTGGATTTGTACGATATGTGTTGGAATATTTGTTATTATCTGAAAATTCTTGTATTTCATCATATTTTTTTTAAATATTTGTGGTTTTAAACTAAAATTGTTCATAAACTTTATACATATGAAGGAAAATGTGCTGTGATAAAAATAGTTTGAAAAGTGCAAATTTTGAGCTAGATGTATAGGGTTTTAGATTAAATAGAAGAAAATCGGAAAGCTCATAAAATCCTTCTCTTTATAGGAGGATGAGGACAAGAAATAAAAGCTTACATGGATCCTTGGAGGTGGAGAAAAGAAGAACAAAAGCCAAAAAAGAATGATCAAAGCAGTTTGAAGGTGCCCCCAGTCGCTTTTGCTACGCCACAGCGAAGCAAAAGCGAAAACACATAAAAAATATGCCCTTTTGACCGCGTACGCTGTGGGTTCGTTATAGCGAAGCAAAAGCAAAGTTGCGATACTGCAACTGTGCGTTTTGAAAAACTGAAGCTGTAACTTTTTTTTAACCTAATGGAGGCGCCGAAATGAGGATATTCTGCACAAGGAAGAGGCTGAGAACCACAAGGAGGCTTCTTAGAGAGCTTGAGGAGGATTTTGGTGCTTCTTGGAGGAGATTCTTAGAGAAATTCAAGATTTTCTTCTCTTTTTCTGGTTTTTCTCCTCTTTTCTTCCTATTTGCTGATATGGATATAACTTTTGAGTTTAGTTTTGGGTTTGTATTGATTATAAGTAGCTAAAACTCTCATTTATGATTACTTCTACTTATTGTATGGATTAAAACTACTATATTTTCTTGCTTTTGCTAGTTATTGAGAATATATGCTGATTTTTCTCTATGCTTAATTACTATCTTGTGCTTGATCACCACATGATTAGTTTATTTCAATTGAATGATGCTTGAGAGAGCTATTTTGGTTGTAGAACTTGAGAAAAATCATGCTAGACTTGAAGTTTAAGGATTAAATGGATGGTTTGTTGTTAAATAGAGATATACCAACAACCTAGCATAGTCTAATGAAGAATTGCTTTGGGAAAGATGATTTTCATTAATGATAGATAAGAGATTGAATATTGTTAATGAAGATTAAAAATCAATCTTGACTTGAGAGAGTTTGATTGATGATCTTAGAATTTTTGACTAGCATATGGACTCACACAATTAGCATAAGTGAATCAATTGCATAGTTTCATGAAATACAATGAGGAAGAAGTAATCCTAAGCCTTTAAACCTTGAAGTAGAATCAATTTTACAATCACATTTGTTTTACCTTATTGTTTTTATCAAATTTCCTTAATTGACATACTCAATTTCAAATGATTTCATTCAACTTAGTTAAGAATATGGTTACAATAATTAACTCACTTTCATCATAGTCCTTGTGGATCGACACTCGTTTACTCACTAAATTATTACTTGCGACCTGTGCGCTTGCGGAAGCTAAACGGCAAACAAGTTTTTGACACCGTTGCCGGGGACTATTGACTAAAGTCTCTTGAGTTAATCAGTGTAATTGTGTGCTTGATTACGCTTGAATCCTTCTCTTCTTCTTGTTTTACTTTCTTAATTTGCTTTGTTTTTAAGTATAGTTATAACTATAGCTCTTTTTCTTGTTTTTATTAGTTTAGTCTTATTTGTTGATAAGTTTGATACTCGTTTTGGGATTTTTGACTTGTAGGTAATTGAGCTCCGTATGCAAACTGATTTGGAGATCGTTCTTGACGGTGCCGTCAAAGAATATTTTTCTGAAGACTTTGAAATTGAACCGGACACTCTACCTCAAGTGCAACCTATCCAAGGACCTGAACCTTTACCGGCACCAGAGCAACCGAGACCACCGCCTTATCCTCATCCATATTACAATATGGCCAATCCTAATGATAATGACTTGGAGCGCACCTTGGATGAGTACATGGAGCAAGAAAACTCCATCTATCAATTTAGTATCCAGTTTCCTAATATTTAAGCTCGGAATTTTGAGTTGAAGCCAATCATGCTTCAAATGCTCCAAATGATTGGCTTGTTTTCAGGAACTCAGAATGAAGATCCTACTAACCATTTGACACGCTTTGTACAAGTGTGTGAGAACTTCAAGTTTCATGGAGTAACTTCGGATGCATTCAGATTGTGACTCTTCCTCTATCACTTGACAAGAAGGCAAGAGCTTGGCTTAACCCGACGAACTTTTTTATGAAGCATGAGAGAGATTCAAGGAGTTGTGGCGTAGTTGTCCCAACTATGAATAGAAGACCTATGTTTTGCTTGAAGCCTTTGCAGCCGGATTGGATGTGCCTACTTCCAATATGCTCAACAATGCCTCTAATGGTGGAATTGGCAAGATGAGAGTTTGTGATATCTCATAGTTGTATGAGGACATCGCTTTTAGTTCCTTGCAACAATTAGAAAAATCACGTTCTAGCTATAGAACCTATAAGGAACCAAGTCCTTCTAGTAGTTCAAATGTGTCTAAGGAAATTGTTGCTCAACTTGAAGCAATGGCTAAGAGATTTGATCAACTTGAATTGAAGATAGAGAGAAATTCCTCCAAGAATGTGAATGTTATCCAAGCTCCAAGTCCTTCTTGTGAAATATGTGGAGAAGCCCACTCCTATGAAGAATATTATCATACTATAGAGTCTGTGAGTTATTTGAACAATAATCAAAGGTACCCACGTGTCAACTCTTACTCTAATACCTACAACAAGGGTATGAGGGATCATCCCAACTTCTCTTGAAGGAATGGACCTAGTGAGAATCCAATTAATCACTATGCTTCTTCTAGTAAGCCAATGCGTCCACCGGGTTTTGAGCAACCACAAAAGCCACAGGAGGGTGATTCCGAGACAAATAAACTCTTGAGGCAACTTCTTAAAGGTCAAGAAGGCTCAGTTGGCACAGTTTCTCTTCATGACATAGCAATCAAGAATCTTGAGATACAGATAGGCCAAATTGCTTCCCACTTGAGTACTCAACCAAGAAATGGTTTTCCAAGTGATACTATTCCCAATCCTAAGTGAGAAGATAAAGAAGAATGCAAGGCTTTTACTCTCCGAAGTGGCAAGACTTTACTCGATATTCCAAGTATGGGTAAGGCCAAAAAAGACAAAGGACCATGTTGTGGAAGATCTTAACCTTGATGAAGAGGTTGTTGAAGACATTATGGTCGAAGAAGAGGACAACAAGATGGGGAAGCAACTTGAAGTGAATCTAGATGATGTGATGCAAAGCAAACCCGTTGCTTGTAACATCCTTAAACTTTTAAGGCTTAGAGTTAGTTGTAGCTTAATTTTAGTTAGTCAAAGAATATAGAATATATATATAAATATATATATATATATATAAAGTTCTAAAGGAAAAAAATAATTATTCAAAAGAAAACTAAATACAAATAAAATACCCCATTAAGATAATTATTTTAATATGAGTATATTGTGTAAATTTGTCTTACCATTGGGAAAAAATGAAAAAAAATATTATATATTAAAAAAAAGTACTGCTAGTAATTTGAATAATACTATTATTATTTTTATGTTTTTTTAAAAAAAATATTATTTTAATAAAAGGAGTCAAACCCTAGATCTACTCCTATATAAGATCATTTTCATCTTACCCACCTATCTCCCTCAGCGCCGCGCTCCCCTACTTTCTTGGGTTAGTATTCTTCTTCTCTTCTGCATGTTTTCCCTCTTACCAGACGTCCCTCATTTTATTTCTAGTGCACATTGTCTTGTCATGATTTTCCCCTTCCTCACCCTTTTCTTTATTCCTGTACTGTTTAGTACTGCATCATGTCTTGTCTTTTCATCTTTCCCCCACCACATGTTCATAGGAGGGTCTTCAACCATTTTTGTGACTTTGTAGATATATTTTCATTTTGTTCATCGATTTCTTTATTTACCCACTGTTCGGAACTTTTCTTTCTCTTATGTACAATAACACACACTCACATATATTAAGATTTATTCCTTGCATCATTTGCCACCTAATATACACTAACCCAATTTCTTAAACGCCCTTTATCCTTTTTGACCATTTGGGTGTTTATGTGTTTTATATATTATATATATATATATTTATTTATTTATTTATTGTGAACTCATTTTGTACTTCACAAATGTGTGTGTGTGTGTGTGTATAAATTTCTCTCATATTTATTGAACCCATTTCACATTTATTTTATCCCTCTTTCATCCTTTTCTTGTGGTGTGGATACATTTCCTCTTTTATAATCCATCAGGATCCTTCTGTCTGCGTACATTCATTCTTTCACTTTCTTGTTTATAGTAATAAAAAAAATTTATATGTCAAATGTCAAAAATGATTTCTGAGGAGTTTGGTGAAAACAACTACATCCAGCACCTTTTCGTCCCTCTTTGTGTATGTAGTTATATAATATAAAATAACATCACCACATTTATTGCTTTGGCCTAGGAGATAATTACCTTGACCTTTTCAACATGCGTGAGTCTGGGTGTGTACATATGTATATCTATCTTTCCAATCTAAATATCTTGATGTTTTAATTCACAAATAAAATTAAATCTCAACATAAGAACAATTCTGAGTTAGATAATGAGAATGGGTGCGATAAATAATATTAATTTTAGAGAGTTGCACAAGATCTTGGAGTAGTTTGGATTATACATTGATAAATATTTATATTTGTGATCTTGTAGACTCTCATTGAGAGCTTTGGAGTAACATTTGTGTAATTACCTGTACGCTAGGGAGTAACAGGTAACTCTGAATATTCTTCCATATACTTGTGAATTGTGTATGATTGTGAATGACTATTTTTCTTTAAAAAAAATGGACTGAATTATATGTATATGTGTATGAATTGTAAATTCTCAAATAGGTAATGTTACAAGTAAATTTCTCTGTAATTTCATTTTATTCGCATAGTTGATAATTTAATTATAATTAATGTATTGTTGGATTATTATTTCCTTTTTAGCATGTTTGAATATGTGATGATATTTGATATGAATAAAACATGATTTATTGTACCTTATCTTTTAATAATATTATATTTATTGATGATTAACTATAACTGTCATGGTGGTTGCATTTGTGATGGGTTGGAGTAAGGAGGAATCTGTATATTGAGATCTTTTACCGCGTGGTATGCCATCACTCGGTGCACAGTGGATGGTACTTGTCAGGGCCCCTTCTTTCATGTTCTCCTTTGGCCGGGATTTCATTGGAGCTGTGGGACATGTGACACCTCCTTAGTTGTATTCTTTTAAGGAGGGGAGCCATAGTCCAGACTTAAGCTCTACACCTTTGGCCGGGTGTATCTTAAGAACTGGTGAGCTTGGGACAATCCAGTCAAATGGATGGGTTTCTGTTGGACTATGTGTTAGCCTATGTCTCCAGTCAGCGGAATAAGGATGGACGGTGATATAAGGAAGGTTGCATCTTACATATTGCATATTGCATATTGCATAATTGTATATTACATGTTGCGATGAAAATACAGATTGATATAATGGTGATTAAACTTGTTTTTGTCTTGTATGAGAATTATGGTATATATGAATATATATGTAATAAGTTCCTTTTTATCATATGAGATTTGCTTGTGTACGATAGAAATTTTCAGTAGTTACTGAGACGTAGAATCTCATCCCTATATATTAACATTTTCAGGTGATTGTTCTAGTAGGAAGCAAGGGAAGGCACCTATGAAGTAAGCCTTAGAGGCTCTTTTGTGCTCCTAGAGCTCATGTTATGTCATTTTTATTGCCATGACACTAAGACTTCCGCACTTTATTTTGTTTTGTTGAAATATTTTGAGGATTTGATTTAACAATGAGACGTGGGCTTTATTTGAACTTATTTGTATTTTGATGGTTTGGATGTTGGACATCCTTGTTGGCGATATTTGAAATACTTTAGTTAAGTATTTGGTATTTTGATTTGAGGCGTTACATTTTTGGTATCAGAGACAAAACGTTCCATGGCTATTTTGTTAATTTTATAACTGTTTTTCTGTAAAATTTTTAAAGGTTGTGGCAATTTAAATATCATAACATGTGCACTTCCCTTTGTTTAGGTTTAGAATTCATTTGGTAACTTGTTTTCTTACCTAATATCCTAGTGGTGTTCTTCATAGGAGGGGAGGATGGTGAATACTCGAAAGACTAATTCAACTCCTGTTCCTCGCCAAAATGCTCCTCCTCCTCAGGATAATAGTGCCATCTTGTTGGAGTTACGGGATTTAGTCCTAGATGTGAGAGAGAAAGTGAATAGGCATGAAGAAGAACTAGCAGCAAGAAGAGGCCAAAGCGGTGATCATGATGAGGAGAAGAGTCCCATTAATGAAGATACTTCTACTGGTCAGCATTCTAGAGGTGGCAACCATTCATATACCGAATCAAGAGGCGGTAGCAGTTCCCATTCTCAGTACCACGTCCCATCTATTACTGAAGTTTGGGACAAATTCAGGAAGTTTGCTCCTCCAATGTTTGAGGGGAAGCTAGATCCAGTTGAAGCACTGGACTGGTTGAAGCATTTGGAAAAGATTTTCAAGGTCATTCATAAAAGGGCTATTGGGTAGACAATTGCTGATATCAAGGGCATTAGCCCCTCTATGTGCATGCACAAGATTTTTTTGGTAGAGAATCACAAGCCTTCCATTGAATATCAAAGAAGACTCAACCCTATTATGAAGAAAGTAGTGAAGAAAGAGCTTCTTAAATGGCTCGATGCTGGCATTGTATATTTTATTTCTGATAGTTCTTGGGTGAACCCAGTCCAATGCATCCCTAAAAAAGATAGTATGACTGTAGTGGCTAACACCCACAATGAACTCATTCCCACTTGCCCTGTGACTGGGTGAAGGATTTGTATGGACTACCGTAAGCTCAATACGGCTACTCGTAAGGATCACTTCCCATTGCCTTTCATTGATCAAATGTTGGACAAACTAGCTGGAAGGAAATTCTTTTGTTTTCTTGATGGTTATTCGAAGTACAACCAAATAGCAATTGCTCTGGAAGACCAAGAGAATACTACATTTACATGCCCCTATGGAACCTTCGCTTTTAAGCGCATGCCCTTTGACATTTGCAATGCACCGGCTACATTCTAATGGTGTATGATGGCTATTTTTGCTGACATGATAGAGCACACCATAGAAGTGTTCATGGACGACTTCACTATGTTTGGTGATTTATATGAAGAGTGCTTAGCCAACTTAGCTCAAGTCTTGAAGCGGTGTGAAGATACTAATCTTGTGCTCAATTGGGAAAAATGCCATTTTATGGTGAAGGAAAGCATTGTGTTAGGCCATCGTGTCTCCAAAAATGATTTAGAAGTTGACCGAGCAAAGATAGAGGTGATTGAACAACTTTCTCCACTTACCAATGTTAAAAGTGTGAGAAGCTTTTTGGGTCATGCTGGATTCTATCCAAGGTTCATAAAGGATTTTTCCAAAATCACTAAGCCGCTCTGTGATTTACTTGAGAAGGATGCTGACTTCAAGTTTGATGATGCATGTTTGAAAGCATTTGAAGATTTGAAAAGAAGACTTGTAACCGCTCCTCTCATTATGGCTCCGGATTGGAGTTTGCCCTTTATAGTGATATATGATGCTAGCGATTATGCAGTAGGAGCTGTACTTGAACAGAAAAAGGATAAAGTCTTCCATCCTATTTACTACACGAGCAAGACACTAGATGATGCTCAAGAAAATTACACTACCACTGAGAAAGAGCTTTTGACCATAGATATGTATTTCTAAGTTTTGGCCTTACTTGATTGGTGCTAAGGTGGTTGTCCATACTGATCACTCGGCACTAAGGTACCTCTTTAGTAAGAAGGACTCTAAAGCAAGGTTGATTTGATAGGTTTTGTTCTTACAAGAATTTGATCTTGAGATTGTTGATAGAAAAGGCTCTGAAAATCAAGTTGCTGACACTTGTCTAGGTTGAGTAATGAAGCTCAACATGATGGGAATCTACCCATTCATGAAACATTTCCAGATGAGCAACTCTTTTTACTGAGTCATTCTGAAACTCCTTGGTTTGCCTATATAGTAAATTACCTTATGAGTAGACTCATTTATGAGGACTTGAGCTATCACCAACGGAAGAAGTTCTTACATGATGTCAAGTTCTATCATTGGGAAGAACCCTTCCTATTTCACTATTGCGCTGATCAATTGATTCGAAGATATGTTCCAGAAGGTGAGCAACAAGATGTATTGAAGTGTTGTCATTCCTCTAAATATGAAGGCCACTTTGGCGGTACAAGAATGCTATAAAAGTCTTGCAATTTGGGTTTTTCTGGCCATCCTTGTTCAATGATGCTTATCAATTTGCTCTATCTTGTGACCGGTGTCAAAGGGTTGGTAATATCTCTAGGAGGAAAGAAATGCCACTCAACAATATGTTGGAAGTAGAATTATTTGATGTTTGGGGGATTGACTTTATGGGACCGTTTCCTAAGTTCTTCAACAATCAATACATTCTTGTCCAAATGGGTTGAGGCCATTGCTTCTCCAATAAATGATGCTAAAGTAGTGGTCAAATTCATGAAAAAGCATATCTTCACTCGCTTTGGTGCTCCAAGGGCTGTTATAAGTGATGGCGGCACTCACTTTTGCAACCATGAATTTAAAAATCTTTTGAAGAAGTATGGAGTGAAGCATAAAGTATCTTTAGCCTACCATCCTCAAACAAATGGTCAAGCTGAGATTTCCAATAGAGAAATCAAGAAAATCCTTGAGAAAACTGTGGGTATCACTCGAAAGGATTGGTCCATAATGTTAGATGATACACTGTGGGCCTATCGCACCACTTACAAGACACCTATCGGTATGTCTCCTTACCGGTTGGTTTTTGGGAAATCTTGTCATCTTCCTGTGGAGTTAGAACATAATGCCTATTGGGCTATTAAACAGTTGAATTTTGATGAAAAAGAAGTAGGTGACAAGAGGCTCTTGCAGCTTAATGAGCTTGAATAATTTTGTTTCCTTGCTTATGAAAGTTCAAGGCTTTACAAGGAGAAAACAAAGCGGTGGCATGACAAGAAGATTGTCTTTAAGTCTTTTGAGCTGGGTCAACAAGTTCTCCTTTATAACTCTAAACTGAAGATCTTTCCAGGAAAGTTAAGGTCTAGATGGTCTGGAACTTTCACTATGGTTCAAGTCTTTGACAAGGGTGTTGTGGAGCTAGAAGGACAAGATTGTGAGAGATTCAAAGTCAATGGACAGCGGTTAAAGTACTATTAGGGTGGCATGGTAGAGAGGCAAACCATCACTCTATCCCTCACTGATTCTACTTGACAAAGAGAAGAGTCAAGCTAAAGACTATAAATCAAGCGCTTCTTGGGAGGCAACCCAAGTTCTCAACATTTTTTCCGTTCATTTTCCTTTGATTTTTGTGTTTTAGTGGATTTATGTTTGGTTTTACCTTTTTGTAGGTAAGAAAGGTTTTCTCATGGCTAAATGAATTGCATTGCATTGGATTGGTGTACAATGTGTATTTTGATACAAGGAGTTGGAACTACAAAGGGGAGTAGAATTTTGCATTTCACACTCATTATATAAGTAGTACTATTGGTACTTTGATGATCATATGCAGGATGAATGTGAATTGGGATGGAATTTGCATGTTGTGACTTGAGCTTTGAAATTGACAATCATTGCTTGACTATGTTTGAGTAGTATATAATGGTGTTTCTTATGCTTTTCGATGTGGTTCAATGGCTTATGAAGTGAGTAGGGTGTTGTTGGTGGAATTTGGGGTGATTTGGGAATCATTTCATGCATTTTTGTTTTTGTGTGGTGTTGTCATAATGTTTTGATGTGATTGAATGGTGTGTGATAAGATTAAGGTGTCATTTGTGGAAATTGGGTGAGTTAGGATGATTTGAGACTCTTATTTTGCTGTCAGAATTTTTTTGTTTTGCTGTCATCCTTTGCTGATGCTTTACTGTGGCGAAGCTATAGCAAATGTTTGGTTTTTCTGTGATTTGTTGTGTGTCTGTGCTTGATGTTGCTTTGCTATGGCATATTAAAGGCAAAAGTAACCCATTTTTGCATGTTTTTGTGCAGTTTTCCAGTTTGCCTTGACTTCTTTGTAGCGTAGAAAAAGCGAAAACCTTCAATTTTACACCCCTTCGGTACAGTTTTCCTTGAGTTCGCCCTTGCTTCGCTATAGCGAATCGAAGGCGAACTTCCTCCATTTTTCACCCCTTCTGTGCAATTGTCCTTGTGTTCACCCTTACTTCACTATAGCAAGGCTAGGGCGAACACATGCCATTTTACACCCTTTCTGTGCATTCGACAGCCACAACAAAAAAACTTATTAAAAGAAATAAATAAATAATTTTTTTATTATTAATAAATAAATTTATCATCTCACCCTTATTTCACATTTCTTTTCCTTCTTTACCCTTATGAACCTACTCCACATATGGCCCACATTCATTTTTTCAAATTCAAAATTCTTCCCTCTTTTGTAAATTCCCTCCAATCCCAAACCCTAATTCTTCCTATTCCTCTTTCACTTTCAGCATTTCCTTCTCGTTTCACACCATCACATTTCTTCATCTTCAATGTGGCTCCCTCGGCCGCCCAGTTCTTCCCCTTTAGATCTATCGCCTTCACCAAACCCTCACTCGAGTTCCACACCGTCCTACTACCCTCAGATTAATCTCCCTCCATCCCTCTTTCACTATCAACTCCTCACATTCGAATTTCAGCTTTCACTCTCCCACCTCTATCGACCCATAAAGCCCTTGCATCTTTCTCTTTCGGTCTTCACCGTCCCCCCACACACCACCGTCATTCCTTACTCGCCCATCAGCTCCTTCCCTCCTCACCCCGCCACCCGTCGATCCTCTCCGTCGCTCTCCCTCTCCCCACTCCTTTATCCGAAAACCTCATAGCACCGACTCCTATTCTTCCTTCATTGTAGCTCATCTTCGATCTTCACACCCACCAACTACCGCTCCTCCGCAATCGACCAATCACCGTCGACCCGACTTTCCCTATCTTTCTCATTCATCTTTGACACTTATGCTTACCACCTTTGTCGAGCTTGCTTATCATCACCGCTCTCACTCCGCCATCCATCTCCAACCACCGTCGACTACCCCCATTTCCCAACTCCTCCAAAGACCCCCATTCTTCACAGCTTCCCCACCATCACCATCACCCCCTTCGTCACCCTCCTCCTTCGACTCGTCCTCCTAGCCACAACCCACAAACCCCTGATCTAGCTGTGTTCGGTGACTTCAGGCCATAATCTTCAAATTCCTCACTTGGTGTTCTGCTGGTGTTATTCTTTTTAGCCTCAAGGTAATTGCTCAATCTTAGAAACATTTAGCTTTTGGGGAGTGTGTTCAGGATTAGTTATGAGGAGGTTAGGCTAGGACTTAAATTAATGCATGTCTTGTAGGCTTGAACAGGTGAAACACGTCCTGGGCTCAGCAATGTTGTAAACTGACTGATGTCTTATGCTTGGGAAATCCTTGTAGATGCCTAGTTGAGCTTGACTGATTTAAAAATTTACTCAGAGTTTTTAAGCAGCATGATGCATGTAAGCTTGAATTGAGGTGGTTAGTTTGGGTTGGACTGCTATTAGGAAGTGTGATTCGTGACGTTTAGGTTTGGACAGATAGATGGCATAGGACTTACATTGTAATGAACTGCCCATTTTGGATTTTGAGACATCATTGTTGAGATTGACACTGTTGATGTTGATGAGAATTAGAACTTCAATGTCTTTGTTGGCTCGCCCTTTGTGAATTCATTTTGACATATTACTCTTGGATCCTGTTTTGATGTTTTAAGTATTTGCACTAAATTCTGTTTTTATATCAGTCTGGATTTTGAGACATTAGTGCTAATATCTTTTGTGCATATTGAAAAGTAGTTCGAGAGCCTCTTAAACACACTTGTTGATCAGTCAGTTTTGTGAGGTCTCCTTTTTACCTCATTACTGCTTTGGGATCCTTTTTGCTAAATTTGGATCTGTTTTGATGTTGCAAAATAACTACTGATTTTTCATGGTATTTCAAACGGTTGTATGTATTGCCTTGGTTCCATTGTTTAGTAGTTGCAACTGAAAACGAACCAACATTAGGCAGACGTTTTGCACTAAAAATTTGACACAAGTTTTGCACTTAACTTTGTATATGAGAACCAAATTTCACATCCTCTTAGTGCTTTCAAAATTCATGGTTTTATGTTACATGATTCCAAGAGTTTCGTGCTTGAGATTGAATTTGCCAGCTAGCAAGTCCCCTCCTTTTAATCTGAATGGATGGAACTTCTGTTGAGGGTGACTTTTAGGCTTGAGGGACTGTTGAGAGCTGAAGCATTTGGAAGTGAGGATAGGTATAGGACTGGAATTATGAATTGCCATGTTAAGGTTCTTAGAAAGCTGTAAGTTTGGGGGAACTTTTTCTTTTTAGGACTAGTGTTTCTCTTTTCCTTTTCTTGTGGTAGTTATAGATTGTTCATGGTTTTTGTGTGTGTTTTCTTTAGTTTTGATTTCGTGCAGATAATGACCAAGTGCCAAGCTGCTCCTAAAAAGCCAGAGCCTAAATGGAAAAAGGCCGTTGCCACACCTTCACGTCTTTCACCTCTACCAACTCCATTTTTTGCTACTAATGGCTAACAGTTGTTTTGTGTGCTAACTCTGTAATTGTCATTGGCTATCCCTATAATAGGTTTGAATGCGGGCGTTGATGCCCTTTATTTGAATGGATGATTAGTTGCAATTGTGCATATACTGTTTGATGCACCTCTGATACTGCTGTGAATATTACTTGTAAATGTGTACAGGTTTGAGTGCTGTTTGCGTACAGGTTTGTGAATGTTGATCTTTCCTTCAACCTAAGTTGATAGTGAGGACACTGTTGATTTTGAGTTTGGGGGAGGGAAATTGTGAAAATTTTAAAATGTAAAAATTTTGAATGTGAATAGTGAGTGCACAGGGATATACAGGTAGTTTTGATGTATAGTTTGATTGAAAAAATGGGTGAAATATATGAAATTTCACAAATTTAAGCCTTTGCTTGGAAAATTGTAAAGAAAAGATCTTTTGAATTGGTTAAATTGTTTGTTTAGGATTGCATAAATGGTCCTATGATTGGATAGCTATTTAGCATTATGCTTGACAGGAAATTGTGATTGATATGCCTTGTTAATGAGTTATAATGTTGGAGTGAGTTCCTAAGGAATTCTATTGAGCATAATCTTACACTATTGGAGTCACGAATGTTTTAAAGGCTTTTGTTGAAGAAACTCTTGGTAAACTAGCTTATATACCTATTTTCAAATATACAATTTCCAAATCTACTTTAGAATTTTTCAAAGCTTATGGTGCATCTCATATGGTTTTGAAAAATGATCTAGGCATTTCGTTAAAAAGCGTTTGAGCCTTTCAAGCTATCCTGTATTGTTATTCTTCCATCTTGAACCAAATTTTGAGCCTTTATAGAAAAACTAATATAAATATTCTTATTGAAAACCAATTCACTTCCCTAACCCCTAACTTGAAAACCCACGATACACCTTGCTTTGAGATAAAAAAAATGGTTGATGTGTGAAAGGGTAAGTTGTGAATATGAAATGTGTAAATTGTTGAGGGTTGAACAAAGTGTACATAAATTTTCACGCCCTTATCTCAATTTCAACCTTTTTTAGAGTATTTACGGAAAACGATATGCGGTTCGGTAGGCAACACAGGAATAATATAACTATACTGATAATATATGCATGATTATATAAATTCCCCATAGGGGTTTGTACATGATACTTATGATTAAGGTAGCCGCACAAGGCTACTAGGGTGTCTAAACTCATCCCTGTGAAACGGAGACTTCTTCCCGTCTTTGTTCCACTACTGTAATCCCCTCGTACGGTACTCTGTATTGTTGTTTGCATATCTTCTGTCGTCTCCTGTCTAAATTATTGGTAGGGGAGGGTGAGATTTGAGAGAATCTCAGTAGGAAACACATACCATAATGCATGCATGATTGATGCTATGTGTATGACATGTTAGCTTTATCTAGATGTATGCCCCATAATGACATTTCTGCATGCTCACTGTTTCATACAACAAGACTATGGCCACATCAAAAACAGAAACAGAGCTTCATTTATTCAAATATGCTCTAAAAAATCAAGTAAAACAATCACATACATCACTACACAAGCAGAGATATCAAATACATGCAAATAAGGTAGTCCCCTACCTCCAATCTTTCTCCTCGATTTGTGTGCCAACAGCTCGGAGCTCCATATTCGATCTTACAATGTCAAATGTACTATTTAGACACTAGTGTTTCTGGGGTTATATGAGTCTATCTTGAAAAATTACTAAAATACTCCCGGGGACCTGGCCCCGTCGTACCTGGTCCGGATGTACTTTTATCGAAATTCTAACCTGGGCTATCCTGACATATTTTCACCCAAGGAATCCATTTTCAGACTTGGAATTACCAAATTCACTGTAAAAAGACAAAATTTCCCTTGGCGGCCCTTATTTCAGTGTTTTAGGGGCATTTTTGTAATTATGCTTTCTCGGCCTTTTCTAAAAAAGTGCCCAACTGTAACCCCACCTAATTTTCCCTCCTGAATCTAGTGGAACTATTAAATCATTGAAAATCCAACTGTAAGACTCATTTACAGTGATGGCCGAAACATATGGGTTTTAAGGGGTAAATCGGGGTTTTTCAGTTTCGGCTCCGTAAACGCATTTCTTTATATTCCTAACCACTTTATTAACTATTCCATTAGGTTAAAACTACCATTTAGTACTAATTTAGGCAGCATAACAGCCCCACACACCCATTTTCCATTTTTACAATCAATGACAATCCGACGAAATTTCACCGATTAAATTGTCTATAATAGTTAGAATAGTCAATATGCAAGAGTTTGGAAGTTACTTCAAGCTCTCACTTGCTTTTCCTCTTCTTGGCTGAAAACCCTAACCTTACCAACTCCAAAAATCTTGCTTCAAACACCTCAAACAACATAGAAGATAAGCTTAGGAGAAGGATTATACACGTTAGGTACGAATTCACTGAAGAAATCGACATATCTCGTGAGTTTTCTCCTCTCCTTCTCTCTCTATGTTTAGCTGCTATTTGCGTCAGTTTAAGCTGAAGGAAGAAGAAGGAATATGCTTATATAATAGCTTATGTCATATTTTAATCATTTTCCAAAAATTCGGATTAATTGGAAATTCTGGCAGATTTTTGCCCAATCTTTGAAAAATCATAACTAATTATAGAAAAATAGAAATGGAGTGATTTCAAAGCCTATAGAACCCTTATTGAGTCTAGTTTCAAGGAAAAATATAGACTTTTGCTGGATGGAATCACAAAATTCTCAGAATTTCAATCTTTGCATACTGTTCCAGAAACTTTACAGTTTTTATGGGCTAAATTCAAAAATTCATAACCTTTTGTATATAGCTTTAATTGAGTCAAATGACCTATCAAATTAAAGCTTAGGATGTCTACTTTCATCTTGTAAAATTTCATAATTTTTTATCATCATTTGGGCATTCAAAATCGCATGACAAGCTCACTACCTCATAGGCGATTTCACCGAAAACATAATTATATTCTCTAAAGTTCACCATTTTACTTTCTTAATACCCCAAAGATATAAGAATTATTAGGGAATAGATTTGGGACATCTACTAAATTGGGGCTTAGCAATCCACTTAATTTAGGCTTATTCCCAAGCCTCCAATCTTAAAATTTGGGATATTACATAAATCAAGCCAATACTCAAAAAAAAAAAAAAAATCAAAGAGGCTTGGTAGAAAGAAAACAAGTTAGTTCAATTTTGTTGAAAAAAAAAAAAAAAGAAGTTAGTTCATTTATCTCAAAGTTTTTGTATTTATTCCTTTTTCCCTTCCATTCAAACACCATAAACCCATGGCCACGTTACAAGCCTAAAAGTCCTTTTGATTTTGATACCATATGAGGTAACTTGTAAGTAGAGAAGGATGAAAAGAGGATAGTGAAGTTGTAGAGTTGAAAATTTGTATATGAGTTGGAGTATTATGTGCGACTGAGATAGAATCCGGAGAAATGTCTTTTGATTCCATACACACACCCACACTCAAAGGACTCTTAAAAAACTTGCTCAAAGATTATAAGACATTCATCTTGGCATATTCTCTCAAGTTCTTGTTTGGTGTGATCTTTAGAGCAATGAATAAGGGCATGAACATATCTTTAGATAAGCAATTTATGAATTCATGTTACATATGTGAATTTGCTTGAGACAAGCAAAACTTAAGTTTGGGGGAGTGCTATTCTCTGGAAATTCTTGTATTTCATCATATTTTTCTTATATATTTGTGGTTTTAAACTAAAATTGTGCATAAACTTTATACATATGAAGGAAAATATGAAGTGATGAAAATACTTTGAAAAGTGCAAATTTTGAGCTAAATGTATAGGGTTTTAGATTAAATGGAAGAAAATTGGAAAGCTCATAAAATCCTTCTCTTTGTAGGAGGATGAGGACAAGAAATGGAAGCTTACAAGGATCCTTGGAGGTGGAGAAAAGAAGAACAAAAGCTAAAAAGGAAGATCAAAGTAGCTTGAAGGTGCCCCCGGTCGCTTTTGCTACACCACAGCGAAGTAAAAGTGACAACACATCAAAAATAGGCCCTTTTGACTGCGTACGCTGTGGGTTCGCTATGGTGAAGCAAAAGCGAAAACACATAAAAAATAAGCCCTTTTGACCGCGTAAGTTGTGGGTTCGCTATAGCGAAGCGAAAGCAAAGTTGCGATACTGCAATTGTGCGTTTTGAAAAACTGAAGTTGCAGCTTGTTTTTTAACCTAATGGAGCCGCTGAAATGAGGACATTCTGCACAAGGAAGAGGCTGAGAACCACAAGGAGGCTTCTTGGAGAGCTTGAGAAAGATTTTGGTGCTTCTTGGAGGAGATTCTTGGAGAAATTCAAGATTTTCTTCTCTTTTTCTGGTTTTTTTCCCTCTTTTCTTCCCATTTGCTGATATGGATATAACTTTTGAGTTTAGTTTTGGGTTTGTATTGATTATGAGTAGCTAAAACTCTCATTTAGGATTACTTCTACTTATTATATGGATTAAAACTACTATATTTTCTTGTTTTTGCTGGTTGTTGAGAATATATGCTGATTTTTCTCTATGCTTAATTACTATCTTGTGCTTGATCACCACATGATTAGTTTAGTTCAATTGAATGATGCTTGAGAGAGCTATTTTGGTTGTAGAACTTGAGAAAAATCATGCTAGATTTGAAGTTTAAGGATTAAATGGATGATTTGTTGTTAGAATAGAGATATATCTAACAACCTAGGATAGTCTAATGAAGAATTGCTTTGGGAAAGATGATTTTCATTGATGATAGATAAGAGATTGAATATTGTTAATGAAGATTAAAAATCAATCTTGACTTGAGAGAGCTTGATTGATGATCTTAGAATTTTTGACTAGCATATGGACTCACACAATTAGCATAAGTGAATCAATTGCATAGTTTCATGAAATACAATGAGAAAGAAGTAATCCTAAGCCTTTAAACTTTGAAGTAGAATCAATTTTACAATCACCTTTGTTTTATTTTATTGTTTTTAGCAAATTTTCTTAATTGACATACTCAATTTCAAATAATTTCATTCAACCTAGTTAAGAACATGGTTACAATAATTAACTCACTTTCGTCATAGTCCTTGTTGATCAATACTCATTTACTCACTAAATTATTACTTGCAACCCGTGCGCTTGTGGAAGCTAAACGGCGAACAATATTTTTTTAGTTATACCCATTATGTTACCAAACTGATTGTAATTTTAACTTTAATGTATTTTTTCAGCTTCAAAAATTACTAAATACTTTTTTTGTGTTTTTACCTCTTAAAATATTTTTCTAGCTATACCAAGTGTGTTATCAGACTTATTACATTTTTACCCTGTACTTTTTCAGCTTCAAAAATTACTTTAAAATATTTTTTTTTGCTTTTAACCCTTTAAAATATTAGTCCAGCTGTATCCAGTGTGTTATTAGACTGATTACATTTTTACCCTTAATATATTTTTTCAGCTCCAAAAATTACTTGGTGCTTTTAACCCCTTAAAATATTTTTTTCAGTTGTACCCAATATATTATCAGAATGATTGCAATTTTACCCTTAATGTATTTTTTCAACTCCAAAACTTACTTTAAAATATTTTTCCAGAAGCATATAATATTTTAAAATAATTTTTAAATAGTTACTTGATTTTTTTAAAATATTTTTCCACCCACTCTTTCTTCCATTATCACAAAAGTCATTTATGTTCAAATCAATCTAAACACTCACTTACTTTTACAAAAGTCATTTATACAATCGTCAATCCAAATATAAATTACATTATAAAATTTGATTTTTATTAAAAGTATGATTATAAAAAATCAAATAAAAAAAATCATTTTTTCATCGCTGTTCCAAACACACGCTTAGTCGATGATCCTTAAAATCTGGAAAATGTATAAAATACTTAAGTGTCACTACTTTCTAGTATGCATGAAAATATATAGGGAGATTTACACTTAGGTCCCATGCAAGAAAAAAAATGAAAAAATGGTCCCTATAGATTGTAAAATGAAAAAATGGTCCCATGGAGTTGTCAATACAGGCTCCTGGAGTTGTTAATGACAACTCCAGGAGCCTGTATTGACAACTCCATGGGACCATTTTTTCATTTTGCAATCTATAAGGACCATTTCTTCATTTCTCCTCTTCCTTGGGACTGGGACGTCACTGTCATTCTCTCAAATATATAATGTCAAATTCAGAGACTATGAGACAATTAATTTTCAAATATATAATGTCAAATTCAGAGACTGAGACAATTAATTTTTACAACAGTTATTTATGGACAATTTCCATTAGTATATCTGCGTGGGGCCCGGGCAGCATGGGCACGTCCAACTCCATCACATCTGGCCACGCCAAGTGGGATTAGACAGGGAGAAAAATAGGTGGATCATATTTGCGATTTTGGTGTTATGGACCAGGCCATTAAATAGACTGATTTGATAAAACGCGCGCGCGCGTGTGGACGACCAAATGCAAATACGAGGTGGTTGTTCCATTAACTCCATCCCCCAACAATAGTGACAAAGATGAAGCAGCATCCGCCTTAAGGTTAGGTGGCCACACATGCTTTCGCTGATAGAAAGTGGAGAAGAAGCAAACACGGAGCCACAAAACTAAAACCCACTCCCATTAATTAAAAGCCGAGCTGCGGTTTGTTTCACACTGGCCTAATCAAGAAATTGTCAAATTAAAAAGTCATTTGATGAATGTGGGGGAATGAGAGCTTTAGAGGAATGATGAGTAGACATCAACAAACAGCATTGCTTGTGGTGAAAGAGTTCCAACAGCAGGTGGCGTTAGCCATATGAATATGATATTGCTTCTTCTCTTTTTATCCCAGAAAACACAGTAAAGAAACTTTGGAAAGCCTGAAAACTAGCAAGAGCATTAGTAAGAATTATGCAGCAATTAGCTGTTGCGATTCCCAATAGACTCGTAGGCCCTTTTCTTCTTTTTGGGGTATGTGTTGCGCTGCTCTTCCTCCTGCACTCAAACAAGCTGATGAGGATATTTCTGATTTTTTGAAGGAACGCCCTACCGTGGAAAAAGCAGTCAACAGTCACAAAAAGCTAATGCCCAACCCTGTAAAAACAATACAACAAAAGTGAAATGAAAGGGGCAGCCACCTGCTGGCTTTGGCTTTGCACGAAATACCAGCTCAAATTCTCAAAACATATCCCTTACTTTTTGAAACTAATAATAAAGCAAGGAAGCAACATCCCCTGCCCTTTTATTCAAAATATATATTTGAATAGTCTTCCATGGCTTTCATGACAAGGGTCTAGCAAAATTTCAAGGGATCATTTTTTACAAACAAGATGTGTGCATAAAACACAATCATTGGAACAATCCTTCCATTATGAGGCCTACAAACTGAAATTGTGGGATTGAAAGCAAATGCTGGTAAGCCAAAAAAAATAAAGAAAGAAAGAAAGCACACGCCGGTAACTAAATAAGGAAATCAGAGGGCAATCACTAATCATGGAGTTATCATTCTACAGTCAACACAAGATCTTCGTATAACAATGTTCCCCTACACACAAGTCAAGAAAGCTGTTCCATCTCCAGAATCTGTAAGAGTCAAACTGACACGATCAAATCCAAATTAAAGGAGCACATTTTTTAATCAGACGTATCAGTTAATTATAATCTGCCGGCCCCTTAAGAGCAATGCAACATGATTGATTGTCTGTGAAGCAAAAAGAGAAGGACCCTTCTGAGTAACAGATCGCTGACTAAATACCACAATTTGGTCTACAAGAAAAGCATACAGTATAATATTCACTCAATCATGGTTTTACCATCAATAAGAGTATGTTTAGGAACACTTATTTTTTAAATATAAATATTTATTATGCAAGCCGAAATAAAATTTTTTTCACATACTCACCTCGTATACCGTGAATCATGATTTATAAATACTTATCACCCAAAAATAAATTATCCCAAACTTATATGATCGAGTACGAACAGTTGATGTAATAAAGTAGCAGCGTCACATCAATAGCTGAATTTTCTAACAAACAAGCCCGAAGGAACATAAATTATTCAATGAAAGGAAACAAAAAGTGGAAGAGGCGTGGAAACTATTCTATACAAAAGAAGGTGATGCATCATTTGATATTCAAAAGAAGATGGGATCTAATTGTGGAAATAAACTAACACATTTTTGACCCAAAAAAAAGAAAGAAATAAACTAACACATAAATATCTAAAGACAATCATGATTTGCAATAATTTTTTTTAATAACTGGATTACAGACTAAAACTATACATAGTTTCATGACCCCTCAACATTTGCCCCCTTCTAACTAAAGCCTACATAACCACTAACTACTATAGAAAACACTAAACAGCAGCCTAATTCTTGTATCTCGCCAAATTAAACGAAAGTAAACCTTGAAAATGATACAGAACTTCATTCCCATGGTGGAAGAAGAACTATGTCGACCTACTATTAAGAAAACATTGAAACAAAAAAGAAGTAAGTGACTAAAATCAGAGGAGCCTTAGACTCTAAGCAAATAAACACTGAGTTCAGGGACTCCGTTACAGTCAGGATTCATCATGTAAAAAGCTTCAGAGTCTCTAGAACCAACGACCCTCTCAAACTTAGCTCTCATGTACATGAGTTCGCCATCAGATTCAGACCCAGTTTCATGGTTCCCACCAGGCAGGACCCCAGCACCCATTGAGATTGGCTCCACAGCTTTCAAAATGTCCCACTCTCTGTCGCCACAGTCTCTTTTGGAAGCAAAACCACACTTCTTCCCGTTGCAATAGGTCTTCCACAGAGGCTCTTCCAGTAATCTCAGAGATTTCTTTGCTTCCTCTTGCTTCAATTTGTCGCATTCTAGAGTGATTCGAACCAAGCCAGACGCCATCTCGCGAACCAAGCCACTGATGGGCGTGGCGAGCTCGATTAGGAAGGCAGGTCGCGAGGTGGGGTCCTTCTGGAAGGCGAGATGCACGTGACCTCGTCGATTCCCAAAGAGTGTGCCGACGACACGAGGGCCGAGAGCGAAAGACGGGTTGGAACGGTTCTTATGGAAGGCGGTGAGAACAGATCGGAGCCTAGAAAGTGCAAGGGCCTGGAGCTTCCTCCTGGAGGCAAGAGGTACAGGTTTTTGGTGATTGTTATGGTTATGGAGGATTTGAGAGATGGACTGGGAAGAGGGAGGGGGGGCTTCGTCATCAGCGTCTTCGTTTCCGAGGTGCTTGGAGGAGTGAGAGTGTCTCTTGGAGGAGAAGTCTTGAGAGGCGGTGGCCATGTGAGTGTTCATAGCAAGAGAGGGAATGAAAGGAACAGAAGATAACGCAAAGAGAGAGAGGGAGAGAGTTCTGATGGAGAGGAAGAAAATGGTGCCAAGGAGGGAGTGAGGAGACAAATGCATTCGATATTTCACTTTCGAGTGGGGGCAGGGCAGCCCCTCTCAGGGTCAGGGTCTCAGGGACTGGGCTTCTTCAACCCGTCACTCTTTTTTGACTTCATCGCCGGAAAATGGCTGTCGCAAGATCTGACGGCAATAGCATTGACGATTATTTATAAACATATTTTTTCTTTAAAGGATAAATTTTAACATCAAAACAAATGAAAGACAAAGCTCTAGCTATCATCATTTAGCCCTCGGGTGAAGGATATGGGCCCCCTTCATTCCCAATTATTAGTTTTTGGTGCCAATTTCCGTCCAACCGGCTATGATAATAACATTCCATTCCACTCTTGCCAACTTTTTCACGAACATAGCGGCCCTGCACGTTTTATTATTATTTTTACACAGTCAACGTAAACATACATGCATAGTTGGACTTGAGTTTGGAACCTCGCAGTGCAAGATGAAAACGCTTTGTCATTGGGGCAACTGGTCATTTGCTACTATTATAAATTATCTAGGCATAATATAACAAATAATAAAAGAGATGAGTCTAACAATCAACAATATTCTCTGATTTTTCTGCGTATTGCATGCCTATCTATGTTTTTACAGTTTGCGAACAGACGAATACATTTAATCGTGAATAACATTTATATTCCGAAATAAGGTTAATAGAAGATATTTATATATAGATTTTTCTACAGATTGCAAATTGATTTCTGAATCAAACACAGCAGTATGCTGAGTACTAATGATACACGAATGGCGCTGGGAGCAGATTCAAGAAGCCATGGATGGTTCGTGTAAGAGGAGCTAGTGAATATCAATATGATGATATGAAGAAGCCAATGAGCACATTCATTTATTTGCGTTGTGTTTCAAATTTTGCTCTCCCAATCGTCAGCTCCTGAAGGCCAAATCTAAAAACAAACACTTTTTTCACCTCCACATCATTAATTCCTTATGAAGTACTAGTAGATCAAAATCGACAGTTAGGAATAATGGGGAAATTAGCTCTTGCATCCAAGGGAAGGACAACTCTTTTTTTTTTTTTTTTTGTGGATTCAAGACAATCTAATTATGCAGAGGAACCCGAAAATATAAGCTCGCCAGCTCTCAGCTTCAACTTTAAAGCAATGAACAAAAATTACATCCGACTAGTTAGATGAAAAAAATAGTAAATCAGTACCTTGTTAGGTTTATATTTAAGAAAAAACACGGACGGAATAAAGAACTTGTCAAGAGCTGGTTGAATCAGTCGTGAGGTAATTACTCAAATTCTTTTTATTTTCTTAATATTTTAAACATGTTTCTAAACTATACGTTGCAGAAAGGAGATAAACACAAAAAATCACTAATACATATTTTGTTATCATTTTTAACCTTATTATTTAATGAGTATATAATGAAATTAAAACATACTACGGTCAATTCAATAAAGCCATAGAATCATAAACCAAGGTCTCAGTCGGCCCCGGAATGTTAAGTATACAGGGAGGGTTTCCTTTCCAGCTTCAAGGGGTGTCATTGATTTGAAAATCGTGGGTAGCTCACCACAAGAATTCGGATAAGGGATCTGTGCAATCAATAATTGCACCGCGGCCGCTCATTATTCATTTGTATAAAGAAAGGCTTTTGGAATATACTTTGAAAGTCGCCATATGGAAAAAGACATGAACAGGACGGAGCCATTAATAATTGAAGGTTGGGCGAATTAATACCAGTAGAGTCTATCATTAAAATCAAAGCCAAAAGTGGTTAGCACGTGTGAAGATACAGGGGGGAGGATTGTGAGGAACTCACTCTAATTACATACAATACATACATACATCAACTTACAAACATGGATTCATAGATGGAATTACAGCACATCCCCGTGGGGCAGCCATAGCCCATAACCGGTGAATTGTTATTTGTACACAGCTACCATTTAAAATTAGAATTAGAAGCACCCATGTGCTTTCCAATAGAATAACAAGGCTCCTAACTAAAGTCAGCTCTCTAAACTTTGGTCACCATCTGGCTGCTGCTTGGTGGAAGCAAGTGCCTCACCATTCATTCTGGCACGTGCCTCCGCAAACATCCTTTGCTGCTCCGCTAAAGCTTCCTCCTCCGTCATTTCTGCTCCATTGCTCCATTTCCCTCCTTTTAGGGAGTCCTGCTGAAAGATACCCCACCATAACCAGGTCAGACAAATACTTTTCATTCCCCAACCGAGAGGAGTTGCTATATGTCACTTTTACCAACTCAACATGCAAAAGAATCGTCCATTATTAAACACTTACCATGGTCTCACTCTTGTGCTGTTCATACGCTGCATAAACTTCCTCATTATACTCACCAAATCCAAGAACCTGAATGATATACAAGCATATCACTAATGAAACATCACATCCATCAGGCAACTACCATCCATTCTTGACCACTTAAATCAAATAAAACGTTGTAAAAAGGAAAAAAGAAACTCAAGCACAGAAAAATACATACACTAGCATATACTGGCCAGAAAAGGGGGGCCACGGGGGGACACAAGTATATAGCTTGTAAATAGCCTAATTGGCAGAATCAACTGATGAGAGAAGAGCTCAAATACAACAACGGTGGGCAAGGAATCATCCCAAACCATATTTAAACCATATACCCCACAGCCTGCATAAACAGCACTGTACCGACAAACTTTACACACTCCTTGCTACCAGAACGAATGAACTTAAGAGCTAAAAAACAATCTAGATCGGTTGGACAAACCCTATGCTGATTAATAATAAATGCAGAAAAAGATTATTGAATCTTTAAACTCCAAAGACACATAATGAAAAATACAAGGACCCGTCTTGATTGTCACACAACATGCAGAATACAAGGATCAAAATTAAGCATGTACCAAAATCCTCATGTTTCCTATCATCTGAAGACGCCTCCTGTAGTCCAACATATCACTAGTCCACCCAAAATGAAACTCTCTGTTGGTAATACACTACTAAAAGCCAATATGATACACTATAAAATCCTTTATAAACATATGCTGCCCCCAAGAATTAACACATCCATCACAACCTAAAAATTCAAACACTAGACAAAGACAATTTTACAGCGAATGTGTTAATGCTAATAGCCTATGACTTGATTATAGCATGACAAAGTATAATTTCAAGGAAACAAATCATGATAACATGAATCCAAAACACAACAAATTCAAGATTAACAGTTATGTCATGATCAAAAAGACACATTAATGCATCAGCATAACAAACGAAAGCTGTAGGTGAAACAACACATGATGAACTCTAAAGATAAATGTACACACTCATACAATCATAACCAGAAGCCCAGAACAGAATCCACTTGCCAAGCTTGAGAGAAATGTTGTGGATAAAATACCTCTAAAGCCTTCAATACATGCTCAGGTGCAATTGTCCTTTTCTCCTCTCTACCACAGACTTCGTTGGACTCTGATGACACAAGATTTATAAACTCTACAAAATATTTAACAACCAACAAAAGAATATTCAGTATGAGTGTAACAAGAATACAAGGCAGAAAGGGCCACACTTGCCACCACAATTGCTACGTCACGAACAATCTAGGTTCAGATTTAAACTAGAAAATGTTCAACGAAACATGCAATGCAGTTCCAGACATATAATGATGTTTATTTAGTCATTCTTCATCATTTACGTACCAAAACTAGCCCTAGAAAAGAGTCAAAACAGCTATCAAAGTCAGTTTACCAAATCAATGATATATGACACAAATGACAGAATAATAAGTTTATCAGTTTATGTGCCCATGCCACCAAGATGCCCAAACTTCAACCCTAAAAGAAAATACAAACCAGTTGCTACAGGAAATATTCAATAAATGCTGAACAGCCAAGGGCAATGACTTCCGTAATTAAGTAGGAAAGTGGGGGAAGCCTATGGACTATAGAAATAATAATTTCAAACACAATATAACTGAAATGAAAGCAACAAATGTTGCATATACTCACCTACACAACACTCAATCAACAGATCTTGAGCATCTCTTGCAACACGTACATCAGGGGGCAACATTTCTTTAATAATTTTTGTCATAGTTGCTGGCAAAACATCACAATGTTTTCAGTATAGGAAATAAATCAAAGTGCATAATCTTTGAAAAAAGCACACACATTTGAGCCTTGCCTCAAATCCCATTCAAAATTTAGAAAACAAACGCCAATGTTAGTCAGCAATACTTCTTAAATTACACTACGCAGAAAATCAATGTGTACCAATGTCAATACCTTACAAGCATCAGAAAGAAAGCCAATCTTAAAGTTCAACACTCGGATCACAGAATGAAGCTTTTAATTGTTTTTTTTTTTTTGTTTGGGGAGGGGGGGGGGGGGCGTACACTTCACGTTACATTTAACCACTACGCTGTTTGTCATGCCGTGGTGTCCACTTAAAGCTAATTTCTTTTGTTCACTAGTTATCAATTAACATCCAAACATCAAAGCATTCAGAAAGTTTTAAGCATAGACATTTTTAAGTTCACAATCCCTAAAACGCAAATTTCTGGAAGACATAGTTGCTTTGGTCATACACGGAGGTATACAGTCAGACATCATGACTCACGAGATGCCACATATAGAGCTTTATGCAACTATCAAGAGTAGACATCTCAGCACAGATGCAAATATTGTATGAGTATGTCACCCAGAAAAAATTGTACGAGTAAGTTGAAGGAAAAAGATGCCATATCTTAGGGTTCGAGTTACTGAAGGAGGGTCAATTCAAATGACCTCAGAAACTAAGGATTATATTGCTTCTGACATCAATAATTGAGTTGTCATTTTCCGTAAGTCATGACAATAATCAAATTCAGCCAAATCGGGTATGCGAAAAAATACAACACTGCAGAGAACCGACCTCAACGGTACAAATGTTAGGAACAGAAGTTCGCCCGTGCGAGAAAATAATTGATTGCAGAGAACATCTTAATACACTAACCAATAACAGTGCACTTAAAATCACCAACAAGGAAAGAAATAGAAAGAGAAGGCACCTTTGGGAAGAGAAGCATCTTCCTTTGATTTCCCAATGATGTCCATGGGGTCCATCGTTTCACCTTGAACCAATAAACGAAACAATCAATACCCAAGAATCGAATAAAATGAAAAGATGACAGATCTGAAACAGAGCGACGAAAACGGACGAAGAAAGAGCAAACTCACCGGCGTAAGGGGTCGAACCGATGAGGACGAAGAACCTGAAACTGCCGAACGCGCAGAAAGAAGACGATGAAACCGATCAAAGAACTGAGACGCAGGAAGAACATGTTGAGGAGGGGGCACATGGTTGATAATATAGGGAAGGACATGGCGATGGTTTCGCAGGATAAGAGAACAAGTTCTCGCTCGCACGCGATTAGGGCAACCGCACTCTCCAAGAAGCGTTGAGGTTATCTTTCTACGCGCGGGTAGAGCGCGTCAACAGTAGCACGAGACCCGGACTGACAGCATCCGAAGTGTGAGGAGCGTGGACATGACGCGCGACGTAACCTTCCTACAGTTAGCTGGTTATGTTCCGGCTGACGGGGGAATCGTGAGGATACTGGATAGAGGCTCCTTTCTTTTGTTTGCTTCTTTTTTTGGGCTAAGATTTTTCAGTGAGCGGAACCCACCCCCCAAAATTTTGTTGACCAACGTTATTTTTCATGGGCTAACAGAAATAGTACAATTTAATTAAACAAAAATGTATAGCGGACATGTTTTGCTATTTGTGGGTTGGGCATCAGCCAGCCCAGTAGTCTGGATAAACGATTGATCAATCGGGCTAAGTTGAATTTGACCCGGTACAAGTGCACAGCAGCCAGAAATTAGTTCATAAATAAGTTTTAAAGTAAAAAATTTCACTTCACCTATCGGCAATTAGGTTTTTACCCAAAAAAAAAAAGTACATGCATTTACTAACCTTCTTCAAAATTATGAGTGCTCAGAAATTATGCATTATTTTTACATAATATTTAATTAAGAAATCAATTCAAATTGGATTGTCCCTCTAAAATATTACGAGACTATACTTATATTAAGTTCCTTATATCCATTACGTAACCTTCCTACAGTTAGCTGGTTATGTTCCGGCTGACGGGGGAATCGTGAGGATACTGGATAGAGGCTCCTTTCTTTTGTTTGCTTCTTTTTTTGGGCTAAGATCTTTCAGTGAGCGGAACCCACCCCCCAAAATTTTGTTGACCAACGTTATTTTTCATGGGCTAACAGAAATAGTACAATTTAATTAAACAAAAATGTATAGCGGACATGTTTTGCTATTTGTGGGTTGGGCATCAGCCAGCCCAGTAGTCTGGATAAACGATTGATCAATCGGGCTAAGTTGAATTTGACCCGGTACAAGTGCACAGCAGCCAGAAATTAGTTCATAAATAAGTTTTAAAGTAAAAAATTTCACTTCACCTATCGGCAATTAGGTTTTTACCCAAAAAAAAAAAGTACATGCATTTACTAACCTTCTTCAAAATTATGAGTGCTCAGAAATTATGCATTATTTTTACATAATATTTAATTAAGAAATCAATTCAAATTGGATTGTCCCTCTAAAATATTACGAGACTATACTTATATTAAGTTCCTTATATCCATTACGTAACCTTCCTACAGTTAGCTGGTTATGTTCCGGCTGACGGGGGAATCGTGAGGATACTGGATAGAGGCTCCTTTCTTTTGTTTGCTTCTTTTTTTGGGCTAAGATCTTTCAGTGAGCGGAACCCACCCCCCAAAATTTTGTTGACCAACGTTATTTTTCATGGGCTAACAGAAATAGTACAATTTAATTAAACAAAAATGTATAGCGGACATGTTTTGCTATTTGTGGGTTGGGCATCAGCCAGCCCAGTAGTCTGGATAAACGATTGATCAATCGGGCTAAGTTGAATTTGACCCGGTACAAGTGCACAGCAGCCAGAAATTAGTTCATAAATAAGTTTTAAAGTAAAAAATTTCACTTCACCTATCGGCAATTAGGTTTTTACCCAAAAAAAAAAGTACATGCATTTACTAACCTTCTTCAAAATTATGAGTGCTCAGAAATTATGCATTATTTTTACATAATATTTAATTAAGAAATCAATTCAAATTGGATTGTCCCTCTAAAATATTACGAGACTATACTTATATTAAGTTCCTTATATCCATTACGTAACCTTCCTACAGTTAGCTGGTTATGTTCCGGCTGACGGGGGAATCGTGAGGATACTGGATAGAGGCTCCTTTCTTTTGTTTGCTTCTTTTTTTGGGCTAAGATCTTTCAGTGAGCGGAACCCACCCCCCAAAATTTTGTTGACCAACGTTATTTTTCATGGGCTAACAGAAATAGTACAATTTAATTAAACAAAAATGTATAGCGGACATGTTTTGCTATTTGTGGGTTGGGCATCAGCCAGCCCAGTAGTCTGGATAAACGATTGATCAATCGGGCTAAGTTGAATTTGACCCGGTACAAGTGCACAGCAGCCAGAAATTAGTTCATAAATAAGTTTTAAAGTAAAAAATTTCACTTCACCTATCGGCAATTAGGTTTTTACCCAAAAAAAAAAAGTACATGCATTTACTAACCTTCTTCAAAATTATGAGTGCTCAGAAATTATGCATTATTTTTACATAATATTTAATTAAGAAATCAATTCAAATTGGATTGTCCCTCTAAAATATTACGAGACTATACTTATATTAAGTTCCTTATATCCATTACGTAACCTTCCTACAGTTAGCTGGTTATGTTCCGGCTGACGGGGGAATCGTGAGGATACTGGATAGAGGCTCCTTTCTTTTGTTTGCTTCTTTTTTTGGGCTAAGATCTTTCAGTGAGCGGAACCCACCCCCCAAAATTTTGTTGACCAACGTTATTTTTCATGGGCTAACAGAAATAGTACAATTTAATTAAACAAAAATGTATAGCGGACATGTTTTGCTATTTGTGGGTTGGGCATCAGCCAGCCCAGTAGTCTGGATAAACGATTGATCAATCGGGCTAAGTTGAATTTGACCCGGTACAAGTGCATAGCAGCCAGAAATTAGTTCATAAATAAGTTTTAAAGTAAAAAATTTCACTTCACCTATCGGCAATTAGGTTTTTACCCAAAAAAAAAAAGTACATGCATTTACTAACCTTCTTCAAAATTATGAGTGCTCAGAAATTATGCATTATTTTTACATAATATTTAATTAAGAAATCAATTCAAATTGGATTGTCCCTCTAAAATATTACGAGACTATACTTATATTAAGTTCCTTATATCCATTACATTAAATTTACCAATTATATAAAACCACGTGTCCCATTTTTTTTATTTGGGTTTATAGTTAAATGATAAAAATTAAAAAATATGACATATGATCATATGTGATTGGAGAACTTAACAAAATGGATATAAAAAACTTGATATAAGTATTTTCCAATATATTACGTAGGTTCTATATTTGATAAAAACCTAGAACATTTTACTTATTTTAAAAAAATAAAATAATGATAAATTATAAAAATCAAACATCATATTAATTTAAAAAACAATTAAGTAGGTGTATCGGCCTTTTGATTGAGGGAAAGTTAAGAATTCATCTCACATAATCAAATATATCCTACTAAATTAAACCTTATAACTTAGCAGTAATTAGTCATCCTAAGCATTCTACATGGCGTTTTTAACTGCTAACCATTGGCCATTAGATTTGAATCAAATATATCCTACTAAACCTTATAACTTAACAGTAATTGACCATCCAAAGTGTTCTACATGACGATTTTAACTACTAACCATTGCCCATTAGATTTGAATTGCCTATGGTATACACGTCACCCACAACTAGTCATATGCATACTTCCTCACCCTTCTTTTCCACCTCATTTCACGACAATGCATTTATGCCATTGTTATTATGGGGTCTTCATCTCTTTTCCCATGCAATTCAAGACCATTTACAATTAGTAGAAAAAAGGGTCTAATTGTTATTGGTTGTTCCAGACGGTCCATTGTCATAAGTGCTGGCTTATGCAGCCTAAGGCCGAACCCGAATTTTTAATTGTTTCCTCTATATAAGAATCATTGAGATGGCACTCCACTCACATTATCAACATCTTCAGTTAATTTCAAAAAGCAGTCTATAATTATACGTTGTAATGCCTGCATGGGATGCGTCTTCATTCTCGCAAGTGGAGGACAGTCACAACAAGTGGGTCATCTTTGTGAAGGTCATCTCACATTTCTAGGACGTTCCTCATGCAAGGAGCCATCATCAAGGGGCGTAGAATGCAACTTTATCACATGCCAATAAGGTTTTAGCATATCTCTGTTAGTTCATTTTTTCCATTCAAAATGAGCTTTATCTCCTTCTTCTTTTCCTGACTTGGTTCGCGTCTTTACTTCATTAAACATTAGGGGTACACTGTCCTGGCTATCGTGCATCATCGTGATATGATTAGGAAGTTATGTGGTATTCTCGTCCCTGGGTTTTCCTACGTTATCAGGAGTTTTATTGCATTAAGGTTGTAGCAGTAATAAGCATTTGTATTTTTTGCATTAAGGTCGTAGCAGTAATTCCTTCTTCATCAACCAACACGTATATCAGTGTTTAACTCTACTTTTTTCATCCTGTGTTGATGTGCAAGCTATTATTACTCTATTGAAAATCATATCCTCATGCTGCATCACCTTATTGGACCTTCCAATTGGTGACCACGCGTTATTTCCTTCTGCCGGGGTTGCAACCTCCATTTATACTAGCTAGTTTTAAAAATAATCTTAATATTTGATCCAATGACTTTCACTGACAATAGAAGATTTGAGAAGGGAGACATATAGGGCCCGTTTGATACATTGGAATTGGCCTCATGGAAATGGAATTGGAGGTCAATTCCATGCTTTTGTCATGTTTGGTACAAATCTAGGAACATGGAAATCATTTCCATGTGGAGGCTAGTTCCATCAAGATTGATGGAAATGATTTCCATGCCAAAAGTTAGGATTTGTCAATTCCACCCAGAAAAATCATTTTTGCCCCTCTCCTCTTTCATCACCTCCCAACCCATCATATCATCATTCATCTTCACAGACGGCAGCGACCTCCATCAACAGGCGGCGGTGACCTTCTTCCCCACCCACCAGCGACCTTCTTCTCCACCCACCGCCACAGCCACCGCCGGCGAACTTCTTCCCCACCCACCATCGACTTTCTTCTCCACCCACCATCGGCCTTTTTCGACTTCGTCATCTTCATCTTTTGCTCGACCTCCATTGATGAACCATGGCCGACCTTCATCTTGAACCCCAGACCAATGACGGTGACCTGTGCAAGTGAGCATCGATCTGTGACGGCAGTAAACTTCCAGATTTGCAACGATTTCGAACTCCTCTTCCAAATCTATGATGAGCTTCAATCGACAGCAAAGATGGGTCCTTGGCGAAGAGTGGAGGCTTCTGGAGCTTCATCAAGCTCAACTGATTGATAAGCTTACTGATTTGCGATAGTGAAGAGTAGAGGTTTGTTGAGCTTTCATTTTTTCGTGGTGATAGGATTTTGTGGAAGATTCTTTTATTTTTTAATTTAAGGGGGTATTTTGGTATTTTCATACAAAAATTATATTTCATTTCCATGATATACCAAACACACTTTTAAATCTCATTTCCATATCTATATCCATTTCTATTTCCATATCCATATCCATTTTCATTTCCATCAAAATCAATTCTGCGTACCAAATGAGCCCATAATACTTTTAATTAGTCCTTGGCTTGCATTGGTTGTCCATGGCATTATCAAGAGTCTGCTACTCTATTCAGATGGACAATTGTATCAGGAGTCTCATTACACATGTTTGGTCCCCCACTATTATTAAAAACTACTGATTTTTTTTTTTGAAACAAGACAAGATGATATTCATTAATGCCAAGAGTATATGCTATAAATTACATCCGGCCAGAGTTCCTAAGGAAAATTTAACACTAGAGCGAAAATTAGAATAAGTGAGTGTCTGAACACCAAGGAAATTAAAAGCATAAATAAGTGAGTTTTTTTTTTAGTTAAAAACTATTGAAATTGATAATGGAAAATTATGGCCATTACCTGTGTGTTATTGACACTCTAATGCACTCCACTTGATAGTAATTCAAAGAGTAAAATATTCTAACATTTTTCGCATTTTACCTTAATTACACGGATCTCCTTTCTATTTTAAAAGTATACATTTAAGTCTAAACCATTAATTCCATTAAGTTTTTTTATTTTTTAATTAAAATAAATTTTATTTACTAATTTATCCTTCATCATTACCAATGCCCTAATTTTGGCTAAAATTTTTTTAAAGTAATTTAAGAGTTTTTTTTTTATTTTTCTCAATTTATTTTTTACTTTTGCAAATAGTAATCTGTTAATTTTTTTTCATATTGAGATAAAGACTTAATTAATTTAATTAATGCAAACATATAAAACTTAATTAAAAATATGATTAATTATTTTAATAGATGCATACTTAAATAAACGTGTTTATAAATGTTTGTGAAAAATGTACTTAAAAAATTAAAATTTATATAAGTTAGATATTGTCTCAAATTTACATTATTAATAACATATGGTGAACCAATCATGGTGTTGTGGCAAAAGAAAATGAAAGGAATATGTTTTTAGTAATTTAAAAGAATACTAAATAAATAAGTTTCAATAAATATGATAAAAATTTAAAATTTAAAAATTTTATAATATACTAAAACTTAATAATTTTTATAAGATATTGAAAATTTTGAACATATGTATTAGAATTATTTTGTTTGTATAAAAAATATTTTTTGGCAAATATAAATGCTTATTCATTTATTGAAAGAGGGGTATTTTGGTCAAAGAAAACGTTTAATATATCAAGCTTAACTGTTAACTAACGGTTGGGTAAATAGAAATTGAATATTAAATATGTAAGGGAGATTTTTGTAACATGTATTTTAATTTCAATGGAAGTTTATATATATTTTTAAAATAGATGGGAGGTTTATGTAATTTAGGTAAAATAGAGAGGCAGTCAATATATTTTACTCTAATTTAAAATGAACCATACCCACCTAGTTTCTATGCCAACCGGGACACCAATCCAAGTTGACCCTCTTGCGGCCAAGAACTTCCTATTTGACAACGCTCTTAGTTCACTCACCTTCCACATCCACCCCCCCCCCCCCCCCTAATATCCACAACGTCATCTGCATCTCAGGTGATGACAAAGACTATTTTAGTTCAAAATTGACAAGTCGTATATATAATGCAAACATCAGTTTTAAAGATCTTTATGACACCGAATTCCTTGATTCAATTAAATGTTTGGGAATACCTTATCGTAAACTTTTACTGAAAGTTGGTGTACCAATTATGCTAATAAGGAATAGTGATCAGGCTGTCAGTTTATGCAATAGGACGAGGTTGCAAATAACACATCTAGGAAAAAATGTCATAAAGGCAAAGGCGTTGAATGGCATAAGTGTTTGTGAAGAGATTTTGATTCACTATATGGACATGAACCCTTCCAAATTTAAACTATATGTTACAACATGATAAGGAGGTAGTTTCCAGTTATCAAATCATTTGCACTGACTATCAACAAAAGTTAAAAACAATCTATGACCAGTATTGGTCTATACCTTTCAAGTCTGGTTTTCTTCCATGGACAATTATATGTTGCACTATCTAGGGTTAAGAGTTTAAATGGATTGAAATTACTTACATTAGATTAACATAATATGTGCATGCATATCACTCGAGTGATTGAACCTATGAAAGTCTCGTATGACATTGAGAAAATGTAACGCTGTGTTGATAAAGCTTAATCTCGATTTGGGACTCATGTCGATGATGAAAATTAAGATGAAGCACATGTCGGTGATAACGATGAAGACAAAGATAACGAGTATTTGGGGGTGATGGCGTCGAAGTTGTTAGCGGTGATGGTGAAGAAGAAGAAGACGACGAGAATGATGAACGTAAGCCCTCCCTTACGTACCTAGAAGTGCACTTCCGATGGCCCTGTTCTCCCCTATTTTCTTTGTCCGAAACAGAGCTTAGTATTTCTAGTAAGGAATAAATGATGAACGAAGGCAAAGGTGATGATGAAAATTATATTATTCCAGGGTTACGCACGTCATTTTGTATCAAATTGTGATATCCCAATTCAGGCACTCGCACTTATGTAGGGATATGAAATTTCATATCACCTTTTTGTTTTTTTCCATTTTTAAAATACTTTTTCAGGGATTTTCCCTATTATATATTACTCCTCTAATTTGGGAAGAGATACTTAATTTTATTTTGGTCATATTTATAAGTAAAATCATTAAATTTTTTATATAAATGTATAATTATACCCTTTATTTATTATTATATTGACTTTATTATTATAAGGTATATTGTATATTAAATAGGGGCAGAGTTATAAATTTGTTCATTAAGAATGTTCCATATGTTCTGTCAAATAGAAGGGATGTTTGGATCTGGACTGGGGAAAAAATAGAAGTGGGTATATGATTAAAGATGGATATAAAATTGCTCAAAAGTTAACTGGTAGCAGTGGTTGTAGGAATCCTGAATCATCAAATTAAAACAAGGCAATGTGGAAGCAAATCTAGAAGTTGGGAGTCCCTAACAAAGGAATTTTATGTGGAGACTTCTCTCTAATACTTTGCCAACCATGGAAAATTTATCCAAGAGAAGATGTGCAGTCTCTGAATTGTGTTTCATTTATACATCAAGGAGAGAATATAATGGCCATTTATTTTTGATGTGTGACTGGGTAAAATTAGCTTGGTTTGGGAGCTGTTTTTCTTTCAAATTTAATGATGAGCAATTCATTGATTTTAAATCATGGGTTGCTTGGTATCTAACTAAAGAAGATACTTCTGTATTGCATAAGGCTGTTTTAGTTATGATGTTCTGGCAAATTTGGAAGGGCAGGCGCAGTTTTATTTACCAAGATATCAAGCCTGATTCGTGTTTTATATTTAACCAAGCAGGTGATCTGCTTCAAGAATATTGGGCAGCACAGGGTTGGAGCCAAAAGTAGAGGGATGAGGCTAGAGGCGCTGTTCAAGGCGATCACGTGTGACAAAAGAGAGAGTGAGAGAGATTTCTCCTTAAAGGAAAGGAAGCCATTTAGTAGCCGACTTAGTTTCTAATGCTTCATTGAAAAGGTCATGTCCCTCTAGCTGGGTGTGGAGACCTCCATCTCATTTGTAAATGCTTCTAGATAAAGATGTTTCAAGAGTTGTAAATAATCATATTCATAGTTGATGTTCTAGTGTTTTTGTTTTAAGTTCTGTTATGTTATTTTAAAGACTATTGTTTTGCATGAACTTTTAGTATTATCAATAGAGTTACATCTTTTTGGTAAAAAAAATTAAAAAGTTGTTAAATTTTAAGACAGAATTAATATAATGTAATGTTTTTGTTTATATAAGACATGATAAATGTTAAATAGAACTAGAAGAGTAATTTAGGTCAAAATCATCTCATCTTAACTTCTTTAACAACAAAACATGTCTTGATTATTATAATTTTGTGTTTAGGTGGTGTAGTTTGTAAGAAAATAAATTATGCGTGCCAACCTCTATCCTCGGCTTAAACACTAATTCCCCGTTTGGTACATGAGAATTGAAGTTGGAAAAATGGAAGTGGAAGTGTAATCATGAAACTAGATTGTTTGGTGTGCCTGAACTCAATTCACTATGGAACTGACTTCCATAAAAAACGATGGAAGTCACTTCCTTCCTCCCACCTCGAGAACTGACTTCCACTTTTTATGGAAGTGGAATTTTGACCATTTTGGCCCCTCTCCTTTTCTTCTTCGAACATTCTGTCGCACAAAGACGAGGATGGATCTGCGATGGTGGACAACGAGGATGACGACAAGGCAGCCGATGAGGATGACGGCAAGGACGAGATCGGCGAACAGCCAACAAGGACGAGATTTGTGGACGGCGAGGATGTTGACAAGGTAGACTGCAAGGACAATGGTAGACGGCGGCCTCTCCTCCTTCTCCCTTATTGGTCACCGGAAGTGGGGGTCGGAGATAAAAGGTCCGATGGTAGAGAGAGAAAGAGTGACAACTCTATGGTGGTTCAAGCTTGGCCTTCTTTGACAGTGATGACAGTGGGGGGTCGAAACAGTGATAGAAGTGCATGAGAGTGGGGGAATGGTGGAGTTGGGTATTGATGGAAATGAAGAAAAACAAGAGAGAAGAAATGTTGTCGGAAAATTCAGAACTTGCTGAACTATCATAGAGAAGAGCCAAAAAAGGTCTAGCAAGACAAGGGAGAAGAAAAGAAAGCAATCACGATTGAGGTTGTGAACGGTATGGCATGGAAAAAGGTCGCCAGAAAACTCAAACCTTCGTCGGAATGGAGGCTAGAAAACTCACTGGAAAATGCAGAACTTGTTGGGCAATCACAAAGAAGAGATGAGGGTGCTTCCATGGTAGTTTATTTGGGTTAATTTCTAGTGGCTGAGTTGACTGTCGATGCTTTTTCTATGGTGCGCCAATGGTTTATGTGCAAGCTGGTGGTTGTTCAAGAGCGATGGCAATTGGGGGCGGGGGTTCGGAGTTTTTTGGCAGGTGTATATGAATAATTTCATGTTTAAAATTAATATATTAATTAAAAATTATATCATACTTCCATCATTGTACCCAATTTTAGTTCCACTTCCACTTCCACTTTTACCTTTATTTCCGTTTTCACTTCCAACAAAAACTCTTCCATTATATTAAACGAGGCATAAATATTAGCTTCTAACCTTTTTAGCATTACAAAAACTCATTCAATTTTTATTTTCCATGGAAAAAAACAGATACTATTTATTTACTCTTTTTAAAAAAATCAGAAATAGAAATAGTAGGCTGATTAATGGGAATCAATGTAGACAAATTAAATGCGCGCTTTAAACGATAAAACCTCATTTCTGACTTTCATATAAGAGACCTGTATTCCTTGCGGTCAGAGTTTCGAGAAGACAGGTAAATTTCCTCAATTGTTGGCAGACATGGATTTGGTTTTTTTTTTAGACGTAAAATGGTATTTTGGGACCTGCCCGGAAGCTGCTGAAGCCGCGGTCGGACACTTGAATTCAATTTGTCATTATAACGATTCGGTCTATTTCTTCCACCCTTGTTATTCCTTTCTCACCAATCCCTTTCCCTTTGAATATCCAAGTCAGTCAAACTGGGATGGCGGTCCCATTTCAGCTTCAAGCCCGTTGACAAGTCCTGGGTTTGAGGCCTGAACGGGGGTATATATATTTTTTAAAATATCATTGGATGGTCGGAACTTGGATAAAAGGATCCACATACATTCTTTTCTGGGATTGGAAGCAGTCTTTTTAGGGGCCATCCTTGAAGATAACAGACATTGACTTTAGCGAATCTTGGGGTTTGATAATCACAAACAAAGTTTGCAGCTTTACAGTTGAAGAAAAATGGCGGGTCGTAGAAGAAAGAGGCACCACTTTAGCAGAATCCATGCGTTTGCGCGTGGGAAAGCTTCGTTTAGAGGGGAGCATTCGCTGATTGGAGGCCCTGGATTCTCCAGGATAGTGTTATGCAACGAACCAGAACGTGTGGAGGATTATGGCGATAATTACGTAAGAACTACTAAATATACACTAGCCTCCTTCCTCCCAAAGTCGCTATTCGAGCAATTTAGGAGGGTTGCTAACTTCTACTTCCTCGTAACTGCCATCTTGTCCTTCTTCCCCGTTTCTCCCTATTCAGCTGTCAGCAATGTCGTTCCTCTGGTGCTTGTGGTTGCGGTGAGTATGGGGAAAGAAATGGTTGAAGACTGGAAACGCAAACAGCAGGTACTTCTCTCCAAATCTCTCTTTAAGCATACTATCGAACCAACCATGGATCTTGGTAGGACTATCATTTTAACCATAATTATTGATGACAAGAAAAGTTCAAAAATTGGAAATATCTTAGAATTTGCAGAGAGTCTTTAACTGAGAGTTATTAGTAGCATTATGAGATATCTTGTTTATACAAATACTTAGTTCAGTAATGTAATTTCATAAATGCATCAGGATATTGAGATGAATAACAGAAAGGTTAAAGTACATTGCGGAGGAGGCGCTTTTGATCATTCGAAATGGAGGGATCTAAAAGTTGGAGATATAGTAAAGGTGGAAAAAGATGAATTTTTTCCCGCCGACCTCGTCTTACTTTCATCGAGTTATGATGATGCAGTTTGCTATGTTGAGACCATGAATCTTGACGGAGAAACAAATCTTAAGTTGAAGCAAGCTCTGGAAGAAACTTCCAAACTGCAAGAAAGTTCAAGCTTTCAGAATTTCAAAGCAATGATCAAATGTGAAGATCCGAATCCAAATTTGTACTCCTTTGTGGGCACTCTGCAGCTTGAAGATCAACAGTACCCTCTTGCTCCTCAGCAGCTTCTTCTTAGAGACTCAAAGCTGAGGAATACCGATTTTATCTATGGTGTTGTAATCTTTACAGGTCATGATACAAAGGTTATGCAGAATTCAACAGACCCTCCTTCCAAGAGAAGCAAAATTGAGAAACGAATGGATAAGATAATCTACTTCCTGTTCTTTGTCTTAATCATTATTTCTCTTATTGGATCCATTTTCTTTGGAATTTCAACTAGGCAAGACCTTGAAAATGGAAGAACAAAAAGATGGTACCTTAGACCAGATAATACTACAGTATACTATGATCCAAATCGAGCAGCAATTGCAGCAATTTTGCATTTCTTGACCGCACTTATGTTATACGGTTACTTGATTCCCATTTCCTTGTATGTTTCGATAGAAATAGTGAAAGTTCTTCAGAGCACATTCATTAACCAAGATGTGAACATGTATTATGACGAAACTGACAAGCCAGCTCATGCTCGTACGTCGAATTTGAATGAAGAACTTGGCCAAGTTTGTACCATACTTTCAGATAAAACAGGAACTTTAACCTGTAATTCTATGGAGTTTATCAAGTGTTCCATTGCCGGGGTTGCTTATGGCCGTGGAGTTACAGAAGTTGAGAGAGCTCTAGCTAGAAGAAAAGAATCTCCTTTATTACAAGATTTGAGAGATGAGGATGATCATGTTGCAGGAAAGCCATCCATCAAAGGATTTAACTTTACAGATGAAAGGATTATGAACGGAAATTGGTTCAATGGGCCTCATGCAAATGAAATCCAGAACTTTCTGCGTTTGCTGGCTGTATGCCATACTGCAGTGCCTGAAGTTGACGAAGAAACAGGTAATGTCTCGTATGAAGCGGAATCGCCAGATGAGGCAGCTTTTGTGATTGCTGCAAGAGAACTTGGATTTGAATTTTATGAAAGGACACAGACAGCAATTTTGATACGTGAGTTCAACCCCAAATCAAAGATGAAGGAGGAAAGGTCTGTTTCTGGTTCTCATTTATGAAAATTTATTAGTCTATATATAATATTTATCTGTCGCTGAAACTTGGGTTATATATTTAAAGTATATGTTTCCGTCTTGGCAGATCCTACAAACTCTTAAACATAATAGAATTTAGCAGTGCAAGAAAGCGGATGTCTGTTATTGTCAGAGATGAGGAGGGGAAACTATTACTACTTTCCAAAGGTGCTGATAGGTATGTAATATTCTACATTACTTTTAAGCAATTGAACCGTGATTGAATAAACGTGTAGCAATTCAATATCACATTATCAGACATTTATATAGGAAACTTGTAGCGAATAAACTTTTTCCCTCTCACATTGTTATTTCCAGTTTGAATCAGAACCTTAAATTATTCAATCTCTATCTTTTTCCACAAGCAGTGTCATGTTTGAAAGACTTGGAAAGAATGGAAGGATGTTTGAGGAGAAGACTAAGAAGCATGTTGACGAGTATGCTGATGCTGGTCTGAGGACATTGTTACTTGCATATCGCACACTTGATGAGGAAGAATATAATCAATTTAACAAAGAATTCACAGACGCCAAGAACTTGGTTAGTGCAGATCGGGAGCAGATTATAGAGGAAGTCGCAGAAAAGATTGAGAAGGATTTGATTCTTCTTGGTGCTACTGCAGTTGAGGACAAACTTCAAAATGGGGTATGTTATAAATGTTGCTTTTATTATTTATCTAGAATATAAAAGAAACGTGGATGCTTGTGTTAATGATTCCCTTTTCAATCTCAGTTATGTCGTGTTCTTATGAATTTGACATTCAGTTGTATCTGATAGGTTCCTGAATGCATTGACAAGTTAGCACAAGCTGGAATTAAGCTATGGGTTTTGACCGGTGATAAGATGGAGACAGCAATCAATATTGGGTGAGTTGAAAAGAACTGTATTGATTCTTAAATCATGAATCAATAATATGATCTCATTAATCCTCTTGTGGGTGCAGATTTGCTTGCAGTTTACTAAGGCAAGGAATGACGCAAATTATAATTAGCTCAGACACTCCAGAAATCAAATCACTGGAGAAAATGGAGGACAACTCTGCTGCTGCAATGGTAAACTTTTAAAGCATTAATTCTTTCATCCCTATCATTAATATTTTCATGCATGAGATGATCATATATACTCTTTCTGTCCATTGAACTTCTGACATTGAGATATTAAATGATTTATTGTGATCTAACTGATTTAACAGGCAATTAAGGCAAGTGTTGTTGGTCAGATAAAGGATGGGAAGGCATTGCTTTCTAAATCAGATGAAAGTTCTGAGGCATTAGCTCTTATCATCGATGGGAAGTCGCTTGCATATGCACTCCAGCATGATGTAAAGGACTTGTTCCTCGAACTTGCTGTTGGCTGCGCATCTGTTATATGCTGTCGTTCGTCTCCCAAACAGAAAGCTCTTGTACGTTTTATTTAGTGCTTAATAAATCATCTCTTTGTATGTTTACCCCTTCTTTACATGCACGCATGCATCTATGGCTAATGTAACCGAGTTTCTTTTAGTGTTGTTTAGTATTGTGACCATATTTTATATATTAAATCAGGTCACAAGACTGGTGAAGACTAAAACTGGTAGTACAACTCTTGCAATTGGTGATGGGGCAAATGATGTTGGAATGCTCCAAGAAGCAGACATCGGAATTGGCATCAGCGGTGTTGAAGGAATGCAGGTAATTTTTGTGTACCGAAGGCCTGATAAATTTTTTACCTGAACACTGCATCTTTTTATGGTTATTGAATTCTCATTTTTCGTTTCATGTGCTAAAATTTCAGGCAGTTATGTCAAGCGACATCGCGATTGCCCAATTTCGGTTTCTTGAGCGCCTACTTCTTGTGCATGGACATTGGTGTTACAGAAGGATATCAAAAATGGTAGCCCTCTTGTCTATTCAATATTGAACATCCCAAACGCAACATATCCAAGCTGAATCAGTGCCTTTTTGTGAAGTTTTAGTTCAATTATTGCAAGTTCACTTTGAAATGTCTACTTGCAAACATGAGAATCTGCTACTTTTTATTTTTCCTGCTGCACATTCCTTCAACAGATGGCAATTAATTTGGCTGTTTCTCTCTCGCAGATTTGCTACTTCTTTTACAAGAATATTGCCTTCGGTTTCACTCTCTTCTTCTTTGAGGTGTATGCATCGTTCTCGGGGCAAGCAGCCTATAATGATTGGTTCCTGTCACTATACAACGTATTCTTCACTTCACTTCCTGTGATTGCCCTGGGAGTGTTTGATCAGGATGTCTCTGCCAGATTATGTCTCAAGGTAGGCCCCAAACTCAATAACATTTTTATGGCATTCAGTTTGGTAAATTCTGTTTCCCCATATACAGACAACACAAGATTTAATTGAGGAATTAATTGACATTGTTTCATTTCCTCATTATAAACATCACAGTTTCCACTTCTGTATCAAGAAGGCGTCCAAAATGTGCTATTCAGCTGGAAACGAATTCTGGGTTGGATTTGTAACGGGCTGGTGACTTCGGCCATCATCTTCTTCTTTTGTATCAAAGCGACAGATCATCAAGCCTTCCGAAAGGGCGGGGAAGTTGCAGGTCTAGAAATCTTGGGAGCCACCATGTACACATGTGTTGTTTGGGTGGTCAACAGTCAGATGTCTATATCTATAAGCTACTTCACATACATGCAGCATATATTCATATGGGGCAGCATTCTATTTTGGTACATATTCCTCTTGGCTTATGGAGCCATGCGTCCCACCATTTCAACCACAGCCTATATGGTCTTCATTGAAGCTCTTGCTCCCTCCCTCTCATACTGGACCATCACTTTGCTTGTGCTTTTTTCCTGCCTTCTTCCATACTTCGCCATTTCTTCCTTCCAGATGAGGTTTTTCCCCATGTACCATCAAATGATACAGTGGATAAGAAATGACAGGCAAACCAGGGATCCTGAATTCTGTGATATGGTGAGACAGAGATCCATACGGCACACCACCGTTGGCTACACTGCTCGTTTTGAAGCATCCAGACGATTTGAAGACAAGCCTTATCAGCAGCATTAGATGGCTTCTTTTTTTGTATATGTAACATTTTCCACTGGCAATTCTTCATTGCTCGTACATAGTGATTGTAGATATGGATGGATCATCCAGCTTCCAATCCATGTGAAGCGCTCTGCAGTGCCTCTCATTTCTGTGGCCATTTTTGAGATCAGATGGAGGGTTATAGTCAATAATATCCGGTGTAGCATAGAAGAGGAGTCAATTCATTTGTAATCTTTATTCTTTCGTGTACACGATGAGTATCGTGACGCTGTCTTATGATGTAATTTTCTAGTTGCATCCATTCAAATTTTTAAACCAGTCTTCCTTTCTAATTTTCCAAATCAACATCACAAGAATTGGTTATAACCCTCTATTGTTATAGAGAGACATAGGGTGAGTTTCTCCATTATTTCATAATTCATATGTTATAAATTACAGTATCTTAATTTCTTTAAACAAAAATATCATTGTAAAACATGTTATTTTGGTGATTAAACAACCCGTACAGAACAGGAAGATCGATAAAGCTATAGTTTAAACGAGTACTTTTTTCTGTCCATAATATTATGGCCACTTGGCCAGATCATCATCAACCTCTGGATAAAAATGCGAAGCCCAATGATCCAGAAGCCGACCTAGCCATCACAGTGGTGAACTCGTTGAAGCTAATTACCCCGTCGCCGTCAGTGTCGGCCTCTTGGATCATCTCCGGGAGCTCTCGAAAGCTCAATGGCTGACCCATTTTGGCCTTCGCTCCGGCTAACTCGACAGCCGATATGTAGCCGTTGCCGTCGCAGTCAAAGCTTTTGAAAACCTCAAGAAGCTGGCCTTGATTCAACAAAACCTGCTCGTTCATGTCGGACAGAATGACAGAGAGCAGCTCGTCGAATTCCACGAAGCCGTTGAATTCCAGTTAAGTTCCACAAATCTTCTATTTGTTGGGGCCAAGTAGGACAAGTGATCCAAAAGCTTCACAATCACGAAAGACTTACCTGAGAATTCAGATCCACCTCTGGCTTTCTTCTTCTACTTTTTCTTCCCCCCTCATGGACTCAAAACCAACCTCTCTTCTCATACAAGATATGGGTTCAAGCATTCACTGGTATGAATTATGAGTGGTCCTCCTTTTTTCTCCTTAATGGAGGACAAATCTTAATTGTTGACAGAGACATCGCAACTAATCCTGCTTGTATGAACACAATCAATCCAACATACCTTAGTAGTCACAAGTTCGCAACTTTACTACTACCCTTCACCTCTCTATTAATTTTTTCTTCGCTTTAAAGCTTGAATATTAGAAACATGATCTCTCCTTGCACACTACTCTTCTGAGGACAAGTTCACATATCTATATAATGTAGATCAAAAGGGTATGGACACCCGGGCTCGATGATCAGCTCAATGGACCCCCAAAAGAGATTTGGATTATTACGCATTGTTTCTTTCATCCTCTTTTTGATTCTTACTAAGGATCTAAGTTGCTCTGCATTTGGTGGCAGTGAAACGGAAATCATTGAGGATGAGTGTCAGGCAGTCCATGATAAGATAACTGATCCTATCTCAACTTATGTGTAAGATACGAACAGATGAACAGCAACCTGTAAAGATCCGACATCAGCAACTTTTTGGTGCCAGTACCACATATTTATTCACGCGTAGGGGGGAATCTTCCAGTGGCCCGTTGTTGTGCGCGCGAGCCCACCACTCCTCTAGGCCTCTTTACAAGCCCAAAATAGTATAGTGATATATATAGGCTAGTGACCTCTTATTCCCAAGCAATGTGGGACTAGCTTCTTTGACACACCCACTCAAACACTTATATTTTACAACAATCCCCCACATATGTCAAAGAAACCCACTGTGTTACCCACATGATATAACCATTGTATCTAGTGGTCCGATGGACTATGAACTAGACCTAGACCAATAACACATGATACACAGAGATGTCAGTGGTCCTATGGACTATGAACTCACATTTCTTTGGTGCATATCAAAGGCATTAAGAATCAGATTATATCCTAACATTTCCGCTATTAACGACGGTTTTGCGCGTTATATCAGCCATGCGCGTGCCTGGTGCGTAATGAATGCTTTAGAGATTTTGCCATGACTTCATAGGAGCGGCCACACTCCACATGTATAGAGGTGATTTCATATAAGTGTACCTACATTATGCACACTGTCTTGTTGGACTATGAAATCATTAAGAGCTTTGCTCAACCTACAATAATACAGTCTAGCACATTCAAAATGTCATAGGAAGGGACGTAAAATATTTATGCTAGTCAGAACTGACAAACGACTTGTTCTTACCCAGTGAACCTTCTTTATGGGATCACCAATCACAAAGGATGGGTTGCCATCACTGTCAATTAGTAGTCAGCTTTAGTCCCATTCCTTTTGACGTTTCAACAACCATTTTCCTCCCAAGAGGTTTTGTTAACGAATTCGCCAAATTCATTTTTGACTTTATATAATCGATTGAGATAACACCATCCTTTAGCAGCTGCCTTATAATATTATATCTCAATCGTATGTGTCTACTCTTACCATTGAAGGTTTTATTCTTAGTTGTGGCTATCGCTGCTTTATTGTCACAGTGTAACAACACTGATAGTGTTGGTTTGTCATCTAGTGGGATATTCGCTAAGAAGTTTTTCAACTACTCAGCCTCAGTACCAGCCAACTCCATAGCAACAAACTCAGAGTCCCTAGAAGACAGTGTTATTATGTTTTACTTGGCTGACTTCCATGTGACTGCACCACCACCAAGAATAAAGACATAGCCACTAGTGGATTTTGTCTCATCTGAGTCTGAGATCCAATTAGCATCACTGTACCCTTCTAATACAGCGGGAAATCCACTGTATTGTATACCATAATTCATGGTACCTCTCAAGTATCGTAATAATCTTATGAGAGCCTCCCAATGTTTACTACCTGGGTAGTGAGTATACCTGCTCAATCTACACACAGCATATGCTATGTCTGGCCTAGTAAAATTCATTAAATGCAACAAACTTCCAATAATTTGTGTATATTTAGATTGAGCTATTGGATCTCCATCATGTTTTTTCAAATGTATACTACCATCATAAGGAGTACTCAAAAGCTCTTCATCAAACTGTTCAAACCTTCTCAAAATCTTCTCAACATAATGTTCTTGAGAAAGTTGAATACCATGTTCATTCCTTATGATTTTTACACCCAAGATTACCTTTGCTTCTCCAAGATCTTTCATATCAAAGTTTGAAGTAAGGAAACTTTTTGTTTCAAGCACTATCTTTAAACTAGTACCAAAGATAAGCATATCATCGACATATAAGCAAATAATCACACAATCATTATTCAAAACTTTTATATATACACATCTTTCTACTTCAATAGTAGAGAAACCACCACTTATTAAAACTTGATCTAATTTCTCATGCCACTATTTGGGTGCTTGTTTTAAACCATATAATGACTTATTTAACTTGCAAACTTTGTTTTCTTGCCTAGGAACAATGCATCCTTCAGGTTGAACCATATAAATTTCCTCTTCTAAATCACCATTTAAAAATGCTGTTTTGACATCTATTTGATGAATAACAAGATTATGAATTGATGCCAAGGCAATTAAAACTCTAACAGAGGAAATCCTTGTCACAGGCGAGAAAGTGTCAAAATAATCAATATTTTCTTTCTGAGTAAAACCTTTGGCAACTAATCTAGCTTTGTATTTGTCTATAGATCCATCAGGAAAGTATTTTTTCCTAAACACCCACTTACAACCAATAGGCTTTACTCCTATAGGTAAATCTACTAAAACCCAAGTTTTGTTTTGATTCAAAGAATCTATCTTAGCTTTAATAGCTTCCTTCCAAGAATTTGCATCTGAAGAGGAAACAGCTTCATAATAATTCCTAGGTTTATTCTCTGCTAGATATGTATAAAAATCATCTCCAAAATATGTTTTTTTTCTTTATCTTTTACTTCTCCATAAATTTTTAACTAAATCATCATTTAAAATTTGTTCAGACAAATTTTCAACTCTTTTAGGAATTTGCTCAATTTTTAAAGGAAAAATATTCTCAAAGAATTGTGCATCTTTTGTTTCAATAATTGTATTACGCTCTAAAATATCACTTTTCAAAACTAGAAAACGATAAGCAGCACTTTGTAAAGCATAACCAATAAACATGCAATCAGCAGTTTTTGAACCAATCCTTTTCCGCTTGGGATCAGGTAAAAGAACTTTTGCAAGACACCCCCACACTTTTAAATATTTCAAGGTAGGTGTATATCCTTTGCATAACTCATAAGGTGTTTTCTTGGTTTTCTTATGAGGTATTCTATTTTGTAGAAAACAGGCAGTTAATAAGGCTTCTCCCCATAAATTATCAGGTGCACCAGAACTTCCAAGTAAGGCATTCATCATTTCTTTCAAAGTTCTATTTTTCCTTTCTGCTATCCCATTAGACTCATGTGAATATGGAGGAGTTATTTCATGAATTATGCATTCTTTTTCACAAAAGTCATTTAATGGCAAATATTCTCCTCCTCTATCAGACCTAATTCTTTTGATTTCTCTATCTAACTGATTTTCTACCTCTGCCTTGTACAAAATAAATTTTCCAAAAGCTTCATCCTTGTTCCTTAATAGGTATACTTTAGTATATCTAGAAAATTCATCAATAAACGTTATATAATATCTTTTTCCACCTCTAGTCTCAATTTTTTTAAATCTCCTAAATCAGTATGAATTAGTGATAATAACTCATTATCTCTTTGTATGGGGAAATGAGTTCTTTTAGACAATTTAGTTTCTACACAAACTTCACATTTATTAACATTATTTATATTAATTTCAGAAACTATCCCAAGATTTTGCAATCACTTTATATAAGATCTATGTATATGTCTTAGTCTAGCATATCATAAATCAAAGGAATCAATCAAGTAATCAGAAGAGAATGCATTATTATTATTTTCATCAACACTCAGTACAAAAAGACCCTGATTACAATAACCCTTTCCTATCAGAACATTGTTCTTAGTCATAATGATCTTATCTGATTCAAATGACACCTTAACCCCAAATTTTCCTAATAAAGCCACAGATATTAAATTTGCTCTAAGTTCAGGCACATACAAAACGGGCCACCAATACCACGTATTTATTCACGCACAGGGGGAAATCGCCGGATTTCAACTACGTTTGCCTATCGGTAGCCCGCTGTGACGAAGCGCCGAACAGCTCACGGAGGGTCATGAATTTCAAACCCTAAAATATAACGACAAATAAATATTATTTTTATTATCTAAAAATAAAAAAAGACCCTGATTACAATAACCCTTTCCTATCAGAACATTGTTCTTAGTCATAATGATCTTATCTGATTCAAATGACACCTTAACCCCAAATTTTCCTAATAGAGCCACAGATATTAAATTTGCTCTAAGTTCAGGCACATACAAATCATCATTTAGGCACATACAAAACGGGCCACCAGTACCATGTATTTATTCACGCGCAGGGGGGAAATCGCCGGATTTCAACTACATTTGCCTACTGGTAGCCCGCTGTGACGAAGCGCCGGACAGCTCACGGAGGGTCATGAATTTCAAACCCCAAAATATAGCGACAAATAAATATTATTTTTATTATCTAAAAATAATATTTCCGGTGAGCAAAAAATATTTTACAAAAAGTGCCAGTACCATGTAATTATTCACACACAGGGGGGATCGCCGGATTTCAATTACGTTTGCCTAGTAGGTGGTCTGTTGTTGTGCGCGCGAGCCCACCACTCCTCTAGGCCTCTTTACAAATCCAAGATAGTATAGTGATATATATAGGCTAGTGACCTCTTATTCCCAAGCAATGTAGGATTAGCTTCTTTGACACACCCACTCAAACACTTATATTTTACAACATAAGCATCACGAAAAATAACCCTCTCCTTCTTTTTCTTTATTATTTTTAGAGTAAAGTTAGAGCTTTTTTTTTTAATTTCTCTGAAATTATATGAATTATGCTTATATTTTATATACTTATGGCATAACTTATTCTCGATTCTTTTTTAATTTGTGGATAAGGATGAGTATTGACTAATAAGCTGTTGATATCAGGAATGAAAGGAGGAGATGGAAGAAGAAGAAGAATGGGAGATGGTACAGAAGAAAGGGAACCAGTTTGTGGTGAATAATGAGCCATTTTATGTGAATGGGTTTAACACATACTGACTGATGGTAATTGCAGCTGATGAGTCCACCAGAGGAAAAGTGAGTGAAGTGTTCAAACAAGCAGCCCCAGTGGGCATGACTGTTTGTAGGACTTGGGCCTTCGATGATGGCCAGTGGAGAGCCCTTCAGAAATCCCCATCAGTTCGTGATGAAGAAGTCTTCAAGGTTCTGTTTCCTTGTTATCCCCTGCTATTCTCACACATTTCCTGCTTACTTGTGAACTTCATCAAATGATTTTAGTTATCATTTGACTTGCCTTGGACTTTGTGGTGAGTGAAGCATGGAAATTCAAATTAAGGCTCATATTATCACTCACCAATAACTGGAGGCTTATGGTGGCAAAGCACAATATGTGAAATGGGGCAAAGCTGCTGGCCTTAACTTGACCTCTGATGATGACTTGTTCTCACATCCATCTCTTAGAAGCTACTACAAGGCCGATGTTAAGGCAAGTTTCTTAGATGCACAACAGCTCACGACAATTTTTTCACACTATTTTGTCTGAGGCTTTTTTTCACCTTGGTTTCATTTTTGTTGATGGTGTTGAATAGGGTTAATACTTTTTTTTTTTGATCGTGAATAGGGTTAATACTTAATACATTGACAAACATCACTTGCAAGATTGACCCCACAACTTTTGCTAGGGAACTCATGAATGAGCGTCGATGCATCTCAGATCCTACAGGCGAAAAATTACAGGTTCTGTCCCTCAAGTACTTGTTTACTTCATATTCAGTTCTTTTCAAGTGTTTAATACGAGTACCTTGTTATTTTATATATCTTGGTAACTTTGGATCAATGACGGCATTGGAAAGACCTCCTAACCTAAGATTTCAAGTACTGAACTGAACTGTGTCTATTTTAGGATTCTACACAAGACATAGCAGCGTATGTGAAAAGCATTGATCCAAAACACCTTGTGGAGATTGGATTGGAAGGATTTTGTGGCCCTTCAACTCCGCAGAGAGTTCAGTTCAATCGAAACACATATGGTCAGCAAGTTGGAACAGATTTCATCAGAAACCGCCAAGTTCTTGGTGTTTGACTTCACTTCTGTTCACATATAATCAGACTCTTGGTAACCATTAAACCGTTATAATTTTTAACTGTAAGCTTCCAAGTAAATGACCACGGAAAGTCTAATCACAATCTTTGATATTTTGGTTGAACTCTTATGCTATGTAGATTGTCAAGAATGAATTCCTTCAACTAGAAAGTCTGAGCTTTACAACAAATACTCTTGTTAAAATCTCTAATATCACGCTAACATAGAGTCTTGAACACTTGTACTATTCGTTCTTCTTTGCTGTCACCATTGTTGTGTTTTTCTACATGGCATTTTTAATGAAGAAATATTGACGTGGATGAAGGATTTCTCAAGCAATTTCTGACACGCATCTCCCTTTTGTAACACCTTGGATGGAAGCCCACATAGAGGATGCTGAGAAGTATCTTGGAATGCCTGTGGTTTTTTTGCTGAGTTTGGAGTATCTGCAAAAGATCCTGGCTACAATTCAACATACAGAGACAACCTTGTAAACACAGTGTACAAGACAATCTTAAACTCCACAAGGAAAGGAGGGAGTGGAGGTGGAAGCTTGGTGTGGCAGGTATTTCCTGAGGGAACAGATTATATGGATGATGGGTATGCGATTGTGCTTTCAAAGTCCACTTCCACGTCAAGCATCACATCCCTTCAATCCACAAGGCTTGCCCTGTTCAACTCCAGGTGTTCTTGGAAATGCCACTGGGGTTGTAAGAAGAACAAGGAACTGGAAAAATTAATCTAGCATGATGAACTCTGAAACAATATCCGCCTGCTGGCTTCCTACTCATTATACACGTGTCTCTTTTATCTGTTTGAAATGTCAGGATATACTGTATCATTCTACATGCATCAATGTGAATACTGTGTTGGTTTTGTATGTTGTGACATTCTGATTATGGAGCTCATTTTCATCTACCTTCCTTCTTCACTCTTTTACAGTAAAGTGGCATTGCAAGCGTGGAGGCACTGGAAAATGAACACTAATGTTCGAAATAAAGGCCTGAAGGCAAAACAACACAAACATAGATTCATTTCTTCTCACATTTCAACTAGCCATGAAGAGAAAAATAAGTAAATACTTTATACGGACCAGAAAATATTTTTTCAATTAGCTTTGTGCCATGAGAATTTGATGGTGAGGTTTAAATAACAAGATTATAAAATCCTAGCAAGTTGTGTTTATGAGTCGGGGTACAATAACAACCCATATTTAGTAAGCTAACTGTCATATTTAAGTTAAAGTAAAATTGCTCCAGATTTAACACTTTTGAGATAAAATTGCCTCTCTATGACAATTTCTGAAGCAAAATAGTACGTTAACACTAGAATTAATGTGTCATATTGACTTGAACGCAAAATCCACAAATAGAGATTAAAGAATCAGAAAAAGCAGCATAAAAGTAAAAGAAAAAGTAAAAGCGAACAAGTGAAAAACAGAATAAATAGTGGTGAACAAAAAAAAAAAAGAAGGAAAAATCCTTTAAAAGATAGCTGAATTGTTCAAATTATAAATTAGGTCGTTAAATTTAACAAATTCTAAAAGGTAAAATTGCATCCAACACCCCAATCTATTTTTGGAAGTGCAATCAGCATCCTAAAGTATTTAAGGGTGCAATCAGCATCATAAACTATTTTTGGGGTGCAATCATTACCCTGTATTTAAGGGTGCAATCAGTAGTCTAAACTATTTTTGAAGATACAATCAGTACCCTAATGTATTAAGAATGGAGCAATTACACCCTTTCACTAACAAAATACTAATTCCGTTTGCTGACACATTCTTTCCTTTCTACTTTCATCGATCTTAAACCTCAAGAGTCAAATCTTGAGTTAATATTCTGCTGTAAAGGGGTGCAATTGTTCTATTTTTAATATATTAGGGGCAAAATTGCATCCTTAAATACTAAAAGAAGGGATGAACATATTGAAGATCGATGAAAGAGGAAAGGAAAAAGTGTGCCAGCAAACGGAGTTAATATTTTGTTAGTAAATGAGTGTAATTACTTCATTTTTAATACATTATAATGTTGATTGCACCTCTAAAAATATATTGGGGTGCTGATTATACCTCCAAAAATACTTTAGGATGCTGATTGCACCCTTAAATACTTTAAGATGCTGATTATACCTCCAAAAATAGATTGAGATGCTAGATGCACCTTTACCCAATTCTCAATGAGATTATATGATTCAAAATAGGATTTTAGAATTTGATAATTTTATTTTATTACGACTCATTTAATTCCAACAAATATTATAATCCTATGTGTAACCGGCGCAGAACCTCTCTTCCAACCCCTGTATCCATTTCCCTCCACTAAATCAAAAACATAGTTTTCTCCTCCACTTGATGCAATGACGCCATTTTGCAGAAAAAAATGTTGATGGCTTTCGGAACTGTTTCTCCCTCTCATTCATAACCCCCTTGAATGCGCAGTGACTCGTTTTGCAGAAAAACAGAGGTATGATGTTATGTAAAAAAAAAACTCGCTCAACCAAAAAACAAAAAAAAACAAACAAACGTAGGAACATGTGAAAGAAGAGGGAAAGCTTAAAGCTCAAAGCTTATTTGGTAAAACAGATGGAGAGGAGGGGATTTTCAATCGAACATCTATTTTGACATCTGACTCAAGCAAAATATATATATATAGAGAGGGGGGGCAGAACAGATGCCTATATTGAGGAAGATTGATGGGTCTAGTATAACTGTGGATTGCGATCTTGCTTCACTAGAATCTTTCCAAGACACAGATGAAGTTTGGTGTATCTGGATTGCTCATGGTGGTGAGGTTTTAATTTGCTTTTCATGAATGAGAGGGAGCGACAGTGCCAAAAACCTTCAACGTTTTCTTCTGATAATGGCATCACTGCATCAAGTGGAGGAGAAAACTCAATGGTTTTGATTTAGTGAAGGGAAATGGATATAGGGGTCAGTGAAGAGGTTTCGCGTCAGTTACACATGGGATTATTTTTTGTTAGAATCAAATGAAGGGTAAAAAATAAAATTATCGAATTTTAAAATCATATTAATCTTCCAGTCAACTTGACATAAAGAAGAAAAGAAGACATGACACAAAGCAAAAACAAAAGAAGACAAGGACATAAAGAAAAGAAGACAAGGACATAAAGACGATATAAAGTAACCATGGTCATTTAAATATAACCATGGTAATACAACCAGGGTTAGATTTATGCCTCTATATAAAGGGCTGTAATCGATTGTTTCAATTGAACTGATTGAGAACATCTCTCTAACTTCTCTCTAGAAATTCTATCAATTTTCTTTGAATTCTATCAATCTTCTTTCTTATAACATATACTTTTATAACACGTTATCAGTACAAAGTTCTAAAAGAAGGTATGATCTTCTTATGATTTCTTTAGTAATTATATATACGTTGTTTTATTTTATAGATCTGGGATAATCTGAGCCACTATATGGAATTAGAGAGATACTTTTACCGATTGTTATATAACATCGGGTTCCATGGCTAAAGATTGGAGATCGTTATTGTTTTTATATACAAGTTCTTTTATATTATTATTATTATTGTTATTATGGCCAGAAGCCATACATATCTGATTCTTGAAATTATGACCAAAAGTCGTAATGTTTTAATAATATGGCCAGAAGCCATATCCATTCTTATTATATAGCCAGAAGCTATATACATTTTTCATCTTATTATATGGCCAGAAGCTATATATATTTTATCTTTTATCTTAGTATATGGCCAGAAGCTATATATATTTTTATCTTTTATCTTATTGTACGGCCAGAAGTCATGTACAATTTTTATCCTGAAGATAATAGTTAATTCCTCATCTTGAGATTAAATGGCCCGAAGCCATACATGGCCTGAAGTCATGAGATTAAATGGCCCGAAGCCATACATGTTTTAATTTTCTTATCTTGCCTTATGAATTATTTATTGTCTTTATGAATTTACAGTTATTATATGGCACATTTACATTTCATATTTTAATTATGTTCATTTATTTCTTTAATTAGTTTGAACAATGGCAAACCTGGCAAAACTTGAAATTGTGGCTCTTGACATTACCGGGAAAAATTATTTATCTTGGAAATTGGATGCGGAAATACACTTGAATGCCAAAAGTCTAGAAGACACGATTAAAGAAGGGAATAAGGCATCCAACAAAGATAAAGCCAGATCAATGATTTTTCTTCGCCACCACTTACATGAAGATTTAAAAACTGAATATTTGACAGTTATGGACCCACTTGTCCTTTGGAACAATTTAAAAGAAAGATATGATCACCAGAAGTTGGTCATTCTTCCAAAAGCTCATTTTGATTGGATGCATTTACGCTTGCAAGATTTTAAATCTATAAGCGAATATAATTCAGCTATGTTCAGAATTACTTCTAAATTGAAATTATGTGGAGAAAATGTTACTGATGATGATATGTTAGAAAAGACATTCTCCACATTTCATGCATCCAATTTGCTCCTGCAGCAGCAATATCGTGAAAAAGGTTTCAAGAAATATTCTGAGTTAATTTCTTGTCTCCTTGTGGCTGAACAAAATAATGAGCTTTTATTGAAAAATCATGAATCCCGTCCAACAGGCTCAACTCCATTCCCTAAAGTGAATGTAGTCACTAATGAATCTTATTGTGGCCGTGGCCGTGGCCGTGGACGTGGATATGGACGTGGACGTGGGCGTGGCTACATCCGTGGGCGTGGTCGTGGTCGATATCATGGAGGTTCAAATTCCTACCAGAAGTGGGAAAAGACTGATAAGAACCAAAAAGGGGAAAGCAGTAGGCATAACAAATATGCTGATAATCCATGCTATCGATGTGGTGGAAAGGGCCATTGGTCTCGTACCTGTTGTACACCAAGGCACCTAGTTGATCTTTACCAAGAATCAATAAAAAATACTGGTAAAAGATCAAATGTTGAAGTTAATCATGTTGATCAAGGCGAGAATTCTGAGTATGCCGATATAGATAATAACTATTTGGATGTTGCAGATTTGTTAATATAATTTAAACTGTTATATTTTATTTACAGTTGTTTCTATCATATGTATTAATTTTATTTATGTTTTTATGAAGAATGAATTCTATTGGCATCAATCCTGAAGATTTATGTCTCGTTGATAGTGCAACAACCCACACCATACTCAGACATGATAAATATTTTTCTTCCCTGGTAATACGAGAAGCCAATGTTCAGACTATATCTGGTAGTATAAATTTAATTGAAGGCTCCGGAAGAGCTAATATTTTGTTACCTGAAGGAACAAAATTATGCATTGATAATGCATTTTATTCTACCAAGTCTAAAAGAAACTTACTGAGTTTCAAAGATATCCGCAGAAATGGATATCATTTAGAAACAACAACTAAAGATAATAAGGAATATCTTGTCATTACAAATATAGTTGCTGGTAGAAAATGCATACTAGAAAATTTTCCTATTTTTTCTTCTGGTTTGTATTACACATGTATAAGCACAATTGAAACACATACTATTGTGAACCAGAAGTTCAATAATGCAGACCAGAAGTTTGCCAATACAAACCAGCAGTTTGATAATGTAAACCAGAAGTTTACTAATGAATTTAATGTTTGGCATGACCGGTTAGGCCATCCCGGTTCAATAATGATGCGACAAATAATTGGGAATTCATGTGGACATACCCTGAAGTGTAAACAAATACCACAATCCCATGATTTCTCATGTGCTGCATGTTCCAAGGGAAAGTTAATTATTCGCCCCTCACCAAGCAAAGTAGAAAGTGAGTCTCTCACATTTCTAGAACGGATACAGGGAGATATTTGTGGGCCAATACACCCACCATGCGGACCATTTAGGTACTATATGGTTTTAATTGATGCATCAACTAAATGGTCGCATGTTTGCTTATTATCTTCTCGCAACCTGACGTTTGTGAGATTACTTGTTCAATTGATTAGATTAAGAGCACATTACCCTGATTATCCTATCAAGAAAATACGTCTTGATAATGCTGGTGAATTTACATCACAAGCTTTTAATGAATATTGTATGTCCCTTGGAATTGATGTTGAACATCCTGTAGCTTATGTTCACACGCAAAATGGACTTGCAGAATCATTGGTTAAAAGGTTGCAACTAATTGCAAGACCTTTACTTATGAAATCTAATTTACCAATTTCTGCTTGAGGCCATGCCATTTTGCATGCAGCAATGTTAATTCGCATCAGGCCAACAAGTTATTTAAAGGTTTCCCCCTTACAAATGGTTTTTGGTCAGGAACCTAATATTTCCCATATAAGAATTTTTGGGTGTGCGATATATGTGCCTGTAGCACTGCCACAACGTACTAAGATGGGCCCACAAAGAAAGATGGGAATATATGTTGGGTATGAATCTCCATCAATTATAAAATATTTGGAACCATCCACAGGAGATTTATATACGGCACGATTTGCCGATTGTCATTTTGATAAATCATTTTTTCCCAACATTAGGGGGAGAAAACAAACAGCTGGGTAAAGAAATTAGTTGGAATGAATTATCATTGGCTCATTTTGATCCTTGTACAAAACAATGTGAACTTGAAGTTCAAAAGATAATTCATTTACAGAATTTAGCTAATCAAATGCCAGAAGCATTTACTGACCCAAAGAAAGTGACAAAGTCACATATCCCAGCTGCTAATGCTCCTATTAAAATTGATGTCCCTGAAGGACAACCTGCTATGAATGAATTTAAAACACGCCTGAAACGTGGCAGGCCTATCGGTTCCAAAGATAAAAATCCTCGAAAAAGAAAAGGAGCAAAGAATATAGATGGTCAAGTCGAGGATAATGAAGAAAAATTAGTAGCTCCAGAAGAGCCATCTCCTGAAGAGATATTATCTCCAGAAGAGAACATTGTAGTCCCAGAAGAGACCCAGGTATCTGATATATATGAAAATAATGAGATCTCAATAAATTATGTTATGAATGGAATCCGATGGGATAGAAATGAAGTCAACGTTGATGACATCTTTGCTTATCATATAGCATATGATGTAATGAATGATAATGAGGATCATGAGCCAAAATCCATTAGTGAGAGCCAACAAAGAAAAGACTGGCCCCTATGGAAAGATGTCATTAATGCAGAATTAAAATCATTGGCAAAACGAAAAGTATTTGGACCTGTAGTCCGTACACCTGAAGATGTAAAACTAGTTGGATGCAAATGGGTCTTTGTACGAAAAAGAAATGAAAAGGGCAAAATAACTAGATATAAGGCACGTCTAGTAGCCCAAGGTTTTACACAAAGACCTGGCATTGATTTTGAAGAAACGTATTCACCAGTAGTGAATGCGACAACTTTTCGTTATTTAATCAGTCTAGCAGTAGATGCAGGACTTGATTTACATCTAATGGATGTTGTGACTGCCTATTTATATGGATCACTTGATAGTGATATTTATATGAAAGTCCCTGAAGGACTTAAGATGCCAGAAGCATCTAATTCAAGTTCTCAAGAACAATACTCAGTTAAGTTAAATAAGTCCCTGTATGGCCTGAAGCAATCAGGGCGCATGTGGTATAATCGCCTTAATGAATATTTGTTGAAAGAAGGATACAAAAATGATCCGATATGCCCATGCATCTTTATGAAAAGATCTAATAGTGAGTTTGCTATAATTGCTGTTTATGTTGATAATATCAACATCATTGGAACTCCTGAAGAGCTCCAAAAGGCAATTAATTGTTTGAAGAAAGAATTTGAGATGAAGGACTTGGGAAGAACAAAATTCTGTCTTGGATTACAGATCGAGTACTTCAAGAAAGGGATCTTTGTATATCAAGAAACTTATACAAAGAAGGTCCTAGAGCGATTTTACATGGATAAATCTCATCCATTATGTACCCCAATGATTGTAAGATCTTTGATGGTGGATAAAGACCCATTCAGACCTCGAGAAATTAGTGAAGAAGGTGATGAAGAACTACTTGGTCCAGAAGTACCATATCTTAGTGCTATTGGAGCACTAATGTATCTTGCTAATCATACACGTCCTGATATATCATTTGCTGTTAATTTACTAGCAAGATATAGTTCTTCACCAACACGAAGGCATTGGAATGGAATAAAGCATATTTTTCGTTATCTCAGAGGTACAACAGACATGGGGTTATACTACTCAAATGTATCCAAGCATGAACTGGTTGGTTATGCAGATGCTGGATTTTTATCAGATCCACATAATGGTAAATCACAAACGGGCTATCTATTTACATGTGGAGGTGCAGCTATTTCATGGCGATCTATGAAACAGACTATATCAGCCACATTATCTAATCATGCAGAAATTCTAGCAATACATGAAGCAAGTCGAGAATATATGTGGTTGAGGTCAGTAATACATCATATACGTACAACTTGTCATTTATCTTCCGGCAAAATGATCCCAACAATCCTCTATGAGGATAATGCTGCATGTATCGCTCAACTTAAAGAAGGTTATATCAAGGGCGATAGAACGAAGCATATTTCACCAAAATTCTTCTTCACTCGCGATCTTCAAAAGGATGGTGAAATAGATATCCAGCAAATCAGTTCAAGTGAAAATCTAGCAGATTTATTCACCAAGTCACTTCCAGGTACAATCTTTGAAAAACTTGTTCATGATATTGGTCTTCGGAGATTCAAAGATTTCAACTGATATTATCAATAGGGGGAGTCGATACACGTTGTACTCTTTTTCCCTTATCTAGGTTTTGTCCCACTGGGTTTTCCTAGAAAGGTTTTTAATGAGGCAGCACTCGACGATGTATCAATGAATGATGTACTCTTTTCTTTAGCTAGGTTTTTATCCCACTGGGTTTTTCCTAGTTAAAGTTTTTAATGAGGCACATTCATAATGGACATCCAAGGGGGAGTGTTATGAATATTAAATATGTGGATGTCCATTGACTCATATTAATCTTCCAGTCAACTTGACATAAAGAAGAAAAGAAGACATGACACAAAGCAAAAGCAAAAGAAGACAAGGACATAAAGAAAAGAAGACAAGGACATAAAGACGATATAAAGTAACCATGGTCATTTAAATATAACCATGGTAATACAACCAGGGTTAGATTTCTGCCTCTATATAAAGGGCTGTAATCGATTGTTTCAATTGAACTGAATGAGAACATCTCTCTAACTTCTCTCTAGAAATTCTATCAATTTTCTTTGAATCCTATCAATCTTCTTTCTTATAACATATACTTTTATAACAATTATAAGTTTATAACCTTATTTATAATTTGTTAAATTTAAATATCCAATTCAGAATTTAAATAATTTAAATGTGATCATCTTCCCCCAGAAAAACACAAAGAGACGTAAAGCGGTCAAACGTAAAATTCCCACATTACGCTGTTGTACTGCCACAGACAGGGGTCACGAAACCGAGAGGGTAGCTGGTGTCAGAATTTTCAGCATGTTGAATTTGAATGATAGTATAATTTTACGTAGAAGATAATTTTAATAATATTAATTTAATACATGCATATAAAATATTTTATTCCCAAATCAATCGTGCTTTGATGATATAATTTGGGAGAATTACACTTAGGTCCTAAGGAAAAAGAGAAATGAAAAAATAGTTCCAATAGATTGCGAAATGAAAAAATGGTCCTATGGAGTTGTTAATACAGACTTCTGGAGTTGTTAATGAGTTGTCAATATAGGCTCCTGGAATTGTTAATGGGACCATTTTTTCATTTTGCAATCTATAGGGACCATTTCTTCATTTTTTTTTCCTTTCTTGGGATCTCATTGTAATTGTCCCATATAAATTTCAATGAAGAAATTAATTTAGAGTAACTTCCTCTTAAATTCTAAACAGGAGCGTTAATCGTAATTTTTTAAATTAAAAACTATATACTTAAGATGTTTGTTTTTAATCAAATTAGGACATGTGAATTTTTTCCATGCTATTTATTAGTAAAAAAATTCTTGTTATTAATATTATTAATTTTACATTTTAGTTATTCTGATTTCATTAAATTCAAGTGTATTAAGTCTACAAGGTTAAGCTCTTAAATCTGCTCCCTTTATTTATTTATTTTTGTCGATACTCTACTATTAAATTTAACAATCATTGACTCATCCACATGATGCGCGGGATGAATTAACATAAGTATAATAAATGTTTTCAATATATTATAGTCACGCATCAAACAATTCCACCAACTCAAGCGGCGTGCAATGCATGCAAATTAATATTAAGTGAAAGTTCTGAAAGTGCTAAAAAAAAGAAATTACCACCATCATCACAAAAAGTGTCTTCATTAAAATGAGATATTGTGTACCAACATGTACTAATCACTTATCTCAAATAATAAATATTGTAATACATTTCACATGAATGAAATTGAACCTTTTTCGCATTAAGATTCTCAAAAAAACACCCTACAACAAACCATGAAAATAAAGAATAATCCCAATAGCCATTAGAGTTTCTCCAACATTACTATTATAAATGTTAACAGTAGGCAAGATAAAAATCTAGAATGGAGCTGTACAAAATATAATGAAAGTAGCAATATGAACATATATAATTCCAAAACCAAGTTTCTCGAAGTTCCTGCCAAACACAAAAAGTGCAAAGATATGTAGTAGATACATCCTCCCAAATGTTAAGTAGTACTCCTCTCTACTGTGGTTCATTCTCAAATACTCCATGCGAAACTTTGTTTTGCAAGTTGTAAGAAAGCAATAGCGTTCATCAGCAATTAATGACACCAATGAAGCTTTCCATTGCTTTTCCTGTTATATAGTGAAGAAAGTTACAAGTCATCAACTTCAATGCTCACAAAGCCTCAATTCTTCTTCATTAGTATACAATAAAAGTTGCCTTTTGTAGAGTCACTTCTTTAGAAGCAAAGGCAACAGACAAAAACCACACTATCTCAACACTACTTAGATAGTACCGGTCGTAACAATGAAAGTGGCCTTAAGGGAACAAATTAAACATGCTCTACACTCAGTTTAATAATAAGGATAGAAATTTAATTTTCTATTCCAAAAATTTTAAGCAGAAGATAACCACCTATGAGATTCCTCATGAGATTTTTAACTCATTTAACCCAAAAACATACCCCGTTGCAGCACCTTCTACCAAAAGTATAATTTCAAACGATCAAAATCACACAAGTACTCATCCGCGTAGGTTGCAAGAAGTCACATAAGTATCCGTGTGTGTATTGCACAACATCAAAATACAGTTACAAAAACTAAAAGGGCTGCCCATTAGATATGTTGCCCAACAATCTCGATCTATATGTTGAATTGTTAAGTTCATTAATCATTGAACACTACATGCAATCACTACTTCCATTTCATTTCAACACTTTGCAAAACACAAATTAGTACAACATAATTATACTAATATATCTATTATTAATTAACCAACCTAATTACAATGTCTCACATTATAAATCATTCGCAAAAAGTTGCACTTAATATGATAATGGAAATTAACTTGAATTTGCTAACTAAGACCTTCAAAATAAATAATCCTTGCACATAAGATTTACAATTTTAATACAGGTGAAATATGATAAATGTAACCCCCTCATCGTAATTACATCCGGATTACGAAATTTAAGTGAAATGGAGACTAATAAAATGAAATCAACAATTTATAATCCCTCATCGCGGGATGGGGTATTTCAAAAATCAATTCAAAATGTAATTAATCCTGGTCTCACATTCACAGGCGGATATAACTACTTGAGAAATCAAATCACATAATAAATATCAGAGTGTGGAAACTAAAATCCCGGCAAACCCCGGGTTACTTACATATATAACATGGGTTTAATGATTCCCAAAAATAGGGATTACATATCCAAAAATATTCATTTACATCTCATATACACTTCGTAATCCCAAAACCAAAACAAAGATAACCAACTACCACTAAGTCTCAGAGTAATCCTAATTACTCCTGGTTGTCCGCTTCCCTTTCGAGCCACTCGCCCTGTCTGAAAAGGTTAGTCATTTGGAAAGAGTGAGATTCTAAAGAATCCTAGTAGTAACAACTTATTCATACCACATGTAATCACATAACATGTAAACAAATAATCTCATAACAGCAACACAAATCACACTCCACCCTCATCCCCTTTTACGGCCAGGAAGGCACACCGTCCTAAACCGAACCGTTGTTAGCGACTCAGGGACTATTGGCGTGGCAGTGCATACGAATAGCCTTACGGCTCACATATAGCCTTACGGCTTTCACAATTGGCCCGTCGACCTTCACAAATAGCCTTTCGGCCCACATAATCACATATAACACACCCTAACCTTATCCCCTTTTACCTCCGGGAAGGCACACAGCCCTTTCCCGAACCGTTGTTAGCGACTCAGGGACTATTGGTATAGCGGTGCTTCCACAATTTCACATATCTCGCAGCATACGAAATCATCACATCACAATGATATAGCACACATACAATGTATCACATAAGGTATAAAGTAAGAGTCACTACCTGTATCTTTCCTGACTGGCTCCGGTACCGTAGTTTCACGAGGGCGGCAGATGTCAAATCCTATACCAAATTAGGGACAACCGATCAATCTCTTTTCCAAGTTCTTAATTTCATAATACACTTAGTTGGTTATCATTTAGGGCTCTTTAGGTGACCACTAGAGGCCTAAACATATGCCTAAAGGGTTGGAAGACACTACCCCAAAGACCCCTTTTTCGAAGGCACAACACAGATTTCTGATAGCCTCACTCGAGTGATGAGAGACTTGTGCTCGGGTGAGAATGACTCTCACCCACGAATGCTTGACAGAGAGCAACCTTCACAGCCAGGAAGTCCTTACATCACTCGAGCACCAAGCTCTGCACTAGGTGATGACCTCAATTATGCTCGAGTACCCGAAATTGCAACACCACGAGTGACAACCCGAGAGCACGAACCACACCAGAGGCACCAGATCACTCGAGCATGACAACCTGCACTCGGGTGAGATAACTATGCTTGCGAGTGTCAAAGCACACTCTTGGCATCAACCAATGAGTGAGGACCCAAGAGCAACCCCAGCTCTGGCTCACACTATCACTCGAGCATGTTCTTCCCTCACTCGAGAACAAGGAAGTGCACTCGAGCCTCATACAAAGAACCCAACCAAAACTCGAAGCAGAAAAAGGGAAAATGTACACAGCACTCGAGCATGATCTTCCTCTGCTCGAGTGTTGTGCATCAGAGACCAGAAACGCAGAAAACATCAGAAAATACCATATGGTCAAATTCATACCCTATGATTCCCAAACTCTACCAAAAGCTCATACACACTTTACACTAACTAGGGAACACATTGGCCACTTCAAAAACACTCCCAAAACCAATTTGACCACAATTATATTCTTAGGTCTCTAAAACACAACAAATGTCCAATTTTCCTTAACACATTTACAACATTCCAAACTAAATCCATTACTCAACTATCTTCACAATAAATCATTTCCAACGTATAACACAATGAAATCCATAATTTCAACATTTGGTATAACTAGGGCAAATTTCCATATTTTACTAAACTTATCCAAAAATCACAAACAATATGTCAAAATGCAATAAATACCTACCTCTTTACTTTGCCAAATCCAGAATCTTGATTCTCCCACTTTCAATTTTGACAAACACACAAATCACCACTTCTCAAGATTCTACAACCACCACAGTAGAGCTCTCAATGAGATATACAACATTAGAGAAGAGGATTTTAGCAAAGGAGGATCATTACTTATCAAAGATCAAAGCTTTTCTTTCTCTCTACAAGCTTGTTCAGCAAAAATGGGGAAGGACGAGAGAGAAAATGTGAGATGGAAGAGATGATGATGATGAAGCAACTCCCCTCCCATGCCCATGCCACTTAGCCGAATAGGAGAGAGAGAGAGAATGAGGGAAAAGTAAGCTTTTGTCTCCTTGTGCCTCATCCAACAACCACCACAATGCCACATGTCCATATTTTGTTCATTCTCTCCATGAGCTCACACAAACGTAAAGTATAGGATTCCGACCCATGGTCAAAGAATTTCAACCCTTGATCTTAAATACCACACATATGTATACCAAAATCACATCCCATTAATTCCCAAAAGTGCTTAATTACACTAATTACAATAATTATCAGAGTCATTAGCCCTAATCACATATCGGGATATTACATTAAATGCACAGGAAGAATTCACTCCGATTTTAATCAATTATGTAGTTCTTTCATAAGCAATAGTTATCTTGCATTACTATAATCATCATTGTGTGGCATCCAAACCATACCAAAGAACCAAAGCCCTCAATATATTAAATAAGAAAACTAATATATCAATTGTTGAATATTATATTACAGCATTGGTTTTATATCATAATTTCAATAGAATCACCTTTTTTTCAAAATGTACTACACTCTCTTATGCAATATGCATATAATTTGAAGATTTACAAATCTTGAATAGTTTGAGTTATATAAAACCATATGTAAGTTTGAAGACCAACATCCAGCTTTTATAACACTTTAACATAAATTTACATATTTTAGTTATGAAAACCCACATTTAAAAGCAATTTGCACCTTGAAAAATATATATGCAATACAACTAAACTAAAATAATGTAGAGATATGCCGGGACATCATATATTTAAAAATTGTAAAATAAAGCTCTATAATGCTTCTTAACAAACTAACCCCTTAACTATTATTCTCTTTTAACAGTATGAAAACAAAACTAAATAGAATAGACAAATGATTATAGAAGCAACATATAATCATATGCAAACTAACATTGGAAATAACTTCTATGTAAAGTTCTCATCTTTTATAAATCCGATTGTAGTAGCTTCTTACAATGCTAAAGTGAAACTTAAGCTTCCATTTACTAATTCAACAAATTTATCCCATGTTTGCAAATGAAGCAAGTATGTAAATTTAAGTGTTATGAAGTAAATTAAGTCTTGGAATATAGTATAATTCTTTGTCCTTAATTATGATTCTAGGATTTGATATTTGCCCTACTTAGGAGAGACCAGCGCTAGGACACGCCCGGAAGGACCAAGGTAGTGACTATTCTCTCATGTTGTGTATGATGTTTTGGTATGCATGACTTGTCATTGGGTTTTATGAACTGTGTGTACCATGGTCCATTACAGCGCGAGCAATGCAGCGTGAGCCATTTAGGGATTGACGCTGGTCATCTCTAGCTCAGCCGTTGTAGTACCGTTGTAATCGACATGGATCTTTGTGAATCCGACCCGTGAGGCGGCGTTTGTAAATCCAGCTGTGGGCTGTGTGTTTGTATCTGGCCTGTATGGCTTGCGTTATGAAATGCTTTATATGAATCCCAGCTGTAGTGAAATATATTGTGTGGATTGTTGTGATGCAATGCAGCGTGAGCAAATGTAAGGGTGACATAAGTCATACCTGCCCTTGCCGCTGTAACTACCGTTGTAGTTGCCATGTGTGTGTAATGATTTGCTTTCATGCCTTATTATTGTACATACTATGAGTGATTTGACACTACGTGGATTTTTTAGAATCTCACTCTCCCATAAACCAAATTTTTAGACAAGACAGAAGGATCAAAGGGAAAGCGGGCAATGAAGAACAGATAGAGCTCCAGTTTAGAAATATATTTTGGGTTATTGGTTATCATGTAAATTATTTGGATGTTTTTGGGAAACAATTGTATATATTGGGATTTGTGGTATAGTTTTATGTGATCCCCAAGTTAAGGGTAATGAATTGTGGGCTTTATGCCTTTATAAAACCCTTAATAATGAATGGAACCCGAGTGTGTCGGGAATTTGCATTATACTCTAATATTTGTGAATGAAATCAACCTGTACAGGTCATTTAGTATTAAAATGTAAATATGAGACCGTCATGAACAGGTTTTGTAAAAGTTTTTGTAAGCCATGATTTTGGGAATTTTTATTTTGTTTAAGTCCTAAAATCATCTAAGGTCTCTAATTCTAAATCAATTACGTGTTTATCAACTAAATCTCGGCCTATGGTGGAAGGGGGTTACATATATGATGCATAATATAACAAAGCATATACGCAAATATCACAATTCAGCAGCACAACAGCATTCAATCATGACTTTGATCACAAACATGAAAAGCATGACAATCACTAATAGCGGCATTCCATCATTACCATAATCACTCACTTGATAGGCGTGAAAAGCAACAACATGCAATCATTATCATAATCACTCATGTGATAGGCATGACAATCAGCAACAACAACATTTAAAGTTAGGACATTTGTCGCGACTCAATCCTTCATTCAAAGCCGGGCCATCCGCCGTGACTCAATCATTCATTCAATGATAAGTACAAATATACAATGCATTGGACATGATATAGGAAAAATTGTCACTATCTTGTTTTTTCCGTTCGAGTTCAGGCACAGGCCTCCTACGTTCTGAGCAAATATCAAATCCTATCATCACAATTAAGGACAACAAGTCATAACTTGTTCCAATACTCAAATGACTCTAAAACACTTAGATTTGGTTATCATTAAAGTCCCTTAAATAGCTATGAAAAGCTCTAACAATAGCCCTAAAGGATTGGAAAGAACTAGATTGGAAACCACTTTTCAAAATTACATAGTGCTGAAAACAGGGGTTGGCCACGGCCAAGCCACCCTGGGCCGCAGCCAAGAGCAGGTCAGAAACTTTTGGGTCATGGCCAAGAATTGCTCAGAAACATTTGGGCCGCGGCCAAGAATAGGTCCAAAAGTTTTGGGCCGTAGCCAAGAATTGCCCTAATTCTTAGCTGATTTCAACTGATCATAACTCTCATCATAAAACTCAAAATGACACAAACTTTATATCAATGAAAATTTTGCAATGTGAACTACAAAACTGGAAAGTTTCACAACTTTTTGACACTATTTTCTTATTCAAATCATTGTGTATAGTAGGTCTCCTACACAGAATTTTCTTTTGTCAAATTTTCCAATTTTGCAACTTAAGTCTCCAATGATTCCAAAACTCAATCCAAACCCATTTCCACACAAAATTTCACAAGGAAACCAATGAAAACATCAAAATAACCATATTTACATTCCTTTCACATGATATAACTTAGGCAACAACTCAACATAAAGTCCCAAAAACTTTAAATTTCACATTTAAGCCCCAACTCAATTCTATCTATCCAAGACTCACAACAAAGCAACATTTCCATAATCACAACACATCATACTCTCTAAGACCCTAATCCACAAAAAATAGGGTAAAAATTATAGAAATTCAAGCCTCAATGGATGGCCACAAAATGCATGTAAAAAGGTTTCTCTTACTCACCTCTATTAATTTCTCTCACTTGTTCCTTACTTCACCAACTTCTAGATTTTCTTGAGTACACAAACCATCGCCTATTGAAAATATAAAGCCATAGAATCGAAGCTCTAAACAATAGGAACAATATTAAAGAAGAGAGTTTTGGCATCCAAGGTCATTTTAAAGGTCAAATGGCTTACCTTTTGCAAAGCTTCTTCCTGTTTCTTCTTCAATTATGGCAGCCGAATGAGAGAGAAATGAGAGTGATGAAGATGATGAAATGATGATCTCTTGAGCCCCCATGCCCTTGACAGTCGAAAATAGGGAAGAGAGAGCGAAGAGAAATAATTTAAAATGCATTGTTTGACTTTTCTAACTACTCACTCTTCATCTAACCTTGCCAAGTGTCCAAATCCCATTGCTTCTCATAAAGTAAGTAACCACATGGTTACACTAACTACTCAATTAGTCATTTAGTCACACACTTTATTTCTTTTAGTTAGTAATAAATTTTCTTCATTAATTACTGACTAATTGGCCGATAAATTTTTCATTCTTCTAATTTTGCCCCTGATTATGGTACATTTACTTGAATTGCCACATGACACATATTTTAAATTCCTTTTCCCTTCTTTCATGGGCCATTCCCTTATATTTTAGCCCAATGATAACTTTGCCACATAATTATACTAAAATACAGGGTGTAGAGCATTTCCAACGGCGAATTCGAGTCATAAATCAACTTTATTTTACAAAAGTGTTTTCTCACATTAATTACATTCTCAATATATATCATTAGCCCTTAATCAAAATTTGGGGCATTACAGGGATTATGATTCGAAAGAACTAAAGAAGGTGAAAACAGACTTTTTTAAAAGTATGTATAAGGTAGAGTACGTTGTGGATTGTAATATTAATTTTAGTGTTTCTTTCCCTCAGGTTAATGCGCATTTACTAGATCCTCATGGTCAGGTAGCTACTGTATTGGACATAAAAAAAGCCCTATTTAGTATGGGTGCCTTGAAGGCTCCAGGGCTGGATAGTTTAAATCCCTTCTTCTAGAATCAGTGGGAAATTATGGGCAAGTCGGTAGCCTCTTTGGTGCAAGACATTTTTGAAAATCTAGAGAAGGTATAGTCAATAAATGGCACTAACATAGCTTTAATATTGAAGATCGATGTGCCACAAAATTTTAGAGACTTCAGGCTGATTAGTTTGTGTAATGTCATATATAAAGTGGTTACAAAAGTTCTAGCTAACATATTGAAGCGTTTGATGCCAAGAATTATTGCCCCAAATCAATGCAGCTTTGTTCCAAGAAGATTGAGTTATGATAATATTATTATTGCTCAGGAAGTAATTCATTCGATGCAGACTATGAAGAGAAAGAAAGGTTTTATGGCTCTGAAAATTGATCTCAAAAAGGCCTATGATAGAGTGCAATTGGATTTTGTTAAAAATTGTTTGGAGGGGTTGGGGATGCCGTCAAGATTTGTAGAGATTGTTGGATACTGTTTGTCTAAGGTTGAGATGCAGGTTTTGTGGAACAATTCAAGAGGGCCAAGTTTTAAACCCAATTGGGGCATTAGACAAGGGATCCCTTGTCTCCATACTTATTTGTGTTGGTGATGGAGAATTGGCTCATTTTATTCAATGTGAGCTGAGGCTGGGACACTGGTTGTCTTTCAGGTTAAAGAAGAATGGTATGGCGGTTTCTCTCTTTTTTTTTACAGATGATTTGATTTTGTTTGCTGAGGCTAGTCTTGAACAAACAGGCCTCATTAAGGCATGTTTATATGATTTTTGCATGGCTTCTAGAGAGAAGGTGAATGCTTCAAAGTCTAGGATTTTCTTTTCAGATAATGAAAATCACCAGAGACGATAGGAGATCATCCAGTTTTTGGGCTTTACACCACAACTGACTTGATAAATACTTGGGGGTCCTATTGCATCATAAAAGAGTGACTAACCAAACTTATGAATATGTGTTGAATAAAATGGATGCAAGGCTTACAAATTGGAAGGCGAATACGTTATCAATGGCGGCCAGAAATATAATAATTTCTTATGTGGCTTCGGCTATTCCTGCTTATACAATGCAAACTTCATTATTACCCATGACTACGTGTAATGAGATTGATAAGAAGTGCAGGAGTTTCCCATGGGAAAGTGTTGGGCCTTCTAGGAAAGATCATTTGGTTGCTTGGGATAATGTTTGCAAGCAAAGAGAGGCTGGGGGTCTTGGCTTGCGTCATGCTAGAAAACAAAATATTGCATTCATGGTGAAGCTTGGGTGGGGTTTGGTGCGTCGTAGGTATGCATTGTGGGTGAAGTTTTTAAGAGAGAAATATAAATGTGGTGACGATGTCGTTCCCAATGTTGAGAAACAGAGGGAAGAATCTCAAGTATGGAAAGGCATCAAGTTTGCATGGGAGGGGACATTGAAAGTCATTGGTTGGGAGGTGGGTGATGGTTGTTATAATCGGTTCTGGGAGGATGTGTGGCTACCTAATCATAGCAAACTGAGATATTATTCCTGTGGGACTATTGAAGAGAGTCAAAGAGACTTGAAAGTGGCAGATTATTTGACAGTGACAAGTGATTAGAATTGGAGTCTGCTTAGAGATATTCTCCCTGGTCCGATACTTAGGGGTTTGGAACAAGTAAGAGGGACTATGAATAGAAGTGTACAGGATGTGCCAATTTGGAGTTTGTCGAATCATGGTGTATTTACAGTTAAGTCAGCGTACTCCCATTTGTTTTGACATGGAACTATATGAGGAAGTGGAGTTTGGCGTCGAGTTTAGAAGGTGTGGACCCCACAAAGGTGTAAGAATTTTCTTTGGTTATGTTGTACGTAGAGGCAAACTTCTTATTAATTTATCTAGAGATTAGTGGGGGATGCAGTTTGAGGAGCGCTGTGGCTTGTGTTATAAGGGTGTAGAGGATATTTTGCATGCCTTGCATGATTATATGTATGCGAGAGCTGTTTAGAATGAGATATTGCCATCGTCATAGATTTTTTTCGTTAAGTCATGTTGCTTTTTGGGTGAAATGGAATCTTGGCCAACAGCATACGGTGTTTGGAGTAGTTGGTCGAGGTGTTTTGCTACGACTGCTTTTCAGATCTAGTTAAATAGGAATGTAGGGATCTTTGAGGATAAACTGAAGAGTTATTTGGAAGTACTTGCTCAGGTACGAGCTATTGTAGCTTGTTCATCAAAATCATTATGCAAAGAGCAAGTCAACCGGGAAGTTGTTTCTCGGTGGTCGGTTCCAGATGTGGGATGTATAAAGTATAACGTGGATTGGTCTTGTAAAGGAAGAGAGGGACTGGCGTCTTGTGGCGGGTTAGCACACGATTATAAGGGGAAGGTTCTGGAAGGTTTCATGTTCAACATGGGTGTCAGGAACAGTTTGCATGCTGAACTTTAGGTAGTATTATGGTCCCTAAAATGAGCGTGTAAAGGGAAGTGGATGAAAGTTATTATTAAGACGGACTGTTAGGACATTGTCGAGTTGATTTCGTTGGGCTGGCTAGAGTTTCATCCTGTGGCTGATCTTCTTGTAAAGGTGGCTAGATTGATGGACAGGGCGTGGGATGTGACCATTTGCTGGTGTTCTCAGCACTCTAAAAACCGAGCTGCGAACTATCTTGCACGTGAAGCACATTCGGTGGTTCCGAGGATGCAATTGTTCACTAATGTACCATTTGTTCATGCATTAGCTTTTGCGAGATGATATAGGCTGTGTTTGTTTCAGCGTTTTGTATAGGAAAAACGCACTTATTACGCAAGCCGAGAAAAAACTCCTCTCACATACTTACCTCGTATACCGTGAATCACGAATTATAAGCACGTTTTGGACAAAAATAAGCCATTCCAAACACGCACATAGAGTCGAGGTAGTGGTAGTTTTGTTGTCTTCATCGAAAAAAGCCACATCATATTACTCAAATTTTTTTGGCAGAAGGCAGGTAATTTTTATTATTTAATTATTTTATCTTGATTTAATAATCCCTAATTTTGTGTTTTACCATTCAGTCTCTCTGATCTTGCTCTTTGTGCCCTTATCGTTCCCATCTTTAAAGGGTTGCAGTCGGCCTAATTATGACCCATGATCAATGCCTCCGATCTCGAAGCGGAGAAAACAACACTAGCTAGTAATATAGTTTCAGCATTGCCTATGGTGATGTCACGTTCGCCATCCCATATCCCACATGATAAGGATTGATCCTCAATGAATAGAGAGGTAAACGAAATTGCAAGAGGACAAGGGTTGATTGTAGCCATTGTTAATCTACTTGTTGCAATAGATGCAGTAGTTAGCAAAGGCCTCACATATCGTGAAGTCTTTTTAAAAGGCCACCTACTTAATATATGAGCATTTAATTAATATAGAGTTGGTCTAGCAGGTATAAAGGCCCGCTAAATCCCTCAGAATATTGAATTCGAATTCTAGATGAGACATCTATATAGAAAGGGATAACTACAAACTTCAAACTTGATATCGGATAAAATATAAACAAATGGGTATTTAAATAGGCCTAAAAACATGTGCATTTAAATCTTATTTAAAGCATCGTCAGACATTAAATGTGGGCACCTCTCCCAATAATAAATCAAACTTTGATTCATCACATTATAAAAACCAGCTCCTCTTACCAAATTCAATCCATTGATAAATTGATTTGGAATGTATATATCTATAATAGCTTTTAAAGTTAGGCCCGTGAATCGCCAATAGAAAAAGGTTAACCCTGTGAAAATAGGCCCAACGGATTTGCCTAAACAGCTGTAACAATACATCTGATTTTGATATATTTACTAATTAGGCCATGCCATTGCCGTTCGTACGGGTCGGTGGTGTGTTTTTTCTTTTTATTTGCCTAAACAGCTGTAACAATACATCTGATTTTGATATATTTACTAATTAGGCCATGCCATTGCCGTTCGTACGGGTCGGTGGTGTGTTTTTTCTTTTTTCTTTTTTTTTTGCCTATCAGAATTCTCTTACTTTGATTGCATAGCGTTGCATATCCGCTTTTTAATTTTTTTTTTTTTGGCAAATATATCCGCTTTTTAATTGGTCCAGCGCAATGAAACCCATCACATGGCTTTAGAAAGTGAGGGTCATAAGGGTAATTCCACTCCCAATACTTACAAATCATTCTCACTGCTGGCCCTTCTAAAATGACACCTCGTTTGAGACACCCATCAAGAGAGATAACAAGAGAGACAGAGAGAGACCCCCGGCCGCTCGACGGCAATGGCGAATACAGATTCCTGGTTTATTCGTCTCCATCTCTTTCCCTTCGTCAGTGTATCATATATTCTTCATGTTTTTCGAATTTTCCTTTTCAACGTGCAGATTGCGATTGAATAACTCATATTATCCAGTGTGCTCTATAAGTATGCCTAGATCTGCAGCGTTCGATGTTTCGTTCAGTTGCAAAACCTTTTTTGTTCGATCTTGTAATCACATGGTAACTCTGTTTTGTGTTTGTTGAGGGGAAGAAGTGTTTTGCGATTATTTCTTGATTTTTTTTTTAAAATGTGATTTTGAAGCTCGGGGGTGTAAGTCACTGGAGGCAGCGGTTCATCGATCTCTTCCTGAATTTTGTTGTGTGAAAAGCACAAAGCATGAATCGGTCGATAAACCTCTGCATCCAGCGCTCACTTCGCCTCTTTCTCTCTTTTCCTGTCTCTGTTCCTCCCTAATTTCCATGTCATCTGTTTGGTCGCCGAGAAATTATGGAGAAACTCTGAAGTTTGACCTTTCGTCCCTCTTGGAAAACAAAAGGATCGAATCCCTTTACCTACATCTTCATGTTTTGGTTTTCTTCTCATTTTCTCTTTCCCTTGCCCGTGGCAATCTATCTCCTATGGATTTATACTTTCTGTTTTCTGTATTTGCTGGACGATCAAGTAATCACTGTCATGTGATTCTTATCCATTTAGCAATTTAAATTTTGTCCCAATTGGCATTTCATTTGAAACTATTTCGTTTTCCCTTCTTGTCTGATATGATGATCGATTCTTTCTTTTTCTTTCTTTCTTTTTTTTCATGGATGGGTTTGAGTATTTTAGATTTGCTCGCCTGTAGTCTACAAATGATTGGGTAATAATTCCGTACCCTTAAGTTGTTACTCATGACACCTTGGTTACAAATATGGTGCAAATGAACAAATTATCCAATTGATTGCCCCTTGGTTACAATGCATATAGATCTTATACCACTCGTATTAGCCAGAACAATTCACCTGCCGGAGCAATTAAATGTGAACTGTACTTTTTCTTTCCATATGCTGGTCTTAATTATTTCAATCCTTGATCTTATAGATATATTGCTACTTGGAGTTTATTTACTCGCACTCGTTAATTACCTGAACTAGTATATTTGTCTTGTTTTTTCTCCGTATTTACCTTGTTAAAAAACTTCTTGTGATAACATCGTTTATTTTTTAATTCAAAATTAAATAATTGAAACATAGCTTCCTCTCAAGATTTGGAAGCTTACTTTAGTATTTAGTATTAGCTGTCTGACAGTTTGCTAGCAGTTTGAGGATACGTTCTCTGCTACACCAGTAACAACCAAACCAGTTTACTGCTTTGTGTTTTTTACTGTGGTGTAACTTCTATCAGTAAAAGCAGCTTCTCGGATCTCTAAAACTTTCCTTTTCTCATCCTATACTTAGCTTTCCTTTTCCCATATTCTTAAATCGTCTGTTTAGGCTGCATAAACTTCTTGCTTGTTGGTATGGTCTGCCTTTTTCTATCTGGCATACATATTTTTATGTTTTCCTACCATGGTGTTTGGATTTCAAGCAATATACTTCGCTAGAGCGGAGTTCTTGAGTTTGTTTACCTTTATTTTTAAATGTAAAATTACAGGTCGTTGGTTGTCAATCTGTTAAAGTTGGGGAAGGAGGTGTGGTTCTACCGTAACTTTGGTTTGTTTTAGGATAACATCTCTTTTTTTTTTAGGATAACATCTCTGGATATTTGTTTTCAAAACTTTTAGTGAAAATATAGTATAGTGACATTTTCCCCCTTTTCACACCCTGCCACCACACTGTTGACTCTTTGAAAGATGTCCCTTTTCTTGTGTTTCTCTTGAATAATTTGATAGCGAACATTTTAAAACTATACGGAAGATTTCTCGTTTTTTTGGTTCCTATTAGGATGGGTAAAAAAAATACACATACTCATTGGTATCGTAAAACGCATGAGTTTGGGGTTGGGCAAAAGAATTTTTATGGATATTTTAAGCATATGGGTTCAATCGGTTCTATACTCGTCCTCAGATCTAGAGGTTGTGGCATGTTAGTCAATTGAATGTGTTAGGGAAGAAGCCAAAAAAAAAAAAAAATAGCCTTGCGACATTTAATAGCTGTTTTAAATAACTCCCAACTTTGGGCTATTCATTTTGGAAACTTTTTTGGATAAATAGATTTGGGTCCGTGTCGAAATTTTTAGAATTCAATGAAGAAGGCGGGGCTTAAATTGTTTTATCTTGTAGATAATAGGTCGTTGGATGGAGATTAATTTATAGCCCCATGAGTCTTGTCCATAACCAGCCTAGCTCTTACAGTATAGATGCCATGTATGTGCCTTCACCAGTTGAAACCTGCTGAGAGCTTCAGAATTGGTGGGTCGGACCTTGCAACAGTTCATGGTGCCACCTCTTTTTAGATAATGGCTGATGGTAATGTATCACTCCAAAGCTTTAAATGTTGATTTTGACATGAGAAGCGGAAAAGGCACACAAGATTGACTGTTTGAACTATGCATTTGAGGGATTTGGGGTTCAATATCATGGTGTTGGTTGCTTTTTCAAGAAGCCGTCGGGAGTAAATTACTTTAAATGTCATTTTCTTGAGCAGATGGTCGAATCAGGTCAAAAAAGAAAAAAAAAAGAGCAGAAGGTGGAAAGGTCTCTGCTTGTTGCTTTCTCGTAAAGGAAAAGGTATCTTTTGCTTTTGAGATGGTAGTTTTCCATGTGGAAGGCAATACTATACTGCACACTTGTTAACAGTACTGTGTCTCTGTATTTGCTGCATGAAAGTAATGAAAGCTATAGTTTGATGCAAGAGAATCTCACAGCTGATGGTCGTGAAGGAATCTGGGTATCAAATTCCTGCTTATGAATTTTGATGAAATCAAGCTTTAGTGGGGACGAGTCAAAGCGGAATACGAAATAAAGCAAAGTACAAATTTTGATTCTAGGAATATTAAGTGCATAATTATTTTCCACTATTATGCTTTCATCTGATTCCTCAATCCTTCTTATGCTGGTTAGAGTTCTCTCATGGTAGTTTGATGGGATAACCTAATCACCAAAAAGTAATAATAACAAGTGAGTAACGTGAATTTATTATCATTTTCATTTCAGCAAACATACATCATTTCATTTCAGCAAACATTAAAAATACATATACAAGGGCAAGAGAAGAAATGGCCGAGGCCTAATCTTGATGATATTATGAATCATGTTAAAATATACACTTAATAAATTACTTTTTAAGAATTATAATTTTGTTTAATGTATAAAAATTCATAAAATTAGGAGAGATTACTTGTTTAACTTTCTTAAACCATTCTTATTGAGTATTGACAACTATGACATGGAAAAATTAAAATAAAAGCTCATTTTAAACCACTTGGAACTAACTCAAGTGATAAGTGTGGGGGTGGGTGTGTGAATAGAGATAATGATACTAATATAAAAAGCTTATGGAAAGAAATTTAATAATACTGCGCATATCACATGTACTTCAATATACAATTTTGATTTGTCCAAAAAAATATAAAATTGTGATGGCCAGATTAATTTTGGCGTCTTCTAATCATGTTTGCAGAGATGGAACAAATGATTCAAAGGAAGTCATTATTATGATGAGGATGAATGAATGAATTGACAGAAAGGGTTCTAACATCCCATATGTTTTATTATTTAATTAATAATTTATTAAGTATTCCCTCGCTCCTTAATATAAATTAGATTTAGGAGTTAATCTTGATCCTAAATATAAGACAATTTTTATATTTGTCAATCTTTTTTCTAATTTACCCTATTGATACTCCCTTAATAATAATCAAGAAAGAGAATGAATGAAAGAATTAAGGAATATGATTATGGTGTTTTAAAAAATACATATTGTATTAACCAATTTAATTAATTTTTTTAATAAAAATAAATTAGATAAATATATCTTATATTAAAAATAAGAAGAACATTAATTACTAATATTATACTGATAAAAAAAATTACTAATACTATGCCGTATTATGGTGGCGGCTGTTGGCAGAGCGTCGCTGCCTGAGAAAATGACCCCTTTTTTGTTTGGTCATGTACAATATTGGGATGATGAGCACGACTGGTAATTTACGCACAATTGGCTTCCTTAGTCAAATTTTGTCATCCTTATCCTACCATTACGCGAATAAATAAAGAAAATATCTCTTCATAAATGATTCCTTATCTCTATTTATGTCATTTCACTTAAGTTTTGTCACTAGAATAGAAAATAAAGCATATAAAAAGAAAATATGTAGATTTTACTTCTAACACTTGCTCACTTTTCTTCTTATTGCAACTCACCCCTAATTAACTTATCGGAATTGATGTTTTCATTAATTCTGTATAAAAATAATTTTTTTAGCTTTATCCTTATTTAAGAGTATAAAAAAATATTATTAAACTTCAAGTCTCTTCCTAACTAGTAAACTGTAATAGGAGCAATCTTTGACAAAAAAGAAGCTAATTAACGATCAATCAAGTGACTTCCATGCAACGGCCAACGCCATAAATTTTTTTTTTTTTTTTTGAAAAGCGCCCTATATAAAGATCAAAGGGAGTAAGTTTAATGTTTGTTTTAACTGTTTAGATCAAAGGGAGTAAGTTTAATGTTTGTTTTAACTGTTTAGAAGTGTTTTTATAATTTATAAGATAAATAAGTAAAATGAGTTTTATCACGACTTATAAAAAAAATACTTAAAAAGCATTTTTTTGAAGTTTCCGAACAAACACTAAGTTTAATTAAACTATCGTCTGATTATTCTTGTTTTAAATATGACACAATTTTTTTAAAATTTATTTTAGGGAAAATCCTATATAAAGCTACTTAAAATAGGAAAATTCTAAATTAGGTTAGTAAATTTAATAAATCATTAATTAAGTAATTAACCCGATTTAGGATTTTAAAATATAGGTAAAATAAATTAATGCCCTCCCCCCTTTTTCTCTCCCCTTTTAAAAGAATTTTATTGTTATATGGCTTTATTGCTCTATATATATCAACATTAATATATAATCAAACAAAATATAATTTTTCTAAATTAAAGGAATCTTTTATGCTCTAAAAGGATCATAAAAAATAATTCAAGCAAAAAAAAAAAAAGGAACCATGATACATACCAACTAAAAATCATTTAATTGACATTAAGAATCAATTAAAAAATTAATTTTTTGAACCAAAAATAATTCAATTGATATTAAAAATAAAAAATTTGAGTTTTCTTAAAAAATAATGTAGTTATTTTTATCAAGTGAGATAAAAGAAAAATGAAAAGATAATACTTGCCAACTTCAGTTTGCAAAAATCAATTGAAACAAAAACTACTTTTACCAATAGTAACCTAAACAAACTCTAAATAATTTTCCCTAATGCATAAATGTGAATTTCTTAAAAATAATTTAGTTAAGATTTCACTTTTTTAATATGAATTATTCATTTCTATTAGAAAGGTAAGAAACTTTGATATACTTCTAAAGATATTTTAGATAGAAACATTAAATGCACTTAAAATTTCATAAAATACTTATTGAAATATAGAACTTTCCAAGAAAAACTTTATATATGAAATAAATATAGTAAAATTTATAATTAATATATTTATTTAAAAAATATTTTTTTATTGTGACATTTTTTTTTTTTGAAAAACTTGTTCGTGTTAATAAAATGAACTTCTTGCTTAAAAATACTATAAGCTTTTGTTCTTACAATGATAATTAATATATTTAAAGTATAGATGAATCATATTTTGTTTTATTAAATATTAATGTTGATATATATATATATATAGAAAAATATAAGTCACAAAGTAATGAAAATTATTTAAAGAGGAGAGAGGAGAGGACATTAAAGTTATTTTACCCATATTTTAAAATCCTAAATTAGGTTGATGACTCATTTAGAGATTTATTAAATTTACCAACCTGATTTAAAATTGTCCTATTTTTTATATGACATTTTCTCTTTATTTTATAAAAAATTATAGTTATAGCGAGTTTGTAACTTCACTACTATAGAATAGCACTTACATGATAGTTATTATTAACTATATGATGATTCTGAACCATCATATATGAAGACACTATATATATATATATATATATATATACTTGGCACAAATATATAATGGTTCTGAACTGTGATATATTGAGAGCATACATAACGATTCTTTATTAATAATCATAATGTATTGGCTTTATTTTTTTTATTACATGTAGTTATTTTTTATTATTGGTTTTTATTTAGTTTTACTATTAATATTTATTATATAAGATTAAGACACAGTGTAATCATCAATAATAACAAGATATTAATATTAAATGAAAAACTTATATTTATAGTATTCCAAATCAATATATTATAGATAAACATCATACAATTTTAAAAAAAAAATCATTCAAGCACTCACAATAGAATATCATCTTATAAGTATTTTAATTCTCGTATAAATTTGATTAATAAAAATTTCACAATATTCATTAATGCCTTTGTTGTAGATTGTCCATAAATCATGTAACAATGCTCCAAGAGTTCCCGTCTCTTATCCTTTAACTACAAAAAGATAATATAAATATAAAAATAAGAATATATATGATAAAAATAAGCAAATATAAAAACTTAAATAAATCCTGGAATATACCTATGAAAAATCATAATATAGTAAAAATTGATAAATATAAAAATTTGAGCAAATCTCATAATCTGATTCAACAAACTTGAGTTCAAAGGCTAAAGTTTAGGAACAAGTATTGCTCAATCATAAAAAACATTCAGCATTTTACCTCATTGATTTTTACGTGTTGTTTTTTTTCTCTCTCTTTTAACTTTCAAACCAAAGGTCATCATCAAATTAGATATTGTAATCCAGACCAGTGACCTTTAGCATCAACTAGCTAACTCTTATTATATAGAAAAATAAAACGAAACCAAAAACCTTAATTGAAAAAAAAAACTTATTTGAGGAAGAATCACAAGATGAAGAAGTTGTAAAGTGAAGACTCGTGGTAATGGTAAAAGACAACGACTGTAGCGTCAGAACAGAACCTATAGAAAAAAGAGTGTGAGACCCATTATAGAAGCTCGACAAACGTTTAAGAAAGAGTTTGAAAAGTTGCATCAAATAATTTTTTTTTTAGAATTGATATCTTTCAAAATCTCACATTTATTTAGATTAAAGAATATTTAACTATTCTTTAAGAAGAAGTGTAATGTATTATCAAATTATATTTTTCAGAATCCCGCCTTCTTTTATATAATATCTTTAAAATCTCACCTTTATTTATATTAAAAAAAATACTTAACAGTTCTTTGTAAAGAAACATGATGTATTGTCAAATTATATTTTTCAGGATCCGGCCTCTTTATATATGATATCTTTCATAAACCCACCTTAATTTATATTAAATAATTCTTAACAGTTATTTTTGAAGAACTGTAATGTATTGTCAAATAATTTTTTTTCCTCAAAATCTCACCTTCTTATATATGACATTTTTTATAATATCATCTTATATATGACAGTTATTGTAAAATCCTTTCTTTAATTGTATAATATTAACTCATCTTTCAATTATTAATCATGGTAAAATTAATTCTACCTTGATCATCCAAAAATTCCTGTTTCAAAATTAAAGTCATCAGCTTTATATAACATTCAAATAAAGTACGATAATCAAAGTATGCAGTCAAATTAAAGTTTATAGAATGTGAGCCCTATGAATGACAATATACATCAATTCAGCACATAATAAACCACAAGAGGCTATACAGACATATAGAGATATATTTATACCTCAGGAGCTCCTCCCGGTGTCCCATCAAAGGAAATATCATCTGAAAAATGTTAAATTGACGGGGTGAGACAAAAGCCTTAATAACCAGCTATCCAACTCATTACACACGCTGACATGTGTTTGTGAGGGCCAGGTCGAACAATTTATATAACAAAATATTAGATATATAATTAACAAAATTTAATAGCACAAATTTGTACACACAAATTTCATATCATGAATTTTATATCAAAATTACTATATATTAAATTCTCATATTAAAATTTCCAAGTGCCTCCCATTAATTCAACCGAACAACCTTATTTCCACCGACTAGACCCATGAGCTAATTTACTATCCATGTCATTGGCTAATAAAAAAGCTCACCGGTCACATGATGAGGATTGGCCAAAATCCACAGAACATTTGCCTGAACCATGGGTCTTTCCCCTCATTGAACTGCTGGAGTAGTTCCTCATTGAACTAGTGGGACAATAGAAAGCCAACTATAGTGCACAATGGAGGCTATACCACGTGGTTAAATAATTTACTCTGTCTCATCCCAATTCAATCAATACAATGATTATCAATAATTAACTCAATGGGATTTTTCCAAAATTTTCACTTTCATACAATAATATTCAAATCATCTTCATATACATATCATAATATCTCAATTCTCAACTCTCTCTCTCTCACACACACACACATATGTTACAATTCAAATCATAAGGTTCCACGAGATAAGTTTATATAAAAAATAATCCTCAATATCATGATAACTTTCTCAATTACAATAAATATTTTCTCATTAAAATATCTAAATAATATCAATATACCATTTTCAATCTCACAATCATTTTAAAAAATACTCACAAACAACATCCCAACACACATAAAAAGTGGAAAGTGGTTACCTCTCGCCAAAACAACATTATAACCACAAGCTCCTAATTCAAAAGCTCAAATGCACACCAAAAATCAATCTATAACAGTCAATTTGTTATACATTAATAACTCTTTTGAGTTATTAGAAAACTAACTTTCTTAACTTAATTCTATAATTTCAAAGTTGAGTTAATTACTCCAAAAAATTTCAATTTCACACTAACATTCCAATTATTAATTTAAATATTTTTTTCTTAACTCAAATAACCTATTCAAGTCATTGATTATTATTTATTTCATTCCCTTACATAAAATCTCCAATTTTAAATTTAGGACATAAAATATTTAAATTATAGACATTCGTCTTAAAAAAAATCTAAACCTATTAAAATTTCAAAAATACCCCCAATAATTCAAATAAATCATTTAACCTAAATTTAATCAGTTAAAAAGTCCAATATAGAATTATTTACATATTGATTATATAGAAAATTCATTATAAAATCTTTTACTAATTGAATAACAAAAGTAAACATATTAAAATGGGAAAAATACCTGAAAAGAAACTTCAAAAGTGTGAAAAGACAAAGAGGTGTTCCAAATTTGGTTAATCCTGCGGAGGTGGTTTTGACTGAACTGGAATTTACAACTTCAACAGAAATGACACATTTGCCCATCTGATGTAAGAGAAAAGAAGTGAGAGAGAAAAGAACATGGCGAAGCGCAAGAGAGGCAGGACGAGAGGGAAGGAAAGAGTTGCCACTATCCAACCGAAGTGAGGTATGCATTTTTTTGGTCGACGATATTCTTCCCTTGCCTAATCGATCCTCAATCATAGTTTTTTTCATCTTCATTTTGGTGGTAAAGGATGAATTCGGAGTTGGGTATTTGGGTTGGAGGGACGTGAACGTTGATGTTTGGTTGGAAAAAATTGCTGATGATTGCTGAATTTGATAGGAGGCTGTGATGGTATATTAGATGAGTTAGAGGTATCAGGGTGAAGAGAAAAAAATAGGGTGGATTTTGTAAGAAATGAGTAAGATGAAGTTGATAAACCCTAATGCAGATCTATGAAACACTGAAATGGGTATTTATTTTTATTTTTCTGAACTGATAGTGTGCTGATTTATTTGTTGTAGGGAACTTAACAAAATGGATGAAAATATTGGGTCAAGTTGTGCGAAGGAGTTGTTTTGTTATTTTCGTGTAGGAAGAAAATTTAAAAGTAATAATCAAAGTGAAGTTAAATACATTGGAGGTAGTGTGGACAATGTTAGTTGTTGCTGGTTTTGGGTACTGCGATGGCCTTAGTTTTTGTATGCCATTTGATAATCCATTATTGTTTATTAAGGGCCATCCACATTATTAGATGTATGAATCTATTTGGTTGACAACATTGGTCCTGTATTATCTCGGTAAATGCGTTTCCGAACTTATGATAGTTAATTGGTTTTCCGAATTTAGATAATAATTTAACAAATTTACTTAATATTTTCACAAGTTAAAATAAGGCTCTTCGCAAGATGCATAACATTTTCCTCACCTTACACAAGAAAACACCGCAAAAGTGGCATGATTTTCCCAATTTCAGATAACCTGTTGTCATATTTCTATAAGGCTTTCACAAGTTCATATAAGCGTTTATGCATGTTCCTTGGCATGTTCTTGAACGTGGACAACAAAATTCCTTGACATTATGAATGTTTTCCCAATTTCAGATAAGCGTATATCAATTTTTTATAATGCTTTCGCAAGTTCAGATAAGCATTTCCGCAGGTTCTCTCACTTTTTTCTGAACTTGCACAACAAAATCCGTTGAAAATATGAAGATTTTCCCCATTTTAGATCAGCATATATCAATTTTTTATAAGGATTCCCTAAGTTCAGATAACCATTTACGCGAGTTCCCTAACATATTTCTGAACTTGTAAAACAAAATCCTCTGAAAATTTAAAGGTTTTCCCAATTTCATATAAGTGTATATCAATTTTTTATAAGGGTTTCACAAGTTTATATAAGTATTTCCGTAGGTTCCCTGACATATTTCTGAACTTGCAAAACAAAATCCCCTGACAATCTGAAGGTTTTCCCAATTTCAAATAAGTGTATATCAATATTTTATACGTCTTTCGCAAGTTCAAATAACATTTCCGCAGGTTCCCTCATTTTTTTCTCCACTAGCATAACAAAATCCTTGACACTTGCATACGTTTCCTAACTTACGATAAGAGTTTGTCATTTGTTTATACGGCTTTCGCAAGTTCTAATAAGCATTTCCGCATGTTCCCTCACTTTTTTCACCACCAGCACAACAAAATCCTCTGACACTTGCATGAGTTTCCCAACTAATGATAAGAGTTTGTCATTTGTATATAGGGCTTTTGCAAGTTCGTATAAGCAATTTCTCAGGTTCTTTTACTATTTTCTCCACTAGCACAATAATATCTCTGACCCTTGCTTGCTTTTTCCAATTTCATATTACAGTTTATTAATTTTTTTTAAGTATTTCGCAAGTTTAGATAACCATTTTCGCAGTTTTATGCACTTTTTATTAGGTTGCACTACAAAATCCTTGACACTTGCACTTTTTCGGAATTTCAGTTAAGCAATCGTCAAGAAACGATTACATTTTCCCATGTTTAGATAAGTGTTTCACATGTTGCTTCACTACTTTCACAACTTTTTTTTTGTAAATATCAATATGCCATGGCAGTGCAATGGTCTTATCATTTTCTATCAAAAGAGGACAATATCCTTCTTCTTCCACCCTATACATTAGTTACAAAATAATGGAGTGGACAACCTGTACCAAAAAACCTTGACATACTGACATCTACGCCTAATAATGTGGTATGACCTTACATAAACAACAATGGGGTATCAAATAACATGCAAAAACAAGGCCATGATAGTACCTAAAAACCAGCAACAACTAACATTGTCCACACTACCTCCAATGTATTTAACTTCACCTTCATTATTACTTTCAAATTTTCCTCCTACACGAAAATAACAAAACATTTCCTTTGCACAACTTGACCCAATATTTTCATCATTTTGTTAAGTTCCCTGCAACAAATAAATCAGCACGCTATCAGTTCAGAAAAATAAAACTAAATGCCCCCTTCCTTGTTTCACAGATCTGCATTAGGGTATATCAACTTCATCTTACTCATTTCCCACAAAATACATCCTATTTTTTTCTCTTCACCCTGATACCTCTAACTCACCTAATATACCATCGCAACCTCCTATCAGATTCAGCAATCATCAGCAATTTTTCCTCCAACCAAACATCAACGTTCACGTCCCTCCAACCCAAATACCCAGCTCCGAATTCATCTTTTACCACCCAAATGAAGATGAAAAAAACTATGATTAAGGATCGATCAGGCAAGGGAAGAACATCGTCGACTCAAAAAGTTCATACCTCACTTCAGTTGGATAGCGGCAACTCTTTCCTTCCCTCTCGTCCTACCCCTCTTGTGCTCCATCATGTTCTTTTCTCTCTAACTTCTTTTCTCTTAGATCAGATGGGCAAATGTGTCATTTTTGCTGAAATTATAAATTCCAATTCAGTCAAAACCACCTCGGCGGGATTAACCAAATTTGGAACACCTTTCTATCTTTTCACACTTTTGAAGTTCATTTTCAGGGATTTTTCCTATTAAAATTCACTATTAATCATTCTGTATATTCCTCTAGTTATATATTGATAAAACTTGAACTTGCCCAAAATTTTAATCCTAAAATATCCTCTAATCAGTAAGAAATTACTATCATAAGAAAGAAAAAATTATTTAGAACATTTTTCATGAAAAAAGTTTTGCCATTAAAAATGATTTTAAGTGCTTTATTGATCCTTAGAAATATAAAAATACTACAATCATAGCCTCCACGTACGCCTTCCTTTACATCATTTCACTTAAAATTTCTTGTGTGAAGTGTGTATGGGGAGGGCCCTCCACCAAACTTTTATATATATTAAAGTTAATATAATTTTTTGTCTCTGAAATTTGATCTAATTTTGATTTTGGTCATTCAAGTTTAAAATCGGTGGTTTTGGTCCCTAAAGTTTGACCCTTAGTCCCTCAAGTTTGAAATTTTTAGTTTTGGTCCCTCAAGTTTACTCCGTTTTATAATTATTGGTCTCTTAAGTTTGAGAAGGACTTGGTGAAAACTGAACCGGAAAAAACCAAGTCCTTTTCAAACTTGAGGGACTAAAACAAAAAATTTCAAACCTGAGGGACGAATGGTCAAACTTCAGGGACTAAAATCACCAATTTTAAATTTTAAGGACTAAAACCAAAATTGGATCAAATTTCAGATACCAAAAATTATATTAACTCTATATATTAATATTGGGTAGTGGCCACTGTTGCCACTACCCAATGTCCCTAATATTATTGGCGCACCAACATGAAATAATATATATATTTTTAACTATTTATATTATTTATTATTATTATTTTAACATATTTTAACTAAATCCTACTTTTCTTTTTATTTGAAAAATTACTTACTAAATTTAATTTTTATAAATAATTATTTTTAAATTATAATTATATCCTATAAATAAAAATAATGATATTACAGTTATCATTTTTAATGGTTATGTATTCTTAAAAAATATCACTTTGATCCTATTTATAAATTTAAATTAACTAACTCTTACATACTAAAGAGATTTAGTTAATTTATTAATTATAAGTTTTTTTTTATCAAAAAACTTATTAATTATAAGTTAAACTTTAAATTTTGCCCTCATTTTTATGATTGGTTTTAAGAACCAATATAAATATTTTTTTTTGCTTATTGTAAGTAATAAGGGAAAATTGTAAAAATTGCATTTATTACCTTAGACTTATAATAAAGATAAAAAAATTTTACTAAAATGAACTTATTCATGGAACTAGAGTGGTATAACGGTTGCTTATAAAAAGTTTGTGTATTATCAAATAAAATTCAACAAGGTGCATGCGAGTACACAAAATGCAAATTTTAAATTTCACAGGGCGTTGGCATCGTTTTCGTTTTATTTTTAATCTGCCGATGACAAGACGATAGATGACCCCTTCCTTCTTCCACCGTGTTCTCAACCTCAACCCAAAGTAAGAGTGTAAGACTAAGATAAAGAAAACTCTCCAAAGGACAGGTAAGAAAATCATTTTGATATTATGTACAAATCATGAGATATATCAGCCTAAGAAATGGTTAAATTAAGTGTGTGTTCGGACTAACTTTGAAAAATAAATTTTACGAGTTACAAATCATGATTTTGCTAATACCCTAACACACACTAAACCCAGAATAAGCTTGACGTCTGTATGAGCAAGGCTTCTTGTTGTGGGGTTTCGTCATGAACATATCTGTTTGACAAAATGAAGCACTGAAAGAAAGAAGCTACAACACACTGCGTTGGGGGAGAGGAAATAATAATGCAGAAAGCTACATTAATTAATTCAGATGGATGTGACTCATGCCTCTTACTGGGTTTCTTCCTCACAAAACGAGGCGCCGAAATTAATGTATATCAGGCTAAGGAATAAGCTAAATTAAACCCAGAATAAGCTTCATGTCTGTATGAGCAGGGCTTCTTGTGGGGTTTCTTCATGAACATAATCTGTTCGACAAAATGAAACTCTGAAAGAAAGATGCTACAACACACAGCGTTGGGGGAGAGGATATAATATGGCAGAAAGCTACATTAATTAACTAAGATGGATGTGACTCATGCCTCTTACTGGGTTTCTTCCTCACAAAACGAGGCGCTGAAAGATGGAGCCACAACCACAGAAGAATAAACCTTAGAACTCCCAAATGAGACCCCACAGCACCCGGAAGAGGAAGAAGAAGAAGCTTGTTCAGAACTAGCAGTGGAACAGCAAACTATGGTTTCTTCAACAAGCGTCTCGAATCCGTCTCTCGTAATGTCACTGGTCTGGTTGTTCCAAGGCAAGGCTGTAGAGGAAGCAAGTGCATGATGGTTTTTCATGATTGCATGCTTAAGAATGTGGTAAGCCCTTGGATTCTTACGCAAAAAGCTGCAAATTTCCTGGCGTGTATTGGCGATCATCCCTGACCCTGAACCTGAGCCTGAAGGACAGTGGAAGTTAGTCCTGGCATTTCCTCCTCTGAGAAGCGTAGCAGCACAGTCATAAGCCATGGCAGCATCTTCTGCTCTGTCAAAAGTTCCCAGCCACAGTCTGAGCTTCTGTGATGAGTCCTTGATCTCAGCCACCCACCTCCCTGAAGGCCTTTGTCTCACCCCACGGTACTTTCTCTCATGGCACTTATTACCTGATGATTGGCCTTTTTTTGAGTTTTGAGAGGAAAGTGGACATTCTGATGCGATCTCTAGGTCTTCCATGAGATTAGAAGCAAAGGTTTGTTTTTTTAGCATAGAAGAAATATGAGCTAGCTAGATGATGATAAAACTGATAACAAAAGCCTTTTGTTTGTATCAAGGAGAGATTGATGATGATGATGATGTAACAGCATCTTCTTTGTCAGATTTGGTTTCTTTCCATTCTTTTAATTAGACACAATTATTTATTCATAGAATTTTTAAAAATGAATCAGAGGGAAGATGATTAGAATACCATCAGATAGAAAATTTCCAAAAAGACCTTTGCTTTGGATTTGGCAAGTTCAATATAGACCTAGAGCCGTTGATATAAACACTGCACCTGCTTTTTGTGATTTACGTCTGAGTTGAAGACCAAACATTACATGTGACAAAATTGCAGATTAAACTACTTTAACAGGTAAGTGCATGTATTATATATGGATGATTTGGAAGTCACTGCAGTACCTTTTCACCAAGGCATTGCACAACCAAGAAGTCTTTTTCCTCATATAGTGCTACTTTTTACTTTTTTTCGGGGGGGGGGGGTTTCAAGGATTGGTAATTTGCAAAGTAAATCATGGCCATCCAAGAGTACAACTCGAAAGTTTAGATGGAATTTATTTATATAAACTGATTTATTTGTCTACCCCTCCCTTGTGTTCATCCATGACTAATTGTTTTGAAATTTATATAAACCAATGTGCAACACCAACTTCAAAATTGATGATTGAAATGTTAAACTAATTGGGAGAATCTGATTCCTCCTATTTTGATCTGAACAACTGAAAAATTTAAAACCAAACGTGAGTACTGGAGAACGAGAGCGGTAAGTTTACTTAGTTCTCCATGATAGGAAACAAAACATATTAAAATATGCTAGACTGAAGAAAGAGAGGGCCTAGTTCAGATCTTTTTCAGGAAATTAAAATCAAAACCATTGCTTCGTTTTGTTTTTCTTTTGTTCCATTCATATTAATCAACGAATAGGCCTGTCAGATAGCAAGCGCGCATATATATTAATTGACTTCATGTACACTTGGTACTTAGCAAAGATTTTGATATAATTGCTCATTAACTAGTGATGGAAAGTGCATATATATATATAGGAGAAATCTACAGTAGTTTACGTGCATAAACCAAGAAGCAGGGCAAGATTGTACTTTTGACACCAATTCCTTAGAAGAAGGTGATGATCGATCAGCGATGGTTCAAGTAGTCGAAGATAAGTCCAAAGGGAATAAGCTGCTTTTATTGTGATTAGGATATTTGAGAACCCATGTCCCTTTACTTAGCTAAGTACAACTCTTGAGGCATAATTCCAACAGCCAGCAAACAAAACTCACACCTCAAAAGCCTGAAAACAAACAGAATCCACATGTTTATTTTTAACTTCATGTTCGTATTAAAAAAATTTAATGATGAAAACATAATCGTGGGCAATATTTGTCACGTAATGGGTGTCTCTGTTAATTCCTCAGGCTCAAAGTATGCTCTTTCCACTTCTTCTTTCGTTGAAAATACCGTTCAATTCTGGTTCACCGCAATTGCTTCAGCAGAATCATAAATGTTTATAGTCTCCTCATTGTAGTTTGTTTTGGCGAAGCACAAGGTGGCAATCCCCCAAGAGCAAAGGGGTTACACGAGTTGAGATTCAAACTCTCAACCACTTGTTTAATTTCAATGACGAGGGCTCCTATTACTCAAGTTAAATATGATGTTGAGCTTTAGACGGGAATCTCATAATAAAGAGAGGATTTCATCGTGACTAATGATTGAATAATTAAATATAAAAAAATATTATAGATGGAAGACTAAGTTAAAAGTTCATGGATCTTTAGCAGGGATGAAAATTTTTTTTTAATGTTTGTTTTTCATGGTGTGTCATGTTTGATAAGTTGGATAAAATAAGTGGGGTGTGGTGAAGAGAGAAGATGGCACGTAGAGGCTGATGAGGAATGACGTGATGAAGGTTTGATTAGATAAAAACAAAGAATGAAGTGTATAGAGACGCCAGAAAGGATGGCTACTGGGACAAAATATTAGGGTTGGTACAAGGCTTCAATCTCAACCTACCCTTGGCACCTTTTTTTGTTTTTTTAAGGGTTGTTGCTGTTGTAAGCACTGTTGTGAATTGTGATTTCTCGAAACAGCACTGAAAGATATACATAGAGGGGCTGCGTGCCCAGAAACAAGCCACGCAACTCACAAGAGACCTCCACTCCACAACTATTCATATCAATAAATAAACGTGCATAATTAAAGGGGGGAAAACATGCATAAAAATGTTGACTAAAAAATGGGTTTTTTTAAAAAATAAAACATGGAGATCACAGCAATCCCACTTTTTTTTTTTTGGAAAAAAATTATCAACGTTATAGAAAATTAACTAAAGATACAAGGTAGAGGTGCAGAAATTAGAGTTCCTACAAAGGGGATGCCCTTTTGTTCCTGATAATTAAAAACTAACAAATGAATAGAACTAGATATTAGAAGGTTGCTACAAGGAGATGCAGTCCCAACCCGCAGTTCTTTTATCAGTCGAGATCTGTAATGCTGCCAATGCCATACGAATAAAAGTAGATTTAAACCAGACAACAAGCGGGCTCAGTCCCAACCCAATCCCACTTGTTGAGCTGGACTTCTTCTCAATCTGTTGTTTGGGCTGAGCCCAAGTATGTTTTTCCATAAAGAAAGAAATCCATCTTCTTAGAATAGTCAGTAGAATGAATGAAACATTTCTATATGGGGGACACACACATTAAGGGTGTTTTATCAAGAAATAGATTTCAACGCAATGATCTACAGGGATTGGGATTTAGAGATAACTCACACTCACCGAGAAGCTATCAGGTGTGCAGATATCTTGGCGCGGAAGGCCCTACATTCGGCAAATGATTTGTCTCTTTTGGAACATCCTCCTGACTTTTGTTCGATTCAAATATTAGCTGACCTTAGCTAAGTGTTTTTTTGGGTCTACCTAGTATTTTCTGTATTCAGGTCCGCTGTAATGGCCCCAAGAGATTTCTCTCTTGTCATTTCTATCCAAAAAAAAAAAAAAGATTTCAATGCAATGACTGGTATATGTATTTTAAGAAAATCAATCTATATATTATTTTTTATAAATAATTAATTAACTATTTTTTTAAATCTTTATCCCTTAAATTTAATAATATTGATGGCCTAAAAAATATTTCCACCAGTTTTTTGATTGAACGACAAAAAGTGTGCTTGGGGGGGGGGGGGGGATCCCTCCCTCTGATTTTGGCCACACATGTCTCATCGCCTCCCACTGATTCAGTTTCAGGACTCTGCTCTCGTGCTTCCACTCGTCGGCGATGGCGAAGGTGTCTATGGACCTGCCCACTGCTCCCACTCTTGTTCCTCCCACTCCCTCTCTCCCCCGACGCCCCTCCTTTTCCATTTCCCTCCCCACCTCCACCTCCACCACCATCTCTCTCTTGACCCTCTTCCCTCTTCCCTCTCACGCCAAGCCTCTCTCCATCTCCAAGGACCAGATGCTCTCTTCTCTCACCCAAGTACACTCTCTCCCCTCCCCTCCCCCCTTTTACTACTTCAATCTTATTATCTCTCTCTCATCTTTCAGGTGGAGCAGACCATCGATCAGGTTCAGCAGGCCGGTTCCGGTTTCTTCGATACCACCCAGCGTCTTCTTCACGCTCTCACCGACGCTTTGACGCCTGCCCTCGACACCGCCCTGCCCCTTGTTCGCCAGGTCGCCCAGGAGGCTTTGCAAGCTGCTTCCCCAGCCATCTCCGAGGCTTCCAAACAGGCTCAACAAGCCCTCCAGAGCTCCGGTCTTGATACTCAGCCCCTTCTCTCTGCCGCCAAGGTTTCCTTTTATTTCTATCTATCTTCATTCCCCTCATTTTTCTATCCACGATGGGATTCAGATTTGGGCAATCTAGATTCCTCTGGCAGTGAACATTTTTGTGATTGCTGCATATAAAAGTCAATCCTGTGTTGACTCTTGCGTTTTCTGCTGTTTTTGTATGAGTTGAGTCCTTAATCAGTTCACTCCCCGCTGCAATTGTTGACTGTGATATTGAAAATCGGAAATGTCCGTTGATAAACCAATTTCTTGCCTCAAGGAATTAGAACCGCTAGAGGATTTGACCTTGTTTAGAGTGATTTTATGCTTTCTTTCATCCAAGGGATATATGACATGATTTCAGACCGTAGCAGATGCTGCACAGCAAACAGGCAAGGTTATTGAAGACGCTAAGCCAATAGCTTCAACCACCGTCGAAACTATATCTTCTGCAGATCCTACTGTAATAGCTGGCACAGCTGGAGCAATATTCCTTGCTTATCTCCTGCTCCCTCCCGTCTGGTCTCTCCTGTCGTTTAACCTTCGTGGTTATAAAGGTAGTGTCTCTGCATGGCAGTAAACCGAGACAATTGCCAATAAACATTTCATTCTTGTAAATCTCCATGCTCCACAAGTTGCATTGTGGAGAAACGTATGTTCAATAGCATTTCTCTTCTGGGGCTAATGCTTCTGCGTACTATGCAGGTGAGCTTTCTCCTGCTCAAACCCTCGATGTTTTATGTACTCAGAACTACATTATGGTTGATATTAGGTCAGAGAAGGATAAGAACAAGACCGGTATTCCTCGCCTTCCCTCTAGCGCCAAAAGCAAGATGATTGCCATACCGTAAGTGATACAATCAATTAGCAGGAGCTTATTCATTTATTTATGGTTGCCCCTCCAAAGGGATTTTAGTGAATGAACTAACAGGTACACCTAGTATCATTTGATGGTTGCCTAAAATTCAGATTAGAAGAACTACCAAGTAAGCTGAGAGGCCTGGTGAGAAATGCCAAGAAAGTAGAAGCCGAAATAGCAGCTTTGAAGATTTCATATCTCAAGAAAGTAAACAAAGGCACCGGTATCGTGATCATGGACTCGTGAGTTCCTATATAGATATATATATCATACTTATGCTGAGAGAAAACAGTGGAAATTAATGTTTTAATTTGTTGGGAATGAACATGGAACAGGTACTCGGAATCGGCAAAATTAGTGGCAAGAACGCTGACGAAGCTGGGGTATAAGAAGTGCTATATAGTTGCGGATGGGTTTTCGGGGAACAGAGGGTGGTTACAGAGTAGATTAGGAACAGATTCATACAGTGTATCGTTTGCAGAGGTACTGTCACCTTCCAGAGTGATCCCCGCCGCTGTGAGCCGCTTTGGGACCACCAGCGGCAAACTCCTTCCTGGGGCTGACTGACATCCATAATCCACTTGTTCATGCCTCCACTCCTCCCCTACATTATTTTTCTCCATATACATTCTCCATACATACATATTTATATATATATATATATATATATTTCTTTATTCTTTTCCCAACCTCCATCCTCTGTTTCCCTGTGAAGGGAATAATCATATCCGTATCCAACCGGGCATTGAATTGGTCGGGGTGTTGGGTTAAGAGTCAGTGAGTCATATCAGGGTTAAATCGGAGTTTACCCGGAATCAAACCGGTGAGAAATTGAAGATTTCAGAGTTATTCATATGAAATTCTAAAGGAAATAAAAAAAAATAGTGAATCAGACTGGATGTCGGATCGGTTTATCGGTCAATCCATCAGTTTCTAGGCTGGACCAGTCAGTCTGGGTTCATGAATCATGTTAATACAAGCTTAGCATTATATATAAAATATCAAATCTTTTAGTGCAAATTACTTGAAATACTCATTCAACTGCTAAATATAAAACAAAGTTGGTTTGGTTTCATTTGGAGAAATTAAGAAAACTAAATAAGTTATTTAATTTTATCATACATGATATATTATTAAATTATATATTAGTTTATAAATTAAGTAAAATAGTTTTTAAAATAATGTTAAATATAAATATTTTAGAATAATTTAATTTATTTATTTAACACGCTGAAGACGTTAGGTACATGTTTGCATTGGCATCTTTTCTTGGTGAAGCTCCCCCTACTTCGTGAAATTCCCTGAAAAATGTTATTTAAAATAAAATTTAATAGTTAAAAATGTGGGCTTCAAACAAAAAAATATACAAATAAATTTAATCAACATAGTAAGTAAAGTTTTGTATTAATTGTTTCTGGTGCAAGGGCATGCAGAGAAGATCACTCATCTATGTTGGCAAAAATAAAAGATCACTCGTCTATGCGGGTAAAATTTTAGTGTTTCTTGTGAGCTATTGAAACTACTTGTGCCTTGTTTGGTATACAAAATGTTGTACGTCTTGCCCTTGATATAATTTAAGACGTATTTATCTAATCTAAGAATGTTAAAGAACTTACTAATACTTATATGAAGACTTTTCCCAATTATCTAAAACTAATATCTTATCAAAATCTCAAGTAAATCCTAAGATAATACATAAAACTGATAACTTATCAAAATTTCAAAATTCACTAAATATACCAAAATCAAAATATATCTCTAATATAATAAAAATGAAGAGTTATTAATACTTGTAAGACCTATTTATTTATTTTAGGGAGATTTAATAAACTAAATAAATTACTTAGATATAATATATTTGGCATGATCTCTTTATCATAAGATTATATATAGCTTATAAGTTAGATAAATTAATTTAAACAAAAACAATAAATGTAAAGAGATAAATGAAAAAAGATTTTAGGATCAAAATTTACATCTAAGATAATGAAATATGGAAAGCAACAAATCCAGATGTAGTCTGCATGACATGTGTAACTCCCTACCTTGATTAGCATAATTAATGTTCGATAATGCATAATAAAATATATTAGCGATCGTCGGATAATTCAAAATTCGTTTAAAACTCCCTCCTTGTAGTAGTGACTTCACAAAATTTTCAAAACCTCTTTCCAATCCTGGTCTCAAGTTCAAACATCGAATATAATTATCTGTACAGTTATATCACATTTAACATATCAGGGTGCATAACTTAATCCCCAACAACCCCCGGGTTTTATCTATATATAGAACTATAGGGCTTCAGTTTCCAATAAGGGGATTACACCACTATGTATTTAAAGACTATTTACAACTCAAAAATATCATACAGTAATCCCTATCCAAAATGAGTGAGCAACAAGGCCGAATCAAATGTCCCTATAGGGTTCTAACTACTCCAGGTCGTTCGCTTTTCCTTGGAGCCACTTGCCCCGTCTGAAATGTTAGTCAAAGGAAAGAATGAGATTCGAGAGAATCCCAGTAGTAACAAATCATTTATACCACACATAAGCACACAACATGTAAGCAAATCATTATACAGTAGCAGCAACACAAATCACACTCCACCCTCATCCCCTTTTATCGCCGGGAAGACACAACGTCCTAACTCGAACCGTTGTTAGCGACTCAGGGACTATTGATATGGCAGTGATACAAATAGCCTTACGGCTCACATATAGCCTTTCGACCCACAATATAGCTTTTTAGCCCACGTAATCACAAATATCACACCCCATTCTCATCCCCTTTTACCGCCGGGAAGGTACGCAGCCCTTACCCGAACCATTGTTAGCGACTCAGGGACTATTGGTATGGCGGTGCTTACTCATATCCACAATCATTGTAGTCTTCAAATTCATCACAAATCAATGATATTTCACACATACAATGCATCACATATGGTATAAAAGAAAGAGTCACTACATTGTTCCTTCCTGACGTTCGCTGGCACAGTGGGCTCACGAGGATAGCAGATGTCAAATCCTATAAACCAAAATCAAGGATGACGGATTAATTCTCTACTCCTAATTCTCACTTTCAAATACTTAAAATAGTTTACTACATGAGTTCCTTAAGTGATTATAATAGGCTCAATGAAAATCTAGAAGGATTGGGAAGTACTAGACTGAAAATTACTTTTCAAAATCACAAAGTGCTGAAAACAGGGTTTTGGCTGCAGCCAGGAATTCTCTGGCTGCGGCCAAAAATAGCACAGAAGTATTTTGGCTGCAGCCAAGAATTTTCTGGCTGTGGCCAAAACATGCCAGAAAGTTTTGCGCTGAAGCTAAGGAAACTTCAAAAAATCATAACTAATTCTAGAAAAATCGAAATGAGGTGATCTTAAAGCCAAATGAAAGATATTTAAGTCCTTTTTATAGGAAAATTATGGATCATTATCAGAAATCACCACAAAATTACAGAGTTACACGAAATTCACCACTACTCCAAAACAGATTCCATTTTTAATCCCAAACTTTGGACAGTCATTACTTTTAGCTCAAAAAATGAAATGACACAAAATTTATGTCCATTTTGAAGCTTGGAATGTGAAATTTAAAACTGGAAAGTTTCAGAATTTTTAGACACCATTTGCCTATTCAAAACGTCCAGACAACCTGACTGCCCTGTACAGAGTTTTAAGAGACAGAATTTCAGTTTTTTGAGTAATTGCTTCCAATGGTTCCTAATTCACAACCAATACCATTCTCACACTAATTTTCCACAAGGAATCCATTGGAAACACCAAAATGACCAAATTCAACTCTCATTGACATGTTCTACAAGAAACACAACATGTCACACAATAACCCAACTCAAAACTCACAATGCAATTTCTATCCATTTAAGGTTCCAAGCCAATTCTATTAGCACCAAAGCACAAAATGACACCTATTCCAACACATCACACAATTCAATTCTTCCAACCCAAAATCACATGAAAATCAGGGGGAAAATTTGAAAATTTCAAAACTTGATCAATGGTTACAAAACTTAGCTTAAAATGTGTTAAATTCTTACCTCTTTTTCCCCAAAGCAACTTCTTTGTTTCCCTAACTTTCAATTTTTCTGAAGTTCTCAAACACCACCTTTCAAAAACCTAAAACTATAGCCATGAAGTCCTCAACATCATGAACAATATTAATGAAGGTAAATTGAGTATTCATGGACAAATTCTCACCTTTCTTTAAGCCATCTTCTTTCTCTTTCCTTCTCTAGTTGAATGAAAATAGAGGAGAGGAGAGAGATGAGATGAGATAAAGAAGATGATATGAAATTTCTGCCCTCAATTACTTGCCCAACATCCTAAATGAGAGAGGGAAGAGAAAAAGCAAATTTTGACACTTTAACTTGATCCAACGGTCCATATAGTGCCAAGTGTCAATATCTTGTTCTCTCTTCCATAACCTCACATAGGCATACAAACATGTGATTATAACCTCTTGATCTCTTGGCAATGCATCTTAACCATTGATCTTTAAGTTACTAATGAGTTTCCTCTTCAGTAACTGACCAATTGGTCGATAACTTTCCTACTTTGCCCCTGACTATCACAATGCTTACCACACCACCACCAAACACATTAATATAGTTCATATCACTCAACCATGTGCCCTCCCTCTTATTTGACTCAATTTAGATATTAATCCAAACTTAATCATAAATATAGGGTTTAAGCATTGATTAAGACATATTCACATTGAATTCAACCATAATTACATCGCTTCTAACATAATTAGCCCTTAATCCCAAATTAGGTTATTACAACATGTTTCTCTCTTATCACTCAATTAAAATACAAATGTTGTCAATGGATTAGGAAATTAAGGGTGTGTTCTAATTAGCTTTTGGAAAATAGATTTTGAATAGAATAGATTATATAAAAAAAAAAGTGACTTTAATAAAATGAGAGTGTTTGGGTATTATGGTGAGAATAGGTTTTTTAATGATGTGGGACCCACATAATGAGAAAGGACCAATGAGAGGGAGGGGGTGGAGCACACATAAAGAAAAAGTAGAAAAGAGAGGGAGAGGACGGGCCCCACATAAGAGAAAATTAGAAAAAAAGTAGCTTTTTACAAAACTTGTGTGTGATTGGATTAGCTTTTGAAAATAACTTTTACGATTTACGAGGTAAGTGTGTGAGAGGAGTTTTGTCTCGAGTTACGCAAACCTAGGTTTGGCAAATTGCCAAACACTAAGGCCCTGTTTGGTACGTGGTATTTGAGGGCAGGGAGTGGGATTGGATCAGGGATTGAGTCAAAATATGTCGTTTGGTATGAGGGACTATGGATAACCAGGGATTGGGAGTACCACGAAAGTGGGATTGTTGCAAAGCCACCTCCCCCCTGGTATTGTGTTTTGAATCCCGGGATTGCAAAATTATGAAGACAAAAATATCCTTGATTAAAATATGTTTAGACAAAAATAACCCCAATTTTAACCTAAAATCCCTCTCAAATATTCACTTTCTCTATTTTTCCCCCTTCACCATCAACGTCTCAACTCCATCGTCTCCCTTCACCATCGACATCTCAAAATATTGCTCCATCAAAGGAAAATTAAGAACTTTAAATTCGAATACCTGGAAGTACAAAGCTCTTTTTGTATCACCATTCTGCAGGTAGCTAGCAATTAATGCCTGATATACAGTTGCATTGAGGGCTAGCGAGTGACTTTTCATAATCCTTAGATACTTAGATCAAAGGAAAATATTGCTAGATTCCACAATATAGAGGACTTAAATCTCATGAATTCCAGACAGAGCAAGCCATTACTGGAACCGACGAATCTGTGAAAGGTAGAGTGATATTCAAGGATTTGCATATAACAATTCATCAAACATAAGTGCCTCGGATTACATTTACAGTCACTGCACTTGAAAATGAGATAAGGGTTTTGGTGAGTGGAATGGCGGAAGTGTTATGAGACGAACGATTGGGTTTTGGTGAGTGGAATACGTAGAAGTGCAGAACAACTTCTGTTTCTCCTCCTAGTGCATTTCGGTCTTTTTATTATTAGTGAATATTTAATAAATAAGATAAATAAAATTATTCCCTTTCATTAGTATTTCGCACCAAACATATTTTTAAAACATCAATCCCCCTCACAATCCCAATCTCAGTCCCAGTTCCAATCCATCAAAATTCATTACCACGTACCAAATAAGGCCTAAGTGTTCGTCAACCAAACATAGATTTTGATTGATTTTGAATCAAAACCTAGGTTTTGTAACAATTACCGAACACATACTTAGCTATGAGATGAGGTCCAAAAAATAAGTACTACTAATAAATAAAGTGAATTAGGTTATACGAGCATAATGTAATAGGTGATGGATCCTGGTGCTTGTCATCGAGTGTTGATAATTTTCATTCCGGATTTTGTGCCATGTATAGATATATTTTTTGATAAACAGGTATAGATATATTTTGCACTATTAATGTGTATTTGGATTAATTTTTAAGAATAATTTTTACGATTTACAAGATAAGTATGTGAGAGAAGTTTTATCCCGACTTACGAAAAATAACTTCTGAAACCACAGTTTCAATGTTTCCCAAATACTCACTAAAATAACCTTCAAAAAACCATGCACGCGCGTATATGATATAAGATAAAACTAGTCAGAATAATTAATAATAGTTGGTGAAATAAAATGGAATTAAAATTATTAGTGCCCCGTTTGGTACAGTGGAAGAGTTTTTAATGGAAGTAGAAGCGGAAATAGAAGTGGAATTAGAAGTGGAGGTGGGGAAGTGGGGATAAAAGTGTGTTTGGTATGACCATGGAAGTGTAATAGAATTTTTAATTAATTAATTCATTTTAAATATGAAATAACCAATTTAGCCCTGTAGAGGAAAAAAAACCTAACCTCCTCCCAAAAATTATGAACGAAGTCCATCGATATCATGTTCGTTCAGAGATCGCAGAGCTGGTTTTCTGGAAACCAAAATTGCAGAAAAAGGGGACTGGATTGAGACCAGAGAGCTGCCGCCAACACCATTGAAAAAAAGCTCCAAACCTTCAAGCTTCACAAGCACCACGCCTTTGCTCCACATCCGTCGCCGGCGACGATCACCCTCTTCTCCCCCGTCGCCGGCGACCTTCACATTCTCAGCACCACACCAACACTGCTGCTAGCCATGGCCTAAGAACAGAGGAGAGAGCTATAAGCTGGAAGTTCATAACAGCTTTGGATTTTGACTCCCACCTCCACCTTCATCTATTGCTTTCCACCTTGATCGGCTCTTCACCTCGGTCGTTCACCATGATTTTTTTTTTAATTTGTTCAGATGCAAGATTCAACAAGAAAAAGACAGAATAAAGGAGCAGCGAGCTTGAGAGGAAGAAGGACGATTGATTTCCTCACCACTATCTTCATACTTGTTGGCCATTCATTTGATTCATTTTTCACTCGTTGGCCATTGCATATTGTAGATCCGTCCCCACCGTGACCTTCCCCTTTGCCATCCACCGTCCGTCGTCGCCTTTGCCTTCACTGTCTGCTGTTGCTATCGCCTGTCACTTTGTCATGGTCCTTGCTCTCATCAATAGATCTGAAGGCAAGTCGAAGAAAAAAAAAACAGATCTGAAGGGCAAAACGGTCATCATTTTTCACTTCCATAGAGCTGGCCTTAGTTCCATAGATGGGGGTTGGAACTCACTTCCATCATTTTTTATGGAAGTGACTTCCATGAAGAGGTGAGATCTATACTACCAAACAAACAAAGTAGAACTCACTTCCATTGTCACTTCTCCACTCTGAGTTCCACCCTACCAAACGAGGCACAGGATTTGTCGAACGTGGGACCGACTGGAAGATATCACGATAACCATGGCATGATGGAGTCCCACGACCTGCGGGTTGTGCTGGACTTCTAGCTAACCAAACCAAACCTTCAAATTCAAAGGGATCACTTCAGGGAGTCCACTTTTGTGCTGGAACGCTGATGAAGACGACGATGGCTCTCACATCGATAGACTCTATTACTCCCTCCGATATTGAATCTCTTGGAGTCACACCAGAAGATGCTGCCAGCCTCCATCAACTTCTCAAGGAAATCGTTGCAAGTCACGGTGTCGGAACTCCAGCCACGTGGCACAACATCACGAAGCGCCTACTCGGTCCTCACCTTCCCTTCTCCTTCCATCAGATGTTGTATTATGGATGCTACAAGAGCTATGGTCCCGATCCGCCCGCTTGGATACCCGACCCGTACGCACTTCCGATAACTCTCTAGACTATTTTCCATTTGGTATATATACAAGTCGCTTCATCCTGTCTCTTAGGAGCCGGCAGTTGATTGAAATATTACATTTTGCTAGAGTTGAATGCCAGTTTCATTTTTATATTCCATGCCAATAATTTTGCATGTCATTCTTTGCCCTTAAATCCCTTCAATTACGTTCAGTTTATGTTGCTTATAAAAGTTGATTTGATGAAATTAAGATCACGTACTGTAAATTAATGGAATTTTATTATTAAATATGATTTCTCTTTGAAGGCACTTGTAAATTTTTTTGTTGAATGTGCGCAATAATTTATGTTATGAATTTAAAGGCTCTGATTTGCAATTCGTATTTCTTCCCCTCTTTCATTTGTTGTTAGGGAAAATGCTGTTTTAACAAACGTTGGCCAGTTACTGGAGAGCAGGGGGAAAGAGTTTTTGGGTTCAGCATACAAGGATCCTATTACAAGCTTTTCTGATCTCCAGAAATTTTCAGTCTCGAACCCTGAGGTCACTAAGACAATCTCTAATTTGGGTTTGGATTTTTTATAATTTTCTTTTAATCTGATCCTTTTGCCATTGCTGTACTTTGTCTCAGGTTTACTGGAGAACTGTACTGGATGAGATAGATGTATCATTTTCTGTGCCACCTAAATGCATCTTACAAGAGTGTGCATACCCAGGTGGCCAATGGCTTCCTGAAGCATCTATTAATCCAGCAAAGAATTGTTTAGCTATAAATTCCAGAAGAAGTTTGTATGACACAGTAATAATTTGGCGTGACGAACTACATGATGATCTACCTTTACACAAAATGACTCTTAAGGAATTGCGTGAAGAGGTTTGGTATGCAGCAAAAAGTTTGTTCTTTATGCCTTGCCTAGTTCAGTTTTATAACACACACTATCATATGATAATTCATAGATTTATTTGATTATACCTCTATTATGTCCATGAAGTGGTTATAAAATCATATGCTCAACATTGGACGATACCTGCATGCAATTCCTTGGGCGTTTCATATTTAAGTTCGCTAGTGAAAATATTAGATGAGGATATTTGACCAACTTAGAAGAATATCCTTGGTTCCTTTAAAGTTCGTTTCCTCATGGCATAATTTAATTAAATAACTTGTTGGCAAATGCACAATAAAATACTTTAAAATGCATCCTTTAGCATTGCCCTGTTCTTTATCCAAGTCTGTTATGGCTCCTTTCATGTCAAATGCACAATAAACCATTTACATTTATCCTTTAGAATCACCCTGTTCTTTTCCCAAGGCTTTGATGGTTGGTTTCATGTCAAAGTCATTAAATAACTTCATACTACCCTCATTTGCTGTGATTACCGTTTATATCCACAAATTTCCTTTTGGTGTTGGTTTCCTACAGAATATGATAAGAATACTATGTGTACTTTCTATTCTATATGCCCTCCCCCCTTCACCTGTCTCTCTCTCTCTCTCTCTCTCACACACACACACACACACACATCTTTGATCCTCTTCATTCTTGATTAGAAATAATGGTTTGCTTCCCACTTTTTTCCTTTGTTTTGGGTTTATTATTCAGTCATAATGTCAGTCATTTTCTAGACATACTTCTGAGCAAGAATTATGATCGGTTTCTAGTTGGTTTTAATCAAAAGGTGGGAAAGGGAAAATCTTTTCTTTTTAGAGTTTTTTAACATGATGTGAGTAAATGTTAATAGTGAGTTCCCAGTATATGATTAAGTTGCCTGAGGTTTACTTCCTATAATTTGTAGTTCTAGTGACTGCTCTTTGAAATCGAGACAAAGCAAACTGTAACCTGAGTTTCCCAAAATTATTTGTAGATTTGATATCTTTGAAATAATGATACTAATTTTTCATGTTCCTTAATGCTAGTTACATTTTTGTTTCTTTGATTCAAATAAAGAGAGCAACTAAATGGATGAAGTGTGTCGGTTCTGTAATGTAGGTTCGTTGCATATGCACTCCAAGCGTTGGGCCTGGAGAAAGGATCTTCTATTGCAATTGATATGCCAATGCATGTCAAATCTGTGGTTATCTACCTAGCTATTGTTCTGGCAGGTTATGTTGTTGTATCAATTGCTGATAGTTTTGCAGCGCCTGAAATATCAACCAGGCTTAAAATATCAAAAGCAAAAGTCATATTCACTCAGGTTGGCTTCATGATTTATTCTGACTTTAAATGTTTTCATCTTGTACTTTTAGACGTTTCTATAGATTGTTTGGTATCTTTTATGATTGTTTTTCCCCTCTCCCCTCTATTCTGTTTTCTTTGTCTTTCTATACTACCAGACTTTTCTTCTCTCGGCGGGCAGTATAACCAATCGTTTGCTTTGGTGGATTTGCCCTGAAACCCATCAAATCCAAACACTATTTCTGATGGTACTATGAGTGCTCTCAAACAGCCACCAAAAACACCCTAGAACAAATCCTATTTCCTAAAAATTGCATTTACACTCACATAGCCCCGGTGAACCTTCAACCCACTATCCAAAATCTTTCTGCCTTTAATATACCTTGAAACTCTAAATTTAGGATAAAAACCCTAACCCTATTTCTATCATACATCTTGTTCTGTGTTAGTTTGTTCTTTTTTTGAAGTATTATATTTCCTACCCTCTGAGTAGACAAGCGGGCCCTTGACGTTGAGTATATTTTGTAAATTTAGGATAAAAACCCTAACCCTATTTCTATCATACATCTTGTTCTGTGTAAGTTTGTTCTTTTTTTGAAGTATTATATTTCCTACCCTGCAAGTAGACAAGCGGGCCCTTGACGTTGAGTATATTTTGTAAGTTATAGATAGTAATGCTTGCCCATCTAATAATTGAACTTTAGTATCTTGCTTACCAATCCTGTGAATGGTTTTCCATTGTTTTAGGTGGTTGATGTCTTGAAAATATCAAATACTGTTTGTTGTTAACCTATATATGATACTATTTTTTTCCACGATGTGTACAGTCTCTTATTACTACTGTCATCATAGTTGTCAATTCATAGATTATTGCAGTGTGATATATTTACTTTTTATATTCATGTGCCTTTTTATATTAGGATCTCATTATTCGTGGCGACAAAACCATCCCCCTCTACAGGTGAAGTTCCTTTTTACAAGCTAGATTGTTACCCCTTTAGTTGAAATATTACCTCTTCTTTGTTTCTTGGTAATAACATGATTCACAATTACATTATGGCTTCACAAATGCAGTAGAATTTTGGATGCTGAGTCACCTATGGCTATAGTGATCCCAACCAGAGGGTCTGAGTTAAGCATGAAACTGCGCGATGGTGATCTTTCTTGGTGTGATTTTCTGGAAGGCGTTGATAGTCTAAAGTATGCCCCTTGATCCTGATAAAATTTAATTATTAGGATGAAATTTTGGGAGGCCGTATGTGCTTTGTCCTCTTATGGTTCCATCCCATGTGCTTATGATCAAAACTGATTTGACAAATCTTCAGCATATATAGGTTCATTTGTTTATTAAGTTTATTTGGACTATTCACCCATATACATGTCATGTAATATACAGAGGCAAGGAGTTTGTGGCTGTAGAACAACCAGCAGAAGCATTTACAAACATTCTCTTTTCTTCTGGAACAACAGGTATAAGTTTGAAATTTTAGACTGAAAGCTTGCTTCAGCGACTGTAAATGACTTGTGTGGGGGGGTTGAATCTCTTGCTTCCCTTTGACTGTTAATGTGGCGCAGTAATTTTCTTTCATTCATGCTTTTTCTTTTGTTTTTCCTCCTCCTAACGCCTCCTTTTCTCTTTGAGGAGGTTGTCTTATACTTCTCTTCGGCAATTGTATTCCTATTTAATGAAGCATATTTTTACCCAAAAAAGAAACAGACATAAACGCATTTGTATCGGTTTCAAACCAAAAGCTTTTGTGCTGATCGAGGAGTGTGAATAGAAAAGGATTTGTTCAATGCCAAGACTTCATTCATTAACCACATTTGAGGGTGGCTAAAACGCTCATGTTATGTCGCCTGACATGCATTAAATAAGTTTTTTGGTGGTGTAGGTGATCCAAAGGCAATTCCGTGGACCAATGTGACTCCTCTGAAAGCTGCTGCAGATGCATGGTGCCACTTGGACATTCGTAAAGGTGATGTAGTTGCCTGGCCCACTAATCTTGGATGGATGATGGGTCCTTGGCTAGTATATGCTTCATTCTTAAATGGAGCTTCAATGGGTTTATATTGTGGATCTCCTCTTGGGACTGGCTTTGCCAAGTTTGTACAGGTATAAGCTCATCCTTCTGTTTAAATTTACAACTTTTTCCTAAGCATTTGTTGGCTGTGTGTGTTTGTTCTTCCCCTATTACTTCACTCTTAGAAGTTCTACTATCTAATCTAAGTATTCATGACACGACAAGCACTTGCATCAAAGAGTTCTCCTGTTAGCATGTCTTTTTAATTTTTGCTTCAAATTGCACACATCCAAAACAAGTGAAGATAGTCTGCTAGTAAGAGTGCATGTCAAAATCTCCCTCTCTCTCTCTCGCCTTCTCTTCTCATGCATAAATTACCCGCTGACTGAACTTCATTATCTCAAAACTATAAAGTGGAGCTTCTTCCTGGTTTTTTCCTTACTTCTAAATTCAATCATACTTATGATTCAAAGAAAATTGGTGTGTTTAAAATTAGTACAAGTATTCTTTATCCCGGTCCCAAACATTTTTATCCTGGGCATTTCTCATCCCGACCTGGACCGGGACAAGAACCGGTCCCCGTTTTTTTTTTAAAATTTTTTACCTTATAAATTAAGTTATCATTTTATTTTTGTATTTTTTACCCTATAAATTAAGTTATCATTTGATAAGATATTACATCTTTAGCTGGAGTTAAACTGTATATATCGTGATACTAATCCTAACTATATAATGTATAAAGATAATAATGAAGATGATGATCATAATAATAATAATAATAATAATAATAATAATAATAATAAAATGCTATTATTCAATTCTAGATCAATTTGTATGATGACTATGGCCTTGTTAGGCGTTAAATGATCACTTTAAACACTATATTATGGAAAATTTAACTAATATAATAATGTATTTTAAATTTTATTTTTTCTTTGAGAAAAACCGGGATTTCCCAGTCCCGGGATTACCAGGACCAGGATGCAATTTTCATCCCCGGCCAAAAACTGGGACCAGGAACCAGGATTGGGGGATCCTGGTCCCAGCCCGGGTTTTGAACACCCCTACTGGATATTCTGTTTCTTAAAGTTTTTCACATTAAAATGTTCCTTCTAGCTGAATTATTTCATACTCTGTTTAAGGATGCTAAAGTGACAATGCTTGGTGTTATTCCAAGTCTTGTACGGACCTGGAAAAGTACAAATTCTACAGCTGGCTATGATTGGTCTTCCATCCGGTGAGTCTCGCTAGTAATTATTGCTATTGTGCAGCAAATAACCACATGAAAGTGTATAAAGAAGTGCATGTCCTTTTTGTATGTAGTTGCTTTGGTTCCACTGGAGAAGCATCTAATGTAGATGAATACCTTTGGTTGATGGGGAGGGCTCACTACAAACCTATCATTGAATATTGCGGTGGTACTGAGATTGGTGGAGGCTTTGTTTCTGGATCATTACTGCAGGCTCAATCATTGGCTGCTTTCAGCACACCTGTGATGGGTTGCACTTTGTTTATTCTTGGCGATGATGGCTATCCCATAGTAAGCACCATTGAAATTTTAGATGGAAGAAATTTTATTTTGTTTTTGTTTTATTTTTTTGGCTTTACTTTCACACTTAAACTGTGTTTTAGAGTATTGGACTGTTCTGATTAGATCAATTGAACCAGGACTTGGTTTAAGGTTCAGTTTGGCTCTCACCCTTTTAACCGTTAATAGTCAGACCAGATAACATCTATATTGCATTTCAGGATCAAGTTGCTAGCCTTTAGGCGAAGTTCCTTTTGAGTTTCATAATTGGTCTTGTTTTGAAAACCTTGAACTGGATCGCTTAATGTGCAAATGAACTACAAATTTCTTGAATTCTTGTGGTTCCTAATAATAAGTAGTCTTTTACTTTTTCATGGTTTGCATAGTGCATGAATCTGACTTACGTTTGTTTGTTTTTTTTAAAGTCTTGATGATCCTTTTCTAGTAACTATGTATTTATGTGTGCACCAAAAAGAAAACCTTTTCCTTTATCTGTCTTAGGTTTGAGAATTTTTCAGGAGTTTTTCACAAGCACTACATTCTAATGCAAATGACCAATTTATCATATTTCTTTATTTTTCTTTCCTTGAACAAACTAATGACTTGGTTAAATGCTGCAAATTCATTCCCTCCACCTCAGCCTCAAAATGTTCCAGGAATGGGTGAATTGGCTCTTGGACCCCTTATGTTTGGATCTTCCATTACACTATTGAATGCTGACCATCACAATGTATACTTTAAGGACATGCCTTTATGGAATGGAAAGGTAGGCATATTTTTCTCCTCTAGCTTGTGGCATTCTGGTGTCTGCAGAACTTGATTCTTTGCACTGAGTTTCTTGACTCAGGTTTTGCGAAGGCATGGGGATGTATTTGAGCTTACTTCTAGAGGATACTATCATGCGCATGGTCGTGCAGATGATACAATGAACCTTGGGGGAATCAAGGTGAGCTTTTGTCCCATGTCTAACGTTGTGCGTTCTATATCATTTTAGCACGTACATTTTGCAGTTTTCATTCGTGTTCGGGCAGGTGAGTTCGGTTGAGATCGAACGCATATGCAATGGAGTTGACAGCAATATCCTGGAAACAGCTGCCATTGGAGTGCCACCTGCAGGAGGCGGGCCTGAGCAGTTGGTTATAGCCGTTGTATTCAAGAATCCAAACAAGCCATCACCAGACCCACAGCAACTAAGATTGTCTTTCAATTCTGCTCTCCAAAAGACACTAAATCCATTTTTCAAGGTATTAATTCTCATAGTCACCAAGTGTCTGTCTTTTCTATTATCTACTCTCTATATTGCTTGGTTAACTCACGTTCATTCGTGCAGGTTTCTCAAGTCGAGCCTCTGTCATCGCTTCCTCGTACAGCATCAAACAAGGTCATGAGAAGGGCTTTGCGGAAGCAGTTCTCTGAGCATAACCAGAGTCCGAAGCTTTAATGAAGATCTTGTTCCTCCAGGACCATTCCTGGATATCACTTGATGGGCATGACCATGTGTGATTAATAATTGATACGAGTAGTAGTATTTAAAAGAAAATTTAATATGCTTTTCCACTGTAGGATCGAGAAGAAATGTTCTATGTAGATTGGTGGAGGCTCGTGAGTAATCACAAATGAACATACGTTTAAGTGTATGTAAGTAGTATCATTTAATAATCTGCCGTTTTTATGTTACTATCGAACGATTTAGAGCTCTCAATTTCCTTCTTTTCTTTCCCCATGTGTTCATTAATTTTGTTCCGTCGCTTTATTTTTCCTTAGGAGTTAGGAATCGTTTTGTCAAATTTCTGGCAGTTAGAGATCGCGATGTGAATCACGAAACAAAAAAGATGCTTTCAGATGAAGATATTGAGGAAAATCTAACACTTAAAATCTGAACCCAGCACAATAAATTGAAATATTTGGTCTATTATAAAAATTTAAATACAATATCCTCATATATATATATATATATAAATACACGCATAACTTTCAATATTAAAGTAAAAACTAAATTTTCAGATACATGATGATGAGAACTTAAATAATAAAATTTTGGGTAAACCTAATAATTTCTCTTCTCGATATATGTAGCGATTCTTAAAAATATGAAATATAAGTTCGACCAAAAAATAAAAATATGAAATATAAGCAAACAAAATAAATTCTCATGTACCAAATAATTCCCATGTATTTTATTTTTCTAACTTCCCTCATTTTTTTAACTTCCAAATAAACAAAACTTATACAGATTATCATCTAATCTCTAATTTTCTCACAGATTATTATAGCTTCTTATATATTTTTAAATTTCAAATAAAAATGTCTAAAATATCATTTCCATCCTGTTTTGATGGCTGCTCTGGCAACATCTATGGGCCTATGGTTCCGATGCCGTTTTCTCCGATAGGACGTCGTTGGTCGGTGCTGCACATTCAGACCTCATATTTATCTTCGGTAATTATCAACTACAATTTTATAGGTGTGATTATTAAATTAAATATGTGAGTTTCATCTAATTATTTATCCTCCATCCATTCAAGTTTTTTAGACAAAGAATTATCCATTTAACCTTTTAAAAGATTATATATTCAAGAGAACAACCTAATTAGGTTTGACACCGAGCTAAATAGTCATATAAAAAAAAATTAGAATTGAATGTGAATTATCTATCTTCTATTTTTATTTAGCTCGACTAGAAATATTTTTACCTTTTCGTCACATTTATATAATGTTGATAATCATTTGAAAAGGAATAAATTTTAAAGTAGAGACAATTAGTAAAAGAGAAATGCCAAGTTCAACCATTTGTTTCAATCAGGTAAATAAAACTAATTTTTCCAAACGGCTTGGAATATGAACTTTTGAACTTTGAAGACCAAATAATTTGGGTATAAAGCTGGCAAAAAAAATTGGGTATAGAAGGTCATTAAAAAAAACTTATACAAGGTACTAAGATTAATATCGTTAAAATATACTTTTAATCTTTGAAGTTTTACATGATGTATGTTTTTTGTCTCTTAATTTTATAAAGTATATTTTTAATTTTATAATTCTAACACTGTTAATGTTGTTAATAAAAAATGTTAAAACAACAAACTCAGTTGATGATTGTACAGCTAACAAAGCATATTTAAGTTTTAATTTTTTAATATAATATATTTAAATTTTTAAACTAAAATAAGCCAACAAATTGCTACAAACGAAATCAATATTTTGATATTTAGATTATTAAATTAATATATTTAGATTATTAAACTAAAACTTGTTAATACAATCAAGGTCTTGATGTTGACAGCTGTATTAAGTTTTTAGATATTTTTTAATTTATATATATATATATATATATATTAAATTTAAGATTAATAACATTTAATTACATAACTACTATTTAAGTTTACACAGTAATTACTTAAGTTTATTGTATCAATATTTTCCTTTAACAACATTAACGATATTAGAATTATAGGATTAAAAATATACTTTATAAATTATATAAAAAAATATATTTTATAGAATTAAGTCACAAAAAATATAATCTATGTAAACTTAAATGATGAATTGTATATCTTAACCTATTAATATTATTAATATTAATTGTGAATTTCTCCTCTCGGCCAAAAAAAAAAAAATGAATTTCTCCAAATAACATGGCAAAGAAGGAAGGAAGTGCGCAATGCGCCCAAGGCGTATCCAACCGGAAGTAGGTCTTGCTAAGAAACAGAAGTGATAAACTATCGTTCGGTTCTTCCTCTTCCTCCTCTCCAGCGACCCAGAACTCATCAGCGGGCTGGAGCTTCGGTTCTCTCGTTCCTTTTCAAAGTTTCTATGGATTCTTCAAAACTATTGAATTAGGGTTTTCTTGTCGTCTATCAATATGGTTGCTCTTTCGCTCTCCAGTCCCAATTTCACCACCGCTTTCCTGGGCCGGAAACTGTACCCATTCTCTCTCTCTATCTCTCCCCCCATATATATATGGCTATGTGTACACCTGTGTGATTATCATTTCCGCCTTGCCAGTCCTAGCTTTTGTGTGTACACTCGCTTTTTTAATGCTCTTTACCTGAATTTTCTTAAGCTATATGTGCGCAGCAAATTTCAAATTGGGATGCTTAATTTATTGTGTGATATAGTTATATGGGTGGACAAATAAGAAAACTTGTGAGGGTTTCTTGTGATTTATTAGCCACTTGCCTTCCCGGAGACAAATTAAGTAGTATTCTAATCTTTATTTTCTTCGACTAAATTTGGTTGTCTTCAGGCCCTTCCGGGATAATGCAAGGAAGCTAACAACATTTAGCAATGTTTCATTTATCAGATGTGCAGTAGATACACCATATGGAGGTATTGCCTTCTAATTTAGCATGAAACGCATATTAATTCTACCATCCAAGGTTGGTGTTTGGAGTAACATTAGAAAGATGTCTTTCTCTGATAAAAAAAATAAGGAAAGAAAAGAAAAATGTCTTTCTGAGTATCTAATTAGGATGTTTGTTGATTGGATAACACCTGTTATATCTGTTTGAAAAGCAAAGCAGTGATTTGTGTGTAAATTCGATGTATCTGTGGCCTTTTATGGTGCTTGAGTCCCCTTCCTCTCAGGGTGGGATGTCACTTCATATTTCACGATGGAGAAATGTGTGTATGTGAATGAATATTTAAGTAGGATGAATATTTACAGGTAGGCGTAACTAGGTATTTGTAGTCATGAATTTAATGAAGAATTGGTTAAGTAGATTATAAGTTATTAGCAAGTTGTCTAACATATATTCTTATTTAAACATATCCTGGTTGCATCCTCTAATATCAATTCTTACTCTGTTAGCTTTGACTCAGTTAGTATTTATGTTTTCTTTGCTTATTTTTGCTTTTATTGAAGGGAGATATTAAAAAAGCAGTGAATTTCTAATCTTCTTGTCCTGCATCTTTTAATTCCCTGCTCTTTCTGTTGAGTTTAATGCATTGACCTTTCTTCTACTAGTTGATAGTAAATGTTTTTCTGTGGCTAACAAGAATCATGGGTGAACACATGCACATGCTTCCGTTGAGTTTTGGCTTGTTTGGCAGTCAGGTGTGAGGCACTTTGGTTTAGATTGTTGAATGCATTGCAAAAGTAGACGCTTTTGTTAACTTTGGACCTTTCAATGTTTCCTGATAGGCAAGGAGTTAGTTGAATATAATTATATTAAAATTCTTTTACGCTCTTAAATTTTACTATTTTGATACTTATTTATGGTTCTCTGTCCTTACTTTACTTATAATTGGATGAAAATCATGATACAAACATGCACCTATATATATTCTCTTCATTATAGGTAATGTCCAGAAGTTTCCTCGAACCAGTGTTTGGGATCCTTACAGGCGCCTTGGAATAAGCCGTGATGCTTCTGAGGAAGAAATTTGGGGGTCTAGAAATTTTTTGTTGCAACAGTATGCTGGACATGAGAGAAGTGAAGAATCTATAGAAGCTGCATTTGAAAAAATACTGATGGCTAGCTTCAGACAAAGGAAGAAAACAAAAATCAATATGAAAAGCAGGTTGAAAAAGAAAGTAGAGGAGTCTCCCCCTTGGGTTCAAAACTTGCTCAACTATGTTGAACTTCCCCCAACTGATGTTATCCTAAGAAGATTGTTCCTATTTGCCTTCATGGGTGGCTGGAGTATTATGAATTCTGCTGAGAGTGGACCTGCATTTCAGGTTTGTTTTAAACTTCACATAAGATATATTAACTTGTGTATGATTTATAATCTATGCATGATACTCCCAAAGAATGCCATTTCGTTTTTCCTTTTTACTTGAAAAAAGATCAGGAACATGTCACTTTTGATAAAAAAATTGTAGAACTATAGAAATATATGTGAGCGTGTGTTTGTGTGTGAGAGAAATGGGATGATGGATAGGTGCCTTTTTTGTCTCCCCCTAAGTACTTGATCTGAGGACTGAAAAATTGTAGTCATTGAAGCTCCCTTACCCCTCACCTGGCTGTAGAAGAATTGGCAATCCACTGTATGCATGTGCTTGTAACTTCATCAATTTGTTGCTGCAGGTGGCAATCTCTTTGGCAGCATGCGTCTATTTTCTTAATGAAAAAACAAAGAGCTTGGGCAGAGCATGTATAATTGGGTAAGTTGGAAGAGAACAGAAACGGCTGTGCATAAAGCTAAGGTTCTCCTTGTGCTTGTTGTTTGAGCGTCTAACTTTTGTTCAAATGTAGATTTGGTGCACTTGTAGCCGGCTGGGTCAGTGGTTCATTGGTGGTGCCAAATATCCCATCTACGTTGCTTCCCCCAACTTGGACGCTTGAGCTTTTAACGTCACTGGTGGCTTATCTCTTCTTGTTCCTTTCCTGTACTTTCCTCAAGTGAAGTGGCGACCACAAAGAGTCTTTTTTTGTTCTTTGATGACCCAAGTGTGCGCCGTGTTTCTTATGACAGAAAAATGAGTTTAGTTTTGCTTTGCTTACTTTTAGGGTTATCTGGCTAGTCAACGGTGGTCGTGGAGTTTACTTTCAGCTGCCATTACATTAGTGGAAATGTTTTTCGACATTATTTTCTATTTGTTCACTTCTCTGTCTCTCTAAATTCATAGAGGATATACAAATGTGTTTTTTTTTTTTTGCCGGAAAGAAATATTTCATTAGAGAACTAAACGTAACGGTTAAAGAATCAAAATTCATAAATTGTGAAGTGAGGTATTGACATAGGCGGAGGAGGTCAAAGAACTAACGTCGACGCCATTAGTAAATGCCTTTTCATTGAGTTTGTATTCCTCTTCCTTCCTTTTGCACATCACTTCTACGGCTGCCCTGACTCTTCCTTCCAGTTCCACCCCCCTCAAAACACATTAACACCTCTCCCAAGTTATATTGTGCAGGCATTTTTCGGGCATCTAAGCACAATTAGATTATGCATGTGATTACGGAGAGACATTAAAAATGAACAGTGTTGAGGTGAGGTGCATGTATATAGAATCAAAAGTTTAAAGAGAACATCATTTTGAGGTACCTATAGCTTCCTTTAGTTTTTAATTTATCTGTGCTTTTTATCTCTTTCTTAAATTCTTTAATTTTATTCTGTTAGCACAATTAGTTTTTGTATAAGAGCTAACAATGCTAATAGAATTAACAGTATTAAAAGAGTAAAATTAAAGATTTAATGAGGGAAAAAATATATGGCTACCAAATTAAAAATTAAAGGATGCCTCAAGAATTGTTTTGCCGAGTTTGAAACCTCCCAACATATAAAAAATAAAAGTTAAATATTGACTTGATACTTTACAAAAAGAAGCCTTCTAACATATAAAACATGAAAATTAAATGTTGACTTGATAGTTTCACAAAAAGGTAACCGCGCTTAGAACAATATGAGAGTGATGTTTTTAGAGACAGCTTTAAGAAAAAATTAAAGGGAAAATTAATCTGGAAAGTTATAATTTACTTTGATTTTAAACTAGGTCCCTGAACTTTTTTTTTTCATTTCCTTAGATCTTTTAACTTTTTGCTGTTAGATTAGTCCTTGAGGCTTAAAACTGTTAAATAACAATTAACAAAGTTCACTTTCCGTTGAAAGCCATACAGCTGGACCATCTTCTCCTTCTGACTCCTTCCACGATAATCCCATGTCTCTCCTCTCTCTTTCACTCATCCCCCGCTGTAACCATGGCCGATGATGAAGAGAACGACAGTTTGGCGGATGTCAAGGGCCTGAGACTGGTGCACCTCATGAAGGCGGCGGCTGAGGCTACCACCGGAGTCAACAACAACCATGATATGGTTATGGTGATATTGATTCAACTAAAGGAGTTGGTGTCGCTGATCTATGGAACCAACGTGGAGCGGCTAGGAGCTTAATATATACGGATGCCTTGAGGGGCTAAGTTTCACCAATGCAAGCTCAACTCTATCGAATCTTTCCTGAGCATTATATGTCCTATTAAATTTTGAATAAGATATGAGAAATGCCGCAAGATAGCCCTGTTTTCTAGTACTAAAACAGGGGAGTCCATCCTTATAAACATATATGCATATATGTATAACAGCAATGTGATGGAGGATGCTCCTCGTCTAGGCATTGCTTCTCATTTTTTATATTTATTTTGTGTATGGGTTTGCCTTGGGAACATTGTTTGATCCATCTTACACTTTTTATTTTTCAATTCATATGCCCTCCGTATAGGTAGCTATTTCGATTTCTTCGTTTCATCACTCTCTTAAATGTATTCCTCACTGTAAGCTCTTGCAAGTTTTTATACTATTTTTTTCTTTTCTGTTTTTTCCTATTATTATAATAATATATCCACAATTACTTACTGTACATTGTATGGATGAATTCATTGAGATTTGACCTCCTTAAAGAAGATCAGGGAACCATTTAGTTGGAAAAGTCGAGCCCAGGGGATGACTTTTATATTTGTAGGGCGAAGCCACGGTGAGCCACTTGATGTTGGAGAAGGAGAAGATGATAAGGAATGAGTGACAGAGAGAGCACAGATATGGGGTTACTGTGGAAGGAGCTAAGATAGAAGGAGAAGATGGTCCAGCTGTGTGGCTTTTAACAGAAACTTAACTCTGTTAATTCTTATTTAACAGTTTTAAGCCTCAAGGACTAACACCTCTAACAGCAAGAAAGTTAAAGGATCTAATAAAAGGGGGGGAAAGAGCTCAGGGACCTAATTCAAATGAGGTGCTCCAGATTAATTCTCCCAAAAGTTTTCATACAAGAAATTTCAAGATTTCATGTGCATGGAAAGCAACACGTACGCATTGATAGTAATTATGGCAATATATGAGGCATACATATTCATACCAATAGTATGTTTTGAAAAGAAACGGTAGTCATAATTAATTTATACATGTGATTTTTGTTGATGCCAGGTCTCCAGTCATGCATGTGAGAAGAATACATTGCAAAGGTTGTATTGTTTAGTGAAATATGTGGAATACAAGAACACAGTCATCATATGAATCGTGAGGCAGACATAGGTGAACAATTTGAAACGAGTCCCTGATGCATCAAATAAAAATACAAGAGAGAGATAATTAATCCTAAAAGTTGACATATAAAGTTCTAGCTAAGGAAAAGGGGAAATTAAATCAGGCGTAGGGTGGTCTTGTGGCGTAGTGACGGCGATGCCTATCGGAGCGATTGTTGGCGGTGGCACAGCAGCCGAGGAAGTAGATGAAGATGAGCAGCAACAAGACGCAGGCGTTGATGATGGCCAGTCGTCTCCATTGATTCCTTAAGTTGGCCAGCACTCCTCCTTTGCACGCATTGCACTCGTAGCACAATTTGTCTTGTTGGTTGCTCCACGTTTTACAGTCCGTGTCGTTCCCCGCCGCTCCTTCCTTCGCCGGCTCCCAGTACGTTGCGTTTATCATCGTGAATCCACACTCTGCCGGCGGCTTACAGCACCCCGTCTGCAAACGTACACATGCTTTCGATCAGTTCACTCGCCCAAGCCTCATGATTCCTTCCTTCTTTTTTCTTTTCATTTACATTCACAAGAGAAAATTAAAATAAATAAGGTTCACCTGCGTCGTGGTCAGATGATTGTAGATGAGAGAGTGGCCGTCAACGGCGAGATAGCGGCAGACGCGGCTGTCGATCAAGCAACTCTTAATCTCATCCCAATTCTTGTCGTTCACCACGTACCTCTGCAAATAGTTGTGGAAATCCCACGTCTTGTACTCCTTATACCCTTTGTCTGACACCGTCTGCCCCACCTTCTGGTTGGTTATGAGCAGCGCGAAGATGGTGAACACGATGAGCCCTATAATCAAGAGGAAGTTCACGAACAGGTAGGCGTAAAGAAGCAGATTGATCCTGCACAAGGAGCCCGCAATACCCAGCGCCGACACCACGATGACGAAAATGCCGCCGAACAAGAGCGGCAACTGCAGAACCTTCTGGCAATCCGAGGCTTCGACGCCTCGGAAGTGGATGAACAGGGAGAAGCCAACGGAGACCAGGCCGAGGAGGAGAGTGAGGACGTTGACGACACCGATGACGGTGTTGCTGACGCGAAACATGGCGGGGCGGGGGACGCAGCAAACACGTGCGAGCGGAGGAGAGATCGATCAGGGGAATCGTATTGATATAAATAGAAGGAGATTGGGGTTGACGAAGTAGGAATGATTGGGATTGGAGGTTGGGGTTATTTACGGGAATGACAGCGGGCGGGGAAGGGAGGAGCAGGGGCAGAATTGTAATTTGGGATTGGCAGTTTTCGGGGGATGTGACCGTTACTTAATGGGGCAGAAGCACGTCCGTAATTTGTGTGCACTGGCTATGAGGCTGGTGGTGTTGCTCCGTGAAGGGGTTACTGGGAACAAAAACCTAGGATGTGAACGTCATACAAAATCAAAGAACAACGTGTGTGTATATATATATTGAATTGGGAGGCGTATAGGTGTAAATACTAAATATAATTAAATTAATTTGGGAGGAGGGTTGAGGTGTAAGCAAGGATGAAAGTGGAAAGGAACAGAGAGGCTAAGGGGAGGATAAGGGGGAAAAGGGTGATGACGTGAATTGAGTTATAATGTGAATCACTAATGATAATGATTAGGACTAAATTTAGAGGCATGCATGTTGAGACGCATGTTGTGGCATTTCCCATGTGTGGATGTCATCTTTTGCAAGACTCGGTCATGTTTTGTTCAACGTAGCTGTAACATGCACAACAAAAGTAACTGCAATCGTAATAAGCATTCACTTGTCATGCGAAAACCAAGCAGCCGTCTCAAATACTCCAATTGTTTCCATGCCGTCTTTTTAAATGTTAAGGCAAATCAGTTATCAGCAGCATCAGGTCAAAAAACAGTTATCTATTCTCATATCTCTCTCTCTCTCTCTCTCTCTCTTTTTTGGCAACCATCTATTTTGATGTCCATGTCATCTAAAAATGCACTGAATGATACTCCTATTAATTACAGGTATAATATCTTGCATGATATTCAATATACAATATACTACCACCGGTCCTAAATGTAGGACCGGAGGAGTAATAAACTGCACCCATTCCTCAAAATCCAAACGCAATGTACAAGAGGTTGGTTTGGTTATGCACTTATGCTTCTTCTTGTTTGTTTTTTAATTATTATTACAAAGAAATCATCACTTAATGCATGAAACCCATTGCGAGTACGGAGACCCTCTTTAGCCAGAAAATCTGCTGCCTCGTTGCATCTGCGACCCACGTGTTGCAGGCGCACTTCCCAGTCTCGTTCCAATAGAGATCGGATCTCTCTGTCGATGTCGTAGTCCATGAGTTCTTCATTAACGCCATTGGTACAAAAATCCATTGCATCGGTGGAATCATCGGTCTCTATTTGAAATCGGATTGATACCTTGGTGCCAACCCACAAGGGAAGATTCCACGAACCCACAACCAATTCTAAAATATACACACCCCAAGAAAGCTAAACACAGATCGACGATCCACTTGAACCCTTAAACACGAAAGAACAAGGACCCGAAGTGTTGGAAAACGCCACAAGGTTGATCAAGCCTTGATAAGTTTGTTAGTTCTAAAAAGAACCCTAGAGAGAATCCACTCTCAAGAAACAAAGTGCAGAAGTGCAACTTTCATTTATGATTCAAATCTGAATTGTGTGTCCTACAAATGAAGAAGCACCAAGTATTTATAGGGAAAATATGACCTAATTGTAGTAGGTGCAAATCTGAACATAGAAAATACAAAGTCTAATACCATGTGTTAGGAAACCTAAAAGTCTAATCACTAGTAGAAAAATGACTTTTTAGACCGGTTAAAAATGACTTTTTAGACCGGTTCTATATTAGGTCTTGATACAGCAGGTCTAAAAAATCTGTTATTTTTTAGACCGGTTGTTAGAACCGGTCTTAAAGGGCAGACATTTAAGACCGGTTGTGGGCACAACCAGTCTTAAGGTCACACTTTTAAAACCGGTTGTTACCACAACCGGTCTTAAATGTCTGCCCTTTAAGACCGGTTGTGACCACAACCGGTCTTAAAAGTGTGACCTTAAGACCGGTTGTGCCCACAACCGGTCTTAAATATCTGCCCTTTAAGACCGGTTGTGACTACAACCGGTCTTAAAAGTGTAACCTTTAAGACCGGTTGTGCCCACAACCGGTCTTAATGTAATTTTTAAGACCGGTTGTGACTACAACCGATCTTAAAGCTTCATTTTTTTTTAAAAAAAACGTCCCTTTTATTATGTACACGCACAGAATGCTCTAAAAACAGCAATACATTAGACAGTCATACATTAAAATGGCAGTAATATATTAGACAGCAATACATTAAACAGCACAGAATCATTGATTTCAATTTCAAAATTCAAAAGCCAGTACAGTCTATAGGCAGTAACAAATTAATGTTCATACAAGCTAGTACAGTCATACATTGATGATTCATTTGGCCATTAGACAGTAAGGATGACCAAATGGCAGTAAAACAAAAGCTTCTTCTTTTGAAGTTGATTGTACCTTCCCTAGCTAGTCCCCAGTGTCCCTTTGGTTGCCTACACCAAACATGAAGTTTCTGGGAAAAGAACCAAGCAAAGAAATGAACATGCCATAAAAAACGTGTAAACTATGTCCTGTACAAAAACCCAAACATGAAGTTTCTGTCTAAGGATTGGATTGAGAATGAAATAGAGCAAACACGCAAGAACCAACAAAAGCTAAATGACATTGACCTCAATTCCTCTTTGCTTCAAATAGCCCTTGGCGTCAATTATGTCCTGTATAAAAACCCATATAATCAAGCAACAGTATGATTCATCAAGAATCCTATTCTAGGAGCAATATCTTGCCACAATTAACCCATCATATAGATGCAAAAACACCAGGACACAGCCATCACAATTCAATAATGTACAATGTAACGTTGGATTCAAAAACTCACTATTTGTGTAATAGCTCATAGATGAATTCAGCACAACATGTGCGAATGAAATCAATATCTTCTTCCGGAAAGGGATCAGCAAGATCAAACATCTGTAACACCAAAACCAGACGAAACATTGACTTAGTAACTTAAAAACAATAAAGTAAAACAAAAGTTCTGAAATATAAATTTACCTCTTCAGTAAAATCAGTCGTGCCTAGAGTAATAATATTGTAAATGTGTCTCAAAACATAAAAACCACATAAGTTGGACCCCTTTGGTTGCCTACGGCTCTGAGAAAAAACATGATATCATTAAAACAAATATAAATGCATGTCTTATTACATTCTTTAAACAAATCCATATGTACTAACCTTTGGCATGATCCATGTAGGGTCCTTTAAATCACGAACATGCTTACCACAAACACTGTGTAGGAATGTCCGCATAGATCTATGATCATGACAATGACAAAGGTTATTGGTTTTACACAAATTCCATATACTTTGCATACAAAAGGTAAGAATGCAAGAAAACTAACGAATTCATAGTCTTTTTCAAATCATTCCCTAGTTTGAAGTGGAGGGAACATAAGAGGATGACAGTGTAACTACTCTTGCATAGAAGAAGCAACTGCCAATGATCACTGAAAAAAACAGAAGAATATTAAGCAAACATAAAACATTATATAAATTATAAAATATCAATTTGTTTCTTACCTATGCACATATGGAGCCAAGAAACACTCAGTTCCAGTTTCACTAAGCCTCTCTGACAAGTATCTATGTCTAGTAGCAGTAGTGGTCCCTTTCTCTTGGATGTGATGGGGGCATAAGAATCCAAATTTTTCGCTTTTGCCAAAGGAGACCAACCTACGATGCATGTACCTACAATAACGCAAGCACATAAATAAAAGGTAAACGGTGAAACTTTTAAAATATTTAGTTTGAATTGTAGAAGCTACTTACATTAAGAACAGTTGGACAATCCCAATCGTAAGATTTTGTCCAGGAGCTACCAGGGACATCAAATCATCCCTCTCAAGATAGCATATATGTCACTCCTGACTGTCCAACAACTGAATCCGTAGGCCACTCTCTTGTTTTGAAGGATGTATCATATGCCATCAGAATCACTTGTTGCATGATATTCAATGGAGGCTGTGAAACTTCTTGCTGAGTGAAGGGAGCTGGACTTGGTGGGGCTTTGATCAGACTTGGTGGTGGGGCTTTGATCGGACTATCCTCGGCTCGACCAGAAACAAGGTTCGTTAGCCACAAGATGAATGTGCCCAAGACATCGCTAACGATCTTGAATTAATCAGAAGGGATAGGAACAGGTGCATCTGCAATAATCACCTCGTCAACTGACACTCGGACTTGATCACCTTCCATTTGTCGGTGGTGGACAGTTGATCCCAGGTTATGCACACGACCCCGTGCAACTAACCGTCTCAGAGGATCCTCAACAAAAAGATCACAAAGCTCAGTAATTTCTGGGTTAGGACCCTCTGATGACTGCCCGATGTTGCAACAACTACCTTTAGTGCTCTGCTTATTAGGATCAATCGATTGTGGCTGGGGAGCACTGGTATCTTGTCTTGAGCTCATAAACACTATCATTTCCTCTTTCATCTTGCTCAATCGGGTCTCTAATAGTGCATCAAATGATGCTTCAGCCTCGACCTTTGCTTCTGCTCTTGCAATGGCCAACATAGTCTCCAATTCCTCCCTAGTCACGATGTTTGAGGCGGAATGGCGTACGGGGGCTCCAAAGTAATCCTGTATCCCTACCCCTCCTCCAACTCCTCTGACACGGCCTGGATGCTCATGTTTGCCAGTAGCAACTGTTAGAATGTCATTCCTGCCCTCCAACTTAAAAGAGCCCTCAGCTTGTTGTTTTCTAAGTTCATCCTGTAACATAATACAAAATAACAAACATAAGTAATAATGTATGTTTCTTATGTAATTAATTACAATAACGATATATACTTACAATTCTTTCACCAACTATACGAGATTGTTCACTCGTATAAGTCTCACTTCTCTTTTGGTGGGCAATTGCCATTTTTCTTCTCGACGAATCGGAGAAGACGGAGAAAGAAGAACAGAAGGATCGGATTGAGATGCTTCTTCCAATCTCTTCCGTTTGTCTGCCAACAAGTCTCTTTCAGCCTTTGCATAACCCCCACGAGACATTGTATGAGGGCAATCATTCTTTCTTCCACTTTCTTGTGCTTTTTGCCTTTTTGCCTGCGAATAAGAAATGATACAAAAGGAAAGTGTTAGAATCAATTAAGATAATTGCTAAGTAAATAAAACAAAAAATAAGTCAACTAACCAAAGATTCTGGAGTAGTCCGAAGCCTAACAAATTCTTGTCACGTCACTTAATCAAGAAATGTATACTGGTCGCACGGATTAGGACGAGGCTGACCATCTTTCACCTCAATATGAATGTAATTGTTGGTCAGATTTGTCTTAAACTTGCTCCAGCGCTCATAACAATACGCCATCGTCTTGTTGTACAAGATCTCACTCTGAGGAACGTCGTAGGTGAGCTGAAATGCATGCATTGAAGGAGTAAGTGACAAATTTGTGACTTTTGATAATGATTAATTACATACAGACGAGAATTGTATACCTGAATAGTGTCCCAAATATGCTGCTTCACCTTTGCATCGACATTTCTCCACTCCTCTATCAAGATGCTCGGCTTGTTACGTGCAAGGAGGCCGACGAAACTCCTATATCATTGTGCATTAGGCCCGATTGGTTTCCAATGTCTATCAAACTCAATCGGTATCTTTTCGCCTGCACTCCGACTGAGGGAAACATCTGTCAACCGTGTGCCACGTCTACCCCTCCGTACAGACTGGCTACTGCGCTCACTATGACCCTGGCTCGGAGCATTGCTAGGCTCGCCCTGGTTAACACTAGCTGGCTGAATCTGCTGAGCACTACGTGGCTGACTCAGAGGTGGAGGACGTGGCTGATCCTCTGCACTAGGACGCTGGGGATCCGTCATTTGCCTGTAACGACAACAAAGAAAGATAAATCCTAAGCTATGACATGTGAAGACTATATCGATAAAATAACTAAACATATTCTTCGGATATAAGTCATAATCATAATTACTTTAGTTAGTTAAGGTCAAAGTAGTATCATAAAGAGATATCCTCCCATATTCCCTCGTGATGATCATTTCTTGTACCGTGCCCATTATCTGCTTCATCTTCTTCGTTCAGTTCTGGTAGACCCCTGGAAAAAGAATGAGTCTCAAGAAGATCATAATTTGAGTGACTTTTCTCGTCAATATCAACGATCCTTTTTCCTTGGAGAGCTACAGACCACATTTTATTTGCCTGATCAGTGATATAGAACACTTGTTGCGCCTGATCTGCCATAATGAAAGGTTCATCTCCAAAACTTCTACTATTCAGATCTACTAATGTAAATCCTAACCTATCGATCTTCACACCATTATTGACATCAACCCACTTGCATTTGAATATGGGAAATTTAATTTTAACATAGTCAACCACCCAAATCTCTTCAATCACCCCATAATAAGGTATGGCAGCCAATGTAGGGTTCTTATCTTTCGAACTAGAGAAGTGCATAGATTCAGCCACTAATACAACACCACTGTTCTGGACGGTGCTCTTATCATCTAGGGACTTCGTGTAAAAGTAATAACCATTGATCACAAATGAAGTCCAACTTATGACCTCAACTTCAGGACCACGTGCTAACCAATTTATTGTATCAGAAACACATTCTTCTCCGTCAACCTTTTGTTTGAACCAATGTGCAAAAGCTCTGTTATGCTCCCTGATTAACCTTTGTTCAGTCATTCGATTATTTTGTTTCCGTACAATTTCTTTATGGGCATTCATGTAATATTGAACTTCATCAACATTGTTCAAGAAGTACAAGTGGACTTGTTGCAATTCATCAGCATCTATGCTCTTTACTGTTGCCCCGCGTCTTCCCCCTTCTTGATCATGACGTTTAGGAAGGCCAATATGTCGTACATTTGACAAATAGTGTTGACAAAATTCCATAGCTTCTTCATAAACATATTTTTGAACAATAGATGCTTCAGGCCGATTGGGGTTCTTCACATACCCTTTTAGTATTTTCATAGTTCTTTCGATCGGGTACATCCACCGGAAATAGATAGGGCCACACAACTTTATCTCCCTCACTAGATGAACAACCAAGTGTACCATGATATCAAAAAAGGAAGGAAGAAAAAGCTTCTCAAGCTGGCATAAGATCATATATCCTTCATTTTTCAATTCCTCCAATCTTTCCATGTCAATGACTTTACAACAAATGGCATTGAAGAAGAAACAAAGTCTGGTCAATATGTGTTGAAGATCATATTCGGCAATGCCTCGAATAGCTACTGGGAGTAGTTGTTGCATTAAGACATGACAATCATGAGACTTTAGCCCTATTAACTTCAAGTCTTTCATCGATACAAGCTTTTTAAAATTTGAACAATACCCTAAAGGAACTTTAGCGCCATGTAAACACTCACAAAAGCTTCTTTTCTCAACCTTAGACAAAGTATGAGCAGCTGGAGGACAAAAAGTTCTATTACCGTATGGCCTTGGATGTAAATCTTCTCGTATTCCCATTTCTTGCAAGTCTAATCTTGCCTTCACGCCATCCTTAGAACTTCCTTGTATGTTGAGCAGTGTCCCAACAATACTATCACATACGTTCTTCTCCATATGCATGAAATCAATACAGTGTCTGACATCAAGATTGCGCCAATATGGAAGATCGAAGAAGACGGACCTTTTTTTCCATATATTTTTCTCATTTCTACTCTTTGATGACTTACCAAACATAGTATTGATATTTTTCACCTTTTCATAAATTTTCTCCCCAGTCAATGCCTCTGGAGCATCTTCAAACTCTTGGCCACCGAAAAAAGCTTTTTTTAATCTACGATAAGGGTGGCTTCGTATTAGAAATCGCCTATGGCCAAGGTAAACCGTTTTTCTTCCATGTTGAAGTTGATGGTAGCATGTGCCTTCTTCACATATCGGACAAGCTTTGTGGCCTTTAACGCTATATCCTGACAAGTTCCCATATGCAGGGAAGTCATTTATAGTACAAAAGATCATTGCTCGCATATTAAAAGTTTCCTTCTTGTTCGCATCAAAAACATCGACACCTTTATCCCAAAACTCTTTCAAGTCTTCGATCAAGGGTTCTAGGTAAACATCTATGTCATTTCCGGGTTGCTTTGGTCCCGAAATCAACATAGACAACATAATGTACTTTTATTTCATACATAACAAAGGAGATAAGTTGTAAATTACCAACAGAACAGGCCATGAACTATGTATACTACTTAGGCTACCATAAGGATTCATACCATCTGTGCTAAGCCCAAGCCTAAGATTCCTAGGTTCTTCACTGAAGCTAGGAAATAATTGATCGATTTTTTTCCATTGAGAAGAATCAGCTGGATGTCGAAGCTTTCCATCAGAAATCCGCTCATCTGCATACCATCTCAAATTTTTGGCATCAATTTCATTAGCAAACAGGCGCTTGAACCTTGGAATGATTGGAAGATACCACAACACTTTTGCAGGGCCCTTATTTGATTTATACCTCGGAGTTTCACATATCGGACATTGCTCCTTCTCTTCATGATCTTTTCTATACAATATGCAATCATTAGGGCAAGCATGGATCTTTTTATACTTTATCCCTAGTGGACACAGTATTTTCTTAGCATCATAGTATCGACAAGGCAACACATTATTATCAGGAAGCATATCTTTAAAGGCCTCAAGCATTTCTGAAAAACTCTTGTCGCTCCATCCATGCCGTGCTTTCAAGCTTACCAATTTCAATACAACATTCAGCAATTGGTATTTTTTACACCCCGGGTACAACGGCTTCTCAGCATCACTGCACATATTACCATATGCATGTGATTGTTCAAAAGCCTCTTCTCCTACATCACGAATAATGTCCTCTATCCGATCATCCATATCCGTGTCATTATCATCACAAGTCACTTCCCCCTATTGAGATGCACTTGGCATTTCTAATTGTTCACCATGCCATACCCATACTACATACGTTTTACAAAACCCTTCACAAATTAAATGTGTATATATATCTGCAGCACTTAATCGCTTCTCATTCAAACATTTTACACAAGGGTAATAAAACATCCCACTATCATCATCGGCATTTCTTTTTGCAAAGTCTAAAAAACCCCTCACCCCAATATCATATTCAACACTCGTCCGTTTAGCTTGTATCCAACTACGATCCATATATTCCAACACCTTTTATTTTTTGTTTTCTACTTTTTCCCCTGGAAAAGGAAGGAGTATAATGAGAGTAGGCAATCATTACACCCAACTACCTAGTTTAACTACTACATAATGAACAAGTAGAAGAGAGTAGAGAGATAGAGATAGAAGAAGAGTAATCTGAATAGTACAAGTCTCATTAACAATGTAAATCTGTCCAATACAATGGGTTGACTGCCATATATATTACCATTACGAACAGTAGAAATAGAATAGTACTATAGGGATTAGGGGTTCAGTAATTACTAATTGATTACCCGTCAATCACTCGAACAAAGTCTTTGAAGGCCAGAAACTACACGGGAAAGATGAGCTTGGTATGATGTGGGGTAGATTGCACGCTGGAAGAAAGTAGGAAAGGTGGTTTAACCTTTTGGCCTTGACCTACTCGGCTTTAGCGATGGAGGCATCAGATTTATGGCTTCATTCTCTTACAGTTTTCTGTGCGTCTTGTGTGTATATATATGCATTTACTATTTAGGAAGGAGTACGTCCTTCACATTCTCATGTGACTCCAACCAGAAACAATGAATCATTTAAGTATAGATAGTCTCAGCAGCACTCAATTTATTTGGTATTCTTTCATTTAGAATCCACCCTATCACTTTAATTAACCATCTATCACTTGTAATGCATGTATAAAACTTTTGCTTTGTGTGTGATAGAGAAGTCCAAAGGATAATCTGAGGTTTAAATATTTATGGGGTGCCTTTATAACTTTTTAGTAAAAGAAACTGAACCTTTATCATTAAAGGCGATCGACCCCAATTTCTAAATCACTGATGAATTATGAGCAAATTCTTCTCTACACTTTTGTGCACAGAACAAAATAAAATTTCGTAATTCATCTGTGCGAATTTCATATCATGTTTATATTGAAAATACAGTTTATTAATAATAGGCCACTAGAGGGTTGAAAACATTCAAATTAGTATCAGTCATAGAATGTAACCACCAAACAAGATGGAGTACTTACGTCCATCATTGTTAACACATCCAAGAAAAATCTAATGGATAAGAGTGTGATGTTTGCGAATTTTACCCAAAAAAATAAAATTCTGTTTATTTTTTAAGATTTCACTAAATAACTAGAGCAGCATTTCTGTATGTATTGAAGAACATCACTATATCTTCTTATGTTAACTCTAAAGAAGATTGCCACTCAAGTCCTGCTAATGAGACAACCAGGTAGGCACGGGCACATGGCCTTGCCTTCTCTAACTGATGATGCTCCCACAAGGCCGACAAATGAAGCTTACTAAACTGTCAATACTTAGCTATTTCAAGGTTATCAACCACCTGTTTTCAAATCATACCCATATGTATGGTTACCTAAACTTATGCAGGTTACCTAAACTTATGCAACTGAATATATTTTTGCTAAAGCAGCATAAGCTTGTGATGATGTTTACAGAGAAACAAAGGAAGTGATTCATGTAACCTCCTATGATGACGAATAAAGCAATATCAGGACCCTTTGGAAAAATATACTAGGAAATAGGGGAACCATTATGACGAGTTTGGTTGAGAGAGACAGAGGAACAAATCAATAAAAATGCATAAGAATAAGGAAGACAGAAGTTATCATAACGCAGCAACATAATAAGGATCAGAGAAGCTACCATAACGCAGGAACAGAATAAGGAACATATAAGCTATCATAATGCAAACCAATGTCTCATACAAAAGAAAGACCAGTAATATTTCAGAAATCAGAACCAGAATGCCCCCACATTTCTAATATCCTAAATCATACCCAGGCCACAACCTTCTTCGTCGGCAATCACACAAAAAAATATTAATAGACGAAGTAAAAAACTACCTGAAAGAGAATTAGGCTTCAGCAAGTTGATTATCCAACTTTCGTAGATTGAGGGTGAATAAAAACGAGAACAGGGTGTGTTCAGCGCCGTCAAACGTCGATACTCAACGAAGAAACAGAGCACCAGTACGCGCGCCCTAACACTGAGCAACGGGGATGCTAGCTCCAAGATCCCATTTTCATAGCGCACATGCAAAACGAGAACAAGGTGAGACACTAATTCCGCTCTTGATTTAACGAATTTGGAGTTGCTGTTCATCCTTGACCGTTGCTGTTTAGCTTTGAAGAATTCAGAATGAAGAAAGGCGCGGAGCGTGAACCGCGATAGGGATTTGGGGAAAGAGTTTTAAGACCGGTTATAAAAATAACCGGTCTTAAAAACATTTTTAAGACCGGTTGTTCAGAACAACCGGTCTAAAATATATATCTTTTAGACCGGTTGTTCTGAACAACCGGTCTTAAAAACCTTTATTTTAGACCGGTTATTATATTAACCGGTCTAAAATAAAATACTTTTTAGACCGGTTATATCTATAACCGGTCTAAAAACATTTTTAATTTTTTAAATTTTTTTCCTCTGATCCTTTTAGACCGGTTTAAAATCCAAGCAAGTCTAAAAGGTTTAATATTTTAGACCGGTTAATGTACAACCGGTCTAAATAATATTTTTTAGATCGGTTCAGAGAATAACCGGTCTCCCAATTTGTTTATAATTACAAAAATGCCACCGCGTATTTCTTTTAGACCTCATCCGCTGCAACCGGTCTAAATGTGCCGGTCTAAAACACCCTTTTTGTACTAGTGAATACATGAACACAAAATTCTAATACAATCTAGAAGAAAGTTGAAAACTTAAATACAAATGCTTAAAGAAACCAAAAGTCAAATATGCCACCAACTCCTTGTTATTTTCGCACACCTAACTTCAAGAAAATGTAGTTAGCAAATTAAAGCTCAAATTGTGCTTATTTAGGCCCAAATGAGCCTCCCATGTGTAGTACTAGGTCCAAGCTCTTTGTTTTGAAGTTTCCAAACCCAAAACTTGATTAACAACTCCATATTTAGCACAAATGAACTTAGTGACGTTTTCAGCATCTTTGTTTTGTAAATCAGATTTATTGATCCAATTGCCATTTGATTTACAACAACTTCTTCAATCAGCCCAATCAATGCTTCCTTGAATATTTTAGCTTGTGCGCTTATGATTTGTGTAGCTGGAATTTGAAAATGATCATTTGAAATGGAAGAGATGTCACTTGAATTTGAAGGGACAACTTGTTGATTCTGATATGGAAAGGACTCAACGTGTTGTAAATGGACGCTTGATGGGTTGTAAACAAAGCACTTCGCTTAAGTAACGTGAGAAAACCTTATTTCTGTCCAATGTGAGGTAGAAGTTGTTAAAAAGACTCAACATTTTGTAAATGGACGCTTGATGTAACCCCTTCCGTAATCATATCCAAAATACAATATTAGAGTGAAATAGAAACCAATAATAATCAAAAATCATTTACATTCCCATTCTTAAGATAGGATTTTCACAAATATATTTCACAAATACTTTAATCTGGTCTCACATTCATATTTCGAATACAATAATAATACCGGTAAACCCGGATTCATACCTTCACTAAAGATTCATAGGGCACACACGCCCTTTACAATCTCTCAAATGGGGATTACACAAATTTCATTCCAAATACATATCTAAATACACCTCCACAACATATACAACCATATATCCATCCTAACATATACAATTCTAAATACATCCAAATCAACTACCATTATCCCAAATAGCAATGATAACCAACTACCAAATCCAAATGCCCATAAGGGATATATTCTCGTCGCCCCTAGTCGCTTGCTCCTTCCTCGAGCCACTTGTCCTGTCTAAAATGTTGGTAGGGGAGGATGAGATTCTAGAGAATCCCAGTAGTAAACAGATACCAATATGCATGCAAGATAAGTGTTTAATGCATGACATGCTTGTATCACAATAACTCATGTTCACATAATGATATATCTGCATGCTTAATGGTTCAACAACATACTCATGGCCATAGCATAAATAGAAACAGAGCTTCAATCATTCATATATGTTTCACATAATCAAGCAAAGCAATAACATGCATCAATACACAAACACAAATATCAATACATGCAGGAGAGGTAAGTTCCCTACACTTATTCTTTCCACATATGCTCCAATGTTGGCTACTCGCGATCCGAGTGGATATCAAACCATAATCAGGGTGAATACCCAACCCTATAACCAAATCAAGGACATAGGATCATTCTCTTTTCCAAATTCTCATTTTCATAACACTTAAAGTTGGTTACCATTTATGATCTTTAGGTGGCTAATCAAAGCCTAAACACATGCCTAAAGGCTTGGGAAACACTTGACCAAAGGTCACCTTTTAAAAGTCCAAAATACTAATTTTTGGGGGTTGGCCGCGGCTAGCCTATCCATGGGCCGCGGCTAATGGATGCACAGAAGGTCTTGGGCCGCGGTTCATAACCTCTGGCCGCGGCCAAGAAAATTCTGTTTCCTAACTGAACTTCCATAATTCATAACTAATTTTAGAAAAATTGAAACGAGGTGATTCCAAAGCCAAAAGAAAGGTACTTAAGTCCTCTTTATAGGAAAAATATGTAAAATTACTGGAAATCATCACAAAATTCCATAATTACACAACACTCATCACTGCCCCCAAAATAAAGTTCTGTTTCAATCCCAAACTTTGGACAACCATATCTCACATAATACTAAATGAAATGACACAAAATATATGTCCATTTTGAAGCTTGGGATGTGAAATTTAAGACTGGAAAGTTTCAGAATTTTCCAACACCATTTGGTCATTCAAAAAGTTCGTGCAAACTGACTGTCCAGACAGAGTTCACACAAGACAGATTTTCCAATTTTCCACCAAAGTGTCCCATGGCTCCAAAATTAATAATCAAGCCTATTCCCACATAAATTTTCACAAGGAACACAATGGTAATCTCAAAATGACTAAAATCACAACCTATCAACATGTCCTGTTTTGACCAAAGCACAAAACCAACACAAAAGGTGCCAAACCTCACATTTAAGCTTCAATGCAATTCTATCAATTCAAAACACCAAACAAGGCACCATTTCCATAACAACAACATACCATACTTCCCAAGACCCTAAATCACGAAAATTAGGGCTGAAAATCCAGAAATTCAAGGCCTAACCAATGGCCACCAAACTTATATGAAAATGAAGCTTTCACTCACCTCAACAACTTTCCCAAAGAAGTTCTTTGGTTCTCCAACTTCTAGATTTCATTGTGTGCTCAAAACACCACCAATGGAAAATCTAAAACCATAGGATAAAAGCTCTTAACAAGAGGAACAACTTTATAGAAGAACATTTTTCCATTAGAAGCCATTTAGAGGGTCAAAATGGCTTACCTTTATCAAGATTTCTTCCCCTCTCTTGAGCAGCCATGGAGGACGAAAATATGGAGAGAGGAGAGAGATATGAGAGGTGAAGATGATGAAGAATGCAGAAAAATCTACCCCATACCCCTTCACATGCGCACAAGGAGAGAGAGAGGGAGAGAAAGAAAGCAATAAAAAATGTGGGTTGACTTTCTCAACCATTCTCTCACCATACCCACTTGCCAAGTATCTCAATATCATTGGTTCTCATAAAGTAACTCATTAATTACTCTAACCACACCATTAACCATTTAGTTACATATCTCATTTCCTCTTAATTAGTAATTAATATTTTTATTAATCACTAACTAATTGCCCATCAATTTCATTCTTTCGATTTCCACTAATCATGGCATATTAATTAATATAGCCACCAAACCCATAATTATTCCACTTTAATTCGATAATTATCCTCAATAATTATCATTAGCCTTTAATCAAAAATTAGGGTGTTACACTTGACGTGTTGTAAATAAAGCAAAATGGCGCCCAAACCTCATTTTCCATATTAACAACTACTAAAGTTATATTAACAACTACTACTGCGGGAATTAACAACAACTTATATTTTTTCCATATCAGCATTTTCATAGCACCCCACCACTTAAAACACACCACTTTCTCTGCTTTCTTTCCCAAAAACAGAGCAAAATGGCACCCAAACCTCATTTTTCGTATTAACAACTACTAGAGTTATATTAACAACTACTACTGCGGAAATTAACAACAACTTAATTTTTTCCTATTTCAGCATTTTCACAGCACAATGAGGTTGGACTATTCATCATCATCATCACCTTCATCCCTTCCTTCTTTAAAAATGGCGGAAGCTTGAGATCAAAAAAATCCCACCACCTTCCTTCCATCTTCTTCTTCCTTCTATTTTACTTCTCATCCCACAAATCTTTCACCACCTCAAAGCTTCACCCTTCACCATCGCAAAAACTGAATCTGCAGATATTGAGAACAGATTTGCGATCTGAAAACGTTAGAGAGAGTGAGCTGAAAACATGAGAGAGAGAGAAATAGAAGAGGGGCATGTGTGTCATTTGACTTTAGAAAATAATAGATATTTCAATTTGCTTAGGGACTTTTCTGTGAATATTTTGCTTGCTTGGGACCTGACAGTGATTTTCCCTAACTTTTTCCATCTACGTCTTCGTTCTCATCTCCAGCTCCCATCTTGCTCGTCACCGTCACAGATCCCATCCACCCCACCTTCGATTTCGCTTCTTCCCCAACACACAGACACACTTCCGCTGAGCCTTTGTTTGTCTCCGATGACATTTATTTCATCACTTTTTGCAGCTTATTTTATTACATTATGCCAGGGGTATTATGGTCTTTTACCCACTACTTCCCACTTAACCCAATTCTTTTTCTTGCAACCAAACACTTTATTTTCCCTCAACCTATGTTTCGTTCCCATGTCTATCAAACAACTCACTCTTTTAAGTTCCCTCTCAATTTTCCTTTCCTTTCCGTTCCCTCCTAAAATTTTTCTTGTACCAAACGGGCCCTTATATATATTAAGTATACGATGGAGGTATCATTTGGTATAGCTTATTTTTTGGTAATAAGTGCTTATAATTCGTGATTCACGATATATGAGATAAGTATGTGAGAGAAATTTTATCTCAATTTATATAATAAATACTTATTTCCTAAAAATAAGCTATTCCAAACACTTTCAAAATAGCTTATAGGTGAGATGGAAGACAAAACGCAAGGAGCATGCACCCACCTACCCCTGCCACAACCCTTTTGTTCCTCTCAAGTCCTTCTGTGAGTTCTTGACTAACGCCTCCAACTCCAACCACCACACCAAGAGGCCGTTTTTTTATTATTTAAAAGGAGACCCCGCCTTCATCGCCCCTTGGCGGACTCTCCCACACTCCCACCTTCTTATATATACCCTTGCCTCTCTCCTCCCTTCTCTGTCTCTTCATTTGATCTACACTCAGATAACTACATGGCTTCTTTAGCTCCACAACGCGCCAAATCCCTCCTCAAAACCTCCTTCATCTCCCCTTCCCCTCTACCCAAGTCCCAATTCCCCGCCTCCCTCTCGTTTCCCACACCTCTCAAATCGGGCCCTCTCGTCGTCCGGAGCTCCATCAGCGTTGCATCGCCCTCCTCCGGAGTCAAGGTATCGAGGGAGAGCACGGTGAAATCGGTCAAGGCTAGGCAGATTATTGACAGCAGAGGGAACCCCACCCTCGAGGTTGATCTTGTCACTGACCAGCTCTATCGATCTGCTGTCCCCAGTGGCGCCTCCACTGGTATTTACGAGGCTTTGGAGCTCAGGGACGGGGTTAAAAGCGTCTATGGAGGCAAAGGTGTTCTCAATGCCGTTAAGAACATCAATGAAGTGTTGGGCCCCAAACTTCTTGGTGTGGATGTTAGGTAAATTTGAATTCTGATGTAATGCCCTGAACATTGACGAAACTTCTGTGATGCATTTCATTTTCTTTTGTTCCTGTTTGGTAAGTTACATTAAAATTGTTGGCTTGGATAAGTTCCTCGTGACATTGACCTGTCGATCAAATGGTCCGAGTAGAGATACCGCTACATAACTGGAACTTGTCATATACTTCATATCACCAATCCATATTTGGAGTCATTCTTGAGGGTTGCGAGTATTTGATGTGTTTTTTGTTTATTTATCTGCATGTATTACAACTTGGAAGACTAATGTGGTGATGTAGCTTCGTAAGAGGCTCTAGAAGCATCATCATCCATAAAATCGAATCCATACTAGATGTTTGGAGTAATTTAGATCTAGAAAAAATTTCGTCTAAGTCTTTTTAGGAGTCCCCAATGACCATAGATACTAGATAGAGCCTATCCTAATTTTACAGTGCGATGGTTGGCTGTTCCATAGGGTAATACTTTAGTGTTTATTATTTTAGAAATGATCTGTTATTCCATCAAGAGATTTTTTGACCCTGTATATTTGGAAGAAGGGATGAAAATCTTGCTGATATTCACCACAGATGCTAGTATGACCTGCATATATGCCGCAAAGTTTGACCTTTCTGTTTATGTTCTACAAGGAGTCAAGCTGATGTGGATGCTATCATGCTGGAAATAGATGGAACTCCTAACAAGTCTAAACTTGGGGCTAATGCAATATTGGGGGTTTCACTAAGTGTGTGTAGAGCTGGTGCAGGAGCAAAAGGAATTCCCTTGTACAAGCACATCCAGGAGATTTCTGGAACTAAGGAACTTGTCATGCCAGTCCCAGCTTTTAATGTCATAAATGGTGGCAATCATGCTGGAAACAACCTGGCTATGCAAGAATTTATGATTCTACCAGTTGGAGCAACTTCATTTGCTGAAGCCCTCCGCATGGGCAGTGAAGGTTAGGAACCTAGTGCTTTATGACTCCAACTACATTTCTTATATGTGCGCTTTGTCACTATGGTATTAACCTGGATGCGTTTTTTTTTTGGGGTCCAAAAACTGGATGCATTTGGTTCTATGTTTTTGCACATGTTGGTGCTAGCTTCTATTCTGATGGCTTATTTTACTGTATAGTTTTGTGTTTCAAGCTTCTATTCTAATTTATTCCACTGGTTACAGTTTATCATGTTTTAAAGGGAATAATCAAGGCAAAATATGGACAAGATGCTTGTAATGTCGGAGATGAAGGAGGATTTGCTCCCAATGTTCAGGATAACAGGGAGGGACTGGTTTTACTTATTGATGCCATTGAGAGGGCTGGTTATACTGGCAAGGTAGGCATTGGTTTCACTTCATGCTTTTTCGATAATTTGGGTATTCACTTGATTAATTAAGAAATCTATACTATGATGACAGATCAAAATCGGTATGGATGTTGCTGCGTCTGAGTTTTACACTAAGGATGGCAAGTATGATCTGAATTTTAAAAAACAGCCAAATGACGGAGCCCATGTTCATTCTGCCCAAAGTCTTTGTGAACTATACAAGGACTTCGTCAAAGAGTTTCCCATTGTGTCGATCGAGGATCCATTTGACCAAGATGACTGGGGGTCATGGGCTTCACTACTGTCTTCAGTTGATATTCAACTTGTAGGAGATGATCTATTAGTTACAAATCCAAAGAGAATAGCTGAAGCCATCCAGAAGAAGGCCTGCAATGGTTTGCTTCTGAAGGTGAGGATACCTGTAGGATCTTTCTCTGTTGGGTCCAAAATGCTTGCATGCGCACCATATTTGCTTGAAGTTTCTTGCCCTGTATTTACATTTTTCAACCCAATCCTCTCCTCAGCTTTGTCTTAGAGTAGTTTTAGTAATCCACTGTTTAATACTGATACAGCAAGGTCCATGTGGCAGAACTAGTTACAGACATGTCTTTGAATGCTTCAATTTGCTTATTATATTTTATTTTATTTGTCTGCAGGTTAATCAGATTGGCTCAGTGACTGAATCCATTCAGGCTGCTGTTGATTCGAAAGCAGCAGGTTGGGGTATCATGGTTAGTCACCGTAGTGGTGAAACTGAGGATAACTTCATAGCTGATCTCTCTGTTGGTTTGGCTAGCGGACAGGTTTCCTACCCTGAATCTTTCGAACTCTACAGTAAAGTGTTTCATGATGTTATTGCTTTGGTGTTGATTATGCAAGTTTTGTCTTTCAGATCAAAACAGGAGCCCCTTGTCGAAGTGAGCGATTAGCAAAGTATAATCAGGTAATTGAATTCATGTTTTACTTATTCTGTGCTTCAGGGTTTTGGACTGTCTATTGCATGACGTTGACAAAATAAATTAAATGCTGCACCAAATTAAAATCCTTCTGAGAATTATCAGATTCATTCTAAAAGAAAGGTGACTACATTAAATTCTGGTGCTTGTGGTTGAGTTGGTAAATTAAGAAGCATACGCAGAACAAGGAATTCAAGTATTAATATACATAGTCCAAAGAAATTTCTCTGAATTTTGATGTGACGATGATATAACCTGCTGAAATAAGTAACAATCAGAACAGAATAGTTGTACCACAACTGTAAGAGGGGAAATACTGAGGCCTTTACTATTAAATGTCAAAAGTAACCAAATCAGTGTACGGTGTACAATTTACTACTTGTCATTACAATCAATTTGATTATTCTCTGAAGTCAGAAGTCGAAACGCAGAAGTCAGAACCATGTGAAACTAGTTGATCAGATAGCATGCACGGATTGTACAGAACACAACATCCGAATGCCTGAACTATCAAATTTCAATTTTGTTTAAACAGATGCAGCACTATCTCTATTAAGTAGTTTTTCAACTACTTTTTGTATGTTTCAGTCGCTGAATGCAATGGAGAAGGCTAGCATTTAGCATTGTCACATTATCTTTCATTTATGCTTTGAATTGTATTTCAGCTTCTTCGCATTGAGGAGGAACTTGGAAGTGTGCGTTATGCTGGTGAGACTTTCAGATCGCCTTAGGATGGAAGGGTAATAACTTGTATTTTAGAGGTCTTAGTCACAGTCGATGCTGTCAAATAATTCGACTTGAGAACAAAGGTAGTGGAGAAAATCCAAAATATTTGGTTTTGCGGATAACCTTAAAGAGTATTCAAGAGATCTTGTTGATGAATTAGCCTTAGAATGTGGTTTCTTTACCAAGCGAACAAGTTTTGCTTGCAAGTGCTGCTGGACCGTATGGAAATTATCACGTGTAATTCTATCATGGACATTTGCCAAGCTAATTAGCTGTAATTTTCCGGTCCTTGAACGCTTTGTTTTATACTTTTATGTACTTTCATCGAAGAATAAGCCCAATTGTGGGTTAAGTGAAAGCAAAACGTGTCAACCTGAGTTTTCTCCTAATTTCTACATGATCATTGGTTGGTTGGGAAGAAAGGGATGACGTATATAGAAGGCTGGTGGTGTGACAAAGATGCTGTTGGCCGCGACTGCTTAATCTTTTATAATTACGCCATTATAATGGGAGAATGATATAAAATACATGGTTGTGAGGTTTATGTTTTAATATGTATTATTCTTTATATTTTTCTGCATTATATTATATATATGTCCACGCGCAAAAATAATTGACACAAGTCCAAGTTGTCTGGAAATTTAGTCGATTTGAAGTTGTTCAAATAAAATAGATTTGCTTTATATTTGTTCGGGCCAACCTAAACATGTCAGAAAAATGTAGAGAAAGTATTAGACTTCTGTTTTGCTCCTTTATTATTATTATTATGGGAACTACAGACGCGAAGCTTAAGCTTGAGAAAAGGAGAACAAATAAAGGTTACTCCATGCAAGATGCAGCAGCGTAGGCTCTAACAAAATCCATTTAGGCTAGTTTATTTGAATGCTTAGTTGGCTTCCTGGTTTGTATCTGTAAGATAACCAGTGTTTAACTCTTTTAAGATTGTATCTTGTCGTGTAATTCAAAAAAAAAAAAAAAAAATCCATTTAAGGCCTATTTGAATTAGCATTAGAACATTCATGCAATTCATGTTTTCTACCACTAATTCAAATAGCATTCAGGTCCGTTTGGATTAGCGGTGATAGAAGTGGTTTTTATTCGGTTTGACTTTTACAAACTTAAGATTAGATAAAAGTCATATTGTAAATGTGATTTATGTTTGAATTGGTGGTGATAGAAGTGTTTTTTTTTTAAAGTGAAACTTATTTGGATGGTTATTTAAAAAATAAATATAGATGAAAAATTACTAAAAAGGATCTTAATCTTATTAAATAATACATATATATTATATGTATATATTGTGATAATTTTAAGAAAAAAATTATAATTATAATTAAAAAAATAAAAATAGTTAATCATTATTAAAAAAAAACTTGAAACTAGTAACATTCTCTCTCTCCTCTCCTCTCCTCTCTTTTGGTTTTATACCCCTCTCTCCTCTTTTGCTTACTACATTTTCCTTTGTTTTTAATTTATACCTTCTCTCTCCTGTTTTGCTTACATTGATGCAATCTTAAAGGACCTATTTGAGAAAGTGTTAGAAAAATATATTCATACAAGTTGAGATAAAACTCATTTCACAAATTGATCTTATATATCGTAAATCACATTGAAAAAGTAGCTTCTACCGTTAATTCAAACATACACTAAGCCAAAAGCTATTAAAAGTGACTTAGTGTGTGTTCGGATATTTTTTCAAAACCTAGGTTTTGAATCAAAATCATGGTTTGGTTGCCGAACACTTAAAATTTTTTCAAACTTGAGTGTTTGAGAAACACCCAAACAGTGGTTTCAAAAGTTATTTTCCGCAAGTCAAAACAAAATTCTCTCACATACTTACCTCGTAAATTGTAAAAGTTATTTTCAAAAGCAAATCTAAATACATAGGTTTTCAAAACCTAGGTTTTGGAAAAATCTATTTTTTTTCTCTTGTGTGGGCCCCACTCTCTCTCTGATCATTTTTCCTTATGTGGGTCCCACTCTCTCTCTCTCTCACTGATTCTTTCTCATTATGTGGGCCCCACAGTAATGAAAAAAGATATTCAGACCATAATACCCAAATACTCTTATTTTACAAAATCATTTTTTTTTTATAATCTATTTTACTCAGAATCTATTCTCCAGAAACTATTTTCTAAAAACTAATTTGAACATGCCCTTACACTCTACCATAGCTTATGAAGTGGCCAGGCTTAAATTTTAAATCATCCCTAACAGAGCAACAGGTCAAAAATCACCACATCTTACTTTTGTCTGTTTACCATACGGTTTGGGCCCTCAAACGGCTAACCCAAACAGACTATCGGTCATCAGCAGCATGTCATCGGCAACAGCACTAAAAGGGAAAGGCAAGGGCCTGTATTTGTTTCCCACTTTCCCACCCTTCACCTAAGGGGCGACGTGGCTGCTTCTCATGTGTTGATCACGCCTACGGTTACGATTTCTGAAACAGCAGAGAAGCTGCCGATATCATATATCAGGCCAGCCCAACACTATTTTCCTACACCGCCCTTTTCGTTTTCAAATATTCGAGAGGCCCTCCCTGTGCCTATTTGGCGGCAAATCCTCCACTCCTGTTCCCTCTCTCTGCTGGATAATGGAAGGCAGTGAAAGTGAGGCCATTTTTGATTCCCTCAATCTCAATCCTCAACTCTTTGTCAACGAAGTCCTCAACACGGTCGACGATGTTTTCGATGATGCTTTCGATTTCTTCTACCAGTAAGTCTCTTCTTAGTCAGTGCTTTTGTAAGTTCTTTTGTTCGAAACATGGTTATGAAAATTCCATCTTTCTCCTCATGTCCTGCAGAGAAGCGTCGGCTAAGCTCAACTCTGAAGGTGTGGAAAGATCCCAAGATCTGAGAAAGGTCAGATCTATCATGCACCACGAAGCAAAATTTTACGTGTGGATTTCGTTCTATCTTCTTTATCTACTGACGAATTTTTTCCCCTTAACAGAACAATTGTACGGATTATAATTAGAAATAGAATGCGAGTCCCGAGAAAGATTTACTTGGAACTGATACCCGTGATACTTATTCCGTTACATATTTGATTCTTGTGTCCCTTGATTTGTTTCAGGGTGTTGATTGCATCCGCGATGTGATTCAAGCAGTTTTGGACAAGAGGCTGGCTATTTGGGAGAAATACTGCCTTCGTCACTGTTTTTCTGTTCCCCAAAGTTTTGTTATGCAAAAGAGTGTAGGTTCTCTTTCATGATGGTGGAATATGTTCTAGAGAGCTTTGACAAAATATTTTTTCCCTGCACTTGTTATTTACCTGCTTTACCAATTGTGATAACACTTGCCGGTCAAGTGACTGATCATATGAATATGTAGTGTGCATATGACATTTTTGACAGTTGTATGACACAAATGAATTACAGAGAAACCCACATCTATGCTAGGCCACAACCATGACTAGAAATGAAGGTGTAGCATGACACAGAAAATATCATTTAAGACTCTTTGGTTTGCAAAATAGAATTGGGTGGGAAAATGTGGAATTGAAAACGTGATATTGTAGTTTAGAAATGTTTTTTTATGCGTATGAATTAAAAAAACAGTTGCACTAAGTAAATAGAGTATCATAAAGGAAAGCTTTTGCTTCTCTCCTATCTATGTCCTTTAGTATTTGTTGTCGTGTCTTTGAACTTTTTTCCCCATATTAGATCTTTTTAATTAGTTTAGCTATAGAAGTTTTAAAGATGCACTTCCAGGGCAATTCAATTGAGGATGGCTCCGTCTGTATATCTCTTTCTGATCCAGAGACAGAGGCCCAATTAGATTCCCTGAGAAAGAAACTAACTGAGGTAATAAAAATGCTTAGTGCGACCGCATAAAATGTGATGTTCTCATGAACAGATGGCTTTTTTTTTGGGAGAATATCATTAAGGTCCCAACCATTAAAAATAATATCAGAAAAGTTCCTACTGATAAGTGAAAAGCCGCCATTGACAAGTGAAAGAGCTATAATTGACAAGTTATGAGACTTGTCAATATATTATTTCCCTTATTTGGGACTTAAATGATATTCTCCCTTTTTTTCTTTGGCTTCTCAATTTAACTTATCTCGGTGCTAACTTATTCCAGGTGGGTAAGGCGTCTGAAATGTTGAATCAAGAAGTTCAGGCATTAGAAAGGCGGTCCACTTCTAATAGTGGGTTGATCAATGAGACATTACTGTTACGTGATCAAAACTCTTTCCATGAGTTATTTCAGGGTAACTAAAGAGCTTCTTTCGTCAAGTTTGTTTTCATGTTTTATCCTTTAGAAAGTTTGGACCTATAGTACAAGAAAAGAATTCTGATACAAACTGTATGCTTTTCATTTTAATCAGATGCCACTCCATTTTGCTCTTGATGCACCAATATTCAAAGGATATGTAGTTTCTTACATATTCCTCATTAAGTGGTAGGCAAAATACAGTTTTTTGCAAAATCATACAGTTCTCATGTTATTACTGGATAACCATACACTAGTTATGTTTTGATTGAAAAATTTGACTTTGAAAATTACTGCATATAAGTTTTTTCCATGATTGAAATACTCGCATATTGCTTATTTGGTTCAGTTTGACAACAGACAAAAGGAGACTAAATTCTTAGAGTACAAGACTTGAGCATATTGGCAAATAATGCGAGTTCAAAATAGTTCCTTTTTTATTTCTTTAATCCTTGTAGCTTATATTCCTTTCACATAAGGGGTTTTACATACAAGGGTATGTTTGACTAACAAAACTCCTAGAATGGAAAGGGAAAAAGAACAAGATTATTATGATAAATAATTCTTTTGTTTTCATATAAAAAGAGTATTAGAAATGGAAAGATAATGTTGAATAATGATAACAAGAATATGCATTGCATAAAATTGATTTGCATATACCCCCTCTCCTATGACCAACCAAATTTACCCTAAAAGTTTGACAATTTCGTGCATATAAGTTTTTTCTTAGAAAGGAGGGAAGAAATTTGATATTTTTACTCAAAATTGTTCAAGTCTCACAGTTAATATTTGTGTAAAAAACTTTGTACTGGATGGATCTTAAAATAGATTGTTGATTCTTTTAGAGATTGCCACAACTGCGTCAGAACTTGGAACAAAGATTGGAAACCTGAAGAGTAGCATGACTGAACAGACTGAGCAAATGAATACAAACGGAATTTACAACCAAAAAAATGATCTATCTGCAACGGATTATGCAAAGGGTATCCAAAATATTGTTTAGTACACTGCAATTTGAATGAACTAAAGCACGTAACATTCAATATTTATGACATAATAATTCCTGTTTCACAGGCTTCTCAAATGCGAAGTATGAAGATCTTCAAGAATTTTTGAGTGTTATGAAGAATGTCTGAAAGATTCGCAGTGGATTAGAACACGGGCAAGTTATGTAGAAAGTAGAAACTTTCTTCTTTTTTTGTGCTATTCGCGTTCCTAAGACTTATTTCCTAATCCTAGTTGTAAAACTACTTATAACCCTAAACTGAAGTTGGTTAGATGAGTCCTAGATAACGTGGATATCGTCAATACAAGGAATAATAAGGTGCAGTACTATTTCGAATATTGCAGAGAATTTTACTTAAACGAATCATCATTGGGAGCTTCTCAAACTGATCAACTCCACTGCTTTTCCTTAGGGTGAAAAGAGGCTAGGTTTTATTTAAATAGGTTTAGGCTTGTAATAAAAATTTAAAGTTTGAGATTGGGCCTGAACTTGTATATATGTTATTTTTTTTAGGTTTGAACCTAAGTTTTCAAAAGGCCTGATAAGACTTGAAACCTGTTTAAAAGTTTACTTAAATAATAGATTTTTAAAACCTATACATCTAAATTTATATATAACCATCTTTAAGCTTATTTAAAATATTATATTATGTCTTAAAAATTAAGCATCCATTCTTATTGTAATATAAAGGTTAAATAGGGAAAAAAAAGAATCTTTGGTGATAACAATTGTTTCGAGTAAATAAGAATAAGAAAACCTAATTTCTGCTTACTCATGAGATATATTTTCTATAATTGACCAAGTATACCAAGTAATATATAAAATTAGGTTTTATCTCTTTTATTGTTCCCACATAAATTAGGACTAACTCTTTCTACTAAGATTATAATATTTTATTTTGGCACTAAAATAAACTTATATAGATTATTATGCTTTATTGGACAGTGCAAATTAAGGGAGAAGGAGTGAGTTAGCATTGTCATCTCAAGCGGTTGAAGAGAAGAGAGGTGAGGGTTAATGATTGATGTGAAAATAAAAGTTGAGAATAATAATGATGAAATGTGAAACTTAGAATTAAGGTTAAGTTAATAAATTTATAAATAATTTATATAATTATTTATATGACATTATATATTCTTATATTATGGTATAAATTAAAAGATTTAAATAGGTCAGACCAGTAGGTTTATAGGCTAAATCTTATGAAAATAGATCTAACCTATTTATTTAAATAAGCTTGAGCCTGAACCTAGCCTATTTATTAAATAGGTTAAGTTAGGCTTTATGTAGGTTACACTGTATTAAATAGGTTAGGTTAGGTTTTATATAGGTTACACTGTAGATCCCTGTTAGAGGCATGACATATTTCAATCTCTACTTTTCCATGCGAAAGGCGCTGTCTCATTTTGAAGGAGCTAAATTTTTGGTGCCCGTGGCAATAGTTTTTAATGGATATATGCATTTGATTCGCTATGGCTCCATGACTCCCTCGGATGAAAGCAACACAAGTATTTTAGCGTCAGTCCAACAAAAGATAATCAATAGGACAAATAGATTTGCATAGTTTGATGCGCTAGAATTGCATCTGTGTATTTATTTTGATGCCCAAATCAACTTTGATTCTTTATTTACGAGGGCGCGACGCATTGCAGTTGAATGGATTATTTGTTATATGAAGCATTGCTTGTTGGAATGAAGTGTTTTAATGAAAATTCAAAGGACCCGCGTGTGCTGCGGCCCTGTACAACATAAGGTTAGGACTTGGAGCTTGTTTAGTTCAACTCCATTGTATATTATTGGATACCTGCAATGGTAATCATGATTGTATTGTCAAGATAAGAGTATTTGGTTATTCTTTAGCATGGTAATAGGGTTTACTATGGTAATGATGATTACCAAAAAAAATTGTTAATCCTCATTCATACCTCTTTTCCTATGAATCCTCATTATTATCCCATTGCATAGTTGAAAAAGTCCAATTTACTCTTTAGTTTCCAGTATCTTTATTTCACTTGTCACATCATACCACAACTGCCACCGCCACCACCTCCTCCTCCTTCTCCACCACTGTCACCTCCACCTGCTGCCGCCACTACTACCTCCTCCTCCATCCCCACCGCCACCACTACTACCTTCTTCACCGCCGCCACCCTGACCACCACCAACACTTCCTCCTCCACCCCTGCAATGGCCCGCCGTCGCTGCTGCCGCCTACCGCCACCACTACTTCCACTATAGCCTAATGCCGCACCATTACCTCCTCCGCCACCGCCACTGTCACCTGCCCCCGCCATCGACCCACCGCTAGCGCCACCACCTCCCCATCTACCACCACCCCCGCCGTTGCAGCTGCCATTATCTCCTCCTCCATCCTCGCCACCGGCAGCTCTTAACTATTTTTTCTATAAAGATTATATTAAGGGTAAAATAGACTTTGTGTAATATATTAATTTTAAATAATTGTTAAAATATTAACTCATTACACCTTGCTTAAAAATCAAACCAAACACTATCCCTATAATTAATATTGTATTACTTTACCATTTGTATTGTATTGCACTGTACTACAGAATATAATGGAATCGAACTAAATGGCCATATATAAGTGATCAGAGAAGGAAGCATATATTATGAATTCTTTAATTATCCGATGGTCACAAGCCAATCAATGCAGGAGTGAGTTGGAAACACTAGGGAGTGAAAATAGTAGCATAAGGAACAAGAAGGGAGCCGGAATAGAGTGCCCCATTATACTCATGGACTTCGCTAACTTCTTGATTACCATATACCTGAGTGAGAGGTACAATCTGTAATATAAAACCACCCGAATTGACTCTGTATCCAAGAGGCCAGAAGGCGGTGGTGGATGGTGGTCCGAGAGGAGTGTTGGCGGCGATCCAGAACTCGCCTCTGGGATTCCTCTTGATGTTATCGGGTCTGCCGGGAAGCTGCATGAAAACTTCAGATGTGTTTTGTCGAGGACCCGAGAGCCAGAATCTGATAACTCTGTTGGCCAAGAACTCGGTGACAAGCACAAATGAACCATCTCCGCTTAGCGCCACCCCACCAGCCAAAGCCAGATTCCTCAGCAACACCCTGGCTTGTCCTGTTCCGGGATCATAACTCAGCAGGCTCCCAGAACTGTCACCGCTCGTGAGCAGTTGCTGCATGTCCCTGTACAAATATGAGGGTTCATTGATCTGTCTTTTGTATGTGAAAAGGATGATAACAAAAGTAGGTAGTTACTATACTTGAGCTGGTAATTGGCGCTAGCTTCATTGAAATAAACAATTCCGGTGGAAGGATCGATGTCAAGGGCATCGAGGAAGCGGAAAGGACGGCACTGTATAGAAGTGAGGAGTTGGGTTGGGCGGCCTCCATAGGAAGGGACCTTCACCAGTCCCTGATATGCATCCACTACTTACCATTCCTGCGTCCTGTTGTTAAACCCCAATCCCAACGGCCTCCCGCATTTTTCTTGCTCATCTGACCTTCCACCGCATATTGTTTTATTCCTGCATTGTTGTTGTCATTATTATTTCATGAGGTTACAGACTGGATGGAACTCACTCTGTAAGACAAGTTACCTGATTGGGGAAGTGTAAGCAAATTCAAGGAAGCTGCCATTCTCAAACTTGAGGAGTCTGCCATCAGAAATGCCGGTACAAGGTCCTCCTCCCATGGAGTCAAATGCTAGCGACTCAGGACCTGTCAACGCTTGTGGGAGGCCCAGCCTCGCCACTAATCTCTGGCCCTCACTACTCCCAATCCATTGCCAACACATTTGCAATATCAGAATCCCTACCACACCCATCATCACTTGTCACATTAATCACACTCCTCATAAACTGCTAACCAAATCATCATATATAATAATAGACACACACCCTGCCCCTTACCCTTTGATTGTATCGTTCAAGGTTTCATACACTGGCTGCTTCCTTTTTCAACAAGAAACAATGCTTGCATCATGAAACTCAAGGGCGACTCATCACATGGGTCTCTGGCTTCTTCCTCCCAGTTTTTGTTGCTTCTCCGTCCAAATTTATAACTTTTGCGGATTTACAGAAAGATCTACATGCGGGACAAAAGCTGCAATCAGTTTTCCCACGGCAAATAAAGCAACAATGGGTAAAGAGTGCTGTTATTGCTCGGGCTTTTCGGGTTTGGTTTTTTCTTGTCTGTTGTGAAGGCCCAAATCTATGGATCTTTTGAATAAAATATTGTGTTTGTCCAAAAAAGAAAGTTCTGTTGATTTATTATCTTGAAGCTTTGTAACGGCAAACTTTTTCCTCAAAGGAGCAAAGTACATATGTGAAGAACGAAGCGGAAACCAAATTTGAGGAATACAAGGTTTGGCAGGTATGAAAGTTTAAGCGGCAAGAAGGAGTAATGATGTGTTGTGATAACATGTATTCCAGAGCGCCTTCAAAGGCACAATTATGTGCTTGTGGAGATTCTCAAAAAATGCTTATTTACGTAAATCAAGACAAAACTCTTTTCAATATTTACGTAAACTGTAAATCACGATTGAAAAACTGTTTTTTAACGCTTCAATTCTAACAAGCACTTATTTTGACTGAGCCCTTGTAAATGATCTACAATGCCTTTATCCATATGATCAGTATTGAACTTGAAGAAAGGATTCAATAAAAAACATACATGTGGTCTACTCGATCCCAAAATACTAAATAGACATAAAAATCAAGTAAACATGAAAATGGAAAAGACTGCAACATTGTATGAGCTAAACAATATAGTAATTAATTAGCAAACAACTCTAAAATCATGTAGTCTTCTTTTTATTTAGAGTTTTAAATATTTGAAAGATCATTAAAAAAAATAAAAATACCTCCTTATTTTATTCATAAGATATCAAAATTTTATTTCTTTCATGTAAAATTTAATAATCAAAAGAATCATGAAAAATATATTTAAGAAGTACCCCAAAATTAAAGAACAGCAGGAGGCCCATCACTGCAGGAGCAGAGGGCACCCATGCCCAAAAAACAATCAATATATTCTCAATTCTCATCTTCGCTTAATATTCAATGTCCAGACTAGTCTAAAAGCTCAGAATATGACGTGCCATCATGCCTTTAAATGTTAAAAATAAATATGAACTAGAGTACATAATTATTGAGATCTTCAAAATATGTTTTTTGAAGGCCTCCTTTTAAATGGAAGATTCATGAGAGGTCCAGACTCATTTGAATGTCCATAAAAGACCACAAAATTTTAACACCAAGTAATTAGATAGATGTATGGGTTCGGTTCCTCTCAGCATCTTCAATAAGTAGATTCGGGATGGGAATAGAGAATGCATTTTCTTTTTCTTTTAGCTTATTGTTGTTAAGGTTAAGGCTGTGTGCATTCACAAGCCTAGTGGAAAGAGGGACTGATCTCATATAACATAAGAGTATAAGTGAAATTACACAAGTGATCACTAAACCTTCGCTTACTCTGACAAGCAATAAATCAGATTAATTCAAAATCTCACAGTGAATCATATCATTATATTTTTAAAGTTAAAAATAAATTAGAGCCTAACAGGATATTTTTTGTATTTTTTATGCAAAATTCAGTATAAATTCCCACTTTTGTTTCGTAAAATTAAATCAATTAAATATGACAATCGACCTAAATTATTATACCACCGAAGCCAATCACTGCTGAACTAATTCTCTGCGTGGGTTAAGTTGTAAATTACTGAAGGGTTTGTTCATCAACTGAAATTGTGGATTAAATTATTAATATTTTAATAAGATATTATTGAAAAATATAATAAACCTACAAGAAATAGCAAAGTGTTGCTGAAGCTGCAACGGTTAAGGCACCATGGTGTGAAGACGGCCACTTCAATTATGAAATGAGATTGTCTTGTTATAGGAGTATATAAATATAAAATCTGAAACAGATGTCGAGCCCTTAATTAAATTTATAAACTTGTATTTTACTACCTCCGGTCCTAAATATAGGATAAAGTTTGTAGTGTAATTTACACTATAAACTTTATCCTATATTTAGAATCGGAGGGAGTATTAAGGATTGAATTACAGTATTAATTAATTTAGAGAGGGGGAGGGATATGAATCAAATAGGGTGTGCCCTTGATGATGGTGCGTCCACGTCATCTCACATGTCTCACTCATGCTGGGGAGTGAACATAATTTCACTTTCACAACCCACTTTGTGATTGTGACCACTGACCCCATTACGCCGCCCTTTTTTACTTTCATTAGGCATCCCACTTCAGGCGGTCCTCCTTTTTGACTTTCATTACGCTGCCTTCCCTTTCGCTTTCGGTGTGGTCCCCAAACGGCGCATGAAATAAAGGAATTACATTAATTTTTAAATACACTTACTCATTAATTAACTATTTAACTGCATTGACATGTTTCAGAATATATTTTAAAAGGGATGCAATATTGATTTATCAGTTTCTCATTATGAAACTAGTACATATTAATTGTTATGTTGGAGAAAAAAATTGAAGCTGAATCATAGATCCACAGGAGAACGAGATTCTTTTTCTTTAAACAGATTCCGTTGTTGGGGGCCCAATGGAGGACAGATTCCTGTGGCCGGTGGGGCGGGAGGACCCAAAGGACAATGGGTGGAAATGTGGAATCTTCACGCTCCCACCAAAGCCACTCATTGGCAAAGCAAAACAACAAAACAAAATTATAAAAGGATAAGGAGTAAATTTAATAACAAAATTTTGTCTGAGAGGTATATGGCATAATTATATTTTGAAAGAAGCAAAAATAATAATAAACAATTAAAAATGATGAAAATTTAATAAAACCTTTTAATTTGACCTAACGGCATTAAATTATAAGAAAAGAAAATCCCTAACGGCATTAGGTCAAATTTAACGATTTTGTTAAATTTGCACCCTTTTTAATTGTTCATTGTTATTTTTGCTCCTTCCAAAACATAATTGTTCCAGACGCCCCTCAGACAAAACTTTGTTATTAAATTTACACCTTAACCCAATTATAAATATGTCATGAGTCTAAATGGACAGAGCCCAACGGGTGATACAAGTACAGATCCAGAAAAGAAACAATATCAAGGCCCATTAAGGAAAAGCCTGCGAATTAAGAAAAAGACCTGGAAGCTTCGCGCACTAGAAAAGGATGACAACATATAAATAATAATACGTCTGATGAGAAGGGGTGTGGATATTTTTCGAGAATCTCTCTCTCATGTATCTCTTCTCTCTAATTTTTTGTTATTCTCTTCTTTCAACTTTCTCTGTAATTCTGTTATCGTTCATACATAAGATATTCTGGATTTGATGATTGATATATCCAGTAATATAACAGAGTTTTAATCATTCTTCTTGCATTTATTCTGCGATTTAAAACTTGACCATAACATTTTGGTGCTTTTATTGTCGATCTCTTGTGCAGTAATGGCTGACAACACGCGTATGAAAGAAAGCCAAGATGATATTCGCAAGTCGCTAGAATTTCAGGAGTATGCCAAAGAACGTTTTTCCCAACTCGATCAGTTCAGCTCCATGCTGCAATCTCTGGTAAAATCTGTTGATGCCCTCCATACTCGCATGGATCAGTCCTCATTTAGGTCTACAGACCAGCCACTACCGATCTGAACAATTCAGGGTCCCTTGCAGCTATTCCATTTCGTACTATCAAGCTTGACTTTCCTCGGTTTGATGGTACCGATGCGTTGAATTGGATTTTTCGTGCAGAGCAATACTTCAGGTACTATGATATTGCTGATGCTTAGAAATTGGTTATTGCTTCAGTTCATTTCGATGGCGACGTTTTAGCTTGGTTTCAAATACTTGAGAAGGCGGGACGCATTCCAACTTGGTATGCATTAATTAAAGTTGTTGAAGTTCAATACGACCCTTCTCTGTTTGATGGCGCTCGTTCTCAACTATTCAAGCTGACTCAGAGTAGTGTTGGTGGTACCTTACCAGATTATAACGCTCGTTTTCTTGCTCTTGCAAATCAGACTGAGGACTTACCCGAATCAGCTTTGTTAGATTGTTATATGGGCGGTTTATTACCATACTTACGTTGCGACGTCTTGGTTCAGTGTCCGTCCACGATCATTAGTGCAATGTCCTTAGCACGACTGTTTTCTAACTCCATTGTGCCAGGTGGTGTTGCAGCAAAATTTGACTCTACTTCCCAATCACGATCTCATTCTGTAGGTCCCATGAATCAGGAAATTGTTCTATATGTTCCTTCACGTGGTTCAACTTCTCTTACTACTTCTGGTGGGGGCAAAACGAATTTACCACCTCTTTTACCAACGCCATTGACTCCTCCGATCAAACGTATGTCACCTGCTGAGATGCATATTCGTCGAGAAAAGGGTCTTTGTTATACATGCGATGCCAAGTTTACCCCGTCTCATCGGTGCCCAAATAAACAACTCATGTTACTCATGGAAGATGATGGGCCTAGTGATCCTCTATCACCAACTCCATCGGAATCACAAACGGAACATTCCACAGCTGATATCGATGCCACGATGCATCATCTCTCTATTCATGCACTGCGTGGGACTAATGGAGCCGTTACTATCAGATTCCAAGGTGTCATTCATGGGACTACAGTTCAGGTTTTGTTGGACTACGGCAGCTCAGATAATTTCCTTCACCTTTACATCATCCGTCATCTTGGGTTTCCAGTTGGACATGCTCCTCTGATTCGTGTACTGGGTGGCACAGGCCATATTATTAGTAGCAATGAATAGGTTGTTAATGTACCCATATAGATTTCGGGGCACACACTTTCTCTTACCATGTATGTCCTTCTCGTGGCTTTCATAGATGTGGTTATCGGTGCTAATTGGCTAGAAACGTTAGGCCCCATATAGTGGATTATAGTACATCCACTATTAAATTCATCACAGATAATGACTTCATCACATTGCAGGGACATCGGGGTATTTTTCCAACGGAGGCTCAATTGCATCATTTGATTTGCCTGTCTTAGACCGACGCTATAGACTTTATTTTTTTGCTCGCCCGGATTGATCAAGCAGCGCCGGCATTCTCAATTCCAATTGATATCCCAGAGGATTTAGCTGCTATTTTACGTCAGTATCACTCTATTTTTGACATCTCTCATGGTCTTCCACCTATTAGAGAATTGGAACATCGGATTAAGCTTCTCTCTGGTACTGGCCTCGTCAAAGTCCGGCCTTATCGCTATCCAGTAAGCCAAAAGTCAGAGATAGAGAAAATTAGTGCTGAATTACTTGCCGATGGGCTTATTCAATACAGCTCGAGTCCTTTTTAGGCACCTGTGATATTGGTCAAGAAAAAAGACGGCATATGGAGATTTTGCATCGACTATAGAGCATTAAATGCAGTGACCGTAAAAGATGCTTTCCCTATGCCAACTGTAGATGAGTTGTTGGATGAACTTCATGGTTCCTTATTCTTCTCCAAATTCGATCTCCATTCAGGCTATCATTAGATTCTCATGCGTGCTGAGGATCGCAAAAAAATAGCATTCCGTACACATCAAGGTCTTTTATGAGTGGCTTGTAATGCCATTTGGTCTCTCAAATGCTCCGGCCACTTTTCAGGCTCTCATGAACTCTATTTTTTGACCTTATCTCCGACAATTCGTTCTCATCTTTTTTGATGACATTTTGGTATACAATACCAGCTGAGAAAAACATTTCCATCACGTGGCTATCGTCCTCTCGGTTTTAGCACATAATCATCTCTTTGCTAAACTAAGGAAGTGCGCGTTCGGAAAATAGAGGATCGATTATTTAGGCCATATCATTTCAGTCTAGGGTGTTGACGTTGATCCTTCTAAAGTAAAGGCTATTTTAGAGTGGCTTGTTTCACGTACTGTGTCCCAACTCAAGGGTTTCTTGGGCCTTAGTGGTTATTATCGATGATTTATTGGCCATTATGCTCACATAGCCCATCCTTTGACTGAGTTGCTTAAAAAAGATGTGTTTCAATGGCACCCACAAGCTCAACTCGCCTTTGACCAGCTTAAAACCGCATTAACAGAGGCACAGACACTCAGATTGCCAAATTTTCGCAAGCCATTTACACTTGAGACAGATGCTTCGGGGACAGGCATTGGCACCATTCTTAGTCGAACCACTATCTGATTGCTTATTTCTAAAAAAAATTATCACCTCGTTTGAAGAACCAATCTGTAATGCCCCAATTTTTAATTAAGGGATAATAAGGATTATTATGAATATTTATGAATTTAAATCTGAATCATTATGTGTTTTATGGAAATTTTAATTAATTTGCCATAGTTGGTGGAAAAATTGAAAGAATGGAAATTGTTGGTTAATTAGTTGGTGATTAAGGGTGAAATTAATTACTAACTAAGAGGAAATGAGATGTGTGACTAAATGGCTAATAGAGTGGTTAGAGTAACTAATTAGTTACTTATTTAAGGAGAGTCAATGAGATTGTGACATATGTCAAGGGAGGAAGAAGAGAAAGGCTAGAGAAGAGTCAAATCCCATTGTTTAATATTTTTTCTCTCTCTTCCTTCCTCCTTTTCGGCTGGTGCATCATGGGTAAGGGAAATTATGATTTCGCCTTCTTCTCACACTCCCATCTCTCTCTCTCTCTCTCTCACACACACACACCATTGTAGAAGAAGAAAGGAAGAAGAAAAACTTGATTCAAGGTGAGTAGATGATCTCAAATGCTCAAACTCTCTTCTCTATAATTGTTCCTTGAGTTGAGAGCTTTATTTTCATGGTTATAGTTTGCCATTTGGTGTTGATTTATACCCACAAGGAATTTTAGAGGTTGCAGAATCAAAGAACCTCTTTAGCAAAGTTGAAGAGGTAAGTGAAACCAATCTTTCTATATATGTTTTGTGCCAAATGAATTAGCTTTGGAATTTTTGGAATTATTGGCCTATTTTTGAAAATGATAACCATTGGGAGTTTGGTATGTTTTGGTCATGGAAATGGTACCTTTTGGTATGTTTGGAATAGATAGAATTGCTTTAGGCTTAAATTGTGAGGATTGATGATTTTGGAATTTTGGTGTTTAGTATTGCCTAAAACTAAAGCATGATAATGGAATAGAAATTTGGTAGTTTTGATGGTTCTATTGAATTCCTTAAGTGTTTTTGTGTGGGAGTAGTTTTGATTGAGGTTTTGGGTCCATTGGAAACTCTTGGGAAACCTTTGGAAAGTGCTGTCAATTTTTCTGCATTTTCTGATTTCTGATAAGCTTCACTCGAGTGATCTGGGGTTCACTCGAGTGTGGGATGAGCATCACTCGAGTGAGGATGGGTCTACTTGAGTTGGGTAGTACATTTTCCCTTTCTGTCTTCAGCTTTCATGTTGCACTTCTGGGCGAAAGGCAAGAGTGTTGCCTCACTTGCAAGTGTTGTAGGTTCTCACTCGAGTGAGCCTCCTCTCACTCAAGTGTAGGTGTATTTGGCACCATAAACTCTCGTCTCGGGTTGTCACTCACTACCAAGTTTCAAGAGTGTGCCTTAACATTTGTGAGTGTTAAGCTGTCACTCAAGTGTCAGGGGTTTCACTCGAGTACTCCTCTTCTTTGAAAGTTTCCATCGCTCTCGGGTTAACACTTTCTGTACTTCACTTCTTAGAACTCGAGTGAGAATTTGGCTATCACTCGAGTGTTCACCTTTGTTATCAAGTGCAAAGTTCCTTATCACTCGAGCGAGACCTTCTTCACTTGAGTGCAACAGTGAAAATTCTGTTCTTGTGCTTCTAAAAGGGGATATTTAGGATAGTTCTTCCAATCCTTTAGGGCTTTTGTTAGAGGCATTAGTAGCTTCCTAAAGAGATAAATGATGACCAATTTAAGTAATATGAAGTCATTTAAGTATGGGAAAAGAGCATAACACTTCGTCCCTAATTGTGAATTATAGGATTCGACATTTGCCCTACTTAGGAGAAACCGGTGCCAAAGCACGCCCGAAAGGACCAAGGTAGTGACTCTTCTCTCATGTTGTGTATGATGTTTTGGTATACATGACTGATCATGGTTTTGTGAAATGTGATTGGAAAATGTGCCATAGTCCTTTATAGTGCGAGCACTTTAGCACGAGCCTTTTAGGGATTGACGTTAGTCATCTCTACCTTGGTCTTTGAACTACCGTTGTAATCGACATGGATTGCTGTGAAATTGCTTTGTGAATCCAACTCGTGGGGCGGCGTGTTGTGAATCCAGCCGTGGGCTGTGTTGTATATATCTTGCCGATATGGCTTGCACTGTTAATCTTGCCAATGTGGCTTATGTATGAAATGCTTTATATGAATCATAGCTGTGGTGGAATATATTGTGTGAACTGTTGAGGTGCAATACAGTGTGAGCATTTCAGCTTGAGCAAACGTAAGGGTGACATGAGTCATACCTGCCTTTACCACTGTAACTGCCATTGTAGTTGCTATGTGTGTGTGATGATTTGCTTTCATGCCTTATTGTTGTGCATACTATGAGTAATTTGATATTACGGGGACTCCTTAGAATCTCACTCTCCCATAAACCAAATTTTTTAGACAGGGCCGAAGGATATAAGGAAAAGCGGGCGACGAAGAGCGGATAGAGCTCCAGTGTAGGAAATTATTTTGGATTTTGGTTATCATATAAAATTATTTGGATGTTTTTGGGAAACAATTGTATATATTGGGATTTGTAGTATAGTTTTGTGTAATCTCCAAGTAAAAGGGAAAAATTTGATGGGCTGTGTGCCTTTGTAGAACCCTTATTTATTGAATGGAACCCGAGTGTGTCGGGAATTTGCATTATACTCTGATATGTATGAATGGAATCAACACATATAGGCCATTCATATTTGAAATGTAAGTATGAGACCATTGTGGAGCAGGTGTTGTAAAAGTTTTTGAAAACCCTGATTTTTGGGAAAATTTTATTTTTTCTAAGTCACAAATCATACATGGTCTCTAATTCAAATTTAATTACGTTTTTACGAACTAATCTCAGCCTATGGTTGTGAGGGGGTTACACAATCAATGTATGTGCGAGAGCTTTATGCTATTACAGAGGCGGTAGCAAAATTCCGTCATTACCTCTTAGGGCATCATTTCACTATTAAGACTGATCATGCTAGTCTTCGTCATCTCAAGGAACAGGTCATGCAAATACTTGAACAGGAGAAATGTCTTCCTAAATTGTTAGGTTACAGCTTTGATGTCGAATATCGGTCCGGCAAGTCAAATTCCGCTGCTGATGCATTATTGCATATGATGGCTTTATCCAGTATCGAGGGTACCTTTATAGATTATGTCCATGCTCAACTTTAATCCTCTACTTTCATTTTGGAGCTTAAGTAACAACTCTTAACTACACCGACTTCTTTGGTGGGATATACACTTAAATAGGGGAATGTGTTTTGGAAATCAAGACTGGTACTTCCTCACGATGATCGGCCTCTCATTACTCTGGTCTTGAATGAGTTTCATTCTTCACCAATTAGAGGACATGCTGGGTTTCTTCATACATTTCACCGTATAGCTCAACTCTTCTTTTGGAAATGTATGCGACATGACATCCGTGATTATGTGAAGCATTGCCATATTTGTCAGCAGGTGAAAGTCAATTAATTACATCCCTTTAGTTTATTACAGCCTTTGCCAATTCCTATACGGATCTGGGAAGACATTGCCATGGATTTTATCATTGGTTTTCCACCTATACGTGGTGTCTCGGTCGTCTTAGTGGTGGTTGATTTACTATCCAAATATGGACATTTAATTCCCCTTTCTTCTAATTTTTCTTCTAAGATTGTGGCAGGAGCTTTGTGCAACACATTGTCAAGCTGTATGGAATCCCTCGTATGATAGTCTTCGATTGTGATCGAACATTTACCAGCAGTTTCTGGCGTCATTTGATGAAATTACAGGGCTCAACTTTATGTTTTAGCACTGCGTATCACCCTCAATCCGATGGTCAATCAGAAGCCTTGAATCGTTGTCTTGAAATGTATCTTAGATGCTTCGTTCATGATTATCCAAGACAATGGCTTAATTATTTACCATGGGCAGAACTTTGGTACAACACCTCATATCATTCTTCTACAGGATTCACTCCTTTTAAAATCATTTATGGACGAGACCCACCACCAGTATTACACAATGCTTCCTCGGAGGACACACATTAGGATATTCACCAACAATTAGCAGAGTGGGATGCTGTGCTAGCTTATTTAAAGACAAATCTCAATAAAGCTCAACATCGTCTGAAATATTTTGCTGATCGAAAGAAAACCGAAGAGGAGTTTCAGGTTAATGATTGGGTCCTCGTATGACTACTACCTTATCGCCAACACTTGGTGCAATTGCGAAAATATCAGAAGTTGGCCCTTCTTTATTTTGGTCCCTTCTAAGTGGTCGACTGAGTGGGTTCAGTGGCATACAAGCTTGCTTTACCAGATATTGCTAATATTCACCCTGTTTTCCATATATTTCAACTTAAACGATTTCATGGACCAGGGACTTCCCAATCTTATCTTCCCTTACCTTTACAATCATTACCAGAAGGACCAATTTGCACTCCTACAGTTATTATAGATTCTCGTTGGGTAAAAAATCAAGATACATGGATACAACAATTTCTGGTTTAGTGGGATGGCACTACTCAACCGACTTGGGAAGATAAGTCCAATCTGTAGCATCTCTATCCTCAAATGAACCTTGAGGACAAGGTTCTTCTAGATGAGGGGGTATTGTCATGAGTCCAAATGGACAGAGCCCAACGGGTGATACAAGTACAGATCCAGAGAAGAAACAATATCAAGGCCCATTAAGGAAAAGCCTGCGAATTAAGAAAAAGACCTGGAAGCTTCACGCACTAGAAAAGGATGACAACATATAAATAATAATATGTCTGATGAGAAGGGGTGTGGATATTTTTCAGGAATCTTTCTCTCTCATGTATCTCTTCTCTCTGATTTTCTGTTATTCTCTTCTTTCAACTTTCTCTGTAATTTTGTTATCGTTCATACAGAAGATATTTTGGATTTGATGATTGATATATCCAGTAATATAACAGAGTTTTAATCATTCTTCTTGCATTTATTCTGCGATTTAAAACTTGACCATAACAAAATACATATCATACTCTCTTTAATTTAGAATATACTCACACCTTTTACTTTTGAACATCTTTTATCCATAATATAAATAATTTAAAAAGTGCTTTTTCGGTGTTTGAAGTATTCATGTGAGAAAAGTTTTGACTCGACTTATAAAACTAAGTATAGAATTGAGAAAAGACTGACATTTCATATTTGGTAGTATGGGTGAGAGTGTGCGCTAGAACTTGGAGTTGGGAGGGATTTAGATTATTGAATAGCCCTACCCATGTGAATGAATTTGGTCCCTCTTTCTTCCTTTTTATTTTCTAGGCTTAAAATCTGTTGCCTCCATTTATTCCATCCTCAGGCAGCTATATAATATTAATTTGCATCTAACATGATACTACTCTCGGTCTTAATTACAAGACAAAATTGATTTTTTTATAATATTAATTTGCATCTAACATGATACTACTCTCGGTCTTAATTACAAGACAAAATTGATTTTTTTAAAAAAATTAAGGAAGCTAAATAAATTATTTAATCATATTATATGTTATATATCCTCAGATTATATATTAATTTATTAGTTAAACTAATTAATTTAAAGAAAACAATAAAAATATAAATATTCTAAAATAATTTAATTAATTTTTTAAATTTTTTTTAAAAGATTAATTTTATTTTATAATTAAGAACGAAGGGAGTATGTTTTTTCGGCTCATAATTAAAAAGGAATGGGGGCACGTAGAGATGAAAAAGGATTGAAATCTATGCATGATCTTCTTCTTGTTGATTCCAAAAAGAAAAAGAAGAAGAAGGAAAAAAAAAAGCAATACACGCACAGATTTAGGTGGTTGCCGTACATTACACGAATATGAAGTGGGGACAAGCTAGCTCCAGTTCAAGAGTTGTGGTAAAGTGAGATTATTTTCATGGTACAAAGGAATCTAAGTTCAGTGTTGTGTCGGCCGGGAATCTCTCTCCACTTCCCGGGCCCCATCTCTCATGTCATGAACAACATCCCATGTTGGCAATCCCTATATATTGAAAAAAAACAGGGTTGAGGTCCAATTTACCTGAGAAAGTTATATTATGGGTAACTGGGTATCTCAAAGTTTTTCTTAAATCAATTCTGCCCAGAAAGTTAAAGGACAGTGTTGTCTCTAACCACTAAAAATGTTCATGGTTAACACTAATATTTCACAAGAGCACACATAATACTCTTCCTGCTCCTAGATAAGCCTTCACATGATCCTATGCTTCATGTACTAGCCATTTATAAGGTATCTGGGAGAAGGAATTGTGTCATCTATTTTTATAAAGCCTATACATTGACACTAACCATCACAAAAACATTTCAATACATAGACTAAGGAAAAGCATTGTATAGCATCATATTTTATAAAATTAACCTATTATTTTTCTAAAGTGACTTTGGTCTTCTTTAAATTTTTATTATGCATTATTGGAATCTAAAATTAGCAAGAAAAAAACAGAAAATAAAAAAAATGTGTTATTGAAATCTAAAATTGACGATTATTATGAGGCAGAAACATATATAAAAACAACATTTAGATGACAGATAACATGAGTGGATGGAATATTTGTTATAAGTTCTTTCTTATTATTATATTGACGTCAGAAAGTACGAATTTTTGTAAATGATATGATATATAATATGAGAAAAATAGAAACATTTTTAAATTATAGTTAGGTTTAAAAAATTTTAAAATTGTTCCTCCCTCTTCCACTTAAAAAAAAAAAGTTGATCCTCCCTCCTATCTTTAATATAACACATACTCTGTTTATCCTTAATATAAGATATATTTATTTAATTTTATTAAATTAAGAAAATTAGTTAATATGACATGTATTTTTTGAAATACTCTAGTCATCTTCTTTCATTTCTTTCTTTCCTTACCTCCTTAATTATTGTTGAGAAAGTATCAATAGGGATAAATTAGAAAACATTGATAAATATAAAAACTTTATCTTATATTTAAAATCAAGATTAACTCTATAAATATGCTTTATATTAAAGACATAAGAAAATATTACCTACATTAATTAAATTAAAATTATTTATTAAATTAATTAATAATATCTCTTGATCATTTTTCCTAACTCTCTCAGTCCACCTTGAAAGCATCTATCCATCTTTTAGTATTTTAAAATTCGTCTTTGCGAGATTTTCCCAAAAATCAATGACGCAGACGCAACTTTGCGGATAAGTCAAACTTTATCTTTTTCCTTATTTAAAAAAATGAAAGGGAATCTGGCCAAAAAAAAAAGAAAAAAGAAAGGGAACAGATTCCAAAGCGAATCGGGTTCCCAGGTATCTGCCTTCTGTGGGAGTGGGAATCAAGCCCCCCGCGTAGTTGTACAAAAACGAAAAAGTCATCTTCTTGATTTCGCCTTTTTCTTAGAAACTGCTTCGCCCCTTAACCACGAAACTTGTCATTCAAGAATCTCCTCCTCTGCACGCCACTCTCACCTCCATCCAACCCACGCCTTTGAGTTTCCTCCATGGAGCTCACTGGTACGCCGGCTTCTCTCGGCTTTCACATGCCTGCAGAGTGGGAACCCCATTCTAACTGTTGGATTGGTTGGCCTGTAAGTATATCTACTCTCTCCTCTAATCAAAACCAACCTATGAATCGCATGCCGCCTTACTTTTGGTGCCGTCCTTCGATTTGATGGATTTCTTCTTTTTCCCTTTTATACTGGGCTTATGCTCCTTCATGTGACACCCTAATTTTCTGCTCCAACTCGATCTTCTCGCTGAACTCAACTAGTTTTTTCTTTTCCTTTTGTGAGATATAGGATCAATGGCACGCTTTCCTCAAAAAGCTCAATTGTTGTATATGATCAACGCTATACTAATCCTCAAAATATTCACTCCTCTTGTTGTCACAAAATCCCTTTTGTTTTCTCCGCGCTATGTTGAGCAAGTGTGATTTTGAATAACAGGAACGCCCAGATAATTGGAGAGACAAAGCTGTTCCCTCCCAACATGTATTTGCCAGGGTAGCATCTGCTATCTCTAAGTTTGAGCCTGTCACTGTTTGTGCGAGTTCTGCCCAGGTTCGTTAAAGATGTCAGGCGTTGATAACTTTACTCAGAATTCGTAAATAATGATTTAAGCTATTGTTGAATTTGGTTTTGTTCTCGTATTCTCAGTGGAAGAATGCACGAAGTCTGCTACCTTCCAATGTCAGGGTCGTTGAGATGAGCCTCAATGATTGTTGGTTTCGTGACACAGGGCCCACAGTGAGTTGCTCTCTCATGAGTAATACGTAGCTGCTTAGATAAACTTGTTTGAATATGTAAATGTAGAAACTACGCCTATTACTTTACGTTTACTTTTCTGTTTTTTTCCCTGTCCATAGTTTGTTGTGAGCATAAATCCCTCAAAGTCTGACACAGAGCCGAAGTCTGCAGGAATTGATTGGGTTTTTAACGCCTGGGGAGGTGAGCAAACAGACATCCAGTGATCATTGTTTGTCCATTATTTTAACCTTGGTTGTTTGACGAAACATGATAAAATCGTTTTTACTGATACAAGCATTGTCTGATGCTTTATAAGATGAATCATAAAAGGAAGTGATTGTTAGGTTTTTGTTTATTTGTTGTTTACAGAAAAATTTTGGGAAGTATAGCTTATTGTCATCTTGCTTTTGGGTTCTTTGACTAATAATTTTTAACTTGTGATTGGGTGGTTTAATTAATAATAAATTTTCCTTTAGTTCATATTTATCATATAGTTATTTGACTCTTTTACGTGATAAATTTTAAAAATTGTCTAGGTTTAGATGGCGGCTGTTATAGTGACTGGAGTCTTGACGTCTTAGTTGCAAAGAAGGTTTGTGTAATTAGATATCTTACTTTTCGTCTAAGTGAAAATAAATTTTCTGTACAATATGCTTATTTGATTACCGTATCATCATATGTTTGCTAGATTCTGGAAATTGAGACGATTCCTAGATTTCCCCAGACAATTGTGCTTGAAGGTGGAAGCATCCATGTGGACGGAGAAGGTAAGAGTTATTTTATTGTGCTACAATATTTTTCTCTAGTTTGGACTTTGGAGAAGCATGAAAGCAGAATTTCTACGGAATGCTAGTTTGCTGACAATGAAACATCTATTGAAAATTTGATTTTAGTTTTGGCTTATTCATGAGCAAGAATAAGTGGTAACGTTTCTGACTATTTTCTATTTTTCTTTAGTCAGTCAGTAGTCAATATGTCTACTTAATTGCTTTATTTCAGTTTTTCCTGATCACATATGATTTGATTTACTTCTTTTACTTGGATCCCCCTTCTGAATGTAATATGCCATTTGCTTATAAAGTTTGATGATTCTGCTGTTTATGACAGTGCTTTCTTTTACTTCAGGGACCTGTCTTACCACTGAGGAATGTCTCTTGAACGAAAACAGGAACCCAAGCTTGAGTAAAATCCAGATAGAGGATGAACTTAAAGCATATCTGGGAGTCAGAAAGGTTATATGGTTGCCACGTGGACTGTATGGTATATTAATCTTTTATATTTAAGAGCTTTTGTTTTTCTTTGAATTGATAAGATTTTTCTTTGGCTGCTTAATTTCAGTCAATGAAAATTTTTAAAAGGACCATATAGGTATGCCTTGCAATATAAGATATAGAAAAAGCCAATGTAGGATATGGAAACTGCAAAGCTTTCCAATAAAGCCTATTCAGAAAGGAGTACAATGAATGAGTTGTACAAGCATTCTATGCTACTTATTAAGTGCGATAAGGGGTAGAATCTGATTGTCCGCGGAGTGTTCTATGCAGTTATTGATGTTAATCAACTTTTTATTTCCGGGTTACGACATTAATCAACTTTGACTTCACTTTAACCTCGTCAATAAAGAACAAAATTTAGAGTACTGAAACTTAGCATAATATTTCCGTAGTTTGTCTTGTACTATGACATCGTTTACTATCGAAATTCTTGAATTTACAGCGTTGAACTTACAGTATATTTGCTTATGACCTCCTTTTTCTGAACTTTAGAATGAAACTAAAGTAAAGCAAAACCAACACATTTCTTTCCTCACAAGTTTGAATGAAAGCTTATAGAAACTTGTGAAGTCTCTGATTCTTTCCTGAGCTCTGGAGCTTATTTTTAGAAAGAAAATTCAAAACCATAAAGTTCCGGGTGACAATGTTCATTTGTTGTGATCCTTTGTTGGAGATTGTGACTTCTTCTACATAACTATCAGTGGCTTGTCCCTAATTACTAGTCAAATTTCATCTTTTTGCATCCATTACTCTTTGCTTGACTGATGGATAATTTTTGGCGTTGAATTGGAGGTTTTTCTCTTTTCCTTCCCTATTTATGCAATCAATTTCCATCCAATAAAAATTGAATTCAGGGTTCAAATTCTCTGAAATTCCTGACAGTTATTAGAAATCAGGGAATCCTTCTGTTGTTAACTTCATGGATGCTACAAATTACAATTTTGCTTTCTTTGAACCTCAGCATCAATTGATATATGCACTTTCAAGAGTGCAGGCTGATCCAAATGGTTCTAAATGATTAGGCTGATATATATACGTCTAGAAAGATGACCAACTTAGGAGTTTTTGACACTTATATATGCCTGATCCAGATATATCTTGATACATAAATGTTGAAATTGGTAATTATCCTTGGTCCATATATGTTAAATAAATTTTGTTATTGGTTTGATACAGGGGATGATGATACTAATGGTCATATCGACAACATGTGCTGTTTTGCAAGGCCTGGTGTGGTTCTTCTGTCTTGGACTAATGATGAAACTGATCCGCAGTATGAAAGATCTATAGAGGCATATTCTTTGCTTTCAAGTGAAACCGATGCCAATGGTAGGAAATTTGAAATAATAAAACTCCATGTACCTGGCCCACTTTATATGACAGAGGAGGAGGCTGCTGGGGTCGTTCAGGCAAGTATCCAAGTTTTCATATCTTGCATTTTTATTGAAAGTCTTATTTGATCACAACTCAACTCAACTCAAATGAAAAAGAAAATGTTTATCCGTATTATTTAATTTCGTTCATCAGTTATAGACATAATTGCCAAAGTTCATTTACCGACCCCTATTACCTGTGTAGTGTTGCTTTCATTGATTCAGTGCATGGGTTGCTTCTGTATAATTAGCAGTTATAATTTGATGTTATTCTTATGCATCTGACAATCTGATTTTCCTATATATTGGTTAGTTCTGACATTAGAATGTCCTGTATCTTCGTTGTTTGCATGTTGAGTTCAAAGATGCTACTAATTTAATATATTGGGATGGTAAGTTGCGATTTGCAAGGTCTACAGACTTTCAGAGTTGACCTTGCTTAGAATTTTGAATTTTCTGCTTCTATCTTACTCATGAAGAGACTCCATGACGAGTTCACCGACATAGGTTTTAATTAGCTTGTGTTCTGCATAATGTCATATACTCATGTCTGTTGATTAGGCAGTGTTCTTATGGAATTTTTCTCTACTTATGAGGAAAGGTAAGAGTTTTAGTCTCAACCTTTGATTAAAAACTATCTACCCACGGCATAATGCTAATACTATTTTGGTACGATAAGACCAGACTGATATAATAAAAAGTTTTCTATTCTTCTAACACCAGTTCCCTCTCCCTCCTTATGGCTCCAGCCTACCAAGCAAATAACAAAATGCCACCCAATTCCTATTCTTCCAAGGCCAGAGGCAAGAAACATTCGGTTAAATCAGTGGGACTAACTCAGATGATAAGGGTGGGGTTAGATATAGTAGCGGCTGAGATTTCAAACCCTCCTAATGTAACTGAAGAAAAGAATTCCAATAAAAAACCATGAAACTCACAATGGCTCAACCACCTTCAATGTTGTGTCAGTCAACCCTGGATAAGAACACTGCTGCAGCTTCTCTTGACCCAAAAGCCTAGATCAATTATGAGTCTCTCCTTTGTGGCCTCTCCAGTCCAAGAGAGTCACGGGCTATCTTGATGAAAGGACACAACCTTTGTGGCTCTAATTACCTCCAATAGACTTGTTCATATATATTGTTTTTAAATGGGACTCGCTACTTTAATGTCCTCTATATGTTCCTATGGACTTGTTCATATATCAACTTACCACACTGATTGGGAAATTGATGATAAGTATCTCTGTCCAGATAAATTATTTTATCTTCAAATTCAAAATAAAATTAGAATGTTTTTGCTTCACAACCACATGGAATTAGCCTGATTACTGGTCAGCTAATTAAGACACACTTGTGGAAGAGCATTTCAAGTATAAATTGTCTGCAGAAAAGCTAAGGTGACATGAACAAAACAATTGCAAGTAATTTTGAACATTATTAATAAAGTACTTTACAATTGATTCCTTTGACTTGCCTTTAACTGTGATAAGGTAATAATGTCCATGCATATCACATTATGCTAATGCTGAAATTTTGAATTCACATCAACGACTAATGCCTTATTTAATCAAGCATGAAGCATTACGATTGATACACTATTATCTCATGATGATTTGATCATGGAATCAGACAGACTCAACCTCCACTGTGACGCTATCAGTTGTTGTACCTGTTTTACAGGATGGGGAGGCCAAACCCAGACTTCCAGGTACAAGACTTGCCGCTAGTTATGTAAACTTCTATATTGCAAACGGAGCTGTCATTGTGCCACAGTTTGGAGATGAAAAATGGGACCACGAAGCTCTGCGAGTCCTATCCAAGGCCTTTCCTCATCACGAAGTAAGAAGTTATTGTTAAAATGCTTTTGGGTTGACATAATTGATAATACATAATTTATCTTTTTTTTTAATACAAAGGGAAAGGAACAAGCCAAGCAAGAAACCTAAGAACTAAAAGCAAAGGCAGTATGCCCCATTTTAAAGTCAAGAGGAATCCATTAACTCAATCATTGCAAGGTCATGAACTAACCCATTATGTAAATAAAGAGGAACAGTAAAGCACCACCTTGTGTGGAATTTACGTACCAGTCCAGTTTTGATAAAAATGGACATAACGTAAGGGACTGGAGATTTATACTTTCAAATTGTGTTGTCATAATAGGTTGTGGGAATTGAAGGTGCGAGGGAGATTGTTTTGGCGGGTGGAAATATACACTGCATTACTCAGCAGCAACCAGCCATCTAGCCTAGCAGCACTCTGAAAGTCAGTTGATGACATCAGCATCCATTTCAGTGTTGCTATCTTCGAATGATTGTTTTAAAGTGGTGGGGAATAGAATATGCAAGCAATCTCAAGCATCTTTTTTTTCATTTTTTTTCTGTTGATTGTCTGCTTGTGTTGGTTGTATTTCTATGATCTCTGCTGATCCTCCATTTCTTCTTCTTCTTCTTCTTTTGCCCACCTCCATTTCTTCATCTCTTCTAGACAATGAACTTCTATTGTGGTAAGTTCCTTTGAAATGCAATAATATATATACGCTCCATATATTTTATGGAATGTGAGATGAATTACATTATTCAGGGTTATAAATTATGTATGTGTTAATTATATTTTTGATAAAAAAAAGGTATAAACATACCTTTTTTTACCATGAGGATAAGCTTACTTTCATACTAATATTTTGATCAATTTAATAGCTTAATTGTAAACCTCAATAAATACACTCGGTTCTTGATATAACAAACACTCGCGCAATTTAAAGTTGTAATCTACCATATATTAATATATTATATAATATTTATATAATATCTTATTTGCAAGCAGTAAACAACGTAATTTGGGCTCCGCCTAACATCAACTTGAACAAAAAAAAAAAAATCCTTTTTCATTACACAAAACTCAAGGCGTACATATGTAATCATTACTCAGCCATATTTTTTTTTTATTATTAATACTCATCTAGAAATACAAATGACGTGTTATGGAAGACTATTTTTTTGTCAAAGGAAAAGAAGCAAACAACTGACTGAGCCCACTGAGTTTATAATTTTAAATGACTGAACAAGATATATAATACTTCTTTGGTTTCTCCTGTCATTAATATAACATCCGGTTAATCTTTTTAGGAGATTAATGACGCTAAACAAATTATTTTAAATTATTTATATTTTCCGTTTTGCTCCATTCTAATTTGTATGACTTATAAATTGATATTGAATTTAATATTCCCTCCGATCCTAATTATAAGACAAAGTTGACTTTTTTGGAGAAATTAAGGAAGCCAAATAAATTACTTTAGAGTATTTATATTTTTATTTTTTTCTCCAAATTAATTAATTTGACTAATAAACTAATATATAATTTAAGAATACTAAAAATATAAGCATTTTAAAGTAATTTATTTGGTTTCCTTAATTTCTCCAAAAAAGTCAACTTTATCTTATAATTAGATCCGGAGGGAGTAATATATAACATATATTATGATTAAATAATTTATTTAGCTTCCATAATCTTTCTAAAAAAATCAGAAAGATTAGCAAATAAGAAAGTGAAAGCCCTAATAATATAATGAGATATGTGGAAACAGCATGGGGACATTCTGGAAGGGATGAAACTAAAGCCGGGAAAACGGGCCGAGCCCGTCGGGCTGGCCCTTTTAGGCCCTGGCCCTTCAAGGGTCGGGCTTCTAAATTGTAGCCTCAAAAGGAAGTCGGGCCTAAAAAGGCCGGCCCTGTAGAGCCCCGGGCTTAAAACGGCTGGCCCTGGAGGGCCTCGGGCCGGCCCTTTAGGCCCGTTTATTTTTATTTTATTTTTACTTGGAAAGAAACCATATTACATTTTTTAATTACCTTATTGAATCTATATGTCACTCTGTCATCATATTGTATAGAGTATGATTTTTGAGTATATTGTTTTGTCTAATTGAATCATATTGTGATTTTTGAGTATATTGTTTTGCCTATTTAGAATAAAATCATATTATATATTATTCTGCCTAATAGAGTTTGATTTTTGATAGAGGTTGTAATTATTTGACTACTTGAACCTACTGCTCAAAGTGAAACACAATCAAATGTCCTTGAAATTGATGATAGTGGCAAAGAAAGTGAAAATGATAGTCGTCATACTCATATTATTTAGAGGTTAGAGTATTTAGCTTCTTGCCTTCTTATACTTTGACCTTTGTGTAAGTTATTTATGGACATGATTTTACCTTTGATTATACATTAGTAACTGTGTTTGTTTGTTGCAAGAGACGTGTTATTTAAATCTTAATGTTGACAACATCTATATATTAAATTAGAACTTTAATCGTTGTTATTTACTAATTATATCTCTCTGGGGAAAATACACAGGAAAAATAGTTAAATATTGTGAAAAGGATTTCTCGGCTCTGCGGGCCGGCCCTGGCCCTGATGCTCTCGGGCCGGGCCTTGAAAAACTGTAATTTTCTTGACTCCGAGCCCTTTAGGGCCAGCCCTGTTAGGCCTTGGCCCGTCAAGGGCTAGCCCTGTAGGGCCGGACCGACCCTGATTCCCAACTCTAGATGAAACTGACCACCACCGTGACAACATTTGACTGAATTAAGAGTGAAGAAGCTAAGCTTTCATTTTTTTTTTTTGGTACATAAATTTTAGTAAAGGTGGGTCTTGTTTACCATTTAGCATGCATTAGGCCATCACAATCCACTTGTATCCAATCAGACGACGGGTCCTATAAAAGTTTTAACACCCACACTTTCTTTTTTGGCCCAAATGGTTAACAATGACTCCTTAATTTCTACTTTAAGGGTGCGTTTTTGGGGGAAAAACCTCATTAATCACTCCTCAAAGGCCAAAAAACTTTATAAAATTTACTAACTCATCTTATTCTTATTATAAGACATATTTATTTAAGAGGAAGTTTGGGATAGCTTATTTTTAGTCAATAAGTGTTTATTACGTAAGTCGAGATAAAACTCCTTTCACATACTTATCTCGTATACCGTAAATCACGATTTATAAACATTTATAAGCAAGGTTCTGAAACTCGGACCGGTCGGGGTACTGGGTCAAGGGTCATACTGGAGTCAAAATGAAGCTAAACCGGGACTAAACTGATGAGAAATTGAATATTTTAGGCTTATTAATATGAAATTATAAAGAAAAATATTAAAAAATCAATTTTTAAAAAAAATAAAAATAAAAAATTGGTGAACCGGTTGAGTCAGCGAACCGGACCGGTTTATGGTCCGGTTCACCGGTTCCCTGGCAGGACCGATTGGTCCGGTCTGGGTTCCAAAACACTGCTTATAAGTAAAAAAATAAGCTATAACAAATAAGCTCTAATTTGATTAGATTAAGGAAGTTAGTTAATATAATATGTATTTTCTAAAACACCCGTCATTTTCCTTAATTCTTTTTTCTCCTTGATTATTATTAAGGGAGCATCAATATCGATAAATTAGGAAAATATTGTCAAATATAAAAATCATATATTACATTTAAGATCAATATATAACTCTTCAAATATATTTTATATTAAGCAGCGGAGGGTAAGCTTACGGAGTTGTCCAAATGACGCATACCAAGGAGCCTGTTTGTGTTTGAATAATTTTGTTTTTCCCAATTTATCCTTAATTAAAGAGTGTTGTTTTCTTTTAAAAAATAATTTATTCAGAGTTGAGGAGAAATTATTTAATATAATATTTTTTAAAAAATATTTCTTAAAAATGTTAGATTATACTTTATAGATTATAAAAATTGGTAAAAGTTACTATTAAAAAAATTGGTAAAAGTTAAAAAAATTATGTGCTATTATTTAGAGAAGGATGAAGTATAATTTTTATGTTTTTTAATAACAAATATGGCTTTCAAATTTCAATATAATTCTCCTAGCTATATCAGTATGTCATGATGGCGGGGACCGAAAAAAATTAAACGTGTTCGGTCAAGAATTGAGCGATCCAAGAATGAATGAAAGAAATCCGACCCCGAAAGAAGGAAGCGAATTGTTTGAAAAAAAGAAAGAAAGAAGGAAAGAAAACAGGCCTCTTACACACACAAACACAATCGACGTGAAATCAGGTCTCTTTCAGACTCCTGATTTCATTTGGTTTTCACAGGCACGTTCAAGGCAGAGATTCCTCGAGCGAGAGTAAGAAAATACAGTAGAAGGAGAAGGAGAAGAAGAAAAAAGATGGGGTGCTCGTTTTCTGGGTTGAATGCATTGTATGACAACGTAAACGGGGGCACCGACGTGTGGATCAACGAGAACCGATTCCGAATCGTAAGGCAGCTCGGCGAAGGTGGCTTTTCCTACGTCTACTTGGTCAAGGAGGTGGTCACCGACTCCTCTCCCGCCTTATCTGGCGGTGGTCTCTCTAGGAAGCTCAAAGACTCTTCCCATGTCTCCGGTATGATTTCTTCCTTCTTCACCCGCAACGCGCATTGCCGTTTCAAACGTAGAATTTTGTGATCTGGAGTTGATTTGATTGAAATATGGAAGTCTTGTGGGCTTCTAAGAAATAACTTATGCCGTTGCTTTAGATTGTGAATTTGTTTTCTCAAATGAGCTTTGTTGGGCCATATGAATGCGCCATCTATCTTAACTAATCTGATTTTTTAGCTATGACATTTTGTTGTGTGCAATCATTACTTAGTCTGAGACGGCTTTGTATCTATTTTTTCTTTTAACAAATTTCTGAGGTGGAATAAGGAATTGTGTTCTTACGTAATATGTACTTTTGAAACTAAAATGGCTGCAGGAATAGACCAATCTGAAGAATATCTAGTGTAACCTTTCTGATCTTCCGGCTTAGATCTATAATTCTATGAGTTTCACACCCATTTCTATCAAACTTGTTTAACCATGACAGGCATATATACTTAAGGATGAGATCTGTGGCCCTTTCTGCTATCTTGTTGTGTGCTACTGATGGCACAGGCAATTTTAGATTTTCTTTCAATCATGTAATGGTGATAATTATATTTATACCATGATTTTTCTCATATTGCTACAATATTCCTATTTTCACGTTTAAGTCATAGAATCTTCCCTTTTCTTTATTCACACTAGAAAAGAAGACTTTGTATCTTACTATCTGCTGGGCATTTGTCCGTAGACGATGGAACTTATGCTATGAAAAAGGTCCTCATTCAAAACAATGAACAGCTGGAGTTGGTGAAGGTGGAGATCCGTGTTTCGTCACTCTTCAGTCATCCTAATTTGCTTCCACTTCTTGATCATGCAATCATTTCTGTTAAGGTAATAAGTAATTGCAGCCAAAAATTACTCCTCTCCTTTATGTGTCGAAGGTTAGCCTTCAAAATCTCATAAATAACAGAGCTGTTGGTTTGGTTGAATTTCATGCTTTAGTCTGAGCCTAAACCTGGAGGCATATAACCAAAAAAAGGGCTTAAAATTGTCCTCAAACTGCACCAGGCATTACATTCCTAGTTAGAATTATATACAATGATGTTAATGATACGGATTGTATGCTACAATTCCCAATCAATGCAATCTGGAAAATCATTATGCTATTGCATTTGCAGCTTAACTATTTTCTATCCCCTCATAAATTTTACAGTCTAGAAACAGAGAGTATGTGGTTAATTAGGAATGCATAACATTACATATTTAATTCATTGCTGTTTTGGCTTTATTTCACTTGTTTCTATGCTCGTGACTTTATATTTATGTAGAAGAAGTGCTTTATGTTCGCAGCCAACCAAAGAAACATCTTGGAACCATGAAGCATACCTGTTGTTTCCTGTTCATTTGGATGGAACATTGCTCGACATTGCCCAAACTATGAAAGCCAAGGAAGAGTTCTTTTCCACGTCAGATGTGCTTCACATATTTCAGCAGGTTAATTGAACCACCTTTTAATTATGTATTTGTCTTACATTTTCTTGCGGGAACCTTTAACTTCAATTTGTTGTTAAGCAACTCAAAAGTTACGGCACATTGCAATTTGTTTACAGTCTGACTGGTTGGAGATGAATGGAGTGTACCAAAAATCAATATGCCAGAGATTTTCACCAGAATATAGTAGCTCAGATAAAATTTTGTTAGAAATTATTACATTAAATTTTTATTTTGATTTTTCTAATGATTTTGTGATATTTCAGTGCTTTTCATTTATTCCAAACTGACTAACTTCTTAAATGAGCTCAGACGCTTTAACCATGTAAAATGAACTCAACAGCTTGCTGCAGGACTCAAGCACATGCACAATATGGATCCTCCGCACGCACATAATGACGTCAAACCTGGTAATGTGGTAATAACACGCAGAAAGGGACAACCACCTCTTGCCATACTCATGGATTTTGGTAGTACTCGACCTGCCAGGCAGCAAATTCGCTCTCGATCTGAGGCACTGCAGTTGCAGGTGCAAATTCTCAAGACTGTATCAATAGTCTTTCCTACCCCCTTCCTTCTCTCTTTCTAATATATGTTATTCTGTGCAGTATTAGTTCCTCACAAATAAGCATGGCCCAATATGAAACACGATGACACATTAAAACTTCCAAATATTTAGATTTCAAGTTTTTATACATACAAATCCTAATCTTTTAACTTCCCATTCAATGAGCTTCTCCGAATAAGAAAACAGGTCACATCGTTCTATATGATAATTTTGAAGTGGTATTGCTGTTTTCTTCCAAGAAAAGAGAACAGAAAGCTGTTTTTAAAGAAGTTAATCTGTACTTTTCGAAGTATTCTAGTGGGAAAAGTTTAGGAAAATAATCTTATATTTCATTAGAATAGGGGTTTTTAGCATCTCATTGCAGAGAAATTTAAGGTAGTGTTGGTGCACCAGAAATAGGTCTATGAAGCCAGTCAGGTATAAATTTAGTTTAGTCAAAAGTGCTCGCCTAAGGAGGCAAGACACTAAAAAGGTCCAGCACCTCTTTTTGGAGCCTCATTGAACGGAGTGGCTAATCTTAGGCACCTTACTCATATGAAGTAATCAACTTATAATTCGAAGCTCAGAAACTATAAAACACAATCAAAATAGGCCGACCCAACCTTTAATATGTCATTTCTTTTTTTTCAAAATTTATATGAAAAGATAATCAATTGCTTGGCTAAGGCTTTTATCGTGAAAACAGTACTAATTCCTTAATTAAGTTTGCTATTTTGGTGGAGTTTTTCAAATATAGTGGAGCCAAGTGTTTTTCCAGTCATATGGGCTGTATATTTCTGTTCTTCCGAATTTTTTCATGAAGTTCTACTTTCCTGTTGTAGGAATGGGCAGCTGAACATTGCTCTGCTCCTTTCCGAGCTCCTGAGCTATGGGATTGCCCTAGCCATGCTGATACAGATGAGAGGACTGATGTCTGGTCACTGGGATGCACGCTGTATGCAATAATGTGAGGAGGATTTATCCTTTTTAATATGCGGTTTATCATAATTTTTATGTTTAAAAATTTTATTAGCATTGTCTTTGTTGGTGGTTCTAGTTTAAATCTAAGGACTACTGTGTCGCTAGTTTGTCTTTAGAAGAAAGAAAACAAAGTAGATCTAAATTCCATTGGTTCTCAATCAGAACATGGAGAAGATGGGAATTAGGAGAAAAAATTTGTTGGTAGTTTTGAGACCCCGACCACATTCTGTCATAACTATCAATCATTTAAATTTAATTAAACTTCTACTGTGGCGGGCCTTTGAGCAACAAGGGATCCTTTGTTCAAAATTGTAGTGTCCTTGTTTGTGTTAAGAAAGTATATTGCAAAACTCAAGCATGTGCTCTGTTGCTCCTTATGTTTGTACATGGCTTTTCTGAGCTGTGTTCTTTTTTATCATGTAAGGTCAACCAACCATTCCCCCAAGCATCATTAAAGTTTCTGATCTTTTGTCATCTTGAAATGTATTTTCCTATACTGCTTTGTGCTTAATATCTTAACCAACTCTAGTGAACTTGTTTATCATCATCCGGCTAACATTTCAGGTTCGGGGTATCTCCGTTTGAATATGCACTTGGAGAAACTGGTGGAAGCCTGCAACTGGCCATTGTAAATGCTCAAATCAAATGGCCGGCTGGCGCTAAGTCTCCATATCCTGATGCTCTTCATCAGTTTGTGACATGGATGCTTCAACCTCAGGCTGCTGTGCGGCCACGAATGAACGATATCGTTATCCATGTTGAAAAATTGATCGCCAAGTTCTCTCATTGAGTTAATGTTGGAGGGAACAGGAAGCTGTTTTGAAAATTTTGTTCCCTTGGTCAATTTCTATTGAAGAAAGGAAATTGCACTTCCTTGTCTTACAGAGTCAACCCTTCTTTTGGTGGTATAGTATAGGCAGTTGAGCGCTGAATTCATCAGCACATTGTTTATGTCATTTCTACACAATTTGTGTGTTGTAATTTATCGATCAAATGGCCAATATCGCTCCCAGTGTCTGATTAAAGCACATAAATGGCATTTGAATTTATGCAATTGATGTTGCTTATTCTTGTTGTCTTGTAACCCCTTCCATTTTGACATATCTATCGAGCATGCATTAATGGTATCTCCTTATATTCATGAATGTATTGCTTAATGCTTGATTTCTTTTGTTAATCATGTGAATCAATCAATCAAATATATACCTAAAAAAACGCTCTCGAGTCAGAATTTGCATGTGTAAATGGTACGGGTTTAAAACTGAATAGCTCCAACCACGTGCCAAGCTACAAGACTTGATATCTGATCCAGGGGGAATCTAATCTAGTAATCTAGCAGGATACACTATTTACGTTGGAGTCCCCCCCCCCCTCCCTTTTTTTACAAGCACATACGGATATTTTCTCTGCAATGCATAGAATAAGGTATTCTAGTTGTGCCAAATTTTGCATATAATTTAAAATAAAACACATTATGTCAAAGGTCTAGTCCTTGACTCCACACGTGGTTTAAAGGCCGTAAATTGATGTCTAATTGTGTGATGTCTATGTGAGGATCTTACCGCATAGGGACAAACTGGAATGGGAAAAAAGCAATATAAAGAATCGTGTGAATAAATATAAATATATTCACAGCGATGTTTGATTGCTACTTTTTGAGGAGGAATGTTGGGTAAGAATAATGAATATGAGCCACAAAGTACTAGTTGATGAGGATGAAAGCAGGAGCACTTGTATATCTTGCGCAGACCAAAACCACATTTTCATCTCTTACTGCCTTCTTCCACGTACGTTATGTGTATGAATTATTATTCCCATCTTTATTCATTCACAAAATTATATCATTCATTGCAATTAGGTAGTAGGAGTACCCAAAAACGAAGGATAAGGGATGTACTGGGTTACAATCCATGAAACTCCAAAACCTTATGAATTTCGAGTGTGTGTGTATATATTCATGGGCCAACGGGGGTTGGGTTTAACAGAAGGGATTAGTCTCTCACAACGTGACAAATTAAGTTTTTGATCTCCATTGAGAGAGGTGCCCATATTTCGTATCCGATAGTGTCTCAAATAGGATTACCTCAAATAAGAGAATATCTATACTTCGTTAAAAAAAAAAAAAGAACATTCATGGGACAAGACCCATCAATCTTAACATAGTTGCATGCAAGAGCGGTCCTCATCTATCATCAGATCCTTAAACGAGTCAAAAAATAAGGAAAAGAAAGCACAAGTCGATCGATCAGATATTAAATCATTGTCCATTGTCCAAAGAAATTAAACCAAACGCAATCGGCCTTATGACAAGGAATACCCTTCATCCCAATAACAATGGGTGTTGAGGAATTTCACTACGAAAAATAGACTAGATATACCTAACTCTCCTAGAAAAGCTAAAATATTAAATTGGCTAATAAATAATAGCGAAAAAAACACTTAAATACCACTTAAATTTCAAAATCTTAAATTGATTTTGTTGATAATAAGAGTAATGAGATTGACAAAAAGAATATAACAGTTAACAACTTAGGTTTTTGAGAAATTACTGATTTAGGATTTTGAAGTTTAAGTAATATTTATTTGTCTTTTTCACTAAATAATATTTTCTAAAATGTTTATTATAGATATGATATAGAGACATGATATATTTTAAGTAAAGATAATAATTAAATATAAGTACTAATAGGTGTTCATCATTGTGACAATATCTGAACCATTCAAATATTATCTAAAAGATTTAAATTTAAAAATTTTAATCTGTAAATTTTTAAATGAAAAATTCATTTTTTTCCCCCGAGGATTGTTTCGTCCCTAGGAGAATGAACTGGCTAGATATATACAGAGCTTCAAAAAAGCTATAATACCTAAAACGTCAAGTATAAATATGATGAAGATATATATGGTAAATTCTAAGCCAAGATAACAAGTAAGAATAAATTTCAATGGACACACACACACACACATATATATATATATAGAAATTTGAATAATACTCTTTAACAATAGGTTGTTGAGTGGCATTCTCTTCTGGCTACCTTAATTATTGATCGACAAAGTAAAACTAGGCAGATATATATATTTGCTCATATTATATTGGACGGGGATCTTCTACGTAACCATTGGCCTCTTGTTGATGACTTGGATTCAGTGGCCTGCTCAGAATTCCCAAAGTAATGGAATTATCAACACTCCGTGTTTATTATTATTTTTTATTTTGCTAGGCACAATTAATTATAATGATCCTAATGGAGGCAATCCTCGAGGCTGTCGGATACTAACTGTGGGCACCTTTCCCAACGAGGATTCAAATCTTGATTCATCACGATATAAAAGACTAGCATTTTCCACTAGACTCAAACTCTGTTGTTAGCGTTGTTTACTATTGATCAAGAAGGTTTACATAAATAGGGAGAGTCATGATGGTGATTGACGATATATCCTCGTTTTAGGAATTACAATATTAACAGCCACGCAAATCTGGGAATATAACAGTCAAACAATACAATATCTAAACTGCAACTAACGTGAGAAGTCAGTATGCCACGTGTTCTCCATCACAAAGTGGTTGACACTACTGACGATGATCCTTCCTTCTTCAACCTTCTCTTCTTGGTCATCACTAGCTCGTTAACATCCGCCGGCGATGACTTGTTCATGGTGAAGGAATGACTAATTAATTAACAAGTAAACTTGGTTTCTCTCTGCTGATTCAATTAATGTTGCCGCTGAATCGGCCGATGGATGGATATTGCAGTCTCAGACTAGAATTTTTATAAACTCAGTGTGGGAGGACATTCATATATATGAAAAAGGTTGCAGTCGGGCACCGGTTACGTTGTTATTCTGCAAGTGGAGGAGGGTTTCCAATTCAATAACAAATATTTAAAAGAACCAAATGCAAATGGACTGCATTATTGAACAGAAGATCCTTGCTGAATCTCACATACACATATATATATTCTTACCAAATTATATGTATAGCAGAGAAATCAAGGATACATACATACATATATATAAATGAAAAAGAAGATCATTTCTACCTTGAAAACACTCTCACCGCAGGCGCCCATCACATTAATTAATTAATTAATTAAATGCTTCATGATCAAATCAAAGTACTCTAATTTCTGTGACCTTAGCTTGGTATTACTTCTTGCTTTCTGTGTTCTTCTACGTACGTGCTATATATATTGTCAAAAGAATAATTCAAGATATATATAGGAGATGATAGCTATTGGTTCATCTGCAAATATAACAAGCACATAGATACAGCAGTTATAGAATATATAGATAGATCAAAGGGATAAATATTGATGTTGTTAGTGTCTCACTGGCTCTTTTACGTGAAGATCAACATTATTGATGAAGACTCCTGGTTATTAAATACTACTCAAACTAACGGAGCCGAATTTTATTACATCTATTTCTTTCTCTTTTTTCTTCAAAAAATCCTCTTCACAATGACACAATTTCCAACCTTATATAATGCAATGCTCTTTAACACTCAAATGGTAGGGATTTTTTTTTTCTTTTTTTAAATGGCTATGGGTGTAGGCAATTTGGAAAACAAATATAGGTTCAAAGGGAAACAAATGATATATGCATAAAAAAGATAGGCTTTTGGTTCATTTAGCTAATAAAATAAATGCCTTTATCATCTTTATGAAAATAGATTCATAAAATGTCACCTCAAATAAAATTTAAGCCAAGTTTTAGATCAAATAAAGAGTAAGGGGTGTGTACACACACACTATATATATATATATATATATATGCATTAGGCTAAAAAACTCAATAGGTATATGAGTACTAGCCTAAATCCACCAAAGTCAAATTCATTACACTTAATCTACTAACTCGAAACATGATAAATCACTTTTCAAATTAAGAATACATCATATTAAAGTCACTTAAAACTTGTAAATTTTTTCCAAAAATTTTCTTTCTTTTCTTGAAAACAAGAAACAAAAAACCATAGTAAAATCCAAAATATTTTCCTTTTTCTCATTTTAAAAACAAAGAATAAAATCTAAAAGTAAGAACATAATCATACTTAAATCAAATATTACCCTCAATGCAAAAGATAGATTTAACCAAGAAACAAGCAATGCAAGTGAAAGAATAGGGAAAGAATGCGACCGGAGTATCAAAAACTTGAAGATTTAAATGAAGTAAAGTAATTGACTTCTCTCATTTGTCTGGTTGCAAGTCATGTGAAAGCACCATTGATGTTCGCTTGTGATAGTCAGAAAATATCTCCCTCTTTAAGATTCTCATATAACACTTCAACTCAAGTATATATAGAAGGTGTTTGGGTGGGAGGAATCAATCCATATACCTACAAAAAATCATGCTACCAAGCAGTACCTTGTCCTATATGGATATATTCAATAAAAAGGGACTTATCAAGAATCAAGGAAGATCCCAAAAGAAATTGATCAACAGAAAGTACTGGAACTTCCAAATACTTTGAATAACTCACAACATCAATATGACTCTCCTCAGTAAGAGTCAAATGCTCTAAAGAATGAAACAAGTGGTTACTCAAAATGGTCTTACCATACTTGCTCAAATCATCACACAAGACAAATTCCACACGTGAAACATTATGCAACATGTTTTTACCATCTAAATGTATATCCAAATCAAGGTTTCCCCCACACTTATCCTCAATAGTATCTCCATTAACAATTGTCATGTCAAAAGCATTAGTAGTATCAATTAAATCAACAAAGATATTACTTTCATCATTCAAAGCATCCTTACGATTAGTATTAAGCAAGGTATCTAGAGAATCATTAGTGTCTGAGAATTCAACAATAATCTCTTCATCAACTTGCTTCCTCATCAGAATTAATCAATAGAATTCATAGGAACAGAGGCATGGAAAAAAGTATTAATGCATGAATTACAAAATTCAACATGATTTAAATTAATAGAAATAGTCGATTTAGAAACAACATCAAATGCATGCATATTTAGCTAATGTACCAATCATGCCATCATTTGAAGTAGTAGAAGAAGGGAATGAATCATTAGAAGGTGAAATCTTATTACCACATTGAAATTCACCTTGAACTTCTGATTCTTCACTCTACAATTTACTAATTGCATGCGACAATTGCTCAATCTGAGTTTGAATATCTTGTTTGCATTGCAATTCTTTTTCTTGTTGTTCTTTGTTTCTCTTGTATAGCTTATCCATTAAAAAATTCATCATAGTTTCCAGCTTCTTTTCGAGCTTTGAATCTTCTTCTTGAATGGGCACAACTTGATTAACATATTCAAAATTTGAGTTATCATGCCATCCAAAATTATATATATTTATATATTGAAATATGAATTATAAATCTGTTCAAGACCATAGTAATAATGATAAATCATAGAAGTATAAGAATCATTTTCATAAAGTGAAGCATTCCAAGCCATCATAGGAAGGATCAAGTTTGAACAAATTTTCAAGAGAGGATTAAGTCATGCAATAAACAACTACCTAAGAAATCACCTAGAAACTCAAACCAACAGCCTAACCATGGCTCCCCAATAACGACACCATAATTGATGTTGTTTTTATTGCTAAAGCAATCAATTAAACAAGGTCCAACTAAAAATGCAATATAGTAACAACCTAGTTTCATTCCATTACATCCTTCATCACCTAAATACAAATCCTAAAGAAAAGTAGAAAACTCATAGATTGCTCCTTAGAAAAATGACATAAATTGCCACTATATTGTATTTTTAGTTAGACTTAGTTTAATTGATTGCTTTAGCGACAAAGGCAACATCGGTATCTCATTCTGGCTCTGCTTCTTGGACTGTCTTTCTAAATTGAAACCACGTCGTATGGTGCAACGAGTCAGCCATGGGCACCGCTTAATTAACCATCAAGTTAAGGAAGGGAAGTCAGAGAATCAAAAGATGATAGCTAGCAGAAAGAATGAGGCTGAGCTGCCATTCTTCTCCAAACTAAACAAGAATCGGTCGCGTGTTGAATTTCGTAGTAGGTCAACCAGTACGTACGTCCAACTGATACATGTTTCTCTCTTACACACACACATATATGCTATATGCTATGGTTTGTTCTCTGTCCCTTAATTTCTTCAAGCACGGCCTGAACGTTGAATTTTGATTCTAACATGTTGTTCAAGCAGAGAAGCTTCAGCTAATTTAACGTGCTGGCTCCTCTTCATATCTTATATTTGGTTCACTCAAATTTCTTTGGGGGCAGATATCCAACTTTATCAGATATTTTTTTCCCTCACTGATTCAGATACTAACTAAATGATCAGTCACATTATGGGTCTGCAATCATCGAGTCGACCATGGTATAATAACTGTTCAAAGTGTACAAGAGGATTCTGACTCTTAATTAACAAGAGTGAAACTCCGACATATATTTAATCATTTTACAAACTGTCGTCTGTTTGGGGTTCACCGTTTATATGCAAATACCATTTATTCAACCAAAAGGTCTCGTACAACATATATATATATATATATATATGATAAGGATGCATATAGAGACACAATAATACACACACGTATATGTTATCCAAACACAAGGAACTGCATCATAGAGGCGATGGATCAAAAGCAGATGTCCAAACAACAATAGCAACATAATCCAGCGCACCTGCAAATTAAAAAAGTCAAATCAACAAATCATTATATTTAGAGAGAGAGAGAGAGAGAGATGAAGTTACAATCCTCTGCAGAAGCCATCGCCCTTGGAGTGAGTGTCATCCGTGGCAGCAACTTGCTCGTAAATTTGATTACTAATAACATGATGAGGGGGTGCATCTCTATTAACACCTCCTCCTCCTCCACTTTCTTTTGACCCATATGCCACTGCTGCTGCTTCCACAACTACCACATTTTGCTGCTTCAATATATATACACACATATAGCATCAGAATTTATCTGTGAACAAATTAAAAAGGATGGCCACAAGATGCTTACCTTGAGGCTGCTCTGTGCCTTTGCTACTCATATTCGGAAGAAACATCGAGCAAGAATTAGTTCCAGATCATGAAGATGAGGATATATATAATTCATTGGGACGATTCAATATGGATGGTGTTTTCCTTCCACATCCTGATCCACAGAGATATGTATAGATCAGTCTTTAGTGTTGTGGAGTGGTTAAATTTGGTTTACCAGATCCATTATCAAAAAGTGCGTTATTGCTATTATATTTTTTTTTCAAAGTGTAGCTTTGTATATAAGAAACAATTAGTTTTTTTATTACGAGTTTCCAAGCATACTCTTATTAAATAATAGTGATATAATCTTATTAAAAATGTCTCAAGTTGAGTTTAGTAGAAGGGGCTGAGCTAGTCCCTCAGAACGTGAAAAATCAAAGTTTGAATTGCTACAGATATATAAGAGTGCTCACATTTAATACCCAACGTAAATGTTGAAAATTTTGAATTCAGGTTTAGCCCAAATTTCTTCAAGCCTGTTTGGGCTAACCCAAATTAAAAAGTCCCAATAAAAAAAACTCATTTTTAAAAGTTTGTTGCATAACTTTTGTTGGATATAGAGAAAATAAGAACTTCTAAAATTATATTATTGATTCTTGAAAAAAAAAGTGTACATATGAGTCTTTATATAAACAATAAATGGATGGGGATACTCTGGCATAAATTTGATGTAAGAATCTATCTAAAAGGAAGAATATATCTAATAGGAAAATCTATCTAAATCAAACCAATAATAAAATAATACTTATATGATAACTAATAAAATAAATAATTTATAAAACTGCAACGCATGGCATGAAGGATGTATACATATTATATATTATAATATATATTATTCAACACTTCCCCTTCTTCAAAGTTGCACGCTCCCGTCTGCATTATGAAATCTTTAACTTTGCCAATAGAGAGTGATTTGGTCATTATATCCACAACTTACTCATTTGTTCCACAATACTTCAATGTGATAGTTCTATTTGCTACAAGATCACGGATGAAGTGGTACTACTACAACAAGGGACAGCTGTGATATTTATTTTTAAACTAATTATGGCGTTTTGGAAGTGTTACATATTCCATCGCCACTAAAAAAAGTTATAGCGCTTAAAAGCGCCACAATATATATATATATATATATTAAAAAAAAATTCCTATAACACTTTCTCACAAGAAATTTATATATATTTTTTTTTAAAGTTTTGCTTCCTGTGGCACTTTTTCAAGAAAGTGCCACAAGAGTGATTATTTTTTAAAACTCTATAATTATAATTGATAACACACTTTAAACACATTTTTATATCCACAACAAATGAAAAAAAAAAAGCAAATCACAATCAAATAATTCCAAAATGATATAAATTAACAAATAACTAATTAACAAAATCACTACTAAATAAAATACAAGTGTTAAAAATAAATAATTATTTGACTTATGCAAATCATCATTGTTAACAATTACTACAACAACTAAAAATTATAACTACTACATTTCTTCACATACAACCTATACATATTAATATTTAATTTTATCTCATTTATTTTCCAACATATAAAAATGAGAATAATTTTTTTATATTTCATAATAAATTAAATATAAAAGACATTAAGCAAATTAAACTATTAATTACTAATAAAATTATATTATTAAGCTCAAAAATTTAAAAAAACTTACAGTGTATAGGAATCTTGAATCAAGTGAGTTGAAACCTCAAGTACAACACCTGAAAAAAAATTAATAAAGGAAAAAGAGAAAGACAAAGTTGCATGCATGTTTAAAAAAAAAAAAGTGGTTAAGAAAACAATGTGTTATACGTAGCCTTAAAATATATATATAAAAAAAAAGGAAAAACGAGTGGATACATACTTGCATAACAAAATGAAACTATAAGGAGGATGAAATAAGACCAAAAGGGAGGAAGAGGAGTGGGGTCGATTTGGTGCAAGAAATGAGATTTAAGAAATGAGGAGGAAGTGCCGAAAATGAAAAGATGAGGGGGAGGAAATGTGAGAAGTGATGGAACAAACGAATAAGGAGGAAGTGCCAATCGAAGTGGGGACGGTAGATGATGAGTGAAAAAAAGAAAAGGAGAAAATGTGGGGGCTAAGAGGATAATGAGTGATGGCATGTGTTGGATGAGGAGTGGGGACTAAGAGGGTAAAACTGATGTAAACAGATCGCGGGAGAGAGAAGGATTTGAAAAAAAAATTACTTTATGTGGCACTTACTAAGCTAAGTGACATACAAAGTGCGTAGTAACTGTAATACTTCCTTGACAAAGCACCACAAGTCCACAACTGCTACCCCAATTTGAAAAAAACACACCTTAAGTGACACTTGGTCAAGTAAGTGCCATATAAGGCTACCAAGTAGCTGTGGCGCTTCCTTCAGGAAGAGCCACAGCATGCCAACTTTAAAAATAAATAAATAAATTCTAGAAGAAGCTAAAGAAATGTAACAAAAAAATGCGTCACTATTCCTTATTTTTGTAGTAGTGCGGTGTCGGAAACGTGCTTCATCCTACCGTGAAAAACTGCATTCTTTGTCATAGCAATAGCAATGGTTGATTTGTTGCCACAATAAATCTCGGTTGCATCTTGTTGTGGTTGAAGAAAGTTTGCTAATAGTCTTTTGTGCCACACAGCTTGACATGCTGTTGAAGTTATTGCTTTGTACTCTGCCTCATATGAGGATAAAGCTACAATGTCTTGCTTCTTTGGGCTTCATGAGGTAGCTAGTACCTGAACCAAGGGCAAATCCATACCCCGAGGTGCTTCTTCTATCATCAACACAACCTGCCCAGTCACTATCAGAAAAGCCAAATAATTTGAAATTTGATACCTTTTGAGTACCAAATTCCAAAATCAGTAGTGCCTGCAACATAACAAAGGATCCTCTTTACAGCTCCAAACTGGTATTTCGTGGGATTATGCATGAACTTGGAAACTAAACTCACAGAATGTGCAATATCAGGTCTTGTATTAAATAAATAATTCATTCCACCTACCATACTTTTATACCACCTTGCCCTCGCAGGCTTAGTACCATCTTCGGCTCTCAATTTTTCATTTATATTCATAGGAGAACGTGTTGTTTTGCAACCCAACATACGAAACCTTTTGAGCAAATCCATAGCATATTTTCTTTGAGAAATAAAAATACCATCAGTACCTTGCTTCACTTCTGTACCAAGAAAATAATGCAACAATCACAGATTAGTCATTTTAAATTTTGGAATCATACTTGACTTAAAATCAGTAATAACTTTTTCAAAAGATCCCATATAAGTCATATCATCAGCATAGAGGCATGCAACAAAAAAATCAGAATCACCATACTGCTTCAAATAAAGAGTGGATGGGCTCATTATCACTCCTTTTAAATCCATTTCACGAAAATAATAGGAGTCAATTTTATGATATCATGATTGTGGAGCTTGCTTAAGGCCATATAAAGCCTTTTTTACCTTATAAACTTTGTTTTCTTTACCAGAAACAACAAAGCCTTCAGGTTGAGAAACATATACTTCCTCTTTTAATTCACCATTCAAAAAAGCTAACTTAACATCAAATTGAAACACGGGCTATTTAAATTGAGCAGTGAAGGCTAAAAAGGTTCTCAACCGTTTCAAAACTAGCTAGAGGAGAAAAATTTTCATCAAAATCAATACCTTGTTGTTGAGTATACCTTGTCCAGGTTTGTTTTTTTAAAAGTTTATATTTTAATAGATATATAATATAAAATAAAGATGATCTCTTAGCTATTAATTTTTAAAAAATATTTTTTAGTTAAGGCCTAACCATTGAGTGGGATAAAAATAATATGGGTGATGAGCTATAAAAAAGATTATAATGTAAGTGGAGATAAGTGGCAAGTAGGCATGTTTTACGGTTGCTACAGCAGTAGCAGTTTTATTTTCTACGGACACACATGCATGGATCTTCTGCTTGTTTGTTTCTGCGTTTCGAGGGAGAATCGGACTTCAACAGTGTTCAATTGGACTTGAACAGTGTTTTGATCAAAAGTGAGTGTTTGTTTCAGCGATTGGATTTAAGGTGAAAAAAATCATAAGTTGGAAAAAGTCATAAGCCTCAAAATGAAGCTTATTGGAGCTTATGTGCCTGTATGTGTATAAAAATATATTGATAGGAGTATTTTCATATTTTTGGGGACCTATAAGGTACTCAAAATCACTTCTAATCACAAAACTTCTTTTATGAAAAATGTTCTAAATAATTTTTTCTTTTTTTAGATAGTAATCTTCTGCTAATTAGAGAATACTTTGAGATAAGAGTTTAAGCAAGTTTTGAGTTTTGTTAATATATGACTGTAGAAATGTAGAGAATAATTAATAATTAATTTTAATTAGTTTAGATTTATTATTTAGTTGTTTTATGATTTTATAATCAATTTGTTTTATAAACATGTCATAAATTACTTTCTATATAGTGTTTTTACCCATTAAATTTAGTTTAAATAATTTATTTGGATTATTGGAGGTATTATTGAGATTTTAATCAGTTTATTTTGTTATATTTTGAGCTATGTGAAAATATAAGTTAGGATTTAATATTTAAATTAGAGTTTGATATAATTTATAAGATTTAAGCTTGAGATGTACAATAGAAAAAACTTTTGGAGTGTACCAATTTAAATTAGAGTTTGATATAATTTTATTAAAATTGTACCATTACCAAATTTTTAAAGTTAATTTTTGAGAAAATTGTGAAAAAACTCCTCCGTGTGTAGATATCTTCCTAGGTCCCATTGACAATTAAGTTGTCAATGATGACTTTTTTCACAATTATCCCTTCATTTTTTCATTTTTCATAATTTTTTCAATTTTTTTCTCTTAATTAATACAAAAGTCACTTATACAAAAGTCAAACCAAACATCTTAACTTTTATATAAGTTACTTTAAGTTACTTATCCAATCACTAATCCAAACACTCATCATTTTACCCAATCTAACTTTTTTCCAATCTTAAGATTCCATAAGTTTAAGTAAAAATAAGTTACTAATCCAATCGTAAAAACAAACACACCCCTTATTGAGAGAGAGAGAGAGAGAGAGAGAGAGAGAGAGAGAGAGAGAGAGAGAATGCGTGTGAGATAGAAGTGGCTCTTAATTAAGAACACACAGAAGTTAAAGAGGGAAGAATAAGGATCCCAGTAGAAGCCAATCTGATGGCCTTTGCTCAGTTCTCTCCTCTTCACGAAATCCTGACTCCACTTGCTGATCATCACATGGCTTTTGAAGATGACCATCTCTTCAGCAGCAGCTGGTGTCCAATGTTCCAAACCCTAACCTCTCTTCCTTCTTCGCTCTCCACTGCTCTGATCGCGTCTTCCCCTCCCAGCATTGGCAATATGTGCTTCCTCACCATGTCCGCCGCCAGCACCAGCCTGCTCAGTATTCCCAGATCGCTCTCCGTCAGCGTCTTCTTTATCTTCCACGAGTCCTCCTACACCCTCAACGTCGTCGACACCGACGCCCATGATCCTTTCTTCATCCTTTTCTGCTCCATCCCTATCCTCTAGCTCCTGCTCCTCATGTGTTTCCTCTTATTCCTCACAAACTCGTCCTTAGATTCATCTGGCGCCGATGATGAGCTGTTCATGGCGGACTACGAGTGTATATATATAGAAGACATCGATGAAGCAGCCAGCTATATAATGCTGCTGAGAGTTGAAGCGAATTGAACGATGTAATGTTGTGACTTGAGAAGCTTTTCTCCCGATTTCATCCTATACATATGAGACTAGTCTGCTTTCTTATGCAATTCCATCACTTGGGAAAGTGGAACAAGAATATATATCCAGCCTATATATGAGGAATAAATAAATGTATTCCATTTTTGCCTTTTCTTATGGGAATCTGTGTTAGTTTTCAACTCCACAACTTGGAGCATATATAGATCAAACGTTTTTTTTCAATGTTTTTGTCTTATAAATATGGATTATCGTGTTAATTAAGACCACGCGTCTTATTATTATGTCATCCAACACACACACACACCTGCGTAGCGCTATTTATAATTAATTACAAGCATCTACTTTCGAGGCTTTCCGATGTCATATTTTCGAGAGGGAGAGGCACGCATCATTGTGTGCATCAAATGGTCCTCCGAAGTGTGTGTGTGTGTATTCTTCTTCGAGTAGCTTTTTGACCATGATTTGATATCCCGCGGCCCCTAACAAAAATTACTTATATCCTGGTATAAATTAAACCCCAACATAAAGCAAAACCAAAAAATCAGCAAATATCAATTAGAAGGGGCCGGTTACCTACGTTGTGCATTAATTTAGGATGAGGGTCTGCAATATAATTCTCTCTATAACACAACTGGAGAAAACAAGTACGTACGTACGTACCAGTAGATGAAATGGAGGGGCGTGGTTAATTTTCAGCGTTGATGATCAAAAGTGGGTGCCTTGACGATGAAATGTCACAAATAATTATAATGGGAGAATAGGTTATATATGAGAGAGAAAAGGTGGTTTTACGGGCTTCATTAAGGTTAAGTATGTATGTGTAATTAGTTTGCATGGTAGGTAGTGAAAATATATGCTTTTATTTGGATTGGTAAAGGAGCATGAATATGAGCCACATATAAGGCACGCATGAGGATGGACCAGAGCTCAGCTCAGACGTAAACTACAAGTTGGTCTTTAATTTATATATATATATATATATATATATATGGACGCATGTCCCTTATATTCTTGAGGGATCTCTCTCGCCGTACGCGACTGCCAAATCCAACGTCATTCCACATTTGATCAGTCAAAATCAAATTTCAATTGACCCACGGCTCTACTTCGACTCCTATATACGCTCTTCTAGACATGTAATTCTTCATATACTTCACTACCTCAAACTATAATCTTTTCTGGTCAAAGTGAATATCGCAGGTTCACCCCTCAAGTCTCTATCTCCAACAACTTTCAACTTGCGTTTTCATCACCTCGTAACAATCCCAGATTTTCTTCACTTTCATTAAAATTACCTCAGCGTTTCTTTATTTTTAAACATTTCATTTAACTTAATATGCATATGTGCTCCTTCATATGCATATAAAGAAACTCTCACTCATGAATTCGAAACATTTTTGTTATTGTTTGATGATATCATCAAAATTCTTGCATATATATATTTATACTAGGGATAGGGATATTACTCTTGTCTCGTATATAAGGCATGAGAGAAAAGAGCGAGGTGGTTCAAATCATAACTCATCGCGCCATCCAAATGTCTCAAGTATTAAATTTCTGTTCCAGTAATGGCCTCGATAACTACTGTGCTATTGCTACCTCCGGTTCATTTGATTTCTTTTTTGTGGAGAAATTAAAGAAGTTAATTATATTACTTTATTAAAGCATTTGTATTTATCCTCTTTTATATCAAATTAATTTATGTGACTTGTAAATTGATATATAATTAAAAGATACACAACATTAATTAACTTATTTAGTTTTCTTAATCTTTCTAAAAAAGTCAATTGGGTGAGGTAGTATTAATTTTAGAATTTAAAATAAGAGAGACAAATTACTCAATATATAATTTAACTAAGGAGCGTGATTTAGTGGTAACATTTTATTCATTAAATTGGGGACATTTCTGGGGAAAATATTAATTTGTAAGAAATTTAATTAATGGGGTTTAACTGCACGTTTTAAATATTTTTTTCTTAATCTTGATAAAAGTAGCTAGGGAATGTATATATATAATGGCTAGAAGGAGTATGGTTTTGTGTGTTTATGATGAGACCACTCTGCACGTTTTAATTTGTATTAGTTATTATATATTTAATGTAGAAGTACAAGAGATGGTTTAATATGATATCTTTTAGAAAAGGACATTTGACAAATTGGTGTCATCTTCCTTAGCAAAGAAACTGAATAGTTCTCCCTCCCACTTGGCCCATCCCCAAAGCCCTTCTTCAAATTAAATTAATATATATACACACACACTTACAAATATTGCTGCTAACATGTTATATATTGACGGTTGTGTTATATATAATTTACATATCCATTACACTCTTCAGCCGGAGAGGGTATTTGTAGAAACATGGATACATGCGTACATACTCATAGCTGGGCTTCACAATGCGTACATATACACCGCTGCTTAATCAGGTTAGCTTAGTATGCTGGATTTAAATATATGTTCCTATCATGTGAGAGTGAAGTTCACATCTTGTAAGTCACATCTTTAAAAAAATCAGATTGTTGCAGCTATTGCATGAGTTATTAATTATTAGACTTCATAATTATTAGACAGTTCACATCTTGTAAGTCACAAATATTAATTATTAATAAGCAAAAAATTGCACCCAAGTTTTGGCAGAAAAGCATTGGAATTGATTTAGGAAGATATATGATGTGCAATAGAAACAACCCTTTTTTCATTGATGAAATCAAACACAATTTTGCGATACTTCATAGAATAAGGGGGGGAAATAAAAAGCAGTAAAAAATAATTGATTTGCAAAAATTGAAAGTTGAATAAGGACATTTTGCAATAGCTTACATCAAATAAGGAGTACACTTTCAAGTTAGAAATCAACTTGTAAGGTCCCCAACATGAGCAGTCATATTACATTAGCTATTACTAAACCATTGTTAGTCTTTTAACTTAATATGTAAGCATGGGTGGTTAATGTTAATAATCTTCATCTTAAATTTTAAAAACATACTAAAACTTTAAATTGCTTCTAATGCACATCAACAATTTTTAGGCTTGTAGGGAGGGGCTCGGGGCTCAATTTTCATTGGATTGATTAGTGCTGAAAAGGCTACCTACATAGCTGTAGGTGTGAAGTTCATATCAAAAGGTTTATTTCAAGATGTTTTTTCAGTATGGTGAGGTTTAATAACCGCCAGGTATAGATATCAAGGTGACGGTTTGAGTTTGAATTCTGTGATACTGGCATGAACCCATTAGTTTGTTTGGTGCATAAACGTGCTGCAAAGGTATGCCTGTTGGACTATTACTTTCACCATTAGTGTTCTTTCAAAATGGTAATTTTTAATCCCAGAATTCCCAAAATTGTGCAAGTTACTGTTGTTGTGCTTATAAATACCTACGCATTTAATGTTGGATTAATCACAACAGTGATCCATTCTTAAAGCATATAGAGTTTCCCATAGTCTGTTAGTCTGTTTGTAATGGCCCTATGCAAAATGTCAATGCTCAAGGACCTTAATGACTCCACCGATAGGTGGAAGGTTGTAGTTAGGGTCATTAGGAGATGGAATGTGTACCAGAAGGACCACCCAAATGACCTCTTTTGCATCTCAATGATGCTGGTGGATGCAGAAGGAAGCAGAATTCAGGCTTCCATCCACAACAAGGGTCTGTTCTCCCTATTTGATGACAAGTTGTGTGAAGGAAGTGTTTATTTTATGGCCAACTTTAGTGTATCTGAGAACAACAAGGAGTATAGGGCTACTAACCACCCATTCAAAATTTCAGTCGGTGTTCAAACATATGTAACTGGGTCAAATGCAAATATACCAGAGTACTCTTATATGTTTCTCCCAATTGCTGATATAGTTGAAGTTACCCAGAAAAGCAGTGTTGATTATCTGATTGGTAATTTTGTTAAAGTGTTAGCTCGTATGTTTTTACAGATTCTTTCATCTGGCTAAAATCTGTATGTCATTCTGATTTGCGTTTGTTGTTTTGCAGATGTGATTGGATTTGTAACTTCTGTAGGTGCACTTGAAGAATATCGTTCAAACAATGAGATTAAGAACAAGTTGCGGTTGACAATAGCTGATGAGATGTGTGTATGACTTTGATTTTGTAAACAGATTATTAGCTTAGTGTGTAATGTTTTTCTGTTGTTGATTATTAACATATTCTGGGCTGTTTTTAATGTTTTACAGGGGGATCAGTGTACCATGCGTTTTATTTGATGAATGTGCTGTTAATGTGTGCATGAATGACTTTATTAGGATGGAGGCACCTGTTGTGATTCTCATTCAGCTATGTAGGATTGGTTTTGATGAAGATGGTAAGGAGATAGTGCACAGCTTACTTGCTGGAATTATAAGGGACCACATGAATTGTTTAGTTTACAAACATTGAATATTATTGTGGTTTTTTTCAGGCACTCCCGAGGTTTGCAGCTCATTCAATGCCACTAAAGTGGCATTCAACTTGAAGTTCCCTGAAGTGAAGAACTTCATTGAGAGGTAATTTTTTTAAGATTATTGTTGTTATATTTCTAGATTCTAGATATACATTTAATTTGTTAATTGTTAATATTTTTTCTGTTTCATGTTTCCTATTAGTGCTAAAACGCTGCCATCACCCACTATTAGTACCATATCAGCAACTGCACCAAGCCAATATTCAACTGTTTCTGCAAGTAGCCTGATTCGCAGCCACCCTGTGATCAGCATTGCTGAGATAGCTGATAAACATGGGGTAGGTGTCACTACAAAACTAGGAATTACTAGGTAAAATGTGAACAAAGCATAAACATGTCTGATATTTTCATCTCCATATTGCAGGACGACTACTTCCTAATAGAGTGTCTAATCATCAAAGTTGACACAAGGCATGGTTGGTACTATGAAGGCTGTGATAGGTGTGGCAGCAAGCCAAAAGTTGCTGCAGGGAAGGTATCTTGCACTACCAACATGTGCAAGGGGAAGAGGATTGTTGTGGAGCCAAAGTGTGTTCTAAATGTTTTGAATTTTATTTTTATTGTTTTTAAATCTGAGTCCAGTATATAAGATTTACCTAATATGTTCCATATAGGTTGAAAGTGCACTACACTGTGGAAGATGCTACTGGCAGGGCTACTGTGGTGTTTTTTGACAAGCTTGCTGTGCAGTTGTTTGGGAAGAAGGGCTCGGAGCTGAAACTCCAGCTTGAAAAGGTTGGGACTCGGATGTAATGTGTTATTTTACTAATATTTATGTGGCCAATACAAGCTAATAATAGTTCTGCCTATACACAGCAGTTAATTTATGTGGGAGTTGCAATTGACAGTTTTCACATGTATTAGGAGGGTCGTGGCTATGATTTCCCTGATGAACTTGATATATTGGTTGGGAAGAGGCTGCTAATCAAGTTGAAGCTTAACCAGTACAATAAAGACTACCCGAATTCTAGCATATCAGTGTCATCATACACTGAGATGGCTGACCTTATGTCTGAATTTGATCAGGTAAACAGTCTATTAAAAAAATTACTGTACAGAATTTAAATAAAGCTAGGAGTTTTCTGGACTCATTAGTTAATAAGTGATCATTCATTTCTGTTTATTGAAGGCTGCTGCTGTGGATGCAGATGTGGAAGAGGAGGTAACTTTTTTAGATCAGATATTTTACGCTGATAGTTCTTCTTACTTATATAACTTTTATGAACTTCAATCTTTAAATTAACTCCAATTTGTTAAAACACATATCAGGTCCCTGTACTTACTATGGTTCCTGATGACACTGTTGAAGACACTACCCAGATTGATTCAGCTGCCATAATCTCATATGACATTCAGCAGGAAAGCAGTGGATTAGATGATCTGCCTATATCTACCCTGATGAGCAATGCCCTTTCTAAAGGGAAAAGGAAGGGTTGTGGGAAGAAGCCTACTATACCAAAGGAAAAATTGGTGATTGAAGAGAAATCTTCACCAATCAAGACCTATGTGAAGCCGATGAAGCTTATAAAGCAGGAGAAGAATTGAGGGTAGTTGGCTTGCGATGTTGTGTGTCAGGCAGTTAATTTCTTAGGGTCTTTTGTTGTTTGTGTTGATTATGCTAGGACGTAGTTCTGAAGACTGTGGCAGTACTACTAAGTTTATGAATGTTGTATAATTTACTTTTTGTCTACGTATGCTATGCTAGGTTCTTGATCTATCTGGTTTGTACTGTTTTGTGTTTGCTGCCTTTACTGGGGTGGTTTGGTGTTTGACAGAAGCACTTGCTGTAAGGAATGCGTTAGTAATGGTATGAATATGATGTTATGTGTCTATTATTTATGTATGGGAAATTTACTTAGTCTTAAATATTTACCACCATCCTGTCAATTCCATATAGTAAATAATTCTATTAATGTGAGCAACATATATATATATATATATATATATAAGATTGTATCGTTCAATCACAATCTCGCCATTATATATATATATATATATAACACTGGATCAAGCTAGAGAATTAAATTACCATATAATATAATTCAAGAGGCTTTATATATATATATATAACACTGGATCAAGCTAGAGAATTAAATTACCATTTCTATGGCAAATGAGACTTTATTAAACTAGCTTGGCATTAACGGAGATAAAAAATTATATAATTAGTCGTTTAATATTATTACGTTCAAATATAAATATATATATAGAGAGAGAGAGAAAGTTCACAAGCAACTCACCTCAGGAAGGCTCGCTACAAACGGAAGGGGAACCCATCCTTCACCGACCATATGTTATCAGAAGTTTACATCATTAACCAGATTATCAAAGCTACAAGTGACAAATTACAAAATTTAAAACAATTAAAATAAGAAAAAAACGAGACAGAAAGCAAGCATCTGCTTAAATTGAAGACATTACCTGAAATAGTACTCAATCTATTAATGAGTCTCAGCAAGATCTGGAGCTAAATCATTTACCACTGGATAATACGAAATTGAAAAAATATATATAGCAGTTAGAATTAGTATATAAGTAAATATCAAGCAAAAGCACGTATTTGATGGATACTAGAAAATTCAAATTACACATGAAGGCACATGTACCCACGTACGAACCTCCATAAGGTAGGTAGCCTGAATTGGACATGCTGCACTGTCAATGATTCCTGGAAAGAAATAGAAATATATTACATCAAATACCGATGACATTTGTGCCAAAATCGAGGATTAGCTAATCGTGCCTTGATATTTGCATTTTGGGTGCAATATATGATGTACAAATGGATGCATTAGTATAATGGATCAGTCTACGTGACAACTTTGCTTAGCTAAGATTTTTTGGTGAATCTTTTAAGTACTTTTTTTGGTTAAAATAAAAACTGAAGTATGTTGTAGATTAGATTAGTTTGATGTGATGTAGATTTATGATTTGACTACCCTGTTTGTTTGTGAGATATCTGTTGTATAATACTATGTCTTTATTGCATGCGAGATTAATAAAGGAGTTTATAAATGAAGGGTCAACATTATTACAAGCTTCTCAGTTAGGATGGACAATAGGGTTTAGTGTCCGTTATCAAAAGGCAAGGAGTGTTGGTGGTGTGTGCAGCTCTTCATTTGCTGATAGCATTAATGAGATGAAGAGGAAATCTAACTACCCCCCTTCTCTCCCTCAGCCAAGTCAGTCAGGTCCTGCATCAGGGAATGAAGGTCTATTGTGTTCTGGGCAATTGTTAGGTAAGTTTTATTGGTGTATTTAAAAATGTTGACTGATGGATTGGTTGAAACACAAGTGTTCTATTATGTTTTATCAGTATAATCATAGTAATTTTAGTATCTAAGTGACATTTTTGAATCTTTATATGTGCATATATACTTCAAAGTTGAATCAAACCGTCAATACCAAACAATGAATGAGGTTAGTAGAAGTGGACCTAGCTCATCTAGCCGATGTTACAAACGCATGATGCATTCAGAAGCAACATCTTCAGTTACTGAAGTTGTTGGATTGAACCGTAAGCATAGAGGACGTTCTGCGTTAAAGGACATAACTAACATTGCCACGAATTTGGAGGCAAAGTTCAGCTCCTACACATCACCTGGTTAGTTGCAATACAAATAAGTTATGTGCTGTACTCAAATATGGCAGTAATAATGATGGTCTGAATTGTGCAGGGGAGCTGGACTTTAGGAATAGTGTTATTAAGCGACGTAGTGCCCGTTATCGTGCCTTTGAGAATTTTGACGAAAATATTGTAAGCATCTCAAGTCAAAGTCATTGTGGCTCAGAATATGGATCTGTTGATGTAGATGGTTCCATGAAAACAAAGGAACTCAAGCATGTTGATTTTCTAGATATTGGTATAGAAGGAAGTCAACTAAGTGGTAATAATTGAGTAGTTTTGGAACACTTTTTCTTTTTGGCTTAATGAATTTTAATGTTTATTTTACTTTATTAAAATAGGTTTGTTTTTTCAGTTGCTGTTGTAATTATTTTCAATTTTAAGCAATAACAAACGTCTTTTCATAAACATCCCACCATCCATAATGTGTGGGATCAATTTCAGGTTCTGGAGGATTAGAGTGTACTAATGGGGACCTAAGCAATGCAAGTAATCATGTTTCTGGAGATGTATATTGTAATGGTGGAATGGATCCAGCACAATCATTGTCAGGACAAGAAGATTATAATGGTATTAATTTTTCTTTTCCTGTTACACAATTATATAGATGGCGTGATGTAGTTGGTACGAATTGTCTATGATTACTACTCCATATGAGACATTAGAGAGAATTTATAGTATTTGTCAGAAATCATAGGTATGTGACTGTGGTTTTAGGTGTAGGCAATAGAAAGAGATTGATTTAAAGAACAGACAGGGAGTGAAGTAAAGAGAAGACAGGAACACTGAAATAAAGAGAGAGCGATAATAGTACAATTGGGTAGATATATTCGTGGTCTTGCTCCAAAGCATGCCCTAGCTAGATTTAAAATTTTTTTGCCAATATCATTAATATAAACAGATGAAAATTAGGATGAAAATTAGGATTGTCAGTTTCTGAGTATCTAATATAAACAGATGAGTTCATATAACACATTTAGAGTTCATATACCACTCAAGGACAAAACTAACACATTTAGAGTTCATATACCCCTCACAGATGCAATTCAAGTTCATCACTCACACTTTATGAACTGAACAGACGCAATTCATGCGAGAAAGGTATTAAGCATTTCACAAAACTTAGTTAAGATGATAAGATTGTGATGCAATGGTAAGACTTTAATCAAAATCCAAATGTTTTTTATTCAATACATTAAGCAACAAGTTAGATGACATATAAATAAGCATGAACCAAATAAATCCTCACCTCTACAGTCTTTCCATTTGAAACTGAGACAATGTCTCCAGGCCTCATGCCAGTTCCACTTATCATATTCTCACAAGCAGCAACTACAAAATGAACCTGCACATGAAAGTGTGTAAACATTCAAATTCTAGAAAAATATGAATACATTAGATCAACTATGAAAATTTGAACACTGAGACACAACTTTTCTGCAATATTTGCCTCCAAAGGCTAAGCATAGAAAAAAGATTTAAAAGAGCAAACTACACATTAATCAATAAATTTGCAAGATATTCTTTGCATTAGAAAAGTCAAGGATAACGAAGTAAACAACTGACCTCTACTCCAAGAGGTTTGATCTGACCCAGTGCTTTTGCAGCACCTAAAACTGCAGCTGAACCACCCATGTCAGTTTTAATGGTTTCAATTGAACTGCCTGCTGTCTTGATGTTGTAGCCACCACTGATAATTTGCAGATAAAATAATTAAAGATGATAAAAAGAAGAAATAAAATGAAGACAATTTACACTTAAACAGCAAAAGAAAACACGCATGTAAAATCCCATGCCAAAAATTTTCAGAAAAATGGATACAATATCTTGGGTCATAATTTGGCAGGGGAAAATTAAGAATAATCTCCCCTAACATTTTGCAGATAAAATAATTAAAGATGATAAAAAGAAGAAACAAGATGTGAGAATTTACAATTAAACAGCAAAAGAAAACTCGCGTGTAAAATACCATGCAAAAAATTTCCAGGTGAATGGATGTAATATCTTGGGTCATAATTTAGGAAGAGGTTTGATCTGACCCAGTGCTTTTGCAGCACCTAAAACTGCAGCTGAACCACCCATGTCAGTTTTCATGGTCTAGACCATCAGGAAAATATTTGCTAGAGTCCATCAGGAAAATGTATTTTTCTCTATGATAGAGAGGCACATAAACAGATAACATAAAATAAAATTGGACTGGATTAGCAGGGCTCTATTTTATAATTAGATACACTTTTGCCCATTACAGCAATATAAAATTTTAACCTTGCAGGTCAGAATGCTGCAACCGCCCTCTTCTCTCTCAATTCTTTTTATCTTTCCAATTCTATGCATCACTAGCAGTTAAGTCCTGCTAACTATATGTTGGCTAGCCTTTAAAATTCAAAGAGTAATTCCACTGTTTACAGACAAGAAGTTAAATAAAAAACCTAGAACACACAACAAATATGCCTCAATTTGAAGAATGACACTGTCCCAAGACAACTAACTACATTCTTAGGTCTTTTAAGTTTGAATAAAATACCCTCTTAATCAACCTACAGGCCTATTTTTAGATGCTATTACTAGATTATCCTCACCTGATATAAGTCAGAGGCACACTCATCATAAATAGCAACCCAGTCCCTTTTTGCCCTGTCTGATTTTGGATCGACCTTTTGAAGATATTCAGCAATAACCTGGAGAAAAAATAGGCTTAAGTATCAGCGTTTGACACATGGGTGTGGGTACATAATCTTCACAATAAAGGTAGGGTCACCAATTCTATAGTACCCATGCAGACATCTGAGTATGAAATTGGCAATGAAGACGAAAGAAATTTTCACCCAAAACACACACACACACACACACAGAGACTTTAAAATATGGACAATATAAGAACAATTCGGCTCTGCTCATCATCCAAACTTATAATCCTCGCATAGCAGTTCGGCATGCACTGAAGCAAACCAGAGTAAACATTAGTATCTTCTTTTCTTTTCTTTTTTAATTCTCCTTTCTTGCATAATACTATATCAGATTCAGTAAGCAGCATAACGCAGGCTAGGTTCAGATTAGGAGACTCAATTGTTCTCATATCAAGACTACAGTCTCCTTTGAATTGTTGAGCAACATGTTGGATATTGTGCAAAAAGTAAGAAGAAACAAAACAAAATCTAAGAAAAGGAATATGCAAGGCATTGCAGAATCCAGTAAAACTTACAGAATGGTTTATCAAGCGTGTTATGTTGCCCTTATCTGTTGCATCAATTACCACTTCATCGCTGATCTTGAATAGCTGCATAAACAGACAAAAAGATCACAAATGGAACCATAGCTTGACTTTAAAATACATTTCACTGTATGATGGGGTAAAGATGCAACGTGGCAGCACAGAACAGAGTATCAAAAGTAAAATCTAAAACAAGGGGCTTACATAACAATCTTTGCCTTCTGACCGGTACTTTGCTTCCCTTAAATCAACTATGCTCCGCCTTACCTGCTCACCACAATACTCAGCAACCTGCAGACAGACATAACTAACATAAACATAATGTCCTCAACAGAATCTACAGGCATGTAATAATCTTACACATATTTGGTGACAATCTTAGCATAGTGACTAACCATCTCTCCTTCTTCTATATCTCGACGAGCAAAGAGGCCCCACCCATGTATACCAGATTTTCCAAAGCAAACTTGATGCTTTATAGTGTTCTGAAACCCAAAGCATTAAAATAAAAAACAAGAAAAATGATATTAAGAAAGGACTTAAAATTATAGATTAGATAATAAAATTTAGTATGTTTTACCTGCAAATGATAAAGGCGTTCCTTGAGCGAAAGAAATACATCAGAATGTTCAACGTCCTATCATAAAACAAGGAAAGATATTGTCTTTATTATTCATACAATACAGCCACAAATCAACAAAACTAGATTAACTACTTCAATAATAATAACAAGATACAAGTTATCAGTAATTTTTATTATATACCCAGAAAAAATTATAACCTCAGCCTTAAAATCTGCCCAGAACACAAAAGGGCATGTTTAATTGCAAAATGATCACTTGATTTCTAAGTCCTGGCTAAAACAGAATGAGGCTTGGTTTAAAAACATTTAATTACCTGTCAAAGGTCAAACCTTTCCCAACTAAAGCCAACTTGACTTTGACATTTCCTCCAGGAGGTTTATAACAAAGATGGATGAAATGAGGAACTTGACTTTGTTATTTTATTGTAAATTCTTGATTGTATATATTACCCCATGCACCTGACATAAATTACTGATAACCAACTTCCTCCTAACTAGAATGTCTGATTTTTAGGGGAACATACCGAAACCATTCGGTGCCTCATGCGAGCTGCAAGCTTTACCTGATATCATTTCAAAATATATCTAAACTTTAGATTGCTCAGTGATGATGTGTATTTCCTCACTTTATAAACATCAATACAGTTCTGGGGAATGAAGAAAATGATTTAAACTTTGATAAGTTCATGTACAACACGGGGACACATATAAAAAACAAGCTAGAGGCATGCCTCAATAGATACCATCACAGCCCTACGGTAAAAGAGCAATTTTTTTTTAAATATTTAAGAAACAATGGATAGCAAAATCAAGAACATACACAATGAATATGTGAAAAAGGTAAACATTTTATAATTGGACAAGATTCGGTTGATGATAACAAAACAATTACAAAGAAACAACAGAGGTAAAGACGAACCAGAGGTAAAGACGAAAAAATGGAATATGTCGATATGATCGTCTTTGCCGTTCGCGGGTCCCAACTCTTCCCGGACAGAAATCAGTAGCCCCAATACCTTCGGTTTCCTGCTCTCTGCATCGTCGGCGTCTTCTGTGTCCATCACTGTGTCCTTTCTGTTCAAGCTGAAGCATATAGATTGGAAAACCTAATTTATTGACGGAGTCTATGTGAAGGTGGATAAAGTCAGTGCACTGTGCACCATTCAGAAAGAAGACCGAGATTGGTAAAAGAAAATGAAGGGAGGCGTGAAAGTGGATGCGGGTTTTAAAAAAACCGTACAGACGAGGAATTGGGAGGTGGATTTTAAAAAATGAAGGGATGTGGGTTTTCCAATCTAGATGAGAAGCTCCATGGATGAACCTTCTGGGCAGATGAGGAATTGGGAGGACGGACCTCCATGTATGGTGATGAATTGCCAAATTAGGGTATGGATCTTTGTCTGGGCAGAAGAGGAATTGGGTGAATGCCAATTATAGTGTCAGATCGGGATTGAGGAGTGGGTGTCGGTGAGAGGTGTCCAAGCTTTGTTTTGGCAGCTGGAGAGGTGACTAAGCAAGGTAGATGATAAAACGAGCAAGAGTGATGCACGGGGCACTGAAAGTGAAAAGTAATAAATAAATAAATAAATGTGTGGATTTTTTATTTTTATTTATTCTTGATGTGAGAATCATATGTATTTTTTTTTTTTTTTGGTTATGGCATTTAATTTCCTGGTCAAAAGTTTATCTATGGAATTTTTTGAATAGAAATTTTCTTGCTTTTATTTAGAATAAATAATTGATAGCCTTATATTTGTTTTTGGAGTTGGATAGTAGAGTTATTTTTTTTGGAAAGAGTGGTACCATTTTTTTAAACAAAATTATTTGGTTATTTTTGCCCTCATGAAAATCACAATTTGGCGGATTTACCATTATGAAGGGAGGTTAAAAGTAGGTGAGTTGATGTATCTTGTGTTGTTAATTAATGTGTGTAAGTTTAATCCTTTGTATATGATGACTTTTATGTTTGGTTATGATTGCAGTCCCTGCTGAGGTTCGTTACAAAGAAATATATTTTGAATATAATGCCAATCCAAATGTCGAGAATGGAGATAGTGGTAATGAGTCTGAATCTCCCGAAGGTTAGGTTTAGTCTGTAGAGATTTGTCACAAGTATTTTGTCTTCAGTGTGTGACATATTTTTATTTATAGGTGCGTGCATTGGTGGTTTTGATTTATTGGATGACAACAACGAAGTTACGTTGGAGGCAATGCATGTTAAGAGAAACGAAGTACATGGTTAGTGGTAAATGGTTGATTTGTTCATGAGGTTGTGTTTATTTTTTCATTAATTTATTTTGGTTTGTCTATTTTTGAAGGCTATATTGACGAAGGAGATGCGACATATCATTGCCAATCATGTGGTGCTAGGTTATGGTTCAATGAAAAAGTTGGAAATTCAAGTTCATTGAATGCTCCATCATTTTCAATATGTTGCCTTAAAGGTAAAGTTCAGTTGCCATTGATGACAGCTCCGCCAAGTGAACTACATAGCTTATTCTTTGACAAAGGAAAACCTGAATCTAAGAATTTCCATGAAAACATAAGGTCATATAACAATATGTTCTCATTTACTTCTATGGGTGGGAAGATTGATTATTCCAAGAATAGGGGCGGTGGTCCATACACCTTTGTTCTATCTGGGATGAATTACCATAAGATTGGGAGTCTTCTACCTCCTGAAGGTCAGAAGCCAGTTTATTCTCAACTGTATATATATGACCCAGATAATGAAGTCCCAAATCGTATAGAAGCAGTGAGGTAGGGATGTGTCTATAATTACCATTCTTTAATTTGAAGGTGTTTTGTGTCTTTGTAGTTTTTTTTTAATTTGATATGTTTTGAGTCACTATTATTGTTGATAACTAAAGTGATGAGCATTACTGTGCTATTTTTTGTTTAACAGCAAGCATTTGAAGGAATCTAGCATTAACACTGAGATAGTTGCACAGATTAAAAAGGTTCTTGATGAGGTTAATCCGTTTGTCAAACAGTTTCGTGTGGCATCATCGATGATACGAGAGGCTCAAAACCATGACATTAAAATTTGCCTTATAAGTAGTAGGCAGCAGGATGGTCGTGTGTACAACTTGCCAACTGTTTCTGAAGTTGCAGCACTTATTATAGGCGATATTGACATGAATTTTGGCAGACGAGACGTCATTGTGCATGAGTTGTCAGGGTCACCACAACGTATTGATGAACTCCATCCATCTTATCTACCCCTGCAATACCCAATTTTGTTCCCTAAAGGTGAAGATGGGTATAGAGAGGACATTGAGCACCGTGAGGAGACGCTAAGTTCAACAAAGAAAAAGAAGAGGCTTAGTTTAAGGGAATATTTTGCTTATCGGTTGATGTCAAGAGATGGCGAGGTATCTACCATCTTAAAGGCTGGAAAATTGATGCATCAGTTCATAGTTGATGGGTATACGATGGTTGAGTCACAAAGGCTATTATGGGTTAGGACGCACCAGAAGGAATTGAGGGCAGACTTGTATCAAGGGTTGACTGATGCCTTCATGAGTGGAGAAAGGAATGCATCTTCTATTGGCAAGCGTATTGTATTGCCATCTTCTTTCACAGGCGGTGCCCGTTACATGATGCAAAACTACATGGATGCTATGGCTATTTGTGGTCATTTTGGGTACCCAAGCATCTTTGTCACATTCACATGCAATCCTGCATGGCCTGAAGTTGTTCGTGAGTGTATAGCAGATCCATCTTCTGCAGCTAATAGGCCAGACATTTTGTCTAGGGTTTTCAATATGAAACTGAAGGCTTTAATGGCTACGATTAAGAAGAAACGCATTTTTGGCAAGGTTTTAGCAGGTACGATGCGATATTTAGTAGTACTTTTTTGTATATATTTACTTTTCTACTCAATTTGTCTGGTTGACATTGATTGTACACAATTTGTATTCGCAGATGTTTACACTATAGAATTCCAAAAAAGGGGCCTTCCACATGCACATATTCTTTTGTGGGTTGATGCTCGTGAGCGTTTCAAGGATCCGTCGGAGATTGATAAGATCATTTCTGCTGAAATCCCTGATGAGAAGTCATTTCCTAGATTGCATGATTTGGTACGAAGATTTATGATTCATGGTCCTTGTGGTCACTTGAAACCTAAGGCGCCATGTATGAAAGATAAGATGTGTAGTAAGCATTTTCCTAAGAAATTTGTTGAAAATACAACTGTTGATGAGGACGGTTATCCAACGTATAGAAGAAAGGATGATGGGAGAACAATTAAAGTGAAAGGTGTCCCATTAGATAATAGATTTGTTGTGCCATACAACACTGTGTTGTTGTCGATGTTTGAAGCCCATATCAATGTTGAGAAATGCAATCAATCGTCTGCAATTAAATACCTATTCAAGTATATAAGCAAGGGTAATGATAGGATTGTTGCTTCAATGTTTGATAATACTGACAGTGGGAGACGTGAAAAGCCAGTCGATGAGATCTTACAGTATTACAACTTCAGGTATATTTCTGCATGTGAAGCTGCATGGCGTATATTTTCTTTTGATATATACCATCGGTACCCTGCTGTTGAACGTTTGAGCTTCCACTTACCAAATCAACAATATGTTGTTTATACTAACAATGAGGATGTTGGAGAGTTGCTTGAGAAGCCAAGGGTATGTGAGTCAATGTTTCTTGCATGGATGCAGATGAATGATGGTGATGATGAATTTGCAAGGACGCTTACATATAATGAGTTCCCACAACACTATGTATACCAGCGTAGTAAACGATCATGGAAATGCAGGGAGAAGGGGTTTGTTATTGGGAGGTTAATTAACTCATACGGCACCTTCATCTGGGGAATTGTATTTCCTTCGCATTCTTCTCAATAAGGTCAGAGGACCCAAATCATTTGAGGACATTAGAACTGTGAATGGTGTTGTTTACCCAACGTTCAGGGAAGCATGTTATGCAATGGGATTACTGGATGATGATAATGAGTATATTTCTGCCATCAAGGAGGCTTCTGTTTGGGCGTCCGGGGTAGCATTACGTAGGATGTTTGTTAGTATGCTTTTGTGTTCCTGCTTGAGCCGTCCGGACTTGGTTTGGAAAGAGACTTCTAAAATTTTGTATGAAGATATGCTATACATTCCTCGAGTCAATCCTTTAGCAGAAAGTAAGTATTTCATGTACATTTTTCTATGAACATTTAGATGTGTTGCATTTTTCACATGTCACGTTGACCATTATTTATTGTATAGGTGTCGTAATATCTGAGAGTGAAAAGGAACATGCTGCCTTGAGGGAGATTGAAACGTTACTTGAAGAGAACGGGAGGAGTTTGGAAGACTATCCGTCTCTTCCGTGTCCACCTTCATCCTCTTCGATTGATGTATCAAACAATCTAATTCTACAGGAGTTAAGTTATGATCGTTGTTATTTGCATGTTGAGTCAGAGAGGCTTCGTCAAGCACTCAATGATGAGCAAAAACACATATTTGAAGTGGTTATGGCTTCATTGGATTCTACATCGGGGGCATTTTTCTTTGTATATGGGTACGGAGGTACAGGCAAGACATTCCTATGGAATGCATTGATTGCTACTATTCGTGCCAGGGGAGAGATAGTTATTCCTGTTGCGTCAAGTGGGATTGCTGCAACATTGTTACCTGCTGGTCGAACTGCCCACTCGAGGTTTGCAATCCCGATTCAGGTTAGAACATATTTTGATTGAAAAAAACAACATAATCAATTATATTATTAAGTATTAGATCTTTAACATATTGGTGTGATCTAATTCAGGTAACAGAAGAATCTATTTGTAACATCAAGCAAAATTCACCATTATCAAATTTATTACAACAAACCAAACTGATAATTTGGGATGAAGCACCTATGGTCCAACGACATTGTATTGAGGCATTTGATCGCACTTTGAGGGATGTTATGCAATGCAACCGTCCGTTTGGTGGAAAGTGCATTTTGTTTGGTGGTGATTTTCGTCAAATCCTTCCTGTGATACCCAAAGGGACTCGTGCAGATATTGTTAATGCATGTATTAGTTCATCGTTTTTATGGGAGCATTGTAAAATATTTCAATTGACAAAAAACATGCGTTTGACATCATCGTCAAATGAACAGCAAGCCGAGGAGTTGAGGATGTTTTCTCAGTGGTTATTGGATGTTGGCGATGGCAAGTTGGGTTTGCCACACGACGGTGTTGCAGAAATTGATATACCAGAGAAATTATTAATCCGGCATTATGTAGATCCCATTGAAGCCATTGCATCGGCCACTTATCCAGATCTGTTGGATAATTTAGGCAACACTGATTATTTCAATGATAGGGCCATTCTAGCTCCTACAGTTGAGGTTGTCAATCAGGTGAATGAGTACATGTGTTCGTTGCTGCCTGGTGAGTCAGTTGACTATCTTAGCTGTGATTCTGTTTGCAAGACATATCAAGACCATGAAGGAGTTGAAGATCTCTATACTCCTGAGCTATTGAACAACATAAATTGCTCAGGGTTACCGGTACACAAGATCTCTCTAAAGGTTGGGACACCTATAATGTTGTTGAGGAACATTGATCAGGCAGCTGGACTATGTAATGGTACACGTTTACGTGTGACACAACTTGGTCAATCTGTCTTAGAGGCAGTGACGCTTAATGGGTCAAGACCTAACCAAAAGGTTTTAATTCATAGGATGGACATGAATCCTTCAGACAATCGTTTGCCAGTTCGAATGAAGAGGAGGCAGTTTCCTATATCGATTTCATTTGCGATGACCATCAACAAAAGCCAGGGGCAATCATTACGATGTGTGGGTATATATTTACCGAAGCCTGTTTTCACACATGGACAGTTGTATGTTACACTTTCAAGAGTTAGGAGTATGGGGGGCTTGAAGATTTTATTACATGATGATGGTATGGCATCAAAAAATGCAACAACTAATGTTGTGTATAAGGAGGTGTTTAGGAACCTGACATAACATAGTTAATGAGGGTGTATTAAGCACAAATGTTTAGGTTAGTTGCTTCATGGAATGTTGTTGTAATGAGGATGTCATGTATTTGAGGTGAACATATTTTGCGTACCCAGTTGGTTGTATGCTTGTATCTAAAGAAAATGCTTCCCGCGCATCGCGCGGGGGAGTAAATGCTAGTTTGTAGAAACATGGATACATGCGTACATACTCATAGCTGGGCTTCACAATGCGTACATATACACCGCTGCTTAATCAGGTTAGCTTAGTATGCTGGATTTAAATATATGTTCCTACTGTCAAAATTAAACAGATCATCGTTAATATAGGTAAAAGCTGGAAACAAACTGGCAATGAAGGTGGAAAGTAGAATATATATATATATATATATATATAGGGAAACAGGGGCATGTTAATTGGTATATGGAATAAGGTGGGGCCCCATCTGAAGAATGACGAATGCTCGAATATAGTGGGGGAAGCTGTCTACCCTTTATATATAAAGCCAAGTGAAACGCACTCTAGTTGGCGACTTCATCTCTCACCAACTTAACTACGCCTTAACACAACAAATCTAGTTAACTCCCTATACAATAATAAAATTCAATGACACCAGTATCGTTTATTCTTATGGTCAGAACAGCAATGGTTTGCTTCCATGCATATTTTTAGATATTTGTAAATTACCCGATTAATTATCTCTCACGCATTTAGCAGCGTTTACGTACAATTATCATATATATTGTGCTAATATCTTTTTTTGTTTTCATACAGTAGTGTGTGTGTGTGTATTGATATATCACACTCATGCGCCTAAATATTTAAATATAATAAAAATGTATTTAAACAAATCCAAATTATTTCGCCATGGTGCATGACTATCTGAGAATTATGGAGTTTGATGAATGAAAGCAACCAACAAAGTTTATGAGTTGCGAGGGTATTAATGTAGCGGCTCCTTCTTTGCTTCAGAGGCGAAAAAGAGACAGATCTAGCAATTATTTATATAAGGCTTTATTATATATATATATATATATATATATAAACATTCTTACACCACATTATGTAACCAGTTATGCATAATGGTGTAATTTTTTTTGGGGAGGACTAAAACATAGCCTGTCACATGCTTAAATTAAATTACACACATGGTCTCCAAATGAACTGAAGATCAAAGAAAATTATATTCATGTAACCATTTTTTTTTTTACCTGGGTATCCATGTAACGATTTAATTCTTATGGCGCACGTATAATATAATATCATCTAATAAAATAAATATTTTAATATATCAGTAAATTATAACATGTCACTTGCTTAAATTAAGTTAACATGCATAGTCTCCAAATTAAAACATAACATGTCACATGCTTAAATTAAATTAGCGTGTCACATGCTTAAATTCGATACTCAAATTATAGAAAAACAAGTCAAAGATGAGATGAAAGGTGCAGATGTACCCGTTCAACACAATGATTGGTAGGGTGAGTGGGTGTAGAGTGTAGGCCTGTTTACCTATCTGAATAAGTACTGCGACTTCCTTCAGAATATAAGTCCTTTTTAGTAATACCATGAGTAGTTTTTTTTTTTTTTTGACAACTATTGACCTGGCAATAGACATCACTGCATGTTTTACCATTACTATGCTTCGCTCTTACTTCTTAGTGAGAAATGTTGACTTGGTTAAAAACACAGAAAAATAAAAAAGAAAGAAAAAATCTCATATAAATACTCTCAAAATTCAAAAAACTCAAATTGACGATTCTAATATCACTAATCCCATGTCAGATCAGAGGTATCGATCATTTTGGAATTTGAAAATGTTGCAAATTATCACGCGGTCCCTCACTCACCAGACTCTTCTGCTTTGCCTTTTCACCCTCCCACTTCTGTCTCCTCATATCACCTTTCCCTGTCTCTTCTCATCTGCGCATTCAGTCTCCGATTGGAGATGGTTCCAATCTTCTCTCTTCTCTTTTCATTCAGCAGATATCCCAAGCGCTTGTGACTATCTAATGTTTCCAGTTTGTACATGCACAACACAGCTTGTGCGGCACCCTACCAAGAGAAGCAATCAGCATTAGGGAGTCAGCATCAAAATCTTGAAGAATATTCAATATGGATGGAAAACAACGCATTATGCAATGTAAGTTTCGAAATGCATCCCCTAACTTATAGAGCCAAACTATTACCCAGAGTTATATATATTTAAGAATAAATGAGTAACTATAATTGGACAAATTGAGGATGGCGGAGGCAATGCTCCTGGAACCACGGCCAATTACATAGGAATGCAATTCATCACGATATGTAAATACTATGAAGCAAGATGCCTCATGATATCTGGAATTTCAGGCAGTTCCAGACATTGGCGAAGTTGTCGACGGAGGTCTTCAGAGCTTCTAAGGCAATGGCGTCAACGGATGACAGAGGAAGCCGCTTTAGCGTCTGCTTGATGGGGCAAAGGTTGGATACTTCATGTCCTAGTAATCTCACTGTCAAGAAAGATTGGAACTGGAAGAATTAGATAGTATTTATTTATTGTTACTTGTAATTAGTTCAGAGACATTTGCAATTATTAACAAGTCCCAGCTTGGGACCTTCTGCCTATATATATACTATACAAAGGGCAGATTGTAAAGATATATTTTTCTGGTGGATCAATAATATGTGTTATTCCAGTTTCTTTTGGGCCTGTCTACTTCATCATGGTGCAAGAGCAAACGGTAGTTGGGTGACCCGATCCATCCACCCTTTCTTGGTAGTTTGTTCGCACATGCCTTCTCTTCTTGATTTTTACAATTCTGTTAGGAGAGCAGAGTTGATGTCGAGCGTGTGTCCCTCTCTCTTGCATAGCTCGCCAAATTAGGCCTCTATAATTACCGTTGTGCGTACTCATCACCTCCTTCTTAAGGTTATGGCAATCAATTTGTTGCCAAGAAGATTGCTCGTCGCCTCTCTCTTATGGTTTCCGGCACCAGTTTGCTGCCCAGAAAGATGGGACAATCCCTTTAATCACAACAACATGCTAATTCCGCCACCGTCCACCTTCGTTTGTGGTCGATCTTGCTCAAAAATCTTCGAGTTTGATGCTCTTCTACCACGATTCGTCACTTCTACTTTTGCTCGTGGCCGATTGATCTGTGTTCCTTCAAATACCACGATGATCACACCCATGTTCCCTTTAATCAATCACCACGATTTGTCATTTCCGCCACCATCCACCATTGCTCATGGCTAATTTCTCAGTCTTCCCTATTGCTGGGCTCTTGGACGAAGATTCCTATTTCTGATGCCATATTCTTGCAACACTCTTAAGCTCCGAGGATTCTGATTTTTTTGATTGGTTCTGGTTCTTGACTAAATGAATAGGTTCATGTTCTTCCTTATTTCTTCAAATCTCTTATTGCAAATTAGTCATTATCGGGCAGTAAGGTCTCTTAGTGTGGCACTGTTGTGGGTTATTCATCTTTTTCAATTTCCATTTAGCAGCCATTTTTTGATATTTTCAGTTGTCTCCTTTGGTTTTCGTTATGGCAGGAGAAGGTTAACAGAGTATTGACTTCCAACATCCTCTCCACCTACATCCTAGTGATACTCTTGTTGTGACAATGGTATCTTAGGTTCTTGTTGGCCCACAGAACTACGTTATTTGGAGTAGGGCTATGAAACTTGCTCTCCATGCCAAGAACAAATTGGGTTTTGTAGACATGACATGTTGTTGTGAAGATCAAAAGTCCAGCCACTAGAATCAGTGGGATAGATGCAATAGTGTTGTTTTGCCATGGCTTATTAACTCTGTAAATAAGGAAATTGCAAGCGGGTTGGTATTTTCTCAGAGTGCTTCCTTTGTCTAAATTGATTTAAGAGAAAGATTCAATGTGGTTGATGGTGCTAAGACATTTTCTCTATATCATCCAATTAACTCACTCGCTCAAGGGACTCTTAGTGTCTCTGCCTATTATACCAAGCTCAAGGAACTTTGGGACGAGCATGCTTCCTTAGTGCCTATCCCTAATTGTCAACGTAGCTCCTCAAAGGATTATGCCAAAGTTGTTTAAGAGCAACGATTGTTCTAATTTCTCGTGGGTTTAAATGAACAAATTCTATCAAGTGCACATCCAAATATTGTTGATGAATCCGTTGCCTTCATACAACCAAGCTTACTCAATGATTATTCAAGAAGAAACTCAGCAAAACCTTTCTTATGGGGTTCAAGGAAATCTCTCGGATTGAGTAATCATGATCTCTAATACGACATGAGGAGGTCATCGTCGTGGTAGGGATAAGGTAGGGGTCATTCCTAAGGAACATGTAGCCATTGTGGAAAAAAGGGCCATCAAAAGGAGACATACTACCAGCTGACCTGATTTCCACTAGGATTTTGGCCCTCTCAATTCAATAAGGAGAAAGAAGATCAAGCAAATCCCACTGTTAATGAATCAGCTCCTAAGGTGGGAGGAGAGCAAGATGCTCGTGGGTCTCAAGGTCAATTTTTCACCTTAGCACAATATAAACAAATTCTGGAGTTGCTTAAATAGGATTCTGACCCAAATGAAGCTTGTAAGCAGCCAATCCAGGTTTGCCTATTAACTCTAAATCTGAATGGATTTTAGATTCTGGAGCAAGTTGTCATATTGTTAGTAGGCTAACATATCTAGATAAATATAAACCATATTTAGGTGCACCAAAGTGGGTAAAAGTTTCTAGTGGGGAGCGAATTTGTATGACTCATATAGGAGAGGTTAAAATCACTGATTCTATACATTTGAGAAATGTTATTATACATGCTAAAGAATTTTGTTATAATTTGATCTCAATTGATAAACTCGCTCTAGACAGTATGTATGTGGTTTACTTTTTCCTTAATATGTGTGTGAGATGTAGGACATGTCTAATAAGATGATCAAAGGGATTGGTAAACTTACTAGAGAACTATATCTCTGAAAAGAGAAAATAAACTAAAATATGTCAACACTACTAATAGACATAGTTTTCTAAACACTAAGAAGGATTCTCTTTGGCACTATAGACTTGGGCATGCCCCTGTGAATGTTTTGAAACATTTGAAACATTTGAATCATTTGAGAATTAGTGGTTATATCTTTAATGATGATAAATATGAAATCTGTATTCAAGGAAAACAATCTTGATTGTCTTTTCAGTTTGGCTCCTCTAAGTGTCATTATTATTTTCAATTGGTGCATGCAGATATGTAAGGGCCCTATAGAACCCCTACACACCAAAGACATAGATATTTCCTTACATCAGTAGATGATTTTTCTTGTTCTACACGGGTTTTCTTGATGCCTTATGAATTGGAGGTTCCTAAATTGTTGAAAACATTTATTTCCTTATCGCTAATCACTTTTTTGTCATGATCAAGACCTTGAGAACTAAGAATGGTAAGAAGTTTGTAAATCAGGAGGTAAGACAATACCTTGATCAAAAGAGTATTATTTATCAAGCTTCTTGTCCTTTTACCCCTCAACAAAATGGAATTATTGAAAGAAAACATAGACATCTCTTAAATGTTGCTAGAAGTATCATGTTTCAATCTAATTCCTATTAAATTTTAGGGGGAAGGGATTAAAGCTGCAACATATTTGATTAATAGAACTCCCTCTAAAGTACTAGAGTATCTTACACCTTATGACTTATTATATAATAAATTTCTAGCTGTAGATCACTTAAAAGTGTTTGGGTGTCTAACATTTGCCACTAATTTGAATTGCTTTGACATACCTTGCAATTTCCTTGGATACCCAACCACTCAAAAGGGTTACATCTTATATAACATTAAAACTAAGTCTTTGATTATTACTAGACATGTTATTTTTTCAGAAGATAAATTTCCCTGTTGTGATGTACACAGTATGAATCAAGAGGGAGTCCCTAGTAAAAACATTGCAGATCCTTTCATTATTAGTCATGACATGGATTCCATTGATGCCATGGGAAAATAGGCACATAATTGGCGAGATGCATGCCATAACAATAATGAAGGAGAGACACAGGTAAAGGTGAATGGACTTGTCCAGAATAATTCAATCCTATGTACCCCCATAAACGATAGACCTATTCGAAATAAACAGCCTCCTATATGGACTAAAGACTATAAATGTGAATATTTGCCTTATAACAGCAATCAAACCCAATCCGATCTTGGAAATGACCTATAAAATGATGTTGCCTTATTTAATTCCATTGATCTTGATGATTTGTTTGATTACATAGATGTTTTCTGTCTGCAATTGATAAAGAAATTGAATCAGAAACTTATAAACAAGCAGCAAATGATCCTAGGTGAGTAGAGGCAATGAATAATGAGATTAAAGCTTTAGAAGCGAACAAGACCTGGACCATAACTAACTTACCAAAAGGAAAGAAACCTATAGGATGTAAATGGGTCTTCAAGGCTAAGTATAAGGCATATGGGTCTTTAGATAAATTCAAGGCAAAGATTGGTTACTAAAGGGTATAATTAAAAGGAAGGGATAGATTTTTATGAAACATTTTCTCCTGTGGTAAAAATAGTGACTATTAGGACTATTTTGAAACTTGCTATTATAAATAAATGACCTATTCATCAAATGGATGTGGACAATGTCTTTTTATAAGGCGATTTACATGAGGAAGTCTATATGACTATGCCTTAAGGTTTCGTTAAAAGTAGTGACCGAAATAAGATTTGTAAACTTAGAAAATCTTTATACAGTTTGAAGCAAGCTTCAAGACAATGGAATGAAAAATTGACTCAATCTTTGATTAAAGGAGGTTTTCTACAAAGTAAGCATGACTATGCACATTTTCAAGAACAAAGCGGTATCGAATTGATGCTTATACTTGCTTATATAGATGATTTAATGATTATAGGGAGTAGCTTGAAAGCTATCAATGAGGTAAAAGATTTTCTTCATAACCAATTTAAAATAAAGGTTTGGGAACCTTGAAATACTTTCTTGGTTTAGAAGTTCTGAGATTCAAGCATGATGTAACACCCCAAATTTCAATTAAGGGCTAATGATAGTTTTTGAGGATAAGCATGGAGTTAAAGTCGATTAATTATGTGTTGTATGGCAATTTTAATTAATATGCCATAATTGTTGGGAAAATTAAAAGAATGGCTCTAAATTAGTGATTAATGGAAGAGATTAATTACTAATTAAGAGGGTATGAGATGGGAAATTAATTGGCTAATGGAGGGATTAAATTGGCTAATTAGTGATTTATTGTGTGTGAGCCAATGACCTTGTGGCATATGGCAAGAAGAGATGAAGCATGAGAGTGAGAAAAGTCTAATGTAATATTTTAATAGTTTCTCTCTCTCTTTTTCTCTCTTTGTTCGGCTGGAATGGAAGGAGTATTATCATCACTTTCTTCCTCCTCTCTCCATCTCTCTCTCGTTCTTTCTCGTCTCTCTCTTGTGCAGCCATTGTTGGCCAAGAAAAAGAAAGTGAAAGCTTGCATTTAAGGTGAGTAAATGACCTCTAATGCCAAAACTTCCTTCTATAAAGTTGTTTCTTGGAGTGAGAGCTTCAATTTGATGGTTGTAGTTTCTCCATTGGTGGTAATTTGAGTAATCACGAAAATGTATAAGTTGGAGAATCATGAAGTGCCTTTGGGAAAGTTGTTGAGGTAAGTGAAAGCTTCAATTTCATATAAATTTTGTGGCCATTGGTTAGGCCTTAAATTTCTGAAATTTTAGCCCTAATTTTCGTGATTTAGGATCATGGGGGAGTATGGTATGTTATTGTTATGGAAATGGTGCCTTGTTTAATGTTTTGAATTGATAGACTTGCATTGAAGCTTAAATGTGAAGTTTGGCACCTTTTGTGTTGGTTTTGTGCTTTGGTCAAAATAGGGCATGTTGATAGGTTGTGATTTTGGTCATTTTGAGGTTACCATTGTATTCCTTGTGAAAATTTATGTGGGAATAGGCTTGATTGTTAATTTTGGAGCCATGGGACACTTTGGTAGAAAATTGGAAAATCTGTCCCTTGGAACTCTGTTCTGGGCAGTTTATTTGTGTGGACGTTTTGAATGACCAAATAATTTCATAAAATTGTGAAACTTTCCAGTCTTAAATTTCACATCTCAATATTCAAAATGGACATATATTTTGTGTCATTTCGTTTAGTATTCTGTGAGATATGGTTGTCCAAAGTTTGGGATTGAAACAGAACTCTGTTTTAGGGCAGTGATGAGTTTTATGTAATTCTGGGATTGTATGGTGATTTCCAGTAATGGTTCATATTTTTTCTATGAAGAGGACTAAAATAGCTTTCAATGGACTTTGGGATCATCTCATTTTAATTTTTCTACAATTAATTATGAATTTTTGAAGTTGCCTTGGCTGCAACAGAAAATCTTGGCTGCAGCGCAAAAGTTTCTATGTGCGTTTTGGCCGCAGCCAAAAATTCTTGGCTGCAACCAAAAACCTTCTGTGCACATTTTGGTTGCAGCCAGAGGATTCTTGGCTGCAGCCAACCCCCATTTTCAGCATTTTGAGATTTTTAAATGTGATTTCCAACCTAGTACTTCCCAATCCTTTAACCTTTCATTGACCTTATTATAGCCACCTAAAGGTCATAAATGGTAACCAACTTTAAGTGTTATGAAAATAAGAATTTGGAAAAGAGAATGATCCTATGTCCTTGATTTGGTTATAGGGTTGGGTATTCACCCTGATCATGGTTTGATATCCGCTCGGATCGTGAGTAGCCGATACTGGAGCATATGTGGAAAAAAAAGTATAAGGAACTTACCTCTCCTGCATGTATTGATATTTGTGTTTGTGTATTGATGCATGTTATTACTTTGCTTGATTATGTGAAACATATATGAATGATTGAAGCTCTGTTTCTATTTATGCTATGGCCATGAGTATGTTGTTGAAACATTGAGCATGCAGATATATCATTATGTGAGCACGAGTTATAGTGATGCAAGCATGTCATGTATTAAACACTTATCTTGCATGCATATTGGCATCTGTTTCCTACTGGGATTCTCTAGAATCTCACCCTCCCCTACCAACATTTTAGACAGGACAAGTGGCTAGAGGAAGGAGCAAGCGACTAGGGGCGGTGAGAATCCCTTATGGGCATTTGGATTTAGTAGTTGATTTGGATGTATTTAGAGTTGTATATGTTAGGATGGATATATGGTTGGATATGTTATGGAGGTGTATTTGGATATGTATTTGGATTGAAATTTGTGTAATCACCATTTGAGAAATTGTAAAAGGCGTATGTGCCTACGTATCTTTAGTGAAGATATGAACTTGGGATTGCTAGTATTATTATTGTGCACTCTGATATTTATATGAATGTAGTTATCTTCACGAAGTAATTGTATTCGAAATATAAATGTAAGACCAGGTTAAAGTATTTGTTAAAGAAATTTGTGAAAATCCTTTCTTAAGGATGGGAATGTAAATGAATTTTGATTATTATTGGTCTCTATTTCATTTTAATCGTGTATTTTGGATATAATTACGAAGGGGGTTACATTTTTGGTATCAGAGCTGTAGTTCCTGGCAAACATGGGAATTTGCTAGGATAGCTCCCTTAGATCTCTACCTTAGTGGTAGAAGATGATTTGTGATAGTGGTTGTGTATACACATTTATGTTTGGTTATTGTGGATATATATGAGATTTGTGGATTATGTGTATACACTGTTGGTTGTTCTGAAGTGGTGAATCATTATGGAGTGGAATGATATGATGGTTCGCCCTAGAATTTAATGTATAAACCCAGAGGTGGAGGTAATCAGACCCATCATCTGATTTGAGAACCGAGGAAAATGATTTCCAAGGTATGTGATAATGAGGTTCTAGGTGTCATGATAAACCTAGATGTTGGGTTGGAGACCCTAGGCTATATAATAATATATACCGATGATCTTATAGTAGAATGGTATGTCAAAAGGCCATAAGACCTAGGGGACTAGTATACCTTAGGCTGTCAGAAATATTTGGATTGGTATTGGAGTGGATGATACTCTGTGGAATTAAGGGAAGTGATTTCCCGGTTCAATTAATGTTGAGGTTTCAAGAGTTGAAGTGTAAAGAAGAGTTATGGGAATGTTGGGAGTATGGGCTCTCAATGATGTGCTAGTTGTGGCTCTAACTGATTTAAGGTAAATCGGGTTAAGGCCTGGCACAGATTGTGCTTGTGGTCATATGTAGTGGGAAATTCCTGTGGGACTCCTATTAAATCATCCTGATATTGTGAAAGCAAAGATGAGGAGGCAAATCTCAGAGTGTGCAACGGAAGCATGTTAACATGATGTGTTTGAGGTATTCCGAGGTTGCTGGTTGTTAACCTAGCACGGGGAAAGAGTCATCTACGGAGGATACAAATCGGAAAGGGCTACCTGCGAAGAATTCATATAGGAGAGGGCTACCTACGGTGAATGCTGATCGGAAAGGGCTACTTACGGTGAGATCCGATCAGAAAGGGCTACCTACGGTGAGATCTGATTGGAAAGGCTACCTACGGAGAATTTTGACCGAAAGGGTTGACCAGTTAGGTGACTGAGTGAAGCATCGGGTGCAGTAGCGTAGTGTGGAGCCACCATGACGATGAACCTTAGCGTGGAGCCACTGTGACGATGAACCCTAGTGTGGAGCCACCGTGATGACGAACCCTAGAGTGCAGCCGCCTTGATAATGAACCGTGGAGTGTAGCCACCGTGATGTTGAATCGTAGAGTAGAAAGGAGCATGAGCTTAAGGCATTAGTGCTAAGTATACCCAGTTATAGCTTGATGTGATTATGTATTGTGAGTCTCCCTCGCGGCCCAAGGGGTTGAGGCCCAGTTGGGAGGGTAAGGCGGGAGTGCCTAGGGCCATACAGATGGCACCAGCCGCCGGGAAATGTGAGTACCGGGGTGGGCATCCAGCCACCGTGAAATATGAGTAGCGGGGTGGGTGTGACAATAAAGACAGAAATGTGCTGAATTCTTGTGAGTCTTGGGTTGGTGCCCAGCTACTTGCCACGCCCAAATGGTAGTACGGGTGGCACTACAGTAGGTGCCGTAGCTGGTTGTGCTGGAGTAGGCGTCCCCAAGAGCACCGGCGGGGGATGTGACATATGGAATAGTTCTTAATCAAAGAAAATATGCTACAGAATTGATTGATTAAACAGGTCTAGATGAATTAGAGGTTGTGACGACACCTATTGTCACACCCCAAAAATTTAGGGATGACCAGTATGGAATATGAGAGGACTTATATTCCTAAAGCCTTTAAACACATATAAACAAATCACTACTACAAAAAACGCTTTTAACGTCCCTTTTTGAGGCCTTTTAATGTCTGAAACAAAAGGACATCTATGTGAGCGATGTACTAAAAAATGGCAATAACGCCTGTAAATAAAAGGACGCTTAAGGTCTTGACTTTAGACGTCCTTATTTTAAAAAGGGATTTTTAAAGTGCTTTTTTTAAAAAAATTGTTTATATTACATATTTAGACTAAACAGTATTTAAAATAAAAAATTATAAATCATCGTCAATAAAATTACAGATCTAATATCTGAACTCCAAATCCAAAATCTACACAATAATAACTCCAAAGCTGAAATCTCATAAGCAAAACAATAAGAGGAATCAGTTGCAAAAAACTTATCTCCTACTATTATTAAAATTCATTTTCTCGTAATAATGAATAGAGAAGAGCGACAAGGAGAGATGAACCTCGTTTTCTCGACGGGAACATGAAGCATGTTTCAAAGTCTCGATCTACAAGCCATAACAACACGAGTTAGAAGATAAAATAAAAGAGAAACCCAAAGAAAAAAGAGAAAGAAGATAAATAATAAAAAATGGTAAGAAATTATAACATATCTGGAGGTGGAAAAAAGAGAGAGAAAGGAAGAAGCAAGAGTTAAAAGGCGTGGTGGTTGTGGCTCTTCTTGTGTTTGCGGTGATGGAAAGAGAAAGATGAGTGTAACAGTAGTATAAAACTGACAAATAAAGACTGTCAGTATAAATTTGAATTGTTTTTGGTGTCCCAAATTTAATTTAAGGATGCCTAAAGTTGTCCAGTTAATTTTTTTTTTTTACTTTAGAAGTCCCCAATTCTAAGGACGTCTAAAGGCAAACTTTAAACATCCTTATATGCATTGGGGACATCATAAGTTTTAAAAAAAATTATTTTTAAAATCAGGGACGGCCTTTAGTGTCCCTAATAATTAGGGTTTATTATAGCGTCCTTGATTTTAAAAAAATTAACTTTAGACATCCCTAATGCGTATAGAGACATCTAAAGTGTGACTTTAGACGTTCCTATTTGAATTGGGAAATTGGGGACGTCTAAAGTAAACTTTTTTTGTTTACTTTAGACATCCTCAATTTAAATAGGGACAACTAAAGTCCATAAAGTCATACTTTAGATGTCCCTATTTGAATTGGGGATACCTAAAGCTATTCAGTTCTCACCTATAATTACAAAATGTCACCGCCTTTGTTTTTACTTCCCTTTTTTTAAAAAGGGACGTCTTTTAGGGTAGTAGAATCTATATTCTGTAGTAGTGAATATCTCACCAAATAATTACAATAATATCAAATATGAATAAATTACTTCTAACTCAAACATAATATGTTTCTTACAATCAAAATATTAAGTAATTTGAAGAGATTTCGGTCTTTCGAAAATTTCTGCCATATCATACAAGTGCGGTATAAATATGAGCTCTGCTTCACAACATCATATATATATAGATACATACAACTTAGACAAACAAAGAAGGAGTAGCAAACCTAAGAGATAAGCGACCGAGAAAGACAATAATGGATCGATGAACAATGGCCAACCACCGGCGAGCGAAAATATGGACGGTGTAAGGAGATAGGAGAAACAATGAAATAAGGGTTCAAGTTATATAGAATTCTATGCCTCACCCTCACCTTTCCTTTTATTGTTGCGTTTGAAAAAATATCATGATGGTGAACTGCTTTTTTTTTTTAATTTTTCCTGAGATCTTACTCTCAGGGGAGATTCTACAAAAATTTCAATAGAAACTCTATAACTTTTGTTATATGAAATATATCTATAGTCATTATATTATGTGTTGCAAATATGTGTGTATATATAAAGTATGAAAAATTTTATACATTCAAGGCTTTAAGGATATGGGTTTTCTCATATTCCATGTATGTCATATCTCGATTTTCAGGGTATAACACCTACCGAGCCCAACCTTAAGCTGACTGGTGCACTAATTGAGAAGGATCCCATCGTAAAAGATGATGGGATGTATAGAAGGCTTGTTGGTAAGTTGCTATACTTGACATTGACTAGACCTGACATCTCTTTTACTATGTAGACGTTGAGTCAGTTCATGCAAGAGCCCTAAGAGTCACATTTGAAAGCTGCATTGAGGTTGGTCAAGTACTTAAATGACTCTCCAGGTCAAGGAGTCTATATTTCATCAGAAAGTAACTTGAAGGTAGAATGTTTCTGTGATTCATACCATGGAGCTTGTGCTGATACACGACGCTCGGCAACAGGGTTTCTCATAAAGATAGTGGCAGCTTAATATGCTAGAATTCAAATAAGCAAACCACTATCCCCACATCTTCAGTTGAAGTGAGTATAGAGCATTACAAATGGCGACAACAAAGCTAACTTAGATTACGGGGTTGCTTAAAGAGTTGCATGTACAAAATGTTGAGCCGATAAAGGTTTATTGTGATAGTAAATCAGCCATTCATATAACAATAAATCCAGTATTTCATGAACATACAAAATACATTCGGCAAATTGATGCCTCTAAGGAAGTATTGTTTTCAAGCATCAAGGAGAGTGCCTACAAGAAAAGCATTCCAGTAGATATGGAGAAGAATATTTAGAAGAAATCTTTGTATTGTGAATTGAAATTGTTCAGTTTAAATCACCTTACACCCTCTAGTTTGTGTTGTTCAAGTTGAGCACTTTTGAGAAAATAGTGTTCAATTTGAGGGGGCGTGTTAGAAATATAAGGTGATTAATTAGTTAGTTAGGTAAGACCTTAATCTATATAAAGGGCCTTACTTAATGTGGTTTAGTGTGTTGGATAGTGTGATCCACACCATATTAAGAGAGAGGTTAATGTGAGTCTCTCTCTAGAGAGGGAAGTCCCTCCTAAATCCTTAGAGTTAGGGTTAGGTGTTAATCACCCTCAAGTGAGGAATAATAATGGTTAAACCCAAGTGGGTTATAGTTTACATGAGCATGTTGCTCTTGTGGTTAATACAAGATTCTTCATCTTCTTCATATTATTTCTCTAATTATATTTGTTAATATATATTTTTAATTAATTAGGTATAGATTTAAGGACATAATTGACTAAATTTATTGATATTTTATACCTATTTAATTATCTTTTATATATTTTTTTATCTTGTAATTAAGTTTAGGATAAAAAGAAATATTGACATAAAATCTACTCATATCTTATTTTATCTTGCAGGAGATATTATTTTGAAATTTAAGAGGTGAAAAGTTAAGAATATAATATATATATATATATATATGTATTCCATGAATCATGCCCCAGATTTGATGACATAAGGCTGAGGCAGCATATATATATATATATATATATTATATTGCAAGATAGATTATAAAGGAGATATTAACTTGGATCACAAAAGATTGGGACGTGGACCCCACATGAAACAACAGATGGGTTGCTGGGCTGTTTAATGATATTATTACGATAAAAGATATCTAATAAAAGGGAGATCAGGAACAACACGCAAGGAAGGCAACGGATATTATAGATATGCGAGAGGGTAACGAAGAGAGGGGGGATCGGAATAGAAACAAGAACGGACGAAGAGAGAAAATATAGAACATTAGCAGAGACTCGTCTTTCCACATGCGACAGCAGCGAGGAACTGAGGGAGTCTTTGACAATCTTGCTTGTTTTCTTGTTTTTCTTTATTCTTTAAATCTGAATTTCTTTATTTTATTATGGATTTTATTTTAGCCATGAGTGGCTAATTTTCTTTTTAGACCTAGGGAAACTATGAACTCACTAGTGAACTAAATTTTATTTCTATGATTATTTAGTTATGATTTATGTTAATTTTGGTTACTTAATCTTGTTTTATTATGTCCGTTTGATGATTGGCCACCATTAGATGTGAATTTGAGTATTAGAATTTTCCTTGACAAAGGAAATTTTAATTAGGCTCTGAGATTAAGTAATATGGGATTAAATTACGATTTAATTTGCGATTAGGATAGACATATACCAAATAGCCCCATATAAGTGTTAAAGAGTGTGTTCGAATTATCTTGCCTCTTGAGTAATTTGGTTAGATATAACAATTATACTTAAGAGAGGGTTGTGAGTGAACCGACATGCACTTATAGCTATTTATACTCGAGATTAACAAAATTGACATTTGAGATTAACTAATTAAATGGATTTAAGATTTGGGGCGCTAGTGAAAGATTAGTGACTCTAGGTTGTATTTGACAATAATAGTTTCCATTAATTAATTTCTTTGAATTTACTCATAACTGGATTCGTTTAACTTAAAAGAAATTGATATTTTAATACCTAAAAATTAATTGATTGATTCCTCGTGGACAATACTCTACTTATCACTTTATTACTTGGCACGACCCGTATACTTGCGGAGCGCATCACACATTGACATAGATTGCTACTTTGTTACGGAAAAATGGTTAGCTGCAACGATTGCTTTTGAGTATGTACGTTCAGGTGCACAAATAGCGGATATTTTAACAAAAGCCTTAGGAGGGATACAACCTACTTACATTCTTGACAAGTTGGGAACTTGTGAATATAGAGTTTCCAACTTGAGGGGGAGTGTAGGAATTACATAGTGTTTATTTGTTGTTACTTGTAATTAATTCAGGGGCATATTTGTAACTATTAATGAGTCCCATCTTGGAACCTTCTTCCTATAAATATATTGTACAAAGGCAGATTGTAAAGGTATATTTTTTTAGTGGATCAATAATAAGTGTTATTCCAGTTTCTTTTGAGCCTATCCACTTCATCAGGAACCATCTTCAATGGGAGACTAAATGCGCCAATAGGAAGAGAAAGCGGGGGAAAGGTGAGGAGAGAGAAGTGAGAGGGTGCAAATGCAATAGTGGAAGAGCCTTGTGAGCTTTGCTAACATTTTCAAATTTCAAAATGATACTTCTGGTCTAACATGGGATTAGTGATATCAAAATTATTGATTTGTGTTTTTTGAATTTTGAGAGTATTTATATAAAATTTTCCTAAAGAGAAACGTTGACAATATCAAAAAATTGGGTGGTAATGGGAGGGAAGGGAAAATATTTTGCTACAAATATATCAATATATAATATAATACTCTTCCACCAAACACTGTTCACAACAAATAGATGGCATCTATCATAAAGATGTTAGATCTCATGTTTTGATGATAACAAAAGAATGGTTTGAAAAGGAAATGTTTAATAATCAAGTTTGAACTAAGTAATGACAGGAATAAGCTTACTTGAAGTAAGCATGGAAGTAATGAAGATTGGACAAGAGAAAATGATGAGGAACTTGATCAGTAGCAAATCTTCTAAGGCATTACTCGAGGCGCTACTCGAGTAATGAGACAAAACTTGAAGTAACAGAGGAGAACTTCCAGTAACCTGCCACCATTACTCGAGGAACTACTCGAGTAACAAGGTAAAATTTCAAGGTTGCTCTCGGCCTGCTAATGTTACTCGAGGACTTACTCGAGTAACCATGTGAAAAACTTCCAGTTTCCTTCAAGTTATCAAAATGATACTCGAGGAACGACTCGAGTAACCGTATGTACCTCTCGGCATTTTGTACCACTGCTAATGTTACTCGAGGAGCCACTCGAGTAACCAGGACAGAAACTTCCAGTTTGCCTTCAAGTTCTCCATGATACTCGAGGCGCTACTCGAGTAACCCTGTATTTGAAAATGTGTAACTCTCGGCACTTTGTACCACTGCCAATGTTACTCGAGGAGCTACTCGAGTAACAGCCTGAGGTAAGTTAAAACTTGAGGTTGGTATCCGATTAACTTGATCTCTTCTTATTTCATCATCCTCGAGTCCTTACTCGAGTATCTAAGTTTCTAATGTTTTATCTTAAGTGGATTCCTCGAGTATGTATCCCAGTATGCTCAAATATTTTCAAAGGAAACTTCAAGTCATTACCCGGGTAAGTTATGTTCAAATGTCTCAGTTACTCGAGGTGCTACCCGAGGAACCTATGCAAAAATGTGTGTATTACTCGAGGAGCTACTCGAGTAATGAGGTAAGTGCTCTCGGCATTTTAATCCTGCCAACATTATTGGAGTAGAGCATCGAGTAATCAAAAGTTTTTCAAATGATTACTCGAGGTGTTACCCGAGTAACTCATAAAGTTGTGAGTGCATTACTCGAGTAGCTACCCGAGTAAATAACTATTCCAAAGGTTTGAAATTTAGTTTACTCCATGCACTACCCGAGTAATCTTGTTTCTCTTCATTGACTTTCAAATACATAATGATTTCACGATGTTACTCGAGGAGCTACTCGAGTAAACTTCAAGGGTTACTCGAGGAGCTACTCGAGTAAGCATGCCCAGAAATTTAGAAATCATTCAAACATTCATTGATTTGTTTCCTATATGATTAACCTTTCATTGTATTAGTATTCTTAGTCTATTTACAGATAAACAATGAAGGAATCACTTCAAGAGATGAAAGTCAAATCAAATGTTCAAATGCCAACCACCGCCAACGGATATTTTTCAAAAACTTGAAAAGTCAACAGTGGCTGCGCACTCACCAACGGACGAAAGGAAAACGTTCCAACGGTCATCCCCATCATATCTATATATATGGGAACCTTCAAACAGAGAAGAACAACTAAGCATCCATACGAACGAATCATTAAGTTCATTGCTCTGTTTTCACGTTGAAATTGTATTTATATGCTTCAGTGATTATCACTTACTCTTTGAGAGAGATATTTCATTCAAACTCAATATTTGTTATTGAGATAACTTAAGGTTGTGGAACCTTGAGTTGGGATTGGATTACAACCTGTAAGGGGGAACGAGTGTCCAGGTGTAAGGAACTTGCTTGTACTGTGGTGCCAAAAACCCACTGAATCTTGGAAGTTATAGTGAAACTCTCAGAGAAGCTCTGAGGACTGGACGTAGGTCAAAGTGGTTGTGACCGAACCAGTATAACTCCCGGTGTACACTTCGGTGATATTTCTCCTTACTCATTACTGTTTTAATTCTTTTGTCAAAGTTTTATATTTTCGAAAGAAATTTCAGTATCACCCAATTCACCCCCCCTCTTGGGTGAAACGCTTGATCTTACAAAAGAAACACTGTTCATAACAAATGGATGGCTTATAAATTTTGCCTAATAATTTATTCCCTTCTCTGCCTCCTAACCAAGCTACTAGAAAACTAGACATGTTGGTTGCAATTAAAAAACGTAAGGTGGTCAAAAAATTCAAATTCAATATGAAACCTCCCACACAAACCATCACCTAACAATTGCTTATGTGCTTTACAGTATAGTCCTTCACATTTGAACCTATATCCCTCCATAATACATCGCTCATTTGGTGAATCCCTTGCTGCAGAACCTCATACAAATTATGGCTAACATACGTGTACGCAGACTCATCTTACGCCCTTTCGAAGTGGCCTTACTTAGTTTACAAAATCAAATAGCAAGCTTAATGAGGTTAGAATATATACTTATTTTAAGTTATCTCTGCTCCTTAGTCTATCAAAATAAATGTGTCTAACATCTCTCCCATTTAATTATACTACTGGACGGTTGTTGGGTTGTTGTAGGATTTAATACTAACCCATTCCTTCATCCCACTATGTATATATCATTAACCATGTAATAGTAAAAGAAACACAATATCCGCTCTATTAAGTACCTTAATCTGGCCTTCTTGACTGTATACTGCAAATCGCTGTCATGGGGACTTCCAGCGAGGTTTTCCAATTGACGGAACTCCATGAAGGAATGTGTGAGTCTGTTGTTGTCATAAAGGATGATATGATATAGTAGGTCTGCTCATGCTTCAAATGATAAACCTTACATCTATGTTAACTGTTAATGCATATCACTTTTTCATGGAAGTTTTCTGTTTTATGTGCACATGTTTGTGGCATTTTGAAAAATATTGTTGAGCCAGGTTTGGGTTAGTCTAGCAGTATCATTTTGAAGGAGGTAGTTCTTCTTCTTAAAGATAATGGAGTGTTGGTCGTGGGGTAATAACCAATTTCGTTTACAGTTACAACCTTCAGCATGTTTTCCCTTTTATCCCCTGCTTTTTTTGACTTTATCAACATTGTAGGCAATAGTTAGAGTTAATTAAACCCAGTGTTATCAAGAGAGACAAAACAATAGGTAATGCTTTATTGCCTCTAGAGTTAATTAGACCAATCAAATTAAGCACATATAAAAATAGGTTTTGCCTATCCCACGGTGCACCATTAACTTGCTTTTTTTTAAATGTTGGTTTCGTTGCTTTTGCTAAATTGAGTTCGCTAAGCTTTATAAATAGAATTAAGATGAATTTCTATTTATGCTAACTTTAAAAAAAATGGGTTGTGACAGTAGGGGCTTCAGAAGGCTACAATTATTATGTAGCATGCACAAACATTTTTTTTCCTGAAATGAGTACACTCAATAGTGTTAAATTTTGAAATTTGGAGGGTTTCTTTGTGCAGTGTCAACAATAGTGTTTGGAAAATGAGCAGAATATAGAGAAAGATCAATTTACTTTATCCAGTAATGATAAGAAAAAGTCTTCTTAAAAGTAATGCTTAATTCATTTTTTAGCAGTCATTTACCTTTATGGTTTGTATATCCTATGCTTATTGAACCTCCAGAAATGATATATTTGAAGCTGTTACACATTGCTATATTTGAAAACCACTATTTAGCATGAGTAATGCATGAGATACATGAGCATCACTTGCTGTCTTTAGATTATCTAATATGTGTTGGCTTTCATTTCCATTTCGTGGTGGAACTATATGCTTGGGCTTTCCAACACTATTATGATTTAAAGGCCCAATATTTATATTGGTTAAATGAACTAATTTCTTGTCAAGACATACACCTGTGGTGTAATGGAAACAGCCAAATTTATATCACTATGAGAGACTTTGACACGTTTCTACCTAAACATAACAAAAGGCCACATGGTGACACAGATTCGGCACAACCAAAACAGTAAGGGAAAAACAACTTTAAAAAGCTGACAATTAATATCACTAATTAATGTCAAGGCTCAAAATGGTTTTCTGTTTGAAATCAACTTTTAATTTCTTCATTAGTGATGAAGCTTTATCTTTTTCAAAGGATTTCATGTGTTAGGCTTCACAAAAAGCTGTTCAAATTGTTCAATATTGGTCAAACCTGTCTTATTATATTCAAACCCCTTGCATATTTTATGATATACTTGCCATACACTTTATGTGAAATAACTTTTTAGACAACCTTCCATGTGAATAACCTGCATCTCTTGTCAATGACCTGTCATAGATTTGATGAATTTTTCTCTATTTCAAGTTACAGAAATTAATGCCCTTCACATGGCAATTCACATCCATTTTTTCCCATTATAATCATTTAGTACATGATGCTATACCATGCTTTTCTATCTTAAAAGCCTTAATATTATCCTTAACATTTTATATGAGGATGCTCATGAGTGGATAAACTTCTATATCCATAAGTTATAGCCACAAACCTCCAAAGCAATAATCATTTCTTTTTTTTATCTCTTTATCAATCATCACTTGCATTCTCTCTGTTTTTTTTTTTTTTGCCAATACATCACTTGCATGCTCAAGTGAAAACTGGGCATGTTGTTTGAAAATGGCATTTGTAACACTTTTAAAGACATTACAACACTTCTTCATTTCATAACCTCCTGTCATTGACTCCTTTATTTCAAATAGTCCATTGCACTTCTTCATTTGGTGTAAGATCATTGATTTTATTGGAAAGCTCAATTTTTTTTACTCCTCATCTAGTTGCTATCAGATTAACACTCAAATGGTAATTGATTTTATATGGTTGATACATTACCTTTGCCTAAACCTACCCACATACTTGACCCACAGTGCGTTGCTTGCATGTAGGTTGTTTTAAATAGCTTTTTGACTTTAATGCAGAATAACAATATTTATGGAGGCTTATTAAGAATATGTACACTCAACAATGCCCTTCATCTTGCATCAGTCAACTTATAATAATAAATCGATGGTTTCTAATACATTAGCCCCTTTTTGCATTTTTCACATTATTTTCCATGGGTTTCAATTGTCATTCACTATTATTGCACATGATTTGGTTACTCAGTCTAGAGGATTAGTAGGCTTTTCAGATGTTTTGCATGAATAATTAAACTTTCCCTTTACTATCTAATAAAGCTATCATACTTGCATTATGGCTATGATTTGAAATACCAGGATATACTTTCATGCTTTTTTGGCTATGGATCAACTTTATATATTATGGCTCACAGTGGCAGTCTTCTCATATAATAATTATATATATTACTATCATATAACCAACATAATTTAAATATTTATATACATTGATGTCATTTAATATAAATATAAAAATAGGAGCCATAGACAAAATTTTGTTATCCAACATCATTAATCATTATGTTTGCTTATGTTCATCTTATTAAGTATTTCTGAATTAATCTATGTGATCCATTATTTTATCATATCAATTTTATTACTAATATGCTGTTAGTTGGACATTAATAATAATCATTTCCAGTTGTTCTATTTGTTGTAGGAATGCCTGAGTATTGTCTGCAAAGTACCTAAGAAAATCATTTGTCATTGCATGTTGTCTTATCTCATATTGTTCCATGCACTAAACGATGTATTCTAAACCATTTCTTTTAGGAATTTAGAATAAAATGAACAAATCTGTCAAACATCATTCGTGTTATAGCTTCCAAACAAAATTGTGCTTTGAAAAAGCTGTCATGCATATTGGTTAAGTGAAAAGGACAACACCTATTGAAGCATTGCATAATGTTTATATTCATCGAGTTCATCATTCTCTTTGTTCAAAGCAGTTCCTGCATTTTCTTATTCCTCGGGCTAACGCATAGCCCATCTGATTTCAAAACCCAGCGCTGACTTTTACTTATTTGGTGCTACTTCTTCATCACTACTCTGCAATATGCATTTTTGTATAGTATTATTGCTTTTCATACCTAATAAGCCCCAATGTATGCTGCTATTGTGAGGCTCGATACACTGTGAAATTTCCCCACTTTTTGCCTTACACACTACTTACCCTATTCATCATTATTTGGAGTCTGCCTTCTTTTGGAGCGTAAAGGTTAACTTGCAGGTACAATGGATAATTTTAACCAGATCTAACACCTCATACAATATGTGTCAAAATATACATGCTTTATACTTCTATGTAGGGGTGTTCAAATCCAAGGACAGGACCGGGATCACCCATTCCTGGTTCCCGTCCCGGGGGGTGGCCGAGACTGGGATGTCATTCCCGGTCCCGGTCCTGGGAATTCCCGGTTTTAATAATATAATTATATTAGTTAAATTTTTTATAATATAGTGTTTAAAGTGATTATTTAACACCTAATAAGGTCATAAAAATTACACAAATTGAGCTAGAATTGAAGAATAACATATTATTATTAATATTATTATCACATTCATTATTTTTGTTATTATCTTTATACATTATATAGTTAGGATTTGTATCACGATATATACGATTTAACTCTAATTAAATATGTGATATACATTTTATCAAATGATAACTTAATTTATGGGGTAAAAAATACAAAAATAAAATAATAACCTATTTTTTAAGGAAAAAAGAAAAAAAAAACCGGGACTGGGAATTAGAGCCGGTAATTTGGGCCAGCCAGCCCAAAAAAACCTTAAACGGGCTGCCAAAAGGCTGGCCGGCTTTTTTTTTTAGTTTTTTGGTTTTTTTTAAATAAAATAAATTCAAATATCCTTGTTATTACCTTTCATTTGATGCCGTGTTTAATTAATTCCTCATACTTTTTATTTGACATTTTTATTTTCATATTATATTTATTTATTCTATTATTATTAAATTTAAAAGAGATATGTTTATATGTTTTTGTTATGTGAGTAGATGAAAAAAAAGGAAAGTAAGAATAAAATTGACTTCATAACACAAATGAATAAAAAAAAAGAAGTATGATATGAGCGGGTGAAAGAGAAAGAGATTAAATCTTTTAAAAAAAATGAAATTAAAAAAAAAAAGAATGGCCGCTAGCCCGCCCACCCGCCTAAACGGGTTGCCAGCCCACGAAGGTACAGCCCGCCACGCCAAAGATTTTAGCCGGCGCGGGCTGGCCCGCAACCCGCGGGCTGGCCCGCATTCCCAGTACTACCGGGAATTCCCGGGATCACAAGGTGTGATCCCGGTCCCGGGTTTTTAAGATCCAGGTCCCGGTCCCGGCCGGGAAGGGAAATTCCAGGGATAAAATGTCTGGGACCGGGCTGAGACAATCGGGACCGGGATACTTTGAACACCCCTACTTCTATGTCTTTATAATAACCACAAAATGAGAAAGTTATCGTAATACTAATACAAATATTAGTACTATTACCATTATTTAATGATCTCATGACAATTATTATCCCACTGCTTCTTGATCACAGAAAGAGGAGACTTAGTTATGAGTTTCACTATTATTATTAATAATCACTACTACATCTAACAATTAGTATTATTATTATTGCTATGCTAATACAAATACTATTAACAATATTGTTAAACACTATATACTATCAACACCTCATTTCATGTACCAAATCCCATTATTTTCTTGGTAGGATAATATTGGAAAATTTGAAGGCGGGAATGTTGTTCATCACTACCTAAATTTTTAACCGCCAATATCTAAATTCAAAATTTCTTCTCCTCTATAATACTACTGATTAGACCCAGAATGTCCACCAAACAACCATCATCTTCTAGTTTTACCTTATCTTTTTCAGTGTGAGACAACATAATGAGTCGGCGTTCATTTCTTAGAGAAGTCAACAATCATACTGATAGGTGGTATATTGTTGTTTGTGTTTTTAGAAAGTGAAACGTTTATCAAAAGGCTTCCCTTTCAGAATTATTCTGCACTGCCATGATCTTACTTGATTTAGAGGTAAGTCAATGGTTAATTATTGTATTTCTGTTTATCATAATGTATGATGCCTTTATCATTGTTAAGCATAGACTAACATCATGCTAATATTTTTATTTGTTTTTTTGTGATTCACTTCATTTCGTCTAGGGAACTAAGATCCAGGAAACTATCATCCCCAACAATTCCAATGATACACTTCGCCAAGATTTAGTTGAAGGGAAGACTTACTTCATTGCTAATTTTGTTGTCTCCCAGAACTCAAATCAATACAAGGCTACAACCCATCAGTTTGAGATCCTTTTCACTTAGTTGACTTTTGCCCGAGCTAAACCTGCAAATATACCACTTCATGCCTACTCTTTCCTATCAATTTTTGAAATTCTGAACTCTCATGAGTAAAACTTTACTTACTATTTAATCGGTTTGTTTATTGTTTATATATTCTACCCACCCTACTCTTATCATTATCTTTACAAACTTATATTGTCTCAAATGTTGTTGCTTTCGTCAAGGACATGGGGTCACTTGAGGAGTATCATAGAGATAATGAGACCAAGAATAAGCTACAGATGTTGCTTACTCACATTGAGTACCTTCTTCAATTCATATGCTGAACTTCATTATTGAATCAATTTTCTCTTATGCAACTGAATATTCTGCTATATTCAACATGATCAAACTAAGTTTTAAACTTCAATGTTTCTGTCTTTCCAGTGATAATGACATTGAGTGCATTTTGTTTGATGAATGTTCTACCAATGCTTACATGGATAAGTTGCAAAATATGGAGACTCCAGTTGTTGTAGTGATCAATTTTGCAAGGATTGCCTTCTATGAAGATGGTCATACAATATGACAAATAATATTTGTATTTCGATGCTTTCATTTTTTATTCACTTGAATGAATTTGCTGTCCCTCTAACATCTTTGTTTCACTTGCCATTCTAGGTAGAGCTCAAGTTTACAGTTCATTCAGTGTAATAAGAGTTTTTTTCAATCTACCACTGCAAGAAGTGAAAGACTTAATTGAAAGGTATCCTAATGTACATATTAAACTGAAGGGTCATTTTTGCACTGAAAGACTTAATTGAAAGGTATTATAATTGAAAGGATCATCTGTACATAACAGAAATCCTCAATACTATTAATAGCTCTGGATTGCTATGTCATAAACTTACATTAAAGGTTGGCGCTCCTATTAAGTTACTAAGGAATATTGATCAATCTGGTAGGTTGTGCAATAGTACAAGACTCCGTATATCAAAACTGGGAAGTAATGTTATTGATGCTATAACATTGAATGGTTCAAATCCTAATAAGAAGGTCTTAATTCATCGTATGGACATAAATCTTTCAGAAAGTATATTGCCTTTTCAAATAAGGAGAAGACAATTTCCAGTCCAACTTAGCTTTGCAATGACAATCAACAAGAGTCAAGGCTAATCACTTCGCTGTGTTAGAATATATCTCTCGAAGCTAGTATTTACACATGGTCAATTATATGTTGCACTATCTAGAGTTAGAAGCATTGATGGGTTGAAGATATACGTGCCAAGCAATAGAAATGATGATTGAAGAACTACAACAAATGTAGTATGCAAGGAGATTTTTAGGAACCTGCATGTTTTATTTTGTTTGTGTTGTACAATTACATATATGTTCCATATGATGTAACTATATTCAAAACATATTCATTGATGTTGCTTGCATGTGTTGATAGTCAAATTAAACTGATCATGGTAATGAATGTGTAATTGATTAAGCAAAGGAAAAGGTAGATGGAATTAGTGATCCGTTAGTGCTCATTTAGTATAACTATGTTTGGAATAACTTATTTTTGGGATGTAAGTGCTTATTATGTAAATCGAGATAAAACTCCTCTCACATACTTATCTCGTATACCGTAAAACATGATTTTTAAAAACTTATAAGTAAAAAATAAGCTATCTCAAATGAGCAATATGTATGTAAAGGAAGGAAAATGGGAAAAAAAAGTAATTTAAAAAATAAGTAAAAAACTCAAAATACCCAAGAACACCCTTATTTCGTTATCTTCCCGGGAAAAAAAAAAAAGGGGCAGTTCTCTCGCCTTCTTCATCGCTCAACCTCTTATGCCGTCTCCTTCCAATCTAGTCCCTGCTCAAATAATAGCCCTATCCCTATTGCTCCACTGCGAATACCCGAAACTGGAGCGACAATCCTTCTTATAGCATCTATTTGCAGTCTATGCCGTCATCCTTATATTTTGCATTACCGATCTGTTCGCCTTTCTCTTCCCTTCTCTGCGGAGTGAACGAAGGGGCAGTCAGTCCAGTGGCGGCTGCGACTGCGTGGAAAAACTTGTGAAGAAAAGCCGGAACACGAAAAGCGAGGGGAATCAGGGAACAAGGTGAGGTCGTGGACTGCGGCGGAATGACGGAATGGTTGCGCGCAGATGATGTAGAGTGAAATCCCACCCCAGATTAAGAGCTGACGTTGACCTCCTGGAAATGCACAGTGGTGAACACTGATCGCAGAAATGTGGAGGCTGCTTCTACGCAGCTCTCGTCGTAGCTCCATTCGGTGCTCGCTAGAGTTTGGCGCAACTCTGTCCTCTCCTTCCTCCTTTTCTGCTCCTCCATCTCTTTCTCCATCTCAATGCCGCCTCTACCTTTCTCTTCCGTCTCATTCCCAATCTTTCCCACCCTTTCAGTCCCCCGCTTCCCAGTCACTTGTCGCTTTCCATTCCTCCTCCTCTTCTTTCCTCTCAAAATCGAAACAAGAGTTGGCTGACAAGGAGTCCACGCCCGACGGTGGCATTAATAATCATAGTGCCAGATTTGCGGATGAGGACTATCCGACTGGCGACTTTGATTTTGCGCCCATTACTGGGTGGAGAAAATTTCTTCTGAAGCTCAAGACGCTCATTGCATTCCCTTTGGAGGGTGTTCGCAAGGGAAGCGTTCTCACAATGAAGTTGCGGGGCCGGGTTTCCTCCTCATCCTTTCTGATATGTTTAGAGCATTTTAGTTATTCTTTGCAAGTTGCGGATTGATTTGGGCGCTTTCTTCTTAAGTTAATCATATTTCTCATTTCTCCTATTTATTTTGTATTTATTGCGGAGTTGAATTCGGGGTTTCGCTGCAGACTTTGAAGTTTTTGGATTCCTCAAGGTCTTGTCCGGCTAAGGATATTAACTTTAGATAGATAGTTTCATGCTATTTACCATTTTTTAGAGAATAAAGAGTTTGGTCCTTGAAAGTTATATCTCTTCATGCTGTCCGAGTTTTTTCATCTAAGAGTTAGTCGCTCAAACTTTGTAACTTGCTACATGCTAGTCTCCTCTCTACGATCAAATTGTACTTTTACTCCCATGGAGTTATTCAATAGACATTCTCTTATACATGTATTTCTGTTTTGTTTATAATGCTTTGTTCGTTCACATGTTCAGATATCTGATCAGCTCAAGGGTCCTTTCTCTCGAGGACTGTCTCTACCTCAAATTTGTGAGAACTTTTCAAAGGCAGCATATGATCCTCGTATTTCTGGTGTCTATCTCCATATTGATAATTTGAATTGTGGATGGGGTAAAGTTGAAGAAATTCGAAGGCAAATATTGAATTTCAAAAGATCTGGTATGTAAAGCTCTGCCCCCATGTTACAGTTTTTATATAGAAGATAGAGGCATGGAGAAACATCCAAACACTACAGCAGAAATGTAAGATTTTTCGTATTATATAGCATTGCTATAGATAAACACTTGTACAGGTGAAAATTATATCAAATGAAACTGGTGTAAAGTTAGCTTATACATCGACTTAAGTTTTGTGCCAAATTTCCCATAAATAATTAAACCTTACTTTCAATCCCAAGATGAGGAATAATCTGTATTTGAGAGTTCTATTACTTTGACTTTGGCTGATGTTGATAGATATGTATCTAGTTCCCCTTTATGTGAAATTTTTTAATTTCTTAAGTTAGTCTTTGCCAACAGTTGACTTTCATGATAAGTAGGAATAATGAATGAGTGTTTGATGTATCACAAGTCATGTTGATCACGGGACTCTGGGTTGTAAGGACTGGCTACATCAGATTTGCCCTTGCTTGACTGCCTGTGCATGAGCTGTAAAGTTATAATACTTGAATGGTGTCTTATATGGTGTCTCTGACATTTATGCTGATGATCAATTCGTCTTGAAAGTTTAAGATATAAGGAGAAGATCCAAGGTTATTTCGCCAATAAATCTATCATTGACCGCACTTGAAAGCTTTCTACACTTCAAATTTGTACAAAGCATGAAACCTGTTGACCTTGGACCATGGGCAAAACACAAGCCAACATACCATGTTTTGAGTTTTTTTCCCCTTCTCTAAAATTGATTCTCACATGAAATCTTTCTGAGGTTGACATTTGTTAAAAAACCATAACTTGATTTATTGATCACTTAACACATTCCTTCACTTGAAGGCCTCCTTAGCTTGTAGCATGGGCAAAACTCATGCTTACTATACCATCCATTGAATTTTTATTTTATGATGAAGAATGTAGTTGGCAAGGATTGAAGTCCTTGGGATTTTATCAAAGAGTGTTTGATACCATGCAAATAACCTATCCCTATCATAATCTTCAGCTATTAAGTGAAGGTCCCATATGCCTTTTATTGAGTTCTCTGATATGTTTTTTATATGTATGTAATATATGATGAATTACTTATCTTCAATGTGACATGAATATGTAATGTAAATCTCTAATCCCCAATTATATAGTTAGGGATTTAATTAGAATTTGGGGTTAATTACAGAATTGCCATTAATGAATAAGGCATTAGCACTAAGGCGGCATTATTAGGCCAAGGCTGTCTATATAAAGCCTAAGCCTCATTCATTGTAGTTCAGTTGTTGTGATTACTCATAAATCAGAGAATATTGAGCAACTCTTGTGTCTCTCTCTTCTCTCTCTCTCTCTCGGTTCTCTTCTCTCCTTCTATCTGGATTCTCTCCTCTCATCTCTCTTCTTCCCTTCTCCTTCTACCTATCTTTCCTATCTTTCTATAGGGTTCTGTTCAGAAATTACAGAACCGCATCACAATGTTATTTTTAACACTCCTTTTCTGATAGTTGATGTCTTCTGTAGGAAAGTTTGTTGTGGCTTATGTCCCTTCATGCCGAGAAAAAGAATATTATCTTGCATGTGCATGTGAAGAAATATATGCCCCTCCAAGTGCTTATTTTTCGTTGTTTGGATTCACTGTTCAAGCATCATTCCTTGGAGGTAAGCTGACTTTGCTTTTCCGTGCGTATTTACAAGATTTGAGTCAATATTGGGGACCTTTAAGTTTTGATTTATCACATTTCTTTAGGGGGTTGGGGCATTGTCTTCAATAATTAAAATAAAATTTTACATATGGCTAGTGACTTTGTGCATCTATTGCGTATTAAAACTCAGATTCTTATATGCAATATGATTCCTTCAGGAAAGTCTTTGCAATTTGCATATAAACTTGTAAGAGAACTATCTTTATGTCTCATCTTTTTGCAACTACAGTTTTTTTATTAATTAATGTGTCTTTTAGCATGCAGGTTTGTATAGTTCAAATTGAAGTTTGGCAACCAATTTTTGCTTTTTACCATATAGCTTATTCACAAATTTGGTGCCAACATGTCTTTCCAGTAAATTGGTACATATTACCCCTGCAATATTAGTTGCATCAATATTATTTAAATACTTTCTGCATCATCTCATGATTTGGTTCACTTTGAAACATTTTTTTTCGTAAGAAAGCTCAAGATAAACTCTTCAACTTTTGGTGTCCTTTGATGACTATTCCTTAGCCTGGATCAAATGTTTATTTTTATGTAATTTGTTTTTTTTTTCTTTTCAGGTGTTTTAGATAACATAGGGATTGAACCACAAGTTGAAAAGATTGGGAAATACAAAAATGCAGGGGATCAGCTAACCCGTAGAAGCATGTCTGAAGAAACTTGTGAGATGATGACTGCACTGCTTGACAATATTTATACAAATTGGCTTGATAAAGTCTCTTCTTCAAGAGGTTCACCTGCATTTGAAGTTGTAATTAAACCTTGAAGTAATTAATTAACTTATAGACTTCTGCTAAACTTATGCAGGAAAAAAAAGAGCAGAGATTGAGAATTTCATAAATGAAGGAATCTACCAAGTAGACAGGTTGAAAGAAGAAGGCTTCATTACAAACATAATGTATGAGGATGAGGTACAAAATTCTTAAGCTATTTTGTGCTATCTGTTATTACTGTATAATCATATATAGAGTATCACCTACTGTTAGATTTCAAATTGAAAATGAAAGTCTGAGGTGAGTTTATCGTCCCTGTTTTGTCGAAGTGTGTTGGCTTTATTTGACTTCTTCAACTAACTCAGGAAGCTTTTTACCGTTCTCACTGTTGACTATGTTAATATGTACTGACCATTGATCATGGTACTTGTAATTTTATTAAGGATGTAAATAAAGCAATATCATGGGGTTTTAAAGGATATGCAATATTCAATGTTTTGCAGGTTATTACTAGGTTGAAGGAGAGACTCGAATTGAAAACAAATGAAAGTCTACATATGGTGGATTACAGGTTGCCAATTTCTTTTGGTCTTCCTCTGTTAATGGTATCTAATAAATTATGCTATTTCTTTGGAGTAGATGAAAATCACCTCTGGCAATGTCCAAAGAAACTCTGAGCACATCCTTTGCCTTGTAAAGTTTATAGTCGTTTATCTTTTTTCACAAAAGTTTCTTCCTGATCATTGATTTAACTGTAGTGGTTAAAAATTTAACCTTCTATATGCACCATCTGGCCATTCTTCATGGCTGAAGTATTTTTCATAATCAAATAACTGCACGTAATTTCCCCCAACAAGAGGTTTCCAAATTTGGCTAGTTGCTCTCCTCTTTAGTTTTTTTTCCTGGCAGCTAACAATCTGGAATCATGTTTTCTCTTCACCTTTATGCTTTAAGGGGTAATAGGTGTTACAGGATTAAATGTTGGGGCAATTATAATTTAGTATCCGAAGACCAGGTTCAAGTTGTTGTGTGTTAAAAATAATCTTGAGGTCTCTGGTTATTTGTACTTGGGAATTGCAGGGAATCATTAGGTAATTGTCTGAGGCTTGACAGATATACTGCTACGCCTGTGATGATATCTAAATCCTGTTTGGTAATACTTTTTTTTCCTGGATATTCTGTGAATTTGGACATGATTGCGATGCACCCGAAACTTTATTTGACATAATTCCAATATTTGTATCTGGGGAAATGTGGAGTTTGTGATTTGTACTCATATACACGGAGAAGGATCCTTTTTAATTCTTACAAGTTATGGCATAAAGTACAGTTTTCATTTTACTTACTACGACCTATTTCTCACTTTACTTATATTGGTTACTGAAGCTACATTGAATAAGTTGTATTGACCGTCTGAAGCTGTTGTGTTTTCTTAATAAACATAGGAAATATTGTAGAGTTAGGAGATGGACTGTTGGAATATCAGGTGGTAAAGACCTGATAGCCATCATACGAGCCTCTGGGAGCATTAGTCGTGTCAAGGGTCCATTGAGTGCATCTAGTCCGGGTATTATTGCTGAGCAGTTCATTGAGAAGATTCGCAAAGTAAGAGGTACACTTGATTGTGAAGTGTAATGAAGCTTCTACATTGCATTGATTGTTGAGGTTATCATTATGCATCATCATGGATATTTTCCTTGTATAATAATTGCATTATTCATTACTGTCACAACTAGCTGTGCGGCCTTCATGTTACATGAAATATGAGGTGAGCGACCTTGTGCATGGCTCATGAATAGTGTGGATTCTATGGATTATATATATATATATATATATATATTGATATTGATCATGGATGGGAAGTTTACATATTTTTTCTTTTCGTAACATCTGCCTTCAGAGTTATTTTTTCCTACACAATATTTTGAAGCATAAATTTGACAAGAACAAGTGAAGGGGATTAGGGATGGGGGCTGCGATAACTAGAGAAAATTAATTTGTGAGATCTGTGAAATTTCAAGCACAGACAAAAAGAGATGCACTGGGTAGACTAAAAACCAAGGTTAATGCATATACGTGACTTCCAAGGTGTCTTCATTTAATAACGTATTGATTGCAAATAGTTGACGTACGAACTCAATGTGTTTTGACTTTGTCTTTGTTCATGGGTGAATATTGTAAGCGAATACCCCTGGAAATGGAGAATTAGAGAGAGATTGGACGGCACTATAAAAGTCTAAACCCACGTTCTAAATACACCTAAAATTTCACAGGATTTTCTCAGTATAGACATTGTATAACATTGACTTTTTACGCTCATCTTGGAAGTCCTAAAATTAACATAAAGCACTCTGCTTAACTCTCTACTGAAGTGCACATGTCAAAGAGCTTGTTGGTTTTGGAAGGAGTTCAATGCAAGTAGAGTAGCCAGTATTTTTAGGCATCACATAACTGTCCAAACTTATGGGTCCACCAAGACCTTTGTGCAAGTTATTCCATCCATAGTTTGGGATATTGAATGAGCTGAGAACTTGATGCTATAAATATGACAATGTGGCATGACTGCATCAATATATGACAACTGGTAGAATTCTCTTTCATCCTGTACCACTCTCTTACATCCCTACAGTCAAGATGCTTTTTTCATCCTGCCAGCAACATTTATCCCTAAATTTTCCTTTTTGCAACTGAATAGGAAAATGACCTAGTGAATACTTTCTCTTTCGAAGTTATAGAATTCTCTCGTCTTTGCACCATGATATTAAATACCCATAGTCACGATACTTTGCTGAGAGCAACATATATTCTTGAATTATCCTTGGCCTTCCAAGTCGCACCTGAATAGAAAAATGGCCAAGTCAATGTTTCTTGTTGAAAGTGGATTGGTGTGAAGAAAGGTCTATAATGAGTGATGCTCCTATAACTAAAAGTTCCATCCACATTGAGTCCTATGCTTTAATTTTTTGAACACTAGATTTTATGTATGTGATAGTTTTTCTTCTATTCACATTGGGTGTTCTTTTGCTTTGCTCATCAGAGTCCAAACAATATAAGGCTGCTATTATCCGAATTGACAGTCCTGGTGGTGATGCCCTTGCTTCTGATTTGTAAGTGATGATGTTTTCCCTTTTGGTTTCGTCGAAGCTGCATTTGGAGTAAATGAAACAGAAAAAAATTGTGTTGGTCTGAAATTCTTGGTTGCAAACAAGTAGAATGGATATTTAAGAATGCATAATTCTTTTTGTTTGGGAAAAAATGGATGGAGTAAGAAAGGAAATCTATATTAATAGCTGATCGCTGATCATTCTGTGGTGTCAAAATCTGCAGAATGTGGAGAGAAATCAGACTTTTGGCTGCCTCTAAACCAGTCATTGCCTCATTGTCTGATGTTGCAGCAAGTGGAGGTTATTACATGGCAATGGGAGCCGGAACTATTGTAGCAGAAAGTCTTACCTTAACTGGATCAATTGGAGTGGTCACAGGTGAACCTGAGTGTTTTATAGGTGAAAGGAAAGGGGCACAAAGAGGTTATTAATGACTGTATAATATAGGTGAAAGGAGAGGGGTGCAAATAGGAAGCTAATAGTGTCACTATGATGAAGTCCTTGTATTTCAGTTCAATTTTGTTGTTAATTTGATTATACAGACCAATTCTTGTAGGAAAATTTAACTTGGGGAAACTGTATGAGAAGATTGGCTTCAACAAGGAAATTATATCAAGGGGAAAATATGCTGAGGTCCATGCTGCTGAACAACGTCCTTTTAGGTAATATATTTCAGGTTTAAAGTTCTGAGAAACAAGACAATACTAATCAGTTACTTTGCCATCTGATATGTCAACTGTTAGGATCCTTCTCTGTTTGAGAAAGGAAGCGCAAACCTAATAGGCACATATTGCCTTGATTCTCCTGTATGGCATTATTAGGAAGTAATGTTGGGCCTAAGGTGTTACAGAAATATGAAAGGAGAGTGAAGGGAAAGGAATCCAGATATGTACTATCTATTGATGAGGTGGCAGGAGTAGAAATAGGACAGGGTATCAGTAACTAACCAATCACATGGGGTATGATATCGAAAGGAGAGAGATAGACCCTTGAGGGGTTCTTCTTGGAGGCTTGATGGTCAGAAAGACGCAATGGAAGAATTTGACTGTAGGAGCGTCCTTATACTCTTTAAAGCCAGAGGAGATTATTTCTTTCTTCTTGTTTATCTTATTTTTCTCTGTAGTGATCCTATAATCTGCTAATTCTATCCTATTTCACTCACGTAGGGGAGGATTACATATTTTTCGGATTAAGCCAAGATACATGTTCAACAAATGAAAACAGAAGATATATCCAAGATTGAACGGATACTCCCATAGAGAAGTTAATAAAGCTTCAGCCCTGAACATGAAAGCAGTTTTTTTGTTCGGATTAAGCAATTGAAGAACGCTTGCACTTTCCTCAAATTCGCTCTTTTACCTGTGATCAAGACAATGACCAACACTCTTAAGCAGTTAATAAAGGATAATACAAGGAGTACAAACCCAATATATTACTTTTGATCAAGACTCTTACTAACTTATCCATCACATACTCAATATTCTAACACGCGTAGTTGAAACTGCCACTGTTGGGTTTCTCTAATTAAGTATTTTGGAAAAATGATCATATTGGTACTTGCAAGTTGATTGTAGAAAAAGAAGAGAAATTCCATGGAGTAATCTCAATAGCTAGGTCTAGAAACTAAAAGGTCACCTCGGGGGTGCAGAGTGCACAGGGGCTGTAACATGTAGTATATGACTTTTATTTAGATGTATTTATCTGGCCTGCTTGTCTCTGTTCCCTAGTTTATGCTGAATTTAATGTTTCAAGTCCTATTCTTGCCCTTTCATGTTTTAATCTATGGTATGATTTTCTGGACTATCACTTTTTATGTTATTAGTAATATATAATTTTTAGGGAAGACGTGGGTTGAGAATTTTTGTTTATTTTTTCTTTTGTACAGACCAGATGAAGCAGAGCTATTTGCCAAGTCTGCACAGCATATTTATAAACAGTTTCGAGATAAGGCGGCCTTCTCTAGATCAATGACTGTGCGTTTTCGTTTTATACATGCAGATTCCCCTTCTTTCTTCATACTTTTGACAAGTCTAAGCCAAAGCCACACTTTGTCATCAGGTAGAAAGGATGGAGGAGGTTGCACAGGGGAGAGTTTGGACTGGTAAAGCCGCAGCTTCACATGGTTTAGTTGATGCTATTGGTGGGCTTTCTAGAGCTGTTGCCATAGCAAAATTGAAGGCTAATATACCTCAAGACAGACAGGTTTGCTTAGTAAAACCATTTTATAAGCTGAACTTGGTTCCAAGAATTGCGAGTTTACTTTGTAAATGTGCTTGAGCTATGCCAGGTCACTCTTGTGGAACTTTACCGACCTTCTCTTCCAGAGATTTTAAGCGGCGCAGGGAATGCCCTAGTTGAAGTAGACAACACATTGAAGGAACTGCTTCAGGAGTTGACATTTTCTGATGGAGTTCAAGCCCGGATGGATGGAATCATGCTTGAGAGATTGGGAGGATATCCTCACCCCAAGCCCATTTTGAGGTTGATGGAGGAGTTCCTTAGTTCTCTGTAGCTTTGTTGACGGTTTATTATGTCATCTTTTGTTCTTAATAAAGTTGTCCTTCGCTCTTCCATTTGGCCAGAGTAAGGATCCATCTTTCCAATGCTTGATATGCGGTAAATAAAGTGCGAAAATGATAGCACATTCAGGTCAAGCAAATTAGAGACCTCTTACTGTGCGATTGGATCTTGACTTTTGAACATATATTCCAAGAAGGCTGTAGCTTGGATACCAGGACCCTTTATGAACCACCTTTAAGATGTAAAGACTTTTGGAGCTCTTATATTTAATCTTCTTTGTAATATGCATGGCTTTTACCGCGACCCTCTATTCAAAAAAAAAAAAAAAAAACTGATGTTCACTAGTTTTCGCAAAGTTTTTTCTTCTTGACATTTGTGAATGATGGTGCTTAGTGATATGTGGCTTTTCATTCTTTCTGGTTCTATGCGTCCCTTTAATTCTCACTGCTAAAGAATCCATCTCTCTATTTTGGTTTGCACTGGGTTTATTGTTCTTTTCTTCTATTTTCTTTGGATCGTATATTTTTATTAAACTTTAATAATGTGATATACATAGGTTTTCGAAGTGCAAATTGCACCGACTGTAACTAGCTTTATAAATTGCAAGTATAACAAAGTTTTTATATTTTGTTTTTGGTCATCTGACGCTAGTTGGACAAGAAAGGGGGGTTTGTCAAAGTCAACAGCTCAAACTCTCTTTATCTGTATTTAAGAAAAACATGGATAATTTTTCATATTATATATTATGGCTTGCCTTTTAGAATGACATTTGGGTTCTTCAAAAGAAATTATTAATATTTTGATCGATACTTGGAAAAAAATTGTTAGGGCTATCATGGCCATCAACCCAAAAAGGATTTGTGTTAAATGAAAAAGGTATTAAAAATTTTAGAGAAAATGATAGAAAAGAAATTTTGAAATTGCCAAATCCCAAATCAGATTTATTATTAAAAAAATGAATAAAATTTGATAAGCAATTACAACTTATTTTATGAAAAATACTTTATTTAAAATTTTAAAATTCTTTTTCTATCATTTTCCATAATTTTACTACAAGAGACACAAATTTCATCATTCCCCATTTGTTTCCTTCGTAAATGGCTAGATGGCATCATTCTATTGTTAGCATTGTCATATTCATCCGCACGTACGTCAACACCAAATACGGCCTCTGCAAGTGCATGATTAATTATAGTCACCTTGCAAATCGTGTTTTTTTTTTTTAATTCAAAATATGATCTTAAGCCCCATCTTAACACCAACAAGAAACCAAACAAAACCTAAATATCTAGAATTCAAAGATGTTAACAAAGGAAAGGGGGGAAAGTAGACCACCATAAGTTATGGGTTATCATAATATTGCCATTGATAATAAGAATCAATGATAAAATAATTTATTTGCGTTTTGTTTAATAACAAGTTCAAATGGGTTATATTTCAAAGACTTTTTAAATTAGAATCAGAATAAGCTTCAAAATTTAAAAGAATGCTTATAGATATACTTATGGTCTTATTATAAAATTTTAAAATCATCAAATATATCTTGTTATTTAGCTAGCTGCGAATGCAATGGAGAATTATTGATTATATCTTGAAGACTGCCCCTCCCAAAAAAAATTTAAAAAAAAAAAAAGAGCTCTAAGATGATATTTGGATGAAACAAGGAAAAGGGTATAGGATTGTTAAAAGAAGGCCTATCCTATAATCAATGATTAGCAAGAGAGTGAAATTCGTTTATTTTTCTGGGAGCGTCAAGACAAAACAATTAACGCAGCTTCATTTGGTTTGTTCTTTCTGAAAACTCACTCTGGAAAATGGCGACGCAGCCTTCTCCTCCTCCCTCCGCCTCCAATTCCGCTGACTCGGCCGCTCACTCCCCTTCCACCAACCAGGTGACTCCCTTGCAAGCTTCTTCTTCCCTCATGCACGCTTGTATTTGCTCTTTTTGCTAACTATTTGGAGGGTTTCGCTTCTGTTTGCTAGGCGGAAATTGCTGAGAGCAATGGGGTTTTCCATGGCGACGAAAAGCCTGATTTAACCGCTGGTCTCAAGTAATTTTATTTCTTCTTACATTCTACTCCCTTCTCTTTTTTCTCTTTTATTTCCCCTGATTACGTTTTTGGCTTCGTGTGTAGTTATTTTGCTCCGTGATCTTGAACTGAAATGGATTTTGACTTTTATTTAACTTCATTTAAAGTGGAGGGAGTTAGAGAAATTCCAAGTATGTCCTACATAGGTCTCCTTACGGTCATATTCTTTTACTATGAATGGAAAGTGAGCTGTTATGTCCTGTATATTGAAAATTCTTTTCCCCCTGATATTTTCGGAGACCCTGAAAAATATTGAAATCCCGTTCTCGAACGTACTTTGGTTCAATATTTTCAAGCAGGTGATCAGGGAAGGAAAAGTACACGTCTCCACACCTACGTTGCATCCTCAATCAATGAATGCGTCTGCCTTTCCTTGTATGCATTTGAACATTTGAACCAAAAACAAAGTCATGTGATAGTCAGCTGTCACTGTTCAGAAGAACAATAAGCAATGCTAATAATTTTCTTCATGGATGCAGCATAGAAAGTATGAGAAAATACAACCTTGTAGATCTGACAAAAATGTTCTGATTAGATTATGTTAATTTTTTATGTAGTTTGGTATGGTGACAGCTAGGAGAAAGTGAATATTAACTGAACTTAGTTTATGTGATTTGGATATGCACAAGGAATAGATACCTGTCTTATATACACCGCCATAACAAAAGATTTTTTTAACTGGCATGAGAAGACAAGACTAATTGACAATACCTGTAACAATAAACCTAGACAAAGTGAAAAATTAAATTGAAATAAATGAAGAAATAGGCAAAAAAGTGGCATGGTTGAAATTGTGCAAATGAGAATATTCATGGAGCTTACTCGTTCTGCCTGATTTTGTATCTTAAAACTACTTATTCTCGTTTTTTTCCTTAAAACCATTCAGGTTTGGTTTTGACTCTTGAGAATTCCCCAAGAAGTTCTCTGCTTCTGCGCTATCTTCTTGCCTCACATATAATTTACTTGAAGTCCTCTTTACTACTGCGATTGAGAAAACTGGTGTCATTTCAAATCTCACTGTACAGAATTAATTTGATCAGGGATATCTTCAAAATGGATTAAAATTGGTTTTGGCTATCATGTGGTTTAATTTTTAGTCAAAAATAATATGCCCGTACAAAAGCCCCATCATCCCTCCCCTTTCCCTTGGGACATATTCCAAAAACTGGTGACTACCCTAATTTGCTTCTATTCTGAATCAATTCATCTGCATTTTCTAGAATTTTTTCTTTCACTAAAGAATAAATAATTTTACATCTAAAAATGCAATTTTGATAGTTGTATATAATATGCACCTTATAAGGAATACATTTCTTCAAAGTTCCTTGTTCAAATGAAGATAATTATTTGTGTTCTTCATTTTGTAGTGATCTGGATAGCGCACACTACATTGAAAGGTTTGAAAAATATGAGGCTGACTACACGCGTCGCCTGATTGCCAAGTATTTCTCTGGAAAAACCCTAAATGGAGGTATGCAACGATAGTTATTTGAACAGATGTGCAGATTTTCATCTTTCTGTAGACATTGACAAGTAAAATTTAAGGTTCCTGCTTTAACTGCTAGATTGAGTTTGTGACTGATAATGATAGATTTCCTTGATTTCATTTATAAGAACTGTTGTGCAAATGCTGGTGAATATGTTGCCACAGTTCATATAATCTTTCTTTTGGTTTATGGTTTTCATTATTCTAGCATCACTTTGTAACTAAGGGTGTGGCTGGAACAAAAGTGTTAATTGCTTAGTCTCTCGTGCAATTGATTTTTGTGCTCTTGACCTCTCTCCGTTTGGATCTTAACAACTGGTTCTGTCAATTCCATCCAGATTGGTAATCTTGAAATTGACAGTATTATGTGTGATAATGTGTTCTACCTTATGATTCCTATTTTGAAATATAAGAATTAGTATTAGCAGTTTAGGAAAACAGTTCTAGTACCATTCATGTAGTATTGGACAAGTGAGATGATATGTTTTTAGGACTGTATGTAAATTGTAATGGCATGTGATATAGTAAGGAAAATAGAATGTCTTATCATCTTGTAGTCTCATAATGTTTGACTATTTGGTTTATTTCATTACTTTCATATACCTAGTTTGACATAATGGGATAGCAGCAATATAGCCTTTAGAACATGAGAACTTGAATGTGACAGTGATATGACACGTCAGAGAACACCTAAAAGCTTTTAGCTTTTTGTTGACTCTGATTTGTCCTGTATCTGTCAAAGTCCATGTTTCTTTAAAGAGACACTGTCTGGCCATGCTTACAATATTGCCACGACAGCAAGTTAAAAGCAAGATTTGAGCTTAACTTTCTTCTTTCTTAAGGTATACACTTGACAGTAAATAAGACCTTTTGCAGGCAACATATTTGATGAGCAAGTGACTATAGATGATGAAGTTATAAAGCCAAGCAGGTAAATCAAACTAAGAATGTGTGAAAGACCAAAAATTTTGGACATTGCAGAAACTAATGTGTGCTAGGTAATTGTTGTCCAGGTTGCCTTGTTTCCATTCATATGCAAACCCCATTGTAGGTTTTGAAGAGCAATGTAGCAATGGATCAACTCCAGGAGTAGAAACGCCTCCTAATATATCAAATGGGAAACACGTTATGAAGAACAGTTGATCGCACGGCTGCCTGTATAAACATCCGAGAATATTGCTTCATTAAAATGCCAATGCCGATGGCAGAATGGTTATCAGGGATTTGATGAAACTGACTGACATGGTGCTTCTAATCATGTGTAGAGGGTTCCTGATTCATGCAATGCAATATACTGATAACAGAGCTAACAGAACCTCATTGCAATCATGATCGATTATGTCAATGATGGGTTTGTTATGCATTGTTGGATCCTTTTGCAGGTCATATGTAGTTTGTACTTTATTTTAGTGTATGAAGATCTGTAGAACCACGGATCTCAATGTATATGGGCACAAATGAACTATTTTGATTTAGAGATTAGAACAGCCAATCTCAGCGAATTGAATCAGAGCTTCTTAAGTTACATCAGGAGCCAGCAGTGTAAAGGGATTGAGGGATCATTCTTTTAACCTTGTTTTAAGAAATGGTAAAAGGTGAGTTTGGAAAATCACAGGGAAGTTTGGCTTGGCTGCCAAAATATTTTCCCCTAACGAATTTGTTAAAATGGATCCCTTGCTGCTTGGCAAAAGCAAAGCAACAGAGGGTGCTACGTCTGTCAGGCGAATCATCTTATGGATTATTTGGATTTGTTTTGAATAAATAATTCTTTCCAATTTTGACATTACTTTTCTTATTTTGTAATAGCAAGAATGTAGCTTTCATTCTCCAAAAACAAATTTAGGTCATAGAATAGTAGGAATTCCGTTTCAAACTGGGATCCAAAATTGGGCTGTTCATAACTTTTCTGTGGGTGTATTCTGGCGCGGTATGCATTTTAGTGTCGAATAAATAGCATAGGACAATAATTCCGATGACATATTTTTTACTGACAACAATAATGGTCATACTTCGTATTTGCACTGCTATATAAAGAAACCTTGCTGTCTTAGTTTAATAAGAGTCATATTTTAAGTAGCACGAGGACAAAAACTAATTGTAGCTATTTCACAGGTTAATGACTTTTTCTGTTCTCCTTTAATTGTGATGATGAAAGGTAATGCTTATGAATCGCAGAGCCAATGCCAAACTGTAGGGCATATCGGCTTCTATGGAATAACAGTAGCAGTATTAATTTACTGTGCCAAAAATAGAAGTCTTTAATGGAAATATTAAATGGGTTAAGGTGAAAATTTACTAATGAAGTTTTGTCCGAGGAGTGTCTAGTACAAATATCTTTTAGAAGGGGCAAAAATACCAATAAACAATTAAGAAGGGGCATTCACCACAAAAAACCGTTAAATCCGTACTAACATCGTTATGGGTTTTCTTCTCTTATAATTTAACGCCGTTAGTACGGATTAACAGTTTTTGTGGTGGATGCCCCTTTTTAATTGTTCATTGATATTTTTACCCCTTCTAAAAGATATCTGTGCCAGACGCTCCTTGGACAAAACTTCATTAGTAAATTTGCACCTCAACCCTATTAATATTAAGTGCATTGTAAAATATATGCTTTGTTATATTTAGATGTCCTTGTATTTCTTAAAGATTTTATGGATTATGAAAACGGGGGAAAGGGGAACTTTTAATGCTCAAAGTTTCTCCCAATTCATTCATGATTTGGTTCTCGCATATTAATTTGTAGGAGTATTAATTTAATTTAAAATTTTTGTTTTCCCAAAAGAACGTACCCGCGCCCAGACAGTTAAATATCTTCCTCTCAGCTTCACGACTGAACCATCTGTCAATCTTCCTCTCTTCAACCCTGCCCTTGCATGTCAACAGACTGCTGAAATGCTTTTACAACTCCGAAAATTAACAGTTACTGATAAGATAATTGACTCGATGATATTCACTAGTAGTTCTTATCGATCTTGATATATAAAATTGTTTTGAAACTTCACTTAACATCTCTACTGTGAGTTGAAATGATCATCGGTATTTGCATAAATCTACACCCCAAAGTCTATCGAGTTTATGTGCGAATGGATGGATGAATAGAAAGATATAACATACCTTTATATTCAATAACTTGTAAGCATCATATCAAAGTTACTCAATAGAAGTCAATGAAAAATTCAACAACTTCTACATCGTACACTGTTTAACTTGAAGCACTATGCCTCGGAACTAGCAACTGGTGGAGCAGAAGGCTCGGCAATGAGGGCATTGGGGATGTGATTATTGGCTTCGTAATCACGAGGCAGAGGACCTAACAAGTCAGAGAGGGTCATTTGAAGTGTAGAAATTTTCTCTTTGAGCTGACCGTTCTGCTGGAGGATCTGCTGGTTACATTCCAACAAGTAAATGATCTTCTGGGAAAGTTGATGGTTCATGGTCTGAAGATGATCCACTTGACACTGAAGGTTTTCTATCTGCTGTTTCTTCCTCATCCTCGACCTGCGAGCAGATTCTCTGTTGGAGAACATTCTTTTCTTCTTTCTCTCATCATCAACAACATTCCCTTCTCCAGAATCATTGATGTTGTTGTTGTTGTTACTGTTAGATGAAGTGTTTGGAGAGGATTTATGGTCTATAAACAGAACTGGGTTGTTGGGAAGGTGTAACTGAGAGTAGTAAAATGGAACATAGTGTAAGCCTTGACTATGACCCAAGACATGTGAACCTTTATGGCCTTCCCCAGTTTCCATGTTGAGTAAGCTTGAGTTCAGAATGGGTTTCTGAGCAGGACAAGGATGCTGAAGATGCTGTTGCTCTAAGCTTGTATTCCCATCCATATCTCAGATTTTCAGTCTCAGATGGATATGTGTGAGAGAGAGAGAGAGAGAGTGAGATTAAGAGAATTTTGCTGATGAGATGCTCATAGACATCGGAGCTTCTGATCTATTAAGCATTTATGCTTGGTGCCGTGGATTATCAAGCTTGTGTATACTTGGATCGGAATGTTATGAAGGGTAAAAGACAGAATGCTTAAATGATCTTACCTCTGTAGAATGGTCGGGGAATAATTGTAAGGCAAAAGTGATTTGATTCCTCAAGGCACCAACGTTGTCTTTTTTTCACTTAATGCAACCAAAATGCTTAGAACTAAAACTGCAATTACGCAGTTTCAGTCCTTTTAAGGTAAAATTGAGGAATCAGACAGCAAGTGAAGTCGTATATGTGCATACCCAGTTATAAAAAGTGCCTGTCCAAGTGGCTATATCATTCAACTTAATGCATTAACGCTTCATTTAGATCTGGAGCAAGCTAACCTAAGGAAAAATAACTCAGCCCAAACACTACAAATAGGAATTTCATTGATGGAGAAATTGCAAATCCTTCTAAAGAGGAACAAGCCAGAGGATAGATAGTGGAATAATTTGCATTCATGTCATAGGGCTTTGCTTTTTAAGGTGGGTGTGGAAGCATTAACTTGCACGCATTACATAAGCTTTGGGTTACACGTACTCAAAACGAATTCGCCATTTTTCCTGTGGCATCCAAAATGATCAATGGCAGTATGTGGATAAACAATTTAGCCGTTTGTTTATAGTAGAGATGTTACTCGGAATCCTATTTATCTTTACCTTCATTTGGAATCCCCCGCCTATACATCTTTTAAGTACGGGTGCTTTCTAGGCTTACATCCACGCCCACTAAGAAAGTAGTAGTGAATCTCTTGTTCTCTACGTCTAAAAACAACATTTATGACAACCTGTAAAATTAAAACGGATCTGGTTAAAAGTATAAGCTTAAAACATCCTTTTACCACTTTCTCTTGAGAGTTGAGAATATTTTATACGCAATATCACATTACAAGTGACATTCACAAAATATGCGGCATCAGTTTTCGTTTATATTCCATTTCGTGAGTTGTGCTTCACCATAATTCCTTTATAAAAGTCATCAGAAAAGTTAGTTGCCTTTCTAGCCAGATCATAGCCATAACTAAGCATCAAAGCGACAAACATCCGATACAACAACTAGTCATAGAGCAGTTTTATTTTATATCTGCATATACATTGATTTATTTATTTAAACCAAAAGGGGAAAAAATGAACTTGTCAGAGCGGAGGCTCCAAGCAAGTAATGAAAATACATTCTGAAGTTCTTGACTCAAGCGCAAAAAGGGGTCCGGTTTCTCTCATAAGCGCTTTTCTCATTGTCCCTCGGTAGCTTTCAATCTTGTCCATCCATTCTGTTGAAGTGATTAGAAAGAGCCACGTCATCCTGTGCATTTAAAGCCTAGCTTATTGTGCAAAAAAAATCCGTCATCCAATCAATTACGCAAATATTCCCCAATTCCACCGTATCTTTATTTATGGATACAAAACCCTTCTTTTGTCTTATATCAGAATCACATTGTCTTCTTCCAATGAGGAAAACGACAATGATGCTGAGACTCCACGCCCTTACACCCATCCTCACAAGCCCCACAGTACTTCACAGGTACTCTAAATTCAAAGGTGCAATTTGTACTGGATTCTAAGTTCATAGAGGATATCATCTAAAAGACGTGACTGCATAATTCATCGTGCTATCTAGTATAACTAAGGATAATTAAGCTATTAAGTTCTTTATCATATTAATGATAAGCACTGAATTTAAAGTCCGGATCTCAACTTATGGTCCAGTTCTTATTAATGAATCATCTTTTTATTCGAAGAATAACAAAAACAAAAAACTCCATGGGCCACTTTGTCAGAGTTGAAGGATCCAGAAAAGAAACTTGCTCTGGGAATATGTAAATTTGAACAAAAAGGTGTGTAATTTGATTTTCAATTTAGGGCAAGGAGAAGATTTCACTGAATTTCACCTATGGGAAGAAATCGTTCAGTAACCTCTGTAATCAACGGTGAGTGCGACAACCGACGTTGGCTTGATTTGAGAAGAAAGGGAATTAAGGATGAAGGGAAGATAAGAGGACCTAACCGTTTGAGTGGCAAATGGTGGATGAGACGAGTGCTCCATATTTCGGTCTCAGGGCAGAAAAGAACGGAAATAATTTAACAGAAATTGGTGATTGAATGGACGCTCCAAATTATAACACAACACTTGGGATGGTGGGTATACAATCTTAAAAGCTACATGATGTGTCTCTTTTTCAGCCCTCGGATCAATATTGGATGGACCATATTTAGAGATACTGAGAGCTGATGAGAAAATATGCCGCTAAGAGAATCTGCTTCCCTGCGGGTCTTGCAATGTTTGTTTAATTAATAAGAAATCACAAGTCACGAGTAAATAATTTAGAAAAACAGAACCACAGATCAATCAACAAACTAGAACATCAACTTTGGTCAATGATTCTATTGGTTTGGCATGACTCCAGAAATCCTTTCAACTTTATGGAGATTCTACTAGCATGAAGCTTTAATCCCATCATGATGAAAAATCTGATGAGAATCATATGACAAAAGGATAGGACTCTAATACAATTGCAATATTCAAAACCACAACAAATACAAGTAGACAAATTTAAGCAAATAATTTGGTTTCTATCATGTAGCCTGAAGTTACAATTCAAAAAGACATTATTGTGCTCAATCTCAACAACTTTTAAGTATTGAAAATTAACTAGAGATGGATTCTCCTCAACCAAAAAATCTACACCTTTAACAACCTAAAGCCCAGAAATGGTCAAAATCATCTAGACAGAAAGTATCATTAGCTACGGCCAGATCTTTGCACCCTCCTACGCTCATAATCAGCATCATCAGTAGGCAGCTCATATCGACAAACAGGACAAGTGTTCCTAATTCCCAACCACGGGACAATGCATTCGCCATGGTAGACATGAGAACATGGCAACTGCTTTGCCTGTTCTTCAAAATTGAACTCATCCTTACAAACTGCACAAAGTGCACCATTATTTTTGATATCTTGTTTGGTCACAACCACTGATGGCAGACTCTGAACAACTGATACGGAAGCCGGAGGCCGACCAACCAAGGGATTCTCATTGTCGGCGAATTGGCCAAACATCATTTCGTACTCTGCAGTATAAATGTAGTCATCATGATCACCAAAATAAGGTTCTGAATCGTGATCCAAATCAGGGTTCGTGTCCAAATTATTGGCATTCAACAACACTTCCCAACCCAAATTTTCCGCACCTCCCGCTCTCATAATGCTTGCTTCTTCTTCAAGCCCATTTACTGGGGAAACTGGAACTGATACGGACGCATCATCCTCACCGGTGAGCATGCTCAAAACTTCCCTCTCATCAACCCGGCCATCAACTTCTTCCCACTCAAAATCTTCAACATCCTCCCTATTATCATCCAATTGTAACGAATCCCAGTAAAGAGGGATGCTGGCAACATCGTCGTTCTCATCATGCACATTGTATTCATCTTCCGAATGCGCGCATACACCCAAAGCCCCATTCTCCTCATCAGAATCTGAACCGAACTCCATGAGCCGTATACAGTTGTCAAATGGCCGAATTCGGCCTGCCGTAGACGGTGTTCCCACGGACTCAGATCCAGGAACCCTCCTCCCAACGAAAAAATGGTCACCATCTCCAACACCACCGCCAGAACCATAATTTTCAACGATAAACCCACTATTGCCATCACCCGGCAAAGAATCCCTGTCCACGCCAAACCCTAAGCCCAATCCGAAATCCATACCCAAAGCATCAACACCCACGTCGCAATGACCCTCAATAATACCGAAATTAGAATCATCCAGGACATCGGAGACCAAATCGGTGTGACCCATGACCTGCGATTGCTCAACGCGCTGCTGAAACAGATCCATAACGAAATTTACCTGGTTTTCGCGGTCCAGTAGATCGGTGGAGGGAATCGAACCAGGGTCCGAGAAGTTATCGTCACCTCGTACAGAGATGGCGGATTCAAATTGGTGAGACAAGCCAGTATCACGGGAGGCGTTGAGAGCGCGGATGGGGGAATCGGGCGGGGCGAATTCAGGATCGGAAGGATAGAAGTCGAAATCAAAATCGGCGTGGGACCAGTAGGGAAGAGGATCACGGTCCGGAAGGTGAGGATCGTCGTCTGCTTCGCGGTGGCGGAGATAGGTGACATCTGCCATTGGGGACGTAAGGAGGGCGTCCAAGGCATCTGGGTGAAGGGAGGGGAGGATCTGGGGGCTATAACGTGTGAGTAATTGAATGACGAAAATAGCCCTCTTGTTTTGTCGAATCGCCTTGTGGGAACACCATTTCTTCATTTCTTGCCCTTACGTTCCATGTCGTACTAATAGCTAATCGCATCCGGATTAGCGGCAACCAAGGGGTTAATAATAATAAGATATTATTCTTAAAAAAAATGGTAAATGGCGTATTTGGTGCCACTAGACAAGAGTGTGCGCAAATGTTAACGTAACTTTCAAGTGAGGTGAGAACTCACAAGGGAGACTTCCGTCATTGCATCAAATTGCTGAACTCGAGGCATGCCCCGCTAATTAAGACAAGTGCCCTTCTAAAACTTCAAAAGTGAGCAAAGCAATAAGGCCAACCAGTTCATGTTTCTTCTTTATTACTCACACGGACTCTTTCTCATTTGTACTTCTCTACCGACTCGAAAGTGACCTGTCGGTGAATGCTTTTCACCATCTAGAAACAGAAAATTATAGTAATAAAGACGAAGGGCCATAGAATGCATAAGATCGAAGCTCCTTGACCTTCAAGCACGACGAGAGGTCCCGCAAAAAACCTGCTTCATTGTTGATATGGCCGGCAGAGCAGAAAACAACGCAAGCAAGAAGCCATGTTTCATACAAGGGCATTTTCGCCTATCAAATTATCTATTTATAAATAACATTTTGTTCTTAATATGTATTTTTGTATTAGATCCTTCTGTAGAGAAATGTTAAATAGTTGTTAAATAATTGTGTATAGGATTTAGGAGTGGAAATAGGTTAGGCTTTGTCTAAATAGGCTTAGGCCTGCAACAGAAATTCAAAGCCGGAGTCTGGGCCTAAGCCTGTATTTAGGCTTTTTTTTAGGCCTGAGCATGAGCCTTAAGAAGGCCCGAAGCCTGTTTAAAAGCCTACTAAAAATGTAGGACTTTAAATAGCCTTTAAAGCCTATGTCACCAAATTCATATATAACCTTTCATGCTTATATATAATCCTACATTATGGTTTAAAAGCCTAACATTTATTTTTGTCGTAATATTAAGGCTTAGTAAGGAAAATAAAATAATGTCTAGTGACAACACTTGTCCGAACAAATAAGAATAAAAAAAACTAATTGTCTGTTGACTAATGAGATATATTTTTTAAAATCGACTAAGCATAACAAATAACATGTAAAACTAGATTTTTACTTCTTTTACTCTTCCCACGTAAATTGGGACAAACTTCTCTTATTAAAATTATAATATTTCATTTGACACTAAAATAAACTCAACAATTATTATATTTTAGTGGAGGGCACATATTAGGGGAGAGAAAGTGAGTTAGTGTTGCCATCTAGAGCAATCGAAGAAAAGAGAGGTGAGGGTGAATGATTTATACGAAAACAAGGGTTGAGTATAATGACGATGAAATATGAAACTTAGAATTAAGATTAAGTTGGTAAATTTATAAATAATTTATAAAATTATTTAGATGATATTATATATACTTATATAATAGTATAATTTAAAAAAAAAAAGTTAAATAGATCAGGCCTGTAGGCTTGTAGTCTAAGCTTTATAAAAATAGGTCTGACCTGTTTATTTAAATAGGTCTAACAATATGTCTGAGCCTGAGCCTGGCCTATTTACTAAATAGGCAGGTTAGGCTGTAGGCCCCTGTTAGGGGTCTGACCTATTTCCATCCCTAATAGGAATATATGTTCAGATGTGTATTACGTGTAAAGACATTTTGTTGTAACAAGTTATTGGGTCTTAAGGCTTCTTAAAGCCCACGTATTCTGTATATACATTAGAAGGCCTAGGAATAAATGTGTATGAATTCTTCCTCTATGTTTTCTCAATTAATAAGATATTGTTATAAAAGTATGTGTTATAAGAAAGAAGATTGATAGAATTCAAAGAGAATTGATAGAATTCAAAGAGAATTGATAGAATTTCTAGAGAGAAGTTAGAGAGATGTTCTCATTCAGTTCAATTGAAACAATCGATTACAGCCCTTTATATAGAGGCAGAAATCTAACCCTGGTTGTATTACCATGGTTATATTTAAATGACCATGGTTACTTTATATCGTCTTTATGTCCTTGTCTTCTTTTCTTTATGTCATTGTCTTCTTTTGCTTTTGCTTTGTGTCATGTCTTCTTTTCTTCTTTATGTCAAGTTGACTGGAAGATTAATATGAGTCAATGGACATCCACATATTTAATATTCATAACACTCCCCCTTGGATGTCCATTATGAATGTGCCTCATTAAAAACTTTAACTAGGAAAAACCCAGTGGGATAAAAACCTAGCTAAAGAAAAGAGTACATCATTCATTGATACACCGTCGAGTGCTGCCTCATTAAAAACCTTTCTAGGAAAACCCAGTGGGACAAAACCTAGATAAGGGAAAAAGAGTACAGCGTGTATCGACTCCCCCTCTTGATAATATCAGTTGAAATCTTTGAATCTCCGAAGACCAATATCATGAACAAGTTTTTCAAAGATTGTACCTGGAAGTGACTTGGTGAATAAATCTGCTAGATTTTCACTTGACCTGATTTGCTGGATATCTATTTCACCATCCTTTTGAAGATCGCGAGTGAAGAAGAATTTTGGTGAAATATGCTTCGTTCTATCGCCCTTGATATAGCCTTCTTTAAGTTGAGCGATACATGCAGCATTATCCTCATAGAGGATTGTTGGGATCATTTTGCCGGAAGATAAATGACAAGTTGTACGTATATGATGTATTACTGACCTCAACCACATACATTCTCGACTTGCTTCATATATTGCTAGAATTTCTGCATGATTAGATGATGTGGCTGATATAGTCTGTTTCATAGATCGCCATGAAATAGCTGCACCTCCACATGTAAATAGATAGCCCGTTTGTGATTTACCATTATGTGGATCAGATAAAAATCCAGCATCTGCATAACCAATCAGTTCATGCTTGGATACATTTGAGTAGTATAACCCCATGTCTGTTGTACCTCTGAGATAACGAAAAATATGCTTTATTCCATTCCAATGCCTTCGTGTTGGTGAAGAACTATATCTTGCTAGTAAATTAACAGCAAATGATATATCCGGACGTGTATGATTAGCAAGATACATTAGTGCTCCAATAGCACTAAGATATGGTACTTCTGGACCAAGTAGTTCTTCATCACCTTCTTCACTAATTTCTCGAGGTCTGAATGGGTCTTTATCCACCATCAAAGATCTTACAATCATTGGGGTACATAATGGATGAGATTTATCCATGTAAAATCGCTCTAGGACCTTCTTTGTATAAGTTTCTTGATATACAAATATCCCTTTCTTGAAGTACTCGATCTGTAATCCAAGACAGAATTTTGTTCTTCCCAAGTCCTTCATCTCAAATTCTTTCTTCAAACAATTAATTGCCTTTTGGAGCTCTTCAGGAGTTCCAATGATGTTGATATCATCAACATAAACAGCAATTATAGCAAACTCACTATTAGATCTTTTCATAAAGATGCATGGGCATATCGGATCATTTTTGTATCCTTCTTTCAACAAATATTCATTAAGGCGATTATACCACATGCGCCCTGATTGCTTCAGGCCATACAGGGACTTATTTAACTTAACTGAGTATTGTTCTTGAGAACTTGAATTAGATGCTTCTGGCATCTTAAGTCCTTCAGGGACTTTCATATAAATATCACTATCAAGTGATCCATATAAATAGGCAGTCACAACATCCATTAGATGTAAATCAAGTCCTGCATCTACTGCTAGACTGATTAAATAACGAAAAGTAGTCGCATCCACTACTGGTGAATACGTTTCTTCAAAATCAATGCCAGGTCTTTGTGTCAAAACCTTGGGCTACTAGACGTGCCTTATATCTAGTTATTTTGCCCTTTTCATTTCTTTTTCGTACAAAGACCCATTTGCATCCAACTGGTTTTACATCTTCAGGTGTAAGGACTACAGGTCCAAATACTTTTCGTTTTGCCAATGATTTTAATTCTGCATTAATGGCATCTTTCCATAGGGGCCAGTCTTTTCTTTGTTGGCTCTTACTAATGGATTTTGGCTCATGATCCTCATTATCATTCATTACATCATATGCTATATAATAAGCAAAGATGTCATCAACGTTGACTTCATTTCTATCCCATCGGATTCCATTCATAACATAATTTATTGAGATCTCATTATTTTCACATATATCAGGTACCTGGGTCTCTTCTGGGACTACAATGTTCTCTTCTGGAGATAATATCTCTTCAGGAGATGGCTCTTCTGGAGCTACTAATTTTTCTTCATTATCCTCGACTTGACCATCTATATTCTTTGTTCCTTTTCTTTTTCGAGGATTTTTATCTTTGGAACCGATAGGCCTGCCACGCTTCAGGCGTGTTTTAGATTCATTCATAGCAGGTTGTCCTTCAGGGACATCAATTTTAATAGGAGTATTAGCAGCTGGGATATGTGACTTTGTCACTTTCTTTGGGTCAGTAAATGCTTCTGGCATTTGATTAGCTAAATTCTGTAAATGAATTATCTTTTGAACTTCAAGTTCACATTGTTTTGTACGAGGATCAAAATGAGCCAATGATAATTCATTCCAACTAATTTCTTTACCCAGCTGCTTGTTTTCTCCCCCTAATGTTGGGAAAAATGATTCATCAAAATGACAATCGGCAAATCGTGCCGTAAATAAATCTCCTGTGGATGGTTCCAACCATTTTATAATTGATGGAGATTCATACCCAACATATATTCCCATCTTTCTTTGTGGGCCCATCTTGGTGCGTTGTGGCAGTGCTATAGGCACATATACCACACACCCAAAAGTTCTTATATGGGAAATATTAGGTTCCTGACCAAAAACCATTTGTAAGGGGAAAACCTTTAAATAACTTGTTGGCCTTATGCGAATTAACATTGCTGCATGCAAAATGGCATGGCCCCAAGCAGAAATTGGTAGATTAGATTTCATAAGTAAAGGTCTTGCAATAAGTTGCAACCTTTTAACCAATGATTCTGCAAGTCCATTTTGCGTGTGAACATAAGCTACAGGATGTTCAACATCAATTCCAAGGGACATACAATATTCATTAAAAGCTTGTGATGTAAATTCACCAGCATTATCAAGACGTATTTTCTTGATAGGATAATCAGGGTAATGTGCTCTTAATCTAATCAATTGAGCAAGTAATCTCGCAAACGCCAGGTTGCGAGAAGATAATAAGCAAACATGCGACCATTTAGTTGATGCATCAATTAAAACCATATAGTACCTAAATGGTCTGCATGGTGGGTGTATTGGCCCACAAATATCTCCCTGTATCCGTTCTAGAAATGTGAGAGACTCACTTTCTACTTTGCTTGGTGAGGGGCGAATAATTAACTTTCCCTTGGAACATGCACCACATGAAAAATCATGGGATTGTGGTATTTGTTTACACTTCAGGGTATGTCCACATGAATTTCCAATTATTTGTCGCATCATTATTGAACCGGGATGGCCTAACCGGTCATGCCAAACATTAAATTCATTAGTAAACTTCTGGTTTACATTATCAAACTGCTGGTTTGTATTGACAAACTTCTGGTTTGCATTATTGAACTTCTGGTTCTCAATAGTATGTGTTTCAATTGTGCTTATGCATGTGTAATACAAACCAGAAGAAAAAATAGGAAAACTTTCTAATATGCATTTTCTACCAGCAACTATATTTGTAATTACAAGATATTCCTTATTATCTTTAGTTGTTGTTTCTAAATGATATCCATTTCTGCGGATATCTTTGAAACTCAATAAGTTTCTTTTAGACTTGGTAGAATAAAATGCATTATCAATGCATAATTTTGTTCCTTCAGGTAACAAAATATTAGCTCTTCCGGAGCCTTCAATTAAATTTATACTACCAGATATAGTCTGAACATTGGCTTCTCGTATTACCAGGGAAGAAAAATATTTATCATGTCTGAGTATGGTGTGGGTTGTTGCACTATCAACGAGACATAAATCTTCAGGATTGATGCCAATAGAATTCATTCTTCATAAAAACATAAATAAAACTAATACATATGATAGAAACAACTGTAAATAAAATATAACAGCTTAAATTATATTAAGAAATCTGCAACATCCAAATAATTATTATCTATATCGGCATACTCAGAATTCTCGCCTTGATCAACATGATTAACTTCAACATTTGATCTTTTACCAGTATTTTTTATTGATTCTTGGTAAAGATCAACTAGGTGCCTTGGTGTACGACAGGTACGAGACCAATGGCCCTTTCCACCACATCGATAGCATGGATTATCAGCATATTTGTTATGCCTACTGCTTTCCCCTTTTTGGTTCTTATCAGTCTTTTCCCACTTCTGGTAGGAGTTTGAACCTCCATGATATCGACCACGCCCACGGCTGTAGCCACGCCCACGTCCACGTCCATGTCCACGTCCACGGCCACAATAAGATTCATTAGTGACTACATTCACTTCAGGGAATGGAGTTGAGCCTGTTGGACGGGATTCATGATTTTTCAATAAAAGCTCATTATTTTGTTCAGCCACAAGGAGACAAGAAATTAACTCAGAATATTTCTTGAAACCTTTTTCACGATATTGCTGCTGCAGGAGCAAATTGGATGCATGAAATGTGGAGAATGTTTTTTCTAACATATCATCATCAGTAACATTTTCTCCACATAATTTCAATTTAGAAGTAATTCTGAACATAGCTGAATTATATTCGCTTATAGATTTAAAATCTTGCAAGCGTAAATGCATCCAATCAAAATGAGCTTTTGGAAGAATGACCAACTTCTGGTGATCATATCTTTCTTTCAAATTGTTCCAAAGGACAAGTGGGTCCATAACTGTCAAATATTCAGTTTTTAAATCTTCATGTAAGTGGTGGCGAAGAAAAATCATTGATCTAGCTTTATCTTTGTTGGATGCCTTATTCCCTTCTTTAATCGTGTCTTCCAGACTTTTGGCATTCAAGTGTATTTCCGCATCCAATTTCCAAGATAAATAATTTTTCCCGGTAATGTCAAGAGCCACAATTTCAAGTTTTGCCAGGTTTGCCATTGTTCAAACTAATTAAAGAAATAAATGAACATAATTAAAATATGAAATGTAAATGTGCCATATAATAACTGTAAATTCATAAAGACAATAAATAATTCATAAGGCAAGATGCATCAATTAAAACATGTATGGCTTCGGGCCATTTAATCTCATGACTTCAGGCCATGTATGGCTTCGGGCCATTTAATCTCAAGATGAGGAATTAACTATTATCTTCAAGATAAAAATTGTACATGACTTCTGGCCGTACAATAAGATAAAAGATAAAAATATATATAGCTTCTGGCCATATAATAAGATGAAAAATGTATATAGCTTCTGGCTATATAATAAGAATGGATATGGCTTCTGGCCATATTACTTCTAGTCATAATTTCAAGAATCAGATATGTATGGCTTCTGGCCATAATAACAATAATAATAATATAAAAGAACTTGTATATAAAAACAATAACGATCTCCAATCTTTAGCCATGGAACCCGATGTTATATAACAATCGGTAAAAGTATCTCTCTAATTCCATATAGTGGCTCAGATTATCCCAGATCTATAAAATAAAACAACGTATATATAATTACTAAAGAAATCATAAGAAGATCATACCTTCTTTTAGAGCTTCGTGCTGATAACGTGTTATAAAAGTATGTGTTATAAGAAAGAAGATTGATAGAATTCAAAGAGAATTGATAGAATTTCTAGAGAGAAGTTAGAGAGATGTTCTCATTCAGTTCAATTGAAACAATCGATTACAGCCCTTTATATAGAGGCAGAAATCTAACCCTGGTTGTATTACCATGGTTATATTTAAATGACCATGGTTACTTTATATCGTCTTTATGTCCTTGTCTTCTTTTCTTTATGTCCTTGTCTTCTTTTGCTTTTGCTTTGTGTCATGTCTTCTTTTCTTCTTTATGTCAAGTTGACTGGAAGATTAATATGAGTCAATGGACATCCACATATTTAATATTCATAACAGATATCAGATTTTTTAGGCCTACTCGAGTTGATTATCATGGCATCAGAGCGGGTTGGGTTGAGTCCATCAAATTTTCAAGATTGGTCCAAATAGTTCCTGAACACTCATAGGTAATTTTCTTTCTGGCACATTCTCGATTTTTCTGCTCTGTTCACGTGACAGAACCAAAAGTTGTCACTGTGCTTGGACGATCTGGAATCCAAGAAATTGCGGTCTTCAAGATAGAGATTTGCACTAAGTTTTTGTCTTTTTCTTTTGTCGATAGCCATCATGATTTTTGGTAGAGTTGGGCCCTCCAAGATCAAAATTTCCTTCTCTATCACAATCCCATAGATCGCAGTTCTGTTTTCTAAGAGCAGCGTGACTGCATTTTTCTTCAACTCAAGCACGAATTCGCGTCGGGTAAATGATGACGGAGACCAAGAAAGCAATGAAAACCACCAGTAGGGATGATTCCGTGGCAGCCAATATCATTTTTTCACATCTACTGTTCCTACATTCCTTAGATACTCAAGGTACGACCATTATACCACAAACCTTGACTGGCAATAAGAATTATTCTTTTTGGAGTAAGGCCATGAAAATCACAATAAGGGGGAAGCAGAAACTCAGTTTTGTCGACGGAAGTTGTACAAAGGAATCTCAAGATCCTAGTCTTTATGAACAATAGGAGAGATGTAATGTTGTTGTGCCCTCCTAGATCTTGAATTCTCTGTCAAAGGAGCTTGCTAATGGAGTTGTATACTTCCAAAATGTCACATGGTGTGGGTTGATCAGAAGGAAAGGCTCGACAAGATTACTGGGTCACGAATTTTTACTCTTCATCGAGAAATTAATTCGATTCAACAAGGGGAAATGTCAATTTCTGCCTACTATTCATGTCTTAAAGAGCTGTGGGAGAGGCAGTCAGTCCTCACAGCATCTGGACCGACTTGTCACTGTTGTAAGTGTGGAGCTTAACGGGTGCAAGCGGATATGGCCTAGCAGCAGAAGCTGCTACAATTCTTGATGGGTCTAAATGATTCCTATGGTATTGCAAGGAGTCAGATTTTGCTGATGTCGCCTCTTCCCACTGTGAATCATGTGTTCGCCATAGTGGCAGAAGATGAAGCTCAGAAAGCTCTTGTGTATTCAGTTAGGAACAATCATCTTGAAGGTGCAGCAATAGCCACCAGGGGAAGGGGCTATGGAAGAGGGCGTGGGAAAGGAGGATCTTCTCTTGAATGCTCACATTGTAAAATGAAAGGGCACACGAAGGAAAACTGTTATCAACTAATAGGATATCCACCAGATTTTAAGGGGCCGAATGTCCGATCAACACAGAATAATGAAGGAAATTAGCAGTGAACAGATGAAGGAAAGGATTCTAATAAAGTTGATCATTCAGCAAATTTCATCTCGCCTTCTCTGACCCAACAACACTATGAGAGATTGCTGGAATTGCTCAAGAAAGATGCTAAGGAAAACGTCCACGCCTTGACTGGTACAGGTTTGGCTAGCTCTTTACCTTATAAATCCACTCGTACAACTTGGATTATTGATTCGGGTGCCAATACTTACCTAGTTAGTGATTTAACACTTTTGGATAGTTATAAGAAATATTCTGGACCTATTAAGACTATTATGATTCCTAATGGAGATAAAGTTTATGTTACACATGTGGGGATAGTTAAATTTAATAATGGAATTACATTGCATAGTGTACTGTATGTGCCCCTACTAAAATTTAACTTAATCTCAGTATCAAAATTAACTAGGGAACAAGGATGTTTGGTAGTATTTTTTCCTAATCTTTGTTTAATGCAAGACCTTCAGAGTGGCAGAATAAAGGGGACTAGTAAACTGATAGATGGCTTGTATGTTTTACAATATAGTGAAACTGATTCTGTTAATGTCACACATGATGATGCTAATGGACATCATTCTATCAATGTATCCTTACTACACAATAGGTTAGAACATGCACCAATTTCTGTGTTGAGACATTTAAATGTTGTAAAAGATAAAGACATTTCATTGAACAAGAACTGTGATACTTGTTTTCAATCTAAACAAACCAAACTTCCCTTTTCCCCTAGTTGTATTAAAACAATGAGTTTTTGATATCTTGCATGTGGATGTCTGGGGACCATATAAGACTCCCACATATGATAGTCATCAGTATTTCTTAACTATAGTGGATGATTTTTCTAGAGCTACATGGGTTTTCCTAATGAAACAAAAAGCTGAAACTATATTGCATATTCAACGTTTTATTACCTACATTGAAACTCAGTTTTCTGTTTTGGTTAAGCGGGTATGTAGTAATAATTGCAGCGAGTTCATGAATAATACCTTGAGAGATTATTTTGCAAATCGAGATATTATCCACAAAACAAGTTGTCCTTATACTCCAAAACATAACGGAATAGCTGAACGTAAACATAGGACACTCATGAAAGTGTCTCGAAGCCTAATGATACAATCCAATGTTCCTATTAGGTACTGGGGAGAGTGTGTGAGAATAGCAGCCTTCCTAATTAATAGAATTCCCTCACCTATTCTGAATTTTAAAACCCCTTATGAAATAGTATATGGGGAAGCAGCAGAGTATACTCATCTAAGGGTATTCGGCTGCCTCGCCTATGCAACAGATTTGATTATAACTTAAAAATTTCAACCATGTTCAACCCCTTCTGTTTTTTTAGGATATCCCAGTAGTCAAAAGGGAGATATTCTGTACAATGTTAAAACAAAGGGGTTGTTTGTAAGTAGACATGTTAAGTTTGTTGAAGATAACTTTCCTTTTAAAAATAAAGAAAGCCTAGAGCAAGGGGGAGTGAGTAGAAATGTACGAGAAATGTTTATATTTGATTTTAAAGGAGAACAACACTCCTTGGTACCAAATGGGAATATTGAACAAGTTGAACAAGCAGAGAATATTGTAAAAGAGACCCACACTAGACTAACTAGAGATAGAAGACCTCCAATTTGGTCACAAGTGTAACGCCCTGAATTTTCATTAAGGGCTAATGACAATTATTGAGAATGATTTGTGGATTAAATCTGAATTATTATGTGTTTTGTGGCAATTTTGGTTAATGTGCCATAATCAGGAAAATTGATAGAATGGAAATTGTTGGTTAATTAGTCGGTGATTAATGAGGAAATTAATTACTAACTAATACGAAATGAGAAGTGTGATTAAATGGATAATTGGGGGATTAGAGTAGCTAATTGGTGACTTATTTTGAGTGAGCCAGTAGAAATCTGACATGTGGCAAGTTGGTGAAGAGAGAGAGGAGTTGGAAAAGTCAACTTGGGATATTTTATAATTTCTCTCTCCTCTCTTCCCTCCTTTTCGCTGATAAGGCATGGCTAGAGGGAAAAGAATCATCATTCCCTATCATCTCTAAGCTCCTATCTCTCACATCCCCTTCCCCATTTCCGGCACCATTGTTGAGTTGGTGAGAGAAAGAAAGAACTTGTGATTTGGGTAAGCAAATGGCTTCCATTGCTCAAACTCACTTCATTAAAATTGTTCCTTGAGTAATGAGCTTCATTTTGATGTTTTTAGTGTGCCCATTGGTGTTGATTTGTGATCACAAGGAATCGTGGAGGTTGGAGAATCAAGAAGTGTCTTTGAGAAAGTTGATAAGGTAAGTAAAACCAATCCTTCTATCTATGTTTTGTACTAAATGGTTTGGTTTGGAATTTCTGGGATTTTTTGCCTGATTTTTGAAATTGAGGATCATGGTGTTTTTTGGTATGTCATTGGCATGAAAATGGTATCTTCTAGTAATTTTAAGATAGATAGAATGGATTTGGGATTAAATGATTAAGTTTGATGATTTTGGAATTTTGGTGTTAGTGTTGCCCAAAACCAAAGCATGACAAATGGAATAGGATTTTGGTTGTTTTGATTGTTTTATTGGATTCCTTGAGTGATTTTATGTGGGAGTCACCTTGGTTGAGAGTTTAGGACTATTGGAATCAATTAGGTAAAAATCTGGAAAGTGTTGTCAATTTCTGCGTTTTTTGGTTTCTGATAGTATCACTTGAGTGATATGGGGTCCACTCGAGTGCGGGATGAACATAACTCGAGTGAGGATGGGTTCCACTCGAGTGCTATAGTGTTTTTCCCTTTATGCTTCCAGCTTCATGTTGCACTTCCTTGTGTAGAGGCAAGAGTGTTGCCTCACTTGAGAGTGTGGTGGATTCTCACTCAAGTGAGCCTCCTCCCACTCGAGTGCAGGTGTATTTGACACCTAGAACTCTCGTCTCAGGTTGTCACTCGCTGCCAAGCTTCAAGAGTGTACCTTAACACTTGTGAGTGTTAAGTTGTCACTCGAGTGAGATCTTCTTCACTCGAGTGCTCTTCTACTTTGAAAGTTCTTATGCTCTCAGGTTAGCACTTCCTGTGCTTCACTTCCTAGAACTTGAGTGAGTATTTGGCTATCACTCGAGTGTTAAGCTTTGTGCTTGAGTGCAAAGTGCATCATCACTCGAGTGAGGCCATCTTCACTCGAATGCATCAATGAAAATTCTACTCTTATGCTTCAAAAGGGGGATCCTTGGGATAGTTCTTCCAACCTTTTAGGGCTTGTGTTAGATGTGTTTATGGGTACTTAAAGAGCAATAATGATAACCAATTCAAGTGTTAAGAAGTTGTTGAACGATGGAATAGTGAATAACTCTTCGTCACTTATTATAATTATAGGATACGATATTTTCCCTACTCGGGAGAGACTTGCGGTAGAGCACGCGCGGAATGAACTAAGTAGTAACTTTTCTCTCATGTTGTGTATGATGCTTGGTATGCATGACTTATCATTGTTTTGTGTGAAATCTTTGGCATGAGGTCATTATGTTATCTCCCGTAATGCATCACAGCGTGAGTAGTTCAGCGTGAGCAGTCGTAGAGGGTGATGGTTATCACACCTACCCTTGCCTTTGTAATTGCCAGGGGTGCGTTATGAAATCATGGATTCCTGTTTGAGTATCCTACCAGTGTGGCTGCGTGTGTATGTGAAATATTTTATATGGATCCCAGCTGTGGTGATATATGTGACATGATCATGTGATTGTACAATACAGCGTGAGCACTTCAGCGTAAGCAAACGTAAAGGTGACTTAAGTCATACCTGCCCTTGCCGATGTAACTACCGTTGTAGTTGTTGTGTGATGATTTTCTTTCATGCTTTGTTGTTGTGCATATTATGAGTGATTTGACGCTACGGGGATTCCTTAGAATCTCACTCTCCCAAAAAACAATTTTAGACAGGGCCGAAGGATCTAAAGGAAAGTGGGTGACGAAGAGCGGGTAGTGCTCCGGATTGGAAGTTTCACTTTGGTTTTTGGTTATCATGTATAAACCGTTGGATATTTTGTTGGAAATTACATATATATAATGATGATATTGGATAGTTTTGTGTAATCCCTTGGTAAAGGGAAGAGATTATGGGCATTATGCCTTATAGAACCCTTTATTGATTCATGTAACCCGAGTGTGTCGGGAATTTACCTTATACTGTGATATTTATAAATGAAATCGTACTGTACATGCCATTTGGGAAATTGATATATGGATATGAGACCACGTTGAACAGGTTTTGGAAAGTTTAGGTAAACCCTGATTTTGGGAATTTTAATTTTGAATAAGTCCCAAATCATCATACATGGTCTCTAATTCAAACTTAATTACGTTTTTATGAACTAATCTCGGCCTTGATCGTGAAGAGGGTTACAACAAGACTACGTTTGCAACCTGATTACTTCAGGAATCTCTGCCAATATACGTCAGCAAACAAAGAAACAAGGTTGTAAGTATCCAATAGAGAATTATATTTCTTATCTTGGCAAAAAAAAGAGAATTATATTTCTTATGATTTAGTTTCTTCATCTTATATATGTTATATTTACTCTATTGATTTGGTTGTTAAGCCTATGTCATATGATGAGGCCATTAAAGATGAAAGGTGGATAAAGACAATGCGAGCATAAATTGAGGCTCTTAAGGGCAATCACACTTGGGATGTTGTGCCACTCCCGAGAGGAAAGAATGCAATCGGATGCAAGTGGGTATACAAGGTAAAGCATAATTCTAATGGTTCAATAAATAAGTTTAAATGTAGATTGGTAGCTAAAGGATATACCCAAAGAGAGGGTATAGATTATCACGAAACATTTTCTCTTGTAATAAAGATGATAACCGTTAGGATTGTATTAAAACTGGCTGCAATAAATGGTTGGAACCTTTATCAAATAGATATATATAACGCTTTCTTACAGGGAGATTTAGATGAGAAAGTTTACATTACCATTCCTCAAGGTTTTAAGAAACAAGGGGAGAACATGGTTTGTAAACTTAATAAATCGTTATATGGTCTAAAACAAGCATCGAGGCAATCGAACCATAAATTGTCCATAGCTTTAGTTGATAGAGGTTTTATTCAGAGCAAACACGATTACTCACTCCTTATTAAATATTATGATGATGCATATGTTATGGTACTAGTGTATGTGGATGACCTTCTTGTTACAGGTAGTTCAGAAGAAAGAATAAATGAAATAAAAGAGTTTCTTCACAGCCAATTTAAAATTAAGGACTTGGGAGAGATGAGATATTTCCTTGGCATTGAAGTAGCAAGATTACAAAAGGGAATATTTCTTTCCTAGAGGAAGTATGTACTAGATCTTCTTTCAGATGCTAAGATGAGTGGATGCACACCGCTGACATTACCTATGAAGCAAAATTTGAAGCTTTTGGCCTATGAAGAAGGAAGGAACAAGGACGAAGACTTACTTAAGAGTCCGGACAGATATAGGAAACTTGTGGGTAGGTTGATCTACTTGACGATTACAAGACCTGATATTTCGTTTCCTGTGAAGGTTCTTAGTCAATGCATGCAAATGCCAACAAAGGTGCACATGGCAGCTACATTTGATGTACTGAGATACCTGAAGCAAAGTGTTGGCCTTAGGATCTTGTTGAGTTCAGATGAAGACTAGACTTTGACATGCTACTATGACTCAGATTGGGCAGCTTGTGGAACCACAAGTTCAGTCACAGTAAACCTTTTCAAGCTTGGAGATTCCTTGGTCAAATGGAAGACAAAGAAGCAAGAAACAGTAGCAACTTCCTCAGCAAAGGCTGAGTATAGAGCCATGAGATTAGCTGTATCTAAAGTGGTATGGGTCAGAGGCATGCTAAAAGATCTTGGCATTGCATGTGAAGAATCGGTAAGTGTGTATTGCAACAATAAGGCAGCAATACACATTGCTCTTCCAACCCTGTTTTCCATGAACGAACGAAGCATATCGAAATAGATTATCATTTCGTTTGGGAAAAATTGCAATATGGTTTGATAAGCTTGGAGCATGTTAAGTCCAAGGACCAAGAGGCTGATTTACTCACAAAGGCAGTTGGAAAACACGTGCAGGTCATATTGCTTGGCAAGTTGGGTGCTATCAATGTGTTTCTAGCACCAACTTGAAGGGGAGTGTAGAGAAATGTTAAATAATTATGTATAGGAATACATGTTCAGAATGAAGTATAGAGACACTTTGTTGTTACATGTTATTGGGTCTTAAGGCTTCTTAAAGCCCACGTATTCTGTATATATATTAGAAGGTTTAGAAATAAACACGTATGGATTCTTTCCATATGTTTTCTCAGTTAATAAGATATCAGATTTTCTGACCTACTCGAGTTGATTATCACCTTCACTATCACTGTGTTTATTAGGTTTGCAGTAGAATACACGATTTCTGTCGGCTCTGTTGGAATAACTAGTGGGGACATGCATCTTATTCTCAACGATGACCAACAGAAACATGTTACGTTATATTCAAAAAATGATTATATAATTACAAGACTTTTCAGATGCCGCAGGTTTTTCATAGCTCAAAATCTACTAAACAATACAAGCCTACTTGATAGACGACTTTAAAAACGGATTGGAGGGGCGACTTGGTTGTGCCGTACTAGCCTCTAACTTGTTCACTTGCTGCTTATTTGACGACTTTACAGTTGCAGAGACATCTTGAGGATGGTAAGCTGGGACCTGACGTATTTCCCCCACCTTCCCTTCCCTATCATTCATCTCATTCGCTGTATTCTTTCCCTTCACAGTTTCATTCGCCACCGCAGTTTTATCCATTCCAGCTTTGGCTTCCTCTGCTGATTTGGCTTTCTTGGTCAACAAAGGAGCAGATGATTTCAGTGATGACGACATGCTGACTGTGGCTGATGCTTCTGTCTGAGTTAGGACCTTGCCTCTGCTATTTGAAACATCATCAACTGCCAAGGGTGCGGTACGGCCATCTTGGCGGAGATTGGCATCTGCGGGTTTTTTCATTTCATGGAGAAGCTTTTGCTGTTCAATGCACAACAGTAAAATGCAGGGTGAAGATGACATCAACCATGATATTTCTCAGAGCACCATGCACATTCAGAATGCTCAAGACATACCTCTAATATGCTACTGAACCTCTCGGCCAGGTTAGGAAGCTTTAGGGCGGTGACAAGTTTAATTGCACCTTTCATTGATTTCTCCAGTGACAAGAGCTTCACAAGTTCAGTGGCCCTCACAAGCTTATCTCCTGTTATATCCACAAAGGTTAAGCGGGAACACTTCTTTTCCTTGTAGAATCAAGGTCAAGGACCATACACACTTTCACAATTTTCCTAGAATAGCTTATTTTTTACTCGTAAAAGAAATTTCAAACATTTGGAGCTCCTCAAATTTTTCGCCAATTGGGGGGGGGGGGATCAAATTTTTGGATTTGTCCCTGATCAAGGCTGTGCAAAGGGAGTGGTATGTCACGAGATAGTAATCTCTATTGAGCAAATCATAACACTGACTCACCATTACAGCAGGATGCTATGAGCCGAAGTATGCATCTATCTTGGGCTGCTTCGAGATTGAAAGCCTCATCATCAAGCAAACTGGTATCCAAACCGGCAACAGCCATTTCATCCATTCTTTTCTGAATCTGCATGGCATAAAGCTAATTCAATATCGAACAGCGCCAATGTAACAAATTGGAAAAACAACCTGTAAGGAAATAATTTTAAAAAAAAAACAGAAAAATCTTTATGAACTGAGTTTGTTTGCATGAATCATGAGTTCTGCAGACCCACGGGACCGTAAAGGCCTTGAAATCTGCAAATGTTAACGAGGACAAACCTCAAAGAGATGCATGTTGTTCATCATGAACTCATTCTCAAGGGCTTCCGATCCCAGATCAGAGGAAGCAAGAGGAAACGAAAGATTCAGTAGAGTAAGAACCGGTTTAGGCATCACCTGACGATGAAGCAAGAATTAATAGGGTCAACTCAAAGTCAAAGGAGTCAAACAGAATATCTCAGACCACTCATCCTACCTGCGGGAAGATGTCAGGTTTTTTGCATATCACACAAAATAACTTGCTTGCATTTAACCCCACTACCCAATAGTTTTCATCTTTCTCTTTACTTGCACTGCATTGAAATTTTAATGAAACAAGTTATATCCGAGAAACTCCGGCATAAGAAGAATGAAAAACATTAAACCATAAACTAATAATATCGAACCTAAAAAGCGGGAGCCAGCTACCTCCATACTGACTTGTAAACACTCTGAGCACACCCTGCATATTATACTACAGTTTTAGCTTGCATGTCCCGGAAGAATTTAATGGACAAGAATGACACTAAATGAAATATTGACGCAATTGATCAGAATACCTTGGAATCATAGGAACTCAATTGGCCTTCTTCACTAAATCCAACCCACGTTAGAGATGAACCAGGAGTCAATGGCAAGCGGCCTTTAAGGAGCTGGGTTTCATTCGGTATGTTAAACACTCTAAACTCAAGCACCTGAATTTGCCACAGGAAAATATATTATTTTGGCAGAGACATATATCATCTTATGGGGATGGTTGTTGATCATTCTGATTAAACATGCACCCCCAGTAGGGTAACCTTACATAAAGCATATCTGTACAATAAACCAACCTGATTATTTGAGGAAACGCAATCAGAGGCAAGAGTAACAACTGCCAATTTGTCCTCGAAACCAGAGGCAGTCACCACTGGCCCATCCAGCGAAATAATATTTCTCTGCAATGAAACTTACTCAGAAATGCAAATATTGCAAGGAAACTACCATCAACATTTACATATTCCCATGTCACACCAAACACGGTATCATCTAATCATGAAGTCCAAACTTACAGCATACAGCAAAAGTAAGTTTATTCATTTTCAATGCTTCAGATGCAAAATTTAAACAAGTCCTGAAACAATAAAGGTTCAAGATTTGTAAAAACCTGCAAACCACCATCTGTAAATATACGAAGATAGTTAAGACTAGTTGCTGCAGCCACCCAAGCAGTACCAAGTGCAACAACCTTTACTTCTTCTCCTTCAAAGCGCATTGACCACTGTCACAGTTTTAAAACAAGTGAACTTCCGATGAAATAATGTATTGCAAACAGAGATTTCTGAAGTAGTAATTAAAGGTTCAATGTCCTTATGAACGCCAAGATAAATAATGACTGCAATGAGATATAGCCATGTGAGATTCTGACCTCACTATTACTTGCCCAACTACTAAATGGACGATACATGAGAGTGCTCATGTGCTTCTCCCCCTTGCAAGGATTCGCAAAGACACTTCCATTCTCATTTAAGGCAGCCATTGTGAATCCAAAATGATCGGTCATTGATGGAACCCGCGGACAGCTGCCAGTATCATGAAAATCAATCTGTAGACCAGATATGTTGACCTATTAGCATATTTAAGCGATCAACTGCAAAAGCCACAATTTTTAACTTGAATCAACACTGAACGAAAGGATGAGTTTATATTATCTCTAATACATGCCTCAATGTGGAAGTATCCATCATGTTCAATTGTGGTTATACTTCCAAGCATAGTGTAGCACAAAAAGCGCCTTTTCCCAAGCTGTGCCGGAGTGGATCCTGGTTGAAATGCTTCTTGCATCTTTGGTGTACATGTTGTGATCGAGCTTTTAAGTCCCGTATTCACACTGTTCAAATTTTCTTTATGCGTGCGATTTGGTTTTTTATGAGATTCAACCTTTGGATGTAAAGCCATTTCGCCACAGCCATCCGTATCAAAGTTTTCTTCACTCAGAGGCTGTTCACGTAATCTTTTCCTGCTAGGTAGTTCAGACTCTCCATCGCTATCTTCACCAAGATCACTTACACTTCCACTCGCACAAAGGTCCGGATCTTCCTCATCAAACAAGAGGAGCCCATTACTGTTCTTAGATTGATTGGGAATATCCTCTGCTGGGGATTTCATGGATGAAGGAATAACAGAATCCCAGATACCAAACTTCCCCATGACATCAATAATAGCTAACGCATTACCTATTGGCTTCCAAGCCATGCAGCATATTCTTTCATTGAATTTTTGCCTATCAATATCCTGCTTTCTGTTGAGATCCCAAATTAGAACCTGCCTATCTAAGCTAGCAGTAGCCATGTACTTGCCATTGGGTGACCAAGACAAGAAACATATGGGTTGTGTATGATCGCCCTTCAATGAAAACAACTTTTCGGCAGTATCCCTATCATACATCACAACATCATTTTTAAACCCCGGAACAGCCAAGGTCTCACCGTCAGGACTCCAGCAAAGAACATTCATAGAAGATACATCTGCTCTTGTGTCAGGAGCAATGCTTCTGAGGTTATGAACTATTCTTCCTGAGTGAAGTTCCCAATAAATAACAGTTCCAGATGAATCTATAGATGCCAAGTATTCACCGTTGGGGTCAAAAGTTAAGCCCGTGACAGACCCTTTATGTCCCTTAAGAACCCGAGCAATAGAACCATCAACTGTATTGATAAGTTTAATGCCCTCATCATCACCAGCTGCTGCTAACAAACTCCCTGATTTATTAAATGCAAGTGAACGTATTGGAAGCGTAAACCTGGTAATATTAGTCTGGAACTCTCCACCTGAACAAAATGAATTGAATTAGATCTTAGGTAATTGGAAGAATTTTAATATGACATTCTTGGACGGGAGGAAAACTGCGCTCATCTGGAAAGTTTAGGCCTGATTCCAACAAAGTCTGCTAACATGATGCAATTGTTTGAGAGAAGACAAAAAAATGGAATTAAAAAGTCAGAAATGGAATCCGTTGAATTAATAAAGTTTAATGTTAGCCAGCATCATTTTCATTGTAAAGGAAAAATATTTGCTAATATAACCAGAGCTTGCCGCTCAATTTCAAACTTGATAAAAAATTGAAGAGACTTGACAATAAACAAACAACAATAAGAGCACGCTTCTACCAATTCAGTTAGAGAATTACATGTAAACACCTCATTATTGAATAGGAAAAAATCGTCAGTACCGCCAAATTATAGATACAAGGAAAATTTAATGAGGACCTAGTCGGCGTGCAGAACATTCAACAATGGAATACACTGAAATCGTGAAACTGAATGCCAGGTTTAAGGAATGAGACACAAACCCATTGTGCATTAAGCAATGTTGAAGAAGACACAACCTTGTCAAGGTTGACAGAACCTTTTTGGAAACGGAATTCGAAGACATCCTACAAGGCCTTTTAGCCCTCACTTCAACACTCCTCAATCTAACAAACTTATTTAATTTTCGCAAACTATCGGATCTTTAATTTCTTGGTGCCACAGAACTAACACGCCTGTCAGGCTACTTGAGACACCTTGTGATCAAACCGTGCAAAGTCACTTACAAATCAAAATTCGGATATCCAAGGCAATAAAAGAAATATTCAAAAATCAAACCTATACTTCCATTATTTTCCTTCTTACAAACCCAAACAGGACACAAGGGATTCCGAAGTTTCGAAATATAATCTGCCGCGCAACATGAGAGCGTTTAGAGAAAAGGAATACCCGGGAACTTGTAGAGCTTCACGGAGTGATCGACGGATCCGGATGCAAGACATGTAGAATTGGGGCTAAGAGCCAAAGCGCTGACACCATCGCGGTGGTGAGTGAGAATCTTCGGGGGAGATGAAAGAAGCAGAGGGTCATGGATTGAAATGGAGACGTCAGAAGAGCATGCAGTGACGAGGTGTTGAGCTTGTTGGTCCCACAAGACGGAGCAGAAAGAAGGGCGGCCGTTGATAGCGGCCTGGTGGGCTTCCCTCAGCTTCACCGATCGGATTTTCATAGCGGTTTCAGAAATGGGTTTGGTCAGATTTTAGTTGAGACAGTTATGAATTTTGTGAATCAGAATGTAAAATTTAGGGTTTTAGAGTATGAGGTTGGATCTGCTCTTTAATTCAATCGTTTCGAGTTTTGGCGCGAGCGCGAGACAGGGAATTTTGGGTTTTGGGGCTGGCGGGAGAGAAGGACATTTGAGTCAAATCACAGGGAATCGCTTTGAAGTCACAAACGAGAGAAATAATATTCAAAAATTCCCATGTAATCTTCAAATAACTAAAAAGTCCCCGAAAACATTCCAATCCCTCTTTGGAATAGTGGTGAAAGCTATTTTTCTTATGTGATTTGTTATATATGAGGTGAGTATATAAAAGAAGTTTTATCTCAACTTTAGTGAAAATATTTTTTAAACGCCAATTCAAATAGACCCCTAAAATTACCAAGTTGTACTTACTGATTTAAAACACAAAAGATAACCGACAAAGTTGATCTAATTGGTAAGGATTAAGGAGTTGGTTTATAGCCCACAAAGTCATGAGTTTAAATTCCGCTGTTGGTGTGAGAGCCTTGTTAGTAAGCAATTTATAAATATTTCTATAAGTGTTCTTTGAACCTAAAGGTATGTCTTGACCCTAATAAACCTCTGAGACCCAACTCACTTAAACTTATATGTATCAAAAAAAACACAAAAAGGATAATTTAGGGCGTAAGTGAGGGTTAGACCAGTTATTTTTAGTAACTGCCATGTAATCTTTGTTTCGGCTCTTCATTTAAAAGCACTGAGGATTTATTTTAGTAATTGGTTTTTATTAAAAAATTGTGGATAATTTAGTAATTGAACATTTGCGATCCCTCTCAGTCAAGTCCCTTGGGACTTCTTGATATGGGGTAAAAAGAAAATAGGGAGAATTTCAATTAAGGGTCAAAATATTTTGAAATTTTATTATAGGCCTAAATACCAAAATAAAAATAAGTTTTTTAGGCAATAAGACAAAAATGCCTCTTGTCTTTTTTTTAAAAAAAAAAAGTTTGATCGTTGCCGGAGCTGCCCTGCCAGTCGACATCGAAGCTCTATCATCGACCTATCGGAGATTCGACCATTAGAAATTAATATGTTATTCAGAAGAAGATTATATTTGTTCATAAAAAGTAGAACACTTACAAATGCGATTTATTCAATATGTGTTGTTCATTACTTATTCATAAAAAGTTAGACACTTGTATATCGGAGATTCGCTGTTTGCATACCTATTTCACTTGTTCATGAGGATCTTGACACTTGCAAATGAACAACACAGATTCAACAAATCTCATTTTGCAAGTGTGCAAACATTTCATAAACAAATGGAATCTTCTATAAACAACATATTAATTTAGGATGGTCAAAGCTTCTGGCGATAGATTTATGGCCGCTTCGGCCTGATGGCTATCAATGATCAATCACCAGAGCTCCAGCGATGATCAGACTTATTTTAAAAAAATAAAGCAAGGGGTATTATTATCTTTTTACATACAAAACTTATTTTCATTTTTGCCCTTGGGCTTGCACTAAAATTTCAAAATGTTTTGATCTTTGATTGAAATAAATTTGGTCTTGTGGCCTTTTAATGAATTTTTCCCAAAAAAAATAATCAATCTCATCTCGATTAAGGAATAGAAATACCCATAAACTTTTATCAAAAGTACATCCAACACCATATACATTTCAAGAATGCAAAAATACTCATGAACATTCAAAATAGGAGCAAACATTCCAACACTGTTAAATTTGACATAACACCTTTACATATGCATGTGCAAAAAAAGTGTGGATCCCACTACAAAAAGTAACGGTGTCCAATCATATTTAACGATATTGGCATTTTTACTTCCATTTTAAATATTCATAAATATTTTTACACCTCTAAAATATATATGATGTTGGACCCACTTTCGATAAAATTTATGGATATATTTTCACCTCTACCGATCTCACTTTTTCACACACCTTTTGTTTGCAATTGTTTTTTTATTTTATTTTTTTGTCATTCCATTTACTCTAGATCTGGGCACGGGCCTTGAAAGGAAATGCAGCCTAAGGTTCACGTGTAATTCTTTTCTTTTTTTGGGTTAAGGTGTAATTCTTTCCTTTATTTTAATTATTTTTATTTGGTTAAATTATATAATACCCCTGAACTTTCAGTCAATTGCATATAACCCATGATATTTCAAAATTTAAATTTAACCTTTTGATCTTTTATTTTTTGACTATAAGTACCCTGCCATTAATTGATTGTTATTTTTTCAACGGAAATTGTTACAATAGATTAATAGGTGACATGTGACATCCCTACGTGTCATTCTATGGAAAATGTTATTTTTACAAAACCCCATGAACTTTAATTAGTTACAGAGAACCCCTGAACTTTGATCAATTACAAATAACCCCCTGACATTTCAAAATTTAAATCTAACTCTCTTAAAACTTTGATTTGTAATATTAAACCACGTGTCATTATTTTATCTTCTTAATAATTTTACTAAAATTTTTATTATCATTTGTGAATTGAAATAGCTATTTTACAACAAAAATTAGAAGAATAATATTTAAAAAATATAAAAATAAAACGTTGGAGATTTTTTCTTGAATAAGAGCTTCAACATTTTATTTTACTTTTTTTAAATTATTATTATTCTAGTTTTGCCATGAAAAAAGCTATTTCATCTAATAAATGATAGTAAAAACCTTAATAAAATTATTAAGATGGCAAAGTAATGATATGTGGTTTAATATCATAAATCAAATTTTTAAGGGAGTTAAATTTAAATTTTGAAATATTGGGGATTATTTGTAAGCGATCAAAGTTTAGGGGGGTTATTTGTAACTAATTAAAATTCATAAGGGTTTTGTAAAATTAGCAATTTACATAGGATGCCATGTGTTTCTTGTTAATCTAACGAGGCAAATTCTATTAAAAATATAATGGTTAGTTAACAGCAGTATGTTTATAATAAAAAAAATAAAAGGTCAGGGGTTAAATTTAAATTTTGAATATCAAGAGGTTATATGTAACCGATCTAAAGTTAAATGGGGGTTTTGTATAATTTAACCTTTTTATTTTAGACTACTTACACTTAAAAATTAAAATATCTTTTTTAAAAAATGAAAAGAAAAAAAACTAAACTATTCAGATTAGATTTGGACGGTACATAGTTAGCTGTGTGAGTTCTTGATTTTCATCTGTCCACTTAGTACCGAAACTTGTTCCCGTCACTTTCATGCTGAATGAACCAAAGAAAGTCGAGATTTTCTCTACTAAAGTTCTCTTATGATGAAACCTAATTGCACACTACTAGTATATGAGTTCTCTCAGGCAGGCAATCTAACAATTATGATTTATCATTGTGAAATGGAGATGGCGGACGGTAATTAACAAGCTTCAATTAGGCATAGCCCACAGACAGAGTATGTGCCTATATGGTTTGTTTGATTTATAATTGGATAATTCATAATGGCAACATGGTCAAATGAAAGCCCTTAACCCCAGGTGCCCTACTTTATAGGTAGGTCGGTCAAAGAGAGGCTAACATTAACCCCAAGATTGAAATTAAGGAACTTGCTAACTAACTATTCAAATTAACCGAACTATATCTAGTCAATAAATTAACTTAAGCTCATGCGCTGGCAGAAAGGCTACTTGGAGGCAAGGATCAAAAAATGTGTACTATGGTGTGTATGGATAATGGAGCTTGGAGTAAAATAAAGGAGGTAGGGTTTTGTTGGAAGGGAAACAAAATCTCCTCGTTGCATGCATGGCGGCAGACAGGCGCTGAACATTTTGCATCTTCCATTCCACGCGACCACACACCTTTTTCCATCTCTGTTTCTACGTTTTCCAACTTTCGACATTGCTATGTCTCCTTTTATTCTCCCCAAGCTTTCACTCCATTTCTTTATATATATATATATTCACAGAGTGAGAAAAGCCAGCTTTGACGTGAGAGTTGAGCCCTTATAAATCAAAGGTCTCTCTTCTCTTTTTGCAGGATTTCTCTGTGTTGCTGATATATATATATGTGTGTGTGTGTCAGAGACATATACTCTTTGATTTCGAGCGAGGCAATAATGGTGTCTCCAAACTCAATTAACATTCTTCTTATTTTGATCTGCCTTCTTCTAAGATTCTCCATCGGACATTCCCTACAAGGTTCATTCTTTTCCCCTGGTTTCTCTTGCCGCTGAGACTTTCTCATAATTATGTGCACAATAATAATGTCAGTCTTATATTTATACCTTTTGTTCTCCTTGTTTGGCTTCAGTAAAGAAGAGCACCGTTGGTACTGATGTCAACCTTCAAGCGGCAGAACAACGCTCGGTGAACGCGGAGGTAATTCATATCAGTACTTTCCAGTTTTGTAAGGAGGAAAAAAAAAATTCCTATCAATTTGTTTCAAACTATATATAAGTAATTGTGCTAATAGATAATGTTTCGTAGTTGGGTTAATCAGCCATGACTCTCGCCTAACACTCCTTTTTAATTCCAAGTTGATGGAGTTCATTATTCTTTTATGTTGTACGTAGGTTGATTTGGTTATATATATACTACCGAGCTATTTCGCATCTTAGTTGATTAGATGAAGTTATTTATAATTCAGTGTCGTGTGTAGAAATCCTGAGTCTCAAGTTGTTTATCCACGTGTAAAATATGTGCTGTTTGGAACATTTTGATGATAACATATCGTACGTGACTGGGAATGATACAGTGTGGGTAGAACATGTTAAGAAAAGAAGGTTTGAGAAATTTATTAATTAGAGTGGTGTTTTGAACAGCAGATGCAGCAAGGAGTAGCTGGTGAGATGGAGGAGAGGACAAGGTTTATTGGTAGTGGAGGTGGAAGGAAAATGGAGACTGCTACAAGACTCTCATCAAAGGCAATAAGATCATCTCAGTCACATCAGCAGTGGATTAATGGTGATGCTTCTTCTTCAACCACTACTTCCGGTAAAGTGCATTGCATTGGAACTGGTGACTGTAACGGAGGAAGACAAGGATGCGTGAAGCGCAAATTCTGTAAACCAAGTCGAGTCAACATGTCTGGTTTTGTTTCTTGGAATGCTGACTATATGGTTCCAAGACCCCATCCGCCTAGGAATAACTGATTATATATATATATATATATATAGCGCTTTTCAGGGCTTCTATATAAGCTCGCCTTTATATCTGTAGTTTCCATATGTTTAGTGCTCTTTTGTGATAACTTATTTTTGGGCAATAAGTGCTTATAATTCGTGATTTACGGTATACGAGGTAAATATGTGAGAGGAGTTTTGTCTCGATTTATGTAATAAGTACTTATTTCCCAGAAATAAGTGATGTTAAACACTCACTATTCTTTTTCATCTGATCTCCTCAATTTTGTAACGGCATTTTAGAAGAATGACGAGATAGATATAAAATATATATAATACAGTTATTGTGGATGGGAATGATACCGCGCGCCCAGAAGCATGTACATGTCAAAATTTTGTTGCATCAACAAAAATTCATTTATGAACTGATGCATGGATCTGTGTCCAGTGATCATGAGGTGAATATGCATGCTAGAACTATACAGGAGGAGGCACAAAAGAAGGTATCTGTATTTATTGTAAACATTTTCAAGAGGTTTGGTGGGCCTGAAATCAGGGATATATGTATGCATGCCACGAATACAAGGCGGCGGAATATCTGGAAACTCATCTCCCTCTATATCTCTGGATGTGTGTGTGTTTGTCACCTGCCTGGCAGGGCATGTGTTCCTTCTAATTAATACTAATAATGAATGGTCTTGGATACTGGACAGAGACAAAACAACCCTGGGATCTTGGTTTCTGCTAATGTTAACTTGATCGGCCACTTATATATCATAATTCATCTATATGTACATTGATTTCTAATGATACTCTTGCATGCATATATGCATATATATACGTTGTTTCAGTAGGCATAGCCTGTCTTTTGTTTACTGCGTACCTCAAGCTGCGTCGGTCAAGTTTAGTTTCTATCTGAGTTTCACATGTTTGCAGAGTAACTTCTTGATCCCGGGATTCAAAATTTAACTTGGGAATTCAACAACTTGCACAAGTCTGATGGAACCTATATATGAAAAGAAAAACCATTGAAGGAGATATATGCATTGGCTTCATCGATCAGTACTACTGGTGAAGCATACGGCATACATCACATCAACACCATCCTTGTGTACGCCGAGACAGAGCTGGCCGGATCAGTGACTGTGTTACGTGGTGGAAGTAACCATGGCCGAGATGCTAGGAAGTCTAATTATAAGGATTCTATACATATCACACACAAACCCATATCCCTTCAATGAATGCAAGTTTATGGTAACAAACCACCTCGTTTTCATCATCCTCTTGGTGAAGGCTGTGTGGCTGAGATGGAAACCGAACTGTACATCCTCCCCGCAGGCTAATTAGTACTGGACTATCTCTTTGTCGCTAGGAGGTTAGATTTGTTCCTAAATTAAATTTAACTCCAATCAACTTTATTCCCATATTTATCTTTTTCCCCCCTAAATTATTGCTGACTTATCGTAGAATTTGCAACAAGAGTAAGTTTCAATGTAAATAATTTTTACAAAAGCCAACACACATTTTTTAATAAATAATTAACTTAACTACTTTTTGCAATCTATCTAAATTAGCTAAGTAAATCTTATATTAAGTTTAAGACACTCCCAAATCAGAAAATTTAATCAAATATGTTGAGTTGGCTGCGTGGACAACATTGAAAAAAAAGAAATTACATGTGAAGAAGGAGATCACATTCACTAGAGTATAATTAAGAAAAATATTCAATCACTAGATGTATAACACATTAAGGATGATTGTCAAGAACAAAGCTAATAAAAACTCTGTGCTACTGTACCCCACTGACATCAAGATAGACAAGTGTCTCTTTGATGTTTTCATTTGTTTGATTGTCTCTAATCCTTTGAACGGGATGCATTTTTTTAGAAATTTTTTCTTTGCTCATGTTTATATGTAACTTTAAAAAGCAGAAATGGATGACATATGAATTTGCCTAATAAACATATTTGGTCAATTAACAGGCAAACTTAATCTAGATAACAAGGTGAAATTGCTATGATTTGGAAATCTCCAGAATAACATTGTGTCAGAGTAAAAACTTTCGAGGTAAATTTGCACGTAAACCCAAAACAAAAAATAATATGGATAACAAATGAACAGTCAACTTAATATATTTAATCAACTAACGATTAAACTTGATTAGAATAACGGTAAAAACAAAATTGCTGCATTTTGGCAACATTACACCCCAACAAAATTTTACGCCAAAATTGCTCCACGGTGGTGACGACTTCCTTGGCAAAACAGACTATTAGCCCTGTATTAAAAATGGATCATCTTTTTCTCCTCTCTGGACTGAAACAGGGGAGTGGGGCGTGGTCCCAGTCACTTCCTCCTTTGCATGCGGTAAATTGTGAGAAGAGTCATGACCACGATTTCGCATAAGAAAGAAACAGCTAAAAAGATAGCTGCCTTAGTTAAAAATTCATCAGCATTGAAGACAAAACCTCAGTCACTATCATCAACAATGAAGAGTACCGCTGAGACTACCCACTTAGCACAAGAAAACCAAGCTATTAAGAGGCAGAAATTAGGAGGAAAAGCAAGACAGGTAATATTGAGGAGCTGTGTTGTCACTTTATTTAGCACACACCTAAGTGAAAACTAGTTGCGGTGCCCATTTTTCTTTTAAGCGACTTGACATCTGGATCTAGGTAGAAACGTCTGCGACTAGATCTTTTGAACTGCTATGGTTTTTTTTTTTTTTTTTGGTTAAATTCCTCCTCTCTTTCTGCTATGACTTCTTTCTATGTCACCGAAAACTTTAAAAAAGGAATCACAAGGAAAGTGAAAACCAGGAAGCCAGATATGACATTAGAACGATAAAAACTGAACCCCAATTTGCATGAAAAGGAGTGAGGACTCAGATCCTGTAACGCGACAGAGACGACGCTCTTCTCCATGTTTCAATGAAAGAGGAGAAGAAAGATGACCCGTATAGACGGAGGTTAAGGTTCTGTTAGGTTAGAGTCGGAATTGCTTATACAAAACTATTGCGGTTTACTGGTTTCCCCTGCAAACTCCAAATTATTACTATCAGGCCTTTTGTTACCAGAAAATATGGTGCGCACACCCTAACTCACGATGAGGTTTTCATATTTTTATTGGGATCAACGTATATTCGCCGGTGTAGTGCAATTGCAGTGTTCGAGTCTTAATTATAAGCAAACACTTTTTAAAAAATATAAATACCCAATTTTAAGTGCAATTGATGCATATATTTAACTTTGAGGCCTGAAACGACATTTCCTTCATTCAAAAAAGACCCCATCTCCAAAACTCTAAATGATACGAACTTGACCCGGGCAGCAAATGCAAATCATATTCGTCCATCAATCCAAATGATGATGATTCATGAATGAAATGATCAAGGTGTATGATGGAATATCTCAAAGGGTTAAGGGGCAAAAATGTTTTGGAAATTTTCACTTAGGGACTATGGGTGTCTAAAAGTCTTCAAGGTGGCATTTTTACCCTGAAAGTTTAAAAATGGGGCAATTTTGCCCCTCCATTAACTCACATTTACGGTCAACGTTTGTTGACCAAAGTCTGCACAAGTGGCATGCCTACGTGGCATCCACCTCACCATCCACGTCATATATTTCAAGGGGTAAAAATGCCTCGGAAGTTTTCACTTAGGGGCACTAGGTATCTGGAAGTTTTCTAGGGGTAATTTTGCCCCGAAAGTTTTAAAAATGGGGCAATTTTTCCCCTTCGTTAACATACCCAAACGATCAACGTTTGTTGATCAATTTCTGCAAAGGTGGCATGCCTACGTGGCATCCACCTTACCTTTTTTCACATCATACTTTTCATAAGAATAAATTTTAAAAAAAAAAACTCAAGGTCGTGGATTGTACAACTCTTCAGTCAATCCCTCTAATTCACTCAAAAATTTTCATCCAAAAAACTTAGAAAAAACTAGATCACCCTTAGGTGCAAGTTCTCACATTCATTTGTTTTTTTTTTCCTCTTGTTGGGTGGGTGATCGAATAAGAATTTAGTAAAGTTAGCATTCTTCAGACTTTTCCTTAGTACTCCTCAAATGCGATGGAAAATTAAACTTTACAAATCGGTGAAAGTTGGCTACAATTAACCATGTGTTTGAGAGTTGACTTGAGTTCCATTTTGTTGACTCTCTTTTCTCTCTAAACTTAGAAGTCAAATAGTTGGAGAAGTGTCGTCGGAGAAGACCCAGCTTATCAACCAAAACTAAGCCTATTACTCCTTGCCATTGGAAGCTTAAAATCATTGTTGGTAGATACAACCCCTAAGTCACTTTGAGATTTGAGTAATGGGGATCGGAATGTCTTCTAAGCTTTTTGGATGAAAATTTCTGGATGAGTTAGAGGGACACACTGAAGAGTTGCACAATCCACGACTTTGAGTTTTTTTTTTAATTTATTTTTATGAAAAGTATCACGTGGAAAAAAGGTGAGGTGGATGCCACGTAGGCGTACCACCTTTATAGAATTTAGTCAACAAACGTTGATCGTTTGAGTATGTTAACGAAGGGGCGAAATTACCCTCATTTTTAAAACTTTCGAGGCAAAATTGCCCTCCTAGAAAACTTTCAAACACCCAATGCCCCTCAGTGAAAACTTCCAGGGCATTTTTGCCCCTTAAAAATATGACGTGGAAAAAGAGTGAGGTGGATACCACGCAAGCATACTACATGTGCAAACTTTGGTCAACAAATGTTGACCGTCAGAGTAAGTTAACAGAAGGGGAAAATTGCCCCATTTTTAAACTTTTAGGACAAAAATGCCCCCTCGAGGACTTTCAAACACCCATAGCCCTTGAGTGAAAACTTCCGGGGCATTTTTGCCCCTTAACCCTATCTAAAAAGACCCTGTGGACCCCTCCTACCTATCATTGCTGCCATGAGGATCGTCTCGCTCATCTGTCTGCCACAAAACAGACTCGAAAGAAATGCCTATAGAAAGTTAAAACAAAAAACGTGGCTAATGAAGTTTAGTGTTCGTTTGGAATAGCTTATTTTTAGGCAATAAGTGTTTATAAATCGTGATTCACGGTATACGAGGTAAGTATATGAGAGAAATTTTATCTCAGCTTGCGTAATAAGGACTTATTATCCAAAAATAAACCCAACCAAACACACATATGAACAAGACAGGTTACCAATTAAGAATGAACAAAAAGAATCTAACAACTCAATACAACATCGTTAGCTACGTACAATGCGTGATCAATAATTGATAATCCCAATCCAATCTGTCATTCCCTCAATGATAGACCAAAAACCAGAAACTGGAGCCATAATCTACCCAAACACTAATTTTATACTTACTATAAGCCTGAAAATACAAAGACCGTGGTGGTGAGGAAAAAAAAAAGAAGGCGCAGAGACATTAAACAAAATTTATATATAAGGATATATGAAAGAAAAGGCACCAAGGAATCAAGCTTCCAACCACGAACCGCAGGTCCAGGACTCCAAATTTGTGTGTATTTCTTCCGTGTACAAAGCAGTATGATCTGCTCTTTCCCTGTAATGGCAGGGTAGCTTCTATACATGAATGTGATGAATTATTTGCATATATATATATATATATTATAAAAAGGATTGCCCATCTGCTTTGCTCTACCTCTGGAGCTTCTCATCAAGTCTGTTCCCCCTGACAGTCACCATTGACTGCCTCTTCGATATAAAAAGTTGTCTTCGCCAAAACTGTGTAGAAAACAATCTTAATGTCTGGTAGAAAACCAAGTGCCATCAGGCAAGCGAACAAGAAATTCCACCATCTTCTAAACACATTACTCACGTACTACTCAAACGTTCATCTGATGTTCCTAAACACTCCTCTGGATTAGAATAGAAATAATCCTCTTCTTTGGGCCTGTCGGGAATAACCAACCTTTTACTTGGGCTACCCATGCGATTGGCGTGAGCTTCCTTCACAGCTGATGAGAATTCATCCCAGTTCAGAATTCCATTGTTAAACTGATCTATCAAATCAACTAGAAGCTCTCTGTTCAATAGGATTGATTTCTTAAATCCAAGATATCTGCGGAGGCATTGAAGGATACAAATTATTTTACTTCACCTTGAATCATTAATTATGATGGTGATGATGATAACAATAGCAATGATAATAATGATGAAAAAGATGATCATCAGACCAACGGAAATACAAGAAAAATTGTCCATTCGAATGAATAGAATTAGAGTCTCTAGATTTAGATGAATACACAGAAAATCTCCAAAGAAGATATAGTATAGGAACAATTGTCTGATATTATGAGGAGACACATCAAACAATTTAAAAAATGTTCAATCACAGAGAAAGAAGACAAGATAATCCAAATCATTAGCAAAATGTACCTGCGATGGCCTTCAACCACTTTGGCCATGTTTCCATCATACGTGGGGACAAATATATCACTCTCTAAGGAGACAAGATAATCCAATGCTGCCATCTGAGATGAATGATTTTGGAAGAATTGAAGGTCAGATGGTTCTAGCAGTGTCTCCTTCCTGACCTGTTTCAACAAGACCGAAGACAAACACTAAGAAAGGAAAGGTATGAACAAGAATCCCGAACTCACAACAAAAGGGCTTGGGTGAGTATTTTAATTAGTTACCAATTTTGGATATTCCCTTGCAAGGCTTGCCATCCTCCTTTCACCACCATATATCTCCCCAGCTGCAATGTAGATTTGAATGTTTTGATCAATGTCAAGAGCCCTAAGTGTAAGGGCGGTCTCCTCAGGTGTTAAAGGACACAAACCGTCCTTCCTTTTCATGTCAGAATTGATGATTTTTTCTTTCCACCATGGATAAGCATATCTATCAGTGCACAATAGATTGAGTAATGAGAAACTGCTGTCAATCCTCCACTGTGATTACAAAATTTTGAAATTTTCAAAACAGGCCAAAGGATGAAGAAATCTTATCACCTCATTCTTGTCAACTCTTCCACCTCCTCACTGTTGCAACCATGATTGCAGCCAGAAAATGCCAGCATATCCATCTCATATCTCAGGTGAAGTACCAGAAACGGACCCTTTTGCCTTAGAAGCCTGATCACCTTTCTGCCCAATTCCTCTATCTGAGAAGTAAATCTCAGAGCCTGGAAATTAACCCTGCAACGCAGCTTCTGAATCTCTAAAGGTTGTCCATTATTGGCCAATCGAGCATCAGTCCGATTAAGATGTACAACTTTATACTTTTGTATTAATGGTAGAATCTGTACAAAACAATATTTACAATTCCAATCATTTATAGTTAGTAAAGGAGAAATTGAGCACATCAGTTTAAAGGCAGCAAAGTGAGGCGAGAGGGTTGTTAAGATGAGGCATGCTTCAAGGTCATCATCTCTTGAACTTAGTGGCCAAAACATAAGTGATATTGAGTTACTGACCTGTTTCTTATAGTAAGATATGTCAGACCAACTAATAGGTGACATACTATAAAGCATCCCATGTTCCACTTTCTGCTTGAGTCTAGGGGGCAACTCTTTCAATATTCGCACCTCATCTCTCAAGGATGTAATAAAATTATCCAAATCAAATATGTCTTGGAACTCACTGCAACATAAAACGTAGTAAACAGTCATTTAGAGGTGAGATCCTAGTTCAATTTTATGTGAAGAAGAAAAAAAGATGTTCTCCAATGCAAACTGATGATGCTTTTGATAGAGCATAAGCCAAGATAGAGTCAAGGACACACCTGGGATCCGCCCAGAAGGAGGTCTTATCCAGTTCAGGGACTATAAGCGTGACATTTAAATATCTTGCAATGGTTACCATGTCACATATCTGTACATCATGCATATTAGACATTCAGAAACGCATATGGAAAGAGTGGAAGGCTATATCATAGCCTAGTTACACCACCAGGAACGGGAAAAAAGGCATCCGGCAAACACATGTATCAACTACTCACCGCTGCTCTCATTTGGTTCAATCCTCCATTGCATGAGACCATTAGGTAACCGTTGTTTCTATAAACTCCTGATGATACGTAGGTTATCAAGAAGGAACTCAGATAAAGTATTGAGAAAAGTAACACGAATAAATCAGCGACTGAAGATTCAATATCGTTCAAAAGTAACCATGTGAAATTAGTTCCAGAAGGAAATTCGTGCAGCTCGAATGATACAAGGGCATCAAAGGAGGTTAGAGATGAAAGTACCGATAAAAATTGTTTTAACATTACGTTCATCTCAACTGCAAACAAAACTTTGAAAACTAAAAGAAATCGGCAGAATGACTACTGGGGTTCAAAACAAGAATTAATACAATCAAAATCGATTTCAGTAAACAAGCGTGTTGTCAGGCACGATTAAGTCCAGCGTGAAAATGATGATAGGCAGAGAAAACTCACTCTTGGGTGGAAGAACTCTTGGGCGCGCAGCAGGCAACTCGACATCTAATGCCCTGATCGCGGACTCCTGAGTAAAACAGGAAGGCCACCCTTTCAAAACTCTAGGCCCCCACATATCACCCAAAGCAGTTAACTGGACAATGCAAGTCCATAGTAAAACCGATGTTGTGGCGCGTATCAGCCACAGTTTCATTGTCGACCTTGAGGATACTGTCATCGAATTTCTCAACTTCTCAACCCTGCTCTCGCCTAATCTCTTCAAGCCCATCAGCCTTCCCAATGCTGATCTTTCTGCTCTACGAACTTATTGTCACTCCCCTCAACCCTGCTTCACTCAGGCAAATGCTTTCACACTCCTCCACCCCGCGCACTAACAACCAGCCAAACTCAGCCTATGTACCGGCCTTCATTCTTCATACAACAACATCGAGGATTCGATAATTCTCCCAATTCGATCAATGCAGAGCTTGAAAAGAGAAGGTGAGACGAAATGGAAAAAACCCTAAATGTGGCTTAAATCTGGAAAAACATGTTTCCTTTTCTGTCGTCTCCAGCTTATAACAGTCGGTATGTCCAAGATCCGACCATATAAAAAATGGTAGTAGACGAAATCTGCATAGCCACGACAGCCTTTAACAGCTAATGCCGGCAGAATTTCCGCGGAACTAAAAAGTTCTGTACCTCGGTTAAGGAAGCACCTTAGACCAAAATTCTCAGAAGCATTAACGCACGTAAGCTTTGGGTCAGCAGCGAGAAACAAACAACATGTTGGCCGAAAATCCAAACCGCTTATCGAAATTGAAACGTCACGAAATCGGATAAAATCTTCCAATTCGGGAAACCACACCAAAAAGATAAAATTCAGAGGCAGCAATTAATATATAAAGAATGCGGCGATTGATCTTGCGAATGTCACCGGACGCTCTTGCCTGGAACAGACGGCGAATAAAGGAGCGCGAGAGCAATTATTATAGAGACTAGTTTGTGTCACCGACTGGGAAAGACAGGAACGCGCCGTGAGATGGAGAGAGAAAGATGGAGTATGACGGTTTTGGTTTAGACGGAAACAATGAAAAGAGCGGGGAATTTACGTACGAAGGCCCGATCTGTATTGTGACAAAACTTTATCAAACAAATATTTTTTTAATAAACAATAATTTTCAATGGCTTAAAGTTTCATTTAATGTCGAAAATAATTGATACCAACTTCTTTTTGTGATGAATTTTGTGAATTGTATTAATTAAAGAAATATAAAAACTGAAATAATATTAGTGAGGTGTAAAGTTGACATAAACAGGAGGGGAGGGCAACTCATTTTGGGAGTTGGGAGTTGGGAGTGAACATGGCAAAGGTTTGGGATTGCCTTTGCTGCCCTAATCCTGTTGTATTTTCTGTTGCCTTCATGTTTTGTGACTTTGTCAAATATATTTTTTATAGTTCTTTAGATTATTAGATTCTACACAAAATGAATAAAATTTTAATATATTATGATCAAAAAATAGATTTGTTTTCAATTTTTATGATTTTTTAAATATTTTTCAGAAAAAAGTGTTTAAAATGAAAAAAATACACATTTTTTCTGAAAAATCATAAAAAATTAAAAACAGGTCAATTTTTTTACCTATAATATATCAAAATTTCACTCATTTTATTTAGAATTTAATGATTTAGAGAGTTATAAAAAAATATATTTAGGAATGCTTAAAATATGAGGACAACCAAGAGCACATCAGGATTGATGCAGGCTCCAATCCCCAAAGGTTTGGGCGCGCAGGAGTAAGGAGTGAGGTGGGCAACGGCGGAGAGGGCTGAGCCGTGGTGTTGTTGGGGGGAGAGGGATGTTTTCATTTTTCTCCCTCCCTGTTTATTCTCTATTCAAGATATCAATTTTTTAATTGAATTTTTAATGTGAGACGATACAATGCGAGCCAGCTAAACTCTGTGAGCGAGGGCCCACAGTAAATAAATTGAAAGGCGTTACACGTGTCACTCAGAAGGAGCCTGATGTGGCCTCACCAACCAAGCCTCCGCACTCCAATCTCTTTTGCTTTCACATCCGCCGCCGGACCCCGGACCCTGGACCCCTATTTCATCCTCTCGGTGCCCGCCCGCAATATTAAGAGGCCTTTGTAGAATAATATATCGTCATATGAAATTTAAAAAAAAAAAATCTGCATTGTACCGCGAAAAGAAAAGGAGTTGTATAATTCGACTTTATTTTATAAATCAAAACTCTTTATTTTATTTAACTTCCTTGAACTTTTTAAAAAATTATCATATGGCTTGTATATTAAAACCAATAATATAGGTGTATATCAAAACATAATTTGTTGAGAAAGTAGTTGAAAAATTTCTTTCTACGGAATTTATTGCTGAGATCTAGATTTTTGATTTTCAGCAGGCGCAACTTTTCTTTGTTCTTTCAGGCATCGTGAAAGCAATGAAGATAATTTTAGTTATTGTAATGAGGGGGAGGAAAAATGAATGAAGGCAGAATGGGCCATGACAATATAGACGGCGGCTGACGAACTTGAAATTGCATGGATTATTATCGGTTCGTTTACTACAAAGTTTAACGGCCGAAAATTAATTAGAGTAACATGGAAATGCATGATTGTCTAGAGCAAAAGGGAACGAAGGATAACAAAAAGGTCAAAGATTTCCACAGAGATGCGACAACTGTCCTAACCTGTGCGATATGCATATCTTCGCCGTTAGCCTGCCGTCTAATTGTCGGTCTGGCCTTCCAATAAATATATCAAAATAAAATAAATATTATGCTCCTGACTTTTAACTTTAGAGTACGAGTAGTATTTTTACCTTTTTGGGTATTACCCATGCGGACACTTCGCTCGGGCCAAGAAAAAAAAAAACTACTCCCTGTGCTTCAATAATTTTGTTTTATAATTGAAAATTTTTGTTTTATCAAACTTAAAAATACTTACTTCTTCTCTGGTTATAAGTATAAGATAAAATTAATTTTTTTTAAGAGATTAAGAAAATTAAATAAATTACTTATAATCATATCATATATTATATATACTTATATTATATATCAAGTTAAATAAGTCCCCGACATGCTTGGTAGTCACGATGATATCCTTTCTTATTCTTTCTAAAATTAGATATATGTACTACCCAATTCTCTAATGAAGGATGAATGGTAATGTGAATATTGGTGAATGAATATAAAAGGGAATTAAAGAGGCAATAACAACTGGTTTTGGGAAGGCGGTAAGACATCGCAGGAAGGCAGTGACGGGAACGGTACTTACAAATGCAATAGATCCATAGGAGAATATGATGGATGGCATCGTGCTACTTGTGTATATGATCTGCGGAACAAACATAAGTGTGACTGATTGATCTTCACTTTGATTAATTGATACGTACTACGTATAATAATTTATTCTGTCGTATAAGTGCACGGTATATATATTGGAGTAGGTGAGGAATCGCTACCATATGAGTATGATCGAGGGAAATACGTGCACGCATGGACGTATATATTTAGGTATCAACCAGGCTTTCTCAGACAGCACACTAGGCATCCAACTTCATTGATTATAACCAAATGGCCTAGAGATTATTACTATTAGGGCAAACGAAAGTTAGATAATAAAATATTCAAGTTACTATATACATATAAGATATATAATTATTTACTTCTTTATAAATAAACAACTTAGTGAGTCGATAACTTCTCAGGGTTCATTATTATAATTAGAGCTAATAAGCCTCAACGTTTTGAGAGCCTTCATAAACATATCACTGCCACAAAAGATGCACAATATTGATATGTTAATAAAGAAAACCAAGGTACTTTAATTTATGCTGGATTTAATTTGGTTGTGGCTGGAGCCAAGACTACATGAGCGTAAATTAGTATCTATCATCAGTGTGAATTATATCATAAATTAATTTTATGAAGCCAACACATGACCATAACATCTATCCTTCCCTTCTCCTAATAATGTGAGGTTTAATTTTCTGTCAACCCTCATTGTTGACAAAAATGAATATATCCAATGCATTTGTAGCTAGAGAGAGACAGGAAAATTAAGAGAGAGAATAAACCTAAAAAAATAAAACTTGTGCGTGAATGCAGTTATAACTTTTGTTGTGTCATTCTCATGTTAATTATACGAAGCATACATGAAAATATCCAATTTGCTTGTCCTTTTTCCACATTATTGTGGGGCATTATTGTAGTAAGTTGATATGTAAAATTATAGGTGAATTAAGAAAGCCATCTAGTGCGTCTTCATCACAATTTTGGATGGGGCTCATATATAAATGGCCATTTTTGGTCATGTCCTACACCTATTTTCGTTAACCCTCAAGCCTTTATACTGTTGAGGAAAAAAAGGGTCAATATTTTTTCATACTCTCCTTCCAATCCTAATTGCTCATAAAATATTTCTTAAGAAAATTTTGGTCGTCTATAATGCAAGCTACGCGTAATTTACTACTAAATGCATAAAGCATTTATGATTTTCTTTATAAGCTTTTTGTTTTTGGGTCAAAAGAGTAAATTTTATTAATAAAAAAATTATTACACGCCCTAATAGCCCAAACCAAAATAAAAACACTCAAAGAAACCTACCAATATGATACATGCCACCACACTGTACACCTTACAACAAAATTACAAATATCAAACATACAGTAGTAAAAACAATAATGGCATGTTTGGTTCACGGAATCAAAGGGAATATAATGGAATAATTATTACATGAATTTGTTTACTTCGTTATTAAGGAAAGATGATGCATAGGTATAAAAATATTTGATTATATTGCATCAAATATGATAATATATGGAAATAATATAGCAAGCAACAAAATTGCCAATGTATAATGGATTAAAGTATCTATTTTCACCTAAAATATATAATAACCTTGTCCACATATATAATAATTAACTAATTGCACTAATTAAAACTACCTATATAACACACACACACAACAACAACAACTACTATAATGTATGCAATGAGTTTATAGTAATTTTTTAATATTTAATTGTGAAAATATTATGTAGTATACATATTGGTTTCATGATAATTTTTTACTTGTAGTATTTAATGTTAGGAATATTATTTAATGGGATATTTTAATGTTTTTTAATGGTGGAATATTTTTTTTTTTTAATGGGGGAGTATTTTTAAATTTTTTAATATTTAATTGTGGTAATTTTTGTTATTTAATAAAATCTATGGGTAGACATTTTGGTCAATTTAAAAATTATAATGGCAATATTATCCTTTTTGTTTGATTGCATGATATCTACATCCTTATTCATCAATCATAATAGTGTAATCCCTTTTATATTACATAAGCCCAACCAAATATTATAATTGGCCTATTGTATCAGGATTATATGTAATCTTCTCATATAGAATTGAACCAAACGAGCTATAAAAGATTCAGGACAAATGAACAAGCAACGGGTTTTGCACTAGCTCAGTTCGGTGCGCGACAAATACCATTCAATAACTTTAATTGAGGTTAATTTTTGGAATATCAGATTGAATTCATTTTAATTTTTTCTCAATTTACGTGATTTAGTAATATCGTTCAAGTTTTTCACTATTTGACACACATACACATCAGATGTGTAATTTTCATTTCTTTAACGCTAGTCACACGCACGCTCCTTCATATTGTACTACAGTTTGATCCCGGATTAGCTCAGATCTAACATACTGACCCTTAACCCAATACCTCGATCAGTTCAGTAACCAATCCGGGTTTAATTACCTTGGTTTATATATAGTTGACTTTGTAAAAAAACAAAACACAACTCTCTCTTCCAACTTATGTTGTCAAGGGATGACTACGGCCAATTTAGCAAAGTATTAAAAAAAAACTAGTATAGTTTACTTGCCCATTCATTTGTTCAGATATAATGCGATCTCAAAATCGAGAAAGAAAATGTGGAAAAGTTTAGAATAAGAAAAAAGTGTTTGTGTTGGGAATGTGAGGGATGAATAATTGTGGAGAAACGCAAGAGGGGCCTACAAATATTGTGTAGGGCAGAGTTGGAGGACAACAAATGGAGACAAAAGCTTAATCAAAATCTCCGACTGAATCGAATCAAACAATAACCCAAAATTGTGATGTCTGGGAACAGCTCAGGACACTGACCACATTCAAAGGATGTTCACTTGGTCAGTACATTTATAAAATAATTATTAAGTGCAAGCAGCAAGACCCGAATCAGAAGGCAGCCAAATAAGAAAAACAGAAAATCTAAACAAGATATGATTGGAAAACAAGATAATTACTCTCTTCCTTTTCAACGTTTGACTTTGTTGAGATATTTGATTTTGGTCATAAATATTGAGATTCAATTTTTTGTCTCATTCATTTAATATTTTTTCACATTATCCTCATTAATTTCACATTTTTTATAATTATCATTCTCATTAAAAAAAAAATATTTTTTTGAACTGAAATTTTTAAAAAATAACTGCATTACATTATTTGTACGTGATAATATAACAAATAACTGTATGAACTAATTTTTTAATCTTTAAGAATTATTTAAATAGATTTTATATCTGCGACGGGCAGAGAGTAACATTTTTGTAAGGCGCAGCCGCAGGGACATACAAAAATTGGGAAGTGGCTTCCTTGTAGTAGAATACCACGTGGCTCTAGTGATCCAAGAATTAAAGATAGCATAATAAAATCATTAAAATGACGGAATTGAGATTCGGATCGTCTTTAAGTTATTGCTTCTAAAGTAGTAGATTCGGATCGTCTCGATTTTAAATGTTCCTCCTGCGCTCGTTTCAACGTAAGATATATTTTAAGAGTTGGTTTTAATATTAAATATAAAATAAAATTTTTATATTTATTAATTTATCTTTAAGTTATTCTTATTAATGCTCTAACAATAATGATTAAGGAACAAAAGGAATGAAGAAATTGAAAAAGATGATTCGGGTATTTTAAAAAAAATAATTTATATTAACTACTTAATTAACTTCTTTAATCTAATCAAATTATGTAAATATATCTTATATTAAAGACATGAGAGTATAATAATCAAGGTATTAAAATTCGGACCGGGTATTGAACCGGTCGGGGTACTGGGTTAAGGGTCAGTGGGTCAGACCGGGGCCAAACTAGAGCTAAACCGGTTGAGAAATTGAAAATTTTAAATTTATAATATGAAATTCTAAAGAAAAAATTAATTTTTTTTAAATTGTAACCCGGATTGGACCGGAAACCGGACCGGTTTACTAGCCGGTTTGCTAGTTTCCGCGTCGGACCGGCCGGTCGGGTTACATAACATTGATAATAATTGTGTGTCAATACTGTTTTTTAATGAGTATTAAACGGGTTAAAAAAATAACTACGATAGTAAATCCTTGTGATGATGAGTTTTGAAAAAAGGGCCTTAAATAACTTTTGTCAACCTTGTTATTTCAATGTCTGCCCGAAATCAAACGTTGTCCCCCTTAAAAGTTTGTTTAGTATCACTTACTTTTGGATAATAAGTCTTTATTACGTAAATTGAGATAAAATTCCTCTCACATACTTACCTCATATATCATAAATCACAATTTATAAATACTTATAAATAAAAAATAAACTATTCCAAAATAGTACTCAATCAAGTAAAATTCTCCACAGCTCCTTACCAAAATAAATAAAAATCAGAGGCTAAGAAAATATTATTTTGTGCACTTTGGAAGTATCTTTATTGGGGGGAAAAAGTTTCACATATTAGACATTTATTTTTTTCCTATCAAGTTACTCCCTTCGGACCTATTTATAAGCACTAAATGCATTACAAAATTTATAGATCATAGAAGCTCTAACAGACAGCAATAAATTCATAAAAAAATTTAACATAATTAAACACTAACTAAATAAACAAGTATTATTTACAACAATAGTTCCGATTAACAATCTGTTCTGCCCCAAACCAGGATAAGACTAATCTCTCTCCCTCATCCCTCAAATTGTTCAAACCCATGACCACCATATGGCGAAGAATCTGTTCCTCTCAACTAGCCAACATGGCACTAGAACATTGACCAGGAGAAACTACTAACACCATATAATAAAGGGGCAAAACTAGCTTGCAAAGAACGTATGTTGATATCATGATATTAGCCAACGCACCAATTTTTCATAAACACGCTCCGGTTTTACAAAGCCAGCTATTTTCTATCATCTATGATTTCCCTTTCTCATCATCCTGTGGAATCAAGCAAGTTTAAACACAACATCAGTACCATGAAATGCAAACCAATTTGCCACCTAGGCTTAGCTTAAGTGGTAAAGATGAGGTGGAGGTACAATGTCTAGAGTTCAAACCTTCCAATTTGTAAAAATTAAAAAAACAAATCACTGGACCAAAATCAAGTTAAAACTCAAAAGATAGATATCATGAATATTGCGACGGTATAATTCGTTTTTCTCTGAGAGGAAGGTGTTTGGACTTGGTGTAACAGATTTTAACTGCTAAGTTCTCTCATTCTTCCCCTACTTTAGTAGGAAAGCACCTCTTATTTTCAACTTGGCTTTCACTTCTTTTAGTAGAACCAAACGGAGTAAAACAAACTGCAGGAAAGCATGGACTTAAACCCTATAACTTATTTTTGTAGCAGCTTGATTTCAGGAGATTGAATAATAAATTATTGACCAATATTGCTCACATGACGCTAAAAATAATGCAAATATGACACTTTGTGAAAGGCAGGTAAAGTTTGGTAGGTTTTTTTTTTTTGGTTGAAAAAAGTAGATTCAATCTGGAACCAGAATCAAGCATATTACACTTACCGAACTATCCACAAGTTTATCCAAATCATCATCAAAGTCCCCATTACCATCATCTGAAAGACCAAAGAGACTGTTGTTGGCATATATGATTTCAAATATACAAATACTTGAACTGATGTGAAGCAGGGAAGGAAAGGCATCATAACTAATTGGAGTTTAAATTCATCCATGAACCATTCACATAAAATATTGATTTAGATTCCGCAAAAGATTCCCATATGATCATACTAACTATTACTGTATCTACCCCCCAGCCTGTTCCAAATAACAGTGTTTGAGGCTCTAGAATAACAGGCGGACAAACAACAAACAAGAGAGAAAAGAGTGCACCACCTAATTGGATTGGTCCGCTGAAATGATAAATCATTCAGTTCTGTGAGGAATAAAAAGAACTAAAGAATTATACTCAGGAAATTTACTCCTAAATCAGATGGGCACTATCAGCCGAAAGATGCAACAGATAGATTGCATTGACATAACTCAACCCCCATTTGCTTGCATGGTTAATTCCAGGAATAAAAAATTGGGTAAATATCCGTGTAGTTTTGTTTTCTTTTTTCCCCTGAAAAGAAACATACTTCAAGCATCTTAACTAATTGGGCTGTACCTGGGTCATCATCATCAATAGGTATGTTTGGTTGAGCGATTCGATTGCTTATAAGTTGCTTTTTAATAGTGATTTACGGTATACGAAGTAAGTATGTGAGAGGAGTTGTGTCTCGATTTACGTAAAAAACAACTTATAAGTTTTTATAAGTTAGAACAAACATGCTTAATGTCTTCCATATCTCCCAGAAGAAACTCATCTAAATCTTGCTCAGCTGATGAAGTTCTGCTCTCCATTTTAACTTCCAGCTCTTCCTGAGTGGAAGTCAGTCCAGCTTCCGGTGTTTCAATTGCTTTCTCGATTTTCAATTGTGCTTCTGGGGGTTTGATTGCTTCCCTATCTTTTACTTCTTTTTCTGGTGGTTCAACTGCTTTCTTATCTTCTGCTTGTTCAGATGATTCTAGCTTAGCATCCTCCATGTATCTCTTCTCATAGCTATGGGAAATTATAAGAAAAGAAGGTTTAACACACATATACATCCATATCCTACCTAACTAGATAAAAGTGCAGCAGAGTTTAGGGAATTCTAGAAAACCAGCCATATAAAGCATGTGGGAGCATATCTTTTCCTTTATTTGAGAACATAGGTTTTCATTTTTGGACCAAAAAATCTGCTAAATCTATTGCTATAATTTATTATTTTACTTATGTAAATGGACTATGCAGAACAACACGGCGACTTTTAAAAGATCCAACCGACATAGCTGGATAATAGCATTTGGCAGTCCATGTTGGCTCCCTGCTAGTGATCCAAATGCAATTTTGAAAATACAGAAGCATGAATTACCTGGGATTTCTTCCCTGAATTCCAGAGGACAATATAATTTGATACATCGTGAGCAGGTCTTTCATATCTCAATGTCAATTTGCATGATTCGATAGCCTAGACGTCTAAAACAACATTCCTAAATTTAACTAACAGGTAGCAATAGATATATATTGTTTTTTCAATCTACAAAAATCAATTGATCCTTCATTAAACTTGCCTGTGACAATCATCAGAAGCTAAGTCTAAGCTCTGAAGCAATAAGAATGTTAACTGTAAAATGCAGACTTTTAAAGATACAGAAAACTTCTTTCAGTGCAAAGTCTAAACTATGAATAGAAAAAGGTATACGTAAAATGTAAAATATTAATGATCGCTACTTACGGGGAAATATGGCTGTTCATTAGTATAAAATATACACTCCAAAACCTCCTCTCTTTCATCACACGTGGACACAGCTCATACCTTAAATTTGAAATCTCCTGCAACAAAGCATTAAATGAATGGTGAGGATGCAAAATGCTTCATTCTTGTAATGAAAAGAAGATACATTAGACAAATTGACTAGTACTGCAGTACCAGCTACAGCTTATAAATCTAGCTAACAGATCATATTATATCTTCATCCAAGAATAGCATAATGATAAGCTGTGTCATTGAGACCCAGATTTGCTATAAATATAAACTAAGGAAGCATATAAACAAACATTTCATAGCGATCATGATAACCAGTGTTCACAGTAATTGAATACAACACCGGTCATCTTGCTGCAGTCTGAAGCTGTCAGCTCTTGCTTACCTACGCCACAGACATCATCTCTAATTTACTTGCCATCCTAGTTAACTAAGACAATCCTCCTATAATTTGTAATTACTTTAGAAGTTAACAATTGTTGAGCTTATCCTTAGATAAGGATACATCAATTTTTCTCCGTTAAAGGCAAGGGTTCAGACTTCAGAGTAACCAGATGCTTTGGTCCCCTTAATATAAGAAGTTCTTCGACAAAGAGTAATGCTACCTTAACAGTAGATAGAACAAGATTGGCATGTTTTTCCTGCCACTCAGTAAGATCCTTCCTAACATTAGAAACCGTAGGAACATCAGAAAGTTGCGTGTCATCTGCCAATAGGGGCCAGGAGTCAGATAGATTAGTGAAATGAAGAACTAAAAAGGAAAAAACATAACCATCCTTACTTTGCTGCATCAGATTGTTGAATCACAAAGACGTCAGAGTTCCTCACTATGATTAAGACTTCTAATACTCGACCTATGGATATTCAAAATTGTGGAAATATCGAAAGAAGCCTGACCACAATCCACAGTAGCCAAAACAACTAGTTAAAATACCTTTGAGAGGGAAATCTGTAAACGTGCTTGGAGTGATCCCTTTCACGAACTCTCGCAATTCTTCGGTGATACCGAACCTCTCCAGCTCCTTCTCTTGAGTGCTGACTTCATAGGATTCCGACGGCGGCGGGGCAACACCGCCGCCGGGAGGATGAATCCCCTGAGCCAAGTGTTTGAACTGGTCGGCTCGCTTCAAGGCTTCAATTCGAATTTGATCAGCTCGCTTCGAAGCTTCAGAGACAATTTCCTTGGAGCGCTTGGTGGTCTCGGCGACAATATCCGAGAATCTGGAGGTGCCGAAGGAGATGTCCTGGGATCGCTTGGCGGCTTCCTCAGCTAAGCTTCGAGCTTTGTTCCAGAAGTCCATGCCTTTTAAGTTGAGTTAAACAGAAGGCTTTCAGTTCTTCGTCTTTCCCGGGTTCACCGCCGTTGACGTGAAGGACGTTAACGAACGCTGGAAGTGATTACGGACCAAATCCTTGTGCCTGCAATTTTTAAAAACATGACGAAGTACCGGGCGGGGGCTTGACTTGACTGGTCCCAGGCTGATCCCCAGGAAAAAATCTCTGTGAATACACATTATCCAAATTATTTTACTCCATAGTTAAATATTTTTTTAAAAAAAATTAAGTTAAATAAATTATTTCAGATGTTTATATTTAGGGAAAATCCCTCATAAAGAACTTTGAATATGCTAAAAGACAGAAAGGTGTTAGAAGATTTGGAAATCCCTCAGAGGTGTTAACACTTATCAGGGATTTACAATTTTAGGGGCAAATTACCATTTTACCCATGTCTATATTTTTATTAAAATAATAAAAAAACCTCCGCCGGCCAGCCCCCCGCCTCGGCGGCAGGCAGGCGCCGCCGGCAAGCCCTGTAACACCCCGATTTTCGATTAAGGGCTAATGGTAATTATTGAGGATAATTATCGAATTAAAGTGGAATAATTATGGGTTTGGTGGCTATATTAATTAATATGCCATAAGAGTTGGGAAATTGAAAGAATGGAATTATTGGCATAAGTTGGTAATTAATGGAAATTAATTACTAACTAAGAGAAAAATGAGAAGTGTGATCAAATGGCTAATGGATGGATTAGAGAGATTAATTGGTGTATATGTGTGTGGTATTAGAGATTAAGGGATGAGATGTTGCCAAGTGGCATTATGGTGGACCATAGGATGAGGCATAAGAGACAAAAATCACTTTTTTCTCTCTCCTCTCTCTCCTATACGTTTTTTTGGTGGCATAGGGCAGATTTTCTGCACTTCATCCCTCTTCTCCATCTCTCTCTCACGTTCTCTCTCTTCTCTCTTCATTTCCTCCATTGTTGGCCAAGAGAGAGAAAAGAAAAGTTGGATTTGAGGTAAGCAAATGGTCTCAAATGTCAAAATGCTCTTCATTAATATTGTTCCTTGAGCTAAGAGCTTTCATCCTATGGTTGTAGATTCTCCATTGGTGGTGATTGAGGAATCACGAAATTATGAACTTGGGAGAATCATGAAGTGCCTTTGGGAAAGTTGTTGAGGTAAGTGAAAGCTTCCTTCTCATATAAGATTTGTGGCCATTGGTTAGGCCTTAAATTTCTGGAATTTTAGCCCTAATTTCGTGATTTAGGGTCTTGTGGTGTTTGAATTGTTGTTGTCATGGAATTAGTGCCTTGTTAAGTGTTTTGAATGAATGGTATTGAATTGAAGCTTAAATGTGAAGTTTGGCACTTTTTGTGTTGGTTTTGTGCTTTGGTCAAAACAGGGCATATAAATGGGTTGTGGTTTTGGTCATTTTGAGGTTACCATTGTGTTTCTTGAGTGATTTTGTGTGGGAATAAGCTTGGTTATTAATTTTGGAGTTATTGAACACCTTGGTAGAAAATTGGAAATCTGTTTGGTTTAAGCTCTGTGTTGCGCAGTAATTTTGTATGAGCGTTTTGAATGACCAAATGGTATTGGAAAATTCTGAAACTTTCCAGTCTTAAAGTTCACATCCCAAGCTTCAAAATGGACATATAATTTGTGCCATTTCGTTTTGTCTACTGTGAGTTATAGCTGTCCAAAGTTTGAGGTTGAAAATGGATTCTGTTTTGGGACAGTCTTGAGTTTTTGGTGATTCTGGATTTGTGTAGTGATTTCCAGTGAATGGCTATATTTTTCCTTGAAAGAGGACTTATATACCTTTCATTTGGCTTTGGAATCACTTCGTTTCGATTTTTCTAGATTTAGTTATGAATTTTGGAAGTTCGCCCAGAGTCAGGAAATTTCTGGGCCGCGGCCCAAGAGTGGCTGGACCGCGGCCCAAGTCTTTCTGGCCTGTTCTGGGCCGCGGCCCATGAGTGGTGGGCCGCAGCCCAAGGCCTTCTGACCATCTTTGGGCCGAGGCCCAAGGAATGGTGGGCCGGGGCCCACCCCTGTGTTCCAGCACTTTGTGTTTTCGAAAAGTGACCTTCAACCTTTTGTTTCCCAACCTTTTAGGGCTTTCATTAGAGGCATTTGTGGTCTCTTAAGAGTCCTAAATGATAACCATTTAAGTGATAAGAAGTCATTGAGAATTTGGAAAAGATAATGATCCTATGTCCTTGATTTGGTTATAGGGTTTGATATTCGCCTTGATCATGGTTTGACATCCACTCGGATCGCGAGTAGCCGATGCTGGAGCATACGTGGAAAGAATAAGTGTAGGGAACTTACCTTTCCTGCATGTATTGATAATTGTATTTGTGTATTGATGCATGTTATTGCCTTGCTTGAATTATGTGAAACATATGAGAATGATTGTAGCTCTGTTTCTATTTATACTATGGCCATGAGTATGTTGTGAGAACATTGAGCATGCGGATATATCATTATGTGAACATGTGTTATTGTGATGCAAGCATGTCATGCATTAAATACTTATCTTGCATGCATATTGGTATCTGTTTCCTACTGAGATTCCCCGGAATCTCACCCTCCCCTATCAACATTTTAGACAGGGAAGGAAGATTGAGGATGAAGCAAGCATCCAAGGACGAAGAGGACTTGTTTTGGGTGAGAGCTTAGTAGTTGGTTATCATTGTGTAAATGGGATTATGTATTTGTTTATATGGATCAATACTTGAGAATGTATTTGGATAAGTTGTGTAATCCCTATTGAATGAGTTGTATGGGCTATTATGCCTTATGATTATTGAGCGAAGATATGATCCCGGAATTGTCGGGAATTTATATTGCGTACTCTGATAATTATATAAATGTAATTTATCTTCGCATAGTAATTATATTCGGAGTGAAATATGAGATCGTGTTTTAAATGATTTCGAAATGTGATTGTGAAAACCCCGTCTGGTTGATGGGTTTATAAATGTTGTTTTGACATATTGGTCTCTATTTCACATTAATCGCGTAATCCGGATATTAATTACGGCAGGGGGTTACAAGCCCCCGGCCAGGGAATATTCCGTCAGGACGGAATATTCCCCCAAGCTTTAGGAAAAAATTCCCAAAGTTTGGTGGGGGTGGGGGATCGAACCCCCACCTTGGTGCATGACCACTGGGCTAAGCTTGCTCTTTAGAATATATAGTGCAGAAAAAATATATATAGTAAACTTTTATTTTTAACTAAACCAACTAACAAATTCAGATAAGGAATTGGCATATTGATAAAAGAAATTAACAGCTTCATATAAGAATTTCAAAATTTTTGTTTTTTAAGCAAAAAATAAACCTACTCTCTCAGACCATTCACTAATTTAGATAAGGAATTGACAGATTGATAAAATAAATTAACAACTTCATATAAGAATTTCACAACTTTCGTTTTTTAAGCAAAAAATTCACCTACTCTATCAGACCATTCACTAGTTTAGATAAGGAATTCTCAAGTTCATATGACGAATTAACAAATTAAGATAATGATTTCGCAACTTTTATTTAGTAACAAAATTTTAAATTAAATTTTATTAATAAGCTCCTTTTTGTTAGTAAAAAAATTTAGACAAAAATTCGTAGAAACGGACGATCTCGGGATTCTAAATCACTAGCGGGTAACCCTCTAGTGATGATCACCAAAGGGTTACCCTTTGGTGACCCCCTGACCCCGTCACCAAAGGGTTATCACCAAAGGGTAACCCTTTGGTGATTATCACTAGCGGGTTACTCCCTAGTGATTTAGAATCCTGAGATCGTCCATTTTTATGAATTTTTGTCTAAATTTTTTTACTAACAAAAAGGAGCTTATTAATAAAATTTAATTTAAAATTTTTTTACTAAATAAAAGTTGCGAAATCCTTATCTTAATTTGTTAATTCGTCATATGAACTTGAGAATTCCTTATCTAAACTAGTGAATGGTCTGATAGAGTAGGTGGATTTTTTGCTTAAAAAATGAAAGTTGTGAAATTCTTATATGAAGTTGTTAATTTATTTTATCAATCTGTCAATTCCTTATCTAAATTAGTGAATGGTCTGAGAGAGTAGGTTTATTTTTTGCTTAAAAAACGAAAATTTTGAAATTCTTATATGAAGCTGTTAATTTCTTTTATCAATTTGCCAATTCCTTATCTGAATTTGTTAGTTGGTTTAGTTAAAAATAAAAGTTTACTATATATATTTTTTCTGCACTATATATTCTAAAGGGCAAGCTTAGCCCAGTGGCCAGGTGGGGGGTTCGATCCCCCACCCCTACCAAACTTTGGGAATTTTTTCCCAAAGCTTGGAGACGGAATATTCCCTGGCCGGGGGCCAGCAGGCGGCGCCTGCCTGCCTCCGACCGGCGGAGGTTTTTTTATTATTTTAATAAAAATATAAACAAGGGTAAAATGGTAATTTGCCCCTGAAATTGTAAATCTCTGATAAGTTCTAGCACCTCTGAGGGATTTCCAAATCTTCTAACACCTTTCTGTCTTTTAGCATATTCAAAGTTCTTTATGAGGGGTTTTCCCTTATATTTATTGTTTTTCATTTAAAATAATTTATGTAACTTATAGACTAATATATAATATAATGATACATAATATATATTATGATTAAGTCATCTGAAATAAATTATTTCAGATGTTTATATTTATTGTTTTTCATTTAAAATAATTTATGTAACTTATAAACTAATATATAATATAATGATACATAATATATATTATGATTAAGTCATTTATTAACTTCCTTGATTCCTCAACAAAAAATCAATTATGTCTTATATTAAAGATTGGAGAGACTAAATCTCTCCCTATTTTGGCGTCACAAATTAAGTTCACTTCAGTTAAACATGGTATAGCCATTTAGGCTTAAAAATGAAAAACAAATAGATTTCATTGATAGGGTTAAAAAATAATGAGAAAATTTCATTGAGCCCCAAGAATGTGACATAATTTTAGTCCATAACCAAAACTTTCTGAAATTTCACTACATACCCATAAGACAACATGAAATTAAGTTTTGCAGATGAAAAGATAATAATAATCTTCATTTATTTTTTTCCAAAAGAGCATTTACAAGATAAATAAAAATATTTACAAGATAAATAAATGGATTCAAAAGAATTTAGGGAATTAAAAGTATTTTGATCATTTATAAAATAAATATGAAAATTCACAAGATAAATATGGGCATTTCTGAGATGAATAAAGGAATTTACAAAATAAATAAATAAATTTAAAATAATCTAGTGAATTAAAAACATTTTGGCAATTTCAAGATATATATAGAAATTTATAAGATAAATATGAGCATTTATAAGATAAATAAGGAGATTTGAAAGAACCTAGAGAATTAAAAATATTTTGGCAATTTATAAAATAAATATAAAAATTCATAAGATAAATATGAGCATTTTTAAGACAAATAAAATAATTTACAAGATAAATAAAGTAAAAACATCATTGTCTTTTCAGCTCAAATTTAATTTCATTTTGACCCAAAAAAATAGTAAAATTACAAAAAATTTTAGTTGTTGACTTAAATTGTACCACATCCTTGGACTGAATGAAATTTTTCCAAAAAAAAAGGCAAATCAAATTTTATTGATCTTTAACTTTTTGTTGCTAATCATTATTGATCCTTGACTTTCTGATTTATGATGTTATCGTTCAATTGCATTTAAAAGTTTTTTATGCCATCTAAGTTAAAACGTTATTTTTTAAAACAACATATAAGATTGAAAAAAAAAAAACTTAAAATGTCAGAAACGAAGTTGAGTTGTTTGTATTTGGGGCTAGAAATGTAAATGTTTGGGATGGAAATAAGTCAGGTCCCTATTACATCATAGTCTATTTAGTAAATAGGTTAGACTTAAATTTATGCCTATTATCAAGTCTATTTAGATAAACATGTCAGGTCTATTTTCATAAGACATAGTTTATAAATCTATAGACCTGGTCTATTTAAATTTTTTAATTTATACTATAATATAAGAATATATAATGTCATCTAAATAATTGTATAGATTATTTATAAATTTACTAACTTAAGATTAATTCTAAATTTCACATTTCATCGCTATTACTCTCAACACTAGCTTTTGAATCAATCATTAACCCCCACCTCTCTTCTCTCCGATCACTCGAGATGGCCATGCTAACTCATACCCTCTTCCTTGATTTGAGTCGTCCACTAAGCATAATAATTTATATGAGTTTATTTTAGTACCAAATGAAATATTATAATTTTAGTAGGAGGAGTTTGTTCTATGTAGGAACGATAAAAGAGATAAAATTTAGTTTTACATGTTACTTGTTATGCTTGTTCAATTTAAAAAAATATATATCTCATTAATCAACATACATTAGTTTTTTTATTCATATTTGCTCGAGCAATTGTTGTCACTAGATATTCTTTTCTTTTCCTTACTAAACTTTTATATTATAATAAGAATGGATGTTATGCTTTTAAACATAATATAATATTTTAAATAAGCGTGAAGACGGTTATATATGAATTTAGATGTATAGGTTTCATAGGCTATTTAAAGAATTATATTTTAAGTAAGCTTTTAAACATGTTTCAAGCCTTTTAAAGGCCCAAACTTAGACCTAAAAAAAAACCTACATACAAGCTCATGCTTTAATTTTTTGTTGCAGGCCCAAGCCTTTTTAGATAAAGCCTAGCCTATTTTCACCCAATGGAAATGTTAGAAATGTGCAGCCATTATTTAATTAACCCTAAATAACTTCATAATCAGGTCATCGAATCGATCGCACTAATTAAATTCATAACCTTAAATATAGTCCCATATCACAATTCAGAAAAATAGTAGAGATTGAATGCGAAAGCGTTTATACTTTCCTAAATTGAGAAAATTCCTAAAAAATACCGCCGAAATTAATAAATTATGCTTCATTGCTACGAATTCTAAAAACTCGATTCAATCCTGGGTCAGTACGGATGAACAATGTATGGGGTGCTAAAAGACGATTTTGCCCTTCAACCATCATTCTCGCCACTTTCAGAATAACAATACAAGCCTCTTAATTAACAACTCTAGATTTTTGATTAACAACTCCAGTTTCATCTTTTTACTTTCACAATAACAACACCGGTCTTGTTATTAATAACACCATATTTAACATTAACAACTCTCATTTCTTATTTCATAACTTCATAATTTAAGTTTCAGGGCCAATAACAACACCTCTTTCTTTATTAACAACACCATATTTTACATTAACAACACTATATTTTTTAGATGCGAATATGTGAAAGAATGAAACTGGAGTTGTTAATCAAGAATCCAGAGTTGTTAATTAAGAGGCTCGTGTTGTTATTTTGAAAGTGGCGAAAATGAGGGCTGAGGGGCAAAATCGTCTTTTGCTACCTCCTGCACTATTCATCCGTACTGATACATAAGTGAATCAGGTTTCTGGAATTCACAGCACTAAAACGGAATTTTTCTATTTCGGCTATATTTTATATGAATTTTCCCTCCTAAGTTTGTAGTTGGAGGGACAACTTTTCGGTTTAAAAAAAAAAAAACCTAGGGACCACGACCCCTGTTTATAAACTTGAGCATGTAATATTTGCAATTTGGCATCTTAACAAATTATAAATATTACTGTGGTCTCAACATATTAATTCCATGATAATTACATCCCTAAGCCTTAAAACTTCATGCCCAATAAATCATTTTATTTAAACTCAATTAAGTGATGGTCACACATTTTTAATATCTGCATGTGTGACCCCAAATGCTGTTTTTTTAATGCTTCCAAATGCTGAATTTTATTGCAACATTATAATCCTGCTTAAGTTTGCATATATTTGATTATCCTCCTCTCAATGTTGAGAACTCTTTCGGTTGGCAAGAAAGATATTTTAGGGACTCTTTTTTTCCTTTGTATGGTGTTGGTGAATAGTGACTACCTTGTACTGATTTGTTACATTGAACCTCTTTTTTTTCTTTTTTTACCCACCCGGTTCACTGGAGCTTTGCCCCGATTACATCCGGATCCGACCCGCGTCGCGCACCTGGCTATGGTGGGAGAGTCTCCCAATAGGAATTTTCTACATACACAAAGCTCGAACCCAAGACCTTACTTAAGCGGAACCAAGCCGCTTACCACTTAGACTAACTCCCATTGATCATTGAACCTCTTTTTTATTAAAAGAAAAAAAAGGGAGCAAATGCAATACCATTAATCAAGATTAAAAAGCGATGCCCAGTGCCCATACTCTTTGCACCAAAAAAAAAGGCCCATATATGTTAAGTCCTGTTTTCGTCACTGAGGTCCTTTGGTAATAGTGAGACAATAGATGTCGGTAGCCCAAAAAAAAAAAAGTCTTTCACTTGAAGCCATACTTTGCGCCCCAACTAATGATGGATCAGAACTTTTTTTTTTTTTTTAAAAGCCAAGTTTGTAATTGTGTCACGAGTCCAAGTCAGGAAGGTTTCCATAAAAGAGGGGCCTTATAAAACTTTGAGCTCTCCAATTCTATAATCTAATTTTTAGTCTGGTTTTTCTAAGAACTTGTGCTGATTAACTTGCTTGCTTTTGAATTGGTTTTCCCTTTTCTCATGCTTAAGCAAGTTGAGTCAGAGAAGTTTGCAGTTACACAGCCGTATTGTTGAGCGTAGACACAAAGGCTTATTATGTATTTGTTATCTCTGATAAAAGATTAGGATTATCACTGTCATTACTCATTATTGCTTATGAGTTTGCAGCCCTTGTGTACTCTGTATCATACATAGTGCATGTTTGTTTAAGCTTTTTGCACAGTAAATAAGCCCTTATTACGCAAGCCGAGAAAAAACTCCTCTCACATACTTACCTCGTATACTGTGAATCACGAATTATAAGCACTTATTGCCCAAAAATAAGCTATTCCAAACACACACATATTAATTAGCATTCACGTTTTGGTTAGCTGTTTGCTGATCCTTCCTCTACCTCTACCACAATGAGAATGCATGAAGCATGTTGCTTAATACGCTCGCATATATATAACTAACATAACTAACCACTTGCCTTCATAGTGTTGTCCTGCAAGTTTGACCAAAGAGTGTAACACTGCCCTGAGGCGTGATCTGATCTGCAGACTAGAGAAAGCATCTCTGCTTCTTCTACATGCATTCTTCAACCCCAGGTGTCCCAGCAACCTTACCCAATTAAAAGCTCTTCCCTGCATATTCAAGTATGTGGTAATCAAATAATTCATACACTGTCGGTAACCCTGAATTACTTTGAACTTGAGACTAGTCTCTATGAAGTTTTGAGCCTTTATGGTATAGCCTCCCAACAAGGGCGTTTCTTAACATTTGAACTTGTGTTCTCTGCTTCACTTCGGCTACTGTCACTTCAACTAACAGATGGTTGCTGTCAATTAGCTACTTCTACCAAAGTAGGTAACAACATGTTAGATCTTCCAAATAAATTACCATTCAACTTGGCTAGTTCAGTTACAAACCACATGTATATTAAGCAAGTAAATACGAATCATACTTTCAGAGGAAAATGAGCAGGAATACTTCACTTTCCACAAATCACTACCATAATACAATGTGTCTCCTAAAAATGCAGGCACACAATTATATCAGCATCACATGAAACTGTGACATGTGAACAAGAGTACAGGTCAGTTTAACATTAGACAAATACACAAAAATGGAAAAGAAATAAACTCAGTTGATGTGCTCTGGTTCAGTGGGGAACACAACATCATACCAAAACTGAAACAACTTAAACAAATACCCGATGCAGTATCAAAGCATCTGTCCTATTCATCCAAGTCTAATTTAATTATCTATAAATCCCATTCATTCACCTCAATAATTGAATAGCATATTCATTACAAATAAATTGATGGGGACGAAGTCATAAAGGTACGTAGCTCACGATTTGTGAAGGTGAGCTGTACAAATGAAAGCTAAAGCCACATATATACATGTATATAAATGGTGGTTGAAGAAGGAGGAGGAGGAGGGTGTGTTTGAGCATATATAAGAAGGAGCATGTGGTAGGGCCTGCCCAGAATTGAATTGGAAGAAGACATTGGGAGGAGCATGATCGAGTAGCTGGGAATTTTTATGCTGGGCATGTGTGCATATTTAACACGACGTCGTCTTCGTCCATTAATGCCTCATTTTGCAGCATATATTATGTGTTTGCTTGGAACAGCGATTGGAATGCTTAAAAATAATTTTTCAATCATGATATACGAGATAAGTATATGAGATGAGTTTTATCTCGATTTACATAAAAAACAATTTATAAACAATCCAAACGCCACATCAAGCATGCTCATAATCTCCCCCCACATATATGAGCTGTTGCTACTTCATCCTCTTTCTTCCACCCTCAACTCTAACCCAATCTTATCACTATTCACCGTTGCTTACAAGCTAATAAAATATTACTCCTTCCAGTTCTATATATAAGATAAAGTTGACCTTTTTAGAGATATTAAAAAAACTAATTAAATTACTTTAAAGTATTGATATTTATAATTTTTTCTTCAAACTATTTTGCCTAACTTATAAACTAATATATAATATAATAATATACAACATATGATATGATTAAGTAACTTATTTAACTTTTTTTAATCTTTTCCAAAAAAATTAACTCTGCTTTATATTTAGAACAGAAGGAAGCACTATATTTGCTCATTTCACAATACAAGATTTCTTTTTTTAAGTTTCTTGCATAGATTAAAAAATAGGGAAAATTTCACTGCACCCCTTTGTAGCATATTATTCTCAAACAGCCCCAAAACTTTATGAAACTTCATTACACCAAAGGACTAAATTGAAAATAAAATTGTGGGTGAAAAGACAATTGTGCTCTTACTTTACACGTCAGATATAATTATTTACAAGACACATGTGAAAGTTTAGAAGTCAAATATGCTTATTTACAAGACAAATAAATGAAATTACAAGACCATTTCAACTATGTACAAGATAATAAGCATATTCACAAGAATATATATTATTTACAACACATATATAAGAATTTATAAGACCATCTCGCTCATATACATGACGAGGGTGTAAATATATTTTCAAGCAAAAAACTTAATTTCAGTTTAGCCCTAAAGACTACGATGAAGTTTCAGAAAATTTTGAAAGCTGTTTGAGAATAATTTTCTAGATAGGGGGTGCAGTGAAATTTTTTTTAAAAAATATATGTAATAAAAAATTATATTTTGAAATGGAGGGAGGGAGCATATAATCGTACGAAATATTTACGGTACTCAATACCTGGCAGTTTTGCACCAGACATAACGTAAATGTAAATTCTAACCTTGCCATTGCATAGTTTAGGAGTGTTTTAATACGGCGAACCACCGAAGAAGCAGAATTCCACTAGCTACTGTGGTTGTGTTTGGATTTGAGTTGGAAAATTTGAATTTGATTATAATTGGTTTACTATAAGATTGGTTTTGAATATAATTGAGAAGAAGAATCGAAAAACAAGCAATAATAATTCATGAAATAAGCATGGGTTTGAATTCATAATTAATTTTAAGCGTTTGAATAATTTCAAGAAAAACATGATTAGGGGTAAATGCAATGGGACACCCATGAGATCGTATAAGCATCAAGTCATTCAAATGCCTAAGCATTCAAATTTGACCCATAAAGAATGCTATGCGCGGGGGTTGGGATTAGTGGTTAATAAAAGTGGCTTGAGATTATAAAGTAGAGGGCTTAATTCTAGTGATAAATCAGCGCTATCATCATTTAAATCTCCAATAATCCACCCCCAGATCTCATTATTTTTCACGCCCATTGGATGCAACAAGAGCATTATTCATAGGATTTGTATGATTTTAATTAAATTCTTAAAATGTAAACCGTTTTTTTTTAAATAATATATGAACCAGTGTTTTTAAGACTGAACCAGACCAGCCGGTCCGACCACAAAACTGTCGGACTGGTGGTCTAACCAGTCCGGTTTGGCTATTGAAGTTCGACCGAGTTTCATGCGGTTTTACCGGTTTTATCACGGTTTGATCGGTTTTTTAAATTTTTTAATATTTTATTCAAATTTTTATATAAATAATTCTAAAATCTTCCCCTCCTCACCGGTTTAGCTCCGGTTTGACCCCGATCTGACCCACTAACCCTTAACCCAGTACCCCAACCGATCCAAATTTTAGAACCTTGATATGAACTGACTCTAGACAAACGAAATTGGACAAGTGCGAGTGGAGGGAATGGAATAAGGGGTGGGGTGAATTGAGGAGGCCAACAAACCTTGAATAGGATTATGTCCCTGTAGGCTAAGCTAGCCACATGTCCACGTGGCCTTAACCGTTATCCATTTGCTTCTTCCTTCCCACACTGTACTTAGAGTTGGGAATACAGGCCGAGTCTATCTGGCTGGCCCTTTTAGGCCCTAACCCTTTAAGGGCGGGGCTTGCAAATTGTAGCCTCAGAAGGAAGTCGGGCCTAAAAGGGCCGACCCTTTTAGCCCGTTTATTTTTCATTTTTTTTTGCTTGGACATGAAATATGTTACATTTTTGAATTGCCTTATTGAATTTATATGTCACTCTATCCTCATATTGTATAGAGTATGATTTTTGAGTATATTGTTTTGTCTAATTGAATCATATTGTGATTTTTGAGTATATTGTTCTGCCTATTTAGAATAAAATCATATTATATATTATTCTGCCTGATAGAGTATGATTTTTTATGGAGGTTGTGATTATTTGACTACTTGAACCTACTCCTCAAAGTGAAACACAATCAAACGTCCTTGAAATTGATGATAGTGGCGAAGAAGGTGAAAATGATAGTCGTCATACTCATGTTGTTTAGAGGTTAGAGTATTGAGCTTCTTGCCTTCTTATACTTTGGCCTTTGTGTGAATTATTTATGGACATGATTTTACTTTTGATTATACATTAGTAACTGTGTTTGTTTGTTGCAAGAGATGTGTTATTTAAACCTTAATGTTGACAACATTTATGTACTAAATTAGAACTTTAATCGTTGTTATTTATTAATTATATCTCTTTGGGGAAAATACGCAGGAAAAATAGTTAAATATTGTGAAAAAGACTTCTCGGCCCTGCGGGCCGGCCTTGACCCTGATGCTCTCAGGCCGGGCTTTAAAAAACTGTAATTTTCCTGACCCCGAGCCCTTTAGGGCCGGCCCTATTAGGCCATGGCCCGTCAAAGACCGACCTTGATTCCCAACTCTAACTGTACTACACATATTTTGTGTATTTTTTTTCCAACTATATTATAGTGATCAGAAATGAATGAGAATTTAGGGCCTCTTTGGTTTAGGGTGAATGAGAGGAGGGAAAGGGAAAATTAAATTTCTCCCGCCAGCAGCCGTATGTTTCCTAGACGATCAATTTTCAGCCATATAATAAAAAATGAATTTTTTTTAATGAAAAAAGAAAATACATAAAATCACAAAAACATTTTGATGTGAATTTGGATGTAATATAAAAATGTGAGTAGTCCAATAGACATTTAAATAATATTTTTACTTTAAAATAAAATGGTCTCTTGATTTATTTTTCTATCTCATTTTTTAACAAAAAAAAATTATTAACAGATTTTCTTTTTCAATGCAAACTAAAACCTATATACTAAAATATTTTCCATTCCTTTCCAACCTTCTATTTGTTCCAAACACTAGAGCGTGGGTAATATAATGAAAAGGCAGAGATCAGAAAATGGCGACGGGGACAGAATAGTGAGCTATATTGGGATCCACATTCCCTGCTTTTCTATGAGCAAGGAGAAGCTTATCACTCCAATTTTAGGGTTTTTTATTTTATTTTTTTGAAAAAATATTCCATATATTAAAAATTAATTAATTTAAGATATTGATTGTTAAAAAAATATTTTAAATATTGAGTACTACTGAAAAATATTTCAGAATTCTGTTATTACTACAGAAAAAATATTTCTAAATGCAGGATTAAAAATTAATTAATTTAATATATCAAATAATAAAAATATTTTAAAATGTAACATATAATTTAATTTAAATAAATAAGAATGTATAAAATAATATAAAAAATAAAAAAATAGATCACCCCAAAATTATGGCGATGACTGATGAGTAAGGAACGCGGACCCGCTGTGTTGGAAGTACCAGAGTTCATGGGACCACAAGGCCCACCCATCTATGACGCCCTAACCTCAACATCGCTGCTTTTTTTATTTATTTTTTATATATTAAGTATTGTCAAACTCAATAGAAAATAACTCCATTAAAAGTATTTTAGGTGTTGAGACAAAATTGAACTCAAAAACATCATGATTTGCTTTACTCTTGCTAACGATAGCTACATTATCCCATTCTTTTGAGGTCCAAAAAAAAAAAAAGATTCTTTTAGGTGAAAAAATATCCTAATATTAATAGGAGTAATAATTCTTCTGAATGAAAGACAATTCATGTTTTTTCCGGGGGAAAAAACCTCAGATAAAGATATCAGAATTCAAATTTTGTAGGATGCCAGTAGAGATACTCATATTCTGATATTCAAGGTTGAATCTACTAGCTCAAATAATTAAAATTTTATATAAAAGAATTGAAGGAGTATGGAGCGCTATAGTGCTTGTTTGGGATCGCTTTAGGAAGACTTATAAGTGCTTATATATATAAATTAATATAACACTTCTCTCACATATTTATCTTATAATAGGTAAATTATGATTGAAAATTTATTTTTAAAAATTCTAATCACTATTCTAAATAAATATATAGTATCTAGATTTAAGGGAACTGTACACAATGATGGCATCATTATTACCTTACCAATTTAGATGAACAAAGTGGGTATTGGTTTAGGATTAGATTAGGAATAGAGAGGGCGGCGTTGTGCGTTATGAGGGGAAGGAGCTGTTCATGAAAACCAAAACTGCTTATTTCATATTTGTTTCGGGTTGTTTGGGAACTAATGAAATAAAGCACTTTTTTTTTTTTTTTGTAAGTAAATGTAAAACTCCTCGTACTCATCTTGAAAATTATAAAAAAACTTTTTAAAAAAATAAAACTGGGATTGCTTAGGTTTCCTTTCTGGGGGTCAGCATAAAATTGAGAAAACTAAAGTGATGGCCACACCAAAACTGAAGGCAACATTAACATAAACTGAACAACAGTATAAATTACTACCTACGTATGAATATTTATGAATCACACAAACAGTCTCTACTTCTGTGAAAACTGGGATAGGGAAGAGCAAAAATCCAGTGGTCCGGTCTAGTTTGGTCTGATTCGAACTGATCCGGTCTGATCTAAATAAGCAATATAATGAAATCAGACCAGACTAACTGATCGGGTTGGACCGGGTTTCAGACCAGGGGACCAGACCACCTAGATTGGTCCGGTCTGGTCTAGGTCAATTTCTTAAACAATATTTTTATTATTTAGATGTTATTTTTTTTTTATTTAATGTTGTTAGAGTTTTTAAGGATTTATAATCAAATTTTATTTTTTATGATGATTTTTATATGATTATAGGTATTTTTATTATCTTAATTATATCTATCATGTTTAAATTTTTTTTCTCAACATATTTTTTTTATTGTTGTTGAATCTTGTTGGATATTCTTATAGATTTATGATGTTTTAATTTTTGGTGACATATTTTATATTATTATAGGTATTTTTGTGGTTCTAATTGTGTTTAACATGTTCAAATTTTACCTTTCAAAGAGAAAAAAAATAAAAATAAAAAAAATATTAAATTTAGGTTCTGGATTACCTGGACCAGTTCAGGTAGTCCATCAGACTAGACCCAGCCTACTTTATACAACTCGAGATCTTCTTAAGACTAGACCTCAGGTTGATATCAAACCCGATCCAGTCCGATCCATGCTACTCCTACACAGGAGGACAAGTAGATTTGGAAATGAAATGGTTACATGGAGACGAGCTGCACCAACAGTCGGTCTGTGCTCTGCCGCATCTTTCTGGCTCTTTGAATGTCATGGGAAGATTCATCGGGCTTGCATTTGGTTGCTTCAAGCCTTCTACGAAGCCGAAGCTTCTTTAGGTTGTTTGCTTTGTATTTTATTTCTGTGGGTTTGCTTTGTTTTCGTATGTTTGTTTCTGGTTTGTTCACTCGGGCTACCTGGACTGATCTTCTCAACTGGAGTGTGGTCCATGTTCTATGTAATCGTTTTATCTTGTGTTTAATGAAATTTGGCTTTTCATTAAAAAAAAAAAAAAAGGTTACGGGGGGAAGAAGAAGGGTGATGACGGGAAGCGGGGTCCAGCCGGGCGGGGGCCAAGGGCAGTGGTGGGTGGGTGCCTAGGATGGAGATAGTGACGGGCACTAAAGGGTACCAAGGGAAGTACACTTACCCCACACTAGAGGGCACCAACACCATTGTTGTTCTGCCACGCCATGATGAGCAATCTCAAGGATTGAGAAATGAGACCAACTCAATCCCCATGGACCATGGGAAGTCGGTAAAAGTTAGTCTCTCATTTAAAATATAAGATAAAATTAATCTTTTTTCAGAGAAGCTAAGAAAATTATTTTAAAATATTTTTATTTCTATTTTTTTCTTAAAATTAATTAGTTTGACTAATAAACTAACATATAATTTAATAATACACAATATATGATATAATTAAATAACTTATTTAGTTTTATAAATGTTAGTTTGGGATAACTTATTTTTTACTTATAAGTGCTTATAAATCATAATTTACTGTATATGAGATAAGTATGTGAAAGGAATTTTATCTTGATTTACTTAATAAGGATTTATAGTCTAAAAATAAGTGATGTCAAAGATAGATTTAATCTTTCCAAAGAAAATCAATTCTGTTTTATATTTAAAACCGGAAATGGCAAAAACGGTGCCATAACTTTTTTATGCACAACACGTACTGGTATTTTTATAAATTTTGTATGCATAAAGTATCGGTATTTTGATTTATGTATTTCTTAGCAATAAAATTATGAAGGGGTTTTTTCTGCAAAATTTCTGTAAAATCATTTGTCACTTTAAATTAGAAAAAACCCAAAAACAACAATCATTTTCTTAGCTACAGGGGTAATAAATCAGAGGGAGAGGGAGCTGGGGGATTAGTTGGGTCATAATATTCTCAATTCGTAGGGAGTGCGATTTCATGAAATATTTTGAAAGATGTTTCATTCTTTTTTTAATATAAGATGTATTTAATATTTATTTGAGAGATTAAAAAATTAAATAAATAACTTAATTATAATATATATTTTATATCATTAGATTATATATTAGTTTATAAATCACATAAATTAATTTAAAAAAATAATAAATATAAATATTTTTAAATAATTTATCTAACTTTCTTAATTTTTTTTTTAAAGGGCAACCATGTGGTGTTAATATATAAACGTTGAGATTGAATGGGGGATTACGTAGCGGAGGCAGGCGGCTCATCCACCAGCGTCCCAAGAGCACGTGAACATGTTTGCCCCCTCCCTTCCTCCATCCATCAACCAATCAGCATCCCCTACTGTTCTCATGTTGTTTTGACCCTCTTGTATTATATAAGAAATTATTTTTTTTATGTTTCTTTTTTGTTTCCATCAATAAGTGGTTTATATTCAAACTTGGATAAAAAAAAATCCATGCTTAGTCATAAAATTCGAAACTTTTAAGTCAGAGGTGGATGTTCAATCTTTTTTCTTTTGGAGGTTTCTGCTCTTCAATGTAGAAGACAACCCCAGGCCTACAGTCTGATTGGCCAAAGATGTAAAATAAATACTTCCGTCGATTCTAAATATAAGATAAAATTAATTTTTTTAGAGAGATTAAGGAATTTAATTAAATTACTTTATTGTATTTTTATTTTTGTTTTTTTCTCCAAACTAATTAGTTTGACTAATAAACTGACACATAATCTAAGGATACCCAACATATGATATAATTAAGCAACATACTTAAATTCCTTAATATCTTCAAAAAAAATTCAACTTTGTCTTATATTTAGAACCAGAGGAAATAATATTTAGGGTTAAAGGCCAATTTTGCCCCGGAAGTATTCACTAGGAGCCAATTCGGGACTGGAATTATTTTTTGGGCCATTTTTGCGCCGAAAGTTTCCAATTGGGACAATTTTGCCCTAACGTTAGTTGACCGTTAGCCTGGGTAAATTTGCTCCAAATTTGATACTTCCGGGGCAAAATAGCACCTTAACCCACACCGAGGCCCATACTGACTTCTCCGGACTCACTAAAACAGGGGGGCAAGCTGTAAAACAGAAAAGAGAACTCTTCTCGAGGCCCATGCTGACTTCTCCGGACTCACTAACATTGCTGTCAACTACCACGTCCCGGTTCAGGAATTTTGACCCGATTCCCTTTCAAACTATATGTGCTGCATGCTATCATACAGCTGAGCCAAGGTGGACAAGTATCGTTCACATCGAACCTTTCCCCTCTTCAACCTTCAAAGTCATTATTTGAATATTTGCTACTACCACTAAGATCTACATTGACGGCCACTCCGCCCGAGCTCTGAAGTATGTGACCTATACCCGTCGTCGGGATAAGTGCTAGGCCTTGATGAGTAGAAAGGTGTGGCAGTCGCTGCAAACCCTGAGGCGTGCATCTGGGTGGAGTAGCCGTCAATGCAGATCTTGGTGGTAGTAGCAAATATTCAAGTAAGACCTTTGAATGCCAAAAAGAGGAAATGTTCCATGTGAACAGTGCTTGCACATGAGTTAGTCGACCCTAAGAGACGGGGGAAGCCCGTCTGATAGCATTCAGCATGCGTACTTTGAAAGGGAATTAGGTCAAAATTCCTGAATCGGGACGTGGCAGCTGACAAGAACGTTAGTGAGTCTGGAGACGTCGGCATGGGCTTCGAGTTCTCTTTTTTGTTTAACAGTCTGCCCATCCTAGCTCAGCCGGAGGTAGGGTCCAGCGGTTGGAAGAGCACAGCACGTCGCTTGGTGTTCGATGTGCCCAACTAATGGTCATTGGGTTTTGGGACAATTTTGCCCCGGAAGTATCAAATTTGGAGCAAATTTGCCCAGGCTAACGGTCAACTAATGGTCAACTAACGTTAGGGCAAAATTGCTCCAAATTTGAAACTTCCGGGGCAAAATTGTCCCAATTGGAAACTTTCGGCTCAAAAATAACCCAAAAAATACTTTCGGCCCTGAATTGGCCCCAAGTGAATACTTCCGGGGCAAAATTGGCCTTTAACCCTAATATTTATGGTGGTTAAGAAAAATGTAGGATTTTATAATGCTCGTTTGGAATAGCTTATTTTTGGACAATAAATGCTTATAAATCGTGATTCACTGTATACGAGATAAGTATGTGAGAGGAGTTTTATCTCGACTTACGTATTAATAATTTATTATCAAAAAATAAGTGATACCAAACACATATACGAGTAATATGGATCCAGATCCAGCAAGCCAAATCCATGCGCATGTGCTCCTCGTACTAGACCGTCACTGTCCCACATCCACCGTGGATTCATGCTGCACCATGTACATTATTTTGCGCTCATGTCTAGAGCTGGGAATACGGGCCAGCCCGCGGGTTGCGGGCTAGCCCGCACTAACCCGCGGCCCGCGCGGTGCAGGCCTGTGCAGCCCGCACTTCTGCGGGTTGGCAAAATGCCAACCCTAACCCGTAGTGTGCGGGTTGCAGGCTAACCCGCGAGCCCGCATTTTTTTTTTTGAAAAAAAAAATTCATATTTTTTAAAGAGGATTGAAAATATGAGACACATATATACGAGTAATTAAATTTACCTTTCTAGTATCAATCATTGCTTTTATAAAAATTTAAAAACATAATCTAAAATTTAAGAGATAAAGTTATCAAATTTGTTAAAGTTTATAAATAAAACATAAACTCATCCTTAAGCAACCAATATATAATAATTTTGTTTAAAGAAGAAGGAAAGAAGCTAAAATTTTTTCTCTTTGGATTGGGAGGTACCAAGATAAGAGAGAAAAACTTATAAGTTTTATAAAATTTTTATATGTAAAAAAAAATAAAAAATTTTGCGGGTTAACCCGCCAACCCGCGGGCTGGCCCGCATTAACCCGCGGGTTATACACAGGCCCGCATTTTTGCAGGTTGGGAAAACCCGTCAAAACCTGCGGGCTCACGGGTTGAGCCTGCGGGTTGAGCCCATATTACCGGCTCTACTCATGTCCATACCAATGTATTTCATATGTAGCTTATTGCTCTGCCCTTTCACACAAAGGTTAACACTTGAAACCACAAGCATCCTTCATAATTCATACTACTATTTACAAGCCATAAAACTCCTCCCTTCACTGATTTATTATTCATATCACTTTGCAAATGAAATTCCGTCTGCATGTCCTTATTATAAGACACATCCACTCATCTCATTTAAATGGTGGTTAATGCATTATTTTTTTTTTTTGAATTTTTTAAAAATAATGATAATAAATTTACCCATATTTGAAACCTTAAATTATTGAAATGCGAAAAATGAAGATTGTGTCGATTCTAAAATTAACAAATCTTATTAAAATATAATTAACATCTTAATTAGTGGCTTATTATAAGAATCACTCATCCTTTCAAGGAGTGCCTTGTAAACACTAACTATAAGCTTGATGTTTTTTCCCAGAAAATATTATTAGCCTGATGCTACGAGCATATATGGGTGCGGTGAGGGTCTGGGACGGTAATTTTGAATTTTCTCGAAAATAAGAGGTGGCCGACAAAGCCACCACCCGGTTCTGTGAATGATGATCCTCCTCCCTTTGTCTCCGTCCACGTGTCCCCCCTCATCCCACGGCTCCCACTTCCCCTTCGTCAACTCCAACATTCCCATAACTGTTGTCCCCAATGCCTGCCACCCATAAGGGGCGCTTTCGTATTTTCCTAAACGCCCCTGCTTCTCTGTAGTTTACTAGTTTTCACTTGTTCATAGGGCTGTTTTGGTCATTTCCCGACCAATACACGATCAGAAATAGTAGAAGATATCAGGCTATCAGCGTCGTACAGTGCGTAGCGGAAGGGATATTTGTCAGACCCTGGAACCACTCTCCCACCCTTTCTGCCTCATTATGTGCTGCTCTTCACTCTCCTGTTTCACTGCCACAAAATCTGCCTTTCTTCTCAGTCGGCAAGATTAGCAACATTTTCCCGCATATCCAGCCTTGAGATTTCCACTCCCACCTTTCAAGGCTTTAATTTTTAAATCGCTTTCCCTCGATTTCTGGATTCTGACATCGTAACTCTGGAGTCATGGAGCCTGGGTTGGTTTTGAGCGACATGCATTCCATCGGAGGAGGTGGGTTTTTCGGTGCCATGGCTGCCGGTGAAGACAGGAGGCTCAGACCTCACAGAAACGACGGCCAGAACCACCAGTCGTTGAAGTGCCCGAGGTGTGACTCCCTCAACACAAAGTTCTGCTACTACAACAACTACAACCTCTCTCAGCCGCGCCATTTCTGCAGGAGTTGCCGGAGATACTGGACCAAGGGCGGTGTCCTCCGTAACGTCCCCGTCGGCGGCGGTTGTCGGAAGACTAAGCGGTCCAAGCCCAAGAACTCTCCCTCCGCCGCTGCGACAACATCACCACCGCCGGCCCCGGCGTCATCGCAACAGAAGCGCGGGCTTAAGGTGTCCAACTCTCATTCCAGCAGCGAAAACTCCAGTCTTACAGCGGCCACCGCCGCGATCGTCACCGCAGAAGCGGTTTCAGCTCCTTCATCTAACTCCGCGTCCAATAACTTGTTCGACAATCTTCAGGATTCGAGCCTCCTCGTCCATTCCAGTCCGAAGCCTAGCTCGGAGCCAGGCGTCACCGAACAAGGAGTAGACTCCGGGATTTTCTCGGAGATAGAGAACTTGACGAGCCTGATCGCGCCGACTAACGAGAACCTGGGTTTTGGAGATGGGAACATCACGGACGCGTCGTCGTTTCAGCTGTGCGGCCAGTGGCAGAAAGGGATGAACACGAGCGATCGTCATCATCAGGACTTGAAGTGGCCGGAGATGATGACGACGGGATCGCTGATGGAGGAGACGGTGGCGGGGGATTGGCGAGGGAGCACGGATGATCAAGGTTTATTTGATGTCGGTAACACAGTAGATGAGGGTGTGTGGAGTCGCAATCAGTGGAATGAAGACAATTCGAGTCTTTTTCATCTACCTTGATGAATGTGGAATAACACACACAAGGAAAGGAAAGCCCGTAATGAATCTTTCACTTCCATAACTTTTTTTTTTTTTCGTTTTGAACTGAATTCACAAAACATAAGAAAATCTAAGATGGAAAACTAAAGGATCAGGGAAGAAATCTGAAATCCTATAATTATTGAATGACGAGATGTAAATTTTATTTTATTTTTTGGGTTATTGAATTATTGTGATGTGGGGTGTTGAGTTTGAAAGGAGCAAGGGTGATTTACAGTGTTCTAATTTTTATGTAAGCTTGTACGGTCCTGATATGTAGGTTTTTCTTTGTTGCCATATGGTATGTTGTGTTTGTGATGACTGGTATGTGTGATGGTTTTCCTGGGTTGGGGCGGATGGTTGATTGATAGGAACGCAAAGAAAAGTGTTACAACAGCGATGAAATGGAAGAGTAATGAGTTAGTTAGCCTTGGTTGATGGAAATTATGACAAAACTGCTCTCATGAAATTACATCTTATATCGAAAATTATTGACAAAGTAGTTTTTACGGTGAATTCAAACAAACACTAATAAACGCAAGTGAAGTAAAGCAAGTTGATTTTTTTTTTTTTTACTTTTTGGAGAAGAGGAGGGATTTGGCCGTTTCGGGAACGAAGAGGAGGGCATAATGACGCGAAGGGGGGTGATGTAAGAAAGAGGGGTCGGACCCAGGAGGGAAGAGAGGCACGCGCCATGATGAAGGTCAGGTGGCGGGAGGCCTGTAACGGAAGCTATGACGTGGAGGCCGGTGGAATGGCCGGTGGAATGGCCAGTGGCCTCCTTACACCCACCATTGTTGTCGGCTGCCGGTAAACAAACCAAGCTTCTATATATCTGCATCTGCATCTGCATCTGCATCAACACCAAAGGGGATTCTTGATACTCACATAGTATCGTCTTGTATGGCAGGTTCATATATGTTTGCATGTACCCATCTATTTCTTAATCCCAAATATCAGGTAAACTGATTTTTTTCTGCTTGGCCTTGGCCCCTTAATATATGTTATATATTTGCCATGATTTATGGCCTCAGACTTATTTCAAAAGTGAAGCAAGTTTTTGTTGCTTTTGCTTCACTATGAGCCGTTAGGTTAATTACGCTATGCATAGGAGTGTTGAATTGAGTTACTCTGGCAAATTAATTTCTGCATGTCTATGTCTGTGTATTTGAGTGAAAAGTGAGTACATGTTGTAACTTGAACGCTTTGCTGCGGAGACAGAGTCACATAAAGAGAGTAGTAGTAGTGTATACAAGAAATATGAATAGAGCTGTGGTGTGGAGAGTGATTTAAAAAATGAATTATAAAATCAGCATTTGCAGCAGGGGCAAAGAATGTTGCGCCAGCGAAGCCTTCTTGAGGAAGAGGTAGCGTCAGCTTCAGCCATCCTCACAGGGCTTCCACTCCATTGTCTCTGCAATCTGCGTCGCCACCATCAAATCAAAACGAGTTGAAGTGAAGAAAATGAAATGAAACAAGTTACTTACATGGGAAAGGTGAAGGATTGTGTGCTGCTTATGCTGTCACTTGACCGACGAGACGGTGACAGGCTGCCACCTCTTGCTCTACCACGCGAACACCACTCTCGATGCTTTGTATTGAACAATCTCACTACCTCCTCTTCTTCCTCAACCCCCTGCACATCACACTTAACCCAACACCTTACCTTACTTGTCTTTCTTCACCTAACGATTCACATCTCCATTTTAGTAGTTATCACTTAATGGCCTCAAACTGAGTTTCTCATAATCAGTAGCAGTTATGGTCTTTCACTTCAAAGGTTTGCTTAATCATTCAACCCTATTATCCATCAATCTACTCGTAAACTTAAACGACCTGCTTCAACACAACTTATCCTCAGTGTTCTACAATTGCCTTTATCATGTGAAACGGCCACGATAAATGGGAAACGGACAAATAAATATAACCTCAGCTCTATTAACAAACAGCTACAAATGTATTGATAATTTTAATTGAATGTCAAACTCAAATCTAAATCCTAATCTTAAGATAAAGATGTTGCATAGGATAATCTAAATAAATCACATTTCTAATGGCTATATTTATTCATTTTAATAATCCTATCTATATATAAAAGTTACACCCTAATTAACTATTATCTCATATTCCATCGCATTAATGATCAAAAGGTAATTGAAATCAAGAAAATCCCTCATTGAAAATTTTATTGTTGAGGAGTACTAAGCCAGAGGAACATTACTCAGTGTATACAAATTTCACGTAGCAATATTGCTTTGTGTGTATAAAAAGTTCTCAAGTACTTATAAACGAAATTGCCAATGTTTTCTCCAAATTTTCCAAGGTAATTCGCGTGATCCACCAAGTACTCATGCAAGCGTAATGGGCTAATGAACCATATATACATTGAAAAAAATATAAGTATTTGCGCATGTACTTAGTATAAGAATTAAATAATTAATTTATAGTTATTAAAAAAATTAATTAAGTATTTATAACAAAAATAGGTTGATTTTTCTAAAATACCATTTCTAGTCAATTGCCATGTACAATTGATATGAATAAAAAAATAATAATAAATTTAAAGGACAGAATAAAACAAAATTTTATATTTAGGGTCGCAATAACCCTTTCCTATTTAGAATATAAGAGGAGGCAAGGCAGTACTCGAGGGAAATCCTCTCGAAAATTATTTGTTCTTGATATAAGAATGGATCAACACCACGAGTGACCTGGGAACGCAGAAAAGAATGTTGTTTTTCCTTTCTTTGATTGTCTTAGTTCTCTCTGATTAAGCATGTTTCATGACCCAAATAAAATTATTCTGGTTCACCAAAAGATAATTCTGGAAAGTGGAAACACATCAACCATACAATTAGGCGCGAGCAAATAAAATGTGGCAGCATTAGATAAAAATGTCTCACCTTAGTGCGGTGGTCAGCTTCCCCCATCATCATCAAGGCCCTGAAACTACACTTGTTGTTGGTGCGAGGATTCCGACATGCAGATTCCGACACCTTTGAAACAGAGGAAGAAGAAGACGACATTGTCTCTGCCGTTTCTTCATAGCATTCACAACCTTCCATCACGCACTTGTGTTTTGCTGTTGCTGCTCTGTCCTCTTGAAGGAAAACCACCAGCTCAGGCGTATCATAGTCCATCATCATCGCCTTCTCCATCTCACTGAAGCTCTTCCCTTTGCTCCACTCTGCCTCACTATCACTCTTTCTCCTGTTTACCGGAACCTCCCTTATCACAAAACTCTTATTGCTCTTTTGCTTTCCACTTCTTGATTCTTCGCTGCCCATCAAATCTCTCTGTTTCCAGCTTCTTCCAACAACAAAACTCTCAATCTGCACAAATTGAAAAGCCTCGGAGAGTTATTTGTCAAGCCTCGAACGAGTTTTATCCAATCTAGTCTAACACCTAATTCAACAATACCCACCGAGAAAGGAAACTAATGGCCTTTAACAGAGAGGGAAAAACTACATTGCAATCTTATCGCGAGTGAAAATGGCATGAAAAGAACCAGTGAGAGACAGAGACTACGAAATTGACCTTGTCAAATTTCATTTGAGCATTACATTTTTATTTGATTCTGAATCTTCTAGCAAACGAATACTCAAATCAATAGGCTTCGATGTTTAGACCATCCTTCCGGATCATAGATATTCAAATGAGTAGGAAAAAAAAAGTGGAGAACAGAGTAGTGTCCGATGACAAATTACCTCAGATTAGCTCTGACAGTTCATCGATGGATCACTGGAAATCCCAGAGAGAGAAAATGGCGATGAATCTCTCCTCAGTAAGACTGAGAGATTAAACTTACGGACCCCCAAACAAAGATGAATTGGAGAACCAATAAATGGACGGTTCAATATAATTAATATCCTTAAATTGTTTACCAAACAGCCAGTTTTCCAAAACCAAACGTTGCGTCCCTAGGTGTGTGTCACGTCTGATACATGCCCTTCTTCAATGATTCATACGCTGCCGTTTGATCAGAAACATGCTATTTCTGTTTGGCGGCCATCCTGGGATTATGAAGGTAAAGTTGGGAGGTTTATTCGGTGTGTGGCTGGATTGGAAACCGGCGAGAATGGGATTATAGTAAATGGATTTCCCATTATGAAGAATGATACCAAGATTGGAGATTTCCTTACGTGAGAATTCATTCCTTCTGGCTGTTATTTTCTTCGTTCAACCCTTTTGTCATCAATGCATTCAACCTTTCTCATCTGCAACCAAATTGCGTCCTTTGCTCCCTAAAATGGTAGGGTGAAACCAAATTAACAAAATAATTTTATAAATAAAAATAGGGAAAATTTTATAAAAATACCCTAAAAATTCAAAAAACAGTTTTTGTTTATTACAATTCATTAGCTATTTACTACACTTATGAGAAAATGACAACACATTTTAGTAGAAGTTATTGATTATTGATTTGGGTTTTTCAGATTTTTAATGTATTTAATTGGAATTTTTCATAAAAATATTCCCTATCATACTTAACAGAGAAATAGTTTTAATTAATAGTAGGAGTATGTTAAATATTACAAATCTTATCTTTTTAAAAACTAGATTTATTAAATCGACATTGTGTGTGTTTGTTTTACCAATTGGGAGGCAAATAGTAGGAAAACAGTGGATAGATTGGGCTTCAACAGTAACAATCGCCAATGTGTGTGTCTGTTTAACCGATGGAATTTAAGTAAAAATAAGTATAAGTCACCGATTGAGCAAAGCACCGAAATGAAGCTTTTTTTTGCTTCAGCGCAAATGAGACCGTTGGATAGCATTTATGTGCGTGTGTGTAAAATAATATTGATATGAGTATTTTTATATTTTTGGGGATCAATAAAGTACTTAAAATAACTTATAATCACAAAACTTCTTTTATAAAAAATGTTCTAAATAATTTTCTCTTTCTTTAGATAGTAATCTTCTGCTAATTAGAGAATACTTTGGGATAAGAGTTTAAGAAAGTTTTGAGTTTTGTTAATATATGACTGTAGAAATATAGAGAATAATTAATAATTAATTTTAATCAGTTTAGATTTATTATTTAGTTGTTTTATGATTTTATAATCAATTTTTTTTATAAACATATCATAAATTAGTTTCTATAGTGTTTTTACCCATTAAATTTAGTTTAAATAATTTATTTAAACTAAAGGAGGTATTATTGAGGTTTTAATCAGTTTATTTACCCATTAAATTTAGTTTAAATAATTTATTTAAACTAAAGGAGGTATTATTGAGGTTTTAATCAGTTTATTTTGTTAGATTTTGAGCTATGTGAAAATATGAGTTATGATTTAATATTTAAATTAGAGTTTGATATAATTTTAATGATTTAAACTTGAGGTGCACAATAGAAAAGAATTTTGGAGTGTACCAATTTAAATTAGAGTTTGATATAATTTTATTACAATTGTATCATTACCAAATTTTCAAAGTTAATTTTTGAGAAAATTGTGAAAAAATCCCTCCGTGTGTGGATATCTTCCGAGGTCCCATTGGCAATTAAATTGCCAATGAGGACTTTTTTCACAATTATTCCTTCATTTTTTTTATTTTTCATAATTTTTAAAATTTTTTCTCTTAATTAATACAAAAGTCACTTATGCAAAAGTCAAACCAAACATCATTCACTTTTACATAAGTTACTTATCCAATCGCTAATCCAAACACTCATCATTTTACCCAATCTAACTTTTTTCCCATCTTAATATTCCATAAGTTTAAGTAAAAATAAGTTACTTATCCAATTGTCAAAACAAACACACCCATTCTCTATCCACCCTGCTTTTTTCAAATACTCCATCCAGTTCATATATAAGGTTTTTTTAGAAAAACAGTTTAGTCTAAAATATAAGTTATTTGTAGGATAATTATTTTTTATTTTTCAGTTTTGTCAATGTTCATTTTCAATTTTGCCTCTTCCTTATATTTTCAAACACATTTTTTGATTTATAACATATTTAATGAGTTAACTATTAATTCTTATTTTCTATGGATTAGTTAAAATGTCTTATATTTTAAACGAGAGGGAGTATTGAATTTGCAGAAAAATTGACATTTAAATATCCAAATTTAAAAAGTACATTAAAAATATGTATTGTGTCAATTAATGAAAAATATAATATTAAATCATTTTAAAGTGCCTTTGGTAATATTTAGATATATATTTTCCATGTGTTATGTAAAGTCTGAGATAAATAGTATAATTCATAATTCAAAAATATTGCGACTTGATGTAAATTTTATATTTAATCTTTATATTGGTTCTCTTGTGAAATATGCATGATAATAATTTCCTATATAGGCAAGTTCTTAAAATTTGATGGTAATTTCTATTCTTTACATTAAGATTTTTAAGATCTTCCAATGCAGTGTTTACCGAATTTAAGTACTTAATCATAATTTTTGGAAGTTATTTACGTTTTAAATAGGGAAATTTGGTCTAACCTTGCATATATAAGTGTGTGTTTGGTTGGACTTATATTTGAACAATAAATCCTTATTACATAAGTTGAGATAAAACTCTTCTCACATATTTATCTCGTATATCATGAATCACGATTTATAAACACTTATTATCTAAAAATAAACTATTCCAAACGAGCACTAAATGCATGTTCACCTCACCTTCACTAATGAACCGTCTGAATCCTGTCGGTGAATGCTTGTCTTAGTTTCATGGCTTATTTCCATGATTTCGAAACTATATATTGCAATAAAATAAATTTATAAATTTCGCATATTAATGTGAAACAAGATATAAAATTGTTAACAAACTTAGAATTGGAGAAAATATAATACTCCCTCCGGTCCTAAATATAGGACAAAGTTTGTAGTGCAATTTGCACTACAAACTTTATCCTATATTTAGGACAGGAGGTAGTAATCTCTTTTTGAGATTTACAAGTCACAATGACATTACAATTATCAATCCTTCTTGGGTGATCATATTATTAATACTAAACTCCAGGATTAATGAGAGGTGAGGACCAAGTTAACTTCCCTCAATCTTAGTGAGGATCCTACCATTCTTCACACTTTTAACTTTGAATTAAAACCCTTTATATAGAACTTTAAGGTCATCTAGTAACTAGGTAATTAACACTAATCATTCTAACTAATTCAATACTCCAACACACCCTCTCAAGTTGACACTTCTTATACTCATGAAAGTGTCAACTTACTAATACAACAAATAGGGTTTAATGAAGTGAGATTAAACTAATTATTTTGTTCTTGTGAACAACACTTTTAGAAGACATTTTCCTCTTCATTCTCCTTTCTTCAATTTGCAAAAACATGATATCTTTAACCCACACATCCACAATGAAAGACTGTGCAGATTAGTTCATTCTTCTTTAATTGGCTTCTCCAAATTCTACAGTAGACTCTTCAATAGTCTCTCTCTCACATACAAGCAAGACAATTAACACTTGTTGATTATAGGAATCCCTCCAATCAATGCTTCTGCAACTGTACCACATATTGTGATCAACTTTCAAATTGGTTTCTCATCTGCTTTATCCAAAGTGATTCTACTCCTAGAGCCTTCGCTCTATTTTATTTATAGGACCCATCCCTGTCCTGTAGTCTTGATGAACTTAGCCATATTGAGCCTCTTCATTACCTCAATTACAGGATTGACCATATTCCCTCACAAGTTTCCAAAGCAAATCATCACATCAATCAAACTTTAAGCCATTGTGAAGGAACAAAGGATTGAGACTCACCTCATTGGCACCTTCTTTATTTGGTTAATTAATAGCAAATATTCATCAATGGCATCCACATCTGCGGCTCTAATATGATCCTCAAAAACTTGGAATTTGTATAACAACTTTAGTTGGTTTGAGTGATAACAACTGTTATTAACACGAACTTGGAATTTGTATTTGTAATGGGATATGCATGAGTCTCAGGTGGAGTAATGAGAACACTCTTCACGCAATAAGGGGATTATCAAAAAAAATTTATAGTACATGTCTAGGTAATTATAAAATGTCATTCACAACATACAACTATCCATTTAATCAAGGTTACAAAATAGGTTATGGGTGGTGCGCGCGGAAGGGCTTGCTAGCCATTAAATTGTAAAAAGGCTATAGTATTCAAATTATTATTAAACACTAATATATTGCAATAAAGTAGATGTCGGAAGTAAAATTGCACCATTAGGAATAGTAATTAAAGCAACCATCAGGAACCCATCTGGTGCAGGAATCTCATTTAAGTCGTAATGTTTTTTCCTTTATTAATACTCCCTCTGGTCATAAATATAGGACATAATTTATAGTGCAATAATAGGTAGCCAGGTGCATTGAAACCCATTGAAAAATATATGGTTCAGCTGAATCCTTAATCTTTCGAGATTGAGCCTTTTCTTAATAAATATGACTGGTTGTGTGTGTGATCAGTCATTAAGTGTGTGTTTGGGAGCTTTCCAAACCATGGTTTACGTAACCCGAGACAAAACTCCTCTCACAAACTTACCTCGTAAGTCGTAAAAGCTATTAAAAAAAGCTAATCCAAACACACACTAACATTAAAAAAACAAACGCGAATATAGCGTCAAAATCAATATGTCAAATATATACACACGAGGCTAAAATATTACTCACTCCATTTTTTAATATAAGATATATTTATCTAATTTAATTAGATTTAAAAAATTAATTGAGTTAGTTAATATAACATATATTTTTTAAAATATCATAACCACATTCTTTAATTTTTTCATTCCCTTTTCTCTTTAACTTACTGTTGAGGGAGGATTAATAAGGGTAAATAAAAAAATAATTAACAAATATAAAACTCTATCTTATACTTATAATCAATATTAACTCTTCAAATATATTTTATATTAATAATGTGAGGTATATTAAAAAAGCCACACTAGAGTATTACCAAGGATGCGTTGTCTTTCAAACGAAAGCGATGGCATTGTTTTGTCTCTTCACGATGTTACAGGTTGCTGATTAATGAGGTCAAAAGAAAGATGGTCTCGATTAAGAATAGTAAGCTTTAAGAATAATTAGTTAATGACATTTAAATAAAATTTAATAATAATAAATAATAGCGACAATAAATTCATACAGTGACATGTTACTAATTTTAATAAAATAATAAATGATTGGAATAAGAATGCCTAGAATGAGAGTAGGATTTTAAACAGTTTTGCATGTGTTGCGGGACTGCATGGAAACCAAGCATTAGTAACAGATAGGGGGCTACATGGATGGAGCCAGAGGAGGGATGGACTAAAGTAAATGTCGACGGAGCATTTGCAAGGAATACGGGTGCTGGGTGCGGAGGAGTTATTCGAGAGGCTAATGGGAAGTCTATCATGTCTTTTATGCATAAATTGGAATTTGGGGATCATGTTACTGCTGAGCTATGGGGTATTCTTCTGGGTTTGAAGACAACTTGGGATCAAGGGAAGCGTAGAGTGATATTAGAATCGGATGCACAAGAAGTCCTTAATTTGATAAATAGTGGGAACTGCCAAAATCATCCAGAAACTACTATCATAAAAGAAATTCGTTTGATAGTGCAACGTGAATGGAGAATAGAATTGCAGTTTGTTCCTAGAAATGCAAATCGGGTTGCAGACTATCTTCCGAAAGAGGCATTATCAACTGTAACGGGTTTTCACCCTATCTTGTATCCAACAGCGGAGTTAACGGCTATTTTGGAGCTGGATCAGCGTGCTCCTACTGATGTAGGTTGAGTTATTGAGATTTTTCTCCTTTATGTATAAAAAAAAAAAAAGAGTAGGATTTTAAACCGAATGCATGGCACAATCTAGCCCTGCACCAGAAGGAGAGGCATATAAATTAGTCTTGTTTGCTTTAACACAATCATGAACAATACTTCTATTCTATGGCATTATTTATGAAGTTTAAGATTTTTTTTTTAATATGTATGAAATATGCTGATAATAATTTATAAATAAGACCAAATGATTATATGCATGAAGACATGGGAGTGATTGAAGTCAAAGTCAAAACAACAGGTCCTTTGGGCCATACCAAACAACCTGATGGCTGATATGGTGGGGGAAATTTGTAACCAAACAAATAAAAATATTGAGTGGCAGTGAAACATAATAATTAGTAAGTAGTAACTGATACTCTGATAGGAGGCAAGGAATGTGCATAACAAGAATTGTAGGCTAACTTTATTTTCTTCATTTTGCAACTTACCAAACACTAATTTCTAACTGATTTTCCACCCAATTTTAGTGTGAATCAATAAACTTTCAAAGCTTTCTGTGATATTGCTATTTTTCATATTTACTGCTTGATAATTGATATGAGGCAAATTGCATGCACTTGAACCCCCGCTTTAATTTCCTCTCCTTAAAATGGTCAGATCAATTTGTAATTTTGTTGCCAGTTTTACATTTATTTTCTTAGATTTACAACCTGTTAATTTTACAAGCTTCAAATTCCTCAAACACAAGAAATTTAGCTAGCTAAACTTACAAGTGTCTGTGTGTATTTGGATTAGCTTTTAAGAATAGCTTTTACGATTTATGAGGTAATTGTGTGTGGGGAGTTTTGTCTCGAGTTACGTAAATCTAGGTTTGACAATTTGTCACGCACTCATCATCTTATTAAGGAAGAAAGAAACACTACCAACACAGAGTTGATCTAATAATGTAAAGCCTTGTTATATCCCTATGAGTTTGAAGTTCGCTTTTAAATGGAAACACCTGTATTGAAAGGGGTAGCTATAAACCCCAAATTATATACGAAACGATAATATAAAAAAGAAAAAGAAAAAAATAACAAGTTGTAAATTTAGTAAGACAGGTGCAACAGTTTTTAATTTTTAAGCAGACGATATGAAGTTACTTAGAAGATGTCAAAGGGTTACTCTTTCTCTTTACTTTATGAAGGAAAAGAACTGATTACTTTTACTAGAATATGCCCCATACATTTTTTCCCTAATAATTTATACTTCCTCCTATCCTAAATATTTTAGATAGAGTTGATTTTTTTTAGAGAGATTAAGGAAGTTAAAAAAGTTATTTAATCATATCATATATATTATGTATCATTAGATTATACTATCTGCGATTTTAATTATAAGACAAAGCTGGTTTTTTTTTGGAGAGATTAAAGAAGCTAAATAAGTTACTTAATCATATCATATATTATGTATCCTTATATTATATATTAATTTATTAGTTCAACTAATTAGTTTGAGGAAAAAATTAACAATATAAATACTCTAAAATAATTTAATTAGCTTTCTTAATTTCTTCAAAAAAGCTAACTTTATTTTATAATTAGGAAGCATATCACTTTCTATATTAAAACAAAATAATTTAGAGGAAAAATAATAAATATAAATATTTTAAAATAATTTAATTAATTTTTTTAATGTATCTAAAAATTAACTTTATCTTATATTTATGATAGAAGGAAGTAGTTTCTAACTATCTTTTATTATTTAATGTTTTTTTTTAAATAACGGTGCTATCATAGAGTATGATTCACCGTTCCCCTTCCGGCTTCCCCGTTTTCTTATTCAAAAATTTCCTAGCCGGTTGAACCTTATTGGAAAGAAAGATCCAGGGGTAATATTGTCATTCCAAGATTTCTGGAAACGAAAAGCGTACCATTTTCAAAATCGGTCTCTCAGTCTTTCTCTGCTGGCGGAGCTTTTACTTCATCTCTCATCCTCTCTCCCTCTGTGTGTTCTTCTCAACCAAATCTCCGCTTTTTTCATCTGGATCCTCTAAACTCGTTTGAGAAATCAGGGGAAGGGAGAAATGTACGAGGGGCAGCATTTCATGGATTTGCAAGAAAATTCCAATTTCGGCGATCCAAATTCTTGGCTTTCAGCAGACGAAAACTCGGCCTTCACTCAACCTGAAACTCAGTTCTCGCTTGCTAACTCTGCCACTGCCTCCGGAACTAATGGGAGCTTGGATCGCGTCCTTTTCAACGACCTCGTCGAGATTGTTCCGCTCGTTCAGTCCCTCATCGTAATTTCTCTTATCCTTTTATAATTTATTGGTTTAATAGAACTAAAAGTTTTTCACTTTTTGTTGGTGGGAGGATTTGAGGGTATTGCAGTGTTGAGTTTTAATGTGAGATGGATAAATTCACCTCTATGATGATTTATGCGAGTTGGTTGTTCTCCGTTGTTAAATGAATTACCTGGTTGGGAAACTTACTCCTGAAAAAACTAGAAGGAAATATTATAAATTGGACCGTTAAACTTTGTTTTGTGACTTTTTGGTGATTGAAAGATAGTAATTCGAGCTGCAAACAATAAAAGTGCAGTAAATTCGATCTTTTATTCTTTTTCCTTTTCTATCTCTCTCTGTGTTTTTTCTTTTCTTTTGTAAAACTTGTCCTTATGTGGGACTTCAAATATTTTCTTTGTCAATTTTCTAAATCCTATTGTTTAAATATGATTAGGATCGTAAAGCAAGCAGTTCATTCACCCGCCGTGGTTCTATGATCTACACCAAGACACCCTCAAGAGAAACATTATCTAAAAGAGTAAGACTGCAAGGCTTTTGTGATGCTCTTTTGTTTAGCTCATGATTTGAATTTTTGAGCTTCTTATCAATTTCTAAATGCATGTTATATGCGTATTATTAGCCAGAAGCTCATATTTTGCTGCATTAACTCTTGGGGTATGTTTGAATTGGGGAGCGGAATTGAAGTGTTCATTGAAACCTCTCCCTTGTCTGGGAGTTTGTTATAAGGAGGGTCTATTTGGTATCGCAAAAGCAACAAATACCCTTATTAATGAACAAAACAACAACACTAACAACAAGCTTTATCCCAATAGGTGTGATTGGTTATATGAATCGCACAACGCCCTTGACCTCTATCAACGACCAAATTTTTGGTTAAATTGTTAACAAAGAGGTCCTGTCCAATAACCTCATTGAGTGTTGTTCTCTTCGGTCAACCTTTACTCCTTTTCAGAAGACTTCAACCTATTTGATCCACCCTCTTAACTAGTATAAAACAAAATATGCAATATTTATTCCTAACATTTGGTTTACCCAACAAGACTAGGATTTTTTAACATACCCTTCAAAATCCTCTTTGCCTTATAATTTTTTTTTTGATACACTTTGCCTTATAATTTTAAGGTCTACTAATTTGGAGAATTCTAGAGAGAACTTCCTGAACAAGGGGAAGGGAAATTACAGTTTGACCATCCCTTCCCAATCCTTCTCCCCACTTCCTTTCCACCCTCTCTACCAAACATACCCATGAGAAACTCTTTTCTATATTGGTTGTGATGTGATATAGTTTTATTTAAAGCATATCTGGGGCAAAGATCATTTTTATTATCTTGAATTGCATGTTTTAGGTTAAATGGGATCAGTTGTTCCTTATAAGGCTTTCCCCCTTTCCTTCCTTGTCATTTTCACTTGATTCCTTCGTATATCTAGTGGTTTGCTGGAGTTAATTTAGTTGACATAGAGTGAACGTCCATCTCACTTGATTTAGCAACTTCCTTCCTCTAATCCTTCATTGAATGAAGCAATTCTTCTGTATATTTTGCTTTGTCATTATTGATTTATGTGCAGTAGCACTTGTTGTCTGTGAGCATTAGATATCGATTCCACAATTGAGATGCAACCTTTTGATTGTGTTAGCTCTTAGGAATGGGTGTCTTCTTTCTAGCCTGTTATTATTTTATTTCTCAAATCACCTTTGTTTTAAGTCCCTTCAGTTCAAGCTTTTAGACTGGAAAGCTCTCAGTGAGATGATTTACTGAGAGGCCACGTGATTATGATGTGAGTTATGGTGTATAGATAACATTGTGAGATAAGAATGCTAGGTCTATTAGTATGACTTTGATGGTTCGATATTTTATTATTGAAATCAATAGAATACTGTTTTCAGTGGATGCCGGGATAGTAGAGATTAGCCAGGCTGAACCGCATACTGTCTGTATCTAGGGCTATTACTCTGTTTCATTCTTATTTTCGATGGCTGAAGCTTAATTTTATGAAGAGCTGTATTATTCATCTTTACTTGTTTGGACTTTGTTGTTTTCATTGTCATTATTGCATTGGTTTTACCACTTTATTGCTCATATGGTCATCTGAAGCTTTTCCTTTTGAAGTTACAATTTCTTGTGAGACTGTTTAGCTTGTTTTGAATGCAGCATCTCTGCCGGTATTCATTTGTCTTGATCATCATAGCTGATGTTTTTTGTCCCATGATAGATAGTAGATTCAAAAGGTAGGAACGTTGCTCAATCCATTCCTACCAGAAAGAAAAAGGACCACGGGGAAAAGGAACAGGGAAAAAATGATAGTAATAACCTTGACACAGACAGCTTACCAACGTTTTCTTCAAGAGCTCTGACATCTGAAAAGGAAAGAGAAGAATTAGTTATATTGAAGGAGCAGGTGGAGGATCTGCAGAGGAAATTACTGGAGAAAGATGAACTTCTAAAGTCTGCAGAAAACTCAAGAATACAGGTGAATGATCTTAGGGCGAAACTTGATGAACTTATGTGCCAGGCTGCAGAGAAGGACTCTTTGCTCAAGTCTGCTCAGCGTCAGCTTTCTGACACTAAGGTGCCATTCTGCTTCTTTTTTTGTTCCATCACTAATTTGGCATAATAAATTGCAGAGTTTATTTGTCGTGAGGTGAGCTGGAATAGCAGCCTTGAATTTGTGATACTCAATGCATGCCTCTTCATGTGACTGGAAAATGAAAGCCATGATTGCCGTAGGTGTTGAAGGCAAAATTCTAGAGAATAGGGGTTGTGATGGATATAGGTAGCTCTATGCATCGGGCACCTGCGAAGGCTTTATCGGTGCAGAGTTAGCACTAACATGATTTTGTTGTTTGTTTTGGTTCTACTCAAGGATAACATTGTTCTTGAAACGTTGATTATTGCATAGATTGTGATGGCTTTTACCACACTGGATTTATTAGTGTAGGCTCATTTTGGTGTGTAGATACCTTTATTCCCATCAGGACCCGTCAATATCCAGAATTAAAACATTATTTTTTTAATGTTTAAACTTCTGTTTCGGCATCCCAACAGATAAAACTTGCAGACAAGCAAGCTACTCTTGAAAAGACCCAGTGGGAAGCAGCAACATCCAACAAGAAAGTGGAGAAGCTTCAAGAAGAGCTAGATTCCATGCAAGGAGATATTTCATCATTCATGTTGCTACTTGAAGGCTTGACTAAATATGATGCTGTGGAATACACTGATGACTATGACTTCAAGCCATATGAATTCAGTCACGTGCCTAGTATTGTGAGTTCATGAATATTTTAACAACCACGATGTGCAACTTCATTTTGCATGCTTTCTGTGTATGCCAAAGATTCCAACGCTGCACTGTACGATTTAGGTCACCTTCCTGAAATCGTGACTCGAGTGCATCAATCTCGTTTATTTTACCGAACAGCCTGGTCTTAAGGCTGGAGAAATGTATAGTCCTTCATGTTGACCATGTTTTTGACCATCTTTCATGCTGATTTAAACGTAAATTTCTGTGCTTGAACAGGATGATTTGAATGAGATGGAGATGCAGAGGATGGAAGAAGCGAGAAAGGCTTATATTGCTGCGGTAGCTGCGGCCAAGGAAAAACAAGACGATGAATCTCTTGCTGCTGCGTCCAGTGCTAGGTTACACCTTCAATCATTCGTTTTCAAATCCAAATATTATAGCCTTTGATTTTACTAGCTCTTTCCCCAAATGTTTGCACGACGGGTCCTCTGCTCACAATTCATAGTAGCACTTGTTAACTGTGTGTATGTGCCAGTTAGTCTGTGCAAGAGAGAGTGATTTGTGATTGTAAGCTTATTTGACACGCAAATACGTAGCATGGTTTGCATTTTGAAGATCTTAATTTCATAAAATAGAGCTCTTCTGATGAGGTGAGAATTTGTCCCGAGAGGGTTTAACCGCACCGCCATAGCTCGTAACTAATTTGAATGAGTTGTAGATTCCCCCATATGAGGCAGTCATCGCTTCTCTCTCTGGCATGGAGCTGTATTAGCAATTTAGCATAGTATCTGTAACAGAGAAAGGGACCTCCTACGTTGTTCACATTGGAAGCCATGTTGCGTGCCTATCACCGCAAGGTGGATCTTGTGCTCTTATAAGATTGTGATCAGGGGACGTTATTAGTGCTGTGATGTATAGAATTTCTATCAAAGGCCGTTTGTCGCTTGCAATTTTTTGTTATTTTGCCAAAGAAATTGCTTGGCTCAGTGGGTGGAATGTCATGTTCATTATTAAATATAAATTAATGTATATTTGTAGTCATGCTACCTGTAATGTAAAGCATGCTGTATGAACGCAAGATGGTTTTTTTTTTTTTTTTTTTACTTTCGCGTGATTTTATTGGAGAATGCGAGAATAGTTAGCATTCGAATTTGAATTGTAACTGGTTTATGCGACAGATAATTGACGCTATTTCCTATTATTTTTATATGGAGCCAGATTTGCTTGTTCTTCGGTCAGTCGAATATCAAAATATCAACCGTCTGAATCGATAATCTATCTTGGGCTACAAGGGTTTTGTTTTAATAAAAAATATACCTTGGGTTACAATGTATTCTTACCTTGCAAGTATTTTAGACGATTATAGAGTGTATTACTTGGGTTTCATTGTATTCTTATCTTGCAAGTATTTCAAATCAATGTCCTAATGTCCTTGATTATAAATTTCGAATATTGATTGGAGAGAATTTCTACTACATGAATCACGCTGTGCTATGAAGAAATTAAGATGAAAGGAAATTTAAGAAATAATCAAATTATTTTTAAATATGATTGTTTCATCAATCAATTATGAACAACTATCAATAAAACAAATATGATTGATTGGACCTATTTTCATTTGGATGGGGTATTTCAAGTTTTTAGAAGTAAAGTTGATGATGATTGGTTAATAATGAGTCATTAATATGTAGATATGATAAAGAAAAACACTTTTTTCTTTAAAATTTTAGTTTAATAAGCCATCCAAATACATTAAAATCTAAAATTAATTGGATAGGCCAAACGTGGTTTGGAGAGAAGGTGGGTTGATCCTCCGGGGCTTGTTTGGTATGAGGGAGGGGAGGGAAAATTGGCGGAGGGAAAATTTTTTCTAGTTGAATTTAAAAAAATTAAAGAAGTGGGGTTAAAAATTTTTAATTAATTTTTCTTACTCTTTTATCTTATATATTCTCTTTATTAAAATTTTATTACCCCACTTTCTCAATTTTTTAAAATTCAACTCATAAAAATTTTCCCTCCCCTCCCATCCCCTCCAAATCCATCACACCAAACAGACCCAAAGTCCAAAATCACTTTTCTCACTAGCCGCACAATAATCGGTTTCTGAACGCGCGGAGTATCATGTAACTTGCCGCAAAATCCCTCTGATGGTGAATGCTTTATAGACCCTTCCCGCCATGCCCAACCCACTCAATGCTCAGACGGACGATGGCAGAGAACACCCATAGAGAAATTCAAATCCGAACCCTTTCTGGTGAATCCATCGTTCTTCGATTCCCTTCGTGCGGCACCGTTCAAGAACTCAAGCTTCTACTCAACCAAACCTTCCTTCCTGCCACTCACTCCCCCAATTTTCACCTTTTCTTTAAGGTATTCTTCTCACACTCTCCCACGAAATTTTCTTTCCTTTCATTCCCATTCCATTTTTCAATTCCCACACCCCCTCTACCTTTCAAGTTGTTTTGTTCTACAGTTTCTAAAGCCTGCCAATTTATAATCGTTATGGCGTATCTATTTCACATGATGAATAATGGGATAACAATGTTCTGCTTCCAGGGTGACAGATTGAGATTGCAGAGTCAGATTGCTTGTTACCCCATCGAGACCGGTGACTTCCTTGTTTTAGTTCCGTTTACCAAGAAATCAAGGCAATGTGATGCTGCTGCAACTCCCTCCAATGTAGCTGATACTGCTTCAATTTCAAATCTTGCTAATTCTACCTGGTCCAATATAATGGAGGATATATCATATTTACGTGAGACCCAGGGCGATGCAGAAAAGGACGATGATGCATCTCATTTAAAGTTCAACTCGTTTACTGATGAACATAGAAAAAAGAAGATGGCGGAGACCCCTAGTTCTGATAAGCAGATAGAGCTTCCTTATCACCTCATATTGAATACACTGCAGTATACTAGTGAGACCGAGGATGCTCTTGGTGAACACAACGGTGAAGTCCTTACTAAGGTTTTGGCTTCGATAACTTGTTTGTCAGATCTGCCTCTTGGGCACTGCAAGTTATTTAAGAGAGCCCGCCTGGAGGGTGTGGACTTGGGGTCTTGTGTGAATAATGGTAGTTTATGCTTGTGTCCCCGGTGGCTGAAGATAGTGATGAAGGCGTTTACTTTCATAAATATTTTTTCTGCGTGGCTTCATTTTCAGGGTAAGAAAACAAGTTCAAATCTGTTGGAAAATGCAATGAATCAGCTTGGAAAATTTGGAGTTAAACTTAATATTCAGGATATGAAGCATCTTTCCCTTCTTTGTCCTGAGGTAAATTGATTAAAGACTTTCCTTTCGTTTTTTCCCCTGAAGATTTATCCTTTTCAAAAGCCTATGTTTCATACATACCTACCCTCACCGTCACCTCATAAATTTATAATTCACGTGATGAAGTATGATATGTTTACTATCTACTAATTCTGTAGAAATGGGCCTTTTTTTTTTTGGTCGAAAAATAAGTGTTCTTGTGCTAGTCAACCGTTGAATGCCTTGACTTTTTCTTATTTCCTAGTATGTATTTGCGACACTTTTGTGCAACTAATTATTTATCTCTTCCTGCTCTAATTTGTGGATTGTATCCTTTACAGCTAATATGTTTTACAGATGATATCAAAAAGACAAGTTATGATGATGTTATAATCATTATTAATAATTCAAAAAGAGATGAAGTTAAAAATAAGGATACACCAAAAAGAGGTATTAACTTTGTTCTGGTCTTGAGGCATACCTCTTATGCAGACAGAGGCACATACTGCACTTTATATATTTTCTGAAACATCCTGTTTAATAGGTCCCAAATGGTTGCATGTTTCAAAGATTGTCAGTGCATTGAAGAGAAGGGATCGTTTCTTTCGAAACAATCTGTGGCTGTCATTTTCTCGGCTGCTGGTATGTTTACTTAACATATAACGCCATGTATTTGTTACTCTTTGCAGTTAGTCTTGTCGCAATAGACACACATGCCTATGAACTTTGTCTTCCTCGTAGTAGTATGTACATCAACTTGAGATAGCTTCTGTGTATTTTTAATTGGGATATTGTTTTAAACTTGTGGTCAGCCATGACAATTTATCAAGCAATTGATGATCCGAGTGGAGGAGGGCATAAGATTGAGATTCATCCATTTTTTCTTCCTGGATTTAATCTTAATGAAGTTGTGAAGCTGTAACTATTTCTTCAATAGTGCCATTCTCACACCTCTCTCTTTTTGCAAGCTTAGTGATTATCACCTTTATATATTGAGTTGCTTCTAATTTAGATCATTTTCATGGTTTATTCATGAAACTCATGTTAGTAGTTGAGTTCACAGCATTTTTACTGCAGCAACTAACTTTTATGTGGTGTTGAATAATGATAGAGGCCCGAAAACGTGGCTGACTTATTCAAGGAAGAAGAAAAAACAGGCGCATCAAGGGGCTGATTAAGCATCTCGTCATTTATTCATTTTTCTGAAATTTACTTTATTTTTAGGAAATCTGTTAGATCCTAAATAAGTGGGAGTACCACTCTCCCCACGTAAGTCCAGTAGGAGTCTCTAATTCCAGCATTTAGTTATCCTCTATCCCCACGTCCCAGTAGTGTCATTTTATTTATTATTTATAAGGAAAAAACCCAAAAAGAAAGCTCTGTGATATTTGTATAAATAGGCCTATGGCCCTGAGGAATGACATGACAAATTTTACAGAGTGAAACACTTGTGTGAGGAGATTCTCCAGGCTATTAGAAAATAAGGGCGAGATACTTGCTTGAGTTTTCTGATAGAACTCTACTTTTCTATTCCTTATCCTTATATTCCGGGTTAGATACTAACAATTTTGGTATCAGAGCCATGGTTGTTACTCGATCATCCCATGCTACTCAAGATCCTGGGGATAACCCGTTTGGAAACGACCCCCTAGCAGCCATTGCTTCTCGTCTTGAGGCATTGGACGTTTTAAACGAAAAAGTGGCGGCACTGGAAGCGCAATCAAAGCGTCAGGAACATGCAAAAGGAGTACACCGTTATAGGGCAGGAGAAAGTGACGATGAATCTGAAATCCGCTCAAGAACTTCACGATTACCATATACCAAAATTGAATTCCCGAAGTTTAGTGGGGGAGATCCGCGAGGTTGGATTCTTAAAGCCGAAAAGTATTTTAGGTACTACGAGACGCCGGAAGACGATAAAGTCGACATAGCCTCCATGTACCTCGAAGGTGATGCTCTTGATTTATTCTCTTGGATTATGGGGCAAAGAACTGTGGTTTATTGGGAAGAATTAGTCAAAGCTCTCCAAGAACAATATGGGCCTCCTGAATATCAGAACCCAGATGAGTATTTATGCAGTGTCAAGCAAACAGGATCAGTGCATGAATACCGATTAGAGTTCGCAAGACGGCAGGCACATGTGAGAAATTGGCCAGATCACTGCTTGCTAGGAGTATTTATCAACGGCTTGAAGGAGGAATTTAAAGCTGATGTCCGCATTCACAAGCCACGCACAGTGTATCGGGCTACTAGCTTGGCCCTTGAGTATGAAGCCAAGTTAAGATCAAGCAGGCCCAAGCCCATATCATCATTCACAGCCCCATACCGCACCACTTACCCAGCTCGTGACACACGCAGCAGCTCCTATGCAAATCGAGACTCGATTCCGTCAAGCTCGGGCGCCAAGCCCGTCCCTACTCTACCTCCGACCGAGTACCAACACCGGCGAGACAAGGGCTTGTGTTTCCGGTGTGGCGACACATTCCGACCCGGCCACCGCTGTGCAACCTCGTTGTCGCTAATGGAGATAACAGAGGAGGGCGACGAGATTGTCCCACCGATGAGCGACGAAGCCGAAACTGAGACAGGGGGGGTCACTGCCGAAATCTCGTTTAATGCTATTATGGGCAAATCATCGGCTTCCACGATGAAACTACAAGGCAAAATCAAAGGGAGATCGGTCTTGATTCTTGTAGATAGTGGGTCGACCCACAATTTCATCTCCGAGGCGCTGATAGCCGAGCTCGACTTGCCCAGCCAAAACACTGCCACTTTCGGAGTTCAGATTGGAGATGGCCGAATGGTAAGGTGTAATCAAGTTTGCCCCAAGGTGGAGGTAAGAGTGTCCGACTTGCATATTATTCAGGATTTCTTCCCCTTCTCTTTGGGTGGTTCTGACGTGGTATTGGGAATCCAATGGCTGGCTTCCTTAAACACGGTGCAAGCCAATTGGAGTAAGATGTTCATGATCTTTTGGGTGAATGGCAAAAAATACAGATTGCAGGGCATTGAAGCTAAAACGGATTCCCTAGTCCACCTACAGAGCCTCTGCTTAACTCTGGAAGGGGAGGGACAGAGGCCAGCAGCCCGAGAGGTCACCCCACTGTGTCAAGAGTTCTCGGGGATATTTGATGAACCCAAGTGTCTTCCGCCATACAGAGACCAATACCACACCATCCCGTTGCTGCCTGGCTCCACACCTCCGAACCTTCGGCCTTATCGGTACCCACATCATCAGAAAGACGAGATTGAGTCACAAATTGAGGTGCTACTCAAACAAGGCTTCATTCGCCAAAGCTCGAGTCCATTTGCCAGCCCAGTCTTGCTGGTCGGTAAAAAAGATGGGTCATGGAGACTCTGTGTAGACTACCGACGCCTAAACCAGATCACGGTTCCAGATAAGTACCCCATTCCTAATATTGATGAGCTATTGGATGAATTACGAGGCGCACGGTTGTTTTCCAAAATTGATTTGCGCTCAGGATATCATCAAATAAGGGTGCACCCTCCTGACATTCACAAAACTGCTTTTCGCACCCACTCTGGCCATTATGAGTTTATAGTTATGCCTTTCGGACTCACCAATGCCCCTGCAACATTCCAATCTGTTATGAACAATTTATTTCGCCCTTATTTGAGGAAATTTGTACTGGTGTTTTTTGATGACATTCTAGTATACAGTACTGATGTGCAGCAACATTTGCAGCATCTCCGACTTGTCTTTCAGGTATTGCAGCAGCATTCATTCTATGCCAATGCAAAAAAATGCTCAATGGGACAAAGCCGAATTGAATACTTGGGCCATATTGTGTCTGCTGATGGCGTGGAAGTAATACCAGAAAAGATAATGGCAGTAACTAAATGGCCTACTCCACAGACTGTGAAAGAATTACGAGGGTTTCTGGGGCTTACAGGGTACTACCGACGCTTTGTTAAGAATTATGGGATCCTTGCCAGACCACTTACCGATCTGACCAAGAAAAATGCTTTTAAATGGAATCAGCAAGCTCAGGATGCATTTGACAGACTCAAGGCAGCATTAACTACCACACCGGTTTTGCAATTACCTGACTTCCAAATCCCTTTCATGGTAGAGTGTGATGCATCCATGGAGGGAATAGGAGCTGTCCTCATGCAGGATAGTCATCCCATTGCCTATTTCAGCCAAGGTTTCTCATTCTCCAACAGGTACAAATCAGTATATGACCGGGAACTTCTGGCTCTGGTATTATCTCTCCAAAAATGGCGCCATTACCTGTTGGGACGCCATTTTACTGTACAAACAGATCATTGCAGCCTGAAATACTTGTTAGAGCAACGAGTAGTGACAAGTTCACAGCAGCGCCTCTTGGTAAAACTCTTGCCATTCGACTTCACAATCCAGTACAAGGCTGGGAAGGAAAACACTGCAGCTGATGCACTCTCAAGAAGGCCGCAGCACGCTGATTTTTTTCAAATGGCCGTCCCTCTAGCTGAAGAATTGTTACAGCTACCACAAGCACTATTGGAAGACTCTGACACTAGGCAAAAAATAGAAGAGTTGCAGCAGCACCCAGATCTCCACCCCCACTATCAGTTGGTTAATGGTAGACTTTTTTACAAAACAAGGTTAGTAATCCCAAACACTAACTTAAGGGCAAAACTAGTGGAGGAGGCTCATACTACACCCACAGGAGGTCACGGAGGGTATCTTAAAACTTTGAAAAGGTTGACTGCTGAATTGTATTGGAAGGGCATGAAAACTGATGTCAAACACTTCATACAACGATGTTTGACTTGCCAACAAAGCAAGTACCAAACACTTGCCCCAGCTGGCCTCCTTCAACCACTCCCTATTCCACAACGAATCTGGGAGGATCTATCCCTTGACTTCATCACAGGTCTTCCCAAGTCTAGAGGTTATGAGGTCATATTGGTAGTGGTGGATCGACTTAGCAAATATTGCCATTTTCTTGCCTTATCTCACCCTTACTCAGCAAAATCTGTCGCCACCTTGTTTTGCCAGGAGGTGGTACGGCTGCATGGCATGCCCCGTTCGATTGTATCAGATCGTGATCCTCTTTTTATGAGCACTTTTTGGCAAGAACTGTTTCGCTTAAGTCAGACCAGATTGAACATGAGCACCGCCTATCACCCTCAATCAGATGGGCAAACAGAAGTGGTGAATCGCTGCTTGGAAACATACCTTCACTGCTTTACCCTTGAGCAACCTAGGCTATGGAGTAAGTTCCTATGTTGGGCCGAATTTTCCTTTAACACTGGCTTTCATGTTTCAGCCAACAATACACCATTCAAATTGGTATATGGGCGGGACCCTCCTCCCTTAATCCCATATGTAAAGGGTGAAACATTCGTTGCTGATCTGGAGGAACAGCTACAGGAGAGGGATGATATGCTAAAAATCCTGCGCGAGAACCTGTTGAAAGCTCAAACTCGAATGAAGGCCCAATCAGACCGCCACCGGAGAGATCTCCAATTTTCTGCAGGAGAATCAGTATGGCTTCGTATTCAACCATATCGCCAAAAATCTTTGGCCAGAAAAAAGTTTGACAAACTATCTCCTAGATTCTTTGGTCCCTATAAGGTCATCCGACGGGTTGGTCCGGTTGCATATGAGTTGGAGCTACCCACGGATGCCAAGGTACACCCCGTCTTCCATGTCTCTCTCCTACGACCTACTCATGGTCATAAAGCAGCCACTCCACCAGCACCTCTCCCGTTGACAAATGATTTGGAGCTGTTACTTTCCCCCTTGAAAGTACTGGACCATAGATGGACAGCAGGGAACACATTGGAATTGTTAATTCAATGGGAACACCGTCCAGCTGAAGATGCCACGTGGGAAGACTATGATTTACTAGCAACTCAATTTCCTCACTTTCACCTTGAGGACAAGGTGAATTTTCAGGGGGGGAGTAATGATAGAGGCCCGAAAACGTGGCTGACTTATTCAAGGAAGAAGAAAAAACAGGCGCATCAAGGGGCTGATTAAGCATCTCGTCATTTATTCATTTTTCTGAAATTTACTTTATTTTTAGGAAATCTGTTAGATCCTAAATAAGTGGGAGTACCACTCTCCCCACGTAAGTCCAGTAGGAGTCTCTAATTCCAGCATTTAGTTATCCTCTATCCCCACGTCCCAGTAGTGTCATTTTATTTATTATTTATAAGGAAAAAACCCAAAAAGAAAGCTCTGTGATATTTGTATAAATAGGCCTATGGCCCTGAGGAATGACATGACAAATTTTACAGAGTGAAACACTTGTGTGAGGAGATTCTCCAGGCTATTAGAAAATAAGGGCGAGATACTTGCTTGAGTTTTCTGATAGAACTCTACTTTTCTATTCCTTATCCTTATATTCCGGGTTAGATACTAACAAATAATGTGGATTGTTTTATTTGCAGAGCTCTTGTGGAGATGAAATGGCTTCAAAAATTTCCTTGGAAGATCTTGTTGCATCCATCAAGGACCAATGCTCTACTCAAAATGAAAGAACAGCAAAACCCATAAAGAGAAGCTTGAATAATTCAAAATCTGATTCAGATAGGATGAAGTGTCATGTATGCGTTCAAATCATCTATAGCAATTTGATCTGTTTTTGAATAAAAATGAACAAAAGAAAGGAAGTGGGAAGGAAAAAAGAACCTTGCGATGATGTAGACTAATTCTATGGTTTCATTGCTCTGTCTTTTTCCTTGATACTTCTGTGTTTATTGTTATTGTTGTTGTTAGTGGTCAATGCCATTGATGCAGTGCTATTATCTACTTTTTCTCACTCATGACTTTATGAGTATTCCCCATTCTGCCACAAATAATATGGTGGAAGCAAAATAGCAGATTCTATATCTGTTGGGTTTGTGGTATGTGTTTTATACCATTGAGCTTTAGGTTGGGATAATTTCAAGTAATGCTGAAATGCTAAATATATTGCCAGTCTATTAGCATATGGGCTGGGAAAATTAAATTGTACTGACCTTTCTTTCTTCTATTTCTTCTGCTTTGGTGACAATTTCTACTGTAACATATGTTTTCAAAAAAGGAACTATATTGGTAATCTATTAACTTGTGGGTTTGTCAGGAAACGTCATATTTGCTGCCCACGGAAATGGTTGAACATCTTCAAAAAGGAATTGGATCTGAAGGACAGGTTTTCCCTGCACTCTTCTTTTTGGCAATCAATATCTATATAATCTATTAAAAGTATAGAGAGTTACACTGTTTGGAAGCTGTAAATAGTGCAACTCAACTAAAGTTTCTTGCAAATGCATTGGACCCACTATAATTTCAATTATTATACATGAAAACTAAATTCACTACACTTTTCTTGTCAACATCCAATAATGTATATGTAGAATAGGTGCAACCAATGATACATATCCTGTCAAACTTGATACTCTATTGTTGCTGATAGTCATGCATCTTGGCATGTCCTGAGTGACTCTAGTGGGGAAACACTAATGCAGATTGTCTACAACCAATGCAGATTGTGCACATTGAAGACATTTCCTCCAGGAAAGCAATTTATGCAGAGCTTGAATTATCAGAAAACATGAAATCTGCACTACCCCGTATGGGAATTTCCAAATTGTATAGTCATCAGGTACTGCTGGAATTAGGCGACTCATTGTCTTCTAGCTAACAGTTTCTCATAATCAGATTCTGCTATATTCTGTACTTAGGTGGAGTCTATAAAAGCATCCTTTTCTGGGAAGAATGTTGTCGTGTCAACTATGACATCCAGTGGCAAATCGCTATGTTATAACTTGCCAGTCTTAGAATGGATGTCAAAGAATCAATCATCTTGTGCTCTGTACATATTCCCAACAAAGGTTGGTTGCATTGGCAGCTTTATATTCTTTGAGATGGCCATACTTATTTCATTTTACTTTGGCTGGGTTGAGGTTTTGATGAGGTTGTTCAAATATATGATGCATGCAGGCATTGGCTCAAGATCAATTAAGAGCTTTGGTATATATGACAAAAGTATTGGATGTTGACTTTAATATTGGTATATATGACGGAGACACTTCTCAGAATGAGAGGACATGGCTACTTCATAATTCAAGGCTGGTAATTAATAACTAGGGGCTTTCTCACCCCAGACTGATTTGGGCAAATTGAGCCTCATTTTGTCATCCTTATGCTGCAGTTGATCACAAATCCAGATATGATGCACGTATCCATCTTGCCTCATCATCAGCGATTTAGTCGGATTTTATCAAATCTCAGGCATTGTCTTTTCTGTATTGTTTTACCATGTTGAAGTTCTCCCTAACATCAATATCAAATGTGATGTGAATTTCTGTTGCCAAGAGATTTACTGAATGTCTTTGTTCATAAGGTTTGTAGTAATTGACGAGACGCATACTTACAAGGGAGCATTTGGATGTCATACTGCTTTTATATTAAGGAGGTTGAAGCGGCTCTGTTCACATGGTACATTCTTCAGCATGATTTTGAAGTTTCAAGAAGTGTCTTCATGTGAATATTTCTGTTTGAATGGAAATACGAATGATATCTGCTTCTATGTGCAGTATATGGAACTGTTCCATCTTTTGTTTTTTCTACTGCAACTTCTGCAAATCCTCGTGAGCATTGTATGGTAAAGATGTCTATGACAAACTGATTCAATGTTACATCTTTTTAACATGTTGCATATTATAAAATTAAAGATGTCAGCAACATGACCTAACGCAGGCATGCTTTATGTTGTTGGTAATTTGGATATTACCCAAGAATTGTTATATTGTTATGATAAGATTTAATCATGAATTTTAATGCTTTAGGAACTCGCAAATTTACCAACAGTGGAGCTGGTTCAGAATGATGGAAGTCCATCTGCAAGGAAGCTTTTTATCCTTTGGAATCCCATTATGCGTCTGAAACCCGTAAGTTCTGATGGTTTAATGCTTTATAGCTCGCATAGTTGAAAACATATATTTTACAAATGAAATGCTGATACTGCCTCATTTCAGTTCTTGAAAAGAGCTAAGTTCGCTACAGATGCTGATGAAGTTGCTGATGAAAGTGTTAATTTTGTTCGTTCAAGGTGGTAATCCCCCTATGCATGAGCATGAGCATTAGAATTATTTTGCTACTATCTCTTAAAATATATCTTTGTGCATGTTCTTGCTTCTTAATCCGTCTCTTTAATTAATCAAAATAAGGCTTCAGCTCTGATGTGTGAAAAATGACAATTGAGTGGGAGGAAATTTGCTGAAAGTCATAATATTTGTTCTGGCAGGGTAGATAAACTATGAAAGTTCTGTTGCGGATATTTTCCAAAGCTCCACATTAGAAGAAGAAACACCTAAAATTTTGAAATTAGCATGTGGTTTCTAGACAAAAGAGTGATGCTTAGGATGTCAGATAGTTAGATTGTTTGAAAAGTACTTCTAGCTTGGAATTAGGAGTTTGGGAGGAGGGATTAGCTTTTCTTATAAACAGACCCTTTAAGCGTTGGGTTTCTATCAAACAAGATTCGTACATTTACATTGTATTTCTTTGGTATCTTTATGTGAATGCTTCTCGTTTTTTTGGCAGTCCAATTGTGGATGCTTCACGGCTTTTCGCAGAAATGGTTCAGCATGGTCTTCGCTGCATAACATTTTGCAAATCACGGAAGCTTTGTGAACTTGTTCTATCCTATACGTATGTCAAATGATTTTTATGCATCTGTGTAGTTCAGTACTGGATGAGAAGCTTATTTTTTTTAAATGTGGTATTCACTTTTTGAGTGGACGTTTTAATAGCTATTCAGTCCTTAAATGAAAATAGAAGCTTATAGCCTTGTACCGTTGATCACTTCATATGACATAGACGGGAGATCCTTCATGAGACAGCCCCACATTTGGTAAATTTGATATGTGCATATCGCGGTGGCTACATTGCAGAGGTTAGTTTTATTTCTGCTTTCTCTTTTTTTATATTGATCTCTGACAATGCACATTGGTTGTCATATGATTCTGCGACATACTGCTGGTGGCTTTACATTGACAGGAAAGGAGAAAAATCGAGAGTGAGTTTTTTGGGGGTAAAATTTGTGGTGTTGTTGCGACCAATGCTCTTGAGTTGGGCATTGATGTTGGAGAAATTGATGTGACCCTGCATTTGGGATTTCCCGGTAGTATTGCTAGGTAAACTGATCAATACCATTTTTATATCTAAATTGGCTTCTTTTTCCCTGGTTTATTTTTTGTTTGGGACTATCTGATTTTTTTCTTTTTCATTTTCTTTTGTAAATCTATTATGATTTTAGCTTGTGGCAACAGGCAGGCAGGGGTGGAAGGAGAGAGAAACCATCTCTTGCTGTCTATGTTGCATTTGGAGGTCCTCTTGATCAATACTTTATGAAGCATCCAGAAAAACTGTTCGGTAGACCAATTGAATGCTGCCATGTTGATGCCCAAAACAAGCAGGTTCTCTATTTCAAGACTTATTTTCTACTCACATCTATATTTCTGTTTACTGTTTAGGCTTATCCTGACAAACTTTGTTCAGGTTATGGAACAGCATTTGGTCTGTGCAGCTCATGAACACCCTTTGAGTGTGTTGTATGATGAGCAGTATTTTGGTTCTTGCTTAGAGAGTGCTTTAATTTCTTTAAAGGCTAGAGGGTACTTGCGTTACGAGCAATCATCAGATTCTTCTACTAGAATATGGAATTACATCGGTCCTGAGGTAATAACAAAATCGTTTTAATTATGAAACTGTCTGGTTGATCGAGTTTATACCTGATCCTTTATTCTGTTCACTGAACTCTCTCGTCCAGAAATGGCCTTCACATGCTGTCAACATCCGAGCAATAGAAACTATAAGATATGAGGTCATAGATCAGCAGAGAAAACGAGTCCTTGAAGAGATAGAGGAGAGCAAGGCTTTCTTTCAGGTAATGACTTCTGCCTACTTCTATGGTCTTTGGTCCCTGCCCAAAGGAGCAGGTGGGGAATAAATTTGCTTTCTTATTATATTAAGTAAGGTGCTACCTATTGTTTGGTGTTTTCTGCTCACACACTTGTATATTTACTTTTTTTCTCCATCCTTTCTTATTTCAGGTTTATGATGGAGCTGTGTACATGTGCCAAGGTAAAACCTATTTGGTTGAGAAATTGGACCTATCCAACAAGATTGCTTTCTGCAAAGAGGCTGATTTGAAGTATTATACAAAGACCCGAGATTACACTGACATTCATGTCATTGGTGGTAATATAGTATGTAACTCCTACTTGTTAATGCATTATTTTGATTCATGTGGATAGCCTCTAAATATAGTATGTGACTCCTACTTGTTAATGCAGTATTGCAATGGTCATTGTTAATTAATTGTGCTTTAGATTTGTGCATGTGTATTGTTGACCAAAAAGGGCGGCTCTGTCTTGTCTGTTGGTATTCCATGCTTAATATACTGCATCTATCAGGATGAAAGAAATGTAAATTACCAGCGTCTGGAAATTAAAAGAAGTTAACTGTCATAATTTAACATGCATCATCCTTTGATTTAGTTGAATTTCTCCATTTTAGTTTAAATTAAATTTGCTAGTGAGGGTTCCACTTTAAATTGTTGGATATTTTAGTGATGTTATGGTCATGTATTCTTACAAGGGGCGTTTATTTGTAGGCTTATCCAGTAAAGATTCCCACTGATATGTTTCCAAAAACAAATGCTCGTGCTGATTTGTGCAATGTTACAACTAATTGGTTTGGTTTTTATCGTATTTGGAGGGGAAGCAATCAAATATTTGATACTGTTGACCTATCACTTCCTCAATATTCATTTGAGTCACAGGTAAACTTGAATACCGTTAGTCATTAGGTCCTAAAAAAATTATGATTTGTAATTCCAATTATTCTAGTGTCATCTCATTTTGTGTTAATACTCGTGTTCCTTGCATCTAAACAGGCAGTTTGGATTCCGGTGCCACAATCAATAAAAGGAGCAGTAGTCAAGCAAGCCTATGATTTTCGTGGAGGTCTGCATGCTGCATCACATGCTGTTCTAAATGTAGTGCCTCTGTAAGTCTCTTGTAGATTTTCATTCTAGAGTTGGGACCTCTCATATTCCAGTGTTATGGAATCATGGTCCTTTTCTTTTCACTTGATGTTTGTACATATTCTAAGCTATATATATTTAGATATATATATTCTGATCTCCAAGCTATACTTCAATGTGTTTCAAAACTATTATTTACAAATTACACATTTTATGGCTGACACCACAAGATATTCAGTAAAGTATAAGCTTGTTATTGAGGTTAATTGATACTCCCTCCGTCCTTGTATATAAGATCCCAATTTTTAAATGGGCTTGTCCCAAGGTCCCTTTGAATTGGTCTTAATAATAAATGCATTTTTACTCATTTTGCCCTCAATTACTCTCTCATCATTTTCTCATTATTACTCTCTGTTACTCATTTATAAATAAGGGCATTGTTGGAACAAAAATTATATTTCCTACATATTTATTACATTTAAATAATTTTAACTGTTTTCTAGAATCCCACGGTTTGATTAAAAGGACCTTATATATATGGACGGAGGGAGTAAATGATAATTAGAATACTATTTTGTCCGGCAGAATACTGTGTTTTGGTTAAAGTTCTGCACATTAATTGTATACAAATAGTAATCCTGTTAATGTCTGTAAAAGCAAAATTGCTCGTAAACTGTCTAATATTATTGTGCTAGTGACCCATCTCTGACATTTCTGTTTGGACGTAAATGGGATAGAAGAATATAGTATAAACCATTTTTTCAGCATTCATACTGATGGTTTCTTTTTTATATGTCATTGTTAGAAAATGTGGATATCATGTACTATAAGAAATGCCCGAAGTTTGTTCATGAGGTTGCATTATTAAAATTAAAATGACTTCATCTGGCAGTCTAGACATTCTATCTAGCTAAATGGTTGGGCACTAGGCTTACCATGATGCTATCTGTTAGTATTTAAGCCTCTATTTCCTTTCATCATGTAAGTTGTATATTTATACTCAGCTTTCTATATTATGGTGTTTATGCTTATAGATACATAACATGCAATGGGTCTGACTTGGCTCCTGAGTGTTCAAATCCTCATGATCGCCGTTATCAACCAGAGAGAATTCTAATATATGATCAACATCCTGGTGGATCTGGTTTATCACTACAGGTGATTGACTTTAAGCTTTAGTTTGATGATGAATTTGATATTTTGCTTCTTTTATCTTTTTCCAAATATTTTTTCTTAAATTCTTTTGTGTTATGGTGGTTTTGGATGATAAGTTGCTGTTTTAAATAGGATCCGAATCAGCAAGTGCATAGTAGGGTGATGCATTTAGAGAGAGAAAAAGAGAAAATAGTTAAAGATGTGGATCCTAGACACGCTTGTATTTTGTTTTCACTCACATTAATGCATGGTGCATTACTGTGGAAGACTGCAATCCATTGTTAATGACCTTCCTCTATGCCATTTCGTGACATCCTTTCTAGTTTGTATTAATATGATGAGATTTTTGATAGGTCCAACGGATTTTCCCGAAGTTGTTGACTGCTGCACTTGAGCTTCTTACATCTTGCCAATGTTCAAGGGAAGTAGGCTGTCCTGACTGCGTTCAGGTTTAACCCAAAACTTGTCTTTAATTCTTTATTTCCTGCTTAGACTGGTTGAATTACTAGGCTAGTTTTGGTTAAGAAGAAAAATAGTAGGCTGTGAAATATATAAAGCAAATTTTCTTTTACATAAAGTGTTTTGCATGTCATAGAGCTTTGCTTGCCAAGAATACAATGAAGTTCTACACAAGGAGGCAGCCATTATCATCATCAAGGTTGTGATTTGAACCTCGTGAATTTTAACCTGTGCTTGCACTTGCTTTCATGTTGATGACCTGAGATGTTGTCCATTCAGGGTGTTCTGGATGCAGAGCAGAATTTCGAAAACTTTGCTGACTGTTCCGGAGTCTGTTGAAGGAAGTCCTATTTTGACGAATCAGGTTTGGTTGTGAAGTGATGACATATTGGCCAAGTATCTAAATGGGTTCGCAAGCTTATATCCCTGTAGAAATATGCAATTCATTATTTGTGTAGTAAAGTAAACACTTTCATTTCCTGCTTCACCACCAAACTTAGGGATAGATCAGAGACGGTGAGACTGAAATTGCTCACATTGGTCGATTTATGTAAAATGCTCACATTATTATTTGATTGAAATCTTTCTTTGGTCATACTACTGATTTTAAATTATTACAAAAAGAAGACTTTAAATTTGATTCTTTACAGGTTCTTTATTGATCTTTAATTTTCTGTAAATATAATTATTACTGATAAAGTCTTTCTATCAGTTTCTTAATTTTAAAATAGATAATTAATTTACATATCATAATCATATATGATTATAGAATATCGACAAATTATAATATGTATAAAATATTGCAATATATTGATAGAAAGAAATTTGTAACTGTTTTCTATGTGAGAAGTTCAGATCCAAGAATTTGAAAGGTTAAAATAACTTTCATAAGACGATTAAATGTAAAAGGTCCTTAAGCACCAGGGTTAAATCCTACTTTAAAGTCATGCCAAGTCCAACCATGTAATCTAGCTGCCAATTGATCCAATTTATAAAACTGTTAATGCTTGTCCATCCAAATGAAAAAATAGGAAAAAGATAAAAAAATACTACTTAAATTTTAAAATTGTAAATAAGTGTTTTTTTACTAAAATGAGTTATCAATCAATATACTTTTATACTCAACATTTATATTCTTATAGACAACAAGACTGAATTGAGATTTTGAAATTCAAGTAATATTTTCTTATATTTTTTCCATGAAAAATTTGGTTCTATTTTAAAAAAATTATTTACAACATCCTGCTAAAAGCAAAAGCTAATGCCATGCATGGGAAGGCAATAAATAATGAAAAATTGGAATGTGAGGGGCAAAATAATAATAGTATTATTTTTGTCAAAATTATAGAAATAAATAACTCACGTAAAATATATAATTTATCATTAGCCGTATTTTTATGAATAAAGAATAGTATGATTTACTTTTTAAAGTTGGTATGAAGCTCACCTAATTGATTTAAAGCATCCTCCAAAGCGAAAATGTTGAGTGCAATTTCATGTGGCCATTACTATGGCATGCATTTTGAAAAGGCCAAGAGCGTAGAAGAGAAACGAAGCTAGGAATGCTCCGGAAATTTAATGGTGACATAACGTCATTACGACCCAACTTGCGTGGTTCAAGAAATCCAATGGCAGATTGCCATGACGGATGCCGTGAACGAATCAAATGAAGATGGTGGTGGTGGGTAGGTGGTGATAGATGCGACGTCGGTGGCCTCTCCGCCGTCAGCTTCACTTGACGCCCCACTCATTGGTTCCCACAATCGTGTTTGTCCTCTTATAATGAATCGACAACACCCGGAATAATAATAATAATTGGGAATTCGTGTGCGGTGTTTAAAACTCCTCTCTTTCGCTCTATGTCGTCGCTTCTATCACACAAGCCTCTTCTTAAGTCCATTTCAGGCTTGTGCCACGTCACTTGATACAAGTGTGACTGCATGGGTTGGGCTATTGCTCTTCATGGCGGCGCCGGCGATATTCCTCTCTCCTTGCCACCGGAACGCCGTCAGCCGCGTCAGGAAACCCTCCGGCGCTGCCTTCAGATCGGCGTCGAAGCTCTCAAATCCAAAATGGCTCCCCTGGACGTGGTCGAGCTTGTGGTAAGATCCACGCTTCTCGCTCTCTCGTAATATTTTGCTCCAAAATGGCACTCATATTTTTCCCTCCAAACGCATGCGTATATCGTATATTCTCAATAATAAAAGGTCGACTGTACGATTGATTTGATGCTTAATTATTTGGGTTTCATTTCTGGTGGTCGTGTAAGGAGAGGTCTTTATTTTAGACCTTATAAGTCAGAATTACGATGTCAGAGAGTACGCTCGATCACTTTTGCTTTACAGTGATGCCTTAAAACACACTTGTACCATATGTTGCTTACGGGGAATATATTATATCAACGAAGATGCGAAATTGGGACCACTCTCTCTGACTGGTCTCTTGGAAGTAAGGTAAATTGATTCACTCTCGGCCTCCATGAGTGTGTGAAGTGAGAACCATTCCAAAGTCAATTTTATAACCAGGATTTTACAGATCTTGAGATAATGCGTGGGAAAAAGGGGTAGATTCTGTGTTTCTGGGTTCTAATTGAACGTTTGAATATTGCCTGAATGGTGCTGCTATTGAGTTTTGTATTGGATGAGTGTGACACTGTCCTTCTTCCCATATCGCTTTGTAGTATGCTCTGCTTCTAATTGTCTCTGTATAGGTTCGTGAATTAGAGAACTGTCCCCATTTTAATGCGGGAAGGGGATCTGTGCTGACAAACAAAGGCACAGTTGAAATGGAAGCTTCTATCATGGAAGGCAATACCATGAAATGTGGAGCTGTTTCTGGGCTCACTACGGTTGTCAATGCAATATCTTTAGCTCGATTGGTCATGGAGAAGACACCTCATATATATCTAGCATTTGATGGAGCAGAGGAATTCGCTAAAGAACAGGTGAGAGTAAGGTTTCATTACATGATTTCTTTTGGAGTTTTCCTATGTATGATTAACGGAGTTTATTGACTCCACCTCTCTCAGGATTATACACTGATTTTTAACTGTTTTTGCTGGTTCCCTGCGAAATGGAGTAACACTGCTAACATATAATTGAAATGAATGCAGACAGCAACGTGTGACGATCATATAACTTCGATTGTGCAATTAAGAATTTCTGCGTGTGGAATCTTGCTTCATTAATGTATCTTAGATAACTTGGTCCATCATGCCACGTACGTGCTGTTTGCACGCTGGACCAATTATAGTTGATTTGAAATTTCAGATTGGGGACCTTCTATGCAATATTTTTCATAGTTCCTGCATATCTTCTATTGGTTGAATGCAGAAACTAATTGTGCACACCATGACCATGCCAGTACCTCCCTGCTTAGAAATCTCGTTTTGACCATTGATGTTACGAGGAAAAGTTAGTTCTACCTTCATCGCAGTGGAGTCAATTTTGACTCAAACTAAATAATCATGATCTGTATTTTACCTTCAAAGGCATTTTTGTTTTACAGGGTGTTGAGACTGTCGATTCAAGCCACTTTATTACCGTGGAAAACATTGAAAGACTAAAGCAGGCAAAGGAAGCAAATAGGGTTCAGGTATTCAGTTTTTAGCCTGATTAATTCTATGCATGAGGAGTAGGCTTATGCTGAGTATTGCTTAAAGCATGTAATATTTATGTTTCATCAATAATCTGAAATTGTCTGTCCCTGATATGTTAACATACTTTATGCTTCATAAATATACAGATCGATTACACTCAACCCATCCAAAAAACTGATGCTAAGGAGACACCAATTGCTAATGGGGATATTCAACTGGGAACAGTTGGGTGTGTGGCTGTTGACAGCCACGGGAATCTAGCATCTGCAACATCTACTGGGGGACTGGTGAACAAAATGGTCGGTAGAATCGGCGACACGCCTGTCATCGGAGCTGGGACATATGCAAATGAGCTGTGTGCAGTATCTGCCACAGGTAAAGGAGAATCAATAATACGAGGAACAGTTGCGAGAGATGTGGCAGCCCTGATGGAGTTTAAAGGCCTATCTCTGGAAGAAGCAGCTAAATGTGTTGTTGAGGAACGGACCCCAAAAGGCACTGTTGGCTTGGTTGCTGTATCTGCAAAAGGAGAAATTGCTATGCCTTATAACACTACGGGCATGTTCCGAGCATGTGCTTCTGAAGATGGCTATTCAGAGATTGCAATTTGGCCTTCTGCCCTGAACTGAGTGATCTGGATGATTCTGTTTTCCTGGCTTAGAAAAACTGTATTTGTGATTTGGATTAACTTTATCGTCTTTTCGTAATAAAAACATGTCGCCCATCTATAATTGTTTTGCTGATCTTTGGGACAAGTAAAGGCCTGAACGAAACAAAGCAAAAAAGATTGTGAAACATTTTGGTTGGCTATGATTACCAGACATGGAAAAAATGGCGCACTCGCAATGGGAATAAATAAAACGGAAAAAAAAAAAGATGCTTAATTATTTATTCAGACAAACACAATAAAATTAAAAGAGAAAAGGAGAAAAATGATTCAAACAATAATGACAGGAAAGCTGAAATGGCAGAAATGTTCCAAGAATAATGATTAATTAGGTAGCTACCTTGGGTCTTTGTGGTTTACAGCCATGCTTTTAAACTGCTTGGCATTCCCAGAGAAAGGCGAAAAAAGAATAATGATTAATTATTTCAAGAATGTGTTACTCGGAAGCTATCAGCTAAAGAGCCTCTGGCATGGTTATGAATAAGATGTAAGAAAACTATCGGCTGAAGTGTCAAGGAGGCAACCATGTAACATCTCGAATTTCCTTATACCTTTGGAGTATTAAATAGAATAAAATGGTGATTATCCATGATCATAGAAATTAAATATAGAAATAGAAAGGTGAACAATGCTTCTGATGAAATTTTCCGCGAGGCAGTGAGATTGTCATGTGATTTTGGATGAACAAATAATATCCATAAATTATGAAATTTTACAGGGTGAAAGTAGACATCCTAAGATTTAATTTGATAGATCATATGAATCATTTAAAGTTATATAAAAAAAGTTATGAATTTTTGAAGTTAGCCCAAAAAAACTGAAAAGTTTTTGGAGTAACGTTCAAAGAAATTAAATATAAGAATAATGTGTTTTCAAATGGCAAAAGTCTATATTTTTTTTTTGAAATGAGACTCAATAAGGGTTCTATAGCCTTTGAAATCACTTCAATTCAATTTTTCTAAAATTAGTTATGATTTTTTAAAGTTTGGGCAGAAATCTATCAAAATTTTGTAAAACTCTGAAATTGGGAAAATTAATTAATTAAGTTAGGATGGATTATTAAAATCATCATCCTCCTTCTTCAGCCCATATCTGACGAGAAGTTCAGCTAGAAGAGAGAGGAAGTACAGCAATTTTCTAGAGAGAGAAAGGGAAGAGAAACTTGTACGGTAGGTTGATTTCTTCGGTAAATCTCTACCTAAAGCGTATAATTCCGCTCCTAAGCTATTCTTCTATGTGGATTAAGGTTTTGAAGCTCAAATTTCAGTCTTGGGAGCTTAGGGTTTTCAGTCAAGTTGAGAAAGCTAGTGGGAGCTTGAGATAACTGTTAAACCTTCGTATAGTAACTATTCTGTCTGCTGTGGATAATTTAATTGACGGAATTTGGCCGAATTGTCCTTTGTTTTAAATTTTGAAAAGGTATCTGCCTAAGGGTTATGCTGTCAAAATTGGGTCTAAATAGTAGTTGTAACATAATGGAATGGTTAATAAAGTGGTCAGAAGTAGAAAAGAACACATTTACGAAGCCGAAATCGCAAAACTCCGATTTTTCTCAAAGTATACCAAGATTTCGGCTAGGGCTAGATTTGAGAGTTAGAGCTGGATCTTCAATGATTTGATGGTTCCATTGAGTTCAGAAGAGAAAATTAGTTGAGGTTACAGTTGGTCACTTTTTTTGAAAAAAACCCGAAAAAGCATAATTACGAAAACGCCCCTGAAACCCTTAAAGCGGGGCTGCCAAGGGCATTTTTATCATTTGGCAGTGAATTTGATAATTCTGACTCCGGAAATGGATTCTTTGAGCAGAAATATGTCAGAACAGCCTATGTTAAAATTTCAGGAAAAGTACAGCCGGGCCGGGCCGGGGTCCCGGGGGCGATTTGGTAAATTTTCACCATAGGCTAATATAACCACAATAAACACTATGAAAGTGCCTAAAATGATATATGAATAGGTTTTAACCTAATTTCTGTACATTTGACATTTTTTGACCAAATTGGACGAATGTGGTTGGCACATTTTACGAGGCGGACTTTTTGAGACGAGAAAGGGATACAAGGTAGGGGACTTACCTTATTTGTATGTAATTAATATCTTTGCTTGTGTAATGATGTATGTGATTGCTTTACTTGATTGTGTAGAGCATAATTGAATAAATGAAGCTCTGTTTCTGTTTTGCTGTGGCCATAGTTTGTTGCATGAAACATTGATCATGTAGAAATATCATTATGGGGTATGCATCCAGATAAAGCTAGCATGTCATGCACATAGCATCTGTTATGCATGCATTATGGTATCTATTTCCTACTGAGATTCTCTCAAATCTCACCCTCTCCTACCAACAATTTAGATAAGGTGAATACAAAAGGTATGCAAAGATCAGAGACGAGAACTATACGAGAGGGGATTGCACTGGAGGAACGAAGACGGGACGATGTCTCCGTTTCACTGGGATGGGTTTAGATACCCTAGTAGCCCTGTACGGCTACATTATTTGAAATTATCAAGTACGAACCCCTAGAGGGAAATTATGTAATTATGTACTCCCTCCGGTCCTAAATATAGGACATAGTTTGTAGTGCAATTTGCACTACAAACTATGTCCTATATTTAGGACCGGAGGTAGTACATATTATTAGTATATTTATGCTATTCATGTGTTGCCCACCAAACTATGCAATAATATTCCGCTGCAAGTCCAAGTAAGTGAGGGTGTAACCAACCACATTTTTGGGATTGTAGAGAGATAAGTACGAACTCGGATTCTGTATCAATTCCTCCACAGCACCTTTTGGTAGAGTCGGGAAAACGAGCCGAGCCCGTCGGGCCGGCCCTTTTAGGCCCTGGCCCTTCAAGGGCCGGGCTTGTAAATTGGAGCCTTAAAAGGAAGTCGGGCCTAAAAGGGCCGGCCCTGTAGGGCCTTGGGCTTAAAAGGGCCGACCCTGGAGGGCCTCGGGCCGGCCCTTTAGGCCCGTTTATTTTTTATTTTTTTTTACTTAGAAAGAAACCATGTTACATTTTTTAATTACCTTATTGAATCTATATGTCATTCTATCCTCATATTGTATAGAGTATAATTTTTGAGTATATTGTTTTGTCTAATTGAATCATATTGTGATTTTTGAGTATATTGTTCTGCCTATTTAGACTAAAATCATATTATACACTATTCTGCCTGATAGAGTATGATTTTTGATGGAGGTTGTGATTATTTGACTACTTGAACCTACTGCTCAAAGTGAAACACAATCAAATGTCCTTGAAATTGATGATAGTGGCGAAGAAGGTGAAAATGATAGTCGTCATACTCATGTGTTTAGAGGTTAGAGTATTTAGCTTCTTGCCTTCTTATACTTTGGCCTTTGTGTGAGTTATTTATGGACATGATTTTACCTTTGATTATACATTAGTAACTGTGTTTGTTTGTTGCAAGAGACATGTTATTTAAATCTTAATGTTGACAACATTTATGTATTAAATTAGAACTTTAATCGTTGTTATTTACTAATTATATCTCTTTGGGGAAAATACACAGAAAAAATAGTTAAATATTGTGAAAAGGATTTTCCGGCCCTACAGGCCGGCCCTGGCCCTGATGCTCTCGGGCCGGGCCTTGAAAAACAGCAATTTTTCTGACCCCGAGCCCTTTAGGGCCGGCCCTGTTAGGCCCTGGCCCTTCAAGGGCTGGCCCTGTAGGGCCGGGCCGGGCCTAATTCCCAGCTCTACCTTTTGGGATAGATTGTTTATTTAATGTTGTTTATTTTGACCAGACTACAATATCTTACCTTGTACCGTCTCTTTGAAAGTTCTTCAATTGATAACGTTGAAAGAGTTTTTATTTATTTGGAATGCAACATTGAAGTCAGATATGCTCCTCCTGACGTTATCTGATGTGCTGCCTACCTGGCTAAGAAGTTTGTCGCTATCCTTTGGACGTTATTCTCATGAATTTTTTTTGTTCTTGTTTTGTTTTTCTAATCTTAAGTCGTGAACTTGCCTTCTAACTAAAATTTCCCACTCCCCGTCCCTCCTGGTAAGTAAAATACTCCCTTCCTCCCTCATTACACTAGAAGATTAAAATTGGAGAAACAAAACAACAAAACTAAAGAGTAGAAGCAGAAGCTAAGAGCTCCCTCAACAAATTTGAGCTAAAGATTTGTAAACCACTAGTTTCATCCTCAGCTCGTTTTGCGAGTGGTGTGCCAAGTAAATATTGTCAAATTTGTGTTTTGGACTGAAGCATTAACCAAAAATTTGGCCACTCGTTCACAGTAAAAAGAACCATAATCGAAACAGGATGTCCAAAAACACTTTTCTTGTCTCAATATACGGAGCAATATATTCAGTTACTGTAATATCCCGAATTTTGGGATTGGAAGCTTTGGAATAAGCCTAAATTGAGTGGACTACTAAGCCCCGATTTAGTAGATGTCCCAAATCTAGTCTCTAATGTTCCTTATATCTTTGGAGCATTAAAGAAAGTAAAATGATGAATTTTGGAGAATATAATTATGTTTTCGATAAAATCGCCTATGAGGCAGTGAGCTTATCATAAGGTTTTGGAAGACTAAATGATAAGTAAAAATTATGAAATTTTACAAGATGAAAGTAGACATCCTAAGCTTTAATTTGATAGGTCATATGACGCAATTAGAGCTATACACAAAAAGATATGAATTTTTGAAGTTAGCCCAGAAAAACTGGAAAGTTTCTGGAACAGCATGCAAAGATTGAAATTCTGGGAATTTTGTGATTCCAGAAAGCAAAAGTCTATATTTTTCCTTGAATCTAGACTCAATAAGGGTTTTATAGGCTTTGGAATCACCTCATTTCGATATTTCTAGAATTAGTTATGATTTTTCAAAGTTTGGGCAGAAATCTGCCAGAATTTCTGAAAAATCCGAAAATGAGAAAATAAATAAAGGAAATTGTAATATATGATAAAATCACTTTTGGCTTCATCTTCTTCCATTTTCTGTCGTGAAATAGCAGCCATGGAGAGAGAGAAAGTTCAGATTTTAGAGAGAGAAAAGGGGAGGGAAAAACTTACAAAGGTAAGTGATTTCTTCGGTAAATCGGTTCCTAATGCGTATAACTCCACTCCTAAGCTATTCTTCTATGTGATTCAAGGGTTGGAAGCTCAAATTTGGTGTTCAAGAGAGCTAGGGTTTCAGCCATAAGAAGAAAAGCTAGTGGGAGCTTGAGGTAACTTCCAAACCTTCGTATATTGACTATTCTAGCTGCTGTAGGCAATTTAATCGGTGAAATTTCGCCGGATTGCCATTGGTTGTAAAAATGGAAAATGGGTTTCCCTAGGGGTTATGCTGCCCAAATTGGTACTAAATGGTAGTTGTAACCTAATGGAATAGTCAATAAAGTGGTTAGGAGTAGAAAGGAGCGTGTTTACGGAGTCAAAACCGAAAAACCCCAATTTTCCCTAAATTCCTATAAGTTTCAGCCATATCTAGAAATGGGCCTTAGAGTTGGATTTTCAATGATTTGATGGTTCCATTGGATTCAGGAGGGAAAATTAGGTGGGGTTACAGTTGGGCATTTTTTCGGAAAAGGCCGAGAAAGCATAATTACGGAAACGCCCCTAAAACCCTAAAAGTAGGGCTGCCAAGGGCAATTTCGTAATTTGACATTGAATTTGATAATTCCGAGTCCGGAAATGGATTCTTTGGGTGAAAATATGTAAGAATAGCCCATGTCAAAATTTCGGGAAAAGTACAGCCGGACCGGGTACGGCGGGGCCGGGTCGGGGTCCCGGGGGTATTTTAGTAATTTTTCAAGATAAACTCATATAACCCCCAGAAACACTATGGAAGTGTCTAAATAGTACATTTGACATTGTAGGATCGAATATGGAGCCCTGAGCTGTTTGCACGTAGATCGAGGCACGCGTTTCGAGGCGGAAAAGGGTTAAGGTAGGGGACTTACCTTACTTGCATGTATTTGATATCTTTGCTTGTGTAATGATGTATGTGATTGCTTTACTTGATTGTGTAGAGCATATTTGAATAAATGAAGCTCTGTTTCTGTTTTCGCTGTGGCCATAGTCTTGTTGTATGAAACATTGAGCATGCAGAAATGTCATTATGGGGCATACATCTAGATAAAGCTAACATGTCATACACATAGCATCAATCATGCATGCATTATGGTATCTGTTTCCTACTGAGATTCTCTCGAATCTCACCCTCCCCTACCAACAATTTAGACAGGAGACGACAGAAGATATGTAAACAACAATGCGGAGTACCGTACGAGGGGATTGCAATGGTGGAACGAAGATAAGAAGATGTCTCTGTTTCACTGGGACGGGTTTAGATACCCCATTAGCCCTGTGTGGCTACATTGATGATAATGATCATGTACGAACCCCTATGGGGAACTCACGTAATCATGTACATATTATCAGTATAGTTATGTTATTCCTGTGTTGCCCACCGAACCGCATGTCGTTTTCCGCGAATACTCTGGTAAATGTGAAATTAAGATAAGGGCGTGACAGTTACAAATGAAAAATTTGCATTACAATGTGCAAAAGAGATTGCAAATGAAAAAAAGAATTCTGCTCGATTATATTACAATCTGAAAGGGATGAAAAAAATTATATGAATTACTAAAGAATTCTACAGCTTGCAGAAGGGGAAGAAACCACCCCCAAAAAAAAAAATCCCCCACGTCTCTTCACCTAGAATGTTTGAACATTTTAGTATAGAAGCATCATTTTCCCCTCAAGGTATTTTGACTATGACTGAAAAGGGAAAAAATCGAAAAATACATTAAACAAGGAAAGTCCTAGAAAAATTAATATCGTCTACTGTTCTGTCACTACAGGAAGAGAGCCATGTTTTTTACGTGTAAAAAAATATTGAGATTGCAAAGTTCTTCAACAATCAAGTAGTGCATTTCAACCTGTGGCACAGTCTTGAAGATAAGGGTGACTTTGATTTATGTACCGATCCCACAGTGGCTTGTACTTGGTGGCAGCCAACTTCAGCCAAGGCTTCATGTTCCCATTGAAGTGAATAACTGCTGCACTTTCGATCAGGCGGTTATCAATATTTAAGTCATTCCCCAAACCTAAAACATGCCATCTCCTGTCAAGTATCTCTGTCAGACCATAAAAACTTAGAAGACCAGGAGGTAGAGTACCCAGATTCCAAAGTGACCCATCAGTATTCTGTTCTTGCCAGTAGTGATATCTTGCAGTCACACCTGCTTTCCTCCAGGCAACCAAGTCAAAAACGTTCATGCCAAAAGCCCACGCACATGCCTGAGGATCATACTTTGAGCTTATAATTGGATTTGAGAAGTTGAGATACTTATAAAAACGATGAAATACTTCGAGACAAGTTTCCACGGCACCATTCACATTTCCATGCAAATCCAATGAGAAAAGAAGGGTCAGATCCTGCTGGACCACAACATCATGATCAAGAAATACAACCTTCTCAAGTTGTGGATAGATCTCAGGGATGTAAAACCGAAGATGATTCAGCAAATACAAATACTTGGGATTGTGCAGTTTTGCTTCAACATCTAAATCCTTATACACCTCAAAATAAAAGGCTCGCGAACCAGCATTGAGTAGTTGCTCGACAGCTGGAGAATAAGATTCATTCAACCAATGAAAATTCTCAAAATCCTGCACTTCTATGGTGGCCCCTTTAAAGTCGTTAATGAGGAACCACGCTTGCATTGCCCCATAATTGACTCCATTAGCAACTATGTGAAAGACCAACTGTTTTGGATGGACAGCATTTGAGACCGTGGAGTTCACAACTACAGAGGTAGCAAGCACATTATCTGAAAATATGCAGAAATGATATAGTTTGTTGTCCGTTAGATGCGGGGAGTTTCTCTTCTCATCTGCAAGTTCATGCAAGGATGGCATTTTGACCCACTCCGCCATAAGTTTGATGTGTAGGCAATGAAGGCTCTTGGGTAGTCCTTCAGCTGCTGCTTGACACAAAAAGTAGCCTTGGACTGTTGCTGTATGTGCTCGTTCTTCAAGAAATTGAATACGGGATTTCATTGTCATTATTGTGGTTGCAACATCATAATGGATATCTTGTGCCTTAAAAATAAGAGAAGATAGGCTTTTTATAATTGGCTCTGCTTCCTCAAATGTGATGGGCTTTCCTGTCATGGCAGCTTTAGAAAGCAAAAGCTGACAACTTCTGATCTTTGAGCTAAGCTCCCAGGCTAGGTGAAGGTCATTGTGCTCTTTGGCAATTATCACATAAGCCTTGGCCAAAATTATTTGTTCTGCTAACTGCCGTGAAAATGAGGTTACACTGGATATTTCTTCAGTAAAATTCAAACTCTCCTTATCAGCGGTTTCCTTTATTTCTTCTCTCTCCTGAAATTGCGCAGGAAAGACACTTGCTTAGTGCCCACTGCGCAGAATTGGTAAATAGAAAGTACTTGAACAAAAATGAGCGGTATCATCTAATTAGGACTAACAGCAATTCAATCATTTGGACTACAAAACAGACTGTCACGTCTTTGTCCATGACACAAGCATCAGCAGCTACAGTTACACATGTTATGGTGGAATATAAAGATGACATCAAATGTCTAACGTCCTCATCTTTCATTCAAAAGCTATCTAAGCGGCTTTCCACTTCCATCTCATAAGACATAACCGTTGACAAAATTCTTCCTCCCCTTCCCAAAAAAAAAAAAAAAAACCCAAAAGAAAAATCATATTTACTATTCCATAATGACCAATCACTCAACTTTTATCATATTATCAGGAAACCCCAACATATACGACTTTTCTTACAACATTTATATTGTTATAGAAGAAATTCTGACTGATGAGCTCCATACTCATCACTGAACTTCCATAAGAGTACATAATATCATTTATAAGATTTCATCGATCTTAAATGACTCGAAAGAAATTAACAACAGCAGGAATACCATAATACTTGCAACAATAAAAATAACAAACAAGATAACTTCGTAGCTGCAACACAGATCACCTTCGCTAGACGAACAATTTAACTAGATTTCTGGAAAACATCAAATGAATAGGATATACATAATAAATTTCACTGACAGGACACTATAAAATCAATAACAGATTGAAAAGAAGTTATTCCTATTGAAACAACCCATAAGTTCTGTAGGCATGATAAAAGATTGCAGGATTCTACTTGGAAATATCAATGGCCCAATGGCATAAAAATTCCTTTGGAGTCATGCAGGTTTAACAGTTGCCAATGTCAATACGTGGGGCCTGTTTCTCATGGTAGTCATAGTGACTAAATGAATTATACCAAAAATATTAGTTCAATCTCTTTCCCTTTAAGGCCCCGAACTAAAAAGTTCTTTCCTGTCCTTGTGCACAATCTTTGATTCATAAAGGAGAGGCTTGGTGATTTAACTAGAACCTTTTTTCTTCTCTTTTGGTACAAATTACATACACAAATGCCAGAGACTTGGCATACCAAAATTACTATAGTAAGTTGAACCAGCATTGCACACAATGAAATAGAAAATTGACCAATTAATAAGCTGGTTGATAACAAGTTTACTTTGTTCCAAAATTTCTAATAATACTATAAACAGGGAAAATTTTCAAACTATAATTTAAAAAAAATCCATGTTTTTTTTTTCTTTTCTTTCAAGTTTTCCTTTTCACATGTCAAACAGTTACAAAATCGCAGAATAACTAAGCATATTTCAAAGAGCCATAGTTTAAGAGGAATGTTGTTTGCAATTAAACAAAAGATTGTACAATTAGAAGGTCATAAAAGTCAATGCCAACAGTTCTAAGAAAGTACAAAGCAAAACACACCATGATGTCCATAAAACAGTAATTGTTGAAATACAAGTCCTATTCTCTCTCTGTTTTTTTTCTTTTTTGCCAAGGCTCTCTCTGTTTTTTTTCGTAGCAACATTTCTTATAGCTAAAGAAAAACTAAGTCGCCACTCAAAGTACTGGACTGTTGCCTCAGCATCAGCCTAGCGCTCAAGTTACATCACAGTGATAAGAAGATCCATCGACACTAAAACTAAGCTTGATTTAACAAGAGAAACTAACAAAAAGATATTGTTCCATCATCTGATACAAACTAAATTTCGCTTACCACTTGATCATATATGCCAGTGCAGTATCCACAGATTCTATTGCAGTTGAACATATCAGTTCTGCTATGAAACATAAAACTACAAACTAAGTTCATTTATCTGAAATTTCAGTTCTTTATTTGAGATTAAGTCAAGGATCAAAGCCAATATTGTATTCTAGGTTGCAACTACCCCTGACCCAACAGAGGAACAGAATCTGACCCAAATTGGGGCCACAGAAATATCACGCAACGCATTCCAGTCTTAATTTGATCAGCTAGAGGATAATCTCCAATAAATTATGTAAAAATCAGTTTAAAGATAAAAGGAAGATCATGTGCTGAATTAGATATATCTAAAAGTGAACGGGTAGATCACAAACTTAAAACGGAAAAGTCAAGTAAAATAAAAGAAGCTTATATGTAACATCAATAATCAATAACTACCCATGATTCTTCATATAAAACAAAGACTACAAGCACAGTTACATATTCCACACGGTCAAGATATATGAAGAAAAGCAAGAAGAAGAAGAAGAAGAAACAATATGAGCTGCTGACTATTTGCAGTCACCAGATAAGACACCTGTAGATATGTAGCAAGGGAGAATGCAAATGATTCAGATTCTTGATTACAATTGATCCACATTGAAAGCAAAAGTACTTAATACTTGTATGTAACTGTATTATAAAACAGAACAATACAGCTAAGCGGCAGACAATAGCCAAAGTCAATTCTGTCATTTCAACTACATTCAGAATCTATTGATTTGCAATGCTGACGTAACACGGACTCCTCACACACCAATTTCATAATGGGAAGTGTCAAATAGGAGCTAATAGTTAGGAAGTTAAACGGTTAAATGTTAATGAACGATTCTGATTAATTAATACAAAACGCTGTTCATAGAAGTGCGTGTATGAATGAATACGATTTGAAGACTAAGAATGTGAAGAGGAACCCTGAAAAACTACCAACAATACCCTTTCAAGGACAAACAAAAACTTTGAAACCGATTCAAACAGCCCGTGGTTGTAATATTTAAAAATGTTGGGTCTATTAGCTAAATAAAGCGCCCAATAAAAGAAACACGAACGTAGGGGAAGAAAACAAGAAACACACGGCTCCTCTGTTTTTCTTACCAGAAAGGGAAGCTCGACCCGATCTTCATGGTGATTGTGTTGTACAACAAACAAAACAAAGCCTGCTATACAGAACAAGGCAAGAAGCAACCAGATCCAATAAGAAAACCTCCGTCGAACCGGGCGCCGATACTCGGCAGCCCGTCGTCGCATTTTTCACCGATTGCGTCCACAATTCACCACCGAATCAAGGATTCAGAAAGATCCATAGTATGGATTGGATTGGTTTTACAGGCCACAGAAGAAGGAGAAATTGCTTTATCGACAGCAATATTCATTTTACGTCCTTGTTCACCTTCACGGTGAAGACACTGTAATGCTCCAGTTCATGCATTTTCTTTGGAGTCCGAATTGACGAAGTGAGAATCAGAAGAACAGTGGGCTTTGTTCAGTAAAAGGGGCAATAGAAACGCTGATCTGTTCATTAAGTGACAGTAAATCGAGTAGAGAATAAAAGAAAACAATGAAAGAAGAAGAAACGAAACAACTTTCTGTGCGAAAGCTCACTGCTGGAGCCATGGGACAGGGGAGATGTCACAAAAACAATAAAATTATAAATAAATAATTATTTATAGCTGATTTCTTTTGGTAGGGAAAAAAAGCAGCAATAAATTTAGAGCTGTTTTGGTTAGTCGAATATGATCGAGTTATGAATAAGAAAAACAAATTACAAATCCTTTTTTAAAGGGGTAAAAAAAGGTGAATTTAGAAGATACTGAAAATTATATAAATCCCTGTTTACATTTGTATAAAGCACATCCTATCTATGTGGTGCTTAAATTTTGGTAAGTAAATATTAATGTAAACGATGCATTATTTGTAATTTCTTAATTTCAACTGATATAAATTAGCGAAAAATAATATCGATATGTCTCTCATTTAATGCTTTCATGACAGGAGAAAAAACATAAAGAAAAGTCATTTTATGTTCCAATAATGTCCATTGACTAAAAGGAGAGATCAAATTAGTTCCTTTACAATAATACAAATATATATATATATATATATATATATTCTCCCTCACTTTTTTTATCAATTTCTGAGTATACTATATATAGGAAATTATTTTATGACTATATATATATTGATGTAAGTAGTTGGATACAATGGTCCAAAGGGGAAGAGACGTAAAGTGGTGCACCAAATGAAAAGTCAAGGACACGGTCGCAGACTTGTTACTCCCAAGCTGGCTTTTGGCTGGAGATTGTTAAATTTCTTAAATATAAGTATATATTATAAATTTGTCATTCTACCAAAAAAAAATCTTCAACTCATTCTCTAAGATGAGTCCACATAAGACTTGTTCATATATTGTAATAAAGATAATGTTAGAATTTATGATGAATGACAGTAGCAAATAATTAGTTGGGGTTTTGATTCATTGTATGGCAAACCAAAAAGCGCATGCATATAACACAACATTTGTTGTGGCTTTCCCTTGCCAATAATACAAGAATGAATAATAAAGCTGCTATATTTTGCAGATAGAGAAACTAAAGTAACATGAAGTTCTAGAATTATATTGGTGGCTAAGCCAAGAGCCAAAAATTTTTATGACGTTTAGTGGTGATCAAATAGCCACCAAGCTTCTTGTTCTTCTTCCTAACAGCGATGGTCATGCAGGAAGCATTCTGAATGCAATAATCAGCTACTGCGTTACAATTAGCTGCTGATCCTCTCTTGTTGCTTCCCCACAACCTCCGTACAAGTCCCCCCCAGAGTGACCTCTTCCTCTGCCCTATCACCATCAGCGTCACTCTCTGTTTCTTTGCCTCTTCCACTATTGCCCTCCCCTGTTCCTCTCCCTCCGCCACCTTCACCACCTTCACTTTCACCTGCAACACCACCATCCTCACTCTTCCATCATCTCATTCATCCAATCCTAACTTTGAAACCAAAACATGTTTAGTTATTGTTCTTTCATATTCATACATACCCCTGGTCTCTTCATTTGGCACATATTCTTCATATCATCCACAAGTTGATGGTTCTTCAGCTTCAGCTTCTCCGCACCCTCTGTTCCTGCAATCATAACAATATGCAATGAAGCTTCAATAAGTATTACATCTACATACTACTTGATGTTTGACAGACGGCCAATTCATTCTCACTTCAATGTTTCACACGATCAGTCAAACAATCAATTCATTCTCATTTCAATATGAAGTAGAAGACACGAGATATGTACTGACCTTGTGAGGAGGGCTTGAGTGCTTGAAGAAGAACAACGGTGTCCTGAGACTGGACGGCGTGAGAGAGAGCCCAGTCCAGAGCACATTTGGCTTCAAAGCTAGAATTCACCACCACCATTATCTTATTATTACTCCCCTTCTCAGGATCATCACAAGAGGTATCTTCCTGGCTCATGCTGCCTGGGAATTCAGTCATGTCCCCATATTTGATAGAGGCAGACGAGGATTTGGATGCAAACGATGGAGCAGACAACACTCGTGCAATGCTCACACAGCTCAACTTCAACCTGAACCGCCTTCTCCCCATTCTGAGATATTAGTACTATACTATATTCCTCGGTTACAGAGCTCTCTTGGGCCTTGTTTCCTGATATATATGCATAACGAGAAGAAGAAGAAGAAGGGAAAGGAGGGTGTGTGGAATCTATCCTTTGACTTTGAAAGCTTGAAGCGAAGTGTTTCAACACATCAATTAATAGTGGGCTTGTTTGTATTATAGTATTTTCTTCGATGTGGGGCTGTCAGTGGACGTGGGAGGCACGAAGAAGTTTGGATGACAGAGGACATGAATAGACAGCAGAAATTCTTTTAATGATTCCACACGTACGGCGGCCTGCGGCATTCTTTGCCAATTAAATGAACGAACGACCTTTCATCTTTAGATTTGAGGATTCATGATGATGAGGATGGTACCTTACGAGAATATTTCACTGTGATTGATTATTATTTTGACTGATGGGATGAAACTTGAAAGTCAAATAGGATCGCATATCCGCGTCGGCTCGGACGGAATGTGTTGTGCAATGTTAATTAACTAATTGTTGAAGATGATGAGAATGTGTATATGCGATTATGATGATGATGAGTTGGAGGCAATTATTAAGAGTTGTACATGGTTTGAATGTGATTAATAATAAACAACGAGGAGGGGTGGGAAGGAATGAAGGATGTGCCCCAAATAGATTGGGGAATGTGAAACACAAGTTTGGTGTCAGATTCAATTGGTTCCACAATCTTAGGTTTCTTCACATTGATTAGTCTTTCTGTTCCATGTCTGTTTATGCCATCTCATGGATGCTCCCCTACACCTTCTTTGACTTTAACGCATCTATATTGCTCTCTTCGGTCCTAATTATAAGATAAATTTAATTTTTTTGGAGAAATTAAGGAAGCTAATTAAATTAATTTAGAGTATTTTTATTTTTATTTTTTTCTCAAAACTAATTAATTTTACTAATAAACTAATATATAATCTAAGGATACTAAAAATATAAACACTCTAAAGTAATTTAATTGACTTCCTTAATTTCTCCAAAAAAATCAACTTTATCTTATAATAAGGACCGAAGGGAGTATTATATACTACTTTCAGCTCTAAATATAAGGTATAATTGATTTTTTGAAGATATTAAAGAAGTTAAATAAGTTACTTAATGATATGATATGTTTTGCATGATTAAATTATATATTAGTTTAGAGGGAAAAAAACAATAAATATGAATACTTTAAAGTAATATAATTAGCTTCTTTAATTTTTTCAAAAAAATCAACTAGGTCTTATATTTGGGACCATAGTTTCTACTAGATTAATGATTACTCATTTTAATGCTAAATTATAGCTATTTTACATATATTAAAAAAATATTTAAATTAGTTATTTGTAATAAATATATGTTAATTTTCTTAAAATACTCTTTAATCATCATCCCATGGATGAAAACCCCTTTAATATATGTGCAAAACGATTTGGAAAAAGATTTATAAACTTAAGAGACAAAGAGCATTGAAGTCTTACATTTAAATTCAAAGTAAAAGACTAGAGGCAGGGTAATGTAATAAATACACTTATATATTGTACATATATAGATATCCATACAATCATACATCATTATAATTAAATTGATTGAGCAGCTCTGGGCCTATTAGGGGCAAACTCGGCCCAACACTCAAAAACTCTACGGAAAGAGAGAATTGAGCCCGAGGGAGACAGCGGGTTAAAACGAGAAGTGTGATCAGACAACAAAGAGTAGGGGTGTTCAAATCCCGGGACGAGACCGGGATCACCCATTCTGGGTTCTTGTTTCGGGGGTGGTCGGGATTGGGATGTTATTCCCGGGACAATCGGGACCTGGAATTCTCGGGACCAAGATCAGGAATTCTCGATTTTAATAATATAATTATATTAGTTATTTTTTTTATAATCCAGTGCTTAAAGTGATTATTTAACACTTAATATATAAGGTCATAAAAATCACACAAATTGAGCTAGAATTGAAGAATAACATATTATTATTAATATTATTATCACATTCATCATTTTTGTTATTATCTTTATACATTATATAGTTAGAATTTGTATCACGATATATACGATTTAACTCTAACTAAATATATGATATATATTTTATCAAATGATAACTTAATTTATGGGATAAAAAATACAAAAATAAAATAATAACTTATTTTTTAAGAAAAAAAACGGGACTAGGAATTCCAGGGATCATAAGGTGTGATCCCGGTCCCGGCCGGGACAGGAAATTCTCGGAATAAAATGTCCGGGACAACTGGGACCGGGATACTTTAAACACCCCTAACAAAGAGGAGTGATAATTGAGGGAGCTTGATTTTATAATGTTTCTAATGGTTTGAATGTAATTTTACTATTTTTTGAATAGGAAATTGAGAAATTCTTTATTCCTAACAGTGATAATATTAAGATACGGTAGAAAATAAAATTTAAATCGTTGAGATTTGACGTTATATAGATGGGACGCAATCGCATGAAGCATGGCATGAGACAAACGATCCTTTGTTAGAGTTTTTCTCAGTTGAATCAAAATAACTTCATATACTTTTTTGTTATTGTAATCTATTAATAACCAAATCTTTAGTTGCATTGTTGATTAAAACGTCCTTCTCAATAGCTTCATTGATCCATTGCTTCAGTCATCTTCTACCACTTTTCATATCTATACGGGTTGCTCTATCTTCCATCCAATGGCCTTTTTCATATGTGTTCAAATTACCTCAAACGATTTTTTATCATTTTCTTTATATCGTTGAAACATAAAAGAGTCTGCAAACACAAACAACATACAAGCCAACAAAAGTGACATGGCACCAAGACCAACAAACTATCTCAGTATCAGCAAATAAAAAACACGAATCAAAACTAAATAAATGAAAAGAGAACACTCCACATGGCTGAGCAATCCCAGCCAAATTCCATTGCTTTAGTAACTAGGAAAACAAATTGTAGAAGGTAATGGTCCAAAGCCTCGTTCAATAATTGAGCTCTCTTTAACGCCAATGCTGCATCTACATCATTCAGCCTAAGAGCCAGAGCGAATTCGGTGCTCAGCTCATCCATGAGCTTAAAAACTCATCCCCAAACGACGTCATTTTACAAGAAGAGCTTCTAAATAGATTTGCTTAGCACCGAATTTGGACCAACCTAAGGGCACTAATGTTCGTCCAAACACAACACCTTTCTTATATAACATGAGAGCGAGCTAAGAGAAGACAATCTCATCCTCTCAGTGAAGCCCAATTCAAGGCTTGTCTCTTGCATCAAATTAAAGGGGATAGAAGCTTATGATGGATTGTGATGCAATATATATGATCCTTTAATTTATTAGAATTGTATAAGCCTTGACTCTTGCATCAAAATAGCTTAATTTAAGCGATGTGGGATGGTTATACATATAATGTTATTACAGTTTTATTTTTTGCATCAATCACTTGCAAAGGCTGGTCGCTTACACTAACATATAGCTCAAGTACTTGTAAATTATATTTATGATTAATTTTCTAATCATGATCACTTGATGTGAGACTATTATACATCCAATAACGGATCATTTCATTCATTGGACTGTATAGAGAAAGTGTATAAATTGTTACGGCGAGTGTCTATTTTATTATATGCGAGTCTTGCTCTGTATGCCGTAGCAGTTACCATCAAATAACATATACAAGAATGTTTAAACTTAAACTCACAGAATAGAGAGTCATAATTAATGACTAAAATGTGTCTGAGATATATAATGCATAAAGATTACATCCCATGTGGTAGAGTTATAAAGAGAGAATAACCTTTATACATTATCATAATTGGAGAAGGCTATTGGAGAAAGCCGTAATTGATATATATATATATATATATAGATGATATTAATATTTAATTACAGAAAGATTAGGAGTGTAATGAAGGAGGTGTATCTATTCATGGAGAGGGCGAAGCATCCAAGCTGGGAGCATAGTGTTATTGGGTCGAGCCTCAATCAGATTCCGTCCATAATCCACACCCTCCCCTCTTGATGATCCTCTGCAATTCATGCAATATAATCATCACATTTATATATCTTCAATTAATCACCCATTTATGCATTTCTTTTCTTTTTAACAAAAAATGTACATCAAATTAACACTGTACTTGGAAGTCAAGGTAAATAAATTAAATGTAATTATACACTTGATACGAATGTTTATATATATGGATAGCTTGGTCCAAATTAAATGTAATTATAATTTATTCTGTATTATAAAAGTATAAGAATAACGCATCTTTTAATTCTAAGGGGAGAGGGTATATCTTTTAAGTGAGAATATATAGTATAAAATGTGAGTAAAATTCTAATTAAATACTTTGAGAATTTGAAAATCTCAAATCAAGGATTCATACTAAAGCTGTTGTCATTTGTTATCAAGTGGTAAATAAAATTAATTTTGGATTTTGATATTTCCAAAGTTTTTTTTTTTTTGGAATTTTCCCTAAAATATAATGCATGCTAGCATTTGTTATTATAAAAAGGGAGAATTATAGTTAGGTCCCATCCAAGGAAAAAAATGAAAAAATGATCCCGCTAACAACCTCATGAGCCTACCATAACAACCTGAGGGGCGAGCCTAACAACCCCGAGGGACCACATTTTTATTTTTTTTCCTTGGACGGGACCTAACTGTAACTCTCCCTTATAAAAAAAATTGAAAGCCAGAATTATGTCTATATATTTCTTATTCATGTGATACACGAGTAATCAATACCGTAAATTTATATGACCAAATAAATTAAATAATAGCTTTAAGTTGAGTTTTGCCATTTTGAGTACAATGAATAGAACTAGGGCTTGCAATGAGAAAATTAAAAGGCAATTAAACATGCATGCACATGAATATTGTAGCTCAGGGACGAGATCTGGGCAGTTGTACTTACCCGATGATATTCAAAGGCAGCAATGGTTGTTGTGTTAACAGAACAGAGGAATCATCCAACCCTTGATTATTCTGCTGCTGCCCCACTGCCTTCTCTCTCTCCTTTATCTACATATATATATATATATATATCGTTTCAGAAAACAACATACGTATCGCTATATCATGTTTAATCATATCTCTAGCTCGCAAACGAAACAAAATGTTTACCTTCTTAGCCAGTCCGTTGTTTTGTTCCTGCAGTGCCTTATCCTATTACCATGCATGAAACAAAACAACAGATTCATTAAAAATTACATATTTATATATATATATAGGGAAATAATGAAGGGCATGCAGGTGAGAAAGAGAAGAGACTGACCCTTTTCTGAAGCTCTGAAATAGATTCGTTCATGAGCCGATTCTGCAAAGTGAAACGTAACACACTTGCATGAATGACTTTGACATTAATTGTGTTGATCTTCAGAGTTATATATATAGCAATGGCACGTAGTTGTTGGGGCATTATATATATATATATATATTTTAATTTAATGAATTACCGTTCGAGATCTTATGTGTTTGAGAGCTGACTCCAGCTGATGCTCCAAATTCTGAAGCTCTTTAAGGCTTAGTCCCTCTAAATCTTCCCCCATAAAATGCCTGCGTTTCAGTCACTCAAAACACTCATGATATATAACATCACAAGCAGAATTAACCAGCTCTCATGCATATATACCCACTCCTAATTTTCAGTATGTTATGAATATATATACACACACAGTACCTTTGATTTCTTTGTAGGACCTCTATCCTTGCCTTCAACTTGGCGTGCTGTAAAGTCCAGTTTTCCTGACTCTGGACATGATAATAAGAAAATTCACCCAGTTGGTTTATTTATTATTTGAATAAACAAATAATACAGGGTATAATTATGAAGGATCTATATATACAGCGCACATTTCAGATCTTTTAATTAATCTGATACGATGCATGATAATGAAAAAAGCATGACAGTGAATCCCCCTCGATCCCCGCAAAAAACTTGAGACGTGTGCAACTGCAACTCATCTACTAGTATAGTTTAGGAGAACCAGGTGCTGTACAAATTGAAGCATGATATGGTAAATGAATTAATTAGTACATAAATTTAAAGAGTCATTTTAGAAAAAAAACAAGAATCCATTTTATCAAAACATTTTTTTCCACTGAACATGATTGAGTTATCTGAACAAAATTATTAAAGTATCATGTACTTTCTGACTTTTAAAACTTGAGATACGTATAAAGAAATAGTGTTGTACATTGGGTTCCAGATCATTTGGAGCAAGCTGCCTCTCTGCGTAGGAATACCTCTCGTACCGTTCCAAGATTCTTTCCATACTGTTCAACAACGTAAACCAAAGTACAGTCAGCCAACTTATATTCATACAGCAATATCTGTCGTATATGAAAAATCTACATGTTCACCAAAACAACATTTGAAAATATCTATGACTCGGCCAGTGGATGAAGTCAAACTATTTGCTTTTCACTTTCTATGAGCATCTTTAATTTGAGGAAACTATTAATCCAAGACCATAATAGGTCGAGGAAATTTTCACATGCTACTCCTTAATTTATCCCGTTGTCAAGTATTCTTTGTACGTAACCTGGTAAGGAACTCAAGAATTCAATTCGAGCACCCATACCTGCAAGTCGGCATCTAAACAAAATAAATTTTCTACTCGTATACTCATTTAGTTATGTGGTTGAAAGAAACATTAACAAAACATTAAATATATCAGGTTTTCTTCGTCTCTATTATACTATTCATTATCTCTTTAATTTGTTTGATATATCCCTCGATCCATAACGCTTTATTGAATTTACCCATTAACTTTCCAGGTATATATATATTTATCAAGAATGTAGTTGTTATATTTACACTTGTGTTTCTTGATGCAGTAAATAGATATCAGACAACATGATATAAGGGTTTATCAATGTTATTTCCAAACTTATGCAAAGAAAATGAAACAACTCCACTATTTATTCATAATTCGTTATTTATTTCATATTTAAAACGTTTTTTATTTAGCTATTGAGAATCAAAGTATTGACTATTGATTAAATGTTTTAAGCTATATAATTATAAAATTCTTATGAAATTTAAGCCTTAATTATCTGTAAATTACAAAAATTGAACATGAATTGAGAAGACAAGATGAAAAGCAATATAATCGAACTAATTAAACCAAATCGGTTGCCGATTAATGGCTGAACGGGTCTAACTGAGTGGTTTTTGATGGGGGGAAATTAAAATGTGTAACAAGTTGGATATTGTTGTGAATATACTAATTAAGATGAGTACTGTCGTGGACAGTTCGATTTTTTTTTTTTTTTTGAGGGGGGGATAGAGGTTAGAGATCTTCAACAATGAAAAATTTCTTTTTTTCTAATTTCATGTAAAATAGTTTCTATAATTAAGATAATTATTGAATAGAATAATAAAGTAGGGCAGCAATCGTCCACAGCAAAATCGGATAAAACTTAGTAATTATTCAGAGGAAGAGGTGTTTGACAAATGACAATACTCTCATGTATGTGGTGGTTTGGTAATAAAGAAATTGAAAACTTGACAAATACTTTTGAAGTGTTGGAGTGTTGGACACAGTTCTGTGCTGTGTCCATACAAAATAACGTATACACACTAATTAACACATACATGGGGGCAAGTAAGAAACACTATTTCTGTATAAACTATGTATACACTCAAATTACACCGTACACCCTCTTCTTCAGATCCCCAGTTTGAGCTTAAAGTATGAATAACGAATTAAAGAATGGAAATGATAGATTAGAGAGTGACATGAAATAGTGCAATCTAGGAGAGTACAGATAAGAGTGCATGTTGTTGTTGATGAGGCAATAATATACTGAAAGGATAATTAAGTAACTGAATTCACTCAATTCAGCACAAATAGAGAAAGGGAAAACATAATAGATGAAAGAAGAGAGAGAGATGGATACGTTTGGGAGTAGAGAGAGAGAGAGAGAGAGAGATACCAGGGGTCGCTGGAGAAGTGGAAGAGCTTGCCTTTGGTGGAGAAGACGATGAGGGCGACCTCGGCGTCGCAAAGGACAGAGATCTCTTTGGCCTTCTTGACGAGGCCGGAGCGTCGCTTGCTGAAGGTGACCTGCCTGTTGATCTTGTTCTCTATCCTCTTCAACTCCACTCTTCCCCGCCCCATCTCTCTCTCTCTCTCTCTCTCTCTACTGGTTCTTCTTCTTCTTCTTCTGGTTTTTCAAGTGGAGGCTTGGGAGGGGTATATAAAGAGAAGTATAAAAGATTGGGAGGGGAGTGAGAGAATCCACGGTAATGGGGAGTCGTCGATCGGCATACAGGAGAATAAACTACTATGGTTTTTTAAAAAAAAAAAAACATTTTTTTTGGGTCGAAGAAAAACAAGAGTTGCGTTCAGATGAGGATAAATGAAAAAGAAGAGGGAGAAAAGAGGAGAGAGAAGGGGAAAAAGGACTGCAGAAACACAGTGGATTCATCTTACGTTGTCGATAGCGTATTGGGCACTCTTACTGTTCAAAGGTATTCAATTGGTGCCTGGACCCCCCTGTTCCTCCCCCCCCCCCCCCTCCTATGTTTTATTGTTTTGTTGGTTTTTTTTTCTCTTTATATCTTCTTTTAATTAAACAACTGCAGGTTATAGCCTTGTAGGCACAATGGAGCAACCTTATATGTAGGACCCTCCTCTTTCAAAACTCTTCCCTCCCTTCTGCATATCTTTTTGGAATGTTTCAGTCAAGCCTCACACAATCAAATTTATCCAACCAACCTCGTAACATTACGAAGTTTCACTATAAACCAAAGATTAAATAAGACCGGTTAAATTTGTGTTATTCATTTGTAAGTAGTGTCAAGCTTCTCGTGAATAAGATAAAAAACATGAAGTATTATTGTCTTTTTATCGATAAAACTCATTTACATTTTGATCCTTAAGTATATACTGAAATTTAAAAATGTTATGGGGTTAACTGAAATAAATTTGGCTTGGAACTTAACTAAAATTCTCTCTCTCTCTCTCTCTCTCTCTCTCTCTCTCTCTCTCTCTCTCTCTCTCTCTCTTCAATTCCTATTATCTTATAATCACTTATTTTTATGCGTTACATCATTTCATATATAATAGATGGCAAAACAATTTAAGGGAAAATTAGGGAGGAAAACCAAGGAAAATGAATATTTATTAATAAGAATCTTAAAAATTATAATTATTTTAAAGCAGCAAAAATCAAAATATAAATCTTTAATTACAAAATTAACCGTAATCAAACTCCTGGCATGTTCTCTAACCTCATCTCAACTGTACTGTTTGACAATGTGTTATCAATTTATGTTCTCTTGCCTCCTCTGTATATCATTTGTTACTAGTTTTATGCTTTTAGAATTTATTCAATATTGTTGTATTTGAAATTTGTTTATCAGGAATTTGGTTTAGCAATAAAAGATAGGCTAAAAAATTTTCATAAATTACAATTCCAAGATATGGGGCAATAATAGAATTTAATTTTGTGATTTTTTAAGTTTTTAAAAATAATTAAAACCTAGAAAGAGGTAGATTTTTAATTATTTTATTTATTTTGGATGCTATTTTAGTTTGGGCAACTTTTAAAGATGATCCGATGTATATGGGATAAAATATCATAAAAATATTTAGTTGTATATAGATATCTTTTATATATATCAAAATATATATGGATATATCATCAAATTAGATAACTAACAGTCAAATAGTTGAAATGAATTATAATAAATGTTGGGAGCTTGGTGAAGGTTAATTTTGTAATTGAAATTTTATATTTTAATTTATTGTTCTTAAAAATAATTACAATTTTTAATATCCTTATTAATAAATATTTATTTTCCTTGATCATTCTCTCTAATTCTCCCTAAATTTAGTAATAAAATTTTAATCTGTCTGATCCACATTTAATGCTCGTCACCACTAAAACTCATTACAACGTGTTAGTAGAGGCATATTTGGTGGTCAAATAATATTTTTAATTTCATCAGAAAAATCAATGTCTCTAATTAATACTAGTACTTTAAAGTTTTGAAAATCCTATGGTGTGATTATTTTTTGTAATTAATGTGAGAAGGTCGTCCTCCCCCATCACTCGCGTCTCGCGGAGTAGTGAATAATGTCCGTTTGGCCATTTTTTGCCGATTGGCTTTGGCAAATAATAATATGCGTAATTTCAAAAATGTTAAGTTAAATGCATATTCAATACATGTTATAAAAAAAATGCATATTCGATATATAATGGATAGAAATCACTGGCAAGTTGCTTCCCAATAGTTTATAAAAAGAATTTATTCATTTTGTCCGTCACATTGACTTCTTTTTAACCAAAATGCCTTCATTTAATTATTATTCAAATTTATTAGATAAGGTTTCATTCTCTCTTCATCTGATGGTAAAAACTATCTGTCAAAAATTATTACTCGATATATTTTTGGTATAATTATGAAAATATGACAAATAATCATCACTCCGTTTACTTTTTTTTGGTCAACATCAATGCGTTTACTAATACTCATATATAACTAACAAACCAAATTAAACGAGGGCCTATGTATGTATTTTGATCTTGAGAAATTAAATTTAATTAAAGTTAGTCAATATTTTTAACTTTGTTAAAAACTCTTAGAATTTTTCTTAATTATCTTCAACAAAGTGGGTGATTAAGACATGTTTTGACAAATTTGTGCTTTCTGGTTCATTTATTTGGTGCGTGCGTGGTGTTGTTAATTACTACTATTTTCTAATCTCTATCGAAGCATCTATATAAAATCGAGAGAGAGAAAATCCCAAACTATATTATTTACTTGAGAATAAAATAAAGACATGTTATAATGTCTAGCGGATTACTTGATGATTAAGTTGAAATATTACATTAGATTGTTGACAAGTTTTAGTTTAAAGGTTGACGAGCTGCTGACTTTTAAAGAAGCACTAGATTATTTAACTTGAGCATACATGGGACAGTCGGCCAGACATTACTCTTGCCTAGTACCCAGCTTGATGTGTCGGAAGGGTCAACCCGAGCCTTGTTTAATTTTACAAAAAGAATATTATTTGAAGAATATGGAAAATAAGAGGGAGTACTGTTTTAAAAAGTTTACAACTGTCAATCGTCTAATTTTTAAATTTTCTTAGTTTGCTGGCTTTTAAATACGAGAAGTTGCACCCCCTCGTCCATCATGTTACAGAGAAAAGAAATTGGTTTGCGTGTCTCCAATTAGGAATCTCAGTTGATAAAAATGGGGATTTGAAAAATAAATTGACAAAAGGAATTTCAATCGTGATAGCTAAGGATTTTTCTTTTGTACTGGCTTTGAGATTCGACCTAGTCTTAAGGCAGAAATTTCAATATTCTACACTGTCCTGCTTCCAAAACTGGAGACTTTATCCCATTTTCAACCAAAAAAGAAATTGGAATTCTGATTAACGGTATAGAAAAAGGTTGGTCTTAATTTCATCAAAACTTATTGGCGTAGTTCCTTCAAATACAAAGTATAATTTAAGTCACGTTAAAGGACACTGTCCTTAAAGTTATTTCGCAACTATTGGCAGATGGAAAGCGATACTCCCCATAATAAAACAGACTTTCCTTGTAAATACAGGGTAAGCAGAACAACAAAATATAACAATAATAAAAAAGGTAGAGAGAATACAAGGACAAAGAGAGAGCTCAAAAGCTATGAGGAAGGAGAGAGTGCTCGAGAATGCCAGAGCACACTACTACAAAAAAGGGTTTTAGTGGCATAGCTCTTGTGGCATTTTTTTAAAGAAGTGTCAAATATAGTTATTTATTTTTTTAAAATCAAAGTTATTCAGAAGCTTTTGCGTTTACAATTATAAACATCATGGTTGATGTTAACTTTGTATGACGTTTTCCTGAACAAGCGTTAAATAAGGCCTTCAATTTAAAAAAAAAAAAACAATAGGAAGTTTTGGCGTTTTATGAGGAAGCACCAAAGCTTCCTATATTTTTTTTAAAAAAAAGAAAAATATAATAGAAAGCTTTGACGATTCTTTAGAAAGCACCAAATCATCCTATAATTTTTTAAAAATATATATATAATAGGACGGTTAATATATATATATATTTTCTTTGTTTTTAATCTTCCTACAGTCCTGCATATACTTTGCAAGTCGAAGTTGAAGAATTCTTTATTAAGATCCATGCTTCATATCCTTAACTGATAATGTTAATTAAACAGGTTAAGCAATCTATATTCTCATAAACAACATAGTTTTCTATAACATTAATAGATGATTATTAAAATTTAGTAATACATAGTATGTCTCATAAAAAAAATCTTGAAATTTAATCATGCATAAAACTTGAAACTGAAGGAAAAGGCAAGTTACAAAAAAGAACACACAAAAAAAAAGTTATAGCAGTATGCTCAAGCTCTAAAAGTTGGCTTTATTTCACTAGTTCATTGTGGGTTTGAAACTTAAGATATACATTATCTTTAAGCTAGTTTATTTTTTTTCTTTTGTTTTTCATAAAGATTGAGATGCGGAATCATCTATTGTCAAAGCAAGCTTTGGTAAAAAAAAATTCAAGAGACTGCAAGCGTCAAAGCTTCCCTTTATTTTTTTATTTTTTAAAAAATCAAGTGCCTTGTATGGCTCTTGCTCACCAAGCGTCCTACAAGGTAGAAGATGTTTGAAAAATAATTGTGTGCAGTGGATGAGAATTGGTGAGAATGTTAGTGAGGAATATAACGATGAAAGAGAGAGGGAATAATGAAGTGGGTTCTTTAAAAGAGAATGGTGGTACTGGTAATGTTTTCGATTATAGCATATGGCATAGGCAGGGTCAGGAAAAAAAAATTGAGTTGTGAGGTCTATTATTATTAATTATTATGTATTTTATTTCATTTTATGATAAATAAAGGGAAGCAATGGCCCTTGCTGTGCAACGGCCAAAACTTCCCTTTATTTTTTATTTTTAAAAATTAAGTGCTTTGTATGGCTTACTTTACTTTAAAAGGTTTCACAAGCACACCATACAAGGTATTTTAAAAAATTTCACAAGCCCGTTATTATCGTCTTCTTATGCACCCTCCATTTCTCAATTTCTCATAACTTAATTGGTTCACAATCTTGTCTCCATTCAATCCCCACTTCTGTTGTAGTACAAAGCTTGTTCGTCCACGTATTTTTTTCTTTCTTGTCTCAACCTCATACAGAAGCTCCTTAGTTTGTAAGTCTTTTTTTAAACAAAAGCTTAAGTCCGTACTTTTTAAATTTAATTGACAAATATCTAAGCTAATTGATTTTTAGTGATTTTAATTCATTGTGTGCATGATTATATAAGTAGTATTATGAAGATTAACATTTTACCCAATTGACTGACCAACAAGTGGATGAAATCATTGAGAAATGATGTGAATATATGATCAGATAATTAGCTAATATTTAAGTCATAGGTTGTTTCTTGCCTATTCATATATTATTTATTCGCTTAAAATTAGTTGTACATTATAATTATTCTAATTAAATACATTTACTAGATTTTATAAATTAATTTTTTGTTTTGAATTATTTTATTTTATTGTGGATTGTATTTGTAAATTGTTATGGATTTAGACAATAGATATTAATTAAGAGTTTCACTGGAAAAATGAAACAACGCACAAAAATCCTTCTTTAGCGTTTGCTAAGTAATTGGCAAAGAAGGCCCACCTCCTTTGGCACTTAATCAAAGGAGGCATGGTGCCTCCTTTATCACTTAAACTAGAAGACAAAGGAGACACCATCCCTTGGGTCAAAGGAGACACCATCCCTTCTTTGGTGTTCTCGGGGTAAGCGTCATAAGTGTTTATTTAAAAACATAATTTTGAAAAATAATCCATGGCGTTTTCATAAATTCAATAAGTGCCAACGGTGTTTTTTATGACATTGAAAGCTTTGGTATTTCTTAAACACCATAATATTCATAGGATGTATGGACCTCTTACGGTCAATGCCTTTTATAAACCACTCATGTACTTAAACGTTGGGCACAAATCAATGTTAATAAACAAAATTAAAACTATTGAACCAGCAATTTCTGAATGTTGAAAGCCATAAAATTATTTGACTGATTAGTTTTGAAAACATGAAGATTATGCCATGCAATTTGAACATTGGTCGGTTATGTATGACCCTTGTAACCAAAACACTTTCTCAAATTCAAATGCTTCAAAAATTGGGTTTATCTGGTAAGCCATTTTTTACAAAATAAATTTTAGATTTTTTAAAAAAGTATTTTGATAAAAAGCACCCATACCATATTAACTTGCGTGTAGAAGGAATCATTAGATTTCCATTGCATTTGTCACTTGATGGCATGTTGTTATGGAGGCAAGCCCTCTCTTCCTCTTAACCTATTTACTAGCCTAAATTCATAAGATATAATATATATACTTATATTTTCTCTCTCCTATGCAATATGGGACTTTGATCTATTTGACACACCCACTTTTATCTCATAACTCCAACAAATTGGAGTCCGCCAGCATGGAAATTAAAACCATGCCGTGATTACATCTAAATCCCAACAAGATTAGTTGTAAACGAGGATACTCAAAATCTCATCAAATTGTTGCCTACGATGAGCTATAATGAAAACACCATAATTAATGCATACAATAAAAAAAATCCGAGGCATAAATATATGTTTGATAGGCAGAATGAAAGAGCTTAATTATAGCCGTTTAAGTGAGATATCTCGAGTTTAAGTCAATTAAAATACAAAAAAAAAAATGTGTTTGGAGATCTACTTTTTATAGGGGAGGCCGACAATATTATTTAAATCTGTCATGATAACACAGGATGTACCAAACAATGCATTTTAAAAAAGTAAAGAATAAAAGGAGATAAGTGAAAAATTGAGGTTAGAAATAATTCATCTAACACGCAGCCCATTCTCTTGAAAATTTGAAAGAAGTAGCTAAAAGCAATGAATCCATTGTGGAATTGAAAGGGAGAATAATTTAAGCACTGAAAAATGTAACATATAAGAAGAAAAATAAAAGGTGATAAGATGGACGAATGGACAGGGGCCAATGTCTTGAACACGACCACACTTTCAAGTGCAAAACACTACAGTGTCACAGTTTAAAGTCATTAATGTGCTTCATCACTTTGCAAATACCCGCATTATACTGAAACCATTTTTCACTTTGATCAATAATTATTTAATACTGTGTATTTATATTTAATTGTTTGTTTCAATTAGAGTTTAAGAAATTATTATGAAAGAATCAAATTAACGGTATCCTATTTAGATTTACAGTATATCTTGGTTTGAATATCAAAAATAATTTTAATACTTAAACATATTACTTATTATAAAGAGATCTAAGGGGGAACATATATAGTTGTTGAAGAAAATGTAGAAGTAAGAACTATTTTACTATTCTACCTTCTGACCTATGATAATATGTGTGTGTAGAACGGGCTTTCTAGCCTTCTAGGATTCTTCAATTCCTTTTGTTTTTTTGCCAATTGGATTCTTCAATTCCATGCCAATCAAATCAACAAACTAACTTTGTTCCCCTTGCTTTTGATTTTCGTGATGGAGAAAGAATTTTGATAAATTATATTGTCGCATGCACATTCGTTTTAATTTCTTTTGTCCACCTTATGTTTTCCTATATTACAAAAATATTATTCTTTTGGTTATTAATATAAGATATATTAATTAAATTAAATTAAATTAAGAAAACTGATTAAATTAATTCATATAACATATATTTTCTAAAACAATATAGTTATCTCCTTAATTTTTTCATTCCCTCTCATCCTCAATTATTGCCGAGGGAGTATTAATAGGATTAAATTAGGAACAGATTAGCAAATATAAAAATTTTATCTCATATTTAAAGCCAATATCAATTTTCCAAATATATCTTAATTATAATAAGAACCGGAAGAGTAAAACAACAACAACAATAGACCTTTTGCAATTTTGAAGCCAAGTGATTATGGAATTTCTCGCCCTTTTCGTTTTTCACACTAATAAGGGGAAAAAGTTAAAAAACGTAGAAAATGCAAAAAGAAAAAAAAATTATACAGTTCCATACTTCCATGACTACTTTTTTTTTGGCCAAGTTCCATGACAACATGACAGCAAACTTTTTTTTTTTTAATTCATGCCAAAAAAAAATTGGTCTATATTTTATCGCCAATGATTTATTATTTTAAAAAAACTTCAAAAGATAAAATAGAAGATGAACATGAGGTGATCATAATTAGGAAAGTAAATATGAGAGAATCCAAAAGCGATTTTTGGGGGATATTGTGCTTTTTTTTAATATATATAGAAATTGAATAGAATAAGAAAGATTAAAATTAAAATTTGTTATGAATATAATATTTGTGGATGTTCATATCCCCGATTATTTCCTATTCTCTCATTGTTTCCTATTCTATCACTTTTTTTCTATAATTATGGAATCACATTAATTGTAGATCAAAGAGTTGTACCTATAAATAGATGGCATATGTTATGTATTTTATACACCTATGAATAGTGAATAAGAACGATTCTCTCTCACTCTCATGCTCTCTCTTTTTATATTTTCATTTATTTCATAAAAAAATTAACGCAATATTAATATTTCAAAATATTATATTTGTCTGAAAATGTAAACATATTTTGAAAGAAAATTACAAATAAATAGATACCATATAAAAACGGAGTGACCTATGATTACTTTCTCTTTTTGATAATGGCCTTTTGATTACATTATTTTTAAAACAATTATATCTTGTAATAATATGAAATATTTATATATACATATATCCTAAAAATGGTTGTCCTCACAGTAAAAATATTTGGTTAGTGAGTTTTTAAACGTATTTCGTTATTTCGAATTTTAAAATGATCCACACAACATTTCTTCTCTTTGTTGCATATATATAGCTAATTAGCTATGATGTGAATTAATTATTTATACACTATGAATGAATTATATGAATAGTTAACGAGGGCTAGAATTAAAGGGAAACATAAAAAAGAGGAGGATTGTGGTGCGGGAAAGAGGAGAGGAGTTGTATATATAGAGAGCCCAAATATCGAAGGCAGGTGACTCAAGTGATTTAGTATTTGGGTTCCTTCCATAAGGTATTGGGTTTGAAATCGGTGGATAGAGTCTTTGTTGGAGGGAGAGGTGAACACTCAAAAAGTTTGACACAGCCTCAGATTTGGACTAGTCGGTTGTTCGGAATTATTTAATCTAAAGAAGGTCAAGACCAAAAAAAAAAAAAAACAACGGATATCATATGTTAAAAGCAGAGAGAGAGAGAGAGAGAGTTTCAGAGAAAAGTGAGAGACATGCTTCCCAATGTGTCTCCTTATTGTTTTATTTCTTCCCCCACACGCTTCTTCCTTCCAGATATAATGCCTATTGTATACACACACACCACAACACAACACATGAGATTCACACTAGTTTTCTCTTAAAAAATATCTTCATAATAGTGAGTAATATCAAGAAATATGGGAACAATATGGTATATATATGGATATCTACAGTAACCATTTCTCTAATTATATAATGTTTATTTGGATTAGCGGTAGAAGCTGCTTTTTCAACATAATTTACAGTATATAAAATAAGTATATGAGAAAAATTTTGTCTCAACTTTTATAAATGTGATTCTACAACGCTAATTCAATCAGACCCATACACACACCACAAAGTCACTGCATATAGTAATTTGGACAAATTAAACTTCCCTCCAAACACAACTACCCCTAATCACTGTAATTATGCCTGAGCACATGTAGCCATGTAGGTACGAAGCATGAGGATTTTTCAGGCAAAATAAAAATATAGATTCACATAATGTAACTGATGGCCTTTACAATACGCAAGTAGCTATAAATGTTGCTTGTATATTAATATAGATATACTGTATTATAGATAGAGTATTCCTTCCGGTCCATAATATATAGCACTTCTAGAAGGAAAGTATGATTCAAAATATAAGTCACCTCCAGTTTAATTAATGCTCTTTTTTCTGTTTTGTCCATGTAATTAATACTCACTTTTCAACTTTATCCACTTACTATATCCCCTTCCTCTCTTCCTCTAAAATAATACTTCAATGCAATTAAACATATTTTTCAAGAAGGGTAAAAGTGTGGAAAAAATTATATTTTAGAACATATTAAATGACTTAACTGTTATTTCTTGTTTCCCGTAATATAGTTAAAATGTCTTATATTATGGACTAGAGGAAATACCTTTGATTAGGACATATATATGACTATGAGATATAGAGACCCAATTTCCAAGACAATAAGTGCCTATTTGGGAAATAGCAAAATCGTTTCAGAGGCCATTTTCCGCAAATCGAGATAAAACTCCTTTCACATACTTATCTCGTAAATCGTAAAAACACTTCTAAAAACTTAAAACAAACATACACTAAATATAATGTGACGTGTGTGTGTATCATTAATATTCAATGCGCGCATCTCACTAGCTAAGTTTACTAAACAAAGTGCTTGTTTGTTTGGAGTAGCGATTTGAAATTTTAAAAATAATTTTTCAATCATGATTTACGTTATACAAGGGTAAGTATATAAAAAGAGTTTTATTTTAATTTACATGAATAAACACTTTTAGGGTCTTAAACTTGATTACAAACAATCACAGAGTAACTTTCCAAATATGCGACCAACTTATAATATATATGATCATATACGGCTTTCTCAGTTTCTTCTTTGATACAATTATCAAACACCACAAGTGTTATCATCCTTTTTATTTAAAAAGAGTAACAAACTAAAGTGTTATCAAACACCGCAGTGTTATCATACAATTAACAAACATCGCATTTTTGTCCAAAACAAAAACATTAATGTAACTCAAATAATGATTTAAAACTCAAAAGTATCGATCCTTATATAGCTACTATTCATCTTACCCCATTTGTGGACAGAAACAGGCCTATAAAGATGGATAAAATAAAGAAAATGGAAATGAGTATCAGAGTTTTACTCTCTCAGACACTTATCTAGTTAAAACTTTGTAATTTCGTTCAAAATCCCAGAGAAACAAATTTTTGTTTTTATTGCAGTGAATTTCCAAGGTTTTTGACCAAACAGTAGCTGACATAAAGTCATAGTAAAAAGCCAAAGTATTTTGTATATTTGTCCTTCTACTTCAATTCAGTCCAACACATATATAATTTGCAATGAGCATTTAGTCTATATTATTCATATTCTTTCATGATTAGTGTTATGAAAGAATAACAATCATCTTTACGCATGAATGTTAAGCAAACATGATTTGAAATGGTGCACTTTAATTTGGCTCTACTACTGATGGATCATGACGTGCACAAATTTCTACCCCTTAGTGTTACCTTCACCAATGAAAGTTGCCTCACAGTGAACGTTTTTAAATTCCTTTGTCTGGCTGTTGGACAGACATGCCATTACAATTTCATAGGTAAGCTATGTTACGGTAATTCATTTTGTGGGCCCACAATATTCTATTATTCTAATTCAAACAAGTGTTAAGGTGGAACATGTCTCGCATTCTCTCAAGTGTCTCTTCTTGGTAGATTCAGTCATACTGTGATCAACATTATACCTTATAGCCATTGTTTCTATGATTGCAGTATTGATTCTTTCTGCCTCTTCCCTCCACCCAATATACGCACGTTGGAATATACCTTGTTCATTATTGATGGATTTGAGTCCAAACCCAGTATAATACAAATGGGAAGGGGCTTTAATAAGAATAAGGAGAAATATAGGACGACTAAGGTACTTTTCGATATATGGGATTTAAAATTAAATCATCTAACTTCCCTTTGGTGATATGAGATATGGGTTTGGAAGAGTTCTTTATGAAAATGAACAATAAATTTCTCCTCTATATGAACAACAGTTTTCTCTCTCAACTCAGTGCTCTACTCTTCTTCCTCTTAAATGGTGAATTTATCACATAACATGATTGTAGTCCATATAAGAACTTTGATCTCATGTGGATACTTTATTTAGTCCGTTGAATTTTAGATACGCCTAAAATCCTACAATACATACACGCCCACACCTCCCACATTATCACTAATTATTACCCCCACACCTCTTCTTTTCATTGTATTTTTTGACCCCTCAATTGCAAACGTTTAATTTCTTATAAGGTTTAATTTGTTTGGTTCAAAGGGAGGAGATGAAAGAAGAGGGGCTCATTTTTCATCCCCTTCAAAATCTCCCAATTTGGAGGGAACAAAAATAAGGGGATGAGAGGGATTTGGAACCCCTTCTTTGAGCACTCTCCTTTCCAATTTTTCATGCCAAACAAGTGGAATGACTCATTTTTCATCCCCTCCCCTCCAACTAAACAAGCCTTTAAAGTCAGAAATCTACCAGAGTTCTGTAAAGCGGAAGAAGATTGATTGTGATAAAAATACAATTTCATGAAAATGAGACAAAAGTAATTAACCCTAAACCTATATTTATCAACTCACAATGAAATGGGAACTGTCATAATTCTAGTCCGGTCCCCCAGCACCTTGGTTAGAAAACCTGCCGAATGGTTAAAAATGATTAGAACCAGTAAGAAGTGAAAAGTAAAAACTCATAAAGAACCAATAAAAATTATGAACACTTTCAAACAGTTTCAATCATGTGAACATAATTTTACTTAAATCAACCAGTGCCATAATTAATGGGCGAGAATTATCAAATATAGGTATGATATTAGAGACGAATATGATTTTCTTGAACGATCAAAGTCTATGTAGAATTTATCTTATCTTGCTGTGAAGCAAGTAAAATCAATCGCTTTGTGTCCCACTATGGCAAACCTAATACAAGAGACAGCATAAATGTGTTCCATTAATAATAATGGTCTGGGTGTGATTTGAAAGAGATAAAAAGGCTTGAATTTCTCTTTTTGGATTACATCTGTCGACATTACAGCCTCCGTCTAGAAAAATGAATGTTTTTTTAGCTTCACTTAGTGTTTGACCCTTCGCTTTAATTTAAAGCATTCTCTTTTTTTTTTCTTTAGGGGGGATGAACTTGAACCAAAGACTATACTGCTCCAAGTAATTTTTTTTTTCAAAATTTAAACTATTTTTTCTATTCTATCTCTATTAAACACATATCTTTATATTAATTATCCCCCATTCACAACTAATTCTCTTTTATTTAATCATTCATTACTTACCCTCTCTCGTATTTTCTACTCATTCTATTTCATACATAAATAGGGGCATATTTGAAAAGGACATGACATTTTTGACATATTTATTATTTTTAACTAATCTTAACCGTCAGTTTGTTTTACACAATCAAGAAAAAAATTGCTTGTAAAAAGGACAACAAAGGAATCATGTTGACTTTTAAGCAGTGTTTTGAAAACCAGACTAGACCGGAAGGTTTGAGTTGGAAGCCGGCCAACCGGTGGTCCGTCCGGTTTGGTAGTTAAACTGGTTCAACCTTTTTAAAATTAAAAAAATTATATTAATTCATTTTTTTATTCAAAATTTTATATAAATAACTCTGAAATTTTCACTTTTTCATCGGTCTAGTCCTAATTAGCTCTAATTTAATTCCGATCTGGCTAACTGATCCTAACCCAGTAGGCGATTTCAAAACCTTACCTTTAAGTTATAAGAAAATGAAAGACGAGATTTCATTGGGAATGCACTAATTCCTGGCTAGGGGTCCACCTTCGGCTCGATAAATACATGGTTGGGCCGACCATGTTTCGGAACATTATCCCGACTTTAAAAAAAAAAAAAGAGTTGTCAAGAAGTCAATATCATGCCTTTTGTAATTCTTTAAAAATATCCTATCAGGCCTTAACTTGTGGAGGTAAAATATACAAGACGAGCTTTGATAAGCCCATCAGCTTTTTGCTTGCTTTCATTTTCATTGTATTGCATTGATTCTTTACTTATCTCTAAGAAAATCTCTAACATTTAAATATATATATATATATATTTATTCATGTCACAGTCATTCATATAGAAGCATACTCTCCACTCCATATTAGAGTTATACGTGAAAAAGAAATTGACTTTGGAGGTGGCATTTGAAGGAATACGACCTAAATGGATAAGATACTCAATACATTATCATCTCTTTTAATTCACCAGTCGAAAACTGTGTCTATGAAAGCACCCAATCAAAATGGAATGTATTTTTTTACCTTTGCTTTTGGAAATGGACAGATGAATACATGCGATTCTTTTCATGTATATGCGAACCCTCACCACTAATATAACATAGTACTCCATATGCTTCAGTGATTTTTTTGGTATTGGTAAATGTCAAGCATAAAAATCGGCGCAATTTAGCATCAGCCTTATCTATCTCTTCCATCAGCTGCACCAGCTTTAGCCCTTTAATTTATACGACATTTTTTTAGTTCTCACCAAAACTCATAAAAATATAATATAATTGGGCGTGGGGGACGTAAAGACTAGTTGCAGTTGGTAGGCGAAGCCGTAAAGGGGCGAAGTCGGCCTAACATTTGATTATATTGTGTTTATAATTATGTTTAAAGCTGAGAAAAAGGATTGAGCTTGTTAGATTAGACCGGCTCATTTAATTCCTTTTAAGTTAATGGCTGAACTCATAATTTAGAACATCCATAATAAGTTGAGTTTAAAAAGATAAGGCATGTGGGGCTACAGGTTTAAACTAGTTAGCCTGTTTAAGTTTGCTTAACTTTTTTTTTTAATTTAATATTTTAATAATAGAAAAGAGTATATGAAGAAAGGATCTAAATTTGAGTTTAATCTTCTTTATTTGAGTTTTTTAGTGGAAACCTTTTTTGTTGTATTAGAAAAAACGAGTATTAAAAGGATGGTGTTGTATAATTTTTTCCTTGATTCCTCTCCCACAATCACTTGGAATTCCTTATTAGCTAAACAATCTTGTAGTTCATGTATAACTTCTCTACTCTTCAAAACTTGTTCTTGTTTCTGAAGAAGATATGTCGGCCATTTGACAAAAGAGTCGTAAATGCAATGAGCTCTACATATATAAATTGCCAAAATCAATTCATTAGTTGGGAAAGTATGACAAAGTTTAGAAATTGTTTCATTTTCAACAACAAAAATACTATTTCCATACCTTTGATTTATCTTTTTCAGCAGCAGGCTACTGACTGTTGCAATATATTTATTCGCTCCATTTGAGAAGAGCGCATCTCCTGTAAAAGATAGCACCTAGACCAAATAAATATACTAGTTATTGTTTTTTTATTGTTTGGTTAAATTTGTGATATTTGCTTAGTGTTTGCAGCTTAATTTTAATAATACTTATGTGTTAAATTAAAAATTTTATTATTTGAATTTTATTTATATAAAAAAGATGAAAAAATAGTGAAAGGGGTTTAAACAAGCCTGAGGGCCACAGGCCAGTTTTGAAGTCGTGTGCTCAAGGGTCGAACTTTGCCAAATAGGTGGTTTTTAATAGTCGGGCCTAAATGGGGCCCTACCCTTTTTCGTAGCTCTAACTATGTTGTTGAAGATATTAAAATGTCACCAGATGGTTACAAGAGGCTGTATATAAAAGGTCCTTGTTGGGTGTTTATTATGCTGGATAGCTAAATCCTAATCAAGAGACGGAAAACATATGTCATCGATGACCTCATATCAATTCTGTAGAGTTTAGAGAGAGAGAGAGAGAGATTGATTTAAGAAAGTGTGTTTGTTTTGTTGTTTTGGGAGCAAACAAGAAGGCGTTTGAAGGGTAGGAAAAAAAACCAGAGTGGAAGATGAGATGAGAAATAAAGACAAGCTAGATTATATTGGCTACAAGCAAAACAAGTGAGTGGATTATAGTGACAAATTTTGGTGGATGAAAGTTTTTTATAATTACATTTATTTCCTAGGACCTCACAGCATAATTTTCACTTTTATTTTTCTGTCCTCTCTTCGTATGATACCATTAAATTAAAACTAAACATGATAATATAAAAAATGCATCACATGCTTATATGTACGGGAATGGAGGAAACATCCAATGATGTTATCATTTGATGCCCCCAGACGCATGGAAGTGACGCAAGCACACCCAAACATATGTACGTGGACACCCTTCACAACACACACCTATTTTTTAAGGAAAAAAAAAATGGACATGATGGTTTGTAGATTATTGGTATTGGACAGTATTATACAGAAATGTACGCCGAGAATTTATGTAGTGTCGTGTTTCGGATAGTTTCATTTAATAAAGTTGGATGGGCACGACCCCTACATTATTGAATGAGGTACTTTTGATTCTGTTGGGGTGTTTCCGGACGAGATTTGAGCCTGTTCAGTTGGGCCCATACGATACATGTCCGGGCAGGCTGTACGCCCCGCATTGTTTGGGTCGCTCCGGTTAGGTCAGCCATCAGCACACAACTGTGATTCAACGATGAGGCAATTAAAAACGTGCTTCTCATCTCTAATTAGTACCAAGGGGGATTGAATATAGTGAAACGGGTTAGTTCCTCGTAATATGATAAATCAAGGTTTGAATTCTTATTAAGAGAGGTGTTCACATTTAGTATCCAACAGTATCTTAAATAGGATTGCCTCCAATAAGAGGATACCTATACTTAAAAAAAAAAAAGTTTCCTTAGTCCCCAGTCCCAACCAATGGGATCTCTAATCTTTTTTTTTTTTTTTTGCCAACGGGATCTCTAATCATGGTCTATTCTGTAATTAAGACATCCTAATTATATGGCTTAGTGTTTAATCAAACCGAGTTAGGTGGCTGGGTTAAGTGGTATCATCTTGGCCTTCGTGGAAGAGGGTGATTACACGTGCCTGCCTGCTTTTCCTTTGATCTCTTACATCAGGTACATGGGTTCTATTGTCGGTCACATCATGGAGCCCACCTCGTACACAACATCCTATGGTTCGGATAAAAAGGCAAAATGATTCTTATTAACTATTATTTTTCAAATTATTTTAATAAAAGGCAATGCATCAAAAACAAATCTTATCAAAATTTATCATCTGCAATAGAGCCCGGTTCAAATGGCACCACCCCACCTCTCTTCTTTGAGGAGGTTTTGGGGAAGTATGTGTGAGTGGTCCTTCCTATTGGGAGGGCTAGGGTAGGTGTGTTAAAAAAAATCAAAAGCTATCATTTATTTTATTTCACAGAATTTAAGTGTAACATTTTAATTTTTACACAAAAAAAGTGGGCTCCTTTTTTTAAAAAAAAATAAACTATATTTTGAAGCATACAATTTTTAATTTATTTTAATAAATAATACATGAATGGGATTTTTTTTTTTTTTTTAACCAAAGGATTGTAATTATCCGAACACACGATTAATTAGTAATACCAGCCCGCCCTGCAAGTCCACCAAACTTATGGGGTCACCATTAAGGGCCTTGTACTTTTGGGCGTCGTGAACCATTCGTTCCGTCGGTAGACTATATGGGGTCCCTTGCAAAAAACCAAAATACTTGAATAATAAATACAAAAATCAACACCTTTATAAAGCTCATCCATACAGAGTGAGAGTACAACTATCCATAGGAGGTGGATTACTCTCTCAAGTAAAAAAATTGGATATAAATGCTGTTATTAACTCATCTTCTGACTTTATGTTGGACTTTCATATAACTATATACGAGTATTTTTTAATATTTATCGAAACAATTCAATAAAATTTAATGTTTATCCATCACCTACAGAAAATATAAAATTTACACACAGTCATGCTATTTACACACTGTAAGTAATACAGATCCTTTTACATAAATATATAATGTATACACGCACATATATAATAGTACAACTCATGAGCCTTACGTAGCTTCATGTAACTTTACATATTGATAAAAATAGAGTATATATTAATTAATTATGTCATGACTAAATGAAATATGGTTGCCCTTGAAATTGATTAGAAGTTTCAACCAAACCAGTAAGTTGTAGTTAATTCTGCAGACAACAAAAAAACAAGTAATGAATTGTTTTGGGGAGGCATAGGGCAGACTCGACTTGGTGGGTGTCAAGTAAGAAGAAGGCACGTTTATTTTATCAAGCTTCTGGGCCAATTGCCCCACAAGCCAGGGGGAGGGGCCCCCACAAGCTAGAGGGATTTTTTATGTATATATTTTTTGGATGAGATGTCAAGCATTACACTTGAAAATATTATGTTAACAAAATATAGAGTTAAGATGGGACGGATGTCCCAGTTCTGCATCGATTAAATCTTGGTTCACGTGGGCCCAATATCACGTAGGTGGCTCTTGTAGTACCGTGAATTCCAATTGCATCTCATGAGCAGAACGAGCAAGGCAGTCAGCACTCCGTAAGGCTTTGTGATTTACATGCACTATCTTCAGATCCCAATCAGAAGAGATAAGGGATCGGATGTCATCTATTTCACCCTAAGAGGGTGGTCCGAACCACAATTAGTTAGTAAGAGATGAATAGCCTCGGTTGAGTCAGAGAACAACTTGATTTTTGATAGCTTCAGTGATTTGCACACTCTAAGCCCAGTGCCAATAGCTATAACTGCCGTAGTGGAGGGTGCATATCCAATTTTTTGTTGGAAACTCACCACCCAGTCTCCTCTTTTATTCCGAATCAAGCCTCCTGTTGTAGCTTGATGTTGTTCAGAAACTGATCCATCCACGTCCACTCAAACAAAACCCCCCGACGATAGGGACCATTTGCTATTTGTTCTGTCCTGAATCTGGAAAATGCAATGCCTGTATTTTCCATTCTCCACCCCCTCCATGAGTTGATAAATATAACGATTTGCTAAGGTTCGAGGCGAGTTACTGACTCCATCAAAAGCTTTCTTACATCAATTTTTCCACAGTGTCCAGCATGCAAGGCCAAAGATCCTATTCCACGGCCACCTCGCCACTCGCCTGGAGGTTGGATCATTCTTCAAGTTCCATCTCAACCATACCTACAAATCACAGCTAAAAAAGATAGATATGTATAAAGGGTTAATTAATTGCAGCCACGTGTTTCTTGTTGTCTCACAGTCTCTCAATGTATGAATAATGGATTCCTCACACATACACTCAAATGGACAATTTGGAGATGTGGTAGGAATATGTTTTGCTCTCAGGGAATTTTTTAATATTCTCTTGTGGGAAACCTGCCACATGAAGAATTTTGCCCTCTCTGGAATGTCCCATCGCTAAAGTGCTTGCCACATGGGGTCAGGAGTATGGTTTGAGCAATTCCAAGCTAGGTGGTAAGCAGATTTGACACTAAAGTTGCCATCAGATGATGCCTTCCAATAAAAATCATCTGCACATAAGCCCCTTGGAGGATGAAGGACTTGAATCTTCTGAACAACACATGAAGGAAGAAAATCATGCCATTTTATAATGTCCCAAGAACCCGTGGGTGTGAGAAATTGATTTACCGTCGTCTCAGGATCTATCAGATGGAAATTTTTATCCACATATTCAAGGAGGGGTCGATCAAGGGGTAGCCATTTCTCCATCCAAATTTTTGTGTTGGAACCCGTACCAAGTTTGCATCTAACTCCTTCCATGAATTTATCCCATATTGAGAAGATCTCTTGCCACACTGCAGATTGTTGATGCTTCCTCTCAACTTTGGGATATTTTCCATCGCCGCAACCATATTTGCTCCACAGGCATTTAACCCAAAGGGCATTCGAGCAGGTTAGAAGACACCAACATAGTTTTATGATGAAGGCCATGTTTTGACAATGAAGATCCTTAAGTCCAAGTCCTCAATGTCATTATTCTCTTTTGAGGGTATCCTAGGCTAGAGGGTGTAATTTCCTTGCATCTTGGTCTTAGCACCAAAAGAAATCTCTACTGATTTTCTCAATTTCCTGAATGACTCCTTTTGGCATGAGGACCGTTTGCATTTGGTAAGCGGGAATTGCTGAGAGAACAGATTTAATTAAAACTGTACGTCCCGCAGAGCTTAGATAATTTCTCTTCCACCTTGCTAGCTTCTTATGAATTTTCTAGATGAGCAGCGTAAAGGTCACCTTGGCGACCCTTTGGTGCATAAGGGGAACTCCAAGGTATTTGCCCAGGTCCGTAGTTAATGATATACCCAAATTTTGATTGTATGCAATGGCTCGACTCAAGTAGACATTTCGGGAAACGAACATCTTTGATTTCTGTAAATTCACACGATGACCTGAGACCCCACAAAAGAAGCTCATGATGTTTCTCATTTCTTCTATTTGTTCATTAGAGGCCTCGCTAAAGAGAATCAAGTCATCAGCGAAGAATAGATGAGATATCAAAGGGCCATTGGCAGTAAGTTTAAGGGGCTTCCATCTGCCATCCTTGACTTCATATTGGATTAACTGACTTAGTCTTTCCATTACTAGGATAAACAAGAGTGGGCTCAATGGGTCTTCTTGTCGAACACCCCTCGAAGGAGAGAATGATTCTGAAGGTGAGCCATTCCAAGACACCCTCATTGAAGTGGACGATACACATGTCATAATGAGATTCACAAACTCTTCAGACAACCCTAAACTACCAAGGGTAGAACGGAGGAAACCCTAATCCAGTCTATCGAAAGCTTTTTCCATATCTACCTTTACCGCAACATATCCTTTCCCTCTCCGTTTGGTACGCACCGTGTGTATAGCCTCCTGAGCAATAATAATGTTTTCAGTACCTTGGCGGCCCGTAATAAAATTGCATTGGTTGGGCAAGATCAAATAATCCATCACCGGCTTCAATCGATTGGCTATCACTTTGCTAACAATTTTGTAGCTCACGTTGCATAATGCAATGGGACGAAATTCCTTGAGTGTCTCAAGGTGGTCCACTTTCGGGATCAAGGTAATATTTGTGTGATTTATATCCGATAGCTTGGATGGGTCTGTAAAAATGTTGTGCACCAAATCGCATATTTTGGAGCCCAAAACATTCCATTGGGTTTGGAAGAGGTGTGCCTGAAGACCGTTTGGTCCCGAGACTTTGAAAGCGCCCATCTCGAATGCAGCATTTTTTATCTCCATGTTTGATACATTCCTTTGAATTGATGCTATTTGATTTGCATTGAGGGTGGGAAAATCTTTCGACCAGTTAGTAGTATTTGGCACATCAGGATCTCTGGTGTATAGTTGCTTGAAAAAATCAAACGCCATGATATCCAATGATTCCTGATCATACACCCAATTATCATTTATGTCCCGAAGAGCTTCAATATAATTCCGTTTCCTCTTCATAATCATTGTGGCATGGAAAAATTTTGAATTTTTGTCCCCAAATTGAAGCCATTTAAATCTTGCTTTCTGGTGCCACAAGAGCTCCTCCTGATTACTCAGTTTCACATACTCAAGCCATAGGGATTTTTCCAATCTTTGAAGACAGTTTTGAGGATTGTTCTGTCTTGCTTTGTCAATTCGGAGGGGATTTTATATATGATGACCCCAGAAATTTAGTTGTCTCTCTAAAAAATTTTAATTGCCCCCATCACCCCAAAAAAAAATTTACTTACTTTAAAAAATTTCAATCATCCCCCTAAGAAATTATATGATCTAAAGTCTTATTTATGTGTGATAACCATAAATATAATTTAACAAATGTGTAACATGAAATTTATATTTATCAAAATAGTAATATTCATTTTAAGTACAAATTATGCTCTCACTAACAATTTTCTTTAAATATTTCTTCAATAGGTTGCCTAAAGATAAAAATTTATGTTTAGGTGTTTTTTTTAAGGAATTGTGAAATGATATTCAGCTTTTGCAAATTATTTTTATTGATTTTTTCATTAAAATATTTAGCAATAACTGAAGTTATGAAAAAATATACTTGTATATTCGTTATAACCTTTACAAAAAGTAGAGAGAGCTAAGTTTTGTTAATAATTGTAATTCTAACTCATTCAATACAACATTTAAGGTACATTATTATGAATTAATTTTCATTTCTAGGACCTTCATATTTTTTAGATCAGCAATAATGTTAGTAGTAATAGAAATGAGGTAAGTCAAAGTAATTGATGGGGCGAGTAGAAAAAGTGATTCGGTTAAATAGAAGGAAGCATATGTAAGTTTTCCTTTTCCTTGTGGGGGTTTAATAAGGAAAAAATGTCATCGTCTAGTTTGTATTATTCTCTCTTTTAATTTGGTCAAAAAATGCTGCCTCTCAACTTTAAGGAGTAATCAAACAGCTGAGAGTGGGCTCCCTTGACATAATTTCACATCACAAGAAAAAATGCGTTAAGTAGGCTAAATTTATGAGGTATATATGAAGACACACAAGCCAAATTAAATCATTACTTACTACCATGGCCACGGGTGGCAATTTCCATTTTAAAACCCACTTTTAATTTATAAACTTACCCTGAAATCCTTCCAAAATGTACATAAATCTCAAATAAAAAAGGTACCTAAAATAGGTCAAAATCCTTATAATATTTTAAATTATGAAATTAATCCCTAGGATTGCAGCTAATTTTGACCAAAATCCTTATTACTCCCTCCGATCCTAATTATAAGACAAAGTTGACTTTTTTAGAGAAATTAAGAAAGTCAATTAAATTACTTTAGAGTATTTATATTTTTATTTTTTTCTCCAAACTAATTACTTTGACTAATAAACTAATATATAATCTAAGGATACTAAAAATATAAACACTCTAAAGTAATTTAATTGACTTCATTAATTTCTCCAAAAAAGTCAATTTTATCTTATAATTAGGACCGAAGGAGTATCATCAAATATTATTGTCATGCATATATATCAACAACGCCCTATCGTCACGTCTAACTCCATCAGCCCTAAAAAAGACGAGTGAAGTTGTTTAGTGAAGGAAGCGGGAACACAAGGATGCAATTATTTGGAAAGAAAGGAAGACATTTGGCGACCATACAAATATGAGCTGTTGGATCGAGGGACAGCTTCCCTCCCACCATGCCTTTGAATTAGGCATTCTTGGCAGTACTTATGGATGCCCCAAATCATTCTATCTCTCTTGTCCTTTCATGCCCCTTGTCTTCTTTAATTTCCCATAACAGCTCTTATATGTATATCACATATAGTTTGTTTATAAAATATTTTGTTTTTAAATTTTACACATGCACACTCTACTTTTTTTTTTTTTTAATCCTTCAGTCACTTTTGACCTAAGATTAATCCAGTTTGAGACTTGAAGCACATTGAAAGGGAAGCCCAAGGGCGGTCTCCGTTATCTCTTCTCTTAGGTGCTATTATGTGTATATAATTATTTGTTTTAAAATTATTTTTCAATTTCTCACATGCACGTCTTAAAGACGCAAAATGTTTTTTCAGATGGACAGAAGCATATTGAAGATTTGGTGCTTAAGGAAAGCTTTTACCTCCATAATAACAATTCTATCATATAGCATTAATGTCGTCATTCAATCTCTACTCAAAGAATTTCCTTCAATAATTATTACCGCTAATGATTTAGATATCCCTTAATTTTTTGCATTTTAGTTCTTCTGTTTTTTTGGTTTGGTTGTAAACTTTTATAGTTGTCAATATCATTTTGTCTTTAATAAAAAAAAAAAAGAACGCAAACTCACGTAGACTTTATGAGCCAGTGACCCATCAGAAGTTTAACCCTTTGAAGTTAAAACGTCTCCCATTCATGAAGCTTAATTTTTTTTGTTGCCCCCCGATTCACCGGAGTTTTACCCCTACTATATCCGGATCTGACCTGCGTTGTGCACCTGGCTATAATGGGAGAGTCTCCTAATAAGAATTTTCTGCATACACAATGCTCAAACCTGAGACCTTACTTAAGCGGAACCAAACCGCTTACCACTTGGACCAACTCCCATTGATTCATGAAGCTTCATTTGTATTTGACAAAAAAAAAAAAAACATTCATTTCATCATACGTTAACTGTATGATTGTTGACTTTTTTTTAATTACTTTCACAACCTGTGGCTATTTTGTAACTTGAAATATAATTTTGCGTGAGATAATCATTGACAATGAAAAAGAGCAATTCTCCTTTCGATTCTATCTATAAGTAACTTTTTTTTTATTTTGTGAAATGAACTGATAGTTAAAAACAATAATTATATAAAAAATGTCACGTTTTTTCCATATATACCCTATTTATTAAAAGAGTATATGAGAGAGAATAGATAAAAAGTATAAGAGATAATAAGTATAAGATATGAGAGAGAATAAACATTTAATAAGGGTAAAATAGGAAAAAGAAGTTTACATTTTCAGATAAAAAGTAAAAGTTGCTTATAAAAGGGACCAATCCTATAAGAGAGAAAGTTGCTTATAAATAGAACCGGAGGGAGTACCATTGAAGATAATAATGATGAACAAATATGATTCAAGAAATAAGAAAAAAGGGGTTTGGTCATTTGTTTAGTAGGGAAGAGCAATGGGCCCATAACCCGCAAGCCCGCCCATAACCTGATGTAATTGGGTCAATTTCAGCTCACCCAAAAATGACCAATCACGGGGCGGACTAAAACCTAACCCATTAATACTTAAATGGGGGGGCTATGGGTACACCTTCGCGCTACTCTTATCCATCCATTTGTTTTTTTTTTAATTTGACCCTACCCTCCTCAGGACTCCTGCATTCTTAGGTTCTTGTCCATTGTCCAAGAGCCCAACCCAATTTCTGAATTTGCCCAACTGTACCCCATCCCACCCCCACTCACTAGACATCATCATTCATCAATTCAATACGTCACGTAGAGTCGCAGAAAGCCAAACACGCACTTAGTTCGTCACTTCATCTTCATTACTCATCGACACTAAACTTTGCACTCATGCACCACACTCTCGCAGATCTAAGGATGGAGACGAGGCAGCACGATGGAAAGGAGTAATGATGACGACAAAAGGAAATCCCAGTCGTAGATCGAATTAAGGTGCCACCCCCGTTCGATGTTCCCAATCGGACTCGATAGAGACGAGTTCAGCCAAAGGTCAAAAGTTGGAATGCAAGGCGGAAAACGGAGCTCAGGAGCTGAAAAGCGATGACGGCGGCTAGGCTGGGACGGCTAAACAGAGAAAGCCCTTGAAGAGTTCATCCACTTGTTTGTCATTTCTGGGTAGTGACGGTCTATGACGTCCTTCAGGCTCTCCGTTGTGTTCACCCCTTCTTTGTGTAGGTTTCCTCGTTGAAGTCGCTAGTGAAGAACCTATCTACCTCCAACCTCATTCATGGCCCATGGATACTAGCTGCCTTGTAACCCCTATCTTCACTAAGGTCTTCAAATAGGTCCAATATAAATGGGTTCTGGGTAACTCGATCAGCCTGCCCATTTATGTGCTAGCTCGTTTACACTGGTTTTTATGAGTTAAGGTACGGGTATGGGCTAACTCGTACTCGTATAAAGTTAAATGGGCGGGTTAGGGGTTTAGGCACGGGCTGCCCAACCTTCCCATTGCTCTCTCCTGTTGTTTAGCTTGTGTTTGGATTAGCTTTTGAGAATTGTTTTTATGATTTATGAGGTAAGTATGTGAGAGAAATTTTGTCTCGATTTACGAAAAAAAACTTTTGAAATAGCGGTTTGGGGCTTACCCAAACACACACTGGAGGGACTTTAATTTGTTGTTGCTATTGAAAGTAGAGAATTGAGTTTGATCTTATTATATGTAAATAGGAGTGTGTGTTTACGCATAATATATAAGGGAGATGACAGAAAATGAATTTTGAATTTGCAAAATTTTAAATCAGGTATTTTTCAAAATATGAGTTACGAATTGCTTATCAAATTTCGTCATTTATTCATCAACTTTTGATAATAAACTTGATTTAAAATTTTAAAGTTCTTTTTCTACCTTTTCCCCTAATATATATGTGAAACAAAAAAATATGAAAAATGAATGAGAAAATACAAATAAGTGAATTTAATATGGTTGGGATAAGGGAAGGAGTGGGGGAGATCAGTGGAAATGGAAGACAATAATAGAGTGGTTGATGTCAGCAGAGTGGGGAGCATAAGTCGTAAAGTGTGGGACCTGTCTCGCTCTCGCTCTCGCTCTCGCTCTCGCTCTCGCTCTCACGGTCTAACCCCCATTGCCCCTAATTAGGGATATTATTATTATTTTATACTTTATGATTTTAATTTGTTTAACCTCTTTTAAAATTTCAAATTGAATTTTATATAGATACAAGTCATATAACTTAGTTATTAGGTACAATTCACAAATTAAATTTTTTTCATGTGTAATTTTGATTATTATGTTGATTTAAAAATTTTTTAAAATTTCCTCCATGTGAATTTTTGTTACTAGAAGAAAATGAGATCTAATGAATATAATCTTAATTGATTCCATTTAATACGGCATAAAATCATAAAAAAATTTAAATATATAATTTTAAAATAATTACTTTTGGTTCTAATATTAGTTTTATGAAAAATGTATTTTAAATTACCTTAATTATGTTTTTTATGAAGTAATTTTTCATATTTTTAAAATGTGCTTTAGAACAACGGGGGTTGGGCTTAAAAGAAGGGTATAGTTCTTCATTACGTGACAAACCAAAGTTCGAATGCCCATTGAGAGAGGCGTCCACATTTAATGTCTGACAGTATTTTGAATAAAATTATCTCAAATAGAAGAATACTTATACTTAATAAAAAAAACAAAAGTGTTTTAAAAATTTTTCTGGTGGGATCAAAATCCAAGGTTAACAATCAAGCTTCAAATTGATCCAAATCACATATTTAGTAGAATACCAAGTTAGTTGAGTTGAGTCTAAATGTATTTGGATTAGTTTTTAAAAAATAACTTATAAACAAATTATACTCATAAAAGTAGTTTATCATCACCATAGCCATCATTGTTATTTTAGAAGTGTGTTGGGTCCTGTCTTTTAGATTCCAACACCTCCTCCTTCTTTTTTCCCTTACTCCTAGCCGTCTGCTAACGGCTCCAACCCCACTTCATCTATTCTTTTTCTTTTTTTTTTTATGGTTTATGTAATGGATTATTTTTGGCCTTCGATGCATCTACCTTCCAGGTATCCGGCGTTAACCTAAAGGCCAACGCCGGATTTATTGACATGGGCCCCCGACAACCAACTAGTCCTGGCGCCCCCAATCTGATAGGCCGGACAGGAATTCACCTTTTTGAGGCGCCCCAGAGGAGAGAGCTCCCAATGAAAATTCTTTACACCTTCCGTTTCCTGGGATCGAACCCAGGAACGGATTGGTGTGGCGCAGATACCTACCTATCTGCGCCAACTTCCATTGATCCACTTCACCTATTCTCCCCACTCTAACTAAATTCTGGTTTTCCAAAACCTAATGTTTTTTTTTTCTGATTTAATCAAGGATTTTCCCTTCGATAATTAAAGAACAAAAAGGTTCTCACCTTTTCTAATAATTATGTTTCTAAGGATTTAAACTTTTATTTTCCTTCTTAAGTAGTACCTCTTATCACTTCAATCTACAATTTATTGATTCTAAAACCTAATTTTACTTTCATTATAATATCATTATGATTGGGCATATGATAATGAACACAACCTTTTCCTATTTTAATTTACTCTTCTACAACAATCAACCATGAAAATGGATAAAACATCCTTACTCTTTTCATGTCATTATTTAAGAATGGCTTGATGAACTTAATTTCTCAACTTCCATTTAAGCAAATATCATATCTGATGGAAATTTAAAGATGATGTGTTTTCACTGTGAAAAATCGAACATTAATCAGATTATCTAAACTGAATTTAAGTAGAACAAATCTATTGGATGAATCTACGCATCTCATCTTTGCCCCTGCTCGCCATCATTCAAGGAATATTCCTTTTTGGATATTTTTTTCCATTCTTGATACAATTTTATAAATATGAAATCCACTTAATGTTGTAAGTAGTCACACTAAAATGACACTTTTGACTCAGTCCCCTCCTTATATCCACGCTTAAAATGCTTGTCACAATGATATTAAGTGTTTGTTTGGAATATCTTATTTTTAGATAATAAGTGCTTATAAATTGTGATTCACGGTATACAAGGTAAGTATGTGTCCAAATATAAGCTCAACCAAATACACACTAAAAAAACAAAACGCTTGTCACTTCTTCCTCGCTTGCATCCAAAGTATTTAAATCTGAATTGGTTACTGAACTGATCGAGGTATTAGGTTAAGGGTTAGTGGGTTAAACTGAAGTTAACCTGAAACTAAACTGGTGAAAAATTATGAGCCACATTTTTAAGAACATACCACTTTTATTCTATTTATAAGTTCAAATCAACTAAGTTTGAACTAACTCCTTTACATAAAAAAAAAAAAATAGTTAATTTATTAATTATGAACTAATTTATTTATTTTAGTTTTATTTATGAGTAATTCTAAAAATCAATATAATTTTTTTATTTATTATAATTAATAGACAAAACAAAATAAAAACTGTATTTATATCTTATGGTTTAGTTGCCAAATATTAAATGGAAAACTTCCATTTTCACGCATGAAATTTTTTCATTTCACATTTTTTTCCTTTTAGACTTAAAAAGACGGAGCAAAAGGACAGAAGCAAAAGGTCTGCTCAGTCTTCCCTGTCTGCCTCTAGAAATAGTAACCACAAATCTCATCCTTCCTTCCATGGAGTTTGGGTCTCACTAGAAAAAAAATTCTCTTTCACCTTCACTAGCCTCTGCTTCAAACCATCCATACATGCCATCTCATTATTGCAAATACACTGTTTGTAGTAGTAAATCCATTTCTTCCTCATGTTCTAGCCAAATTCTGGTTTTCCTATACTCAACTACCCTCTGGCTTTCTTCTTCAGTGTCTGAATTTTGGTTTTTGCTTCCACTCAGTCCTCTGCTTAAGCCCGCACGTAGTAGTATTTCTCTTACTTTATTCCTATTTACGTTGAGCATATTCACTTGTCGTTTCACAGGTGCTTCTTTATTCATTTCACGTGGTGTCTGGCTTCTTTTTAGCTGTCTTCCTCTCTGGATTTTCAATTTTGAGCTCTTCATGATGGGTTTCTTACGAAATTCAATCTTTCTTGTTTTCAGCAATTAAACAAGTTCACTAGCTTGTGGCTCCAGGACGGCTAATTTCTTTGCTTTTAAAATACTCTCTCGTTGTTACTGTCTCTGAGCTTTCTGCTCCGTTGAAGCCATGTACAGATCGAAATTCAAATAGAGTTTTGGGCAAGGAATAGTACTGTCGACATACTATTCCTGAATAAATTGAAGTGGGTCCTTTGCTTTTTTCTCGGGCTCTGGTTCTATCATATGTAATGGATTCTTGGAGATACGGTTCTGGAGATAAGGGTTTTGTGCCCCATAATACACTTCCACCTCCTAATACGCTTGCGAGAATCAAAAATTCCTTACCAGGTTGGGAATTGAAAACCCAACCTGGTTTTTCCAACGACATTTTGGCCTCGGCTCAACAACATTTAGAGAGTCAAGTTTGTGAGGAAATGGGATTTCCAGAAATGTTGGGGAAACATCAGTTGTCTAATGACCCGCTTGGGTGTATTTTGAATGATCCAAATTCATTTTCTGGAGGTGAAGACTCTGCTTCAAGGCTTTCAAACTCTGGGGTTGAATCTAATAGCCGGGATTCTCTCATTGATTTGAAATTAGGAAGAGTTGGTGATCAAAGAGATGCCACTGAATCACCATTTTCTAAAGGTATTCCTCGTTTGTGTTCTTCAGAGTCATCTACGACCCCCAAGAGAGTTAGAACTTCAGGGGTTCAGTCACAGACTTCTTACTGCCAAGTCTATGGCTGCAACAAGGATCTAAGCGCCTGTAAAGACTACCACAAGAGGCACAAAGTTTGTGAGATTCACTCCAAGACTTCTAAAGTCATAGTGAATGGCATAGAGCAAAGGTTTTGTCAACAATGTAGCAGGTTGTTCATTTTCTCAGTCTTTCACCTTTCAACTCCTTTTGAAACATATATTGATACTTAAAATTGGTTTCAAGACTGCCAAAAGCTTTTCTGCTTCCTTATCTAGTGGAAACCTAAACATGACCTTTAACCTCTTAACTTGTACGTTGTGAAGGTTGTTTTTATCATATAAATATCTGAAAGTTTTGCCTGTTTTTGTTTTCATGTTCCACCTTTCAAATTTTCTTGTCCAATTTGTTATCCTTCGCTACTTCACAATATTAGATACAGTACTGTGAATGTTGTTGAGTGCAAATTTTTTTATTTCAAACGTACAAGAATTTAGCCTCCTCAGCTGGTCACAGGAACAAACCTGGCCTAATCATTGCTGGATACCACTACTTCTCATCAAATAGAAAATATTTCTTAGAACTTCATCTTGCTTATTAAATTTTGCAGTTCATACGTTCTGACAAAGATAAAGTTGTGATAACAAAGCCATATTATTATGATTTGTGGCACTGCTAAAATGGTTAGCTAAATATTCAGGTTTCATTTGCTGGCTGAATTTGATGATGTTAAGCGCAGCTGTCGCAAACGCCTTGCAGGCCATAATGAGCGTCGTAGAAAGCCACAAATGGGTACTCACTCTGGAAAGGGCAGGAGGTTGCTTCAGTCATATGATGGTATTAATAATTCGTCTTTTCCTAAATTAGATCACTATAGAATAGCTCTTCCCTCCCTTTCTATTCTTGCCTGTCCTCCCAAAGTCCTATTAGGCCCTTTTAAGACATTCACACGCATTCTTGCTTTTAGCATCAGGCTTGAAAATAGATTATCTCTGTAAGTCTATAGCTAACCATGTCTCGTGGTGAAATTCCTAGTTGTGATAGTTGTAAAAAGAAAGCAAGCCTTGCAAAAAAACAAAAAGGTTCCTTTCCTTAGTTCACTTCCACATTTTAAATATTTATTTCCACTGGAATTAACTTGTCAGTGTTGATTCTGGAAAATTTTGTAGTTCATTTGCCACACAGTCCCCTCTAAAGATTCATTGATGTTAGTGTTATCGTATCATCATACCGGAGCACCCCAGGTTATTCACTGTAGTTTCTTGGTCAAAAAATGTTAATGTCTAGTGGTGTTTACCAATTAGACAGTTGTGCTGCTTTTTGCATGCACGTCTGATGATATCATCTAGTCCCCTTGGTTTCAGAATGTTTTTTCTACATCAATATTCTCCCTTATGGCCACTTTTGGTCTATCCTTTGTCAATGGTGGGTTTTCAGGAATAAAAAAGAGATTTTTTGTCTCAGCAATATTTATGTTGGATTCTTTGTCCATATGATGTATTTGAACAATAAGTGATTTGCCCAACATCAAATATGATGGGGTGAACTCAGAAGAAATTTGATCTTTATTCTCTAGACTTGGTCATCTTTGAATACCAGATTAACTCATGGGAATTTAATTATCTTCATTTGCTAAAACATTGGCATTTACCTTATTACCGTCAACATTAAGTATATTATATGATTATCTTTGACTCCTGGTTTAATGTTACTAACTTCAATTTGGCATATGCATGTGTTAGCTTTCTGTCAAACTACTTTCCGTCTGAGGAAAAGGAAAACAAGATGAAGAGATATGAGAGTTTCAATTCATTGCTGTGCTTTTTTCTACTTTTCAAGTTTTAAAACATTTACGTCTGCTCCTAAAGTTATTATGAAGTGTTAATTGGGAAATTCAAGTTGGTGAGTTGTTTGCAAGGTCTGGAATCTAAACTTCATAGTTCATACTCTGTTTGCTAATGCGACTTAAAGTCAAACATGTGTTTGGATAGAGAGAAAATTAGGGGAGAAAGAATACAATGAGGGAAAACTCCTAAAAATAGTGAATTTTTTCACCATTTTAGGAAGTTTTCATTCCTAGTATTCTCTTCCCCCTATTTCCCCTCACTTTTCTCTCCATCCAAACATAGGGTAAGACTTATTTTGGCATGTCACCAACTATTGACCTGCTTTATTTTTTTACCAAACGGTTCTTAAATATTGTTCTGTTATAGTAACCAATTATATCTAAATTTGCATTCCTACTTGTGAAATTTTTAGCTCTGAAACTATATAAAGATCCAGAGCTTGTTGCAGACAGCAGATTCCAAGGTAGCATGCTAACAGCAGCATCTTTTATCTGCCAAGAGATACTTCCTAGTGGTGTTTTGTATGGTGCTGATAACTGGCGGAAAACTACAAAGTCCCAAGGCGGCAATGATTTTAGGCATATCTCTGCTATGCCTATCACAAATGTGCATTCTCACTCAAGATCTCTGCTTCTTTCATCTGCTGAAAAGCAATATCCACCTCTGAATGAAACCGGCGCCGCTATATCCACTAGAGGAAGCGTATTCTGTGAGAATAACAGTCTGTATCCACCTGCTCTTGGAGATGCTTATTCCTCCGGCCCACTATCATCGTACCAAGGCACCTTCTTAGGAAGTGAAGACTTCAATAATGTTTTTGATACAGCATCAACCATTCAGGGATTATCAGGACTCACAGACTCAGGTTGTGCTCTCTCTCTTCTGTCATCTCAATCCCATAACTCATCAAGCCATTCATCGGCAATCCCCACAGTTCGCCCCATGGTTACTCCGGGACGCCACAGCCACTACAGCCTGAGTCATGCCTCTGAGAGGATCATGGGAATGAGCTCTCAGGCTTTAACAGGTGGGGTGTCAGCATCGGGTAGTCTTCCATCAGAAATAAATCATTCTGATGGAGGTCGTTTTGGTCCTGTGTTGCTATTAGATCATAATGACATTGTCAACCTAGAAATCGCAGATGGTATTTTTCAAGGGTCAGATGTTATGAATATGAAAGCCCGTGAAGACGGCCCCACCATCGACTTGCTTCAACTGTCATCACAGCTTCACCGAGTCGAGCATCAACGGCAATCCTTGCAGATGAAGCAAGAACATGATTCTTTTTGCTCCCTCCGGATTACTTAGGTCATTTTGGAAGAGGTACACCATAAAAAACTTAGTAATAAACCATTTTTCTTTGACTTTAATATGGGTAAAGGCTAGAAAGTAGCAATGCACCTCTTTAGGAACATTGCGATGGCTCGAGCTGATTGGCTTGAAATGAAAGAACTATTTTTATATGCTGGGGTTTGAATTTAATTGTAAGGAGATATATTTTTCTCTGTAATATTTCTGAGCACTCTTTTCTGTTGATACAGGAAAAAGGAAGTTCAGTTCTGCTGAAGATTTTTAGAACGTAACTGGAAGCAGTTAAGCAATGGGGAAGGAAGGAGATTAAGATGCTGCAATTATTTATATGGGCTGCTAAATAATTCGGAATTTCAAATAGCTTCAAGTTAGTTAGGGCATAAGCAGAAGCCTGATGTGTCTAAGTTCCTTTTCAGGGCATCCGCAGCTCATCTAGCTCCATTGTCGATCGATGATTAGGAATTGAAACGTTTGTAAAATTCTTTTTAAGAAATTCTGAAGGTAGCTAAGTTGATATTTAACTCCAAGGTGAATTTGTATTTTGTTTTAATGGAATAAATTGTGCTAATTTTCTCTGAAATTTGATTATCCTGCACTGCACATGATCTCTCCCCGGTTAAGTCTTGAAAACTTTACTGGGAAAGAATAATCCTGTGGAAAAATACTTATATATTTTAGAAATGTCACCTTATCTTATCTGTACTCTTACTATTAAAATATAATAACTCATCTTATTTTGATATTACATATCAAGAGTTATTTAGAGAAATTCAAATTTTTGAAAAACAAAATGGGATGACTCGATTTAGGAAAACAAAAACGTAATTTTCTCTCATCATCCCTAAAATTTAAATTTTTTCAGATGATTTATCTACGGTATAGGATTAAAATAAAAAAGATATTAGAATATGGGAAAAGTGGTACTCCTTCCGATTCTAATTATAGGACAATATTTGAGAGTTGATCTTGATCCTAATTATAGGATAAAGTTTTAATTTTTGTCAATTTCTTCCCAAAATACCCCCATTGATACTTTCTCAATAATAATGAAACATAATAATTTTATAATACACCTATATATTCTATAAAGTAAGTAATACTTGCAATTCATTAATATCACATACACCTCAATTCTATTGTTTGTTTTATTTTATAAGAATAAAAGGTAAGAAAATCAATTTAACACTATCAACGTCATCATCTCTATTTTTAAAAATTGTAACTATCCTTTTCTTTAATTTCACTCGAACCAAACCGGTATAACTCCATTTTAATGACATGTAAGATCACTTGCTTTACATCAAGGCAAGTGATCAACATGAACAGAACATGATTTCTTTGTATGTATTAAATAAGGGCATTTTAAGAAAATAAATAAGATTAACTGATTTAACTACTATTCTTAATTTCTCCAAAGTTAGATAAATATGTCCTATAATTAGGATCGACCGAGTATATATTTGACTAACGGATCCATTAAAAGAAAGATTCTCCTCTCATAACAAGTCATTGTAGTATAGTACCCGGGTGACCCAGGTTCAATCCCCGGCGACGGCGAATTTTTTTCTTTTATAGACCTTGATTTCTTTCAACACCAATTTCCTATGTTTTTGTCTCACACTTCTATGATTTGTATCCGCACCATCAGAAAACTGAGCCCGCATACTTCGGCATATGATGGAGTTTTCATTCGAATCAAATCTGGACATGTTGGATTCAATTTTATCTTTATATTATTTTTTTTCATATATACCAAATAGGAGTATATTGTTAGTTTATCTTTCATGCATGAATCTGTACACACGGGAGCTTTTCTCAATATACTCTGTTCTCAGCCGATAGAACAGAGCTTTTTCTTCTTAGTACTAAACTTACCTATTTTATTCAATTCTGAACTTGCTTTTACTTTCAAGTGCCAGCCCTTTTCAAGTTATTGGTGAATGTCTTTTGCTTCTGTAGCTTATAATGGATGATTTCAGAGATAATAAGAAACTGTTGGAGATAATGATCACCATTTTTATTTTCCCCTATTTATTTATCCCTGCGAGGTTTACTTGATTTATAGATGGGTCTCATACTTGTCACCACTTCCTGTTTGTGGATATTAATCTCAACCTTTTCTTAAGGATTTCTATCTTTATTTCAACCTTTCCTTTATGCCAATTCCCTACAATCGACCAGTGGTGCGTCTGGTATTTTGCCTCAAAAAATAGCCAAACTTTAGCGCTCAAGAAGCAAAGGCTCTGTTTTAAAGGCGAAAACTATTTTCCAGCGCATCGTTGGTCCTTGGCCCAGATTTTAATTCTCCAGCATGAACGGCTTTAAAGAGAAATTAAAAGGAAGTCGTTTAAAAAATTATATAATTATAGAGAACTAATTAAAAAGACCTTCGAAGTATAGGGGTTTGGAAATTAATTTTCCCATTTTATTTTCTAAACTAAAGGGATTAAATTACATGAAGCTAAAGTTTAGTGTCAGGGTTACAACAAATTAAAATAATAGAAACTAAATTATACTGAATCAAAATATAAGTATTAAGTTACAATTGGGTTAAAATGGTAAAGACCGGAAAATTAATTTTGTTTTTTTCTGTCCATTTGAGCTTCATCTTCTTTTCTTTTCGGCCCCACTTCCTTTAAATCTTCATTTTTAACGTATATTAATCACAGGTTTCATATCTCTTGTGAAATGCCATTTAACGATTATTCACAACAAAAATGATAAGCATATTTTTCTTAATATTTCTTTAGATATCTACAAATGTAAGCCACTAATTTTTGTGATTAAATTTAAATCGTTTTGAATTTTGGATAATTTTATTTTAAAGTTGATATATAAGTTTTTTAAAATTATTATACTTATATTTTGTTTCTTATAGGAAAAAAAAGATAAAAATATACCACTTGAAATTTAAAATTTTAAATAAGTGATTTCTTAAAAAACTGAGTTGTCAATTACTATATTTTTTTTATCAATCTCATTACTCTTATAGTCAATAAAATCAATTTTAAATTTTAAATTTCAAGTTGTATTTTTTTTCTTCTTTCTCTTGTTTATGGCAGAGTTTGGGATCACTTTTTGGTGAGAATAAGCCCGTTTATAGAAGAAAAAGCCCAAATACAAATGCAACACGTTTTGGTGATGTTTGGGTCAGCGTTTTTAAAAAAAAAAAAAGCCCGAACATGACCGCGTTTTAATAAGCTCAACTGAGGAGCTTTTTCAAATACGTTTTGGGTGGTTTAACCGTTATTATGGGCATTTAATGCCCTGTCACTGTGCCTCATGTACGAATTGCATCAGTTTTTAACTTTTTCCCCAAACCTTCACCGAGCTCGTCCGTCGTCCCTCTCTTACTCTCTACAAAGCTTCAACAGTAACCGGGCGAACATCACCATTACTCGAAGCTCGTCCACCGGCAGTGGAAGCGTAGATCTACAAAGCTCGTCCCTCTCTCGTTCGGCGGCCGGAAAATGGTGAAGCCGTGGTGTTGGAGCAGTTGAAGCCGAGGTGTGGGTGGTCGTTCGAGGTGAGAATCTTCCGATTTCAGCCATTTTTTTCACACCCGGTGGTGGATCTGATGTTTCTTGCCATTTTCGGGTGAAGAGTCTAGTGTGTGATCTTGTCCTCCGGTCGTCCGTCGGTGAGGGTGCTGTGCGCAGTGCTGTCGGTCCTCCCTCCATTTGCAAGGTAAGCTAGTTGCATTTTAGATGAGTTTTGACATTTGAGCTTTGAATCTTGCCTTTCATTCGTTCGGAGTCTCTGGCTGGGTTTTGTTTTTTTCCATCTAGTGTTATACGTGTTGCTCTGTTTTGGTTGTCGGTGAACTCTGTCAGATTTTCGTGTCTTTTTTGTTCTGGTGTTGCTCTGTTATGGCGGCGAGGCAGAGAGGAGGAGGAGAGCGAGGATTATTCTGTAAAACGTGATAAATTTCTTCAAGTCACAACATCATGTAGGGCCAGAGTGTTTTCATGATCTTCTTTCTGGGCTGCTGCCAATAATAATGTCACTGCAATACTTTTGCAAGCATCAAGAATCATGTTTGTCTAACTCTTTCATGGGTATTTCATTGGATTTTGTTTTCACTTTGTCTCTAAGAGAACCCAATTAGTGGAAAGGAACTTGGTTGAACTTTATGTCATGATTGGCCATATATCTGATACACAGCCTCCTTGATCTGCAGTTCGTAAGAGAAAGAATAGGATGATTTCCCTCTTTAATTTGATTTTAAGATATGATAATGACCAAACTAATTTATCAAACTTCCTTAGTTCTAGTATTAAGTTTTGTTGATTTGGTTATGCTTGAGTAATTAATCCACTGATGCTTTATTCCTTGCACCAAGTTATTTATGCAAAAGAGGTTAAACATACTTTTTACTAATTTCCATTAAAATCTGCTAACAACAACATGCTTCCTTAAGTTAAGCTCGAGCCATACTATACATTAAAACAAAACCCAGATTTTCAGCCACAAATAGAAAAGCTGAATTCTGCTCTCTGTTTGGCTGTTGTAGTCTTGTGAACTTAGTCTAGTTTTATGGTTGCTTCATCAGTACGTAGTGAATATATATATACCCCTTGCATTGTCTTTATGTTTAAGAAAAAGGGAAACGAGTATTTTGCAGAATTATGTAGTTATGTTGGTTAAAGTTGCATGATATTGATTCTTCTATATGTCATCAACATTTATGTAAAGTGAAACTTTTCCATAGGGAGATGAATGACAGAGCGTTATGGGATGATGCGTCTACTGAGATTTTTGTATACGCCATGGTTGACCAAATCTTAAAAAAAGAACGACGAGGGTTGTCTTTTTCAAGTGATGGTTGGAAAGCTATTATTGCTACATTCAACGAGAAAACTGGGAAAGCGTATGACAAGAAACAGTTAAAAAATAAGTTTGATATGTTAAGGAAGGATTTAAGGACTTGGGATGCGTTAATAAAAGAGACCGGTGTGGGCCGAGAGCCTGGAACCGGAAATGTCGTTGCTTCGGCCGAGTGGTGGCAGCGCAAATGTCAGGTTAGTGATCCCTACTGAAACTTATAATGCTGCATAATGGTAATTCAGTTGCCTCAATCAGCTAGTTTGGAGTTTAGTTAATGGCTTTGTTACTTGTCTGTATGCAGGAGAATTCGGCATATAGAAAGTTTCGCCGTTCAGCCCTCAGGAACGAAAGAGAATTGAGGCTTATATTCAAGGACGTCGTGGCAACAGGCGAGGATGAACAAAATCCGTCGTTCATACAGACACAGACACAGGAACAGGATGCAGAGGAAGAGGATGTGTACCGACCTACTATGGTCGAGGAGGAAGGTTCAGGGGACAGCGAGGACGAGAATTTTGGAGTTGACCCAGCACTTAGCACAGGAGTGACGGATGAGCTAGCGAGCGTCGGGTTATCCTCCCAAACTCCTCCCTCTGGTCCAGGCGCATCATCTTGTCCAACTAATTCCGGAAGTTAGGGAAAGCGGAAACGATTTGATTTCTTCGGGAAGAAAAAGAAGCAGAAGATGCCAGCGGCAAAGCAGATTGCGGATGCGGTTAGTGTCATGGCAGAAGCATCGAAGAGTAGATCTACAAACATCAGCGAGATTCAAGCAAGGAGTGTTGATGCCGCTGTTGCAGCCTTGCTTGAGTTCGATGAAGTGCAAAAAGATGAGGACTTTCAAATCCGCTGCTTCAAGGTCATCATGGACAAGACTAGTCGGGACACGTTTTTCTCACTTGTTAAGCGGAAGAAGGATAGTGTGATTGCGTGGCTGCGTCTTATGGTTGCGACCGTTGATTGAGTCGCTACGAATTATGTTCTTAAGTATCGATATGCATGCTTCGTATTTTGTTTATTGTTAACGACCCTTGCATTGAACTTTATGGCTAAATAGTTTAGTGTTTATTGTATGCATGCTTCGTCTTTTGTTTTTACTAGACCAACAATGCTAATTTCGGATATATTATGTATATTTTAATCCGACGTTCGTTTTATGAATTATGTTTATGTTATATACGTTTGCAACCAATGCACAGGTTACAGTTGCAATGGAAAATTGGATGGAGGAAGAAGACGACGACTCTTCGATACTAGCTCTTATCGATGAAGAGATAACAGAGTATGAACAAACAGCTGCGTTAGTGTGTCAATATTGGACGAGGTTCATATGTAAAGAACCTCGTAAAACGGGTTCACGACCCGGTCATTTATTTGTCCAAGATATTTTGGCTGAGCATGAATCACAATGTCATGACATGTTTAGAGTTGAAAAACATGTATTCTACCGGTTGTGCAGTAAATTGGTCGAACATGGGTTACAACATTCTAAGAATGTCGGGGTCGAAGAAATGGTTGCGATGTTTTTGCTCACAGTTGGCCATGGCGTCTGTAATAGGATGGTCCAAGAGTTGTTTCAGCATTCAGGGGAAACTGTCAGTCGGCTATTGCACTTGGTACTAGAGGCTTGTTTTAGCCTAGCTCGAGAATATATCAAACCCTCTGATCCCGAATTCAAAAGATGCCACCCAAAAATCCTCCACGATCCTCGCTATTATCCCTACTTTAAGGATGCCATTGGAGCCATAGATGGAACTCACATCAAGTGTGTGATCACTGGTCCCAACCGGGAAAGATATATCGGGAGAAAAGGTTATACAACACAGAACGTAATGGCTGTATGCGATTGGGATATGTGTTTTACGTTCGTGTTGGCGGGTTGGGAAGGATCTGCACATGACGCTCGTGTGTTTGATGCTGCTGTCTCAAATCCAGCTCAGAATTTCCCTCATCCACCTCCAGGTATATTTTAAGCCCACTCAGTGTAATTACTTTCTGTGCGCACTTTGCTTAATCTAACACCTTCAAAATGATTTGAGACATTCATTAGGCAAATATTACTTAGTCGACGCTGGATATCCCACACCAGTTGGGTATCTTGGTCCATACAGATGTAACCGCTATCACCTGGCAGAATTTCAGCGTCGTCCTGGTTTGGCAAATGCTAAAGAGACCTTCAATTACTATCATTCAAGTTTGCGGTCAACTATTGAAAGGACTTTTGGCGTGTGGAAGAATAGATTCGAATTATTGCAAAAAATGCGCAAATACTCCTACCCAACGCAAGTCCGCTTAGTTGTGGCGACTATGGCCATTCATAACTTTATTAGGAGAAATTCTCAGAGTGATGTTGATTTTGGCGAAGCAGAAAGTGGCAATGTAGCTCAGGGAGATGATAATACTGTAGACGATGCGGCTTCCTCGTCCAATGTTGCTGCGATGTCTTCAACCAGAATGAATCGCATTCGTGACATGATTACACAGCAACTTGTACGGGATTTATGATCCCAATTAGTTATGTAATCGTTTTTTGTGAAATTATGTAATTTCCTAAGTCATTTGGTTTTTGAGCTCAACGTTACCTACGTTTGGACTTCGTACTACAATTGTGGCCATTGAAATTCTAGATTGGGAATTATTTGCTCTAGTGGCATAATAGAGTGAATCACAATGTGTTTATGTTGTTATAATTTCTGAAATTTCATTCCTAGTTTGCACTTCATTTTATGATTTACAAGTTTGCATTTTAGATATCTTCCAGGCCCAGATGATATATTACTGTTGGATATCGCATATATGATCTATCTAAAATTTGAAGACTATACAAATGCCCTTCAACTTTTTATTTTTAAAAACGCACTTATACAATCGCTAATCCAAACATAATTTCACTTATGAAAAAGCACGTTTTCAATTGCTTATCCAAACATAAATCACGAATCAAAAATTCACTTTTCTTTTAAACCATTTTTAATAAGTCAGAATCACAATAAGTCACTTTTCCTACCGCTATCCCAAACACACACTATATCAATTATATTAAGTTTCACAATCATACACAACCATGTTTCTTTCTCTTCTTTTTCAAGGTTTATTGTTAAATGATAATATTTTAAAAACGAGACACATGATTATGTGTAATTATATAACTTAATATAATCGATATAAAGAAGGAGACCTAACTATTTTTTATTTTTAAATACTTTTCCTCATTTCTTTTTTTTTTAAAAATATATATTTATCTTATATTCTTAGTTCTAAAAAGATATAATATCTTTAAAAAATTTAAAAGATATATCTAGTCTCGAAAATCTAAACTGCCTCACTCAATTCCTATATATACATGCATATTCATGAAAAGGACACTTGTTTACTCAAACCCTTTGCTTACGATTTACTTGCTATGACTGTCCTTCCCCTAGGCGAACATATATTGCCGATAATTCTAATTGCGGCTTTGCTTTGCCATATTTTCTATTTCATTTATCAAATCCGCGTCGGCCGCCTCCACCTCCGCCTCCGCCACCTCTATCTAAGCCACTCTTCCTCTTCGGATCTCAGTCCCCATCCTCCTGCTCCCGCCAATTCTCCCCTTGAATCTTGGCTTTTCGAGCACCTTCCCACCTTCACTTACTCCTCCTCCTCCACCGTCGAAGCAGACCAACACAGTGACCCCCCGCTGGAGTGTGTCGTCTGCTTGGATGAGTTCAATGAAGGAGACTTACTACGAGTGCGCCCGAACTGCGACCACTTCTTTCACCTCAATTGCATCGATGAGTGGCTCCGAACAAACAAGACTTGCCCATTGTGCCGATCGGTCGTCAAGCCGCCGCCAATAATCATGTCACGACATGAAAATACAGAAGCGTCTGCTGGAGAAGAAGGTCAGTCGGAGAATTCGTCGAATGTAGATCTTCCTCCGCAAATTTGGTGCCCCAGGAACACATGTCGGGTGATAGACTTAGAACAGGTGGTAATAGAGATCCCCGAGGAAGACCATCGCCAGAGGTAGAGGCAGAGCACGTCGTTGAGCAATTTGAAGACTTAGGGCCTGATTGAAAAAGCAATTGAGAAGAATGTTCACGCAGATTAAGATAAAATTCATTTTACATACTTACCTCTTATACTGTAAATCATGTTATAAAAACAGTTTCTACCACTAACCCAAACGAACAGGTAATTGCTTGCGGTTTTGTTCATTTTTTCCTACTGTAAAATGGAATTTTGGTGCCTTTTGCTAGAAAACCCAAACATCTATTGTTTTGCCAATATACACTCGAGAAAAATCCATACTTAACAGTTATATTTGGTTATATATAGGGACGTTATATATTCTATGAGGAAATACTTGATAATTCTTTGCGGATGAATATTTTGCATATCATAGGTAACAATGTAACATCTCAACGTCTCGCTTTGATATTGTCTGCCTTGAGCCCCATCGTCACTTATGGCTTTTTGGGTTGTCATCACTTCCCACGGTTTTAAAACTTGTTAAAACGATATGTATCCAAACCCTTATAAAAACATATGTGGGACTTCACATTCCATCTATGGTTACTCTCGATATTGTCTGCTTTGCGCCCAGTTACCTCTCATAGTTTTTGTGGCGCTGTCACCCTTCATGGTTTTAAAACATACTGAGACGGGAAGTGTTCAAATCTTTACAAAAGCTGTATCTAGACTCTCATAAGAGTCGAAGTGGGATTTCACATCCCACTCACCTTTAAGCTAGCGATGACCTGAACTAGACTCTAATACTATCTATAATATCTCAACACTTTGGTCTCGATATTATATTGTCCACTTTAGAGCCCTATCATCCCTCATGGTTTTAAAATACGTTGAGAGAGGGGTATTCAGACCCTTATAAAATATCTTTCGTTCTCCTCCCCAACTAGTATGGAACTTTACAAACAATTCTTTGCTAGAATGGTCGAGTATGAGTACTCTACTTGAGGATGCTTTACTTAATGGTTCTTTGTAAAAGAACCTATAAAGTAAAGTTGTAAGAAAACTGTAAAGTAAAGTACCGTGACTTAATACTCTTTTTAGTTTTAAATATAAGATAAAGTTGATTTTTTAAAAAAAATTAAGAAAATTAAATAAATTACTTAATCATATCAGATATTATGTATCCTTAGATTATATATCAGTTTATAAGTTAAGTAAAATAGTTTGGAGAAAATTGACAAATATAAATATTTTAAAGTAATTTAATTAGTTTTCTTAATCTCTAAAAAAAAACAACTTTATCTTATATTTAGGACCAAAGAGAGTAGTTCCTCCAAAAAAAAACCATGGTTTTTTTAAAAAAAATATCTGCATTATGCCATTATAATATTATATGAATAGAAATACCAATTTTCCTAAATAAATTATGAAAAAGCCAAAAATTTTGCAATCATCAAAATATATATTATTGATTATGAAAAAATTACCATCACTAATATAAATTATGTATACTCTCTAATTACACAAAATACAACATTTTTATGTCTATTAATCCCTAGCAAATGTAGATATCAAAGTAAAGGGAAAAAGAACAATTTTTCTTCAAAGCCTTTAGTTATTACTAGCCGTATCAATGATCTACAAGAATTTAATTTTGGTAAATGATTCAAATAATTTGTTGGCAATATTTGAATCAATAGAAAGTGAAGTTTACTTCTTTTTTTTTTTTGGTTAATTACAATATGAGAGATGAAAGCTTCAGTATTTTACATTGGAGAGAACTGATAGGAGAGAATCTTGATCCAATGTGTTGCGAGGCGTGTAAAAAAATTCTTTTTCCAAAAATCATTCGATTCAATTAATGAATTATCAGACAAGTGGTATAAGAATAAAAAAATATCCCAGTTTTTCTATTCTAGTGAAAGTAGAAGTATATTATGATAATATAGAATAATATTTTTAAGGCTTATAAAAAAAGAACAATATTTTTAAGAAACCAAAAAAAAAGTTTGATCTTTTTATGGAAAAAACATTCGTTTGGTTACGTGTATATACTATATATATACTATATAAAAGCTGGTACTTATTCACATTTGTCTTCCGTCAATCTTCTCCTCACACGTTGATTCCAATCTTCCAAACAGAATTTTAAGTCTACAAAAGAAGGGGAATTAATAATTCCTTCAGACCTAAGCATTTATAACAATGATGAAACGTGTTTTTGTCAATAATTTACACTGAAATTAGACCAAAAAATTAATTTACACATGATACCCAATAAATTGCTCTCCGTTTGAAAGTTTTGGAGAGTGGTCCGTGGACACATCTTGAGAATTGGGTTTTGGATTTGGATTTTGAAAGTCTCTCTCACCTTATATACTCATATGATCCTATGTATAAGGGAGAGAAGAAAAATGTTGATCTATTTATAAGTTAGGTTTCATATGAATATATAAGTTTACCCTTCAGTTATTATTGTATTAATTTTATTTACATGGGGTATAATAAATATTAAATAAGAATAAAGATGTTGAATTTTATGAAATAGTTAATGAAGTTTAAAATTTTTCTTAATCTATATAAAACATACTAGAAGTTCCTTATATGTAGGACAAGATGATTAACTGGGTTCGTTTGTAGGATTCCTCTTCTTTCCTCTCTCGTAATAATGCAAGAAACGTACACTTTTACCTTGCGTTAGAGTTTTGCATTATAATTTTCTGGGATCCCATTTATTAAGATAGACACGTACACTGCATGCATGCAGCATTACATCTCTGCATGTTATATATATAGTACGTGATTGAAACGTAAATATTATTACTGCAGTTTAGATCTTCTCATTAACTCATTGATCCAGAATAAAACATTATGTAATGAAGTCAGAACTGCACGTTATTGTCATAACTGTTATAGTTAATATTGCATTGCAGTGAATATCGAAAGTGTTGTTGTTAATCATTACAACTTCGAGGACGCCAAATTCTGTGGCAGAATCAGAAGGGAGAACTTGTTAATTTAAATATTATTCTCTCTAACCTTTTTTTATAAAGAACAACTACTAAAATAATGGGATTTAGAATGTTAGTTAAAAGCAATAAATATATAAAATATATACTTTTCTTTTCAATTATACCCTTATTTATAAAGAGGATACATGAGATATAATGGATAAATATTTATTTATTTATTTTTGATAAAACAATGAAAGAGAAAAAGAACAACAAACTAAGTCACTCCAACACCATCCAGATCCTGACGCAACATTACTCGTACAGATCCTGGCGGTTCACGAACCACATGCATATCCACTGCCAAGGTTCTGGCATACATGGCCATGGCATCTGCTGAATGGATAAATATTTATTGTAGATATAATAAGTGGCTTAAATTTAATGGAGGCAAAAATGAAAAGGCCAATTTAAAATTTCAGATAAAAGGGAGTTGTTCATGATATTAAGGACCACTTTTATAAAAAAAAAAAATCTTATAAAAAGGACATGTGAGAGTGTTAATAGCCATTGCGTTGTAGTGAATATATACTGAAAGCGTTTTTGTTATTCCCTTCAACTTTGGGAATGTTAAATTTTGAAAATAAAGTAAAAACTTGTTAATGCCTCAATAACTATTGTTAATAGTACTTGTGTTGTGGTGTAAATAAAACAAAGAAAGTGTTGTAAAGAAGACATATGAACCTTGCCCAACCTTCTTCGACGGGAATAGAATGCACTCGTTATCACTATTGATGGAAGGATGAATGAGGAATATGATCTCTTCGCGAGAAAGGCGCTATCCATGGCAATTCAAATTATCTTAAAAAAATTGCCGCTTAATATATAGTTAATATATATTTTATCCTGTTTATTATATATATATATATATATATATATTATCCTGTCTTGAATATCTTAAAAAAGATCTCTTGTGGAATGCCATTTAATATATTCAAAATAAAAATGATAGGTGTATTTTTCTTAATATATTTTTAGATATCTAAAAAATGAAACTATTAATTGTTATTGATTAAATTCAAATCGTTTTGAGTTTTGGATTATTTTATTTTAAAGATGGTCTATCAATTATCATTCAATTATGTCGTTATTCTGATAATTCAAGTTTTTCAAAATACTTAATTCCCTCATTTCTTTTTTTAAATACATATATATATAAATATATTTATCTCTGAGTTATAATAATATCTTTTAAAAAATGATGGCTCTTTTGTTTTGATAAAAAGATCTAATATCTTTTAATTAAAATAATATATCTATCCTAGAATATCTAAAATCCCTCTTCTTCAATCCTACAAAATCTAAAACATCTCTCTCCTTCAAACCGTTTATATATTCAAGAACAGGCCACCCCACTACTGTCACTGTATCAAACGCTTAGGAGTTAGGAGGAGCAATTTACTTACCATGGCTGTCGATAATGATTTTATCGACCAGGGAATGCTCTTCGCCGCTTTCGAACGTCTCTTCATAATAATAATAACTGCCTTTTTGTTCTGGCAATTTTACAGTTGCTGTTATCTCCGCCGAGCCTCCTATCGAAGTCGTTCCTTTACCGATCACATTCTCCATCTTCCTTCTCCCGCCTCTTCTCCCCTCCATCCTTCGCTTTTCGATCTCCTTCCCACCTCCACCTACTCCTCCGCCGCCGGAGCGGACGAGCACAGTCAAACTCCGCCGAAGTGTGCCATCTGCTTGGACGAGTTCGAAGAAGGAGACATAGGGCGAGTGCTCCCGAACTGCGACCACTTCTTTCACCTCGATTGTATCGATGAGTGGCTCCGAACAAACAAGACTTGCCCATTGTGCCGAGTGGTCGTCAAGCCGCGGCCGAGAATTACGCCGCCGCATGAAAATGCAGAAGCGTCTGCCGGAGAAGAAGGTCAGTTGGAGAATTCGTCGAATGTAAATCTTCCTCCGCCAATTTGGTGCCCCGGAAACACAAACACAAGGCAGGTGATAGAATCAGAACAAGTGGTAATAGAGATTCCTTAGGAAGACCATCGCCGGAGTCAGAGGCTGAGCACGTCATGGCGCGAGTTAGCGCAGTTTTCGTTCCATTTTTAACTACTATAAAATCTAATTTTTGGTCCTTTTTCGGCCTGAAATACCGAAGCACATATTTTTGTTATGTAATTACATGTATAACTTCACAAGATATTTTATTCCTCACGGGGAATAACAATATTATTGTCCTAAGATTGGGGGTTTGCTTTTTCAATTAACTGTTTGTATATTATACAGTGATTATTTAATTAAATTTTAATTTGTTATTAGTATACGTCCATTGCCTTAATATTTAACTTATTCATACATTCATATATATTTATAAGGCTAAATTATATAAAACCCTATGAATTTTGGTTCAATTCTACATAACTCCACATTTTAAAATTTAAATGTAACTTCCCTAATCTTTTTATTATTTTATTATGAACCTCTTACCGTTAGTTTACCATTACGTTTTTAATTAAAATTGTCAACAGGACACATAACATCCTACATCAGTGGCATCCTATGTAATCTAATAGTTTTACACTATTTATGTATTTCTTACAAAAGGGTTAAATGGTCCATTTTATCATTAAAAAAGAAAAACGACCTTCATCTTCATTTCTCTTCTTGCCGTCAGCAATGCTTCTTGAAGAATCTAATTCAGATGATGATGATGAAGACGCTGATGATCACAAGCTTTTGAAGTGTTCTTTGCTGTGGGGTCTACTTGAGAAGGGATTGAAGCTGACGCAGAGATTGATTAAGGTGATGATAAAGTAGACTGGATTCTGCATTAGACCATCCACCATGAAGAAGAAGAAATCGTGTCACCACTGCGATCTAAGCCGCCTTTCTCTCCTGATCTCAGTCCCTATCCTCCTGCTCCCTCCAATTCTTCCCTTCCTTCTTGGCTTTTCAATCGAGCGCCTTCCTACCACCACCTACTCCTCCTCCTCATCCACCGCCGAAGAAGACGAACACAGTGACCCTTCGCCGGAGTGTGCCATCTGCTTGAACGAGTTCAATGAAGGAGACTTAATTACTGGAGTGCTCCCGAACGTCTTTCACCTCAATTGCGTCGATGAGTGGCTACGAACAAATAAGACTTACCCATTGTGCCGAGCGGCCGTTAAGCTGCCGCGGACAATCATGCCACGGCATGAAAATACAGAAGCGTCAACTGGAGAAGAAGTTCAATTGGAGGATTCGTCGAATGTAGATCTTCTTCCTCAAATTTGGTGCCCCAGGAAATCGTGTCTGGTGATAGACTTAGAACAAGTGGTAATATAGAGATTCCCGAGGAAGACCATCGCCAGAGGTAAAGGCAGAGCATGTCGTTGAGCAATTTGGAGAGTTAGCTGGCAAGGGCTCTTTTAGGATTGTTTGCGGTTTTTGTCCGTTTTTTCCTACTGTAAAATTGAATTTTGGCCCTTTTTGCTAGAAAACCCAATTAACAGTTATTTTACCATCTATACTTGAGAAAATTCATACTTTGTTTACAAATGGAGACATATTATATGTTTTATGAGCAAATACTTAATTTCTTAGTAACGTTTGAGTTTCTTGCTCATGAAATTTTTCGTTTTGGAGTAATGTTTTAAAAACCGGACTGGACGTCCAACCTAAGAGATTAATGGGTCATGAGTCGCATGGTCGGATCAATGATATAATAATTAAATAATTAAAAATAATATTATACATATATATAATTATATAAATATAAAAATAAATATGAAATTTTAACATTACTTAAAAATAAACATATACAAAAGCGAAATAATTAAAAATAACACAATAACATGTTGATGATGCTAATAGCCAGTTCTTGGTTCAACCACCTTGGTTCCTGGTTCCCGATCCAACAGCCGGTCTAAAACGGCCTGAAATGATCTAAGTGATGAAACGGTTGAACCATGCTGAACGAGCCGAAAGTTCTCCAGACATTGGTCCGACTGTCCGGTCCGGTCCGATTTTCACAACATTGTTTTGGAACCCCGTTACCTCTCATAGTTTTAAAATGCGTCAAGAATGAAAGTATTTAGACCCTTATAAAACACCTTTCATTCCCCTTTCCAACTAATATGGGATTTCACGAACAAATTTTTCACTAGAACTAACGATCTGAGTAAGATTACTCTGCTTGAGGATATATACATAATGGTTGTTGTAAAATAACCCAAAAAATAAAGATGTATTTATCATGACAAAAAGTGAAGTTGTAAAGGAACTGTAAAGTAAAGCGCCCTTACTTGATAGTTCCTCAAAACAAAACCATGTTATTTAAAAAAAATATATATTTGCATAATGCGATTATATGAATAGAAATACCAATTTACCTAAGTAAATCATGGAAAAAGGCAAAAAAATTGCTCTCATCAAACTATTATTGATTATTATAAAATATAATCACTAATATAAATTTTATTTATTATGTAATTACACAAAATACAACATTTTTATATCTATTAATCCCTAACAAATGTATATATAAAAGTAAAGGAAAAAAGAACAATTTCTCACAGCCTTTAGTAATTACTAGCCGTATCAATGATCTACAAGAATTTAATTTTGGGAAATGATTCAAATAATTTGTTGGCATAATTCGAGTCAACAGAAAGTACAGTTTACATTTTTTTGGTTACAAAATGAGGGATGAAAGCTTTGGTATTTTACATTATTTGTTTATCTGGAGGGGATATTAGAGAGAAATGATAGGAGATAATCTCTTGATCCAATGTGTTGCTAGGCGTGTAATTTTTTTTTTCAAAAAAATTCAATTCAATTAATGAATTATCAGAAAAGTGATATAAGAATATAAAAATATTCCAATTTTTCTTTTCTAGTGAAAGTAGAATTATATTATGATAATATAGAATAATATTTTTAAGGCTTATAAAAAAGAACAATATTTTTAAGATACGAAAAAAGTTTGATCTGTTTATGGAAAAAACATTCGTTTGGTTAAGTGTATATACTATATATACTCATTTCGATCCTTGTTATAAAACCCAATTGATTTTTCTTAAAAAGATTAAGGAAGTCAAATAAGTTGATTAATTAATAATAAAATATGTTGTGTATCATTTTGATTATATATTAGTTTATAAATCAGATAAATTAGTTTGATATTAGAAAGATAAATATAAATAATTTGAAGTAATTTATTTAACTTCCTTAATCTCTCCAAAAAAAGTCAATTGAACTTTATATTAAGGACATGAGGTACTGCTATATAAAAGCTACTACCTCCGGTCCTAAATATAAGACAAAGTTGACTTTTTTGGAGAGATTAAGGAAGCTAAATAAGTTACTTAATCATATCATATGTTATGTATCATTAGATTATATATTAATTTATTAGTTAAATTAATTAGTTTGAAGGAAAAAAATATAAATATAAATACTCTAAAATAATTTAATTAATTTCCTTAATTTTTCTAAAAAAATCAACTTCATTTTATAATTAGGAGGAGTAGTATTTATTCACACTTGTCTTTCTTCAATCTTCTCCTCACACATTGATTTCAAATTCCAATCTTCCATACAGAATTTCAAGTCTGCAAAAGAAGGGGAGTTAATAATTCCTTCAGACCCAAGCATTTATAACAATGATGAAATGTCTGTTGTTAGTAATTTACACTGAAATTCGACCAAAAAATTAATTTACACAGAATATCAGATAAATTGCTCCATTTGACCATTGTTTTGGAGATCGAGTGGGTTGTGGAAAAATTTTGAGAATTGGGTTTTGAATTTGCGTTCATTTGTAGGATTCCTCTTCTTTCCTCCCTCGTAAAAATGCAACAACGTCCACTAGCTTTTTCCTTGCATTAGAGTTTTGCATTATATTTTTCCTGGGATCCCATTTATTAAGAGAGATACGTACACTGCATGCAGCATTATATCTCTTGCATGTTATGTGGTACGTGATCCAAACGTAAATATTCCTCCGGTCTTAAATATAAGATAAAATTGATATTTTTGGAAAGATTAAGAAAGCTAATTAAATTACTTTAAAGTATTTATATTTGTCATTTTTTCTCTAAACTATTTTTCCTAACTTATAAATTGATATATAATTTAATAATGCATGATAGATTATATAATTACGTAACTAATTTAATATTCTTAATATCTCCAAAAAAAGTCAACTATATTTTATATTTAGTACCCAAGATAATATTAGTTTATATCTTCTCATTAACTTGTATTGATCAAAATAAAACATTCGAAGTCAGAACTTGTACGTTATTGTCATAATTGTTATAGTTATTATTGCTTTGCAGTGAATGTTGAAAGTGTTGTTGTTATATTCATTACAACTTTGAGGATGTTAAATCCAGCGACATATGATTGGAGAACTTGTTAATGTGTTAATTATTACTCGTTTTGATTTCTTTTTAAAAGGAATAACTATTAAAATTACATGATTTTAAATGTTAATTAAAAATATAAATGTGTAAAATAAATACTTTTCTTTTCAATATTATGCCCTTATTTATAAAAAATAGTTATGTGAAAGATAATGGGTAAGTATTTATGGTAGAGATAATAAGTGACTTACATTTAATGAGGGCAAGAGCGGAAAGACCAATTTAAAATTTTAGGTAAAAGTATATGTCGATTCCTGATGTTAAGGACAACCCCTACGAGAGCAACAAATATTGATTCAGCTGGTAAAAGGGTTAGCTCATAATCATAAGGTTATATGTTCAAATCCCATTGATATGAGGATCTTATTAGTGGGTGGTATGTAAATAATTTTGTAAGTGCTCCTTAAGAATAAAGGCATACCCTAACTCTAATAAGTCATTTCTATAAGAGAGAATGTTCCTTATAAAAGATAGGATTGCGTTGCCGTGAATATATACTAAAAGCGTTTTTATTATTCCCTTCATCAACTTTGGGAATATATATATAATGTTAAACTTTGTCAATAAAGCAAATTAAAAACTGGTTAATGCCTGAATAATTATTGTTAATAGTCCTTGTGTTGTGATGTAAATAAAACAAGATAGCGTTGTAAAGAAGAAGTGAACCTTGCACAACCTTCTTCGATCGACGGGAATGGAATGCACTTGTCATGACTATTGATGGAAGGATAAATGAGGAAGCCGATTTCTTCGCGAAAAAGGAGCTATCCATGGCAATCCAGATTATCTAAAAAAATATTAGATAAAAAAATTCCCTCTTAATATATAGTTAATATATATTTTATAGGGAAGAAGACAGAAAAATACTATTTAAACTTCAAAATCCCGCTGACAAGAATGGTAATGGGATTGATAAGAATGGTAATAGGATTGACAACGCAAATTTTTGTCAAAAGACTAATTTAGGATTTTGAAGTTCAAGTGGTATTTTTCTGTCTTTTTCCCTATTTTATATCTTGTTTATTACTACACACATATTATCCTGTATTGAATATCTAAAAAAAAAATAGCCCTTGTGGAATGCCATTTAATATATTCAAAATAAAAATGATAGGCCCATTTTCCTTAATATTTTTTTAGATATATCTATAAAGTTAAACTACTAATTGTTCTGATTAAATTCAAACCGTTTTGAATTTTGGATAAGTTTATTTTAAAATATGATCTTTCAGCAATCATTAAATTTATCTTTATTCTGATAATTCAAGTTTTTTTAAATACTTCCCCTCGTTTCTTTTTTTAAATGTATATTTATTATCTCTTAGTTATAATTGCAATTAGAAGTCGTGAGGAGCAAATAAATTAAAGACGGCTCTTTTGTTTTGATAAAAAGATATAATATCTTCTAATTAAAATAATATATCTATCCAGGAAAATCTAAAACCTCTTCCTCAATCCTGCAAAATCCAAAACCTCTCCCCTCCAATCCGCCTATATATTCAAGAAAAGGTCTCTCACTACTGTCACTGACTCAAACGCTTAGGAAGAGCAATTTACTTACCATGGCTGCCGATAATGATTTTATCGACCAGAAAATCCTCTTCGCCGCCTTCGAACGTCTCTTGATAATAACGATTATTGCCATTTTGCTTTGGAAATTGTACAGTTGCTGTTGTCTGCGCCGCCTCCGCCGAGACTCCTATCGAAGCCGTTCCTTTGCCGATCTCATTCTCCATCCTCCTGCTCCCTCCAGTTCTCCCCTTCATCCTTCCCTTTTCGGTCTCCTTCCCACCTCCACCTACTCCTCCTCCTCCGGCGCCGGAGCAGACGAGCACAGTCATGCTCCGCCGGAGTGTGCCATCTGCTTGGACGAATTCAAAGAAGGAGACATAGGGCGAGTGCTCCCGAACTGCGACCACTTCTTTCACCTTGATTGCATCGATAACTGGCTCCGAACAAACAAGACTTGCCCATTGTGCCGAGAGGCCGTCAAGCCGCCTCCGAGAATCAGGCCGCCGCCGCATGAAAATGCAGAAGCGTCTGCTGGAGAAGAAGGTCAGTTGGAGAATTCGTCAAATGTAAATCTTCCTCCGCCAATTTGGTGCCCCAGAAACACAAGGCATCAGGTGATAGAATCAGAACAAGTGGTAATAGAGATTCCTGAGGAAGACCATCGCCTGAGTCAGAGGCAAAGCACGTCGTTGCGAGAGTTAGCGCGGTTTTCGTTATTTTAATTTTTTTCCAACTATAAAATCAACTTTTTTTTTGGTCCTTTTTTCGATCTGAAATACCGAAGCATATATTTTTGTTGTGTGATTATATGTCTAACCTCCCAAGATATTTTATTCCTCACGGGGAATAACAATATTGTTGTTCTGAGATTGGTGGTTTGTTTTTTCAATTCACTAATTGTACTTATAGAGTAATTATTTAACTAAATTTTAATTTGTTGGGATATGTCGATTTTGCTTTAATATTTAATTTATTCATGTATTTATAACTACCCCATATACTTTGTTTTTTATGGCTGTGTTTGATTCGAATTTCAAAAAGAAGGGCCTTGAGGGATGGATAGATGCTTCCCTTCCTTCGTTTAGTTGAAAATTTTAGGGCAGAGGAGGCCTAAACCTCCCCTCTCGCCTCTCCCCTCTCCCCTCTCCCCTCTCCTACCGTATTTTAGTTCTTCAAATTGGGGTTTTCCTATTAGAGACGAAATTTTTGACTATTTTGCCTTCATTATTTTAATGATATTTTATTAATACTGTGGAAAAAATTAAAAGTACATTCTCATATGTTTGAGCCAAGTAGAGCAAATTAATTTAAAATATTTTTTTAACTACTTTACTCTCATATTCTTTGTTATATTTCACTAATGCCCTTCCAAAAATAAAATAAAAACACGAAGGGCATATTAATTTAAAATAAAAATATCTTAAGCATTTTGCTCTCATAATTTTTATGAGTTCCATTGATTCCCATGAGGAAAAAATAAACTAATCACTAGTTCCTAATATGGAGGGCAAATTATTAAAAAATAAAACATAGTGACTATTTATCCTTCTAATTTTTCTGATATTTCATTTTGAAAATATATTATTGTATTGATTAGAAATAAAAACAAAAGTCATTATATCATTCATATAAACTAATAAAATATAATAATAACTAATTATTATCTGTTCTCCACTCCTTCTTGAGCCAAACAAATGACCCTCTAACAAAATCAAACAAGGTAACCTCACCCCTCCTCTCCTTGCCCTTAAGTTCCATTGAGTGTCTGCTTGACGTAAGGGATTTGGAGAGGTAGGGAGGGGAAGGAAAATTTTTATAAGTTGAATTTTAAAATATTGAAGAAGTTGGGTAATAAAATTTTAATAAAGAAAATATATAAGATAAAAGAGTAAGAAAAATTAATTAAAAAATTTTAATCCCACTTTTCTAATATTTTTAAATTCAACTTAAAAAAATTTTCTCTTCGCACACTTTCCCTCCCCTCCCCTTAGACCAAACAAGGCTTGAATAGTTGGGTACTTGGGTCTATTGTAAATTTTTTGTTGATGTCTACTAAGGTATTGATTTAGAATAATTTAATTTATAGTGTAATTTAGAAATAATTGTTAAACCTTACTCGACGAAAACAACAATAATATAAAAAAATGTATCCAGTAAAAAGCTTGTTATGCCTAGCAAAATAGAATCATTTTTATTACTCTCTTTGATCCTAAATATAAGATAAAGTTGGTTTTTTTAGAGAGATTAAGGAAGCTAAATAAGTTACTTAATCACATCATATGTTATGTATCTTTATATTATATATCAGTTTATAAGTTAGGTAAAATAGTTTGGAGAAAAAATGACAAATATATATATTTTAAAGTAATTTAATTAACTTTCTTAATATTTCCAAAAACATCAACTACTCTATCTTATATTTTATAAAACTTGAGGGAGTATATAAAATACTTCTCTTAACAATTTGTTTCACTTTCAAATAGGGATGAGCAATGGGCTATATGGGCCGCCTACCCATGGCCGTCAAAAGCCCGCTTATGCCCATAACAAATGGGCTGGGCTAAACTTGTGTGTGCTGGAATGGGCATGGGCTGCTTGTTAGTATATCTTTTCCAAAAATTGTACTTCTACTTTATTGTTTTGTTGTCACTAATTTCTCAATATAAATTACTAAAAACAATGATAATTATTAAAGCACCATAATCCTCATCATTATTCATTGAAACCACACATAAAATGAAATGCACAAATTAAAAAATGCTTCCATGCATCGTGTAACCCCCGCACTTAAATAGGTCGTAATTAATGTTTAAACATGTTTTATAATTGAATAAGAGATCAAAGATGATTTAAAACTTTTTACAAAACTCGTATAATACGATTTCTATTCATTTTTAAATAGAAACATTTGCCCTGTTCGGTTTATCACATACACAATATCAGAGTGCTAGCAAATTTCCTAAAATTCACCCAGGATATATTTGATAGCCAAAGGGTTTTATAGGGCATCTTTCCCATCTCAGTTTCCTATACCAAGGATTACACAACAACTACAATTCTATGGTCAACAAATTTATACAATTGTCCAAAATGATAACCAAAAAGCAAAAGCTAAGGCTACCGCTGACAATCCTAGTCGCCCTTGTTCACTTGCTTGTCCCTTGACCCACTTGCCCTGGCTAATATGGTTAATTGGAAAGAATGAGATTCAAAAGAATCTCAATAGTAACATTTCACGCATATAAACAAAGCTTGTAAGTATATATCACAATTCAGCAATATCAGCATTTAAAGCCGGGCTACCCACCACGACTTAACCATTCATTCAAGGCTGGGCTAACCGCCACAGACCCAAACAGCAACATTCAAGGTTTATTGTCATGCCCCGTAATCCCACCACCCTACAGGCACGATCCTCCACTATGGATTGATCCCCCATGTGACCGCTGGTCACAACTCACAAGGATTCAAGGTTGGGCTACCCGCCACAAACCCAATCAATAACAGCAGCATTCAATGATAAATACACACAAGCAATGCATTAAACATGATATAGGAAAAAATGTCACTACCTTATTCTTTTCGTTCTTGTTTAGGCGTAGGCCTTCTACGTTCCGGGCAAATATTAAATCTTATAATCATAATTAAGGACGACAGGTTATCACTTATCCAGTACTCAAATGACTTCAAAAACACTTAGATTTGATTATCATTAAAGTCTCTCAAGTGGCTACTAGAAGCCCAAACAACTGCCTAAAGGGTTGGGAAGTACTATCTCAAAGACTACCTTTTTAGTGTGCCTCATAAAACATGCTGCTTCCGGCTTCCGGCTCGGTCCTAAAATATTAAATGTATAAGAAATAGGTCATAACCTATCCAAGTATCATTTTAGACTCTTCCATAGTGTTTCTTGTGGTTATATTAGTCTATAGTAAAAATTTACCAAAATGCCCCCATAGGTCATAACCTAACCCGCATACCCGGCCCGATGGCACGTTCTCCCAAAATTTTAACTAGGGCTATTTTGACATATTTTTGTTCAAGGAATCCATTTTCGGGCTCGAAATCATCAAATTCAATGTCCAATTATGAAAATACCCTTGACAACCCTGGTTTAGGGATTTTAGGGGCGTTTTCGTAACCATGCTTTTTTGGCCTTTTCTGAAAAAGTGACCAACTGTAACCCCACTTATTTTTGCCTATTGAATCTAATGGAACCATCTATTTCATGAAAATTCAGCTCCCCCCATAACAATGCTAGCTGAAACTTTGGTCAAAAATGGAAAAATTCGACTTTTGTGTTTTAGATTCCAAAAATCATAACTAATTGTAGAAAAATTGAAATGAGGTTATCCCGAGTCTTAATTACATATTTTTAAATCCTCTTTATAGGAAAAATATGAATAATTGACTTCTATAACCACAAAAATACAGAATTCAACAATTCTCCTTGCTGTTCCAGAATTGCTTCTAGTTTCAACTCCAAACTTTGGAAAATCATAACCCTAGCTCAAAAATCAAAATGACATGAATTATATGTCCCTTTTGAAGCTTGGAATGTGAAATTTAAGATTAAAAAGTTTCAGAAATTTTCATCATCATTTACCCATTAAAAATGTCCATGCAATCTAACTACCTGCACAGGGTTCTCACTAACCAAAACTTACAACTTTTAAACCTAAGTTTCCAAGGTTCAAAATTTACATCCAACACTACTCCTACACAATTTTCCACAAGGAAACATCAATGGTCCTTCTTAGAGGCAGCGTCAGAAACTGACGGTGCGTGACATCTCACGCGCCGCCTTCACCTTCGCCATCCTGAGACACGCGCGGCGCGTGAAGGCTTATCTGGTGGCCATTTGTGATGGCGTTGGTGGCATCTGGATCGACTCCTCCTCCTCCACCTAACCCTAGAATTTGATGGTCATTCGACCAAGTTGAGTTTTTTGGGCTATGTTCTCGACTTCGGTCTTCAGCTAGAGTTTGAACCTCATTTTGCTCATTTGAGTTAAGTGCTTCTATTCCCAAAGCTTCTTGTCTTATTTAGGGTGCTACAAGTTTCTAATTCAGGTGAAAGTGTTCTGGTGGTGTTCGTGTCTTGGGTTCAAGTTTTCTGGTTTACTTCTTTTCTGTTCCGGCAAGACAGTGGTGGTTTCGCGCAGGTTCATTTGTGTTTGGTGGCTGAGTTCTTTACTTTTGAGTGGGTCCCTCAATTATATATTTGTTGAAGACAAATGTGGTGTAAGGACTTTTCTTCCAACGTGCCTTGCATTTTCATGTGTGGGTCCCTTTGATTGTCTATTTGTTGAAGACAAAAGTGTTGCAATTATTTGTTTAAGACAAAAGTGTTTCAACGTATAGTTCCTTTATGTCTAGTCTTGCGTCTTGCTCCATTATTTAATTATGTTGAGGAATAATTTGTCATTCTGCAAATTCATAAGACTATTTTGTCATTTTACAAATTCGGAGGACCTATCTGTCATTCTTCAAATTCATAAGGCCAAACTTACTTCTGTTCGTCTTCTTGTTTCTTTGGTGGCAACATATCATTGGGATTTGCATCAGTTAGATATTAAGAATGCTTTTTTGAATGGTGACCTTCTTGAAAAACTTTATCTGGAGCAACCACCTGGGTTTGTTGCTCAGGGGGAAAATAGGAAAGTATGCTACCTTCGGAAGTCACTGTATGGTCTAAAGCAAAGTCCTCGAGCTTGGTTTGATAAATTTTGTAATGTGGTCAAGAAGTTTGGGTTAAGTCAAAGTAAGTGTGATCACTCTGTGTTCTACCAACAATCTGATGCAAGCATGATTCTTCTAATAGTATATGTTGATGATATTGTGATTACATGAAGTAACTGTTCTGGAATCTCAGAACTTAAAATCTTCCTGAATTCTCACTTCCAAACAAAAGATTTGGAATCATTAAAGTACTTCCTTGGTATTGAGGTTTTGAGAAGCAAGAAAGGTATTCTTTTAACTCAGAGAAAGTATGTTCTCGATCTCTTAAAGGAGACTGGAAAGCTTGGAGCTACACCAAGCAGCATTCCCATGATTCCGAATCCCTTTATGGATCTTGATGCTAGTATGTTTGATGAGCTTCCTGATGAGTTGAAGAAGAAGATTGATCCAGAGAAATTAAAGCCATTTCCATTTCCTGAGAGATATAGAAGACTCATTGGGAAGCTAAATTATCTAACAGTAACTCGTCCTGATATAACTTTCTCAGTTAGTAGGCTCAGCCAATTCATGGCATCACCAACAGTGGCACAATGGGAAGCTTTAGAACATATCTTGCATTATTTGAAAAGCTCTCTAGGTCTTGGTATTCTTTATATAGATTATGGGCATACTAAAGTCGAGTGCTTTTATGATGTGGATCATGCAGGATCAAAGTCCACAAGACGATCCACTACGGGTTACTGTGTGTTTGTTGGTAGAAATTTGGTATTTTGGAGAAGTAAGAAGTAAGGGGTTGTGTCAAAATCAAGTGCAGAAGCAGAATATAGAGACATGTCACAGTCAGTACAAGAAATAGTGTGGATACTTCAGCTTTTGAAGGAAATTGGCATCGTCACAACATTACCTGCAAAACTATGGTGTGACAATAAGGCAGCACTTCATATAGCATCGAACTCTGTGTTCTATGAACGTACCAAACATATTGAAATTGATTGTCATTTTATTTGTGACAAGATCAAAGAAAATATTGTATCTACAGGGCACGTGCGATCCGACGACCAACTGGCAGATCTTCTGACAAAAGCTTTACATGGGACACGGGTTAAATGTCTTTGTAACAAGTTGGGCATGATCAATATATATGCTAACTTGAGGGGGAGTGTCAGAAGTCAAAGACAATATCTCCCACTACCAGGAATATCTTTGAAAAGTATAGGATTAGAAAATGTATAAACAGTTTCACATTGAACTGATTGTATATAAATATGTACTTGTACGTTACATGAATTAAGAACTTGATTTGAATCCTCAACATGTACTTATACGATTAGATAATTTCTGTCAAAACTTGGAAGTTCAAGTGAATCGACTTACAGATGATGACATAGAGTTCGATATGATGGGGATTGATCCAGCACTTGCCAATGCATTTCGAAGAATTCTTATAGCAGAGGTGAAATCTTTATGTGTTCTCCATATTTATGGTCAGAATACCCCTTTGCTATCTGTATTTGGATTTTGGAGATTTTTAGATTTGGATGTTATACTTTTGTATTATTGAATGCTCGTTGTAATATATTGTAGCTGGTCCGTACTCAGTACTGTTGGAGATATTCAATTTCAATATGATTGCTGTACATTCAGGTTCCAACAATGGCTATTGAAAGAGTATATATCGCAAACAATACGTCAGTTATACAAGACGAAGTTCTTTCCCATCGATTGGGTCTTATTCCGATCAAAGCTGACCCCAGGCTGTTTGAATACCCTGGTATGCATATCTACTGAAACAAACACTAAATTGTATGACATATCAATTATCACATGCATGGCTTTTTTGTTTGATAATTCTCTTTATGTAGTTTGATATGACCCCTTGCTGTGGGGTGAACTGTGAAGTTGAGTATTTCTTATTTGTTTTTTTTTTTCCTTTTTGCCATAATTAGAAAATGCGGGAAATGACAAGAATGAAAAGAACACTATTGTATTTAAACTCCGTGTTCGATGTGAAAAAGGGCATCCTCGAATTACTGGTAAGAGAATTGAGCCTGGAATTCACAATTACATTGTTTATATCATTTTCCTTTTGATTTTTTAACTTGATTGCAGTAAAATCAAATGAACTGAAGTGGTTGCCTAATGGGAGTGAACTTCCTGCTGAAGATGTTCAACCGAATTCTGGTTCAAAACCAAGAACATTTACTTCATTTAGTTGCAGTCAAGATTCCCTTCCTGAATTTTCTACCAATCCAATTGCTCCCAAAAATTTGGATATTATATTAGCTAAACTTGGACCTGGTCAGGTAACCCTTTTTGCTATTTGCTTATTGGTATATTGTTGTACTCTGTATTTTTGTAACAAAGAAACAGGTTTAAGGAGGTAAGTTGTGGTGCATTATTACGTGTGAGTTTTGTGTCTAAGAAAAAGGAGATTTAACATGTTATCTCGTGCATAGCTACTTCAGTAGTTATGTTCTTTGATCCTGGATTGAGATTTAACCAAGTCTAGCACTTGAACCAGCAGCTCTAAACCATTCCTTTCCTTTATGTTAAAAATATGAACTTTATTTGTTTGCTTTTGATCATTGATTGTAATTTAATGTAAGGTCTCAGCAATAAGAACAACATAGGACAGAAGACTGGACGTTATCAAATATGATACTCCCTCCGTTCCTAATTATAAGATAAGGTTGACTTTTTTAGAGAAATTAAGGAAGCTAATTAAATCACTTTAGAATATTTATATTTATATTTTTTTCTTCAAACTAAGTAACTTGATTAATAAACTAATATATAATCCAAAGATACTAAAAATATAAATACTCTAAAGTGATTTAATTGGCTTCCTTAATTTCTCCAAAAAAGTCAACTTTGTCTTATAATTAGGACCGGAGGGAGTATTCATTACCATGTGTGTCTGTAGGAAATTGAACTTGAAACTCATGCAGTTAAAGGCATTGGTAAGACACATGCAAAATGGTCCCCTGTTGCCACTGCTTGGTATCGGATGCTTCCAGAGGTAAGGAATAGACTGTATCAGATGCAAAATGCTCACGTTCAAACACTGCAATAGAAATACAAAAACCTGACATTCGTATGCTTGGCTTATTTTTTTCCCTCTAGGTTGTTCTCTTGAAAGAGGTTAGGGATGAGCTTGCTGAAGAACTAAAAAATAAATGTCCTGTTGGAGTATTTGATATTGAAGATATTGGAAAAGGTAGCTGGTCTTTTTTTCTTTACTGTTGCTGGCACCAGAATCTGCATTTGTTGACTATGATAGTTGAGGATTATAGTGTCCATGATTTTGCCATATATGGAAAGCTAATTTTGCATCCATCCCTAACTTGTGCTGTTCCCAAGTAGTTTTAGGTGGGGATTACAAATGTGGTCTCAAGTTCCTTTAGCTTTAATACTTGCTTTGCTGGATTTGGCTGTTGATCTGGTAGAACAAGGGCAGCTGTTGCCAACCCACGAGCGTGTGTCCTTGCGCCGTGTAAAAGATCACTTCATTTGTAAGCAATGTGTGAGATGTTTGAGTTTTATGACATTTTAGCATCTAATTAATTAGCACCAAGGCATCGTCTTTATATTTGAGGTAATTATGTTTTGTTGTTGGAGATTGAGAAGTAATTATGATTGCCTAAAGCAGCACATGACCCAGACAACAAAGTAATCATATCTGCTTATGTGAGAAGCACATGATCCACAGGCTAATTTAAAACTTTATTGGCGGATTAAGATCATAATCTATTGATAAATATATCTAATAACCAAATATTTTTCAGTTGGTGCTAATTTTTTAGATGCGTGCAACATTTACTTCAATTCACATTTTTTTTAATTGGAATTTGAGGATGTTTTGCACTAGGCTATGTGATTTTATTCTTGAAATATCATTGAAAGTAACTTGTTAATGCATCCTAGGGATCATTGATTTGTTGTAGCTGCCATATTCTAGAGATTAAGTGATGCTTCAGTCTATTATTAAAAACTTAAAAATTATTGAAAACCGCTCATGAGAATTTTTTTGTTCTTCTCGAGTTAATGTTGAGTCAACTGGGGCATTACCACCTGAAGTGATCTTTACTGAAGCTGTGAAAATTCTGGAAGAGAAGTGTGCGAGTGTGATTACTGAGCTTTCTTGATGCAGTATTGACCTTCAATTCAGGATAAAATAGAAAAAGGGACGTAAATGTTCCTTTGATTATTGTTCGACAGTTTTGTGAGAACGCATTTCTTTTATGATATGAAAACTCTTTTCTTCTCCATGATAAAGCTATTGATTATCTATCCTATTTTTTGTTTTTTCTTTTTCCGGGAAATTAATTTTGGATACTTGGATCTACAAAGCATAGACTTTCTTTGTTAATAGAACATGGAGAACCAAGCTTTGATTCCGGATATAATTTTTTTGGTCCCCCTCCCTGCGTTTATAATCTTAGTAAAAAATCTTATATTTTTTATATAGTCGGGGCAAAGCCCAAACTAAAAACTCAGCGGTTAGTGACATTGGGCCAGCAAAGCCCAAGTCATCTCTATACAACAGACTACACGGTAATTTTAACTTGTATAATTAATTAATTATCAATCATTGCCCCGAATTACCATTTCTAAGTTCTAACTACATTGAAGTTAATAAAAATATAAAGTTTTTTCAAAAAAAATGCATCTAGATCCATACCCCACTGAAACAGTACCGTGTTTGCCTTAATGAAACCGTTTAAGATGGTATAACAAAATTTTCACCGACTCCAAATAAATAATAATTTTTTTTATGAAAAATTACGATCCAGCAGCCTAAAATACGTGGGAAGAAGTAGCACTAACATGTAAATACCAAACCAGGAATCTTGGTGGAAAGCATTTCTGCACCTTCGTGACTTTCCCCTGGCTCATTTGCAAGTGAGTATAGATTATGTGTAATGGAAACCCTTCAATCTTCGTCTGTTCGGAGACATGACGGTCTATAAATTAGCCAATAAAATTACCAAAGAAACAAGGGCAGATATGGCTGTACTTAGTAGGGAGGAAATTAGTTTTGTAGTTGCATTTGGCAGCCATGGGTAGGCATCAGGAGGAGGCATAACACAGTTATCTCCATTGAAATAAATTCTCCTGGGAAAAGCCCAACCCTTGTCAAATGTGAAGGTTGATGCATCCTTTCTAAACAAGAGCTCTGACTGTACATTCCCAAATTCTCCAGCTGATGCCAGCAAATCGTTATAGAACTGTAATCCCCACAGCATGCCAGTATCATCTGCAAAAGCCGGATTCCAGAAATGAATTAAGTATGAGTATGTTTTAGAAAATGTTTTTCAGGCTGGGTCAACAAGCATGAATTTAATCTATTTGGCCCGTGACCAGAACTAGTGGAATATGGGTAAGGAGAATAAACTTACTCAAACCCTCATAAGGCGTTAATGGCTTGTAATTAAAGCTGAAAAGCTGGGTCAGATTGTCAAAATTGGGGTGCTGCACAACAAGGTTCCATTGTGTATAGTTCATCCTGTAGTTGAAATTTGTGACCGTGATCTTCACTCTCCAGTACTCTTTATAATTGACCTTCACATGCCAATGCACTCGAATTGGACACATATGACTGGTGCACCGGACAAGAGGTATATTACTAGCTTTGCCTGAAGACGCTACAACTGAGGCCAGATGTGGGGAATTTGGACTGTCAGACATAATTGGAAAGAACTTATCAGAGGAGAGAACCCAAAAAAAAAGGCCAAGTTTAACTTATTCTGTAGAAAATAAAATTAAGTGCTTACTCCACACAGCTTCCGGGTTCTGTTTTGTTTTGACAGCCACATGTGCAGGTTGGGCAGTTCACTACAGTATCATTATAGAAGGATGAAAGGGAAACACAGCAACTTGGAGTCTTTTGAGCAAGGAATTGAGAATAGGTGCAGGTAACATTCCAGGTCACTGCCACAAAAGATGCAGATCAGGTTAAACAAATTTCAGGCTTGGTTTCTCATAATCGGAACTCTTCTGAACAAATTGAAAAACATAATAATCATGATACAACATTTATAAGACATTGCATGTAATAAAGTACAAAATTTAATGCATTTCTTTATGAGTGTTTACTATCAACTTAAACAGTGACATTGTAGAGATTTTTCTCTTCAACTGTTTTCTTTTGACAATGTCAAGGATGAGGTATTTAATTGGAAAAATTAGCCGTGTTATGTTATTTATTGAAAAATCTCATAGCAAGCACATAAAAAACTGATACAAGTTATGTAGTTTTATAACCTAGGCCAATGTGAAAGCATGAAGATTGATGTAGGTTCTATCAAGAGGAAGTGTTGGAAGACAAAAGTAAAGTACCAAGTCACAGAGTCCTTTTCAAGTAACTTACTCAATGCTTGAGTGGCTCTCCTTTTGTCACTGGTGACAAACTTAGTTGGTATCACGATCCTTGCAGGACCACAAGTGTATCCAGGCCCTGGTGCTTTAAGGGTGAAATTTCTAGGCAACTTGACAGTTTTGTTGGTCGTTCCAGCGAGGCCAACACTGACCTGAAATGAACTTATTGCTGTGGCTGGGTCCTGAGCCCATGAGCTCAATACTCCCCCTTTACAGCAATTTGCAATCTGCTGATTGTATGGAGTTCCAGGAAGTAGATCCACCACCGTTGGGTCCCTCTTGCAGCAATGCGGGGGATTCGCCTTGAACTTTGAGCAGTCTCCTTGCTCAGTGGTTTGGCCTCCCATCATGCTCCAAATCACTTCCTTTTTAGCCCATGCCCATCCCAATGTCCACCCAGGGGCCTGAATGTGCCGGTACTGTTGGAAGTTGTACATCGTAACCACAGCCTGCTCAAAATAACCAAGAAGATTTCAACATATGTTAAAAATAGGAAAGACAGTGACATGCTCATTTCCCCATTAGAGTTTCATTGAAATAGCCAGAATTAGTTTTGCTTTTGTACTAACTTGCTAATTGTTTCGTTGCCAGTAAAGGCAACCTATACTGTCCTCCTCAAACATATAAATGAGATCTGCCGCAAGTCTTACTCTTACATATTTCATAACTGATTCTATAGTACACTTCCAGTGACGTTTATACTGAAGAAATGAAAACAGTACATAATTCATAGAAATTCTCATATCAATTTATCTGTTATATTATGAAAGCTATAATGGCTTATTGTCAAAGACTAATTTTTTTCCAAAGGTTTTACGTGGATATCACGAAACTTACAACATAGCCATCCGCAGTCCAGCTTATGACATCCCACTTGATCGTTATGTTTCCACTTGGATCGAGGGGATCATAGGCTTCTGTATAAACGGTCAGGACAATGAAAATCAGACTTAAGTTCTCAATATCATGAAAGGAAAAAATAAAAATAATAATAACCACTTTCACATGTTGATTTTAAAGATGCTAAAAAGATTTGTTATGTCCCATCAAATGTGATCTAGAAGTTCAATGTCAAACTTTTTTCGTTCTATGAAATGGCAAACTTCAAGCTCTCTGTTCTGCGTTCTATTCATGAACAAGTACAGATCTCTACAATATTTTGTCAGTTCTGAATAGCAAGTTAGAGCAATGAAGAAACACGGACAGAACAAAGATAGAGGGGCAATTATCATATCAGATCGGATTGGAGAAAACAATGCCCCGACCAAGGATTCCCGAGAAAGTAAACTTCCAAATTCGAGAAAATGGAGATTGTAAGCAATGCCCGGTATAAGAACCGCTCCTAGAATTTGAATTCAAAAGAAGAAAAGAAAAAGAGCTAGAACGAGTGGTAGTACCTGTGGAGGTGAATATGAAGCAAGAGAAGAGAAATGAGAGTAAGAAGGCGGAAGTAAAAGATCCAGTGAATGACGTCGCCATGGACTCAAATTCTGCATGCAGAATCGCAGAGAGAAGCTTGATAGGGGTCAAGATCTGCACGAGAAAGAGAGGCGGCGAAGGAAATGTGTAGTGTGGCCTTTGAGCTCACATGAGAAAGCAGAGAGGAGAAGCTGGGAGTATTGAGCAGAGCAAGGACTCAAAAGCTCAAGCTGAAGCGAAGCCATCACCACCGCTCTATATGTAAGCAAAGTTGCAAACGATCTCGTGAGAAGATCTGATGCAGACTTCTTCACTGTTTGAATTTTTTTGTTTTGGGTCACCGACGTAGATGTTTGGTGAGGTTGATTATTTAACGTCGGGTCGGGTTGGGGGACCCATAATTTTTTTTTAAATGTGTAGTCACCATCATAATTTTTTTTATATAAAAGTAACCATGAATTTTTAGAAGAGGTAAAAATGACACGCCTGTTAAAACTAACTAACAGTCGTTAACTCCAGTGTAAAAGTATCAAAATAACCCTATTTAAAAAAAAGTTATGATGGTGGGCGCATTTTAAAAAAAAGTTTGAGTATTTTTGCATTTTTGAAAAAAGTTTATGAGTATTTTTACCTTTTAACCTTTTTTTAGATAGGGGTATTTTAGTACTTTTACATTAGAGTTAACGGTCGTTAGTTAATTTTAACGGAAGTATCACTTTCGCTCCCCTTTTAAAAATTCATTGTTACTTTTGTATTAAAAAAAAATTATGGTGATAGATGCACTTTTAAAACAAATTTATGGATATTTTTACCCATTAACCCTATAAAGTGAATTGTAAAATGTCTGTTATATTGGAAGATTTACATATACACACACTTGTATAATAATATAATTAACTTTCAATTCAGAAATCAAGCACAAAATATTCTCTATTTGAGAAGGTTACCAAATCCAGATCCGACCTCAGGGTTTATTCGAGACCCAACGACCTGATCATGCTATCAGTTCGGGCATGTCGATAACTCATGATGTTGGCAACCAGAGTAATCCAAGCTCAACCCATCTAATTGCTGGATTGCCTGAGATGTTTTTTAAAAAAAAAAAAAGGAAAATTGCATTTAGATCCCGAATAAGAGAAAATATGAAAAAATGGTTCTTTAAAATCTTAAAATTACATTTAAGTCCCGTAAGATTTTTTTTCAATAAATTTCAATCAATGACATGTCAATAGACGCTTATGAACTTGTCAATAGACACTTATGGACTTGTCAATGATGCTCCATTAAACGCCCCTAAACTTATCGATTGACTTCCCTGGACTTGTCACCAGACACCTATGGATCTATCAGCGGAATTAAAATTTATTGCAAAAAAGTCCCATTAGACTTAAATGCAATTTTGAGATTTCAAAGAACCATTTTTTTATATTTTCTCTTGTGCGGGACTTGCATGTAATTTTTCCAAAAATTAACATGTTTCATGGGGGTGTGATTGTAGAGAGTAACATTGGTTGAAGTTAATGGTAATTTTGTTGTGAGACAATGACTAATAGTCTAGTGATTAAAGGATAGTATGTAGGACTATTTTGTTATTATTTATATATCTTGATAATTTGCCAGAAAGAATATTTAGTGATTACTTATTTTAATGTCATTGGATGGTGGGTTGATATTATGATGTCAATAAATCAAAAAAATTGTAAAGAATATTTGCATAAGTATATGATTATTTGTTAATAATTTAAAGTGTTGAATTGATATTTAGTATTTGGATGATATGATAAGAATTTAAATTATTTTTTTATTACTCTTTCTTTTATGATAATAAGTGAACAACTCAATCATTCGAAAATTAGGGTTAATATTGGGATTTGATCATTTGAGAGAGTAAGGGAGGGTTGATACAAAAAGGAAGGCCGCCAACGTCGTGGGTCGGGTCGGGAACAACGAATCTAAAAGATTCGACCCCTGTCGGTGGAGACCTTATGCCTCTAAATGGCAATTACGGTTGTTTTTTCAACACTAATCTAACCACCTCATCAGATATTCCCTTTTGTAATTTAATTATTACATGAGGAAATGTTCATTATTTGTATAGCTCGATCCTAATACCTCATTATACGCGTATATGAAATATGGCAATATTTTTTGCATTAATCAACTCGAATTCATATTTTTTTTAAAAAAAAATAGAAACATTAAGTTCATTTTCTATTTCGTAATTATGTTTTCTTAACTAAGAAGTCCTTAATGTGTACTGATTGTGATTTACAAGTGATATATATATCGAGAGGTTTGTGTCAGTTATTATGAGTAAATTAAATCTTGTCTGGTTGTAATGTATTTAGGAGGAAATTATTGAGGAATGATGAGGACATGTGGTTTCAATTTACAGAAGACAGCCAGAAGTGATGGAAACTATTGTGTCGGTTGCCTCAATATGGGTTAAAACATGCTCATGGAATGGAGCTTAAGCTCACAATAAGAAGAGGTCGTGTCGTGTTTAAAATTCAATTATAGTGTTCGTTTGGTATAGTTTATTTTTAGGTAATAAGTGTTTATAAATTGTGATTCACGGTATACAAGTTAAAAATATGAGAGGAGTTTTATCTCAACTTGCGTAATAAGGACTTATTATCCAAAAATAAGTGATACCAAACACAGGCTATGAAATATTTTTCAAGGATGCTCGTCTACCATCAATATCAATACTTAATTACTCTCTCCCGTCTGTTTTATAAGTAACAATTTTTCTAATATGGGTGATCCTTAATAGTTAATATAAAGAACAACTTTTTTTGGTCGAAAACTTTAAGCTGATTTTTTTATTTTTTTCTGATTAAATATATATCAATTATTATCTCTCTATAATAAATATGCACTTGTTATCTCTCATTTATTCTATTTATAAATAAGGATATATTTAAAAAAAAGACACACATATAAATATATGATATATTTATTATTTTTAATTAATATTTTAAATCACATGATTTAGATAGTTATTCTTTCTAAAATAGACGGAGAAGGTATTTTTTTTTTTTTGGATTACAAAGACAAGAGAGATGACTCTTGAGGCCACAACGGACCGAGATAACAGACCTACATGCTGAAAGAAAAAGAAACTAAAAGGACCAAATGTTAGCTGAGGTCAACTAACATTTGGAGCGAACAAAAATCTGGTGGATAGTCCAAAAGTGACAGATCATTGTTCGAATCTAAACCCGCTTTTGCCAAGGCATCGGCGCATTTGAGGCCTTCCCGATGACAATGATAGATTTCTAGGTCCCAATCCCTGTAGATTAGGTGTCTTACTTCTTCTATCTCATTCTGCAGCGGATGATATTGACCGCCTGACTGATATAGCAGCTGGATTGCTTCGGTTGAGTCAGTATACAGTTTGATCTTTCTGAGATTCTTGTTTTTACAGATCTGGAGACCTATTTTAATTGCTTGAATCTCGGAAGCTGTCGAGCCAAAAGTGAAACCAATGTTCTGTTGGAAACCGCAAAGCCATGAACCTGAGCTATCCCGGATCACTCCTCCCACTGCCGAGTTTTTGTGTTCGTCTACTGCAGCATCCACATCGACCCGAACAAAATCCACCGGTGGAGTATTCCATCTTACCACGTCTCTATCTGGGACTCTGAATATCTTGTGTTTGAGCCGTCCCTCTTCTGTGCCTTCATGAAGAAAATGCAGACCTCTGTGAATGATTCGCTGCGGAAGTTCGCTAGTTCCTTCAAAAGCTCTTCTGCATCTGTTCTTCCAAATTAGCCAACACATTGATCCAAATACCCTAAGCCAGGGCCACTGGGACATCTTACTGATCGCCGGTGAGTGCTTCATATTCCAATTGATCCACACCTATAAATTTCCAGAAAAAAATGCAGAGTAATAAATGGGGTTAATACAAGAAAGCCATACAGATCTGGCAAACTCACAATCTCTCAAAGTATGAATTGAAGTTTCCTCACAATGACACTCAAATGGGCACTCGCTGTTTATCCTCACATCCCTCTTAGCACGAATAGAATTTGTAGGGATTCTTTCTTGGAACAATTGCCACATAAAGAATTTGACTTTCTCAGGAATATGCCATCTCCAGATACGTTGCCAGAAAGAATCAGGGTGTTCCTCAAACGACGAGTAGATCATGGAATAAGCAGATTTGACGCTGAAATTTCCATCAGAGGATTTCCTCCACCAGAATGTGTCATCACCTGATTGGGAAGGAGGGGGACTTTCTTGATCCTTTCAATCACCCACCATGGCAGAAACATACCCCATCTTTGAAGATCCTATTCCCCGTCTGTACAGACAAAGTGGTTAACCACTTCCTCAGGATTAATCAAGTCCACATAGTATATAAGCGGCTGATCCAGGTTTGTCCAAAGATCCCACCAGGCATTTGTTGACTGCCCGCTACAAAGCTTTCTACCCACTGCTGTCCTAAATGATTCCCAAACAGAAGTAATTGCGTTCCAGACAGCCGATTGATTCCGTCTCTTTTCCACTCTTGGGAACTGACCATCTCCACAATCATATTTCGATCTGAGGGTTTTGACCCAAAGAGCATCTGGTCTAGTGATGAGGCTCCAGCAAAGCTTCATGATGAGAGCTTTGTTTTGGCTGGACAAATCTTTGATGCCAAGACCACCATCCTTTTTATCCTTTTTGATTTTTTCCCAAGCAATTAGATGCATCTTCTTACTTTCCGGCCCCTGATTCCAGAAGAAATTTCTATTCAATCTTTCGAGATCGTGCAGAACCCCTTTTGGAAGAAGGGAGGTTTGCATCTGGTAAGATGGAAGAGTGGAGAGAATAGAGTTAATCAGGACGGTTCTTCCGGCCATATTCAAGAAATTTCCTTTCCAGATAGACAGTCTCTTCTGAACTTTGGAGATAAGAGGAGCGTATGTCAGTCTGGTGATTCTTTTGTGGTGGAGAGGAACACCCAGGTACTTACCCAGGTCTCCTGAGATACTAATTCCTGTGGTTTGGGTAAGCTGCAATGCTCTTTGGAACTGAACATTTCTGGAGGCGAATAATTTGGATTTGGAAAGATTGATTTTATGCCCCGAGACTCTACAGAAAAGAGCCATCACATCTCTAATAATCTCCATCTGATTCAAGGAAGCTTCACAGAATAGGAGGAGATCATCAGCGAAGAAAAGGTGGGAAAGCTTCGGCCCCGAATTGCAAAGCCTTAAGGGCTTCCAACGACCTTCCGTCACTTCACGGTTTATCAATTGGCTTAACCGTTCCATGCAAATGATAAATAGGTAGGGGCTTAGGGGATCTCCTTGTCGCACACCTCTTGTTGGCTGAAACTGGTTTGAGAGGGACCCGTTCCAAATTACTCGCATGGTTGGAGATGTGACACACCTCATCAACAATCTCACAAAATGATCACTAATACCCAGACTGTGGAGATTGAAAGTCAGAAAATTCCAGTCTAATCTGTCGAAAGCTTTCTCCATATCCACCTTAATAGCAACATATCCCTTCTTCTTTCTGGTCGTTCTCATTATGTGGATTGCTTCTTGAGCCAGAATTATATTATCGCAGCTTTGTTTACCCCTTATGAAACTGCACTGAGTAGGATGAATCAAGTAATCCAAAATAGTCCTCATCCTGTTCGCAAGCACTTTGCTGAGAATCTTGTAGCTCACATTACAAAGGGATATGGGTCGAAATTCCTTAATCGAGGTAGGGTAATCTACCTTAGGAATCAAGGTGATGTGGGTCTGGTTAATTTCATTGACCAAGTCAGGATTTCTGAATATAGCAAAGATAATATCACAGATTTTCGAACCCACAACCCCCACTGGGTTTGAAAGAAATGGGGTTGTAACCCGTCAGGGCCAGGCGCTTTGAAAGCATCCATTTCAAAAGCAGCATTTTTTATCTCAACCGCCGACACATCCTTTTGGATGCAAGAAATCTGAGAATCATTCAGAGGTAGGAAATTTCCCGGCCAATCAGATACATTCAGCACATCTTGATCAGTTGAGTAGAGCTCTTGAAAGTAGTTTAGGGCTGACTGCTTTAGATCATCCTGATTGGTGATCCATTCACCCTGAGCATTTTGAAGAGCTTCTATTTTCCTTTTCTTTCTTCTGATCACAGTAGAAGAGTGAAAGAAGTTGGTATTCTTGTCTCCATACTTGAGCCATTTGCACCTAGACTTTTGATACCAGAGGAGTTCTTCTTGACTAACTACTTTGGAATACTCTTTCCAAAGTTTCGCTTCAAGCTTTAAAAGCCCAACATGAGGTCAGTTGGTGATTGCGCGATCAACGCCCTCCAATCGCTTAATTAGGGTCCTCTTCTTTTTGGGGAGACTGCCTACTTCATTCCTGTTCCACAAGGAGGCTTTATTTTGAAATTCGTTGCAGCCAATTAACCAGTCATTGCTTTGCCATGCAGAGCTAACTAAATCAGGAAAGCCCTCTTCAAGGCACCGGGCAGCTTGATACCTAAAATGATTTGAGTGGGGAGCAGTCTGCACACTTCCAGAGGTGATCACCAAGACTCTGTGATCGGATTTATAACGTAGATGGTGGAATATTTTACGATTCGGATGACCCAATTCCCATGCTAAGTTACAAAAAGCCCAGTCCAGCCTTTCCTTCACATCATTCCTAGTCCAAGTGAATTTATCCCCAACCACAGGCAGATCCAGAAAATCACAATCATGAACACAGTTTTGAAAAGGAGCTAAGGATCTATTAGGAGTGATTGTGCCCCCGATCTTATCGGAATGGTTTAAGTATGAGTTGAAATCGCCTAAGACGAGCCAAACCTCATTAACTTTTCCAGCCAAGTTCTGGAGATCGGACCACAACTCCTGCCTATAGCTCCATCTAGGATCCCCATAGACAAAAGTAGCATAAAAACATTCTCCGGTATTTATGTCAGTCAGACGACAATGGAGAAGCTGGGCAGTAGAGAAAAGATATTCTACAGAAACCTCAATGTCATGCCAAAGGATCCATATACCTCCAGCATAGCCCATGGCTTCAATCCTTATCCAATTGTTAGACCCTAGCCTACGCACCACTAAATCGGCTTTATGACCACTAACTCTGGTTTCCAAAAGACACATGACTGAGATATTATGCTTGGAAACAATATCTCGGAGGACACGTGGAAAAGTTTTGCTACAAGCACCTCTACAATTCCAACTTGATATAATCATGATAAAAAAAAAAATTTCCTTAAGGAAAAGGAGTTACTTATCTGGAGGTACACGCTTTGAAGTTGATCTACTTCTGTTCTTGGCTTCCCTTAAATTCTTGCTTGGCTTCCCATGTTCAATATTCCTTGCCAAAAGAATTTGGGATTCCATTTTTGACGTTGGAGGTGTCGTTTCCAGAGGTGGTTTCTGCGTCTGAGCTTTCTTCAAATCAACTTGATTCTTATCACTCTCCTGAACCAATGATTTAGTACAATCAGAACCATTTGGTGTGGAGAAGGATAAGGCAGGAATGACTGAATGATCTCCTGTCAGCGTCGCAGGCTCTTGTTCTCCACCAACTGATTCCACTATGGTGACTTGATTATTTGAGATCGGATTTTGGGTAGCTGTTTCTTTATCCAATGCTTCATGATGAATAGACATGCGCTGATCTGCAGAAACTCCTGGCTGGGCGCTCTCTTCGGTGTTAAGTAAGGATAAGGAGCCCACCACAATAAGGTGTTTACGGGCTCCCACTTTCACTTGAGCTGCTTCATTTGGATATTGGGCCGGAGTTTGGTTTTCAATGACTTTCGAATGGCCTTGATTTTGGACCTCCATGTCATTTGGCCCTCTTGGAAGGACTTTGGGCAATACTGATTTCAGCCCACCACTTCCCTGGCTCTTTACTTGGTAAATATGCTTCGGTGGGCGTGTAATCGGACTGCTTTTTGACTGACTTTTTGATGTCCCCTCACGTTGACCTTTGCCTTTATCTCCTGCAGTCAAGTTCCTTCCTAATAACGCAGCTTCTGGGCGTTCAAATACATTGAACCTTGCAGCTTCAAAATCTTCGGGCGCGCCTTCATCGTCCAGGTCAGCGAGTTTTTGAAATCTTGATGATTGGTATCTTCTCCCCATGACCCTTGCAGACATCGACCCATGCTTTCCTCCTGCAGCGCCGTCACCATGATTCCCATTCCTTGGAAATCGAGCTTTCCTCTGGCCTCCTACCAGTATCCAAGGACCGAATGCCTCCTCTGCTTTTGATGAGTCATTTTCCGGCAGCAACGGCTGGTCTTCCTTGCCGGGAAGCGTTGTTGGTTGCTGTGATTTCAGACCTTCCTTTTCTGCTTCCTTCTTTGCACATGCGTCTTTCTTATGTCCGTACCTCCCACAAGTGAAACAGATCAAATCCAGCCCCTCATATTCGACGTTGAAGACGGTGGATGCTAAAATGACTCTTGGGACAAGGCGTTTCTGGAGATCTAGGTCGACACAGATTCTTGCATACCTTCCCCTCGACACGGTGCCAGAAGATTTATCTCAACAATTTAGGGTATGCAAATCTACTTTTAAGGTCTTTCCAATCATGTTCCCTAATCTGGAAATGAATTTCTGAGAGTAATAAATTAGAGGAATGTTCGGAATTCTCACCCAAGTAGCAATTTTTCCCGGTTGGTTTTGCAGAGGATCAAAATATGGGGACCACTTCTGGACTAGAACCACATGATGCGCTATGACCCATGGCCCTTCCAGGATAATGCGCTTGTAGTGAGCTTCCCAGTTTTCTGGGTTTGTGAACCTGACAACATAGTAGTTGTTTGGGAGATCCACCAATTCAAATTCATTGAATCTCCAAACCTTACCAAGCATCTCTTTTAGTTTGAGTAAATAGAAGCGAGCACCTAACACTGTGATTATTAGAGATTTATTCCAGGGCTGGCAAGCTTCATTGAACTCATCATCTGTAATGTCCATTGTAGGATAGACAGACATAAGCTTTTTGGTCTCTTCTGATGGCTCTGGAATCTTCCATGATTGATTATGCAGGTTTGCTGTTATTTGATCCTCACTAGGGATGGAAGCACCGTGAGCCACACCATTGAACTCCAGTCTGTTAAAACCCATCAGTAAGTCTTTATATGAAGAGTTTTTCGAATGCTTATTTGCTTCTTGAGGACTCCCCTGTTTGCCATTTTGCACTTCGGTTGCAGGGATTTTTGATGCCACTTGCAAGTCTTTTTCTTGTCCCTCTTCGATCCTAATCACTGCGAGATTATCTGGTGTAGTGCATGAAATAAGCTTGTTCAATGGGCCTACTGACGTTGTTTGAGAAACTGGAGATAAATCCGGTGGTATCTTCAGAGAAAAAACGTCATCCATTGAAGAAAAATTCCGGTGACACGAGTTCCAAGAGAGAGCGTTTTGGCTGCGACAGTAAGCAAATTTAGAGCACCCCTTTTGTGACGGAGAAGGTATTAGTGTGCGTTTGGAATGGCTTATTTTTGTCCAAAACGTGCTTATAATTTGTGATTCACGGTATACGAGGTAAGTATGTGAGAGGAGTTTTTTCTCGGCTTGCGTAATAAGTGGCTTATTTTTTAAGCTGCCGTGATACCAAACATGCACTAAATGCATTTGAAGGTGTTGTTTGATAATTGATTCACATGGCCCAATTGCCCCATTGTTAATTGTTGGGAAGATCGTCACTTTGTTTTTGTTTTGTCCAGTATGAAAGCTCCGGCCTCACCTAGCTGGTAGCTGAGTTGGTATTCCTTCCATTTTTTCATGAGAGTTTAAAATTTAAATCATCTTGATTTTTTTATAAAAATCTTTTAAGAATTGTTTGAATATTTAATGAGTTTTTTTTTTACCTTTCATTAATTATATACATTGCATAAATTAAAATATCAGTGATACTCATATTTACTTTATTTCTCTCTGTTCTTTGCCCCTCATAAATAGGGGCATACTTAAAAAATGAAGTTCATTTAAGACATACTTATTATTTTTAACAAATTTTAACCGTTTTCTTAAATAACATAATTCGATTATTGAGCTTTTATAAATAGAGGTGAAAGAAGAAAATAAACACTTAGTGTGTGTTTTGAAAACATAGAAAAGTGAATAGAAAAAAAATATAGAAAAGTGTTTTTTAAGTATTTTTTATAAAATGAAATAAAACTTCTTTTATATACTAACCTTAAGGTTGTGAAAACATTTTTAAAAAAGCTAAAACAAACAGACACTTGATCAGCAAGTTTTCTCAAAAGTTCGGATTTTTAATCACAGATGGTTTGTAGAGAAGCACAGTTTAGGGACTGTTTAGGTTAATAGTGATAGAAGTAACTTTTTTTCAATCTGACTTTTATAAACTTATGATAGGATAAAAATCAGATTGTACATGTGATTTGTGTTTGGATTAACTGTAATAGAAGTGACTTTTTTTCAAAAAACTGGACTTTTAAGCTTTTTCTCATAAACTATTTTTAAAAAAATCTCAATTATCAAAACGGCTAACCCAAATATCCTAATTAAACACCACACAACTTTTTTTTGCTTTTTTCTTTTTTTATAAAAAAGCCACGCTTGAGCTGGCTGCTAATGCTTCGAGAGTTGGGTTTTACGAGCCTAGCTTGGATGCTTTGCCCTCCACAGTATTACTTGTTTTTCTCATTTTTTATGTGACGTTTGGTTTATTCTTTCTTTTCTTGTTGTAGTTGTTTTTTTTTTTTCCGTTGCGGGTTGGACTTCATGTCCAATAACTGAAAATAGATGTCTGGCGTTGGCAAAAGAAAAACCAAGTCAAAACGGACAAAACGAAGAAAGTGTACCCAACATTCTTAATTTTTTTACAAGTGCAATTTGACCCCATATAATAAAAATGGAGCAATTCTATCTATCCTTCGGGCAACAAAGACAAAACAGACGTTTGCTCCCATGACAAATAGGCATTTTATTTTTCAAAACAATGACAGGGGAATAATTAAAGTTACCACCTCTTTTTCTTAGGGTGTGTTTGGTTTGAGGGGGAGGAAGTTGAGGAGAGGAGAAATAAATTATCTTTTTGGGTTGAAGGTATTTAAATCTTAGCCGAGAATCCAAAATTTAAAAAGAATAATAAAATAAATTTTGGGTAGAAATCTAAAATTTAAAAAAAGGAGAAGGTAAATTTTAGATTTCTTTTATCCAAAATTATAATTTACCTACCCTCCCTTTCCCTCTTTCCCCTACCCACCTCTCAAATCAAACACACCCTTAAAAGAAAAAACACCAACTCCATCAGATCCAATCATGCCAAGCTTCGAGGTTTTGATTTTTTGATTCGGAGAATTCATCAACGGAGGGTTAAATACCGAGTGGATCTGATGGAGGTGGTTTTTTTCCTTAAGAAAAAGAGGTGGCAACTTTAATTACTTACTTGTCATTATTTTGAAAAATAAAATACTTATTTGTCAGTAGAGCAAACGTCCGTTTTGTCTCCGTTACCCTGACAATAAATAGAATTGCTCCATTTTTATTATAACAAGCAAAAAATCCCCCCGCGCTTTGCGCGGGAGCATGAACTTCATTACATCAATTGTCAGCAAAATGTAGGTCATTGAATGAATTTTGTCCAGAACATGCTTCACCCAAGTATGGAAATGAAAAAAATGGAACATTCCTTGCAACAGTAAGCACAATATGAATTTGTAAGAAGATATGTCCAACTAATGTGTTTCACAACATAGTAATGAAAGGAGAAAAAAGGTGACACAACAAATAGTTTACATTAAGGCAGAAAGAAACGTTCTACAGATGAGGTGTGTGCACATCATCAAATGAAAGCTGATCAATCTTCCTAAATATCTCCCTGTAAACCACATTAGTAGTTGTATTGTAGTGATCTTTACTCTCGTGGTGTATAAGAATTTTCAAACCTGCAATATTCTTTACCCTTGATAAAGCAACATATAATTGGCCATGTGTAAACATTGGCGTAGATAGATATAATCCCACATTTTGCAGAGATTGGCCTTGACTCTTGTTAATTGTCATTGCAAAAGACAAAGAAATAGGAAACTGCCTTCTCTTCATTCGAAAAGGAAGAGTACCCTCTGAAGGATTCATATCCATTCTATGAATTAAAACCTTTTGATTTGGGTTTGATCCATTCAATGTTATTGCTTCTATAACATTTTTCCCAAGAAGTGTGATACGTAGCCTGGTACCATTACATAACCTATTAGCTTGATCTATATTCCGTAACAGCATTACAAGAACTCCAACCTTCAGGTTAATAGTATGCCTAGCCAAACTTGAGGAATTAATTGTATTCAAAAACTCCGTTGTGTATAAATCTTCAAAGCCATCAACCTCTTGTGATGACTTACAAATAGTATCACAACTATGATACTCCATCAATTCACCAGGCAATATAGAACACATGTATTCATTGACATGGTTTACACTCTCGATGGTAGGGCATAGAATGGCTCGGCTATTGAAGTAGTTTGAATCAAATAAATTTCCTAGCAAGTCTGGGTATGTGAATGACACAATAGCTTCCATAGGATCATCATAATTTTGAATAAGGAATTCGTCAGGAATCTCAATATCAACAATGCCATCATGTGGCAAACTTAATTTACCATCACCAACAGATAGTACCCATTCTGAAAACACTTGTAATTTTTGATAATCTTGTTGCGATGCAGATGACAATCTCATGTTTTTTGTGAGATGAAAAATGGAACATGAATCCCATAAGTATGAGGAAGTAATGCAAGCATTGACAATGGAAGCTCTAGATCCCTTTGGAATAACAGGTAACAACTGGCGGAAGTCACCACCCATCAAGACAGCTTTCCCACCAAACGGTTTGTTGCAACGCATAATATCTTTTAAAGACCTGTCAAACGCTTCGAAACAGAAACGTTGTACCATTGGTGCTTCGTCCCATATAATCAACTTAGTGGACTTAATCAATTCAGCTAATACTGAATTTTGTTTGATATTGCACATAGAATCTTCATTAACTTCAATTGGTATTACAAATCTCGAATGAGCTGTTCTTCCAGATTGCAGCAATGTTGCTGCTATGCTGCTAGAAGCAACAGTAAGCATTATTTCACCTTTGGACCGAAGTCGTGAAGTGAACGCACTCCACAGGAAGGTTTTCCCAGTTCCTCCATAACCGTACACAAAGAAAAAACCACCAATACCAGAGTTAAGTGAAGACATGACTGTATTGTAAATATGTTTCTGTTCCGAAGTCAATGAATGAATTATTTCCTCTGCCTGCTTGCCCAGCTGAACTTTATCATAGTTTAATTCTTGAAGAATCAAATGATTTCCAACATCCAAATGATTGAATGATGAAGGCAGTGGTAGGGAAGGGAACTCTACAATACTCTTTCCATTTTGTTGCAATAAAGTTTCAATCTCATTAAGAGCAACTTCCTGTCTCTATGAATTTGATATCTGAATACCTACATAAGTGGAAGTAGATGTGTAAGGAAACACATATAAATAGATGGTAAACAAAAAAAAGTTAACGAATATGAGCAAACCTGATGATAAAGGGTCTTGATGCGGGATGTATAATAAATCTTCAGATAAAATATGGGAAGTCTCCTTCCAAACAACTTCAGGCTGACTAAGGCAGCTACACAATAACATACTCACAAACATACTACAAAGTAACCGACCTGTTGCCCATACAGAAGCTTCCTTCAAACCAGAAATGAATTCAGTGTCATCGTCTAACAATCCTAATGCAATACATGCCGCACGATATGTAGGCCGTACAACTCCATCAACTGTCCTAATAGATTCGTAAGATAATGGTCCTTTAACTTTAGTTAATAAAATCCGAAGGTAATATAGTTCTCCAGATGAAGGTGAAGTATGAGTAAGTCGACCAATTGCAAATCCTCTCTTCCTTTTTTTTCCATATCCGTTGCCTCCGATGATATACATAATATTGCGGGAATTCATAATAATATAGTATCTTTGCAAAATCATCATCTTTGTTTTGTTTCATCCAAGCAAGGAACATAGACTCGCACACTCTCGGCTTGTCTAGAACGTCCGCCACATCATCAGTGTTAGAGTAGATGACACATTGTTGGTTTGGTAAATGAAAACTTAACCTTTCAACGGGTGGGAACCTATGATGGATATCAAATCCAAGTATACGCCAAGCTGCCTCGCATGCAGATATGTAACGAAAATTGTAATATTGTTGAATCTCATCTAATGATCTATCAGAATTCCCATTTTGCCCACTATCATAAATTGAAGCAATTACACGATCATTCCCTTTGCTAATATACTTGAATAGGTACTTGATCGCAGTAGATTAATTACATTTTTCAACATTAATATGAGCATGAAACATTGACAACAATGTTGGATTATATGGCACCACAAACCTGTTATCCAATGGAATGCCTTTGACTTCAATTGTCTTGCCATCATCTCTTCTTCTATACGTAGGAAACCCTTCTTGATCAACAATAGTTGCTTCATTAAATTTCTTAGGGAAGAACTTTTTGCATTTATTGTCCACCATGCACTGTGATTTCGGATTGAGATGCCCACAAGGAGAATGCATCATGAATTTCTGTACCAACTCATACAATTGAGGGTTAGACTCGACATCTGGGATTTCAGCAGATATAATATTATCTATTTGAACATGATCTTTTATTTTGTCACGTCCATCAAGCCATATGAGGATATGTGCATGGGGCAGACCTCTTTTTTGAAATTCAATCGTATAAACCTCTGTTAGGGAAAAGAGATAAATAAAATTTAGTTAATTGTTGACATAAATAGAAGGTTAAAGAATGCCTCCATAAGAGAACGCATAACACAGTTGGTGGTAATGGAACAAAATATAAGTAAATGATCGTGTCTTTTAGAACGATATGTCAATGAGATAAATTGAAGTTCCATGACTGAATATATAAATAATAAGTACCTGCACGAACGTTCCTAAATATCTTCTTCTTCTTAATGACCTTCATTAAAGCCCTCAGTTTGAGTCTGAAAATCCTAGATAATATATCAGCCCTGTTTGCAGCAGACAAAGAACCACTTTGACAAAATCTAGATACCTCAGGCCACGACGGATTGCATGTAAATGTGATGAATAAATCTGGGAACCCAGCAAATCTACATATTGTCATGGCATCTTGATAAGCTTGTATCATGTAATGTGCCCCACCAGTAAATGACGAAGGGAGAACAATTCTTTTACCAGTAGCCAACGCACTTCTCTCCCCACTGAATAGAGCATAAGACAAACCTTGGTACATGTCGGCACGAAGTTCTTTCTGGTATGTCCTAACCCATAACAATCTTTGAGCCTCAATCATTGTATATGCATCTACAACATATTGCTGAAATAGTCTCCCAGCATGCAAGACAACAGAAACTTCATCATCTCTAGCCATCAATTTATACACAAAATATTCCCTCATACTAACTCGTTTCTTGGTTTTGTTAGTAGCTATTCTATCATCTGAAAAATGCTCAATATCATCCCTATAACCATCCTCTCCTCTAGGAAATAGAAGAGGGTACTGTAATGGTAGATATGATGGATGTAATTCATGAATCCTTTGTGGGGTACCAGATAACTCCTGAACAATAATGTCTCTACGATGGAAGTTTATATCAATGTCTCCAACTATTAGTGCAGCAACTTCTGAAGTAGAAGGCAAATTATGAGTTCGACCATCCTGTTGTCGGGTACTTATTAGGCGTAACTTTAAGGCATGAGGATGAGCCCTGTTTAGCATTGAAGCAGCCATCCGATACTGTTTAACAAACGGATTAAATTCATCCAACACATTCATAATGGATTCAACAATAGCAGTATCAATGGTTGAGTTGTTCAAGTGCTTGCTGGGATGAAAGGAACAGAAATCAATTGAAGCAGAGTAGTAGTAATTATCATGTTGTTGTCATAGGAAATGGAACATACAGATATATAGTTTACGTACCTCACTGCAGATATCCTATTCTGAACTTCATTTTCTGCGTCATATATATAAAGCTGTGAGTAGATAGGTTTCACGCCATGTTCAGGTAAAAGGCTACCTATATGATGGTAATTAAGTCCGGACATTACAAATGTGTAAGGACCGAGACCATTGTTCTTAGCATGGTCTATTTTCCCACCCATTGAGGTAAATGCAAACATGTTGTTATATGACCTAATATTTGCATGAAAATTCTTGGAAATAGCTGAGCTTCTATCGAAGAAGAGCTGATACAAAAGTGATGGAGGGTCTTTATTTTTTGGAATCTTCACTTTCCCTCCATGGCAACACATTGTGAAATTTGGTTCAGTAGAATTTTTTGGAAGCTTCACTTTCCCTCCAAACTGTATTTATACTATATTTAAGTCAATTGGATATTTCTTGTGTATTATATTGGATCTTCAAAGTTGTGGTTTGAGTTCTTTTTAAAAAACTTTTTTACCTGCAACGAATTCTTTTAATGTTTCATTGTGCTTTGAAATGAATGAATAAATTGTTGAAATTCTGAAATAGACTTTTGGCTTTTTGCACCTCGTGGATTTGATGCTGTGAAATTGCCTAATTGAAATTACTCCAGGTTTGAGTTGTGTGTGTCTATATATACAGGGTTAAAGGACTAGAATGTTTCAGAAGTTTGTGTGTGTAGGCATTAGGTATTCGAAAGGTTTTTAGAGGGTGAATCATTACTGAATCGGAACTCGCCGCCGAATCAAGCTAACTTCTGTAGCTCGCCTCGAATGGTAAAGTCCCTGAGAACAGAGAGGGGATCCGTTGGAGAGCTCAAATCTAAGAGCTCACCGGTGTTGTTGCTTCTAGAAGAAAGATTGTGAGACTGTGCAGCGATGGCGGTTTCTCCCTCTTTGATTTGCAACTCCTCCCTCTGCACAAAGCATTGGAGTTTTCGGTGACACAGTGGCAAAGTTCGGTTCCAGGAGTGGATTTCCTATCTGCAGTTTCAAATGGTATGAAAATAAGATAGCCTTCTTGTCACTGCTGGAAAAAAAACAAACAAACAGAGTAACGTGCATATGGCTGAGAACATAATTGAATTACAAACACCCACTACAATTATTAAGGTTTGTTTTGACACAGATCAAAACATCCAAATGCAGAAATTAAACAAAGCCGAACTCAAAACCACAAAAGACGAAAACAAAGAAGAACTCAAAACCACAAAGCAGAAATTACCTATATGATTGCTTGGTTTTCTGTCGACAAAAACGCTGAATCTGCTTAAACGAAAATGCTGAAGGATCGGTTAAGGATGATGGACGAAAGCTGATCTGGACGAAGGTAGCTCGGGATCGAAGAAGAAAAAAAATGCAGAAATGAAACGGAAAAGATGGAGGAAGCAAACACAAAATCGAAAGCTTTGCGAGAAAGAGACAATTAGAAGGATCAGTTAAGGATGATTTCTGGAATGAGATCTGGATTTCATGTAGCTCGGGATCGAAGAAGAAAAAAAAATGAAGAAATTAAACGGTGAAGACCCCTGAAGCAAACACAAAATCGAAAAATGATAAATCAGAAAGCATTTGCGAGAAATTAAACGAAAAAAAACACACAATCGAAGCCTATACTCTTTCAACCTTACCCATATGATTGTTTGGTTTTCGGACGGCAACAACGGTGAATATGCTTAAACGAAGACATCAGCTTCCCCGAGACGTGCTTTCCAGAACGATGCATTGTGCAAGACTGAGAGAGGAGATGGACCAAAATTAATGATGAATGAAGACTATGGGAAAGGAGCATCTTTGGGAAAGAAATATCTCCACCGACTGCGTGCAGATGTCAGAGAAATGAATACTGAGTAAGACACGTTGAAGTGATACTAAGGGGTGAGTCATCTTCTCCTGGGCATGGCACTGTACTAATCCAGTCAGCATTGGACGAAGCCGAATAGAATGGAACCGGCTTGCTAAATAGAGCCGTTACTGTTGTTATAAACAGTAACTCATGACACATTCTTGCCTGATTTGACACCAATGGCTTATTTTGCTATCCCCCTTAAGAATATATTAATAAGGGTAAAATCACACCCATAAATTTTTTAGAGAAAAATTTTCAAGTTGTTGGGTGCACTTTACCCTTTTTTTTAGTAGACAATAGAGTATTACCAACAAGTGCTGGGGTGTAGCGGTAAGGCAGCTGACACTCCCCCAGGCGGACGTGAGTTCGAACCTGGGAGAAGCACTTGTTGGGAGGGGGAACCCATCCTTGGTGCAAAGCACCTTATAGGGGAATGTCTCCGCTCTGGATTAGTCGGTTGCCCCGGGTTACCTAATCCAGTGTTAGAAGGCCAGGGACTCAGGAAAAGGCGCCGGATACCGAGGGGAGTCCGGGTTAGGGGGCCAAAGGCCCTATCTGCCTGTTGTCACCAAAAAAAAAAAAAAAGACCAGAGAGCTCATCAAATAATACAAGAAATAATGAAATACGCATGAGTTTCATAAATTGTATATTTTCAGTCGTGCTGGTCTCACTTGCTACTCCTTTATTAGTTAAATTAATTAATTTGGAGAAAAAAATAAAAATAAAAACACTCTAAAGTAATTTAATTAGTTTCCTTAATTTCTCTAAAAAAATCAACTTTATCTTATAATTAGGATCGGACCCCCATATGCATATGCTGGAAGTGTTTTTGAAAAACAACAAACAAAAAAGGGACAAATTTTAGTATTTGAGCAATTCAGAGTTGCAAAATCGAGTGATCATCTGTCTTGACAGCAGTGGTAGCGAAAGGGACAAGAAGCCTGAACGACCATGGGATGTTGATGAGCATGAAGAGAATATATATGTAGGAGGAGTGGCTTGCTGTAATAATTTCCACATAAACGTCACAACCCGGAAAAGGAAATTTCAGCTTTCATTTACTTCCAATCATCAAAATCTCGTCTAACAAAAACTCAATTATTGAAAAAGATCAGGTTTTCATTGTTTTTTTTTTTTTGCCTGCAAAGCAGTGATTTTGCGGATGAGTGTTTTTTTTTTTTAAAAAAAAAAGAAAAGAACTAATAGAGTCATAGTCAAGACGGATGATGACGGGAAATGAGGAACTAAACCAGGCGGACCTCGATTGCAGGGTTTTAGGAAAAGTGAACTAGGGTTTTTCCGCAGGAAGATGGATAGCTCCAGCTTGGATCAAACTCTTCAAGAGGGCAAACTCTTCAGACAGGTCAATTCGCTAATTGTTGCGCATCTTCGCGACAATAATCTGACTCAGGCAAGCAATAATTACTGTTCTTCATGGGTTTTAGCTGTTTTTGAAGCTTAATTTAATTTAATAGTTACTGGATGCTTTGTTAACCAAACATCAAGAAACCAAAGGCGCTGCTTATTTTGAAGCTTAGCCTTATTTTTTAGACGTAGGATAGTAAGTGGCTCTAATCAAGTGTTCAAATTTGAAGTTCGGGATATTGTTTCTGTAGGCTGCAAGTGCCGTTGCTTCGGCAACTATTACACCACTCAATGTGGAAGTCCCGCCTAACAAACTTCTTGAGTTGGTTGCTAAGGTTCTTGCTTTCTCCCGCACCTATTGCTCTCTAACTCTTTGATATTAGCGAAATAAAACTGTTGGTCCTAAAGAAATAGCAGGGTCTTGCGGCGGAAAAATTCGAGACTTTAAGAGAGACTGCATCAAATTCAATTTATGATCTGGGTGCAGCAGTTTCTGGTCCTCTCGCGCGCTCTGCTGCTGTTGATTTCAGGCAATTTTATTTATCTACTTTGTTTCATTCAGTTCAGCATGTCCATCCCATCTAGTTCAAGTCTCTGATTCTAGTTTGAGAAATGTTCTCGGTAACAACTGTTGGGTCTGATCATTCTGAATACAGTTGAATTTTCCACCTAGAAAATGATAAAGTCAAGCATAATTTTGAAATTTGTCCGGTGATATGTTTTGCATTATACATTTTAGGTTTCCTTTGCCTTAGTCTTTCTTTTTTACGGGTAATAAAGGAAAGTTTGGTTATTCAGACTACAAATTAAATCAACTCAGTATGATAAAGGATTTTTTTTTTTAAATGATGTTTCAGTCTCATTCCGTTTCATGCAACTCTTTGAAGTTCCAACATTTCAATGTATCAGCTAGTGTAGTCTATAAGGCAGATTTTCATTGACAGAGTTTTTGAAAGAAGATTAAAACAGATTGTTGATGAAAGAGTTTTGTTATAACAGTGTGCAAGATATGAAAGGCCCATCCAAGAGCTTTACTAAGCATGAGACACGACACCTTTCAGAACATAAGGTATGGCAGATGTAGTAAATCAGTAATAATCTACATGTCTTCAGCATCAGCATTTCTAGGCATGCAGCCAATAATATATTAAAGCATATACTTTTGTGGCCATCTGTTTTGGACTGATCTGCTGAATTTCTAGAATATTGCCAGATGTGCTAGGTTTAGTCCTGATGGAAGGTTTGTCGCCACGGGAAGTGCAGATACATCAATAAAGCTATTTGAGGTGATGATTCCTTATCTATTTGTATTGGTCTTTCTTTGATATGACTATAACTAATGTGCATACATTTTCTATCGCAGGTTGCAAAGATTAAGCAAATACTGCTCCCAGATGCCAAAGATGGACCTGTTCGATCTGTCATACGTACATTTTATGATCACACACAAGTATATCTGCCTGAAATTTTACGCTTCTGCAAGTTGCCAACTGCCGTTAAAAATCTTGTGTGGAAGTGTTTCTTCAATCTCAAAATGATAAATTTTTAAATGATTTATATTAAAAAGCTAACATATGCATTGGCTCATGTTAGCTTCTGGATTTGTGACCGTGGTGCAATTGGTAACCATGTGGCATGGAAAATTCAATAACTTTTACACCTAAAGAGCATAAGAATATTAATATAGTCCATATTCAGATTGAGTGAAACAAAGTAAAATTACTTTATGGACACTGCTTCAAGAAGTTATATAAACCTTTGATGGAGGCCGACATGCTTTTGAGGGAAAAACAGAAAGCTACTGGGAGTGTAACCTTAAATCAGAAACAAATTTGGAAATGTTCTGTTCTTGGATGATTTAAATTGCAATTCACTAGATATGTGGAAGTCGTTAGCAAAATATTGTGGTACTTGAATTTACTAGTTCCTAAACATCATATTCATATATCAAGCTTTCCCTTGGTAGTGATGGATTTTGGCAAATTGCTTGTTTTTTCCCCTCTCATTGTTCTTAATCTTAACTATAAAGTATATGAAATGGTCGTGGGAAACTTTCCCTGTATCTTTAATATCTCTCATGCACTTGCAGCCAATAAATGATTTGGATTTTCATCCGCAAGGTTCCATCCTTATTTCTGGGGCTAAAGACCAGACAATAAAGTATGACCTCCTCCAGGATTAATTGATAACGTTTTTACTGTCATATGTACCTCAATTGTACATCTTCCTTGTGTCTCTATCCTTGCTGTTTTTAAATTGACCTTCTAACCTGACTTGCTGGTTCTGAACCCTTTTAGGTTTTTTGACATCTCAAAAACCAATGCTAAAAGAGCATACAGAGTTATCCAGGTTGTTTATTTTTTAAGTGCTAGCAGCAACTGAGCATGATGTAAGAGTAATGAATAACATTTTTTTGTTGATTTATTTTTCCACAGGACACACACAATGTGCGTTCTGTGTCTTTTCATCCCTCTGGGGATTTTCTTTTGGCAGGTAAACACATTTTTCACATTTATGCTGTGGCTTTATGATCTTATGCGAATGGTATCTGTTTGTTGTCTAAAATCTATCTGATCTCCGCGGCTTTAAGCTGCGGTTTTTTTTCTAGTTCTTTATGGCATATATATTAGTTATTACATGTTATGTTGGCAGATGGTTTTTGACTTATTAAATTTAAACTTAAGCTATTTTTGGTTGGTGTGATAGTCTTTATGAAAAAGAATACCGTTTCTGTATTTATAGTTCTACTACTTCACTCTGGTTTCTAGCTCAGATAATATACCCGTTTGCAGTTTGAATATTTTCATTCTAAGAAACCCAATTTGAAAAAGACTGCCTTTGTTATTCAAAAAAAAAAAAAGATTGCTAATTTGGTGAATACATTCTGGAACGAGATCAACTGCTGTATAATGTGAATCAGGAATAAGATGTACATTGTAAATAACAACACAAAAGTATAGAAATGTGAAATGTGGAGACCCAAATGATGACCTGCTTGCCTACAGTATCATTTTAAAGGCAGCATATGCATATATGTATGTATGTATTTTGTTTTCAAATTTCCTCATATTTTAACCTTTTTTTCCCACCTAATTTCTTGCTTGAGTTGATTACCGCTCATCAGTGAGATCAAAGATGACAACATTTCCTTTTCTGACAGGAACTGATCATCCAATTCCACATTTGTATGATGTCAATACCTTCAAGTGTTTTTTGCCCGCAAATATCCCAGATATTGGCATCAAAGGAGCCATAAACCAGGCATGTTTAACACTCTCTTCCTTGTTCATAAACTGCCATACATCTGCTTTCATATACCTCTCGATTTTCCCCCAAAATATGAGTTGATTTTATTATGATGTCAGTCGTTTTTTTTGTCTTGATCATGCAGATAAGATATTCTTGTACAGGAGGCATGTATGTTACAGCATCAAAAGATGGTGCCATTCGGTTGTGGGATGGCATCACTGCCAATTGTGTGCGCTCAATAAATGGAGCACATGGAACAACAGAAGTAACCAGTGCAAATTTTACTAAAGATCAAAGGTATTTCTAGCCTTTAAAGTTTCCAGGAGAAAAAACATGTCCTATGTATTTCGTCTCTCTAATTGAGTTAAAATTGGTGTAAGAACATAACATAACAAACTGAATTTTCTAGGTTTGTGCTTTCTTGCGGGAAGGATTCTACTATAAAGCTTTGGGAGGTTAGCTCTGGAAGATTAGTTAAACAATATCTTGGAGCCACACATACTCAGTTACGATGCCAGGTATGGAGATATGTGTTTCTGCGTTCTTCTGAAATCAGCCCGATTAAATTTATATTATTCCAGTCACTCAAGCTCACATATGCTCGAAATTTCACTTGAGCTGAGGGACATGTATTCTTTTGCATTCTTTAATGTTTTCTTTTCCTTTTCATTTTTTTCTTCTCTTTGGTTTAGTCAGGGTCTTCAATTTTAAGAATTACCCCTGTAGTTTCTTTCTGACACAAGGAATGAATTAGTATCTCTCAGCCATTATTGGATTCTAAAAGCTTTCATGAAAACCTCAACAGATCCTCGTCCGAATTCTGAAAGTACTGTTTTGTATGATTTTTTTGCAGGCCATTTTTAATGACACAGAAGAGTTTGTTCTCTCAATAGATGAATTAACCAACGAGGTATGTTGGGTTGAGTCTTTGGCCGTAGCGTTTTCTGTCAGCTATTGTCTGAATTTATTGTGAGGATTCTTCTTGTGGTGTGGTTTGCAGATTGTTATATGGGATGCGATGACAACAGAACAAGTGGCAAAGTGGCCATCTAATCACGCAGGTGCACCACGCTGGCTTGAACACTCACTAGTTGAACCTGCTTTTGTTTCTTGTGGAACAGATAGGTCAATTCGGTACTGGAAGGAGAAGGAAGTTGTATGATAATGCTGCTTGGTTAAAGTTTCCCACACATAGACTGCACGAAAACTAACTGCAAGAAACATTTCATTTACAATAAAGGAATTTCTCCTCGTTGTTTAACTTGCTGAATGAGTTAATTCACACCCCTCTGTTCCCTTCCATCTCCTTTCCAGTTATGGTCTACGTTTCCTGGGCACACTACCAAATATTAATATAATACTGCATATTGGTCTTGTCTCGTACTATTCTTGGCCTACGTTTATGTGCGAGCTCTCGAGGAAATTTTGTTGGGAATTGCGAAATCCAAAACTTGAATCATGACGAAAGGGCAGGGATATTTACAATATAATTCAAGATAAAATGAAAGAGTCTGATTCGTTCATGACTTTCCCCAATTCTGAATGATGTGCTCAAAACCCAACCTCTCGGACGGTATACCATGCTGTTCTTACGTTGGCAGACCATTCCATGCGAAAACGGGGGCCACACTCGATCTAGTCACCAAGTTAATGTGTCCCCACTAGCTTGAAAATTCATGCTAGTGTTTGGCACTGAGATTGTCACTCCACAAAATCAGAACTCTTCGAATTGGAAGTTGCAATTCAATCCATAAATAAATGAATCCGTACTACTTCACAAGTTGAGATCAGCCAAGAACAACCTTGGAGACCAAATTACTGCCTCCAGTTCTAAATACAAGACTTATTTGACTTTATTTTTAGAAAAATCAAGGAAACAAAATAAGTTATTTAAATATATTATATACTGTGTATGATTAAATTATATATCAGTTTATAAATCAGACAAATTAATTTGAAGTAAAATTAACAAATATAAATATTTTAAAGTAATGTAATTAGTATTTTTGGTTTTTTTTTAAAAAAAATCAATTAAATCTTATATTTAAGACTGAAAGTAGTATTAATTAGTTATCGAGCGTCTATTATCAACATTAGCATACCAATGAGCATCGAGTACGAAGGGTGGATGTAAAAGGAATTCTAGCATCCCGAGTATTAGGAGTACTTGGAGACAAATAGCCAGAAGAAAAGCGTGTTTACAAAACTTCGAATGAATAAAAGAACAGCCATTGCTACAGAGCCCAGAAAAATTTAGGGCCATAAAATTTTCCCTTTATCAGGCCACATGGCCACTCTGGTCAATATTTTCTAGGGAAAATCCCTCAAAAAGAACTTTTAAAATAGCAAAAGACAGAAAGGTGTTCCGAAATTCCATATTTCCACAAAAGTGCGAGTACCTGATCTGGGATATTGAAATTGTAGACAAAATGACCTTCGTAACCCTGGAAGTTTTAAAATTGAAAAACGTTGAGGAAATAAGAAGGGCGAAATTGCGCGAAAACTCTGTCGAGACTCTTCATCTTCTTCGGGCGTCGTCGTTGTCGTTGGTGGAGTGTGGTTTCGTGGCGTTGAGAGAGGATAGTAGCAGCGACATTGTGCGGCGAGTTTGGGGTGGATTTGAGGAGGAGCGAAGGCGAGAAGAGGTTGTGGTGAAAGGCATTGGACAGTTGCAGAGGCACCAGTTTGCGGCTGCGAATTTGAGCTCCGGTGTTGAACTTGGGTAAGTGGTTGTGTTTAAAATTGTATTTCATTTTAACTTATCCACTTGATTAGAATGGGGGTTCAAATTCGTTGGGTTAAAATTAGTTTGGGAAATGTGGATAAAAGCTATGAAGTGGTGCGAAGTTGGGAATCGTTGAGGCGAAGTTGTGAAAATAAGTTGCTAAGTTGGGAAGTTTGAATTGCAACTTTTGAAATTTGTAAACCGTTGAAACAGCATATGAACGCGTCAATTTGTGAAGTTGTGACAGGGTTTTCAGACCTAGCGTATTGTGATTTTATTGTTGTGAAAATCTTATACATAAATTTGCGAATGGCTTAAGTGAAGTTGTGAAACAAAATCTCTGAAAACTGCATGTTAAGTTGTGAACACAAAAGAAGAATATGTGAAAACGGTAATGACACGTTGGTAACTTGTGAAACAGCATATGAAGTTGTGGATGTGAGTAGAAGTTGCGAAAGGGTTTGTAGATATAGGAATCGCCGATTTCACAGTAGTGAAAATGTTATGGATAGTGGCCTAAGATAACATTTGAAAATCGAATGTTATCCTGTGAAAACATTATCGGAGTTTGTGAAAGCGTAATGAAAAGTTGGTAAATATGTGTAGAGGTCAATTTAGGCGAGGAAATTGTGAAATTCGTAGACGAACTTGTGAATCCTTATGCAGAAGTTGTGAATATTTCTCCATAAGTTGTGAGACCTTATTTAACTGTGGGGAAATAGATATTTCCAATAGTTGTGGTTGTGATGGGAAGGTTGCAAAATGGTATGAGAAGTTGCGATGACATAGCTTAGATGCGTTAACTTGTCATGTACGAATAAAAATGTTATTAAATGTGCTGAAATCCATAGTTGATGAGTGTAAACTGAATTTTGTGCAGGTAAAAGGAGATGGGGGGCCACAAAGGTGAGACATCAAAGGCAGAACAAGTGAAGGCAACAAGTGTCAAGAGTAGAGAAGTAACGAAAGAAAGTGAAAAGTCCGAGGCAATAAAGGGCGATGGTGAACAGATTAAACCAGTGATGAGTGGGTTTATGCTGTTTAGAAACGAGTATGTGGCCAAGTTAGGGGAGAAGAAGAGAAGGATGGCAGATGAAAGTAAGTCGGCAGGGAAGGCATGGCGTGAGTTGCCAGAGGCGAAGAAGAAGGAGTACAATGATAAAGCTATGGAAGGACGGCCGAAAAGGGAGATGAGGAAAAAGGAACTGCCATTTCATACCCGCTGCTCACTGGGAGGATTTACATCGTTGGTGCAGTTTGTGAACGGTAAAGAACATTTGAAGGAGAGGGTTAAGAGAATAGGATTTGGGAACCTATTGAAGGTGCAATTGAACCGACTCCCCCGTGACCTGATTGTGTCCATGCTGAGAGCATATGACCCAGCAACACATCAATTCAGGATTAGGGGGAAGACAAAAGAAATAGAAGCATCAGATGTGCACAAGTTGCTCGGTATACCTCATTCAGGGGAGGAGGTGAAGGTGGATGTGGAGGATTCGAATAGAAGATATCAGTGGTTGAAGAGGGAGTATGGGAGGAAGAAATATACGGACATTCTGAAGCGCATAAAATCTGGGACAGCTGGCGATAAATTTGAGTTTATGTTTGTGCTCTACAGTTTAGGGACTTTGTTATGCCCTACCTCGAGTGGGCTGATAAGTGACCGGATGTTGAGGGTTATGTTCTGCACAATGGACGGTTTTGAACGTTATGACTGGGCAACATACATAATGAAAGACCTGTGGAAGGAAATGAGTGATTATGTGAAAGAGTACAGGGAGAAGAAGAAAAGGGAAGGGAGCAGCAACGTGGGTGGTTGCCTGTACTTACTCCTGGTATGTCACTGTTTACATTAAATGTGTAGCTATCATTCAAGCCGAAAATAATGATCCATATATTTTCTATGGTGCAGTTGTTCTTTGGGGAAAATTTCCCTTTGAAACAAAGTGTTCGCGAACAGTCCACCACAGCGATTGAATTCTGGACAAAGGAAAAGATCAACGACATGGTGAAGACTGAGAGGACGAGCAATATGGGAATTTTGTATAAAGGAAAAGGCTCTGAAGTTAGGGCAGGGAATGAGGACACAGATAATGTGCCATATTTAGACCCGGTATGTGTCTGTGGAAGCTAATTTAAAATGCAAAAACGATTTAATCATGTAATTGACAAATTAAGTTGTGGTGTCACTGTAGGAATTGAAGGAGGTGTATGCCCGGTTGGTGAAAGTTATCGATGAAAACCGAAACAGACTTGTAAGCGTGGTGGCGCAGGAGCTACTCAATGTCCAGCTCGCACGAGAGGCCAGGGAGAAAGCACAACAAGACGGCCCTGGTGTGACAGTAGATGAGCAACATACAGATGAGGATGATGATGATGATGATGCGACAGATGCTTCTCACGACTCAGACTCAGATTCTGATGATGCAGACGCAGAACCTTATCATGTTGATGACGACGAAGATGATGATGCAGAGGGAACTGAGGTGGCGGAAAAAGTCCCCACGGATGACCATGCAATTCAGAGGCCTCAACAGCTGCGGAGATCAAAGAGGCAGCCACTCCAAGCGATGATATGTCCATTTATACAGTTGGATGGGAGTCGAAAAAGGAAGATGCCAACGCATGATCAGAAAACGTTGTTCAACATAGTTTCCACAATGGCCAGAGGTGCTGAGGCTGAAGTGTAAGTATCAACGTCATGTGATTGAATGACTGTTATGTAGTTAGTATATTACCACAACACGGGAAGCGATGAACTAACTGGCATTGCATTTGAAATGTTTTTGTAGGCCGTTGGTTCAGATTTTGGATGAGGAACTCTGTCGAGACCAGTTGTATACGCTAGGCGGAATTCAAAGACTAAGTAATACGGTATGTATGGCTTACGTGGAGAATGGTTTCATTAAGTTATGGTGAATATTATATGTAGTTTATGCAATGGTTTCTTTGCTGGTGTAGGTGATGTCCGTTGTGTGTAAGGCTTTAATGTATCACTTCAAGCTGGAGGGAGGACAGCCGAAGCGCCATATTTTTGATGCATGGTTCATGGTAATTACTCATTTGTTGTGTAGTGGAACAACATTTAATTTGACCAAATTATGTGCACATTAGTCAGGACTATGTGTTTTTATGCAGACAAAGTTGGTAGGTCACCCAATAGGGTGGAAAGTGTCTTCGGCGAGTAAAGAATTCTCTGCCAAAACCCTCGGTTACAATATAGGCGAGTGTGACTTGATAATGGGTCCGGCACTTGTCCGTGGCCACTGGTTCTGTGTTGCTTTAGAGACAAAGACTATGACCTTCTACGTGCTGGACTCAATGAAGCCTGATCTAGGCAGCAAGAAGACGACGAGGAAGGGTGGCGTGACAGACGATTACATATTTGTGTTAAACTTAATTGTAAGTTCACCTGACTCCACTGCTGTAGTTGAGGTGGTTAACTTCAGTTGACCCACATCGTAAGACGCATAAATGTTGTTTTTTCAGAGAGATAGGTTCGTTGACATCATGCACATTGTTAACCCGCATCTGGCTGGGAAGAAGAAGATGTCAGATATTGTGTGGCCTCCTGTTGTGCAACAGAATAATCTGTAAGCTTCTTCACATTCGCCTCTTACAATTTACCTTGCATTGTTTCGTTAAGTAACACAACGTTTTCGTGTGGGTGAGAGTACAGGAGGGACTGTGGTGTTCATGTTATTATTTGGTTGAGCCAGTGGACCCCGGAAGGTGATTTCCATTACGAAAATGTAAGTGTTTCAGATTTCCCTCTGTTCGCATTCTTATATACTTGTGATTTCCATTATGGTTTGCATTGAACCTTACACTGAGGGAATTACTTATTTGCAGGAACAAATTCAGCAATTGCGGAGCGACATTATGTGGTGGTTAGTCAATCATCCGCTGAATTTGTTGCGGGACACAGCTCTGGCCCTCATTCCCTCTGGACAAAAGTCCAGCAAAAGACGTGCTTAGGTTATGTCCCCGCGATATAGTAATGTCAACACTTGTCCATGTAAAGTATTGTTAACGTCATAGAGTAATGTACGGTAGAGTCCACTGACAGGACATGCAATTTAAGGTACATTAATGACATATATGTTGCCATTGCGGGATGCAATGTTTCCCAGTTCACTCCTCTAGCATTACCTTCTAAAACGTACTTGTATGCCACCAACAATATCTGTGTTCCCCTTTCGCAATGTAACTATGTCCTTGCCAGAGGCAGGTAAAAAATTTTTTTAAGAGAACTAATATCCTAACAGAAAGGGCTGATGTAATGAGGCACAATGAATAATATGCAATTTAGGGTTGAATGATGCACACATTACATAAGCATTCTACGCACGTGCGCCACTTGCATTTCCAACTGCCAATAATCTGATCAGCACTGCTAACAATCCATAGTTAACAATGATGATGCACACATTACATAATGATTGTGTCCAGTCAATACACCCTGCTAACCAAGTGTGACACTTCCTTTTCCAACTGCCATTACTCTGATTATCTCTGGCGGCAACAAATCCATAGGCATATACACTATAGCGCGGTCATAACTTGATGTTACGTAGATAGTGCTTTGGTGTCTCTGAATTGATGGCCATTGAGCAGTCGAGTTTATATCAGCACTGGACGGTAACAAGCGACTTATTGTTTAGAGCCTTCCGTTTCTTTCCGCATCTCCACTCGACTTGAGGATTACAACTCGAGTTACTTGCATAATTGGACGGTTTCCAGACAGTGCTTGCGTCAAGACTTAGCAGTACGGACTCGAGTTGTCCGATTACCAACTCGAGTTGTCGTCATCACTGGAGGGTAACCCGATGGTGATAGTGAGAAGCGGCACCGAACTCGAGTTGCGAAGAAGGTCACTCGCCTCCGTTCTTCGATGACTTACGAAGCGCACTCGAGTTTCCGGATGACCAACTCGAGTTGCCGTCATCACTGGAGGGTAACCCGATGGTGATAGTGAGGAGCGGCACCAAACTCGAGTTGCGTAGAAGGTCACTCGCCGCCGTTCGTGGATGACGTACGAAGCTCACTCGAGTTTCCAGATGAACAACTCGAGTTGCCGTCATCACTGGAGGGTCACCCGACGGTGCTAGTGAGAAGCGGCACCGAACTCGAGTTGCGTAGAAGGTCACTCGCCTCCGTTCTTCGATGACTTAAGAAGCGCACTCGAGTTTCCGGATGACCAACTCGAGTTGCCGTCATCACTGGAGGGTAACCCTCTGGTGATAGTGAGGAGCGGCACCAAACTCGAGTTGCGTAGAAGGTCACTCGCCGCCGTTCGTGGATGACGTACGAAGCTCACTCGAGTTTCCAGATGAACAACTCGAGTTGCCGTCATCACTGGAGGGTCACCCGACGGTGCTAGTGAGAAGCGGCACCGAACTCGAGTTGCGTAGAAGGTCACTCGCCTCCGTTCTTCGATGACTTACGAAGCGCACTCGAGTTTCCGGATGACCAACTCGAGTTGCCGTCATCACTGGAGGGTAACCCGATGGTGATAGTGAGGAGCGGCACCAAACTCGAGTTGCGTAGAAGGTCACTCGCCGCCGTTCGTGGATGACGTACGAAGCTCACTCGAGTTTCCAGATGAACAACTCGAGTTGCCGTCATCACTGGAGGGTCACCCGATGGTGATTGTGTTTGTTGTTGTTAAATGTGCATAAGTAATGTGCAAAAAGCAACACGTAATTGGTCAGACTTGGAGTCCGTAGAAAAAAAAAAGATAAACCATATGAACGTGGTTAAACCTGACGCATGGACGAACTGTTTGAAACATTTACTCTAAAATTATTTCTTTGGTGAACTGCATGTGACGAGAATTAAAAAAAAACGTGGGGACTATCGTCGTCTAGGCATCTGGATTAACGTCTTCATCGTTGTCGACTCCCTCATTAATTTCTTCCTCCTCCCCTGCGTCGATTCCTTCAATCGGCTGTGGTTCAACATTCGGTCCTTCTGGTTCGTTCATAATGTGGTAGAGCCAGCTTACTTCTGTGTCGTATATGCAATTTCTGCATCCGGCCTGGCATGGTTGGTTCTCACAGAATCTATGTTTGGGACGGTCGAATATGTTCCTGTTCAGTCCCCAGTTCATTGATTGTAGGTGTCGTGTCACTCGCTCTTTAATTGAAGATATTTGGCCTGAGTCGATAATGGCTTGAAGTCTGTGTATTGCTTCGTTCCCTTCTGGTGTGTCGTTAAACTTACTCCATTTTGCAAGGACTAATATGGCAAATGAGTAACTTGCATCACAGTTGTTTAGCACTGCAGCCTCCCGTATTTGTGACAGTCCTTTCTCTCCTGTATCTGCTGTTCTGGTGTAGTATTTAAGCCCTCTAATGAATAGACTAAATGGATTACCGTTATGGAAACATGTCAGCAGGAAATGAATATGTTGCTCGCTTCTTGTCCATCCTAGATGATCATAGTTCTCCAGAGGCACGTTCTTATAGAATTCTGTTGAATTTCCTGCTATCCTTAGGATGCGGCATGAATTCTTGAAGTGGTAATAGTCTTTCAAACTTGATGATGCTATGTAGCACATCAGTTCTATTAATATTGTTTGCGGAAGCTTCAGAAGCGGTGAGTCATCGTTGCTGGTCGTTCTTCTATGTCTGGAGTGGTCTGGTGGGAAGTCAGCCATGTCTTTTTTCGTGTTTGTTCCTGCAAGACTGTTTTGTTGCCTGCGGCCTAAATAATTGGGGGTGCGGACTATTTGTAGTTTTTAGTGCACGACCAAGCGTGGCCGTTTTATTTTATCGTCTGTTTTAGTTTTGTTCGTGGTGGTGGGTGGAACGTGGCGGTTGTGCTGCTTGGTTGATTGTGGTGTACGCCTTTTGATGTCGTGGGTTCATTGCCGGTTACCAGAGTGCTTCGCATTCGTAACTGAAATTAGTAATGTCAGTCTGTTCTGTTGCATGTAACGTTTATGTGGTATTGCATGTCTTTTTTCCTTCCGTTTTGTGTTTGAACTGTGTTTTGTTTTACAAGTGAATGTGTTTGTCATGGCCACGCGTATATAATTTGTATGGACTAATTTATGCACATTAATGAACTGAACTGAAGGTCATATTATATCCAGAGCACGTATGGTGTCAACATGCACCGAGCCTGCGTTTAAAATAACACGCTCCAGTTAAGTAGTCACATAATGAGAGGTACAACATGCAATTACATGAGAGCAGCGCAAAAAATACTTTACCACAGCAGCAGTGCCACTAAAAGGATCTGTATTCATGATGACAAAACTTATAAAATTTGCACAGACTAAGGTTTGTGTTACTTAATTACAGCAAAATCAAACCACAAATATATTCGTCAGGCACCACGCAACACATTCAGGAGGTACATTGAAGAAGACATTATACAGAGAAGCAATGCTCTCTACGGTCGCTCATACTAGGAATATGTCTCACGGTCATGTCTCCCCCTTGTTGTCGTCATCTGGAAGGGTAAATGTCGTACACAATTCCAAGGTTGCAGAGGAAGACGGTGGCTTGCGAAGAGGAGCTACCGGTGGAATAGGGTCTGTCTCAGTGGTACAACAAGGTGGTGTATAGGGTGTAACTGCAGTGGCAGGTTCAATGGGGGCAGAGGTTTGATCATGGGAGCCAGAGCATGTAACGTTTATGGGGGCCTCTATGGGAGTGGTGCCTGAGGGCTCACAACTGGATTGTGGAATAGCTTGTGGGTCCTGAGGGATGGGAACCTTTGACAGTGTGGCAGGATCCGGGGGTGTCAACATAACATTGGATGACGTAGGAGGACATGGAGCATTTTGAGTGACTAAGTTTGCAGGAGTTGTAGATTCAGGTCCACATGGAACAGGTGCAGCATTACACTGTGACGGCATATCAGAAGGAGGAAAGTTGAAGTGTTCTCTGAGGACAGCTTCATAAGTATCAAGGCGATGATTAAATTCCCTCAACTGCTGAGTATGAGCATCTTGCATTTGAAATAGCCTCTCGAAGTTCTCATTAATGCCAATAACCAGACGTTTGACTTGATGGTCAACCATTTCGACCAGATAGGCATTTGAGACCTTTATGTGGTCTGTGGTTGTTTTCAATGCATCCTGGATGTAGGTCTGAATTGTGGCTGCCATGAGTGGGGGTCCAGGAGACCCAGCTCTTGATGATTGTCCCTCATCCACTTTGGGTCTCTCAGATTCCATCTCCTTCCTTTTCTTCGTTGTTATACTTGTAGAAGCACCCACTGGCAGCTTAATATTCATTCTGCTCAGGTGAATGCTGTCAAACCTTGGAATACGAACAATTTGCTCATTAGGTTCGAGGTACCAGATATTGTGCAGCGTCAGAAAGTGAGAGATCAGTTGGGGAAACGGTAGAGGGGTACTCCTTGTGGAAGACTTCCTGTATCTGTTTATTTCATTGTAAATGTGTTGCCCTATGTTCCTCTGTTCCTTAGACACAATTGAGGCCATCAGCTGGTAATCTTGTCCCACGAAGTGAGTGAAATTGTTCGATTTGTTGACCATAGATCGTGAGTATATGTACCACACAATCCGATGTACATCACTCAAGGAGCTAGGTTTGAAAGTTAAAGTTTTACTTCCACCAATTGGATTCAGAATCTGACATATTTCTACATCACTGAATTCTTTTACAGGCCCTGTTGGAGGATTGTCTATGCCAAGGTAAGTGTTAATCAATGCAGCAGATAGTTGAATGTTTTGGCCCCTAACAGTTGACTCTAATCTTTCTTCTATCAGTTCGCCCACCTCATCACAAACCTCAACCACCTCCAAGTTACAGTAGAAGTGCCTCACTACAGAGGGACTATATGACGTTTTGATGGTCAACCAAGGTTCATAGTACTGAAACCAAGGGTACAGATCTAAAGCGAGTGTGTCCTTAATATGTTGTAGATCCAGATAAACAACAGGACAGAATGATCTATGAGCGAAATCATCGTCATACCTGCTCTTATCATTAGGCTCTAGTGTCTCTGAATTGAAACCTGGTGGTGGTCCCAGAAGCTCATCCTCCAGTTCAGGAGGTACATTACACTTTGCTTTTTGATTTGAAGTTGATGCACCACCATATCTGGATTTTGTGGGTGCATGCAATGTCTGATCAACCAATTGAGTCACAATCTTTGTTATCTTCCGCTCTAAGTCTTCTTCTGTTTTCTCTGTGGAGGTTGAGGCCAAATGTTCTGTAGGCACTGACACGACTAGTTCCTTCGAAGTGGGAGACGCTACTTTTGGCCGTTTCTGCTGTGATTCTGCTATCACAACCCCCTGTGACCTGCTCGGTTGTTCCGGTGGTAGTCGATCCTGAACTTTTGGCCGAGTCTTCCTCGGTTTGTTCAACGGCTTACTCCCTTTCGACGGCAGCTTCTGTGAATCACGAGAATCTTTCTTCCCACTGTCGGAGCCCTTTGTTCGCACCATTGCACCAGATGGAAGAATGAGAAAGTGCGATGCTAGGGCAAGTCCAAACTCTGCTTCTGGACTCACTGAGGGTTAGGGGGAATGGAGCTGTTACGCCACGGTTGGTTGAACGGGATTTGAAGGTTGCATAGAGCTCAACTGCCTAATAGTACGTTTCTCGTCAGTTAACTCGAGGGCTGATTTAGTCGGAGGTCGAGTGGAGTGCACAGAAATGTTTGGTGATTGAGGGAATTAAAGCGTGGAATCCTGATTAACTCGAGTTTTAGTTCATTCACTCGAGTTAGTATTCCCTTTTGGTTCGTGACTTTCCAGTTACCCTCCAGTGATGCGCACAACTCGAGTTCCTCATGGCCCAACTCGAGTCCACACGTCGACTGATCATAGTTTCGCACTGGAGTGCGATATTCGTAACTCGAGTTCCCCACGCCTGCACACGATAACTGGCTGGTTACCCTCCAGTGATGCGCACAACTCGAGTTCCTCATGGCCCAACTCGAGTCCACACGTCGACTGATCATAGTTTCGCACTGGAGTGCGATATTCGTAACTCGAGTTCCCCACGCCTGCACACGATAACTGGCTGGTTACCCTCCAGTGATGCGCACAACTCGAGTTCCTCATGGCCCAACTCGAGTCCACACGTCGACTGATCATAGTTTCGCACTGGAGTGCGATATTCGTAACTCGAGTTCCCCACGCCTGCACACGATAACTGGCTGGTTACCCTCCAGTGATGCGCACAACTCGAGTTCCTCATGGCCCAACTCGAGTCCACACGTCGACTGATCATAGTTTCGCACTGGAGTGCGATATTCGTAACTCGAGTTCCCCACGCCTGCACACGATAACTGGCTGGTTACCCTCCAGTGATGCGCACAACTCGAGTTCCTCATGGCCCAACTCGAGTCCACACGTCGACTGATCATAGTTTCGCACTGGAGTGCGATATTCGTAACTCGAGTTCCCCACGCCTGCACACGATAACTGGCTGGTTACCCTCCAGTGATGCGCACAACTCGAGTTCCTCATGGCCCAACTCGAGTCCACACGTCGACTGATCATAGTTTCGCACTGGAGTGCGATATTCGTAACTCGAGTTCCCCACGCCTGCACACGATAACTGGCTGGTTACCCTCCAGTGATGCGCACAACTCGAGTTTCTATTCCATCAAACTCGAGTTATCACTTACTCTTATCATATTCATAACAAGATCATACCTTTTCGTGAGCAAAGAAAGTTTGAATAAACAGTCGGTAGCATCACTAGGCATGGGCCTGCTTTTCCCATCGGTATCAAATAGCAGATTGTATTACCACAAGTCTTTGAAATATAAATTGGTACATCAAGTGTTCTTGTTATTAACAGATTGGGTTACATGAAGAAATTTGATGTGATTTAAAGTTGTGTAAGAAGAAATTTGATGTGATTTAAAGTTGTGTAAATAAAAACACCATTGTCATGCCACCCCTCCAAGTGTGGAACGGATTGTCTCAAGCAGGGTACATTGATGCACAAACAATATACTTCACTGTCTACTAACATTGGCTTACATGGACACAGATCTTTTTGGTGGCATAGGTGTTGTGGAATTGGTACATCAAGTGTTCTTGTTATTAACAGATTGGGTTACATGAGGAAATTTGATGTGATTTAAAGTTGTGTAAGAAGAAATTTGATGTGATTTAAAGTTGTGTAAGAAGAAATTTGATGTGATTTAAAGTTGTGTAAATAAAAACACCATTGTCATGCCACCCCTCCAAGTGTGGAACGGATTGTCTCAAGCAGGGTACATTGATGCACAAACAATATACTTCACTGTCTACTAACATTGGCTTACATGGACACAGATCTTTTTGGTGGCATAGGTGTTGTGGAATTGGTACATCAAGTGTTCTTGTTATTAACAGATTGGGTTACATGAGGAAATTTGATGTGATTTAAAGTTGTGTAAGAAGAAATTTGATGTGATTTAAAGTTGTGTAAATAAAAACACCATTGTCATGCCACCCCTCCAAGTGTGGAACGGATTGTCTCAAGCAGGGTACATTGATGCACAAACAATATACTTCACTGTCTACTAACATTGGCTTACATGGACACAGATCTTTTTGGTGGCATAGGTGTTGTGGAATTGGTACATCAAGTGTTCTTGTTATTAACAGATTGGGTTACATGAAGAAATTTGATGTGATTTAAAGTTGTGTAAGAAGAAATTTGATGTGATTTAAAGTTGTGTAAATAAAAACACCATTGTCATGCCACCCCTCCAAGTGTGGAACGGATTGTCTCAAGCAGGGTACATTGATGCACAAACAATATACTTCACTGTCTACTAACATTGGCTTACATGGACACAGATCTTTTTGGTGGCATAGGTGTTGTGGTGAAGTATATTTCAGAAGGTCATGAACACAGATCTTTTTGGTGGCATAGGTGTTGTGGTGAAGTATATTTCAGAAGGTCATGAACACAGATCTTTTTGGTGGCATAGGTGTTGTGGTGAAGTATATTTCAGAAGGTCATGAACACAGATCTTTTTGGTGGCATAGGTGTTGTGGTGAAGTATATTTCAGAAGGTCATGAACACAGATCTTTTTGGTGGCATAGGTGTTGTGGTGAAGTATATTTCAGAAGGTCATGAACACAGATCTTTTTGGTGGCATAGGTGTTGTGGTGAAGTATATTTCAGAAGGTCATGATCATGAACACAGATCTTTTTGGTGGCATAGGTCTTTTTGGTAAAGTATGTCTTAGAAGGTCATGATAGGAGATGTTTTTGGTGGCATAGATGCTGTGGTAAAGTATGTCTTAGAAGGTCATGATAGGAGATGTTTTTGGTGGCATAGATGCTGTGGTAAAGTATGTCTTAGAAGGTCATGATAGGAGATGTTTTTGGTGGCATAGATGCTGTGGTAAAGTATGTCTTAGAAGGTCATGATAGGAGATGTTTTTGGTGGCATAGATGCTGTGGTAAAGTATGTCTTAGAAGGTCATGATAGGAGATGTTTTTGGTGGCATAGATGCTGTGGTAAAGTATGTCTTAGAAGGTCATGATAGGAGATGTTTTTGGTGGCATAGATGCTGTGGTCAAGTATGTCTTAGAAGGTCATGATAGGAGATGTTTTTGGTGGCATACATGCTCTGGTCAAGTATGTCTTAGAAGGTCATGATAGGAGATGTTTTTGGTGGCATAGATGCTGTGGTAAAGTATGTCTTAGAAGGTCATGATAGGAGATGTTTTTGGTGGCATAGATGCTGTGGTAAAGTATGTCTTAGAAGGTCATGATAGGAGATGTTTTTGGTGGCATAGATGCTGTGGTCAAGTATGTCTTAGAAGGTCATGATAGGAGATGTTTTTGGTGGCATAGATGCTGTGGTAAAGTATGTCTTAGAAGGTCATGATAGGAGATGTTTTTGGTGGCATAGATGCTGTGGTCAAGTATGTCTTAGAAGGTCATGATAGGAGATGTTTTTGGTGGCATAGATGCTGTGGTCAAGTATGTCTTAGAAGGTCATGATAGGAGATGTTTTTGGTGGCATACATGCTGTGGTCAAGTATGTCTTAGAAGGTCATGATAGGAGATGTTTTTGGTGGCATAGATGCTGTGGTCAAGTATGTCTTACAAGGTCTTGATAGGAGATATTTATGGTGGTATAGATGCTGTGGTCAAGTATGTCTTAGAAGCTCTAGCAGCATTTTTTGTGGCATATCTGCTGTGGTGTGGTAAACTGTATGTTAGAAGGTCATTAACACAGATCACCAGTTTATTGTGTACTAACATTGGGTTACATGAATCAACAACTTTTTTGGTGGCATTGGTGTGGTCAAGTATATCAGTATGTCTTATAAGGTGATGATATTTTGGTGGCATAGATGCTGGGGTCAACTATGTCTTACAACATGAGAGCACCAGCATTCCAACCAACTGATAAAAACTACATAATACAGAGCAGTCAGATAAACTATACATTTGTATTTCTACATTGATTACAACTTGAGAAATAGTTGCCAAACTATACATAATCAACACTATACTTGTGTACAAAAGCAGTGGCTACTTACATAAACTTTCAACTTTCAGTGACAACATAACATTAAGATCTTACTGCTTCTTAATGTTTTTTTGTCACTGACATGACACTGCATACATTACTTATAAAAACTGCTTCCCTGCACCCCATCCCTTCATTCCAAAAACCATTGAAGGGTAAAACGAAAACATATATACAACATAAAAGATGAAGCATCAAAGATGATCATTAGAGTTCAACATGGGTTGGGATTTTTGCACGTCCTTCTTGTGTGTCCTGCTTCATGGCACCGTGTACAATGGTAGATCTTTCTATTTTGGAACTGTGATTCCTGCCTCCTTACTCTTGGTCTTCCAGGAGGTCGACTTGTGATTGGAGGGTGGAGGAACGTAGCTTCGGACATGTTTTCCATGTGATAATCCCTATAATCATTGACGTTCGGCATGTCTATTGTCACAACCGGAATCATGCTGTGCTGGTAGATCCGTTGCTGAGCTTCTATCTTATAACAATCCTCAACATAATCGTAGATGTTGCCGTGCACAACCTTGACAGCTGCACACGCATGTGTGCATGGAATCCCACTCATCTGCCATGCCCCACAACTACATTGTCGTGATCGCAAGTTAACCCCATGGTCTCCACGTACTGTATGCACACTGAATCTACCCTGCCCATAATCTTCACACCACATATGCTCACATCCACTCACATTTTCCATAACCTTTGCATCTATATTTGGTCCAACACAATTCTTCCACTTGTTCATTGCCACATAAGAGGCATGCATCTTCTTTGCTACTTTCTCGCGATGTGCGTGAATTAATTGGGCTACATTATACTTCCTCTCCTTCACCATCCATGCATTGAAAGACTCGGCGATATTGGTTGTTATGTTATCCCATCGTTTGTATGGGAACTTGCTAAGAGCCCACCTATCAACGTCACCATGATTGTTAATCCATTCATATAACTCTTGACAGTGCTCCCGCATCTTTTCCATTGCTTTATCAAACTCATCAACACGCCTTGCATATGCAATCTTGTCAAGAAGCATCAGTCCATCCTCCTTTGACCGGTTACTGGTCTTTCTCTTGCCCCTGTTTATTTTCAGTATCTCTGCACTGAAGTTCTCCTTCACATGTCTATAACAGAATGCATGACGATGCCCTCCAAATATTGCTGCCACAGCACCTATTATGGCATTGTGACGATCTGACACAATTGTCAAGTCCATAGAACCAACAATCCTTTTAATCATATGCATGAACCAAGTCCAATCGTCCAGTGTCTCTCCCTTCACAATTGCTATGGCAAACGGCAACAGCTCATTATCCGCATCATACGCTGAAGCTGCAAGTAGAGTCCCCTTATAAGGCCCACTTAAATGAGTTCCATCAACATATAGTACATGCCTTGCACCCCCCATGAAACCCTGTACACATGACCCATATGCAATGAAAACTCTTTCAAACCTGCAACCATCTGCTACCCATTCAGCAACTGTATTAGCATCAGTTTCCTTCAACCTTTGGCATATCCATGGGATTAACAAGTATGATTGTTCCGGTCTTCCATGTATGTCTTCCATTGCCTTTTCCTTTGCCCTATATGCCTGTTTATATGTTAGCTTCACACCATACTCCCTTTGCAGTGTCTTCATAATCTCAGTTGGACGCTTCTCGGTGTGATTCCTAATCTCGTCAATTATTATTGATGATGTCAAAGTAGATCTTGCACCATGGCCGCTCACTTGCAAATGATCTTGAGCTGAATGAACATGATCTTTGATGAATTTTGTCACACACAGTATTCCAGAAGTCCTGCCCACTGCAGACGCACATAATTTCCAAGGACAACCCTCTACTTTACACGTGACATACATCTTGTCCTTGCTATTCCTATCATATTTATACATGAACTTATGTGCAATGCTATACTTGTACAAGGCTTCTCTTAATGCATCGGCATGAGGAAAATGCTGCCCCACCCCGGAAATTAATCCTGACCATTTCAAATAGCTAGTGTCACTCAAATTTGTCTGATGTGTCTCATAAGTTATACACCCACCACCAATTTCAAATGACACAGCCTCAAGATCATTGCCATGTGTCATGGGAGATACCTCTGCTTCCGGTGACCGTTCCAATAATCTCTGGCTCCTGCATACAAAATTACAACACTTGATAACTTATTATCATACAACAATTACACCACTTTATAACTTATTATCAGCTTGGGAATGAACAAAATATTACTAACTTACACATGTGCATTATTCATTGGCAAGGATTCATTGCCATTCTCTGTATTGGCTACAAACACATGCGCACTGCTTTCATTGAACCGAAAAAGGTTTTCAATTTCATTATCATTGTCAAGCTCAATTAATGTCTCATCAAACATTACTGTGTATTTAATGTCCCAACTGCTCCCTTCATAACCTGTCAATGTTGATATAATTTCTCTTAAATCTTCCATTCTTATCCCATCTTTTAGTACCTTTACCCTCACACTACCTCCGAAATATTTAACTTCACCGTCATTATTATGTTCAAATTTCCCCCCTACGTGGAAATAACAAAACAACTCCTTTGCACGGCTTGAACCAATATTACCATCCATATTTTTTTACGCTTCCTGCGACAAATAAATAACACTTAGTTAGTTGACAAACACAAAACTACATGAGTACCTCAATCTTTCACAAATCTATATTAGGGTTTTTTCAACTTCATATTAATCGTTTCTTAAAAAATCCACCCCATTTATTCTCTTCAACCACAACCCTCAAAGTAACCATCCCATAGTTAGTTGACAAACACAAAACTACATGAGTACCTCAATCTTTCACAAATCTATATTAGGGTTTTTCAACTTCATATTAATCGTTTCTTAAAAAATCCACCCCATTTATTCTCTTCAACCACAACCCTCAAAGTAACCATCCCAACCTCGTCCCCAGGCAGCATCTGCATTTTTCGCCATACCACTCTTCAACATTCACGTCCTTCAAACCCAAATACCCCGCAAAGTTTCCCACCCAAATGAAGACGAAAATGGTTTTGCTTCAGCTCGAGCACAGGGGGAAGAACATTGTCGACCAATGAAGTACATACCTCTGTTTGTATCGCCTCCCACGTACGTTCCCGCGCGATGACGCTCTCCCTGTTTCGCGTCACCTTCTTTTGTCATCAACTTCTTTTCTTTCATCATCAGAGGACAAATTTGTCATTTTACGTTCAATTCTAATATTCCACTTAACGTACTCGCACTGATACGGGATATTATATTTCCGCGCACGTATCCGTCTTTTAACAATTTAAAGGTTCTTTTTGAGGGATTTTCCCTATTTTCTAAAGTCATATATCCTCCTGTATAACCCAAAAATAACAAAAACGAAAAAGTGCATGGTGCATCAGGGAAGTCGACTGCAGGTCTACTACTTCCCTGTGTCAAAAGAAAGCTACAGGTCTTAGTCTTACATTATTGAACCCCCCAAAAACAAGGCTCCATTTTACAGCCAATTCGATAACTTTAATAAGAGCATCTATATCAGAGGTACGAACACACCCAGGATCAAGGCATGTCTCTGTGTGTCAGGCCCTTTTGAGAAAATCACAAGAATGTTTCTTCTTCCAAGTTCTCAACCAGCAATAATTCCAAGAAACTGAGAACAAACACGAGTTTATTTCGGAAGATGCCGGGATTATAACTAAGCACGACACAAAGAAAACAATGACTATAACTCCCTTTCATCCTCAAATTGCAAAACGTTTCAACAAAAATAATGGAATGTCAGTAAACCATAACAAGGACATCAATATGCTCGTCCCATCATTCGTTTTGGTTTCTTCACGAAGCTCAGCCGAATCTGTTTTAGACGTCTTCTCTTCCTTGCCATTTTCTCAGGCAGAGTCTCTCGCTTTTTCTTTTCACTCTTCACAGCCTTTGGCTTCTTCATATACCTTGCCTCTATTTTGTATGCTTTTGGTGTCACAGAAACCCCCCTTTTTTGTGCTTCATTGAAGAGCGCATTAGCTTTCTCAACACGATTATGGGCACATAATTTCCCCATCAACAAATCATAAGTTTTGATCCCAGGTTCAAATCCGTCTGCTTTCATCTTCGCAAAAACACTCAATGCGTGATCAATTCTCTCAATGCCACACAAAATCTTCAAGAACTGGTAGTAAGCCTTCTTATCAAGGGCTTCACCAAACCCAGCAGATTTCATCCTGTCGATCATTTCATCCCCCTCTTCTAATCTCGCAGCCTGATACAAACTCTTAGTTAGAATAAGAAACGTGGTCGCATCTGGATGGCAACCCCATTCTCCTATTCTGTAGAACAATTTCATTGCATCTTCAGTTCTCCTAATCTTACACAAATTTGATATCAGTACATTGAAGGTTTCCACATTTCTTGGAACCCCGTTATAATCCATATCCACAAGTACCTTCTCAGCCTCAGAATCAATGCGAAATGGATCCTTTTTTCTACAAAGCTTGCATACACAATCAAGAATGGCGTTATACGCAGATGTCCCGAGTTCAAACCCTCCACGATACATTTCCCCAGCTAGTCTTCGAGCTTCGTCAAGTTTCTCATCGACACACCAACCCTTGATTAGCAGATCACAGATGCGTTCATCAGGAAAGAACTCATTTGCCAGATTCTTCACCATTTTCTCCGCATAACTAGCATACCCATTTTCACAAAGCTTTTCCACTATTAACCCCAATGAATTGTGATTACGCTGCAACCCGTAATCCGCCTCCATTTTCTCGAAGAACGAAACAGCCTGGGTGGGACGACCCGCACGCACGAGCCTATCAATAGCAGCCTCTAGGGTTTTAGGCCCGGCAACAGCACGCCCACTGACGAGAACATCATGGGTTGCTTTAAAGTCCTTGCGACGGCCTAAGTAGGCAACGAAATAAGACAGAGTCTCGTCATTGTGGGTGAAGTTAGGGTTTGAAATCAGCCATTGGCTAAACCCCAACACTGTACGGCCAGCTTCAGGTGAGATATTGAGGGTTTGAAGAACAAGTTCCGCAGTCGGCGTGATGTGAGAGAAGCCGAGCTGAAGGCGTTGCGTTACAGAGAGAGGGTCGGAGTCTGGGTCCATGAGAAGATCATTGGAGAGGGATTGGGCAATAGGATCTACGTCTTCTGGGAGGCCCTGAATTGACGATTTGGAGGGCTCTGATGAAAAAGATCTGTAGAGAGAGAATGAAGGTGCATTGAAAACAGTGGCGGATTGAGAATGGCCGAGGATGGAGAAGGCATTGGAAATGGGTTGCGATGGAAGTAGAAGAGGAGGTTGAAGCAAATAAAATGGAGTGAAGGATGAAGATTGAGAACAGAAGGATCGAAGTAAGATCCTCCGAAGCTGCAGAGACCGAAATGACGGCATGGTCAGGCGAGGAGGATCATGAGCGAAAAAAGTGAGTAGGAAGAAGAAGAAACCTACAAGCAAAAATGTTGGATTGGGCCTACGTGGGTTTGACACTGCTTTCACTCTATTGCCGTATTTTTTTGGCAGAACTCTATTGTCATAATTTTTTGGTACAAACATTCTGTTTAGCTATGCTTTGTATCTCTATAAAAGAATTTAGGATTCCACTTTGGGCCTAGATTGCACTTTGTCATTCAGAGGTTTGACTCATACTTGAAAATGGTTATAACCGGTTGTTGAGTTTAGTGGCATGGATTAGTTCCTCACAATGTAGTAAATTAATGTTCTGATTCTCACTAAGAGATGTACTCACATTTAGTGTATAGTAGTATCTCGAATATAATTTCCTCCAATAGGAGAATACCCATGCTTAGAAAAGAAATGCTCATAACAGGGAAAAGATTAATAGACTAGAGATCCCAAGTATCTCTCATTAAGCTTTGAATCCTGGAGAATATTAAGCTTCCCACTTGATTGTTGTTCCATCTTGCTATCATATTAGCAAGGTTCTTAGAATCTGATTCTAGAAAAAAAATAATTCTTAAACCCATATCCCAAGCAAATGGGAGGCCCCTGTAGATAGGGAAGATGATACTCGCATTGTCCTCTTTCTCATTATCTTCTCATAATTTCATCTCCACTCTTAGAATATGAAATGAATGGTTTAGATTTAATATTTTATAAAATTATTATTATTATATTTTATGAATTAAAATTTATTTATTTTTTTATGGATTGCAATCATGAATGACACAGAGAAGATTTTAAGAGTTTAAATTTATTTATTTATGTTTATAGAAATAATTTTATAAAATATTAGTTTGAATCATTTTTTGTTTTAATTTAACGGTGGATATAAGATTATAAGAAAAAAATGAGAAAGAGGACAATGAGAGAACCTCAACCCTAGTAGATATCCCTCTCCTTCGCTTCCAAGGCACTGCAATCACCTTTAAAATGTGTAAAATCAGCAATCCAATCCCTATTGCAGTCACGGATTGCTCCACCACGACCTACTAATTAAAATAAAAAATAAAAATCTGAAGACATTGCTCTATTATTGGCATTCAATTTGACCCTATCATGGGCAGGGGTGGAGCCACCTTATGCTTCTAAATGAACTTTTACTAAAAGACTCCCTAAGAACCAATAGAAAGGGTTGGTTCCTCACAATATGTTTGAATATGAGAAGAGGAGCTTACGTTAAGTGGCTGATAGTATCTTGAACAGGATTGCCTTGAATAAGAGTATATGATTACCTATTGGGAAAAAATGACTAGACAAAGGGTGTGAGAATCATTACCCAGCTTCACTGGTTGTGACCATCATCTCATGCTTCATGTCCCCCTTTTCCTCAAAGTTTGACAGCGTCTGTGGCGGTCTTAGGCAGTTCTGCTAGTTTTTAGGATGATAATGATGGCGACAACAAGTTGTCTCTTTGAGAAGAATGTGGCAGAGCATTTGTGGGCTGAAGTTGTCTTGTGTTTTGGAGGACAAAGCTCCATATTAGGCCCAGGTACGAGTGTGGAATTAAAGCCCAACCTTGAGGTATGACCTCATTATTACACAAGTCTATGGTTTCACTCACTCGCTTGGGGTTTTTAGTCCTTTTGAGGCTGAGGAATGGGCTATCTTTAGAGGACTCAAGCTTGCATGAGATTTAGGATTCAAGAAAGTGGTCATTGAGTCAGATGCAAATGGCAATCAAGCATGAAGATCCAAGAATTTATGAGGTACTCATAGGATCTGGAGCTTCAGCACAGCATGTATCAAGAGAACAAAATCAAAGATGCAATATCTTCTTCTTCCATTACGAGTTCATGTCAACCGCACTTGCCCAGACAGAGTATGATTTATTGATGTACTTTGGGCTTTGCCCTGTTATGTACCAAAAAAACTTGATATAAAATTAGCATTTTTAAATGGTTCTCTTCATGGAAAAATGTTGTGTTGAGTTGAGCTATTTGATAACTGAGAAGCATTCATTTAGTTTTTGGAAAATACGAGTATATGTTTATTCGCTACTTAAAAGTAACAAAAAGAAAAGATTGTTATGTATTCTCCAGGCGCACACATTACAAATTTTCAACGTCTAAAAAAAATCGAAATACGTGTATCTTAATGGTTCAGATTGAGAAAAGGACCATCATTTTTTTTTCGAGGAAAAGGATGGTAACTGGATCCAATTAAAGTATAACTTTTGCAATTATAGAATCCAATTGAAGTTAGAAAATGTATGGTATGTCCTCACTCTTGATCACCATTTATGCTTGAATGAATGAGAAAAAATAATAATAAAAACAGATCGTTACAAGGAAAAACTTCTAAAAATAGTCACATTTTTTTTTCCTATTTCAAGAAGCTTTCCTCCATAATATTTTCTTCTTGTACATTTTTCTCCTATGTTTTTCCGCCATCTAACGTAATAAAGTTGATTGAGGGTGTGTTTGGTTCAGCTTATTGGACAGAAATAAGTCTGTTTTTGGGCAATAAGCCCAAATAAAAACGTGTTGCGTTTTTTCAGTATTTAGTTCAGCTTATTTTAATTGCATCACGGGTAGAATAAGCTACTTATTAAATAAGCTCCTCACTACAGCTTTTCTATTAAGTCAGTAAGTCGAGATAAAACTCCTCTTACATACTTACCTCATATACCGTAAATAACGATTTATAAGCACTTATTGTCCAAAAATAAATCGCTCATCCAAACATAAATCACATTATAAAAACTAACTTTTCTATTAAGTCATTTTTAATAAGTTAGAATCATAATAAGTCATTTTTCCTACCGCTATCCCAAACACACACTGAGTCTATTTTCTTAGCATCCTATTAAGAATCATACAATAATATATATCCATAAAAGTTTAAACTTCTCATATACTAACTTTTATAGCCTGTTTGGTTCGATTACATGTGATCCTAATATAATAGAGTGATTAGAGCGTTTGGTTTGACTTATATAATATAAAGAGGATTACATTTTGTAATTTTGATTACATCATTTGATGTGATCAAGATAACACTGTTAGAACTCATGAACGAGGATGCAGATATCATGTAATTAAGTGAAAATGACACTAATGTCATTATAATTTTTTAAATTGACCAAAGTACCCACCCATAAATGCTGTTAGATATTAAATAAATTTAAGAAATATTCCCCCATTAAAAAATGAAAAAAATTATATTCCACCGTTAAAAAAATATTAAAATATCTCATTAAATAATATTCTCATCATTAAATATTAAAAAATTAACATAAACCCAACCTATACACTGTATAATATTTTCACCATTAAATATTAAAAAATTACTATAAACCCAACGTGTGTCCTGCACAGAATGAAAAAATTATCATGAACACAACGTATACATTATTATATGTGTAAACATGAGTAATTTTTTTCCTTGTTATATTATTCCCATATATTCTTATATTCAATGTAATCCAACCAGACTTTTTTATACATATGATGCATCATTTTTTCCTAATGACGAACCAAATAAATAATGCAATCATTATCACATTCAATTACATTATATTCTATTACATTCCTCCAATTGTGTGAATCAAATGGGCACTAAACAATATGACCAAACAAGATATTTCTTACATTTTCTAAAAGAAAAAAGGTCGGGCTGAACTTGGTTAACTTGACCCCAGAGTTACAACATGACTAAACAAGATATTTATAGTCTTGAATTTCTTTTTGTTTCCCCCACCCCAACTCAATTTGACTTGTGATCGCATGAATGAAGTAGCCTTAATCATATCGATCGTCTTTAAATTTTGAGATGCATGAAAGCTAATCAAATCCCACGTGCCTTGCAACACTTATGATCTCCAGCCACATGCCTTATTATCCATTGAAAACTAATCTAATGGTATAGAAATTAAGTGGAGAGGAAGTGGAGAGAGGGATTAATAGAGACATTTTTTCCCCCGGTATCTCATAAGAAGAGAACTTTACATTTTGAATTGCAAAACCATTCCTATTTACACGTATAATCGATGTGGACTACCCAACTCATTGCAAGTATATATTAATTAATTAGGACCAATTGGGTGGCAAATTAATTACTATGTTAATTAAAGATGATGGTTGTACTACTAGTATTGATTAAGACCATTTAGGGGGCACGTGTGCATATTATTATTGAGAGTTTGAAAATAAAATACATTATTCACCACTTACAAATAATATAATACTCCAAGAGTTATATAACTAGTTTTCCTAAATTAAAATATCACTTTAATGGTTTGCATTAGAAACTATCTCATTCATAGAAACTCCTTTTTAATATGTACTATTTCTATCCTAAATATAAAAATTAGTTAAAATGTAATATCCTACTGATCTACTTTATTACCTCCCAAGTCTACAAATTTTTCCTAAACTATTCTTATTAATTACACATATTGAAAAATGGTTTTCATCACGGAGATTAATTACTGAATAGAGCATTTTAGGGAAACCAGCACACATTTTTTTCAATTAACTAAGTTAAATAATTTTCTTAATATTTATAAATTAGTTATTTAGTTTATACATTTAGGCTCGATGGGGTATGACCAATAAAGATAATTTAGAATAGAACGTAGATCAGAGTCTTATATTTAAAACCAAAACATAAAGCCCACAACTAGGTTATGATCATAATTTGCACTTCAAGGCCTCTATCATTTTAGACCATAATCACTAATTATTAATTACACCATAGATAACTAGCTAGGCTATGATCTTATACGCTCCCACTCCTCATAGTGGGTGTTTGGAATGGCTTATTTTTATCCAAAACGTGCTTATAATTCGTGATTTACGGTATACGAGGTAAGTATGTGATAGGAGTTTTTTCTCGGCTTGCGTAATAAGTGTGTTTTTCCTGTACAAAACGCTGAAACAAACACAGCTATATTTATACACGAATTGATAGTCATCATAAGATCATCATCTTCCTCCTGCCTCTGCATTATATTCATTATTTGGCTAGTATGAAACCTTGACGCCGCCAAAAATAAAAGACCTAGCCATTCTGCTATAAAACTTTAATCAGTGATTGGCTTTTGCTCGCATAGATATCCACACAACTGTCCCATATCATGCAATTCTCAGCTCAATTAATTAATGATCAATTATTAGTCGTATGTATATGTCAGCACTGATTATATACTATTACCGTGTAAAGCACTACTATAATTATATATGTGCGTGGTCCATAAGTTTAGGAGATTGGAGCATAATAAGTAAATATATATATGCTTTCGTTCTCCAATGTTTCTTTAACATGTTAAAAGTACATGTTGGAGAAGCATCCAACAGGTGAGTATGATGGTGACATATTATTATATTCCTCCACATTCATGCTTTTTTAGGCGCATGCAAATGCAAAAAGGGACGCTTCAGAATTAGGTTCTTTATTAATCATCTTCTTTCATTATAATTATCTTATATAGTACTACCATTATAATTAAAATCCCTTAAGCATATTCAAATACGGTGCATTTAATGGTGGAGCATGATGATTTGTTCATATGCTTCCTGTAGGTCTCTCGAAAACCCTATATTATTCTTAGTTGAGGAGGCGGCTCCGTTTTTAAATTAATTTCTTTGCTTAATCTAATCTGATTCTTTTATTAACTTTCTTCCTCTTCTTCAAATGATCAGAATCACACTTGCTTACAAATGGGATTTTAGAGATTTAGTCATGATTTAGATTCTTCTCTTCTTTAAAATAGATATGTGTGGGTGGTTTCTAGTTTTAGGTATACAGTTCTGCTGCAAATCTTTCCTTAGTTTGAAGCAGGATTAATATTAGCTTTTAAATACTACTAGCTATATAGCTAGGGATTCTTTTGTTCTGATTAAATCTACAGTTTATGCCAAGATCTAACCCTACGTACAAAAGAGGGCCTATATATATATATATATATATATATATGTTTTAAATTGAATTAACACTTTTTCAAACATTACTTACTGTGTTATGAATAAAAACATAATCTAGTGTGTGGATGTAAATGCGGATATTATTTTCAAACTAGAATGTTTGAATGGATATCCCCAGTTAAGTCTGAGATATTATTTGTTGAGAGGCTTCACAAGTGTTCAAATTAAAATTGAGGAATATAGTGAAAAATCTCAAGCAGATAGCTTGAAGATTAGATGTAAGCTAAGTGGTTGGGTCAAATTCTAGGATAATAATTAAACATCTCCTGTATTGTTCTTCTTCATCTTCATCACTATAGTTCTTTATCTTCATCTCCTGTATATTAATTCCTCAGTTTACTGGGTGTGTGCACTTAAAGCGCAAAAACTTTGTATGCGCCCAATTCACCTACTCTTGATTAATGACTGTCTAATCTAACAATAATGATGAGGTAGGTCTTACCCAAAAAAAAGAAAATGAAAAAATGTTTTAGGACACTAAAGAAGTCGAACATTAACTCATGGGGGAATGGAACATTAGATCATATCTTGTATGATTTGCTTGCAGCATTTAGAAAAGCCCCGTTTTGTGTGGAGCCAGTCCTTTAGAATATTAGAGATGCCAACTAATGAACAGTTCGTAAAATCTTTTGCATACCAAAATCCTCGGGATGTTGGTTAGTTTAATTACTTAATGATCCCATTGATCAAGTGCATATATATAAATATATATATCCATTGATGTAATTAAGCATTTTTCTTCTCTTTGACTTCCAGATGTCCTTGTTATAGGCATCTAATAATAACTTTACATAAGTTAACGAAATTAGTTATTTCTTGTAAAATATTAGAATTACCAAAATCAATATTGTTTAGGAAGGAAAAATCAGGATTGTTTGCTTGAAGGATTCAGCGAAGGATTACATTTTTTTTGGATAGAGAAGAAGATGGATGCTGTTAAAAAATTATGTGTTGACCGTATAATTGAAGAATATTGATGGCTAGAAAGGGGGAAAACTACTACCTCCGGTCTTTAATATAAGAGCTAGTTGATTAATTTCGACAAATTAAAAAAAGATAGTTATATTAGTTAATTTGTAACAAATTTATGTTTATTTTTCTAAAATACTGTAATTCATTATGACTACTCTTCGATAGAAACTCCTTAATGTGACCAATAAGCTGTTAGTTGATATGGTTAGCAGTCTCATCCTCATAAAAAAGAGAATATAAGTTCGAATTTGAAACAACACACTTATTGAGAAGGCTTTAACTTAACACTCTCAACATAATAGAGATTATTATATTAGACTTAAATCCAAAGTAACTTAGGGAGGGATATTCACTACTACAAAAAACGCTTTTAACGTCCCCTTTTTTGGGTCTTTTAACGTCTGAAAATAAGGGGACGTCTATCTGAGCGACGTAGAAAAAACTGTCAATAACGTCCTTAAAATAGGGGATGTCTTTAGGTTAGACTTTAGACATCCCCAGTCATTATTGAGGATGTCTAAAGTGTTTCTGAACCACTTTAGACGTCCCCAGTTTGTACTGGGGACTTCTAAAGTCCAGACTTTAGACGTCCTAAGTTTGCTCTAGGGACGTCTAAAGTCAGGCTTTAGACGTCCCCAGTATAAACTGGGGGACGTCTAAAGTGGTTCATAAACACTTTAGATGTCCCCAATTTGTACTGGGGACATCTAAAGTTTTTTTTATTTGTTTTATATATACATTACTGTCCGACAAATTTAAACTGAAGAAATATTGCATAAATCAGAATGGAAACAACAGCAGTTTAACACTATCTAGTTGTATTATATTGTACCTCATCATCATTCCAGAACCATACACGCATTTGAGGCAAAACTCTGATATATTTTTGTAATTTAGTTGACTTTTGAATAATGTTAAACTAGACTAACCTAAGCCAAACCAAATTCATTCCTAAGTATCATTGTCATTTTTTTAACTCATGTATATATATATACACATCACCGTGTTGAAGTCTGCTGACAAAAAAAACAAGTATGCAATAATGACAGTTCATTTCCTTATCAAGCAAATTAGAAGCAAATTAAAAGTATGCATATACAAGTTACTCTGTTTTTCCAGTTTCATAACCTGATTTAAATTAACAGTTACAAGCATTTGTATTCAAAGTTGTGGGAGTGAGAAACAAACCTGTGGACGATGGAAATGGAGACAACTCACGGTGCCACCAGCTGGGAAGACGATAGTTGTGAGAGGGAGACACAAATGACGGTGCTCTCGTCAAAGAAGAGAGAGGGAAAAATAGAAATATGATTATGAGAAAGAGGAAGGCAAATAGGGAAGGAAGCACGGGAAATGAAGTTGCAGCAACGAATTGAGAAAGAGGAAGGAAGACGGGAAAGGAAATAAGGGAAAGGGGAAAGAGGAAGACAGCTGGGAACGAAACTCACAAGGGCAGACGGAATGAAGCTTGGGAAAGGAAATAAAGCTGCTGGCCTGCTGCTGATGGGATGGGAGTCTGACAGGCTTTTTCACGTCCCCAATCAAAATGGGGACGTGTAAAGCTCACTTTAGACGTCCCCAGTCAAACTAGGGACTTCTAAACCTCACTTTAGATGTCCCCAGTTTGACTGGGGACGACTAAAGTGAGCTATAGACGTCCCCAGTTTGACTGGGGACATCTAAAGTGCTACTTTAGACGTCCCCAAAGACTCTGGGGACGTCTAAAGTGGTACAAAATTTTTTTTTTTAAATTCAACTAGCGCCAATATTTCTCGTTAAATATTGAATTTTGGGCGACCCTAATTTAAAAAGGAACGTCCTTTAGAGTTGTTAAATGTCTAGTTTGTAGTAGTGATTCTGGGTTCACACCAAAAAAAAAAAAACAAAGAGAGAGAAACTCCTTTTTATGTGCAATTAATAAGGATATTTATGGGGAAAAAGTATAAATTTGGGTGGACCGACACAACAGAAAGTGTATATGATTTCATGAATTTGAGGCTTTGGAATTTGATACAATTACTTGGTTTCTCTATACATGCAAGGGGAATGCGAATTATGAATACAGAAAAGACGTGACTCCTTTATATATGAAGGGTGTGTTTGGAACAGCGATTGTCAATTGGGCTTGTTTCAATTGGGCTTGTTGTGATATTACTTTTGATAAAAGCTAAATTATGTAATGTGATTTGTGTTTGGATTGACGATTGTCAATTGGGCTTTTGCAGAAATGAAAAAAATGGTGTGTTTGGAACAGCGATTGTCAATTGGGCTTTTGTGATAATGATAAAAGAGAAATGTAATTAAAAATTGTAAAAAATTTATAATAGTTTAAGTTGGGAAATTAGACAATTAAAAAATGCACAATCTAATTAGAAAAATATTACATAACCAATTGTATCACATGTTCCGTACAATTTGATTTCTAATTGAGTCACGAATTTGAATCATTTCAGAGGAAGATCGCCTGCCATAATTTGTCGTGGAAGATTGTTCAGCTACACTATTATTTTCTACATCAACAAGATTGACAGCTTCACCTTGACGAAACACTACGTCTGCAATATCTTTTCTGTTTTTACAATTGGCGAATAAATTTTACAATTGGATTCTTCAGCAAATTTTCTGTTTTTAACCTTTTTTTTTCAGCATTCAGCAATATGATTTTACTTCTTTTTTTTTTTGGCCAACAGCAATATGATTTTACTTTAAACAATAAAACATATGATTTTGTGAGTATCTTTTTTTTTTGCCATCGATTTCGTGAGTATCAAACAAAAGGATTCATGTGTAGCCGCCGAGAAGTCAGACGTGGACGCGAGAACCCTTGGGCCCACCTAACACGACAAGCCCCGCCACCAAGACGTCACTAGTATATTACAATCGAGCTTTTGATTAAAGCTGCACCCATGAGCTTGTTCCAAACGTGATGCTACAGTGACTATTTTATCAAAAGCCCAATTGGATATCTGATCAACCAAACATGACAAAAAAAATCACAACTGACAATTGGGCTTTTGCCCTCCCAATTGGGCTTAAGGCTCTCCAAAAGCTTCACCCAAACACACACTAAGTAAACTGAAAGTGAAGCTTTCCGTTTTGGCCGGAAACCTATACATGTTTCACGCAAGAAAGTGTATATACTGTTGTTACAAATTAGAATATAACTGACAGAGAGGATCATATATCACTACTACAGAATTGAGATATAACCACCCCAAAAGACGTCCCAAATTGAAAATTGGGTGGTTAAAAAGATAGGCGGTGGCATTTTCGTAATTATATATATGTAGGGGAACCTTTAGGCGTCCCAAATTAAAATTTGGGACGTCTAATGTGCTTCATGGCGCGAAATATAAATTTATGAAATTTTTTTTAGCGCCTGGAGGTAGGTTTAGGCGTCCCAAATGGCATTTGGGACGCCTAAAGTCCTTTAGGCGTCCCAAATGCCATTTGGGACGCCTAAAGGCGTTGCATGTCAGACACTTGTCTGACATGCGGTCTATCACACCCATCTCCTCTCACCCACCCACAACTTTACTCTTCTTCCTCCTCTCCCCCACACCGTCGGCCTCCCTCCTCTGGTTTTCTTTCTTCAATTCCTCACCCACAAAACTCTTCTTCCTCCTCTCCCCACCCACACCATCGGCCCCTCCTAGAGTTTTTTTGCTTCAACTCCTCCCTCCTCCCTTGTTCAACCGTGGATCTTTGCTCTCTCCTCCTCCCTTGTTCAATTCCTCACCCACAACTTTAACACCGTCGTTGAACTCCTCCCTTCTTCTTCCTCTTTGTTTCTTTGCTCTCTCCTCCACCTTGGTCGGTCCATTGTTGTGCACACACCACCGTGGATCTCCATCTACCTCTCCAACATACTAGCTAGCTGATCAGGTTGGTTATTTCTTCGTTTTTAATTTTTTTTTTTTTTTTTTGTAACAGAATGTTATATTTTGTTTTTGAAATATAAATTAAATGGTTGAGATTGTGATTATTATATATTGCTTATATATAAATGGTTGAGATTGTGCTTATCTATTAAGAAGACTCCCCTGTTATAGGACCCCTTAGCTTATAACATGTTATGCATTTACACGTTGCTAAATTCCTTTTTAAATTCATTACAATATGTTGCTGTAAGAAGTAGAGAGACATGTGAGGTAATATGGATGTTGAATACAAATATTTCAAGAGTTGTAGTGTCTTCTTCGTCTCACTTAGCTTGCAAACTTTCTTTTATAAAAAATATGTAAAAGCTACGTAGAGAAAAGCATTGCAATATTAACACAAGGCATGAAAATGTAATAAATGATTTTAATGAAGTTTTGAATTTATACCATTCGTGATTTCACAGAGAGATCAATATTTATAATTTATTACATTTTCATATTCATGCATGTAAGTTTAATTAATATTCTACTCAAATTAGATAATAAAATTAAATTCATATTCATGCATGTAAGTTTAAGCATTATTTATAATTTCAAATAAATGAAAAATTATTGTCAAATACTTTTTTTTGCCAGAATATTGTCAAAATTAATATTTGCATGAAAGGTTATTGTATGTATATATAGTAAAGATTGTAGTGCTGGATGTCCTTACTAGTTTGTAACGGACAGTGTGGTTTATGAATCCATCTTTTATTCTGTTTCTGCAGTTTCAATTCGTTGGGTAATACAGAATGTAAGTTATGGTATAAAAAAAAAACCTGACTTTTAGACGTCCCAAATTAAGATTTGGGAGGCCAAAAGTCCCCCACCGTGGGACTTTAGGCGTCCCAAATTAAGATTTGGGACGCCTAAAGTCCCCCAGGGTGGGACTTTAGGCGTCCCAAATCTTAATTTGGGACGCCTAAAGTCCCATCATGGGGGGACTTTAGGCGTCCCAAATATTAATTTGGGACGCCTAAAGTCAGACTTTAGGCGTCCCTATCATTTGGGACGTCTTTTGTCTCAACTTACTACGCCCCCAGCATATACGTCCCCCGTTTTGGGACGTTAAAAGTGCCAAATTTGGGAGGTTAAAGCCCCTTTTTGTAGTAGTGTATATATGGGGGTAAATAAATTAAAGGGTTAAGGTACAAAAATAGACATGTGATTTTTGTCAAAGTGCACCCAACACCAAATGCTTTTTGTAGGTGCAAAAGTGACTATGTGGTTTCAAAATAGGTGCAAAACTACTTTTTGACCGTTAGTTTGACTGTTTGACTGTTAGTTTGACTTTTTTATTCTGAAAGTGATGACGTGTAGGATGACATGGACGCTTGAGTGACATTCTGGAAAAAAAAAATTACTGACCAGGCAATGAATCAAAATGAAAATCAAATTTTCCTAGTAAATCATATAATTTAATAAAAATTAGTAATATAATATATGTATTATAATGATTTTAATTTATAATATCGGGAATCTAGGGTTGGGAAAAATTGAGCAATCAATATGTTTTTTAGGGCAGCAATTCTGCTGAGTGAGTTAAGCATTCTGCATTCAGATTTGAACCTACTTCAGCAAATGTGGTACTAAAATAGTGAAATGTGGGTAACATTAATTGCAAAGCTTTACCAGTCAGCAAGTTTTTTTTTCCAGAATGTCATTCCAGCATCGATGTATCGTACACGTAATCACTTTCAGGATTAAAAGTCAAACTAACTATCAAATTAAAGGGTATTTTTGCACCTATTTTGAAACTACATAATTACTTTTACACCTAAAAAAACATTTGATATTGAGTGCACTTTGAGGAAAATCATATGTGTATTTTTACACATTACGCCTAAATTAAAAGTAGCAGCCCATGTGTGTCACATGAAATATGTGAATTGGGACGAATGAGAGGACGAGGTTAAAGAGAGATTTAACCAACAAAATTTATGGGCTTGTACTGCACAAGCGTGAATCTCACTTGTTGTGCTTCTTTCATTCATGGTGTGGCTTAATTGAGACACTGCAAGAGAATATATTGAGAGCGACACGCAGACACAGTGAGAGAGAGAGAATCGGTTAAAAAAGAAATAAAGTTGATGAATATAAAGCAAGTTGCATTTGATGGATCCAACCATTGTATAAATTCTTATTATTATTATAATTAATAGTGAAAAAGAATAAAGAGAGACGACGTACGGTGTTAATTTGTTTGGATATTCAAATATCTATTTGCATCTCATATTTGTTTATGGTTGGGAAAAGGGGCGAAGCTTTTACAGGGGCACACTTTGCATTATATATATATAATTATAGAAATAAAAGAAAGAAAAAAGGAATTTATAGGTGTACGTGATAGATATATATGTTGGAGGATTAAATTTGGGAAAAGCAGTGAAAGCAGACGGCGCATATAAGTGTATAATTGCCAACACACATATCCATGAAGGGAGCTAGCTAGGTTCTTATTCCCTAATCATATACCCCACACACACACAAAAAAACATGTCAATTCTTCTCAGAATCACTGCTTCTTATTAATCATAATATCCACCCCAAGGAATCAATATCTTCTGTTATGTGTGCTGTTACTTTGTTAATTACCTCCTTATTCCCCTTCATCAAACATCTCTCTATATGTATAAGATGAACCTATGAGGCGGGTAAGACAGAACTGGTTAATTGATTCATTATTGTTTATGCACAAAGTATGTGTTCACCACTTGTTCCTTTTCTCGGCCAGCAACCACACTCCATTAGGCTTTCCCATGAAAATTGGCTTTATATATACTAATCAATGCCTATTTATAAGTCACTTGTATGTTATTCCTGCAAACTAATAAAAATATTAAATGGATAATTTTTTTCATATTTACCCTCAGTTCCCCTCTGTCCCTATGCATCTATTAATCAATCAGGATAAAATTGACAAAATCTTATTTATTACCCTACAAGTAACTTATAATTTGAACAAATTTTTTTTGGGAACAAGTGACTTATAAATAGATACTAAGTGCTACATACGTGGGTCATATCAAAAGGAAGAATAAGGACAGGTATTTATTGTATGATTAGAAGCTAATTGATTCCAAGTAACTTCCTTCCTAATTTCTACTGGTATTATTAATATAAGCGGAAATGAAATTTTTGGCCATTCATTCAAAGATATATGTATCTTAATATTTTGATTTTTAAAATAAATATGCATTAGTTCTTGAAAGAGGCTTGATTCACTTCTGAGAAAAAGTTGAAACCAGCCTGCAATAATATGCCAACATCCCTGTCTATCTCGTGGTTTTATATAACAGCCCTTCATTTACAGCTGTACGGAAAAAAAAAACTTATCTCATATAACTTAAAAGAGACCGCATATTGAGAAATCTTTAATAAATAATTTTAAGAGGGAACTGTGGTGGGATGATGAAATCTTTTTAATAGTAACATAAATACGTGCGTGTCACATAATCAGGCATTTGTAGTTTGCAATATAATTGCAGGCCTTGCTTAATTGTGATTAATTATACCTGCTAAGTAATATAAACATGACGTTTATTTTCAGATCTAACCCGATATTATTGATTCACTGATAAATTACGTCGTTGATGACTTGTGTGAATAAGTATATGGTAGAAGTATAAATAAAGTAGACTGGAAGTATAGTTGAGAAAGTGATCAAACTATTAATGTTGCATGCATAAACATAACATGGACGTACAACCACCTCCACCTCTCTTGTGAAAGAAATTCAAGCTTACATAAGACAACTTCTTTCTTTGGTTCATCACTAGATAAGACAAGCTTTCGGAAACAAACTCTGAAGGGAAAATTAAAACATTACAGATAATTAATTGTTAATAACATGGATCTAACGCAGCAGCTTGAGTATAATCCCAAGGAGAACGTAAGGAAGGTGAATTTGCAGCAGAGATCCAAGCCATTTTCATGGATCCCGAGGAATAGCCTTGCAGAGGAGGGAGCTTTTCATCTCCAGAGACAGCTTCAAGCACTCAGCCAAGTCCACGTCAGCAGATGACTGCACCCACCTGAAGTGCTGAAGCAGAATGGCGAGCCACAGCTCCACGGTGGCTAAGCCCATGGCTTTACCAGGACACACCCTCCTTCCCGACCCAAAGGGAGCCAGCCTCAGATCCGACCCCATAATTGCCACGTCATGATCTTCCTCCATGAAGCGCTCCGGCCTGAACTCCGACGGCTCGGACCACACGCCTTGGTCGTGGGTAATAGCCCACATGTTCACCATGGCGGTGGTGCCAGCTGGGACGAAGTGCTGTCCTACGTGGCAGTCATGTATGGCTAGCCTGGCCCACGATAGGAGGGGACCAGGTGGGTGCATCCTCAGGGTTTCCTTCACTATGGCTCGCACATAAGGCAGATTCGCAAGGTCCTGGTCTGTCACGTGACGGTTGGAGCCCACCACAGAGTCTATCTCACACTGAGCCTTGTATTGCACTTGTGGGTGCAGCACCATTCTGGCCAGAATCCACTCCACTAGAATCGCCACCGTGTCCGTTCCCCTAAATATCATTTCCTGCACATATTTATTTAATTTGTAATTAATTAGAGAGATTATATTAAAAGTTGTAGAATATTTAAGGAGATCAGATGATCATGAAAGGATTTTGCAAGAGAATGATATATATGTGCGTGATAAGACGCGCGCGTCTGAGATAGAAAATCAAGATTCGAAAACTCTCTGTTTGTTTTCCACGGGTAAAAATGGCAGGAAAAAAATTACATAGCCACGTGGTATACTATAGTGAGTGGGAATAACGGTTTCCCGACAATAAATTTCCTAAACGTATCCGCAAAATTGACCAACAGTTAGAAAGGACGAATTCAGGATAAGAAAATGCCTTCCGCCATGAACACCTGTCAGAATTCTGTTACACTTACTGGCCATATATATCACAAGCTTAAATGATGCTGAATATATACATGATTAGTACTGTTTAACAAACTCAAATATTTTGCAGAAATGTGTCAGAAAACGAACGTATTCATATATATATATATATATATATATCAAGTCTCATTATAAGAACCCGACTCAGTTCTTGAAGATAATAATGGATTCAGAGAAGGAAAGCTCACCCATAAAACAGCAATCATGTCGGAGTCATTGAGCCTGTTGTCGTTCTCTAAATCAAGCAGCACATCGACAAAGTCGCTGCTATATCCTTCTTGTTCATCCATGGATTTGCTGGTACCATTCTGAAGCCTTTTCGTCCTGTGTTCCTCAATTATTTTACCGACGAAACGGTTCACTTTCGCCGCCAGCTTTCGGCATCTCTTCTGGACTCCCTGTAAATCAAGAAGACGCAGAAGGGGAAAGTGGTCGCTCCAGTTGAAAACACCAAGCAAATCGTACCCTTCTCTCACCAACACCTCCAACTCAAGCCCACCATCATCACCAGCATCACCGAATTTGTAAATCCTCCCAAACGTGCTCATCATCACGTTGTTCAGCGAGCCAAAATGCAACAGTTCTCTCACCTTCACCTCACCGTTTTCTTTCATCTTTTGTTTGATCTCAGCCACCATTTGCAGACCAATTCTGCTACGGAACTCCCCGAAGGAGGCGATCCTCTTCGGGGAGAACATATACGTGGCTGAGATCCTCCGGAGATTCCTCCAGTAATCTCCATACGGCGCGAATCCCATAGCTCTGTGGAACAGAAGCTCGTATGCGGACTCCTTGACGGGTCGATCTGCGAAAGCGGAGCTGTTGAGTATTTCTTTTGCGGTGTCGGGATGGCTTGAGATGATGAAACGAGTGAACCCAACTGAGAATGCCATCAGCTGCTTGGCCTTAAAGGTAACTGCAAGCTTGGCAAGGACTACATGAGTGAGTGACCCAGTGAAAGCCAAAACGAGGCCTACCACAGGTAGCCCCGATGGTCCAGGAATGGCGGTTTTGTTGTAAACTGGTGGGCGACGAAGCTTGGACAGAGCCCAAGCCAGTCCGCCCGGAACAAGCCAGAAGCCGAACACGGCCGCCAGAACGAGAAAACCAACAAACAAGTTGAAGGTGAGTTCGCTCTTCCACCCATAAGGTGGGACGAACAGCGAGCAAAGTTCAAAAGACATTTCCAATATTGTTATCAGAGGAACGGCTGGTGTGCTTGTGGGAAGAAGAAGTAGAGGAAGAGACAACACAGGTATGCAAAAGACTGAGAGAGAGAGAGAGTTGAAGAGCACAGGAAAGATATGGAAGGCTGCGAGTTGTGGAAGATGAAGGGGGTGACCGAGCGCTTATATAGAGCAGAACAGAATGACCTTATAAGCCGTAACGGTTGAAAAGCAGCTTTTAATAATTAGTACATGCACAATTTACATAAATTAATAATCACTCTTTAATTTGGCGTAAATTTTATATCACTGTTAAATTTTATAGGTGAAATATGGTTAACATACTCACTCTAATTCTTAACTTAACATATATTTGAGATTTGATATTGATTTTAAATATAAGATATTTTTTTATATTTGTCAATCTTTTTCTAATTTACTCTTATTGATACTTTCTCAATCATAGTCAAGAAGGAGAGGGAATGAGAGAATTAAGAAAGATGTCTAAGGTATTTTAGAAAATATATATCATATTAACTAACTTAATTAACTTCACTTATATAATCAAATTAATTATGTAAATATGTCTTAATAACCTGAAAGAGTAATTCTTTAAATGTTACAACCGAAAAAATTCGATTGAATTAATATGTGATAGTATATTACTATAGAATATTAATTATTATTAAATATGTAATTTTACAAAGAAAAAATTCAAACTGAAGAAATAAATTAAGCACATATTCATTTTTTTTATTTGATCAGGGTATTCTCCAACCACTTTAAGCTTTGACGCTAATCCCTCTAGCTAGTGTTATATATATTCATATTTATCACATCACTATTATTACATTATAAAATACTTGACATATTAAATTAAGTATTGAAATTAATACTGCAGAGTGCGCTAACTATCTTTGTTTATCTTAATTCTTGAGAATAATTTCAACGTTATACGCTCACCCTTGATTTATAATAATACAACTCATTAGATAAATTACATGCGAGATAATATTTAGGGAAAATTCTATTAAAATACGGTTGCAAGAGTGTTCATGTGGCTCAAGGGTTTTTTTTTTTATCTTTGATCAGAGGTATCCGGCGCTAGATCTGGACCCCGGAACCGGGCCGTCCGAGCAACCGACTAATCCCCCCGCTGATTTGTAGGTACCTCGATGGGTAGAACAGCTGGCCAGGAGATTTAACGCTGCTCCATACCCAAGACTAGGGATCGAACCCCCGACCAAAGTTAAGGGTGGAAGAGCCCTTACCGCTCTACCACACGCTCCTGGTTGTGGCTCAAGGGTTTTAGGCGTTGTGGATTCGTGTGGAGGGAGCGAGCTAGGGTGACTATTGGGGATGTGGCAAGCAAGGCAGGGCTCAAGCTGAATCTGTTGTAAATTAAAAGAAGCAACATGAATATGGATATAACATGCATATATACTACTAATTATAAGAAGTACTATATCCGATCCTAATTATAAGATAAAGTTAACTTTTTTTAAAAAAATTAATGAAGCTAAATAAGTTAATTAATCATAGCATATGTTATGTATCCTTAGATAATATACTAATTTATTAGTTAAACTATTTAGTTTGAAAAAAAATATAAATACTCTAAAGTAATTTAATTATCTTTCTTAATTTTTTAAAAAAAGTTAAATTTATCTTATAATTAAGACCGGAGGGAGTAACTTGAAGAAACTAAATGATATGATGAATATTGTGATACCATGCATACCATTTATAAGAAATATATTTATACATTTAAAGAGAATGTAATATATAAATGAATAGGATTAGGCGCATGCGCGCATGTTAGATTAATTACTGTTTCAAAGAAAATGCGGCTGTTTTCATCGTTGAACATACGAAATTTGTAAGGAAATTAAACGGCTCACTATGCAGTTATTAAGATAAAGAGAATTTTAATTATATTTATGCATCCAAACATTTAAGGAGAATGCAATATACGCGAATAAGATTATATATGCGTTCGTTCATGCGCACATTATATTGTGTTATTTTACTACACCTGGTTCTAAATGCAAGAGAGAATTTATAATACAAATTATATTGCACTACAAATAATATACTGCATTTAGGGCTGGAGGAGAATGAAATTTGGAAAGTGAATTATAACATGTCCCTCGCTTATAAATAATTAAATACTACTATAGCTTATTTGTAAACTATGGCTTATATATATAAATTAAAGTCAATGGCATGTGTTGATATTATTGATTAATGATTATGATTAACATGAATTCATTGATCCACTAATATTAAAGTGTATGCGTGCAGTTTTAGTGTATTGCATTGAAATTAATATCACCTTTACATATACTCATATTGATACAAGTGTTGATGTGATATTGATACAAGTGTTGATGTGGCATTATATATATATATATATATATATATGCGCGCATGAAGGAACATGAATGTCATGTGGAGTAAGCAGCGGGAGGTAACGACTGTGGGCCCCACAATTATATTTGCCTAACCGCGCAGTTTTTTTGGGGAGAGTGACTTGCAGTTGCACTCTCCCTCCCCCAAGAAAAAAAACGTGACCTCCCAAACAGAACAAAAAACTTGTTCTTTCCTTGTTTCAAGTTCCAAGACTGTACGGACGGTGGCTCACCCGCCGAAAGAGAAAGAAAACGCTCGTATCAGTTAATTAAACTTGAGCAAAAAGAAAATATAATCCTTTTCTTGCTTGCTTTCAAGCATGAAACTAGGAAATGCAGTTGGCGAGTTATCGTGTGTGTTTGTATGTGTGTTTGTTTGGGTTTATTTTTGGATAATAAGTCCTTATTACGTAAGTTGAGATAAAATTTCTCTCACATATTTACCTCGTATATTATGAATCACGATTTATAAACATTTATTACCCAAAAATAAACTATTCCAAATAAACATATCTACTCATAATCTATAAAACTGTGAGTTCAACTATTCCTGTCAACTTGAGAACATTGTTGATGGAAAATTTATAAGTCGAGTCATGTCCTGATCGGCCTCCTGAGTTTTCAAGATTTAACTCATCAGAATTTTTTTTTAAAACTTTGGCAAAAAAAAAAAAAGAACAAATAATATGCCTGATTTATGCCATTTTGACAAAGCATTAAAGGCTAAATAAAGGGGTTACGGTTTTACAAGACTTGATATATGGAAGTTACATATGGAAGTTACAAAAAAAGATATATGGAAGTTACAAGAGTTACAAAGCAGATAGTATTATGGAATTAGAGTAACTGCTAGGAGGGGGTTACGGCGTTGAAGGAAGGGTTTCATTATATTGTTGCGCTATTTCCCTGACCGTTTCACGTCCTATGGGGTTTCACGTGTTTCTTTGTATCAAATCAAGCACCTTGTACAAAGGAATCGGAGGTCCCATATATCCTATGTTATTAGTCACTCGCTCAGGTATTATATATTCTCTCCAGATAAAAAATAAAGGAGTGTTTTGTAAAATCTTATTTTTAATATATATAATTAACTCACTTCATGAAGATTTAAGAGTAATTCATATATTTTTTCACCTAACAATATTTCTTGATTTGTGTGTCTTTGTTAAAAACGCCTTACGTACCTACACTTGAAAATGAAGAGAGTCAGGCTTTTTTACAATGATTTTTCATCTTTTAGTGCTTTAGGAATGCATTAAATTATGATTTTTTTTAATTTATTATTGGGAAAATAGGCAAATGTATTTAAATTGGCTATGTTGGAGGAGGTGACTTGTAGCATAAAGGATAAAGGGGAGGGAGTAATGTTTTTGAAATTTGAAGTGTTGGTAGCCTTCGGCCTTTCCTGTTAGCACACATACGGTTAAGGCAACCCAGTTCGGTGGATCGATCTCTAACCCAATTTTTTAGTCAATAAGAGTTGGCACAGATGTTAAGGAATAGGCTTGAAACTCAAAAGGATACAAGTTCGATTCCCGCTGTCGTTGTGAGAATATTTTTGGTATGTGGTCTCATAAGTCCCTTATAAGTCTTCTCTGAGCCCTGGGACCCTGCCTTGGCCTTGGTGAGATGAACGGTGCCAAACCCACCTAAACTTATGATTATAAAAAAAATTAGAATTTTTATTTTTAACTTGTTGTTGTTGTTGTTGTTATTATTATTATTATTTTGCCAACAAGAACAATCTTCCTTCATATATTAATACCAAGTTTCAGCACACAGTAACTTATATTTACAATCAAAAACATCAAAATAGTCAACCTGGATCTACTCCTACTCCTATAGCGTCCTTCTCAAGAAGAGTTTGTAACGCCAATGGGGGTCTAGAGAGCCAATCTAGCGGGCATGACCCACTTAAGGTGGCTTCGATTAGAGTTCCTTTGGCGTCCCTGTATATATATGAGGTCATTTAAAAAAAAAATTAAAAAATTTTAGATGTCCTTAATGTATATAGGGACGTCTAAAGTGTAACTTTACAGACTTTAGACGTCCCTATTTGAATTGGGGACATCTAAAGAAATGTTTTTTTACTTTAGACGTCCCTAATTCAAATAGGGACGTCTAAAGTCTATAAAGTCACACTTTAGACATCCCTATTTGAATTGGGGACGTCTAAAGCTATTCAGTTCTCACCCATAATTACAAATATGCCACCACCTTTATTTTTTACGTCCCTTTTTAAAAAAAGACGTCCTTTAGGGACATAAAACGTATATTCTGTAGTAGTGTGCCCAGCAACTCAGGGCACCTGGGTGGTTGTGTTTGGTCAGCCACCACGCCTTTCATGATCAAATTGTGATGTTTCTCCCAAAAATAGAGCTCTTTTAGTCTTATTTCGCCTATATTTATAGGTATGTACCTTATTTGTGTTCCTTCCTTCTGTGAAGACATATTTTTCTTCCACATCAATCTACACATACTCAGCCGACATCATGGTTGTCATCGTTTTGCCCTTCTGGTGCTTGTATAGCTCCTCTTGTTGAGCGACCTCTTGCCTTGCTAATTCTTCAAATTCCTCACAAGCCCTTCGTCTAACACCCGATAGCCCAGAAGAATCCTGATCATAGACCTTTCTTCTTTTAGCATCTGGCGATGGCCAATCCTTTTCTACACCTCTCTTTAGATTAACTCTTTCTACCTGGCCCACTAGAACATCAATCGCAGCTTCACCCTTTTGAACCCCTAGAGCCTAGTTCCCTTCGTATAAATTTATCCCTTCATCGATTAATCCATATGCATGAGCCTGCTGCAGTGGCCCACTTGCCTCCTGTTCATTTTCCATTTTTTCCTTATCTATATCATTTCCTTGGGCTTTCTTAATGGGTTATTCTATTGCCAACTCATTCCATATATTTCCTTGAATCATTTTTAAATGCTTGACCCCATTTCCAACCCCTTTTTGGCTGACTTTTATTTCCCCCTCTGATATATCTCTATATTCTGACTTTCTACATCTTCCTCAACCTGTGATCCTAAAGCTTGAGTACTACACGAGATGTCCATACCTCCTGCTTCCCCAGCTAGATTTATTATGTCATAGTCCCTATCATTACCTATATCCTCCACATCATTACCCTCAGCCTCTACTTCTTTCCCACTGAGCGAGGTCGAGCCTTAAAATTCGATACAACCTACACGCCCCTATTCCCCATGATGGATAGTCAGGCTTCTTTGATCTTCGTGCCCGCCTCTTTGCTGCGATGTCCGGCCAAAGTCTCTCCTTGTCGAAGTTCCCTGAGACTTCCTTACCAGTTAGACGCCCATTTTGGCATCATACACTCTTCTTGGTTCATTAGATGGGTCATCATCTTCTTCAGCCACACATGCTCTATCATCATGACCCAATCTTCCACAAATAAAGCAAAACTTTGCTAATTTCTTGTATTTTACTTTGACTTTAGCATCTGGCAATTTGTTCAGTCTAGGGACTCTGAATATGGGCACAAGTGGCTTCTCAATATCGATCTCTACACGAGCTCTGTAGAAGTTTCACCCTGGGAATTGTTCATCTTCTGGATTTTCAAGTTCGATTACTCTTCCTAGACAGCTCACCATAGCTTGTATGTTAACCTCCATTCACCCTTATGGGGGTATATCATGGAACTGGACCCATAATTTACATGTGTTAAGCAGAATTTCACTGTCGAACAAAAATGGCTTTCTTTTCTCTATTGTTAGAATGTGTTGTTGCACAACCCATGGGCTTTCCTTCAACACTTTCCTCGCCTCTTCAATGTCCTCAAAAGTGAAGGAGAAGGTTGAAGCTAAGGATGTTAACCTCCATCTTTTTCTTTGGCTTCCACACTGCCCCTACTTGTTCTCTGACTATCGTTAAACTTACTTTAGCATATGAGATTACCCTTCCCACCAAAAATCGATCGTCTTCCGGCTCTGAAGTTCCTCCCTTCCATTGCATTTAGAGCTCCATACCTGCCATCCTGAATCCACAGCTCTCTCCTATCTTCAGTTCTTGAAAAACTAAGTGAATAGCGAAACCTAAATAGTACAATGACTGAACACCTACCGGAGGTGAAGAAAGAATCCAAGTTTTACCGGGAAAGTCCCAGAGTCACTCTCATAGTGAGAGAAAAGTCTTTTTTTGTTATATGCTTTATTCTAGATAATAATATACAACAACAACAATAGCATATTCTTATCCTATTAGGTAGAGTTGGTTACATGGATCAAATAATGTCAATATTAAACTTAGCCAAAAACTAAATATCGAGATAAATTGTTGACTAAGAGATCTAACTCAATAAGCCTATTGAACATTCTCTCCGGTCTTCTTCTTCTCTTTTTTACGGGATTTCAAACAATTTGATTTACCCTTCTCATTGGCATTCTGTTAATGTGTCCAAATCACCTCAAATGATTTTTTTACCATTTTTTCTTTAATAGATGTCACTCCAACCCTTTATTCATTGTATAAGTTCATTACAAATTTTATCATTTCTTACATGACCATATAAGTTTGTGTAGCCCCTGCAAAGCCTAACATTCACTACCATAGAGAATAAATATATTGATGTGTAAATAAAACCAAAGCAAAATTATATTGCTTCAATTAATTTTTTATATATGTACTAAGCTTGTGAAGCATAAGAAATTAAACAAGTATAATATGCTATTGTTGAAGTTGACAGGAATTTAATATTCAATTTTTATCGTCAGAAATGGTAAGAGCTATTCCTGCGTCGCAATATAAAAATCAGTATTCGACCAAAAATAAAATATATATAAAAACCAGTATCATATCATTTTATTTTTATCGTTTTTAGGAATATATATCTCTATGATGTGTGCATTACATAACTAAAGACAGATAAGAATTTCTTGTTTTTAAGAAAGCTAAGCATAATTGATCCTTTTGGAAAGGCTTTGTCGTGTTTTGGTTATTTAGCGGTGGACTTTGTTTTGGGTCCAGAATGGAAAGATCAAATGCTGCCTCGACCTCGGAGGCTTCCTTGGGAAGGCCCACGCCCAAAGTAAAAGAAACAAATAGCGAATTTAATTGCTTTTTTTGGTTTTTGGATGCTCCATTCAGTTTACAGCACAATGGCAGCCACTTCCACGTAGGCCTTCCCCAATTCCCTCGTTTTGTGTTGGGTTGAGAATGACCCTTCACTACCTCAACTCCTTACAACCCACAACATTCTCGGACCACTTTTTTTTTTTATGATAACATCTCGGACCACATTTTATGCTCATCAATTTGATGAGAAAAAATATGCTTATCATCTATCTCACTGTTAGTTTAATTTTAGAAGATCCAGATTTAATTAAATTAATTTTTATATTTTAAATAAATTTTTATTTTAATATATATATATATATATATATTTATAATTAAAAATAAAGATAATCTTATAATTATTACTTTTCATAAAAATGAATTTATCAATTAAAAAAATAACAAATTAAAAATTTTAAATTTGGATCATTCAAATTAAATTCAAACAATTGAGATCTCATCATAGTGATAATAAATTAGATGCTTATCACTGTGATGAGCACTTAGGGTGTGTTTGGTTTGAGGGGGGGAGGGGAGGGGAAGGGGTTAAATTACTTTTCTGGTTTGAAGATATTTAAATTTTGGGAACCAAATTTAAAAGGAATGAGAGGGTAAATTTTGGACAGGAATCCAAAATTTAAAAAATGAGAGAGTAAATTTTAGATTTCTCCCGTCTAAAATTGTAATTTGTCACCCCCTCTCCTCCGCTCCCCTACCTCCTTCCCCTCAAACCAAAAACACCCTTAGGGTGTGTTTGGTTTGATGTGTTTGGTTTGAGGGGAGGGTAGGGGAGGGAGGGGAGGGAAATTACACTTTTGGACAAAAGAAACCCAAAATTTATCCTCTTATTTTTTTAAATTATGGATTCCCGCCCAAAATTTACTTTCTCATTCTTTTTAAATTTTGGATTCTCGCTCAAAATTTAAATTCTTTCAACCTAAAAGAGTAATTTACCCATCCTCCCCTCAAACTAAACACACCCTTAGGCTCTGTTTGGTACGAGGCATTGAATTTTGATGGATTGGGATTGGGATTGAAACTGGGATTGGGACTGAGATTGGTGTTTTAAAAATATGTTTGGTATGAGATAATAATTGGAGGGAATGATTTCACTAATCATATTTAATAAACAAATAGTAATTATAAAAAAACCCAAATATCCCTACCCTATATCCTAAACTTAATCAATCCATCATCCAAGCCCCGGGTAAAATCATCGTCGAACTCATCAACGACGAGCCTCCCCGACCCCTGGATAAACAAAGGGCCCCCTGTGACTCCTTTGGAAGAGAGGTTTGTTGCCCTTGCCACTCAAAATCTGCTTTATACTGCCATCTTTGGTGGTAGTTATGCCAATTTCAGAAGAATTGTACTTTTATTCAATCGAAAGTCTTTATTGCCTAATTTGACTGCTATATGTAATCTTTGAAGGATCTGTTAGCGGGATCTATATAATGTATAACGGGGCTAACAATTTATCTAACTTCTATTGACTGTCATGAAATTATTTCTTCATCCGATGTGTTTTATAACTGGATTTCGATGGTGAGAAAAAAAAAGGAGGGAGTGATTATGTGTGAGAGGGATTAATTTTAGGTTAAAATCAGGGTTATTTTTGTTTGAAAATATTTTAATCAAGGATATTTTTGTCTTCATAATTTTACAATCCTGAGATTCAAAATACAATATCGGGGGAGGTGGCTTTGCAGCAATCCCACTTTCGTGGTACTCCCAATCCTTAGTTCCCTATAGTCCCTCATACCAAACGACATATTCTAACTCAATTCCTAATCCAATCCCACTCTCTGCCCACAAATACTTCATACCAAACAAGGCCTTAATGTCCAACATTCCCCTCATCTAAAGCCATAAGGAATCATCAATGTGGCCTTATTCACACACTAGACATTTACATTCACTCTCTCCCTCCGTTATTTTCCTTTATTTCAAGGTTAAATTATGTCTTGCGCACATAACATCTTTCATCTTTTAAACCTTACAATAGAATGAGTCATAACCTCTTTTATCTGTAAAACTTTACAATGAACCCTTGACTCTTCCCAAACACCCAAACAAAACAAAAAAACTAAACGATAACTTCCATGTTGTTGGTTTTGCTCATTATAATTCAATTTTTGTGGGAATTATATGTACACACAAAAAAGAAATTAAAGGAGTAAATAATTTTTGGTTGGGGTTTTCCGCACAAATTTAAAAACTTAGGTGTTTCATTATTAAGTTTTAACAGTTGACAAAATATTCCCAAATGCCGACTTGTTAAGTTTAATTAATACTATCTCTGTTTTTTAATATAAGACATATTTATCTAATTTGATTAGATTAAAGAAGTTGATTAAGTTAGTTAATGCGTTATGTATTTTCTAAAATACCCTAGTCATCTTCATTAATTCCCTCATTCTCTCTCTACCTTTATTATTATGGAGCGAGTATTAATAGGAAGAAAATTAGGAAAACATTGATAAATATGAAAACCATGTCTTATATTTAGGACCGAGATCAACTTCCTGAATATGTTTTATATTAAAGACCGGTGGGAGTATAATGATTGTTAAGAAAAATCATCATTTGAAATTAACGGTGTTAGAGTTATAGAGCTCAAACGATGTTTTTTTAAAAAAAAAAATTAAGGGCTTGTTTGGTGTGGGGGGAGGGGAGGGAAAGTGGGCGTAGGGAAAATTTTTTTGAGTTGGATTTAAAAAAATAATCAAAATGAGGTTAAAAGTTTTAAATTTGTTTTTCTTACTCTTTTATCTTACATATTATCTATATTAAAATTTTATAATCCCACCTCTCCAATTTTCTTAAATCTAACTCATAAAAATTTCCCCTCCCCTCCAAATCCCTCATACCAAATAGGCCCTAAAAGACTAGATGGAAACCTTATATAGAGGGATAGCATCAAAAGTGCACATTTGCCCCTTTTTTAATAGCACACGTACTTTCTAATAAACATATTTAAGTGAGGAGCCTAGAGACCAGAGCCTACTATTATCAAAGTGGATTGAGCTTAATGCTTATTTAGAATGGTAATTGGAGTTTTTAAAAGCAATTTTTCTATCATAATTCTGTGGTGTACAAAATAAATATGTAAGATGAGTTTTATCTTAATTTATATAAATAAGCATTTTTGCAGGGTCCAATTGTGATCTTATGGTAGGACAACTTGTGGAGGGGTGATTAGGGATGATCAAAGTTGTTTGGTTGAGGCCTTCTCCTTCAAATTAGATTCATTCGTAGGATAGCAGAGTCTTTGTAGTGTGGGAAAATGATAGTTAAATACCATATGAAATTGCATAACTCACAAAACACCATTAACACTTGCAAAAGACAAATAAGGGATAAGGTGGGAATTTGGATTTTTGATGTTTTGGCTGAAAGACCATAATGCCCTTAAGACTTAATAAATTCAAAATAGAAAGAAATGTTGGGACTCCACTTCTCTATCCTCTGGCCTTTCAAAAAAAAAAAGTCTTCTTTCTCTAACTCTCACAGTCGGCATCGACGTCCCCATCCCCAAATCGGCAATGATAGGTGCAATCCGTTGCATACTCACCTAAAGGAGAGTGAGAGTAAGTGAGCAATAAGGACATTAGGCTGTGGGTGCACATCACATCCTCTGACTTCTTCCTCCTTAGGTTGTCACAGTCGGAGTCGGTGTCCCCAAATCAGCAATGGTGGGTGCAATCTGTTGGATAATAAGGATATTAGGCTGTGGGTGCACATCACAGGCTCTGACTTCTTCTTCCTCAAGCTATCACAGTCGGCTTTGGTGTCCCCAAACCAGCAATGGTGGGTGCAATCTATTGCATAGTTGCCTAAAGGAGAGTAAGAGTAAGCGAATACTAAGGATATTGGACTTTGGGTGTCGTTTTTGTAAGTACTATATAAGGAAAAGAATATCTTGTATAGTGGGAATGACAAGAAAATGTTAAGTGCAGGTGGAATCGTAATGTTTACTTGTCATTTGATTATGTATGTGGTAGTTGCTATCATGAAGATCTGGTTTTTTGTAAATTCCAATAATGTACTTGTTATTATCATAACTATTTTTGTTAATGGTGACAATTTATTGTAAGTAAAGCTTACATGAAGGAACATATTTTTTTGGGTTCATGACCTATATGCATTAGGTATAAGTGGAATGGGTAATGTTAACTTATCATTTGACTATGTATGTGGTAGTTGCTATAATGAAGAATATGATTTTTTGTAAATTTCAATAATGTATTTGTCATTACCATTATTATTTTTGTTAATGGCGACAGTTTATTGTAAGTAAAATGTACATAAAGGAACATGTTCTTTTGAGTTCATGATCTGTATGCATTAGGTGTAAGTGAAATGAGTAATATTAACTTGTCATTTGACTATGTATGTGGTAATTACTGTCATGAAGAATCTGATTTTTTATAAATTCCAATGTTGTACTTGTCATTACCATTACAATTTTTTATAATGGTGACATTTTTTATAAGTAATGTAGACGTGAAGGAACATGTTCTTTAGGGTTCATGACTTACATGCATTAGGTGTAAGTGATGTCCACAAGCCGTTTAATCATTTGCGCAATAATTGCTATCATAAACATTTGTGATTTTTTGTCAACAACATAATTGAAATTGTTATTACTATTACTAAACTTGTGATTCTCATTAATAAGTAAGCGAGTACTAAGGATATTGAGTTGTGGGAGAGTGAGAGTAAGCGAGTAATAAGGATAATAGGATGTGAGAGAGTGAAAATAAGCGAGTGCTAAGGATATTGGGCTATGCAAGTCATTTTTTGTAAGTACTATATGACATCCAAATGTGTTAAAGTCTTTGACAAAAGGTATGGGCTATGACAAATTGAGTAATGAGAATGACTAAATGAATAATGGTTTTGAAAAAATTTTCAATGGGAATGACAAATATTGTATGACGTCCAAATGTGTTAAATTGGTTGGTAAAAGGTGTATTAAAGTAGTTAGCAAAAGGTATAGATTATGACAAATTGAGTAATGAGAATGATTAAATGAATAATGGTTTTAATAAAATTTTCAACGGGAATGACAAATACTACATGACGTCTAAATGTGTTCAAGTGGTTGGCAAAAGGTGTGTTAAAGTCGTTGGCAAAAGTGTAGACTATGATAAATTGAATAATGACAAATACTGCATGACGTCCAAATGTGTTAAAGTGGTTGGCAAAAGGTGTAGACTATGACAAATTGAGTAATGGAAATGACTAAATGAATAATAGTTTTGACAAAATTTTCAATGGGAATCACAAATACTATATGATGTCTAAATGTGTTAACGTGTTTGGCAAAAGGTGTGGATTATGACAAATTGAGTAAATGAATGACTAAATGAATAACGATTTTGACAAACATCGTAATGGTTTTAACAAAATGAATAAGTATTGACAAAAAGTGTGAAATGATTGGCTAAGAGTTGTGGGCTGTGACAAATTGAGTAATGAGGTTGACTAAAACAATAATGGTTTCGACAAAATTTGTATTGGTTTTAACAAAATCAATAAGTACTGATAAAATGTGTGAAATGATTGGCCAAGAGTTTTGGGTCATGACCAATTGAGTAATAGGATTGATTAAAACATTAATGACTTTGACAAAATTCGTAATAATTTTGACAAAATATGTAAAAGGATTGGCCAAGAGTTTTAGGTTATGATCAATTGAGTAATGAGATTGACTAATACACTAATGATTTTGACAAAATCGTTAGCTACTGACAAAATGAGGAAATATGTTGACTAATTTTGTCAATGGTATTAACAAGTTTAGTAATATTAATGACAAGTGCAGTGATGACATTGACAAAAAACCAGAAATGTTTATGACAACAACTATCCTGCAAATGCCCAAATGGCTTGTGAACATTGTTGATTCTACATACATCTAATGCACAGAAGTCATCTATCATAGAGAACATGTCCTTCCCATATACATTACTTACAATAAATTGTCACCATTAACAAAAGTAGTAATGATAATGACAAGTACAGTATTGACATTTACAAAAAACTAGATTCTGTATGACAGCAACTACAATACATATAAAGCGAACATTTGGAACTTTTGAAATCATGAAGATGTAGTTATTTAGAAACCAAGCAATTTTCTTGGTTCATCAATTCAACATCATTCTTGTTTTTTCCACAAACAATCTCAACTTCACGATGACCTATTACTTCACTTTTCTAATTCTCGTTTCCAATTTCATCTTCCTTTCATGGTTGGGTCATGTAATCCACCACAAAAGCGTAATCCCAAGCCATGCCCTTTGATTCAAGTAGAGGTGGACTGAATCTTGTATTTAGAGAGAGAGAGAGAGAGCAAAGGGGAGAGAGAAAAGATGAAGGAATCAAAATTGTGGAGGAAATATCTTGGGACTTTCATCATCGTCTTCCTTATTGAGCACCCATATCACTATTCATCTTCTCACCATCTTCAATGGAGCGTCTGAACTAGAGAGAGTGAGAGGAGCGTCCAAACTATATCACTAGAAAGAGAGAGGGAGGTTGTTTTTGGAGGAGAGAAGGTGGGGTTTATGTTTTGTGAGAGGCAATTTTATAAAAATATATAAACTTAAAAAACCCATATTTTTACCCTTTCACCTATATATCCTTTTATATGTTTAAAAGACTTTTTGGGGATTTGCTAATTCATGTGGTATTTGTAACCCCCTGCCGTAATTAATATTCGGATTACGCAATAAAGTGAAATAGAGACCAATAAGAACAAAATTTAATATTATAAACCCATCTACCAGACGGGGTTTTCACAAACACCTTTCGAAATCATTTATAAACTTGGTCTCAGAATCACATTTCCGAATACAATTACTACGCGGAATATCACATTCATAACAAATCAGAGTACACAACAATAATCCCGGCAATCCCGGTTTCCATATATTAACTCAAGCTTTATAGAGCACATTCGCCCATACAAGCCGTCGTATGGGGATTACACAAAGTCTTCTCAAATACATAGCAAATCCTCATCCACATACTTATATACACATCCAAATCTATATACTCCCATCTGGGATGATAACCAACTACCAAAACAACTACTGAAGGAAGTCCTCATCGCCCTTGGCTGCTTACTCCATCATCGATCTACTACCCTGTCTGAAAGGTTAGTAGGGGAGGGTGAGATTCTAGAGAATCTCAGTAGGATAACAATATCAATATGCATGTACGATAAATGTTTAATGCATGACATGCTTGCATCACACAACTCATGATAACATAATGACAATTTGCCAGCTCAATGCTTCGAACAATATACCTATGGCCATAGCATAAATTGAAACATAGCTTCAAATTACACATAATTATGCAAAGCTAAGACATGCACCAACACACTAACACATATATCAAATACAAGCAGAAGAGATATGTTTCCTACCTCCAGTCTTTTCTCCTCGATTTGCGTGCCAGCAACTCGGGGCTTCACATTCGATCCTACAATGTCAAATGTACTATTTAGACACTTCCATAGTGTTTCTGGGGGTTATATGAGGCTATATTGAAAATTTACTAAAATACCCCCGGGGACCCGACCCCGCCCCGCCGTACCCGGTCCGGCTGTACTTTTCTTGAAATATTGACATGGGCTATTCTAACATATTTTCGCCCAAGGAATCCATTTTCGGACTCGGAATTATCAAATTCAATGTCAATTACAAAATTACCCTTGGCAGCCCCACTTTAAGGGTTTCAGGGGCGTTTTCGTAATTATGCTTTTTCGGCCTTTTCCGAAAAAGTGACCAACTGTAACCCCACCTAATTTTCACTCCTGAACTCAATGGAACCATCAAATCATTGAAAATCCAACTCTAAGACCCATTTATAGCCAGAACCGAAATATACAAGTACTCCGGGGAAAATTGGGGTTTTTCGGTTTCGGCTCCGTAAACGCGTTCCTTTCTACTCCTAACCACTTTATTGACTATTTCATTAGGTTACAACTACCATTTAGTATCAATTTGGGCAGCATAACCCCTAGGGAAACCCATTTTCCATTTTTACAACCAATGGCAATCCGGCGAAATTTCACCGATTAAATTGCCCACAGCAGCCAGAATAGTCAATATACAAGAGTTTGGAAGTTACCTCAAGCTCCCACTAGCTTTTCCTTGACTTGAATGAAAACCCTAGGTGTTTTAACACCAAAAGAGGAGCTTCCAAACCTTAAAGAACATAAAGGAGTAGCTTAGGATCGGAGTTATACGCGTTAGGAGCTAGATCGTCGGAGAAATCGGCTTACCTTGCGAGTTCTCTTCTCCTTTTCTCCCAAAACCCTCTCAACCCTTTTTCTTTATTTCTGTTGCAGAATGGCGTCGGTTTGGAGGAAGGAAGATGAAGAAAAGGTGCTTTAATATTAGGATGATGTCATGTTTTATTATGCTGATGTCATAATTCCCAAAATTGGCATTTTCGGATTTTCTGGCAGATTTTCTGCCCAATCTTTGAAAAATCATAACTAATTCTAGAAAAATCGAAATGAGGTGATCCCAAAGCCAAATGAAAGATATTTAAGTCCTCTTCATAGGAAAAATATTGGCCATTACTAAAAATCACCACAAAATTCCAGAATTACATAAAACTCATCACTGCCCCAAAACAGAGTTCAGTTTCCATCCCAAACTTTGGACAGTCATATCTCCAAGTTCACAAAACGAAATGGCACAAATTATATGTCCATTTCAAAGCTTGAGATGTGAACTATAAGACTGGAAAGTTTCATAATTTTATGACATCATATGCCTAGTAAAAACGTCCACACGAGAAGACTGCCCAGACAGAATTCACACTGGACAGCATTTCCAGTTTTGCAACCAATGTGTCCAATCCAATTTAAATCAATTCCAATGATTAAATACCACAACATGACACCATTTCCATCACAATACCCCATTCAATTCTTCCCTCTATTCTAAGTCAATTTGGATGTTAATCCACAATTGAACTCAAATACAGGGTTTTGGCGTTGCTCATAACACAAGCGACTACAATCCACTTTATATTCTCTAAAAGGGTTCATTAATCACTAACCACGTCCACTTTTGTAGTCATTAACTCCTAATCACAATTTGGGATCTTGCTAAACCGGGGCTTAGCAATCCACTAACCTCAGGCTTATTCTCTAGCCTCGAGTCTCAAAATTCGGGGTGTTACATTTCTCCCCCCGTTCAATAAATTTCGTCCTCGAAATTTGTCATACCACTTAATCCAAAAACTATGGATGCTTCTTCACGACAGCTTTCGTTTCACAATTCATTTCATATTGGGATGTCCCTTCTAGACCACGCAGACAACCGGTGCACCACAAATCTGATTCTCAGAAGAAACTTACACAATAAATGCAACCCAGTTGCCACAAACTGCAATCGGCCCATTTCACGATTGCAGCACAAACACAATCACCTCACGATTATTAAACAAATACAATCGTTTCCATATACGATTGCTATCAAAACCATCATCACATAATCACAATCGTCGCAAGCCCTTCTAACTCATGAGTGGCTAGCGTATTTCAATATCCGAAGGCTCTAAATCATGAGCCATATCATAAGATTTTGGCAGTTTGGCAGCATAGGCCACCACTCTGCTCAACTCAATTTAGTTACCCCTTCCGGGAGTAACACCAAAACACCACAACCTCAATACATCAAACGACAGCCTCAGCTGTATACACAAACATTTCAACTTTCACTATATCCACTTTCACAGCTTTACCCTCACCCATACACCCACCAGTAACTCCACTAGTGGTAACCAGGACTTTTGGGTATCAACACAATATCACATCATCTGGTCACTCCGGAATCTCAATTTCTTTTATCCAAAGTACCTGACCGTAATGGCCCACCTAGAGTCTCAATCTCTTCAATCCAGACGCCTTTTATTGTCACACCCCCCTTAATGGGTGCCCACGCTTCCGCTACGTGGCTGGCTCCCACATCACACCCGTCTGATGGATGCCCGTGGGTTATCGGACTCACAATTTTATTGTCACAACCACCTCGGTTTTACCCCCTCTAGGGATGCCCCATGCCGGTGGTGCCCACCCCGGTTTTACCCCCCGCTGGGGATGCCCCGCGACGGTGGCTAGGTTACTCAATTATTGTCACACCCACCCCGGTTTTACCCCCTCTAGGGATGCCCCGCGCCGGTGGTGCCCACCCCGGTTTTACCCCCCGCTGGGGATGCCCCGCGACAGTGGCTGGGTTACTCATATTTCACCCAGGACTCATAAGAAAATCCATTATCACACCCTACCCTCATCCCCTTTCTCCGCCGGAAAGACACACAGTCTTTACCCGAACCGTTGTTAGCTACTCAGGGACTGTTGGCGTAGCGGTGCTCACAAATAGCCTTTCGGCTTCCACATCACACTCCACCCTCATCCCCTTTCTCCGCCGGGAAGAACACAGTCTTTACCCGAACTGTTGTTAGCTACTCAGGGACTATTGGCGTGGCAGTGCATATACATAGCCTCGCGGCTCACAAATAGTCAATCCCCCGTAACTACCGCCCCGAAGGCACGGTCCTCCGCTATAGGAATCACCCCATGCGGCCGCAGGTGAGAGACTCACAAATATCAGTCACATCCTGAGCCTATGCCTACCAGGCGCAGCCCACCAGACCAAACAAATCCGGCCCAACCAGGGAGATGGACTCACAGTACACAATCGTAACAAGCTGGAATCAGGCATATTAACAACTTCATCTTCAACATCTTAAATTCTTTTCACATATTGGGATCCTTCAAGACCCCTTCTCACAAAATAATCTAGACTTCGAAGTTTTACTTCCTGAAGCCATCACTAACACATTGCACTTTCTGCAAATTCGAGCTTCTGCTCAACACAATTCTCAAACATCACATTCACCACGCTTCCGCTGCACACTCTGAGGTCTTTATCCTCATTTGTGCCTTCCCAATGTCAGGGTGACTCAATAGGAGTCCCATAGGAATCTCCTACTACCCCTGTCCACACACATAATCTGTGCCAGACCTTGGCTCAATTCAATTCGAATCATTCAGAGCCATAACCAACACATCGTTGAGATCCCATACTCCCAACGTTCCCAGAGCTCTATTCTACAATTCAACGTCATGGCGAGTGCACACTAAGGTTCGTCGTCACGGCGGCTCCACTCTAGGGTTCATCGTCATAGTGGCTCCACACTATGGTACTGTACCCGATGCTTCACTCAGTCACCTAACTGGTCAGCCCCTTCGGTCAGCATCCTCCGTAGGTAGCCCTTTCCAATCAGATCTTACCGTAGGTAGCCCTCTCCGATCAGATCTCACCGTAGGTAGCCCTCTTCCATCACAACTCCCCGTAGGTAGCACTCTCCGATCCGAATCCTCCATAGGTAACTTTTCCCTCTGCTAGATTTACAACTAGCAATCTCGGGTACCTGATACATATTTCAATTCAATTCTAGTACCATGCTCTAGCACCACAGACCATCCAGGTCAAATGCAATTCCTATGAATCAGCCCAGCTATGGAGTCTGATCCTTGGATCACAGCTCATCTATCCAAACCTCAATCTTAGTTGAACTGGGAAATCACTTCCCTCAATTCCACGGAGCATTATCAACCCCAACACAAATCCAAATATCTTTGCCAGCCTAAGGCACCATGGTCCCCTAGGTCTTAAGGACTTTAAACACACAAATTCAGGACAACCAAATAATGTATACACATAATCCACAAATCTCAGATATCCACAACACCAGAGATATAAATGTGTATACCACAAACAACCAAAATCACAAATCATTGCCTATTCCTTAGGCAATCATAACTCATCACTCATTCCCTAGCTTGGCCTAAGGGAAATATCCTAGCAAAATCCATCTTTGCCAGGAACTGCAGCTCTGATACCAAAATGTAACCCCCTGCCGTAATTAATATTCGGATTACGCAATAAAGTGAAATAGAGACCAATAAGAACAAAATTTAATATTATAAACCCATCTACCAGACGGGGTTTTCACAAACACCTTTCGAAATCATTTATAAACTTGGTCTCAGAATCACATTTCCGAATACAATTACTACGCGGAATATCACATTCATAACAAATCAGAGTACACAACAATAATCCCGGCAATCCCGGTTTCCATATATTAACTCAAGCTTTATAGAGCACATTCGCCCATACAAGCCGTCGTATGGGGATTACACAAAGTCTTCTCAAATACATAGCAAATCCTCATCCACATACTTATATACACATCCAAATCTATATACTCCCATCTGGGATGATAACCAACTACCAAAACAACTACTGAAGGAAGTCCTCATCGCCCTTGGCTGCTTACTCCATCATCGATCTACTACCCTGTCTGAAAGGTTAGTAGGGGAGGGTGAGATTCTAGAGAATCTCAGTAGGATAACAATATCAATATGCATGTACGATAAATGTTTAATGCATGACATGCTTGCATCACACAACTCATGATAACATAATGACAATTTGCCAGCTCAATGCTTCGAACAATATACCTATGGCCATAGCATAAATTGAAACATAGCTTCAAATTACACATAATTATGCAAAGCTAAGACATGCACCAACACACTAACACATATATCAAATACAAGCAGAAGAGATATGTTTCCTACCTCCAGTCTTTTCTCCTCGATTTGCGTGCCAGCAACTCGGGGCTTCACATTCGATCCTACAATGTCAAATGTACTATTTAGACACTTCCATAGTGTTTCTGGGGGTTATATGAGGCTATATTGAAAATTTACTAAAATACCCCCGGGGACCCGACCCCGCCCCGCCGTACCCGGTCCGGCTGTACTTTTCTTGAAATATTGACATGGGCTATTCTAACATATTTTCGCCCAAGGAATCCATTTTCGGACTCGGAATTATCAAATTCAATGTCAATTACAAAATTACCCTTGGCAGCCCCACTTTAAGGGTTTCAGGGGCGTTTTCGTAATTATGCTTTTTCGGCCTTTTCCGAAAAAGTGACCAACTGTAACCCCACCTAATTTTCACTCCTGAACTCAATGGAACCATCAAATCATTGAAAATCCAACTCTAAGACCCATTTATAGCCAGAACCGAAATATACAAGTACTCCGGGGAAAATTGGGGTTTTTCGGTTTCGGCTCCGTAAACGCGTTCCTTTCTACTCCTAACCACTTTATTGACTATTTCATTAGGTTACAACTACCATTTAGTATCAATTTGGGCAGCATAACCCCTAGGGAAACCCATTTTCCATTTTTACAACCAATGGCAATCCGGCGAAATTTCACCGATTAAATTGCCCACAGCAGCCAGAATAGTCAATATACAAGAGTTTGGAAGTTACCTCAAGCTCCCACTAGCTTTTCCTTGACTTGAATGAAAACCCTAGGTGTTTTAACACCAAAAGAGGAGCTTCCAAACCTTAAAGAACATAAAGGAGTAGCTTAGGATCGGAGTTATACGCGTTAGGAGCTAGATCGTCGGAGAAATCGGCTTACCTTGCGAGTTCTCTTCTCCTTTTCTCCCAAAACCCTCTCAACCCTTTTTCTTTATTTCTGTTGCAGAATGGCGTCGGTTTGGAGGAAGGAAGATGAAGAAAAGGTGCTTTAATATTAGGATGATGTCATGTTTTATTATGCTGATGTCATAATTCCCAAAATTGGCATTTTCGGATTTTCTGGCAGATTTTCTGTCCAATCTTTGAAAAATCATAACTAATTCTAGAAAAATTGAAATGAGGTGATCCCAAAGCCAAATGAAAGATATTTAAGTCCTCTTCATAGGAAAAATATTGGCCATTACTAAAAATCACCACAAAATTCCAGAATTACATAAAACTCATCACTGCCCCAAAACAGAGTTCAGTTTCCATCCCAAACTTTGGACAGTCATATCTCCAAGTTCACAAAACGAAATGGCACAAATTATATGTCCATTTCAAAGCTTGAGATGTGAACTATAAGACTGGAAAGTTTCATAATTTTATGACATCATATGCCTAGTAAAAACGTCCACACGAGAAGACTGCCCAGACAGAATTCACACTGGACAGCATTTCCAGTTTTGCAACCAATGTGTCCAATCCAATTTAAATCAATTCCAATGATTAAATACCACAACATGACACCATTTCCATCACAATACCCCATTCAATTCTTCCCTCTATTCTAAGTCAATTTGGATGTTAATCCACAATTGAACTCAAATACAGGGTTTTGGCGTTGCTCATAACACAAGCGACTACAATCCACTTTATATTCTCTAAAAGGGTTCATTAATCACTAACCACGTCCACTTTTGTAGTCATTAACTCCTAATCACAATTTGGGATCTTGCTAAACCGGGGCTTAGCAATCCACTAACCTCAGGCTTATTCTCTAGCCTCGAGTCTCAAAATTCGGGGTGTTACAGTATTTTTTTATCCTTTTCCTTTATAGTTTTGTCGGTGGTTTTCTTGTTCGGTGTATAAAAGAAAAACTAATAAGTTACAAATTTTCCCCAATTAATAATTTCTGCCCATTGTTTTCCCTTTTTCCCAATAACTTGTGCTCATTGTTTAATTTGCGTGTTCCCATTTTAAATATAGGTGGATTTAGTAGAGTTTAAAATAAATCACACTCCTTGCCGGTTTCTAAATTCTGTGTTCCATACTGACATGGATTGATTTACTTTTTCAAAACAGAAATTTTGTGCTTTATATTTGAGAGGGCATTCGTTTTTAATATAGGTCCCTTAACATGTCAACAATATGATGAAAGGTTAAATATTGAAATGAATTAACCTCGTACTTTTCATAACTATATGTATCAGTGATTAGTGATCATTCACTTTGTAGTTTTCGCGCGCTCTTTTTACCTGTCTCTTCACGAAAAGAATACTCATTTGGCCACTTTATAACTTCATGTTATAATACCGAAACCATGACAACGACTAAAATTGGTTTACTTCAAATGATTTTGCATTTTAAAAAAAGTCATTATGCGTGGCAAGCAAGTTAGCTTAACTAAATCTTAAATAAGACATGATTATTGTCCAATCAGATCCACCGTCGGTGACAACAGTCGAGAACACAAAATTAAATAATGTTTAAAACTTGACTTGTATACATGCTCAAAGTTTTGAAAGTGGAAACTTAACAGGAGCTAGTAAGTAACATCAGAATACCTAACGTTGATGAGATTTCTTCATATTATAACCAAATTGCAACTTCCTTTGCGGGAAAGAAACACACGACCTGGTCAAACATGGCCTTCCTCTGTTAATTAATCAAAGTCTCTGCTCCTTGGAGTTTTTGGCAGTGATGGAAACTATTCAATTCAAACCTTCCACGTAATATTGAAGTGAGGCTGAATCCTCACTGGCTTAAAGCTACTTTCTACTTTTATCATGACAGGAGCAAGAACCAGTATTCTATCCAAATTCCGTTGACTCTTGACCTTCCTTCACACTTCTTAAATTCTTGAAACGAAAGCAAGAGAAGAAACCATTGCGCGTGGCTCACAAGTCACTGAGCTAAGTTTTATTTGGGGTATTGATTTCCTTTGCTGGTTGTGAAGCAGGGAAGTAAATGGGCTCAACAAGTGAAACAGCTCCTCTCTTAGAGCGAAAGGTAACGTTCTTGTTCTCTGTATTTTTTTTTGGTTTGAGGATATCTTATCCTCCAAAAAGATGCACCTTCTTCGTCTTCTAGTATTTTTTTTTTATTCATCCTTGTAAAAAAACTGATAAATAGATTTATTTACACATGCTTCTACAACTGTATTTATCTGTGTTACATTATTTAATTTCTCCCCATCTACAGGAAGAGGAAAAGAGCAAAAGTGGCTTATTGAATGAACTGACAGACCTTGAACGTGGTGAAGCAGTTAAGTGTTCCTCATCAAATCATGATCAGATTTCTGTAGGACTATTATTATTATAATTCCTAATATTATTACTTTATGCATGAAAAATTAGGCAGCAAATGTGGGATTTGGCAGGGTGCTCTCACTTGTAAGTGCTTACATATCTCTAGCTGTTGATACCATGTTTTTTGTGACTATTATTATTAGTGTTATTCCTAATATTACATTAATTACAGGCAAAGCCTGAAGCTGGGAAGCTGATTTTCGCAACTCTGGCTCTCTTAATTGCATCCACATCAGATCTTTTAATTGTATGTGTCACAATTGAACCCTATATCATATAAGTATCCATGTCTTCAGATTTAACAGGAATTTGTTCCACATGCAGCCAAAATTTGGTGGGAAGATAATTGATATTGTCTCAGGGAATGCTCAAACTCCTGAAGATAAAGCTAAAGCTTTGGAAGCTGTCAAGAGTACTATACTGTACATTTTTATGATTGTTGTTGTTGGGTAGGATCCTTGCTTGATCGATGAATTACTTGATCTGGAAGTAATTTTGTCTTGTGATCTTTCACTGATATTTCTTGGAATTTCAGATCAGTTTCAACAGCACTTGATGGTTGGCTTTTTTCCTCAGCAAGTGAAAGGGTTGTTGCTCGACTTAGAAAAAGATTATTTAGTCACCTCATAATCCAGGTAAAACAAGGTTGTCATAATGGTTATTCATTTGGGTATTAAAATCTTTCAACTTTACAACTAGTAGTCCAACTTGCCGCAGAAACATAGCTTGTTTATCATGGATGAGTTTTGCAGGAGATAGCCTTCTTTGATGTAACCCGTACCGGGGAACTTATGAGTAGGCTCTCTGAAGATACACAGATCATAAAAAATGCAGCAACTACCAATCTTTCTCATGCACTGAGTGCCTTATCAACTGCATTTATTGGTCTTGGCTTCATGTTTTTGACGTCATGGAAGTTAACATGTGAGTCATTGAAAGCAAACCTTAATTTCATGAACTACACACATAAAGCTTATTGTCATGTGAATTATCAGTAATCATTGGACCCTTTTTCCAGTGTTGGCTTTAGCTGTTGTGCCTGCTACTTTTATTGCTGCGCGTAAATTCGGTTGGTTCCTACGTGAACTTTCTCAGAAAACTCAAGATGCAGCTGCAGCAGCTGCTTCAATAGCTGAGGTATGTCTTATCACATCAAATGCTAATATCTCAAGTGATAGGAAAAGATATCTAAACTGAACAAATCTTTGATGCTCAGGAATCCTTTGGCGCCATAAGGACAGTAAGATCTTTTGCCCAAGAAGAATATGAAATATCGCGCTACTCTAAGAAAGTTGATGAGACGCTTAAGCTTGGACTTAAACAAGCTGTGAGTTATCCATTTGTTGATTCTTGTGTGTGCGTGTCTGCATATCTATCTATCCATTTGTTAGATACTTCCTCCGGTCATAAATATAGGACATAGTTTGTAGTGCTATTAGCACTACAAACTATGTCCTATATTTAGGACCGGAGGTAGTACTTTACAATTACAACTGCTAACTTCAGTGGCTTGGTGAACCAGAAAGTTGTGGGACTCTTTTCTGGAAGCATTTACACAGCAACTTCCTTGTCAATCATTATAGTTGTCCTCTATGGGGCATATTTGACAACTAAAGGTTCCATGTCCGCCGGTGATCTTACGTCCTTCATTCTTTATAGTCTCACAGGTTAGTTATTGTATGATCCTTTAGTGATATGACCTTTCAAGGAAAACATGTGAAAACTAACTTTTTAGTTGCTTAACACAACTACATCACTTACAGTCATGATAAAATATGATATTTTTGGAAAACCAACTCATATTTGATACAAATAACTAACGTAACTAACTTTCTCAATATATCCAAATTAGTTTTCTAGATTTTATATCAAGGAACGGAGGTAGTGTATACATTTTAGTTGATCAAAGTGCTACTTTCATTTAATATGTAGTTACCTTTTAGTTGCTTAACACAACTACTTTACCTGCAGTGGGACATTCTATATCTGGTCTCTCAGGATTGTATACAATGGCCATGAAAGCTGTGGGTGCAAGCAGAAGGGTGTTTCACCTTCTTGATCTTGAATCATCAATGCCAATGTCAGGAAATAAATGTCCTCTGGGGTCAGTTTTCTGGACTTCTTAGCTTTTGTCTTTTTTATACTCCCTTCGGTCCTAAATATAAGACAAAATTGACTTTTTTTTAGAGAGATTAAGGAAATTAAATAAGTTATTTAATTGTATTATATGTTATGTATTGTTAGATTATATATCAGTTTATTAGTCAAACTAATTAGTTTGGAGAAAAAAATAAAAATAAAAATATTTTAAAATAATTTAATTAGCTTCCTTAATTTCTCCAAAAAAGGTCAACTTTATTTTATATTTAGAACCGGAAGGAGTAACTATTTTCAAGGCAAACCAAAAAAAAGTAAAGATAATATGTGATGATAAGTGACACTAAAATGTCTATTTTTGTAGAGAACAAGATGGGGAGGTGGAGCTAAATGATGTCTGGTTTGCATATCCATCTCGTCCTAGTCATATGGTACTTAAGGTATCGGTTTCTTGTTCTCTGTTCTAGCGGTAGATATACTAATACTAGAATCAACAAAATCAATGTGAAATATAAAATCTATAGAAAATTATATGCTCATAATCTATATAAACAGTACATCTTTTCATGTGTAGGGAATTACAATGAAATTGCAGTCTGGCTCAAAGGTTGCTCTTGTTGGTCCAAGTGGTGGTGGAAAGGTATGTTCAATATGCAGTGAATTAAAGCAGAGAAAGAGCATAAGTTTAATGAATTGACATGAGAAATATATAAAGCAGATAAAACTCTTTTATGTGTTAAACTGCAGAGTACAATAGCAAACTTAATTGAAAGATTTTACGACCCAACAAAGGGAAAGATCCTGCTGAATGGGGTTCCACTGGTACAAGTATCACATGAGCATCTGCACAAGAAGGTACTATCTTTTGATTATATTTTTTATGCTTATGACTTTGGTGTGCCATAAATTAATTACAGTATGCTTTTTGATATGCAGATCAGTATAGTGAGTCAAGAGCCTGTACTTTTCAACTGTTCCATTGAGGAGAACATAGCTTATGGATTTGATGGCAAAGTAAATCCTGATGATGTAGAAAATGCAGCAGTAAGATTCAATATTTTCTTTTTTGTTTTTTTGTAAGACCTCTGGTTTGCTTTAACTCTGGACCCCTGATAATTATTGGGTATGGATTTGAATCGCAGAAAATGGCAAATGCACATGAATTCATATCAAAATTCACAGATAAATACAAGACCCATGTTGGGGAGCGTGGGGTAAGGCTTTCAGGAGGGCAGAAACAGAGAATAGCAATTGCCAGAGCTTTACTTATGGACCCAAAAATTCTTCTCCTGGATGAAGCCACTAGTGCCCTCGATGCTGAAAGCGAATATTTAGTACAGGTCAGTTGGATCTAGTTTCCCTACTAAGCAAAGAGTTTAGCATGGAGAGCTAAGCACATCTAGGCCATTCAGACCTAAGTTCTTTTTTTTTTTTTTTAAATGATGATTTTTTAAATAAAAAAATCGTTTTTGAATATATAATAATTAAAAGATTATCTTTATTTTAGATTTTATACCTATTAAAATAATTTTTTTCAAAAAAAAAAAAATACACACCTTTAAAAAAATAAGATCTAGACCATCTAGATTATATCTGATAGCCCAAATCTAACCAATTCCCTTGGTGGATTTTTGGAGTACCAAGATTATAGTAGTAAAACACACCTATTTTAAGGATGATCATCACTAAGCGCAATCATTAAGTCATTAATATATATCATTTACTCATAACCGATAACTTGTAATAATATTAAGTGCACTCTTGGAAGTGTTTGTTTACAAAATCTTGAAAGACTAAATAATTGTGCAGGATGCTATGGAAAGACTGATGAATGGAAGGACAGTTCTAGTCATAGCTCATAGGCTATCAACTGTGAAGAGTGCTGATAGAGTGGTGGTTGTTTCTGATGGTGAAATTGTGGAGAGTGGGACCCATGAAGAACTTCTCAGCAACAATGGTGTCTATTCTGCTTTAGTTAGTAGACAGCTCCAAACAATGAAACCTCAATATCTTGTTTCTCAGTTACAAAACTGAGGTGGAAATGTATTTTAGATCGAACTGAAGGGCTACACATACTAGTGGGTTTCAACTACTCCCTCCGGTCCTAATTATAAGACAAAGTTGACTTTTTTAGAGAAATTAAGGAAGCCAGTTAAATTATTTTAAAGTATTTTTATTTTTATTTTTTTTTCTAAACTAATTAATTTGACTAATAAACTGATATATAATATAAGGATACTAAAAATATAAAAACTCTAAAGTAATTTAACTGGCTTCCTTAATTTCTCCAAAAAAAATCAACTTTGTCTTATAATTAGGACCGGAGGGAGTATCACTTATAGGATTCCACATGCAGTTTATGAATTGAAATAGAAGTTAATACATGTGTTAAGTTATTTTCAGTTTCATATAGAAGTAGTTATTATCAGTTATAGTGGAGGTTACTTTCAGTTATTGTAAGTCTTATCCTATTAGGCTATTTATATGCTGCATGTATTAGTCTTGAGATATGAATGAAGAATTATATTGTTGCTTGGAACTCTCATTTCTTCTAGAATTTCGGATACTGGTTCTAGACTTCTTCACTTTTTTCTTCCTCTCTTTCCTTTTCCTTTCAATGTTCTTTCCTCTCTTCTTACTCTAAATCCTAGAATCTATCAATCACTCCCTAATGCAAGCTCTTGTATTAAAATATCAATGTAAATTTTAAAAGAATGTATCAAAACACTTTTTGTATGTGAAATCAAACCAATAATCTATTTTAATATTTGTAGGATTATTGTTGGTAAAACAAAGTATGACATCACATGAATTTGAAGATAGTTAGACTTTGAGCCAAATCATTATTTACTTATCTACGAAGGAACATATGAATATGATTGTATGACTTTGGTAATATAATATAAATAAAAATTTAATGAATTATAATTGAGGAAATGCTTTTTTAATGTATCTCAAAATCAACTATTTTTATGTGTAACTTTTTCAAGTGCTCGAGGGAAAAGGATGCAAAGCAAAAACTACTTTGAATTTGAAGAAATTTAATTTAATCCTGAAAAAATTAATTCCTCAATCCTTATATTTTTCAGGTTATTTTGAATTAGATTTCTGTAATTTTTAGTCTCTTTATTGGGTCCTTATGATTCCCTCAATTACAGGCATTAGTATCTTTCTTATAGTAATTCCTAATATGGATGCACGAAAACAAAATACAAAATAGAGATATCTTTTAAAAAATAAAATGATGGAATAAAATTTATTTATTATTAACATAAAAATAAAAAAAAATTATTATACTCAACTGCCTTGTTGATATTGTATCTTTACATAATCTATACCTTAGTTGATTTTGATTATAGATTCATGGGAGAATCCCTGAAAAAGAACTTAAAATTGAGAAATGACAAATTAGATTTTTTACCAAGAGTTAATTAAAAAATGTCGAAACGTGATAAGTAATTCCTAACTTTTTTTCTTGAAAAATACCTGATCCGTTATTTTCCAATTTCTAAATTTTTTTAGGGCTTCTCTCTAGATTCATATGAAAAAATTAATCAAAGTGTATCGTAAATGAGAACTGCGTGACTAATTACTAATGTCATTTCTCTAATAACTTAACAAATTATAAGTATAGACTCACCTATAATTGACGGGGGAAACGGCTAGAAAACCCAGCAAAAGCGAAGGAAAAAAGGGGTAAGAAAACCCGGGAAAAAAAAAATCAAAATCAGATATGAAAACATGTTAAAAGGAGAAATTATAATTACTTACTTGTTAAGTTTGGTAATATGCTTCTTTTTTTTGCCCGGGTAATATACCCATATATGCAACTGCAATCGCAAACAGTGACCCGAATGAGGCAATAAGGAAGAGGAAGCAGAGTAAGAAAAGCCTGAGGGCATTGCTTGCAATGGAGACGTTGGTCACGCGCAAGCCTCTCTCCAGTCTTCCTCTTTAGGCCTTCAAAGATTACCAGATATGCAACGTTTTCTTCGCCAAACTGTCACTCTCTCAGGCCAAACCCGCCGTATTTTCCACTCTCACTCTCTCCCCAGCCCTCTCCCTCCTCACATTTCTTCTTCTTCTTCTTCTCTAAATCCCCCGCTTCGCCCTTTTCATCCATGGCGCCCCGGGATCTTTCGTGGGTCCCACTCTGGTCCAGTGCTCGCTCGTCACTTCATGTTCAGTTCGTCCAACTCTCTATCTAGCGGGAGGGTCGGAGGTTTTATGCCGAAGCTTCTGAGAGCTCAATTTCAGGGCAAGGGCTTTGATGTCAATCGTAGCCTTCGTTATTACAGTGGTGGATGGTAAAAATCTTGTTTTTCCAGCGGAACTAACCATACTTTAAGGATTTGAGGTTAAATGAGGAGTGTATTTGGCTTTCAGTTTATTTTTTTTTACTTTCTTGGTAGCTAATAATAAATTTAGGTTATATTTTGAAGGGAAGTGCTGATTTCGTTATTTAATTTCTTATGGTTCATTACTACTGCCTCTGGTTTTTTTTATTATGTGAGAATTAATTTGTTAGCATATTGCTGCAAAGTAATATAGTAGTGTGCTAAGCGAATTTTAGAGTTTCTGGATGTCAGCATATTTATGCTAATGTTATCTCTTTAAATCCTTTATAGAGGAAAACTGATAGGTGAAATTTATTGCCTTTTGTATTTGATGTGTCCCGGGTCTGGGAGGATTGTGGACTAGGTTTAAGTTTAGTGGCACCACGGTCGTTGGAGACGGGGGTCATGGCTATACTGGAATTGGGGCACGCCTCTGCTACCAGCTTAAGCTTTTTAACATGTTGGTTAGCACTTCACATTTAAGCGTGCTTAGTCGAGGGTAGTCTCAAGATGAGTGACCTCCTAGGAGGTCCAGGTCCTCATGCTGCGTCGCTTCATTCCTAACGTTAGATGGTGTGAACCCACAAGGGAAAGGTCTCACAAACCCACAACCAATTGAAGATATACTCATCCCAAGAAAGTTAAAGATACGTTAGATGGTGCGAACCCACGAGGGAAAGATCCCACAAACCCACAACCAATCGAAGATATACTCATCCCAAGAAAGTTAAAGATTTGGTGATCCACTTAAACCCTTGAGCACGAAAGAACATGGACCCGAAGTGTCGGAAGACGTCATAAGATTGATCAAGCTTTGATAAATCTGTTAGTTCTAAGAAAAACCATAGAGAGAATCCACTTTCAATTCAAAGTGCTAAAAGCAATTTTTCATTTCTCAAAAGTCATGTTTGATTACAAATGAGGAGGCACAATGTATTTATAGGCCACAAATCTAGCCTAATTGCAATTTTCGCACAAATAAAATATAACCAACACCTAAAGCCCGAAATGTGATTGTGTAGGCCGAAATGAGCCCTCTCATGTGTAGTATTTGGTCTAAGCTCTTTAGTTTGAATTCTTTAAGCTCAAAACTTGATCAGCAGCTCCATTTTCAGCCCAAATGAAATTAGTGACGTTTTTAGCATTTTTGTTTAGATTTGATCCAATTGCAATTTGCCTTGTCCATGTCTCTTGCGCTGGCCCATTCAATGCTCCTTGATTTTGTTGGCTCTTGCTCTTGTGATTGGTCCACTTGGAATTTGCAAAGGACTACTTGAGGTTGAAGAGTCACCAAGCGAATTTGAAGAGACCGCTTGCTGATTGCATCTGTATTGGAAATATTATGTGCTTGTTTGTAATAACCCCGGGGTTAAATTTGATGATACAAATTGCTATATTCTCATGCTGTATATCTTTATTGAAAAAAAAAAAAAAAACCTTCAACTGTTCATTTATTTGCATATCTACAAACTAGCAACTAGTTCAATCTTCACAATATGCATTTTCATGCTATTTACAACTGCTGTGCACCAAGTACCATGTGGTTGATAAAACTGTCTAGTTTCTGTTAATTTTTCCTTTTTATCTTTCTAATCTTTTCAATAGGTCTGCGCAAACTGAAGAGATTTTAATTTTGCATTACTAATTGTTGGTGGAAAATCCAAAACTTTGATGTTTACATGTGTGGTATGTTGTTAATATTTTTTCTGTTGTTTGCAGGAGATCATGGTTCAAAGGACTAACTGCTAATGACGTGGTTTTGGGCTTGATTATAGCCAATGTTGCTGTCTTTTTGTCATGGAGGATGGCAAGTGAAAAGTTTATGTTAGAAAATTTTACGGTAAGTTTCTTGATTTATAAAATGTAGTACATAATGATTCCAAGGGTAGATAGTACTTGTGAGACCATTGTTTTTGTACCACATTTCCATCTTTGTGTGATATGCCTTAAAGTTTTCATAGAAAGTTTCTTCGAATTTGCTAATTGGTATTGTAATGTAGTATGAATGTAAAATATAATAGCTGTCATATCTGTTTTTATACCGTGGTATCACTGTCATTATGACTGTGATAGAGGCCCATATCATTCTTTTGGTACATAAGTATTATGGTTCTTTTTCCCTTAGAGGTCTGTTTTTAGGGTGGGTTCTGGGTTCCTCATGATTACTTAGGTCTCTACCAATTGTTACCCGAGTTAGATCAACTTCCATTGAAAGAGCTACCTGTAGAGAGTGCAGCCTGGTGGTTGGAGTGAGTGTCACAGAGTGCAGCTGTTGAGGATGTTAGCTCTTCAAGGGGTGTTACAATGGAGTCCAACATTGAGCAGCCACAAGTAGTTATTATGGTACTCAAGTGGCATGAATTTCTCTCCTTACAAGTCAGTTTTTTTTGGATGGTCTCCCCATACTTGTTAAGGCTTATGTCATACTGCTGGTGTGGTTGGTTATAAGTTTGATTGCTAAGTCACTATCCTTGCTACATACATTGATGGGCAGACTTGAGAGACATGCATTGTTTCATCAGTTACTGTATGAACTATACTTCATCTGGATCACTAACTGAAGTATTTTCTGTGAGCAGATCTCATTGCACAATATCAATTGCGGACGCTTGCACACTTTGATAACCAGTGCATTCAGCCACATTGACATGGGGCATCTTGTGCCTAACATGATTGGACTCTACTTCTTTGGAACTAGTGTGCGTTTATCTGTTCTAATTTTGATTATTTAGCCTTGATTTGTCTTTCTTGAGCTTCACTCTTCCTTTTTTAGATAATACATAAGTATCCTACAACATACCTTTGTATTTGTAGAAAAGCCACAAGTAATGTTCCATCAATTATGCAATACAATTTAAAGATATTTGGATTCTTCAAGGGGAAATATTTTTAGGAAGAAACTTGTCTTAGTCTAAGCTTCAAGGAGCGTGCATACAGTTAGGCTAATGCATTTTATTGGCACTTCCAAATTTTCTTCGATAATGAAGAACTAAATCTCTTTTGAATTGCACAACAAGCTGATAATTATGATGGGCCGGTTGGATTTTAATAACATTAATTATGCTGTTTTATTTGTTCTCTTCAATTGAGATTTCTAACCACTGAATAGGGAGTATGCCTCAAGTTTCATAGATATTATAGTTATTTTTGCTGGATTATGCTCCTAAAATATTTTACCTGGGCCTTGTATTGTGATGAATAGGTTGGATTTTGATGCAGGAAGAAGGTAAGAAGAGTGAAGATGTGTGTGAGAGCGAAGAGTAGGAACAGATAGAATAGAAGAAGAAATAAGAGAATATTACTCCTCTGGTCCTTAATATAAAACATATTTAGGAAGTTGATCTTGGTTCTAAATATAAGACATGATTTTCATATTTGTCAAACTTTTCCTATTTTACCCCTATTGATACTCCCTCAACAATAATCAAGTTGGGGGGGGGGATGGGGGAATTAAGAAAGACGACTAGGATGTTTTAAGAAATACTTGTCATATTAACTAACCTAACTAACTTCCTTAATCTAATCAAATTAGGTAAATATGTCTTATATTAAGGACCAAAGGGAGTATTGACTAATCTTGTGTGTGAGCTAACATTATGATTTTAGTCCTGGATCCCCCTATTTATACTTTTCTATCAATAGGACCAGTCCCCACGGTCAATAAGTAACATAACTATAGCTCCTTCTAACTAAACCCTATTACTGTTTATAATTACATTACAGGTTTCAATGGGATGGAAGTCTAATGCTGTCACCATCTTTAGGTGTAGATTTGAGGAAACGTTTTTCAGGCAAAACAAAAGTTGAGGAACTGTTTTGTTTTCTTTTTATGGGAAAGCGAGATAACCCTCAAGATGTGGTGACTGCTGTGGTTGTGGTCTAATGAGAGAAACAGAATGTGAAGAAGTATGAATTTGAAGACTGATTTGGTAGATTGAAAAGTGATATAATGGTAGTCCGTACATTTGATAGTTAATGCCATAGCCACTTTCTCTGTCGGCGTACTTAATAATTTTTTATTTGTTATAAGGATATTACATTTTGTATTTCAAGGCTTTTAAAGGCCCTTAATTGAAATTTAGCATTATTGTTACTTGCATATTTTCTGGATTGCTTCCTTTTTAGCTTGTTTTCTTATTTCCTGTTTTCAATGATTTCCTTCTTCAATTGACTTCTAACAGTAATACTACAACTTATTCCACTTGGCAGATTGGAAGAGCTTTCGGACATGAATACTTGCTGAAGTTGTATCTTGCTGGGGCACTAGGTGGTTCAGTTTTTTACTTGGCCCATCAAGCTTATAAGGCATTGACATCAGAGGTCTGATGATGATAACAAGGATTTAAATATCCACTAATCTCTTGCCATAGATATAAAATCTTAACACTGTCTGGGATTCTCTGGGTTAAAGAAAGTAAACGAAATCTAGATATTTTTCTTGGTTTATACTCATTCTTTTTTTTTTTTTTTTTTTGATTCAAACAAATTTATACTCATTTTTCATTGACACCTTTTCTAAATAACTGCTATGAATTTTTGGTGCAGTTTTGTTCTGAAACAACTTTTATAAGGACATAAAAAAGAAAGATCAAAATAAAGGGAATCCTTTTAATAGTATGCCATGATGATAAATATTGTGCCTGAAGTGAATAGTGGTAGATTGCGTTTAGCAGTTTCGTATTAGTTTATTCTCATATTGGTTGGAACCTATAATGTTTGGTTGAATATTTTACTTAGCAAGACTTGTGATAAGTTCTAAGCTTTCTGATGAGTTTTAACGCTTCTTTTTGTAATAAAGGGTTGGAGGCGTGTGGAGGTTTCCAAACATCAAGCATTGGTAAGCACAACTCACCTCCTCTTTATTCTTCAAGGAGTGTAGCATTTTGTCTCAATAGATTGTGGGAATGTAGATTCCACATATATGATGTTAGGACTTAGGATGACCTGTCAACTATATCCTTAATAAGCAATGCATATTGTGGGAATCATACTGCTTTTACCTGTTTAGTTTTTTTTTTTCCGGAGATTTTTCATTTATATATCATATAAAAGGTTGTAAATTCATACTCGTACATTTTGTTTTTCTGGTTCCTTAGTATTTGAGAATGGAACGAAATCTTCTCTGGTTTGTAATTTTTCAAAGTTGTTGATTTTATCCTATTTTAGTTATAGAATCTCCTGTCTTTTGGGCATGCATATCCAAGCTTTGCAAGCTACTGGAACTGTCTATCTTAATGATGCAGTGTTTTTTCTTTAAATTGTTTTCAACATTTGATAGGTAGATCTTCAAATCTCTTCTATATATAAAGATAAAAAATAGCATTTTACTTTTACTGGAACATTGTTCAATCTTGACTGCATTAATTAATATAAATAAAATCTCTCCATGTTTAGGGTGCCAGTGGAGCTGTGAATGCAATTATGCTACTTAATATATTCCTCTTTCCGAGGTCAACCATTTACCTTAACTTTATAATACCAGTTCCTGCTATCTTGATGGTAAGATCTTCTCTAGTTTATATTAGTTCAGCTATGTGAATGAGATTGATAATGCAGATCCTTACAGATCTTTTTATATTGTTTACTATTAATCTAGGGCATCTTTTTGATTGGGAATGACGTGTTGAAGATTATAGAGGTATGGCAGACTCACTCTAGACCTACTTTGTTGTTTACCAACATCTTTCCTAGCAGTTTTCTGGCTAAGCAGTTTCTCTTTCAAGGAAGTGATCAGTTAATCATACATTCTCAAATGATGGTTATCAAGTGATGGGCGCTTGCATGGCCTTTAGGATATGTTTGAATGTCAAAACATGGAAAGTTCAATTTAGTTATTAAATCAATGGAAATGTCTGTGTCAACTATTCCTTCCCTTCCCTGCATCTGTCAGGATTTTAAATTCTGCATTTCACTATCTATTTCTTGACAGAATATTAAAACCCCATTGTTTTTGTTTCCTCATTATAGGGAGACAGACATATATCAGGATCTTCACATTTAGGGGGTGCTGCTGTTGCAGCCGTTGCCTGGGCCCGAATTCGGAAAGGAAGATTCTAATCTATTTCCATAACTGAGCAAACCTCAGTTTTCATTTGTTTGTTACTATAATTTGAGTTATTGTTGCTACATTTAGGTTTTCTTGCCCCATCTTCTCTCTTGCTTTTTAGGCTTTAGCTAACCTCCCCCCTTGATTTTTAAGTTTACCAATGTCATTTGTGTGCCCGTTGGGTTGGTTTTATCTTTCATGGGCGCATGATAATGGTAACCTCATCATCTCCTCCCTTAGATCTGGTGATGGCGACTGCGTCTCAAACCCACCTCCCTCAAACCCGGCAATGACGACCTCATCAACAGCTATCATATTGAGTTGTATACTATATTTGATTGTCTGTGTTGGCTCTCGTTTGTGAGCTGACGACATGAAGTAAGTGGTGCTAGAGGCATGCAAACTAGTTGTCTATTTGAGAATGTTGCCGATTTCAAGCAACCATGACTAGTACTCAGGGACAAATATGGCAGTTGAATAAATGGAAATGAATGTACAATGCAGGCAAAATGAGAAGAGCCTACAAACAAAAGAAATACACTGAGCTAGTGATGTAGACGCTACATTAAATGCTTGTTGATGGCTATCTCGCAAAAATATTGTTTTACACTTTTACATTTACATATAGCGCTATATATCTTGAATAGCTAGCCTCAGATTGGCTCTTATAGGAGATAGTTGAGCCTAAGCCCAAAGAGAAAACGAAAATGAAATTTATAATTTGTTCTGGGAAAGAAAAATTATAAGTTGATGTTTATCGGGCACAGGCAAAAACAAATGTTTAAATTTGTTTGGGACAAAAAGATGTACCCTAGCGGTCGCAGGTGCTTTTCCGATCATTCTGCATTCTCTTCTTCTTAACGCTTGTATTTTGTGAAGATCACGAGAGGTAATTTGTTCTTCCCTTGTCGAGCAAACATTCAAATGCATTTTCCGTTCTGTTTATTTCCTTTATTCCTTTAGTGAAAACGTTGGGAATATTGTGTGGGTTTTCTCTGCTACTTATTTTCTGTCTCTGTTGTGCTGGTCTTGTTAAACTCCGTGGTCAAATTGATATGCCTTTTGCGGAATGGAAAATCCTTACCGTTATCTTCTGTTTTTTTGAATTGAAGAAATAAGAAGCAGCAAGCAGTGTATACTGCAACTCTCTTTTTCATACTAATTTAGTTTCTCCTTCGCATTGATTTAATAGTTTTGGGTTTGAAGGGTTTCATCACTCTGTTAGTGAGAAGGAATGCAGAAACATTACGGGGATCAATTTATTGATTAAACATCGTGAAATTAAAAATGGTCTTTTGAAATATACATTAGTTTGTGTTTTGTTTCTCTCTTCATTTATTATATAATACTCTCTCCGGTCTTAAATATAAGATAAAGTTGACTTTTTTTGGAGAGATTAAGGAAATTAAATAAGTTACTTAATCATATTATATGTTATGTATTCTTAGATTATATATCAATTTATTAGTCAAACTAATTAGTCTGAAAAAAAAAATATAAATGCTCTAAAATAATTTAATTAGTTTCGTTAATCTTTCCAAAAAAATTAACTTTATATTATATTTAGTATCAGTACTTGTTATGACTTCTCAAATAAACCCCCCCCCCCCCCCCCCCAAGATATTGATTAGTTTTATATTGAAAATGTCAGACTTGGGTCCTCTGGCCATGTCATGTTCAGTAGTAAGCAATGGCAATCTTTCTGCTGTACCAAAAGGCGCCATTTCAGCTGAAACCTCTGCAGCTACTATGGCTGTGCCTCCAGCACATCCCCATGTACCAAAAAATGCATCAGAAGAGAAGAATGTGCATGAAAATGCATCAAAAGAGGTACAGAATATGATTGGGAAGGCTATGGATGGGTCTGAAGCCGTGGCCAAAAATATTGAATGTGATATTAATCATGATGAAGGTCCAAAAGATACATTATCACCTGAAACTTGTACACCTACTTTGGATATGCCTTCACAATATCCAGCTGTGGTTCCAGTAATGAGTCAGTGTCAGGAAGAAAAGCAAGGAAAGGATCCGAATATGGTTGAAAAGGCTACAGATGGACCTCCAGCTATGGCAAGTGCAGGAGTGAACGAGCAGCCGAAAGGAAAGCCACTCGTTGATTTGAACAAGCTGTCGAAAGGAAAGCCACTTTTTGATTTGAACAAACTATAAGATGAAGCCACTGCGATGGACATTGATGCATTTGCTGTTGTGGAGAATTCTCTTGAGAAAGACGTGCATTCTGACATCGGTGGTGAAGAAGCTAATCCTGTTGGGGAAGAGTTCACTGGAAACATAGTGGAACAACCTAATGTTCATCCTCATGCAACATTAAGTGCAAACAACCGTAAGTTGGTGATTGACCTTAACGAATACCCTTAGGAAGGACCTGACTTCATATATGAAAGTACAACGTTAACCAAAGAGTTCCTGACTATGCTGGTGATGTAGTTATTGGCCTGACGTTGGCACTCTTTTGGATTCATTTAAGTATTTACATTGTTGCTTTATGTGTTTCAACATTCAGAAATGCCTCTTTGCATTGAACTGTTGTATATATTAATTTAGCTTTACTGATTTAAGAGCCAAACTTGACTAGGTAAATCTTTAAATCAAAATTTCCAGACTACCTCCCTGGACTCTGCTGTACAAGTGAATTCAAGCATATTTTAGTTCTCAAACCATATTGATATGGAAACCAGCTCAAGCTGAGATTTTTTTTTTTAAATACATAAAAGTTTAGGTGGGTTCGTCACTGAAAAAGAGACAATTTAACACAACTTATTTATGACAAAAGAAGAGTAAAATTTGAACCCCACAGTAGAAGCATGTATTGCCAGTTTTTTCTTCTTCTTTTTTTGATCAATGTATTGCCAGTTTCATGCTCTCTATTTTCATCCTCGCCTTTTGCTCGAAATGCCCATATAATTGTGCAAAATGATTTCAAAAAAATGATACATAAATACCAGGTGCATGATGAAAGTAGCCAGGGAAGTCATACTTGCTCTTTAAACCAGATGGGTAGGCTTTATGCTTCTTGTTTTCAATGTCCAAGAATTGGGTTTTGGGATGAATAAGAATATAAGATCTTACACTCTTACACACCTATAAATATTTGGTTTTTGTTGCAGAAATGAGTAGTCTGAGTATATGCAGATCATTCTTGCGGTTATTTTTCAGATGAGCTCCATTGACGACGCAGCCATAGACAAGAGGAATGTCTGTTTAGGACAATTTGAGCCATGTGTTTTCCAAGTTGTGTACTATTGATGGGGTTTAGATTTGTTTTTTGTCCCAAGATTCTGATGCATTGTCATCATTCTAAAACATGATTTGTTAAAAGATGTGATGAGGTTGTTGAGTACTCAGGATTTTATACCTACACCTGTTGCTGCTATGTGTAAATAATCGTTTCGTTATAAATATATTAATTTTTTTTTCATTTGATAAGGTGTACATTCGTATACATAAATGTTGTGAAACACTGAAAGGTGATATAGTGTACATTTATTTGTATTAATTGTACTAGTATATGACTCTTAGTGAGTGTTTGGAATGACTTAATTTTAGAAAATAAGCACTTATTATATAAGTCGAGACAAAACTCCTTTCACATACTTACCTCGTATATGGTGAATCACGAATTATAAGCATTTATTATTTAAAAATAAGCTATCTCAAAGGAACATTTAATGACTCTTGGTTGGAATGACTTAATTTTAGAAAATAAGCACTTATTATATAAGTCGAGACAAAACTCCTTTCACATACTTACCTCGTATATGGTGAATCACGAATTATAAGCATTTATTATTTAAAAATAAGCTATCTCAAAGGAACATTTAATGACTCTTGGTAACTTATAAATAAAGGCTACATACATAAGTATTGTAATGTTCAAGAAACACGTGTGAATGAAAATTGCTCACCATTTTTTTTGTCTCTCCAATTATCTCTTTTCTTCGTCTTCTCTCTTACCCTAGGTCTCATATTTCTTTTATTTTTATAAGGAAAAATCCCTAAAAAAGAACCTGAAAATTTAAAAATGACAAGTCAGTCATTCCCCAAGAAAAAAGTTGGAAACTCCTTATCACATTTTAATATTTCCTAATCAACTTTTGATAAAAAAATTCATTTGTCATTTCTCAAATTCCAAGTTGATTTCCAGGGGTTCTACTTTTTAACAACTCATTCCATTTTCTTGTTCATTTTTGTTGTTTAGCCTGAGGATAAAAAATGGCTCAATCCGATCTATTTCGGCTCACTCTCCGTTTGTCTAAACATTTATCTTCCTCCTACATTATTCCAATTCAAATGCGTTCTAAATGGATATCACTCTTTTTTTTTTTCCCCATCTAATTTGGGTCGTCAAACTCATGCATTATTTGCCTCAAAAAAATTCAATAGGATTTTGTAAACAGAAAAATCGAGTAACATTTAGGATTTTATTTATATAAATATTGATGCTAACATGATATTTTAAAGTATGAAGATATTTTGGAATAAGATAATGCGATAATGGTTTTGTTATTAGATCCATCAATTAAAATGCATTACCTATTTAGTCTTTCAATTAAAAACGTAATGCGCACAATCTTATTAAGATTGTTTGTATAGAATTTGCGTTTGATACATTAATATGAATATGAAATAATCTATTAATTTTTTCACCAGCAATGTGAAATACTTTCGATTCTTAATATAAAAGTCAGTTAAGAATTGATTTTATCTTAAATATTAAACCTCAAACTACATGCCTCCTAACTCTATCCTTAATATAAGACATATTTGAAAAGTTGATATCGGTCCTAAATATAAGACAAAATTTTTATATTTATCAATCTTTCCCTAATTTACTCCTATTGATGCTCTCTCAATAATAATTGAGGAAGAGAGGGAATTAAGGAATATAACTAGGGCGTTTTAGAAAATACATACCATATTAATTAACTTAACTAACTTCCTTAATCTAATTAAATTAGATAAATATGTCTTATATTAAAAATAAGAAGGAATAAGTTTTTCTCTCAAAATATTCTTATTGATTGATTGTATGCACTGAGGAGTTTCCATACAATGTTTCGGTGTAATGAAAAATAATATTTTAAGAAAATCAATATATATTTATTATAAATAATTATTATAACTAATATTTTAATTACCTAGATTAATCAACTAGTTCATATATTAAAAAGAAAAACGGAAAGCTAACAAATTGATTATAAGGAAAAAATTAGAAAAAGAATTTTAAAATTGTAAAATTTTAAATCAGGGATTCCTCAATAAATGAGTTGTTAATTACTTATCAAGTTTCATCATTCGCTTATCAACTCTGGATAATAAATCTGATTTAAGATTTTACAATTTTAAAGTGTTTTTTCTGTCTTTTTCACTTGATTATATGTATTTTTTAACAGGTAAAAAAAAAGATTATATATATTTTTTATTTGTACGATACATTTTTTATTTGTACGATTTGTTCGATCTTTAATTTTTATTATTTCCCTATTTGAAACGACGTACCCTAATCGTCGTGCGTTCCACCTCTCTTGTCCCGCTGCTCTCTCTTCCTGTCACGGTAGCAGGTACTTTTCCGGTCATTCTGCATTCTCTTCTTCTTGACGCTGGTCCACTTAGTTATTTTGTGAAAATGACGAGAGATTGTTGGTTCTTGCCTTAGCGAGCAAATATGCAAATTCATTTACCGTTCTGTTCATTTCCTTTGATTCCTTCAGTGAAAGAATTGGAAATATCGACTGGATTTTCTCTGTCTCTGTTGGTGCTGGTCTTGTTATACTCCGTTAGTTTGCTGGTAACATTTTTGTCTTTTGTAGCATCGAAATCCTCACCGTTATCTTCTGGTTTTTGAATAGAAGAAAAAAGAAGCAAGTGTATGCTGCAACTCTCTTTTTAATACTAATTTAGTTTCCCCTTGGCAGTGATGGGGAGCATTTAATAATTTTAGGTTTGAAGGATGTCACTCTCTGTTAGCGAGAAGGAATGACAAACAAAACGGGGTTCAATTTATTAATTTAGTATCATGAAAGAATGGTCTTTTGATATATATTAGTACGTGTTTTGTTTCTCTTTTCATTTATGATATAATAGGTGTTATGACTTCTCAAATACCGTTTTCCTCAAGATATTGATTGGTTTTATATTGAAAATGTCAGACTTGGGGGTCCTCTGGGCATGACATGTTCAGTAGTAAGCAATGATAATCTTTCTGGTGTACCAAAAGACGCCTTTTCAACTGAGATCTCTGCAGCTACTTTGGCTGTGCCTCCAACACATCCAGATGAACAATCTCTGGATTCTGTAATGAGGCAATCTCAGGTTGAAAGTGCATCAAAGGAGAAGAATGTGCTTGAAAATTCCTCAGATAAATCTCAGATCGTGACTGGCACAGATGTAAGATTGAAAAGAAGAAAGAAGAGGCAAGAGAAAGGACATGGTGCTACTGAAAGCAATGATAATCTCTCGGCTGTACCAAAAGACGCCTTTTCAACTGAGACATCTAGAGCTTCTTTGGCTGTGCCTCCAACACATCCTGATGAACATTCTCTAGATTCTGTAATGAGGCAAACTCAGGTTGAAAATGAATCCAAAGAGAAGATCGTGATTGAAAATTCCTCAGATAAATCTCAGATCATGACAGGTTCAGAATTAAGCTTGACAAAGAAAAGAAGAAAGAAGAGGAAAGTGAAAGGACACGATGCTATTGAAAGTAATGACAATCTTTCTGCTGTACCAAAAGATGCATTTTCAACTGAAACCTCTACAGCTGCTTTGGCTGTGCCTCCTACACATCCTGATGAACACTCTCTAGATTCTGTAATGAGGCAAACTCAGGTTGAAAATGAATCCAAAGAGAAGAACGTGATTGAAAATTCCTCAGATAAATCTCAGATCATGACGGGTTCAGAATTAAGCTTGACAAAGAAAAGAAGAAAGAAGAGGAAAGTGAAAGGACACGATGCTATTGAAAGTAATGATAATCTTTCTGCTGTACCAAAAGATGCATTTTCAACTGAAACCTCTACAGCTGCTTTGGCTGTGCCTCCAACACATCCAGATGAACACTCTCTGGATTCTGTGATGAGGCAATCTCAGGTTGAAAATGCATTAAATGAGAATAATGTGCTTGAAAATGCCTCAGATAAGTCTCAGATCATGACAAGTGGAGAAGTAAGCTTGAGAAACAAAAGAAAACGGAAGAGAAGGCAAGGGAAAGGACATGATGCTAGTGAAAGCAACAATAATCTTTCTACTGTACCAAAAGATGCCTTTTCAACTGAGACCTCTACAGCTGCTTTGGCTATGCCTCCAACGCATCCAGATGAACACTCTCTGGATTCTGTGATGAGGCAATCTCAGGTTGAAAATGCATTAAATGAGAAAAATGTGCTTGAAAATGCCTCAGATAAGTCTCAGATCATGACAAGTGGAGAAGTAAGCTTGAGAAACAAAAGAAAACGGAAGAAAAGGCAAGGGAAAGGACATGATGCTAGTGAAAGCAACAATAATCTTTCTACTGTACCAAAAGATGCCTTTTCAACTGAGACCTCTACAGCTGCTTTGGCTATGCCTCCAACGCATCCAGATGAACACTCTCTGCATTCTGTGATGAGGCAATCTCAGGTTGAAAATGCATTAAATGAGAAGAATGTGCTTGAAAATGCCTCGGATCAATCTCAGATCACAACAAGTGGAGAAGTAAGCTCAAGAAACAAAAGAAAACAGAAGAAGAGGCAAGGGAAAAGACATGATGCTAGTGAAAGCAACAATAATCTTGCTAGTGTACCAGAAGATGCCTTTTCAACTGAAACCTCTACGGCTGCTTTGGCTATGCCTCCAACACTTCCAGATGAACACACCCTGGATTCTGTGATGAGGCAATCTCAGGTTGAAAATGCATTAAATGAGAAGAATGTGCTTGAAAATGCCTCAGATAAATCTCAGATAACGACAAGTGTAGAAGTAAGCTCGAGAAACAAAAGAAAACGGAAGAAGAGGAAAGGGAAAGGACATAATGCTAGTGAAAGCAACGATAATCTTTCTGCTGTTCCAAAAGACACATTATCAGTTGAAACTTCTACAGCTCCCAGGGTTATGCTTCCAACACAACCATTTCAACAATCTGTGGATCCGTTAATGAGGCAATTTCTGGCTGAAAATGAAGGCAAGGAGAATCATGTGCTTCAACATGTTACAGATGGGTATCTAGCCATGACAAATCTAGATGTAAGTTCAAGTAAGAAAAATAAAAAGCGGAAGAGGAAGAAGGAAAGACATAATTACATTGAAACCAATGTTAATCTTTCCGGTGTTCCAAAAGATGACACATTACTGGAAACTTCTACACCTATTTTGGATCTGCCTCCTCTACATTCAGGTCAATCCCCCATGGGTCCAGTAATGAGACTGTCTCAGGAAGCAAATGAAGAAGTACAGGCTATGATTGGAAAGGCCACAGATGGGTCTACAGCCATGGCCAATGAAGAAATAAGTTCAAGAAATGACAATAAAAAGAGGAAGAGAAGAAAGACATGTGATATTAATCATCATGAAGTCCCAAAAGATACATTTTCACCTGAAACTTGTGCACCTACTTCAGATATGCCTTCACGATATCCAGCTCTGGATCTAGTAATGAGTCAATGTCAGGAAGAAAACCAAGGAAAGGATCCGAATATGGTTGAAAAGGCTACAGATGGATCTTCGGCTATAACAAGTGTGGAAGTGAACTCAAGAAAGAAAAATAAAGTGGGAACGAGGAGGGAGAAGACAAGACATGATTCTTTACAAAGCAATGTCAATCTTTCTGGTGTTTCAAAAGGTACCATTTCAATTGAAACTGCTCCTGCTTTGTTTATGATTTCACCCCAAACTTCTCATTTCTTATCCATGGAGATGGTGATGTGATAGTCTTTGGAAGTAAATGAAGGAAAGGGACGATGTGTGCTTGACAAGGGATCAGTAACCAGTGATGGGTAGCATGACCTTGATTTGAAAAATAGCAACCCTGGCCCAGTTGTAGCAAATTCCAGGTGTTTTGAGAAAGAGTTTGTAAAATTGAATACAGTGCGGGCTGTAAATTATAGTAGTTTCAACTCTAATATTATAGATTGTAGTTTATTGAGTCAGAAATTTCGGAACCCTGTGCAAAGGAACAAGAGTCCATACCTATCTTGGCAGAAGAGGGCTTACTCAAGCCCTGTTCAGTACAACCTTGAACCAATTATTTAGGATAATAGTAGGGGATAATACACATGCATTTTTTGGTGAATAATTGACAGTTGACTCATAATTTGTTGAAAACGAAAGTTTCAGATTATCAAGTACCCTTAAATCCTTGAGCTTCATCAGAGGAAATAATGTTAGCAGGGAATAGTTGTGAGCAATGATTTGTGACTGAAGTGTTTGTAGTAGATATTCCTGAAGTTTAATTTGTTGACAAAAAATAGTATAAAGTTGGATTGTTTTTGGGTTACAAGTTATGTTTGACTTCTGCAGGTGACGTTTCTCATTTAACCTTAGTCAGTGAGCATGATCATTCTAAGACGTCACATTTTTCTATTGGTAGAGCCATATCAAGCTACGTGAAAAAGAAGCTTCTTGTACTTGATCTTAATGGGCTGCTTGCTGACTTTGTCCTTGGTGTTCCTAAGGGATATAAACCAGACAAAAAGATACATAACAAAGCAGGTCATAATCATCAAATATCTAGTCTCCTTGCATTTTTGGCCTTCATGTCAATCTGCATCTTCATTTGATTGACTGCTGTGTTGTTTGCTTTCTGCAGTTTTCAAGAGGCCTTTTTGTGATGATTTTCTTCAGTTCTGTTTTGATAAATTTCATGTCGGTATTTGGTCATCAAGAAAATGGTATTTATTAATCTATGAATGACTTTATCTTATCACTTTTGATTATAACTGTTTATTCTATGTAATTTTAAGAGGCAACCATACATGTGAGTCGGTGACTTGTATTAGTTGGTAGCAGATTAGTTTGTAAACAACTGAAGTGTTTAGTGGTTTCAAGTAGTTACTGTCTATCTGACTTGCCATTCCACTCACAGTCTATAAATAAAAGCGAGCGTTGTGCTTGCAGGTTGTTGTTGATTTCAGTGCTTCCATATTTTTTCCATCTCTTCTCTCGTTAACTTGCAGATTTCTTCTTGTAGGCAAAACGTTAATGCTGCTATCAAACTTCTTGTGGGGGTTTCAGAATCCAAACTGCTTTTTGCCTGGGTAAAATATTCTCTAGTTTCCAGCGGCAGATCTATGGTCAAATTGATCACTTAATCAAATTGTAGAAACGTTTACTCAATATTTCCCAGAATGCAAATTGTAGAAACGTTTACTCAATATATTCCTAGGATGCATCTCAATCTCATGTATTTGTAATTGATGTGTATTTACTGTTTTTATTTTAATGGTGGTTTGTTGATCCAGAGGGTTGTTTAGTTTCTTACTATGATTCTTTTTTTGTCCTTGAACCTGTGAATAATAGGAAATCTTCCTGTTGAACGTATTTACTTTCTCCTGATCCTCCTTTCCTTTTTTTTTTTGGGTATGTTGAACTTGTTAGTGTGCATTTTTACTGTTGCAGTTTGATATTGTTTTCCTTTAGTTTAATGGGAAAAAAAATACTTTACTATTTAATAAAAATCAAATTTCTTTCTCAACTATAATAAGGAGCGTATTTGAAGAATATAAAACATCAATTATTGCTTCAGACCTTGACCCAAAGGAAATAGCAGAACAAGACTCTTGATTTGCAGTCAGCTCTCTTGTGCATTTCTTTTGTCTGTAAGTTTGCTTGTTTGCTTGCATTTATATAAATGTTTGGATGCTCTTTTGATTGATTTTTACGTATTTGATTTTCCTCAGATCTTTACTACTATAACATATTATACCTGTGTAGCCAAGCTGGCTTGTTTGTGTATTACTATGTGGAGCAGTTTCCACTTAGTTAAATGTTCTTTCTATTACTACAAAATAGAAGCAGGCTGGTAATTCTGGTTGATAACTCAATATTCATTCAATTGCATTTTTGGGCTAAATAGGTATTTTGTTGAATATTTTAAAATTTAACTGTTGTATGGTCAAATAAATCTTGTTAAAGATGCAGCTTCTTTTGTTTACCTGGCGGATAAGATACAGCTGATTAAATATGATTATTGTTGGGAATTATTCACTTTTAGATGGAATTTTAGCCTGCTTAGTCTTACTATGATTGGTTTTGTAGGATCAAAGGCACTGTACTAAGACAAAATTCCATACCATCGAGGACAAAGACAAGCCCCTTATGTTGAAGGAACTTAGGAGGTTGTGGGAAAAGTCTAGACCTCGTCTTCCATGGGTGAAGGGAGAGTTCAACGAGACAAACACTTTGTTGTTGGATGACTCCCCTTACAAAGCAATACGGAATCCAGTAAGCTGCTCTTTGATTTCCTTCCGTAAAATAAGACTTGATTTTTTTTTTAATATCATATCGTTTTCAATGCAAATGTGTTTCTTTCTACTTATGCAAATTATATTCAGATCCACACGGCAATATTTCCTTATTCTTACCAGTACAACGACACCAACGACTCATCATTAGGTGAGACAGAGCTCTTTAATCCTCTCCCACTTCAAATTATTAGCTCATGTCCACGGATTGTTATTGCAGTGTTCACAGTCGTTCTGAATAATATAAATGCTTTAGACATCATTGATATGCGGCTAAGATTGTTTGTGTTGTCCTACCGGTTGTCATCTTGGGATCATAGTGTATAGTTCCCTGCCAACCATTGTAATGTACAATTCCTTATAACGTGGATCTTTTCTGTTAATTGCTTTTTAAGGATACGTGGAGGCCAACATTTGAAACTCTTCCCAAGTCGTCTCTTCTATATTTTCAAGTTTCTCTAGTTTGAAGGATCTTAGGAACAAAAATATTTACTCAACCACTCTTCTTTCCTTGTCTTCCTTTCCGTTATTTTTAAGGATTCCTTTCATTCTCGTTTCCTCTGGATTTTCAAAGCTCAAACATCCACACCTATTCCATTTCTGTTATTGCAGGACCTGGAGGTGATCTTCGTGTTTATCTTGAAGGATTGGCTATGGCTGAGAATGTTCAGCAATACGTGGCTTCTCATCCATTTGGCCAACCACCCATAACAGAATCAAACCCACATTGGAATTTTTATTGTGAAGTTAGAGATCAAGGCTTAGTCGCAAAAAGACAAACGAAAAAAAGACATCGACGTAATCGCCATCGGCGTTGTCATCTGTAACACCATCCATTGAATTTTGATTTTCATTCTTTAGCCATAATTTGTTTTGGGATATAATTATCCCACATCTATACTATCAGTTCAGATTTGAGCTTTGTCAAGTCTAATTGGGGATAATTTTGCTAACTGGATTTTTCCCCATTCAAAAGGGTCAAACCTAGACCATGATATAATGTTCATTTTAGTATTTTATGGAAATGAATTATTCAACATTAGGTCTCATCATATATTGCTTCATTTCTCGTTGCTTTTTTGTAGTGTCTTTTATATTATCTTTTAAAATTATTAATATGAAGATTTTTTTTAAAAAAATTTTCAAAACCATTCTTCATTTTATTCTATTTTGAAGACTTACTAAATAGTCAAATAACATAACATGACATGCCACCAAAAAAATAGCATAACATGATAAACCATTAAGATTGAAAGGCTAAACTTTGGTAAAATAATTGATACTTCATCTATAGACAAAACCACTGACTTGTTCCTTTTGTCAATAGCGTTATCTATCACTTAGATGAGGCCTCAAATTCAAGTCCAACTTTAATATGTTTGTGTGTATTTTAAATTGACGGCAAAAAAAATATAAATGAATATAGTGCCTCCATTGAACCAGACACAATTTGAGCCTAGTGAACAAGTCATGTTTTAGTGTCACGAGGGCCCTTGAATGAGAACACGCTGGTGTGAGTTGGCACATTGCCAATCCTTAATCTATCGCATGTGCTAGTTGTCGACTTGTTGTATTGCTGGAAAGCTGCAACAACCTCCTCTCAACATTTCAAACAGATATTCTTTGAATCTGAAGATACCCAAGCTCTAGAGGATCAAACAACATCTTCAAAGAGTAAATCAAATCATCCTCATCTTTTATTTTAACAATTACTAGATTTCAAACTCAAATTTTAAGATTTGACTACAACTCAAGTTTGAATTTTGACTCATCATCAAGTCTTAGTCAATCTCTTCGGTACCTAATCTCCTCATCATTCTTGGACTATCAAAGTCTAAATATTAGATCTCAAATTTCACCGTCTTCATATGTTATGCAGTTCAATGTGTTAAAGAACTAGAACGACCAATAAATTGGTTAAGATAATGATTTGAGGGTTAGTGAATCAAGTGGTGGTTAACCTTGAATTAGACCAGTTATAATTTAAAAAAATATTTAAATGAAAAATCATTAACCCACAAGTATATATAACATTGATAGATAAACTACATATAATCCAACAAAAACAAGGTTACTAGGTGTAAATATGATGAAATGTTATTTTTTTTAAACTCAAAACAATGTTGTTTAATTTCAAACTTAATAATAATAATAACATATATATATATATAACCCAGTCAACTCGTCCAAAACTCTTGATCAGACCAACCAAGTTTGCCTTAAAAAAATAAATTTAATTTATTGTCATGCTATTTTGGTAATTAACAGTGGTTAATAAATTCCTTACACATATGATGATAATTAAAATAGTAAAATACAGTCTTTTGTCCAATGAAACGATTATCTTCTCTCACACACAATCATAATGGTTTGTTGAGCTTTAATTGTTGGTGAAAAACTGAAAATTTCGGTATGGCAGTATGCGCGCGCGCGCACATCACAGACTGATAGTTTAATAAAAATTAAAGCAAAGCAATAAATGGCCATTATTTTATGTCAGTCTATATCATTTTCACCGTCACTGTCACCATCTTCAAGATCATCTTCACGCAGATGCAGATAGTTGGTAGTGACAGTTAAGTCATTCTGTAACTCAACTACCATTTCATTTCACTTCTTCAGATCAGCTTCAAAAAACAGAATGGCAGGTGCTTCTCCTCAGTATCTTCATCTCCATGTGCCTCCACCTACTGAAACAAACAGCATCTTCTTCTTCTTCTTCTCTATTTTCATTTTCTTACGCTTTGGGCCCACACTTGTTTTTCTGGTTCAAGTTTCTACCTAAAGCTGTAAATTAAAACTAAAGTGTCTCCATTATATTTGCTGTTGGGGTTTGTCTGCAAGTGAAATCGAATATGAATGATGATTATGTGGTTAATTTAATGGACCTGACACATGTTTGAATTCATCCAAATTATAACTTGAGATTTTATTTTCAAAAAAACAACTAAAAAGATGAATAGATCAGGAAATGCTTAAGATAGAAACAAGATCAGAAAGGAATGGTCCCAAGTCTTGGGACACGTACTATAATATAATATAATGATCCAAAAAACAGATAGGAGAAAAGTAAAAAAATCCAAATTGAAGTAGACTACTTAACCCAACACAAATGTGAAATAAAAAGGCAAAACTTGGTCCCTGAATAAATATGAATCAACTTGGCATGTGCTTGGTGGATTTGAAGTTGATTGAGGGAAACTTGCGTACCAGCCATATCATCAAATCCCATCCATAGAATATATTATGTGATCAGATTATGAGGAGTGGTTGTGGATTTAATTTCAACCTACGTTTGTTAATTCTCATGTATAATTTGTTTGCTTGAAACTACTTTGCATTGCAAAGTGGTCCTGACTTATTCTCTTTCAATGCCGTTAAATTCAGGCTGTACACAAATGAATATGATACAGACTTCATTTACAGTACAAGTATAGTGTTCCCAATTTTATAGATGCCTATACATAGCGCCCAGTACTAAATGTAGAAGATAGAGATTATATTACATCCGGTATTAAATGTAAGACATAGTTTATAGTATAAATAAAGCAGAAATTGAAAATTCTCTTACTCTATTATATATATTTGCAAATTTCATTGTATTGTAAGCATGGTTATAAAACTCGGATTGGACTCGCCGGATCAATTTAGAAACCGGTGATCTGGTCAAGTAATCAGTTCGAGCAAGTCTTTAATTTAGGACTGCGGCAACCCTTGCTCAACCAAGTCAACTTGAAGAGTTGCTGGGTTGACTTTTTTTATTAAAAACTTAACATTTTTATGGGCTATGAATTGTATACGGCAATATTAGTCGAAATTAATAATAATTTTTGTATTAATAGCTATTAATTTAGTGATTAAAGGATTGTAGGTTTGATAATTTACTAGGAAGAATATTTAGTGATTGTTGATTATAGTGTCATTGGATGGTGGATTGATACCATGATGTCAATATGATAAATAAATTGTAAAGAATGTTGAATAAATATATGATTATTGTATTAGTGATTCAAAGTATTGAATTGATTTTAGATAGTATGATACTATGATGAGAATTTAAACTATTTTTAAATTTTTTATTCCCTATCAGTCTGGCCCATGAGTTGACTTCGAGCTGATCTATTAACCCTTGACCCACTATGGGTACGTTTGGGAAAGCGTTAGAAGGCAAAAAAAAGCAAAGAAAAGCCTAGTTGGAGGACAAAACCTAAGTTGGAGGCAAAACCTCAGTTGGAGGCAAAATGATTCGTTTGGGAAGGCTTTTTTTTGCAGATAGGCTTTTCCAAAAAAAGCCGCTTCTTCTAGAAACTGCCTCCAGTTGCTTTTAGAAAAAAAGCTACTTCTGTCACCATCAATTTAAACACAAATCTCATTTACAATATGATTTTTATCCTATCTTAAATTTACAAAAGTCAAATTGAAAAAAAAAAAAAATCACTTCTATACTACTAATCCAAATGGATTCTATCTCGACCAGTTCAAAAGCCGGTCTAGTTCGATAACCTTAATTTTAACCTTAATTTTAAGCAAGTCAATGAAGTAAACACCACCAAATACATATGAAGTGTTGTCTTATGTGATATTATTAATGTTTGGGGGGCTTCACCTAGCTGATGGTACTCCCTCCGATCCTAAATATAGGATATAATTTGTAGTACAAATTACACTACAAACTATATCATATATATAGAACTGTAGATAATATTAAACTAGCAAGTCATCTTCTAGTTTAAAAGTCATTGGTGTAAATGTGTGTTTCAACTTCTTGATTTTGCCAATATTTTAAAGTTCCGTGTGACATTTGATTTCTCTCATTTTAACTTGTGCGCTGTTTTTTTTCGCAATACTTGTTATTAGTAGGATATCGCTCCATATTATTAAGAACTGTGTAAACAAACGACACACAACCTCTTGATGTAACTGTTGGAATAGTTCAACGATACCAGCTTCTTTCTTAAACTTTTCTAGATGTGATATCATGACTTCGAAATCTATATAAATATAAATATATTGTGTATATATCATCAAGCACTTGATTCAACTGATAAAGGTCTGTATCAGCTTAACCAAAGGTCTTAAGTTTGAGTTCTGGGAACACAACAGTGTTAAATATTTGGTGGTAGAGCTTTGCCGCCCCTGTGGTCCTATCTGACTCGATTCGTAGTAGTCTGGACCCTGATAAATCCTCTGAGTTAAAAGAAAATAGATCCAATATACCGGATGCTCCACGTCAAAAAAAAAAATTGTGTACATATGAATTATGGCAAAAAAAACAAAGAACTTCTTCACGTAATGAAAATAAATAATTATAAATAGCGAGGATAAAAAATTAATTAAAATGAAAAGAGGGCCATGGCCTTGAATGCCCTGCTAGTAATTACAGCAAATCCAACCTCCTAACTAACATGATTAATTTAGTGGTGGTTGACTCTATTTACTTCTTTTTTTCCCAATGAGTTTCCAAACTATAGAAAAATAAAATTAATATAAGGGCTACACAAAAGTAATAAGAAAAGCAGAAAACAAACAGGGGGGAAATATAAAATTAGATTAATTTAAAATAAATAATTTAGGGTATAAAGCTTTGGCGGCAACTTTTTTTTGGTCAATATTTACTATTTAGCGCCATCTTTACTTCAAATCCACTCTTGGATTAGATCTCAAATATTTGACCTCTTTAGTAAGTTTCGGAGCTTTTAAAAAGCAAAACATAAAGTGAGTCCCGGTTTTTTTCTCCAGTCCGGAGTCCCTACCAATATTTCTATAACACCTTTTCTTCATTAAAACAATAAAATAATTTCTTTTTTATCTCTTCAAGTCATTATGTCTCATTTTCTAATGTTTATTTGTATATATGTCATTGGGTTGCAGAATTTAAACAGTGATCGTCTTCGTCACCCACTGTTTTGACTTTTGACCTTGATTGAAAATATTGTTGCATCTGAAAAATGAGATATTAAATGAGAGGAACAGGTAAAAAAAAAAAACGTGTGTGTTTGTTTTTGGTGGTGTTAAGTGAAGTTTGAATATCCACCCTCACCATAATGATTATTTATGTCAAGTTCAAGCTTATAAATGATAAATCATGATGCAGCGAGCCAATGTGAATCCATATTGAAAATTTTTTTTCTGATCATTATATAATAAGTCATCTCTAACCATTTTATTGTAACAATCTTAAATATAAGAATCAGTTGATTTTTTTTAGAGATTAAGGAATCTAATTAATTACTTTAAAGTATTTATATTTTTTTTTCAAACTAATTTGTTTAATTTATAAACTAATACTACCCCGGTCCTAAATATAATACTTATTTGACTTTTTTTTAGAGATATTAAAAGAAGCTAATTATATTATTTTTAAGTATTTATATTTATCTTTTGTTTTCAAAATAATTTATTTGATTTATAAACTGATATATAATTAAATCATACATAATATATGATATGATTAAGTTACTTATTTAGCTTCCTTAATCTCTTTAAAAAAAATTCAACTGGGTTTATATTAAGGACTGGATGGAATATAATAATATACAATATATAATCTGTTTATAACTTATTTAACTTCCTTATTGATCGTTTGGAATAGTTTATAGGGCTTGTTTGTTTAAGCGTTTTGTACAGGAAAAATGCACTTATTACGCAAGCTGAGAAAAAACTCCTCTCACATACTTACCTCGTATACCGTGAATCACGAATTATAAGCACGTTTTGGACAAAAATAAGCCATTCCAAACGCACACATTTTTGGTTCATAAGTACTTATGAATCGTGATTTACGGTATACGAGGTAAGTATGTGAGAGGAGTTTTATCTCGACTTACATAATAAGCACTTATTACCTAAACATAAGCTATTCCAAACTCCCTCTAATCTCTTAAAAAATAATCAAATGGATCTTATATTTCGAAAGGGAGAAACAAGATTGTTAACTTTATTTGTTAACATGCACAGGTTAAGTGTCTGTTTGGGTTAGCGGTAGAAGCTGTTTTTCCAACATGATTTACGATATATAAGATAAGTATGTAAGAAAAGTCTTGTATCGACTTATGTGAATATGTTTCTTAAACACTAACCCAAACAAACATTAAATCAACAAGTAAGTGGGGTATACAAATATATGGATAGATGAAGAGATGTTATGAAGTTGTGCCTTGTGTGGGCTTATAATGGATGATGAGTGCAGAAAAGGAAGGGCATCATTTGGCAATCAAAGAATGAGGCTACGTAGTCCTCTTAATTTGGTGAGGGAGATAGTGATGATTTCAGGATTTTTGTTTTGTTGGTGGCCCCCACACCCCCACATGTCACCTCTTGTCTGTTGTCTCCTTCCATTCCTCTTCCTCCTTTGTCGCTCTTTCTTCACTATCCCTTTATTCTCTTTAATGATTTTAATCACTCCACTCTCCTCCTAAACATATAAATATATAATGCTTATTTGAAATAATGATAGATATATTTAAAAATAAATTTTTAATCATGATTTATGATATACGAAATCAATATATGAGAGAAGTTTTATCTCAATTTATATAAAAAATAGCTTATAAACAATCTCAACACCGTAACAAATATAATCACAATCTAATATTATAAAAGGAGAATGATACAAAAGGACCTCCTAAATCTACGAATATCCCAAATCAATAATCTTCAAAACAAGTCAATTATCTTAAAACCGTTGGGGACTTCTCCGAGATTAAGCTTTAGTGTGAAACATATCCCTGACATTTTTATTTAATTTGATTAAATTAAAAAAATTAGTTAAGTCAGTTAATATGATATGTATTTTCTAAAACATTATAGAATCAGTAAGAGTAAATAAAAAAATAATAATAACAAATATGAAAAATATGTTATATATTTAAGATCAATATCAATCCTCCAAATATTTCATATATTAAGGACTAGAGGGAGCATATTACAATAAACAAAAGTTTACATGAATTGGATCATGAAATTTTGAGTGTGTTTGAATTAATTTTTGGAGAATAATTTTTATGATTTACTAGATAAGTATGTGAGAAGAGTTTTGTCTCGACTTGTAGAAAAGGGATTCTGATATCATGATTTTAGAGTTACCCAAACACTCATTGAGTCAGAGGTACAATATGCTTTTTCAACGTGATTTATAGTATACGAGGTAAATATGTGAGAGGAATTTTGTTTCAACTTGCGTAAACATATTTTTTGAACACTAACTCAAACATGTTCTTAATAGATACTGTCCCACTTCTCTTGACAAAAAAATTCATATTTTATCGCTAACCACTCGATTCAAATAGTAAGGGGTTGTACCGGCTTAACCAGAGGTCTCAAATTCGAACTCTAGGAATACATCTGCGTTAAATGAAAAAGTCATATTTTTAAGGGAAAATCACTCCTATGTCCCAAGCAAATAAGATATTATCAGAAAAGTTCCTGAATGTTGTAAAACACACTCAATAGACTGTGAATACATGTTTTTAGGATTGTAACCAGGAACTTTTTTAATAATATCTTGTTTGTTTGGGACTTAAGAATGATTTTTCCTATTTTTAATGAGAACGATTCATATTCTCACCGCTAATAGAATAGGAGTATCACATTATATATGAACTAAGAAAATGAATTTTAAAAATGATTCTGAAACAACGAAACTGTACGAAGCTTCTATAATTGTAGTACTGTATAATACTTTGGAGGAGGTGTCCGCGTCTCAGAAATATCAGTTCATTGTTAGTTTGTTACTCACCATTTAAAATATAAAAATAGTAGAAATATACATTGATCATTGGTGAGTCAAAAAATCAATAAAGGGGCTGACCTTATGCCGGACTACTCTTGTTTTCAATAGTCTTTAGATCTAATATATAAGTTGTCCAAAAAAAAGATCTAATATATAAGGTGCTTCTAAAAGTTTTTACCCAGATAAAGAAAATATTTTAATTTTTTTATAAAATTTAATAACTTTTTAATTTTATCCTAATTTAATATATATTATACACCATGAGAATAAAATCAATACAATATTAAATAAATGATAAAATTGTATATTCATATAAATTTTTCCTCTTTCTGCCTTAACCGAAGAAAAAAATTGTCTCCTTTCTTTACTCTATATATAGAACCAAGAGGGTATAAGAGCTAAATGATTAATTTATTGATTTTTTTAAAAAATAATTAATTTATTATTTGTAATTTTTTGCCCCCAATTTTATTATTTGTAATAAATAATGTGTATTAGTTTCTGTAAGATACCCTATTTATTATGGCAAAAAAAAACCATATTTATTTATGTCATTAGAAATACTCTGATAAAAATAATAGCCTCTCGTTGAGTACAATCAATAAATATATTTTCAGAAAATAATTATAAAAATTTAAAAGATAAAGTAAATTGATGTATTAAAATAAAGACAATACATGCTCATTTGATCTAATATATATATATATATATATATATATAATCATAAATTTCTTCCAAGAAATCAATTGAATAATTTTAATCATTAAAATCTAATATGAAAATATTCTACAATAATTTATTTATTTTGAAATTTTTTCCTATTTTATCAAAGGAAATTGTGAAATCATTTATTAACCACAACCAATCAACCATCAAAGTTAGAGCTGGGAAAACGGGCCGGCCCTTCACGGGCTCGAGCGTTTAGGCCCGTTTCCTAAAAAGTACCATATTTTTGAAGCCCGCGGTCCTATAAGGTTGGCCCTTCACCGGCTCGGTCCTAAACTGGCTTAAACTTATTTTAATTCAAAAAAATTTTTTTAAAAAATTTTACAATTTATTTATTATTTTTAAAAAATATTAAAAGGGCCGGCCCGCAGGGCTAGCTCTACAGGGCTTGTGGCCCTACAGGGCCGGTCCTTTTAAACCCGCTTCCATTTTCAGCCTCTAAATCATAGGTCTGGTCTTTGACGAGCTCGGACCTAAACGGGCCGGCCCGAATTCCCAACTCTAATCAAAGTAAGATGTAAATTAGGGGGAAAGAATTAAAAGCTTAAACCACTACTTAAATCCACTATTCCACTTACACTCACGTTCCTCATCCTCTGTCTCTCTCTTCTGACAAGATCACATGCAGACGCAGACATCTCCAGACCCACAAATACTCATCCCACATGGATTCGCGATATACAGAACCCACACCCACATTTCTCACCCTCTTCCTCCTTCTCTTCTTCAGTTCTTCCCCTAAACAATTCCTTTTTTTTCCCTTTAATTATTATTATTATAATCAAGCCAGCTCTCCCCAGATTGGCTACGCATTCTGATACTAATAATAATAATTCTTCCTTCCACTTGTTCTCGAACCACAACTCCCAGACAATTCTTCTTGGATCTGCAGACATTCGCTTACCCTCTCTGCATTGGTACTATTCACCTCTGTTCCTTCTTCTTTGTTCCTTTTCTCTCCCTCTTTCTGCTTCTCTATGGGGTATTGGTCCCCCCTCCCTTTTTTCCTGGTGCCTTGTTTTGTGGTTATTGTCATTTAAGGTATTGTCTGGTTTGTTTTGCGAAACCCATTAATGTTTCCTTTCAAACAGTGATGGGAATTGATTTAGCTTTCGGTGATACATTATTGTAATTACTGAGATTGGTTAAACTTTTTGTGTGTGCTGAGTAAGGGAATGTTCAGTTTCCGTTGGATTACTGCTCGCTCGGCAAATATACTCTTTGTTTGTTTTTTGTTTTGCTTTCTTTAGCTTTGTTTTCAGTGTTCAGAAATGACGAATCAACTCTCTTTTCTTCTGGTTGCCAGGGTTCAGAAACTATGAGTCGTGACCTCGACTAAAAACTTTGAGGTTGAAGGAAGAGGAGAGGAAGTTCATTTATTTACCTTTAAGAAGGCTGGATTTTATCTCTGGATGGAGGTGATCTCCATGAGCTGTTTAAAATTACGCATTCGATTTTGTGTTAATGAAGTCAAAATCCTATCTCAGAAGGGTCTTACCGTGTTGCGTGGGTAGTCTTGACGGTAGATGATAAATCTATTACGGAGTGGGAGTAATTCTTTGAGTAGTTGGGGAGGGGTTGAGTATATTTAAGAACAGGTGGGTATGGCCGCAAAACTCCTTCATTCTTTAGCAGATGACAACCCTGATTTACAGAAGCAAATTGGATGCATGACCGGGATTTTCCAACTTTTTGATCGGCATCAAATTATAACTGCTCGACGGATTAACCAGAAGAGGCTTCCTCCTCCTAATCGTCCAAGTATGTCTTACTTAATTTAGTTGTTCATTTATTTTTCCATTATCAGTCCCAGAATGATGATCATTTGAGCTGTGTTGACTTATTCATGGAACTGATATGGGACATTGAGGTTAACCTGTCGCATTTCCAAATTCATTACAAACAACAGATCTTTTAGGTTTCTAGATCTTCGATCTCTTTCCTTTCTCTTCCAAACTCAGTTTTTCCTCGAAGTCTTCTGAATTTTTCTTTGCTTTCAAGGAGAGTGCAACCTGTAGGTATATTATGAAAGATTAGTCAACAATGATCATTTTTGAAGTTAATTTTGAGACTTTGGTATGTAGAACATGTGACCTTCTCCATGAATTGGTCAGCCTATAGTGTTTTCTACCCTTATATTGCACCATTTAGTATTGCTTCTTGCTCTTATGCTTTAGACGAGTGTATGACTGTATTCGCAACTAATGCTTCTTCAATTATAGGTGGAAACTCTCACTTTGGTGATGGCATCCTGGGAAAAGATTCTAGTAATGCAAGCCTGCAGCAAACAGCATCTGTACGTATTTTCCTCCCTTACAATTCAACTAGATACGTTGTCCTGTGCGTTGCATACTGTTTGAGGAGTGAGTTGTGTTGATCATAACCTGTAAATAGGGTGGATTGTTATAGGTTTAATTACATATAATTGAAAAAACTTTTGATAAAGGCTCTTAATGGAGGCACGGGCGTTTTTTAAATTATTTGCATATGCTAAACCAGTGATATGCTACCCACAGCACATGAATCAATTTGATTACTATCTAATTGGGTGAAAAGTAAAAAAGGTTGAGAACTTTGAAACATCAATATCTTCCTCAGATCATCTTTTGATTAGACTCAAAATCTATAGGCTTTCTTGTTCTGGATGCATCTTTCTTCTCGTTTTGGGCACACTTCTTACTATCTGGAACGAAGACAAGTGAATTAGCTCTAAACTGAACCTGTGCAACTTGGAGAATTTATTGCAGGATGTGAACTCAAACAAGGGAGTTGGTGAGAAACAAAGGATATCCACAGAGTCATCTAGAGCCTCTTTCTCATCTTCATGTTCATCATCCCTGTCCTCTGTGGATTGCAGAGCTCAAGTGGAGGGTTCCTATGATCGCATTATTTATCCTGAAACTCCTTCAAGGGAACCAGTTATGAACCATACAACTGTCTCTCCCCATTTAGGAGTGCAATCCCTTGATCTAAGGGATGTGGTGAAGGATTCTATGTATAGGGAGGCCAGAGGACCATCGATGAAGAAGGCTACAGCTGAAGAAGAAGCTGTCTTTCATGCTATGAAGCACAGGGACTCCCCAAGACCACTTCAGCTGTTCAAATCTGTTGATGGAATTTGTGGAGTTGGAATCGATGGGAAGAAAAGTGTGCCTGTTGATGTAAAAGAGTCTCTCAGAAATCTTGCTAAACTTAGGGAAGCACCATGGTATTATGGTGAAGCTAGAGAAATTCCAAGATCGTCAAGCGAAGTAAAAGACGGACACTGGCATTTGATCTCAAAGGATGCTCCTCGGTTTTCTTGTGATGGGAGAGAAATAAGTCGTCTATCTTTTGAATCAAGGGATACAATCAAAGGCCCAAATCCAATGAAGCTAAAAGAGCTGCCTAGACTTTCACTGGACAGTAGGGAAGGCTCGTGGTGCACTTATAGCTCTGATTTGAAACCCAATCACCTATCAAGGGGCCTTGGCAGTGGCAACTCCACATCAGATGCAGCAACCCAGAGGCGGCCCCCTAGTGTTGTAGCAAAATTGATGGGCTTAGAAGCATTGCCCGATTCCTATATGGGTGTTGATACTCCATTGAAGCTCTCAGCTCAACATGATACTCAGTTTCCAAAATCATCAAAAACTGGACTGATCAAGCCACTCAAAGTTTTCAATTCCCCGAAAAGATCATTGAAAGACCCAACTTCTCCACGACGAAAGAACACTGATTTGGTTATGAAACCTATTTCAAGTTCAAGATTTCCAATTGAACCAGCACCTTGGAAGCAGCAGGATGGAAATCGGAACTCTCAGAAACCAAGTCTGAAGGCCATGAAAGCTCTAGCAAGAACACCAGATTCATTTCCTTCAGTTTATAGTGAAATTGAGAAGAGATTGAAGGATCTTGAATTCAAACAATCTGGAAGGGACCTTCGAGCTCTCAAACAGATACTGGAAGCAATGCAAGCAAAGGGATTGTTGGAGACCGGAGAAGAAGAACAATCTGTAGATGATGAATGTCAAAGAGACAATAAAATAAATAATATGAGTCTGATTCAGAACTCTAGATCAGTAAGGCAACAAAACCCACATGACAATAATTTTCCGTCTTCCTCAAGGAGAGTAGCTGACTCTACAAGGGCTTGTGAATCTCCAATTGTGGTCATGAAACCAGCAAGGCTTGTTGATAAAACTGGAATTTCTGCTTCCTCAGTAATTCCCGTTGGTGGATTTTCTGGTTTCCATAAACTTGACAGTGTTGCAAATGAAGAAAAGAAAAGAATTTCAGCTTCCAGTCGAATATCAAAAGATCACTCTCCTAAAAACAGTCGCAGGGATACTACTGCCAGTTCCAATGATAGGAAAGCTGGTAGCGGCAGGACTATAAAATCTGCACAATCCCAACCTAGGTCCCAACAATTTTGGAATGAAAATAGCTCAAGTTCAACAAAGAACTCAGGATCTGTGAGCCCAAGAATGCAACAGAAGAAGCTAGAGTTTGAAAGGCGATCTTATCCACAAACTCCCCCATCAGATTCAAATAAAGCCAGAAGGAAATGCAGCAAACAAGCAACAGATTCAGGTTCTCCAGGTGGAAAACTGAGACCAAAATCCCCTTGCTTACAGCACAGTGACAACCCACTGAGTCTGATTAGAAATGAAACAAGAACATCAAGTTGCCAAAAGGATGAAATATTTGCAGAATCTGACAGTATTACCGTCTCAGACTCAAATATGGATATGGAAGTCAGCAGCAGTTTACAATGCTCTCTAACTAATGATAGCCAGAGCACTTCCATGAAAGCTATGAAGCAGCCAATTTCAGGATCAGTGCAGAAGGTAGATGCTTCTTGATCATTCTTTTTGTTCAACCTTTATGATTGAAATTACAGTGATGAATAATTATTTACTACTAAATCTTCCAATTATCTGAACATGTATATTTTTTATTTTCAGAAATCAATTCCAAGGTTGGATGAGGATGAGCCAGTTGCCGATATTGCAATAAATTCCCAAGAACATCCAAGCCCTGTCTCGGTCCTCGATGGCTCCGTGTACAGAGATGATGAGCCTTCTCCTTTAAAGCAGATTACTGATACTCCCAAAGGTATAGTTTCTGTCTTCGAATTAAGTCTGAAGAGACGGGAAATTAAGAGTCAAGCCATCTTATTACAATACCTGATTAACTGCAGTGAAACTGTAGAAAAAATTCTTGTTATCTGAAAATCAGGTTGTTATTGAGATGGATTAAAATTTTAAACATTAGGATTGCTTATTCTCTTTGTTATTAATTGTTGACTGAAGGAATGAATTGAGAATCTTCTTTATGCCCTGTCTGGCAACTGTTTTTTAACCAGCTTTAAGTCACATACCAAGTGCATATATGTGCAAATATAAATAAAGTTTTACTTGAGATGTTCTGCGTGGCTACTCTTTTTTAACCAGTTTTGAGTCACAGGCAGTGCATATTTGTCAAGAATTTGTTGATGGCAACGATATTGACCACTAGGAACATTCTTTTGATGTCTGCATGTAGAAATAACTCAAGCTGTGATGGGCATGACACTAATGTGCTTGAGCCTCTGTCTGTTCTTCCCTGCTTAGCCTGTGCCTAAAAAAATTTATCTAAAGTAATGACAAGAAATTTGAATAATTGTCGCCTATGAGATAGTCTAGAAATGATATGATGATTTGTTCTGTCTGCCCTGTTTCATTGTAATATTAAATGCTACAGCTGATGGTGCCCAAGAGTACAAAGGAAATGAGAATGGAGATTGGTGGAATCCTGTGGATAAATTAGTGTACAGTTCAGGATCCGGGGAGATCAATCGCAAGAAACTGCAGAGCATAGATAATCTTGTTCAGAAGCTTAGACGTGTGAATTCCAGTCATGATGAATCTAGAATTGATTACATAGCTTCCCTCTGTGAAAACACAAATCCTGACCAAAGATACATATCTGAAATACTGTTAGCTTCAGGCCTCCTACTGAGAGACCTGAGCTCGGAGCTGCTGACATTTCAGCTTCATCCTTCAGGTCATCCCATTAGCCCGGAGTTATTTTTTGTGTTAGAGCAAACCAAGGCAAGCAGTTTCATTCCAAAAGAAGAATGTGGCACAGGAAAAGTTGCTTGCTTGAAGCTAAATGCAGAGAAATTCCACAGGAAACTCATATTTGATGCTGTGAATGAGATTCTTGGTGTGAAGTTAGCTTTAGTTAGCTCTTCCCCCGAACCTTGGGTGAAGCCTAGCAGGCTTACCAAGAAAACCTTCAATGCACAAAAGCTTCTTAAAGAACTGTGCTTTGAGATAGAAAAAATGCAATCCAAGAAGCCAGAAAGCAGTGTAGAAGATGAAGATGGTCTCAAAAGTATACTCTTGGAAAATGTGATGCATGGCTCGGAGAGTTGGACAGATTTCCATGGTGAAATATCTGGGGTTGTGTTGGATGCTGAAAGATTGATATTTAAGGACTTAATTGATGAGATTGTGATTGGTGAAGCAGCTACCCTGCGAATCAAGTCTGGTAGGCGCAGGAAGTTGTTTGGGATGTAGTTTGTTCATTTGATCTGCTCATCTCAGTTCTACCATTTTCATGTCATTCACAATTTCCTTGTTTTTTTTTTGTCTTTCCTGTCAAGGTGTAAAAATTTGCAGATTATAGCTGCGATTACTTCTGCTAAGGTGTAACAAAACTTGACTTACCATGAATTTACAGCATAAATATACATTTATAAAAAATTCAGAATGTGAAACTCCTTTCTGATTTTTCTCTTTCTGCAACCAACCAACCTTGTTTATGCTTTGGGTCAGGATGTTGTTGTTTTACCTGACATACACTGATTTGTTGCCACTTAGAGAAAACAAAAGGCGAATGCCATAGAAATTATTTTATATCAAGTAAATGAAGGTTCGCAAACAAGTTACGTCATTATTTATTTCTGATACATTCATTCTCTTTTTTGGGAAGTTGAAGCAGGGACTAAATGCTGGTCAACATGTGTCGTCAAACTTGTTATGTAGTAGCAAACAAATAAGTTCACCCTACAATTGCACCCATGCAAGTGAAGAAGAGCCAAAAAAACATAAACAAAAACAAAACCCGGTTGCTTGTTGTTGTCTTTTGAACTGCAAAATTTGGAAGTTGCAAGACTCATTTTACTCCAACAAATGGACAGCACAGGAACTTTAAAAAACAAAAGCTATATGAGGAATTCCGGATTCTTCAAAAAACCACAAAATTTAAGATCACATTAACAGTAAAAAATAGCCAGACGGTCCAAACTAAATTAAACTAAACATGACCGTTGACCCAGTCCAACCAAAGGGTTGAAATTGATTGCGAGATACTAGTGGGCGTTACAACAACTCTAAACTTTGAAAGGGATTATATCTTTATCAAATAAGAAAATATAAAATGTTTATACTGTTATATTTATTTACTTAAAAGGAAAAATATTAATTTTTTTTTTCATGAGATTAGGTTTGTTCTAGTTTTTCATCAATCTCATTATGTTCTAATATGAAATATATGATATTACTTTTTTAGGGAAAATTATAACGAAGGATCAATTACACACATTATTTGTTTAATAAAGGACCATAAAAATTTAATTAGATTAAAGGACCAAATTAAATACCACAAGGGGTTGGGTCTAAATCTAATGAAAAGGCTAGTTTTTTACAACGAGATTCAAATCCTCATTAAGAGATGTGTATACATTTAATGCCCAATAATCCCCCGAATATGAAGATAATTAGTCTCCGTGTTTATTTTTCTTAATGAATTGAGGGTGGGAGAGTAATTGAACGATCTTCTATTGTTTATATTGACATAAGCGAGGCAACAAGCCTGGCTTCTAACCAGAATAGAAATCTAGCTTAAATCTATCTAAATCCCTTAAAGGATGAAATAAAATAAATGAAACAAATTTATTATTAATCAATTTATAAAATTACCAATTATTGCATCTTAGGAAGAGTTGTTTTCACAAAAATAGCCCGCAGTCATAAAATAAATAATCCCATGTGATACAATTTCATAAAGACAGATTAAAAAAGAAGAGAAAAGAAAAGCCTAGAAAGTAGGTCTGAATTCATCTACCTTTCAAAACTACCAAATATTAATTATTGGATGCCCTACAGAGTAGCTTTAAAGTTAGGGAGAATAACAGAAAAATATCACTTGAACTTCAAAATCTTAAATTAGTCCTTTGACAAAGATTTGTATTATCAATCCCATTACTCTTTTTGTCAACGGGATTTTGAAATTCAAATGGTATTTTTTTGTCATTCTCCCTTAAAGTCATTTATGTTTATTAGAAGGCAACATGATCGTCTTCCTTTAATTGAAAGTTCTCTGCTTAATTCAATGTCTATTATGCAACTTAATTTTACCATTCGTTTTTAATAAACTAAATATATGTGGGTGCAGCACTTAGATTTATATGGAAATACTGGAAGAGGCTTTGGCTGTTTAAACATAAGGTCTTAAATTTAAGATTATGTAAATGTAAAAACCACCTTTAAGAGAGTCACTTACTCCAATTGAGCTGGCTCAACAATACTTGAATATGATACAATCATATAGATATATCATTGTTAATTCTTATAGTTTGATCAAATTTTGATTTTAGTTCTTATAGTTTCAAATCGTTAGTTTTAGTTCCTATAATTTTATGAGGACTTTATATGAGTTTATGCATATGGACCAAAACTAAAACTTGTTGAGAGTATAGGGACAAGTTGTTAAATTAAGATTAAATTCTTACAAAACTATAAGATCAAAATCAATTATTTGAAACTCTAATAATGACTAAAACCAAAATTTTCTTAAAACGATAAAGATTAACAATGTTGTCAACCCAAAAAATCTATGAGAATAATTGGGGAGTTCATTTTTGTCTTAAAAGAGAGAAAAGGAGAAAGAAAGAAAGAAAGAAAGAAAGAAAGAAAGAAAAGAAGAAAGAAGGGTGAAATGTGGTCCTTGTAATGGAAGCACGAGTGAGAGTGTGATAGGTGTGTGTTTGTAACTAAGTAGTGTGTGTGTGTCTATATATATAGATATATATATATATAGAGTGAGAGAGGACCACAAGTCCCATAAATTGGTGAGAGGAGGCCAATTAACAAGTGCTCCTCTGCACGCCAACAAAGCGCATGCAACATTACACACACACATTTTTCTACCAATTAAACTTAATGATTCCTTCAATTCCTTCCTTGCAATATTATCACTTATCGGCATGATTTTCCACCCAAAAAAAAAAAAAAAGGAACGAGATGAAATCTTGTACTATTAATTTTAGGGTTAAGGTGTAAATTTATCAATGAAGTTTTATCCGAGGAGCGTCTGACACAAATATCTTTTAGAAGGGGTAAAAATACCAATGAACAATTAATAAGGGGCAAAAATACCAATGAACAATTAAAAAAGGACATCCATCACAAAAACCGTTAAATCTGTACTAACTCCGTTAGGGGTTTTCTTTTCTTATAACTTAATGCCGTTAATACGGATTAACGGTTTTGTGTGGTGGATGACCCTTTTTAATTGTTCATTGGTATTTTTGCCCATTCTAAAAGATATTTGTGTCAAACGCTCCTCGGATAAAACTTCATTGATAAATTTACACCTTAACCCTTAATTTTATAATTTATGGGGCTTTACGCACACTTTTATGCCTCTTTAGGTAATTACTTCACACGTCGACTAAACCAAATCAAGCTTCTAATTAAAGCTGCCGTAATAACATTGTGATCACAAGGAAAGATTTGTGGTCCGATTATATTTGTAATATATAATATAAAATTCATGCCTCATTTATTTGTATACGGACTATTGTGAATGTGATGCTCCCTCTCCGTTCAAAAAAGTCTGCATGAGACAATATTGTACCAAAACGCACACAATTTGCGAAAAACAATAAAGTGTGTGTGTGTGTTGAGATTTGAGAGTAGTACCATTTAGCATTCACGTATAATATTGCTGCCTTGTGTTGCTTTTGGTCCCTAAAACCATTGTCCAACATGCTAATGTCCTGATGATAGCAAATAGCTTTGTCTCTAAGGTTTTTAGGTTGAAAGCGTGGCACACGTATGTACAAACAAACACTAATACGCACATGACTATCAAATTTTTTTTTACCAGTTATTTTAAATGTATTAAAATTTCATTTTAGTTGTCATCACTAGAAACCAATTAATTTGTTTAAAAGATTACTCAAAATAAAGTAAGAAACCTATATCTCTTGAGAAATATATATATATATATATATATATGCGCGATCACAAATGCTTTCAAAACGTTATAACCTGATTTTAATGTCATCACAGAAAAGGACAGTAATAAAGACAAAGGATGAAATTGTAATTTTGAATCAAATAATGTAATAATCTGTTAGATATAGAAGCACACATGATGTAATTAAGTCCAATTATTCTCATAAAAAAATCAGTTTTTAAGCTTTGATTAGTTAGACGTAATTCTTCTATGGTGTGCGCGCGTGCGCGTATAACCCATAAGATATTGTACTATTAATTTAAAAGTTATGAATACTACCACACACTTCAAACTTCGTGCATAACACATAATCTATATTATAGTTAATTATATTTCATGTATAAAAGTTGACCAATGACTGAGAAAATTAATAACGTACTCTACATTTAATTTTCACCAAGTATTATTTCATTAAGTAGGGTTGGCTTCATGAATAGCATGACACCATTATACTCTATTACAACAAAATTTTTGGATAGACGGTTAACCAAAAGATCTTGCATGCTCAATAACTTCATTATGTCTTCTCTTTTGTCTTCCTCTTAGAGGATTCTATACTACTTGACCTACTCTCCTCACTAAGGCATCTAATGGCCTTTTTTGAACGTGTCTGAATCACCTCAAATAGTTTTCTACTATTTCCCTTTCAATATAGATACCACTCTAACTCTTTCATGTATATATATGTTTATTATGAATCTTATATTTTTCTTATATGATTACACATTTATCTCAATATCCTCATCTCGACTATCCTCATTTTATACTCATATTGTCACTTTAAAGCCCAACATTCAATACCATATATAACATTGTTGGTTTCATGGTAGTATGATAAAACTTCTCTTTTACCTTATTAATTAAGTATTTTTCAATTACACATAATTCCAGTATCCTTTATCCATTTAAACCACCCAGTTTGAATTTTATCCTTAACATATCCATCAAATTTATAATCTTTTTGTATAATTGATTCCAAATGCGTAAACTTGACCACTTTCGGGATTATTTAAACTCCCAATTTAACCTCCAAATCACTTCTAATATATCTCTTATCAAAATTGTAATGCATATATTGGGCAAAATCCCTTCGACCCTAGGGTCCTTCTCCATGATACAAGTTTTGAGTTAATATCTAAAACTAGGATAAGCTTAGTTGGGGATTCGCACTTAGGGATTTTTTCTTGAATAAGCTCAATTAGAACATCTAAAATTAAGTTAAATAAATATGAGAACGAAGATTATCCCTAATGTAGGTCAATCCTTATAAGAAAGACATTTGTTTCACCTCCAAGTATTCTAACATTTGTTGTTATCCCTTCATATATATCTTGTATGACTTTGATATATATAACATATATATATATATATTTTTAAACTTTTCAAAGGATATCTCTTAGCATATGGACATAAAGCTTTTTCCAAAGCAATAAAAACTATATGCAAGTCTTTTCCTTTAGCCCATCGCTTTTTCATTAACCCTCCATATGAAAGTCTCTTCCTTTACTCCATTATATTGCTCTTCCACTAACCCCTTAATAAATAAATTGTTTCTATTGTAAACCTTCTCGGATGAACCCAAATTGGTTCTCATATATACAAAGTATCTAATTTTAACCTGTGTTCAATCCCTTTTTCCCAAATTTTTACCAATTAACGATGGATTATATATCATTGTAGGCCTCATTTTTTTCTGTTCAATTAGATTTTCTTTGATATTTAGTATTGAGCAGCAAGGGTTGCGTATATATATAATCAAGGTAATTAAGCAAACTCCACTACCACTATATATGAACGGATCATTTTAGTATGAATTGTTTCGATGTGATAATATATTAGTTTGATGATATGGTTATAAGAGCGCGTAAATTAAAGTAATTAAAGGACCACAGAACTTTGTGGTCGTTTTCTTTGATGCAACTTTAAAGGACTGTTTTAAAAACCCAACTAGCAGAAGCAGAAGCAGCAAAACTGAGTCTCTCCCACCTGCTTTAATTAAATGGTGTTGGATCTTGTGCTATCTGTCTATCTTTTCTTTACCATATTATTGTGTATATAATATTAGCTACACGCACAGAGCTTTCGATTTCAGCCTCTGTGTCTGTGATTCTATTATGTTCCTTCCTTTTCCTTCGTCAGAACAACTGTATTACGTGGACTCTCTCACATTTATTTTCTCCCGTTTATTTTTGTTTGAAATATATGGATGCTGTGTTCCCATGCCTAGGAGACACACCATGAATATATATACCTACGACTTTATTATTTCTGAGACCTATATTTATTGACATCTCATGTCAATCTTAAGTTTTCAAAATTCCGTTTTGGTTGTGTCTTCTCCTTCTCTATTCACGTAGGATATATATATATATATAAAGAATTGAAAACAAATTATTGAGCATGTGTTGAACAGAAACTTTGGAGTGTAGCCCTAGCAGTATGGATAAGTGACAGCTTTTTCTTTTTGCAAGTCTTGAAGAGATCACAATGGTCAATTTTGTCATTAGGCTATAATTAAAAAGTTTCAATTATTTTTTCGCCTTTTTCTTTTTACTGTTAGGATAATGATAATATATATAAACATATATGCATGTAGGTAGGGTATATATTGTTGGAATATTTTAAAATAAAGATTAGAGATGTGTTTGTTAAAAAGTCATGTCCTTATAAATTAGAAAATTTATATGAAGGGTTGTGTAGAGAGTTATAACACTAAAAATCACCAAGGTTATGTCTATTTGGTTCCTAAAGATACATATGAAAGGGTATGACCAAGGTTTTTGGTAAAAGGTTGTGTTGGTTTAAAACCTACATACTATAAAGGCGTAGCTCTTCATGGAAGAGTTATTTTAAATAACCATTGGTTATTTAAATTATGTTAATTCATGAGGGTTTATGAATCTAACATATAGCTATGACTTTTAATTGAGGAGTTGTTGCTTCAAGAAGCACCACTTCAAGACATCACTTCATGATCTATAAATACCCTACACCATCATTTCATTTGTGATATACAAATTATATCAAAAATCACACAACAACAAGTGATCAAACTCATTACCTTTATCCTTCCTTAAGTGCACACAAAGATAAAGTCAAATTCTCACTTTGTGAAAGACATTGTTGTCTTGATTTAAGTGTTAAGAGTGCAATCCATACTCAAGGATTTCCGTTGTATCATATAGGAAATTCGCCCGTCAATCCAAATTACACTAAGATAGGTATAGGTGGAAGCGAATTAAACTTAAAGAAAAATGTTGCACACATCTTGAAGATATTCTGCCCTATTTCTTCTTGTACTCCTAAGAGATCCATCCCTCCAACATATATATCTCTTGATGACTCGCTGTCTTTCTGAGAATATAGTCGACTCTACTAACAGTTTTAGCTTTTGTACAATTGCCTCTTTAGGTCGGCTTGCTCATTTCTAGCTGCATGCATGCACGACACACACTTATATGTAACAAACAGTACTGCTAATAAAGCTTGTTTCAACTTTTATATCCGTACGTAGGTGCTTTAATTTGAATTTGAATTTGAATTTTACAATTATGTTATGTGGGTTTGAGGGTATTTGATCGCTGAATGCTTTTGTGTATCAAGTTATATATATGCAATTAATTACTCCTCGCTCATCTTTTCCCCCTTCTCTATCAGAATGCATTATATATATATATATATATATATATATATATGCGATTGTTGCTGTGACTTTGTGGGCGGGGATTTAATTAGACTTAATTTAATTTGTTTGACTTTAATTATCAGTATAGGGTTGTTTTAACTGGATGAGAAATTAAATAGAATCAGCTTATGTGTATTAATTTGAAACTCAGATGCTTTAATTATACACTTTGATAAGTATGAAGCGATGATGATGGGAACCCTAAAAGAGATTTATGACAAAAACTTCATACCATATATATGTTGTAAGACAAAAACGTGGGTGGGTCATTCGCCAGAATATATATATATATATATATACATGTCTCCTAATATTATAACAAAAAATAGAGAGAGATTCCAAAAACTTAAGCCTCAGAAACAATCGTCTGATTCAAAACAACAAGCAGAATTAATCGATAAAAAAGCTAGCTACACTATGTGCATCGATCTGCCATAGATTTTTCTCACGAATTATGGCCACATTGTTTTTCTAAATATATACTTCTAAACACTCCACTCTCAGAACACACGTACGTCACATTTGAATCATTTTTAAAAAACACACACACAGAATTACATAATTACTTAAAAATTTCTTTTTTTTTCAATCAAAAGATATTTAAATTTATTGAACAATGCAATTATAACAAATGACAATAAAGAACTAGATTTAAAACTGGCTATATATATCTTGAGCTTGATAACTAATCACAACGAAACATCAAACCGGCACGCATAATTAACAAGGATTCAATTACTACGTACTGTCATACTTACAGAGACGTGAACGAATTCAAGACTTTGTAGTAGTTTAGCTTCTGAGAAAATGCATACATCAAAAGGCATTCAGCTGCAAGGCTGTATATTTATGTGCTCATTAGCTTCTTGATCCATCAACAATTAATTACACCATGAAGAATCTCTTATGAAGTGAAGCTAGCTAGCACGTACGTGCACACCCATTAATATGTCCTTCAAGACGGAGCAGTATCCTTATCATTTGAATCAAGCAGCCTGGAACTAAAAGGAGGTGTGGGAATTAGGGGTTTCAGAGATGGAAGAACAAGAGGATGATGAGGATGAGAATTATTGGATGAGGTCATGAACTGAATATGGTTCATCAATTGTTGTTGCGTTATTCTTGGGTCCATTTCAAGTGACACTGAGGAATAAGAAGAAGGAGCATAATATGGAGCAGCAAAAAGTGAAGAAGGTGTTGTTGCAGGAGATGTACTTGGACAGAACAAAAGTTGCGAGGAAGATGGAAATTGCACACTAATATGGCCACTAGGATCAACCTGGTGGTGATTATTGTTATTACTATTACTTGGGAACACACTATTACCATGGCTTCCAAATAAAGATAGAAAGTTTGAAGGCTCAGAATGGAAGGGATTATTATAATACTGAGAAGAAGAAGAAGAAGAGGAAGAAGAATTATTCCCAGACGGGAAAAGATTGTGAGCAGAACCAACAATAATTCCATCTTCTTCATTGTTTGTTTTCATCACCCACTTCCCTTTATCCATGAAACTAGGATTATTGTTATTATTAGCATCAAAGAAATTAGCTCCAAAATTATGATGAGAGGAAGAACTTGATTGATGATCATGGAGTAGGGTTTGGTTGGTTTGATGATGAAATTGGGGGAAACCAAGAGGGATGGGAAGAGGAGGGAGCTTATCAATGTCTTGTTTAGTGGCTTCAATGAGCCAATCAATGACCTTGCTTGGCTGGTTAAGGCCAAGCCTATCTTGAAGCTCATATAGCTGAATTGCTGTGGGCACAGATAGCCTGATCCTTCTGTCTCTTAGCCCTCTTATGGTGCACACCTTGCTATGCCTATCTTTGCCTCCAAAAGTCCGTGACACTCGCACGATCCTCGGGTTTCTCAGACCAGAACTAGATGAGCCTACCTTGCTGTACAGCTTATCAATACTGTTACTAATCATGTGGTGTTGTTGATGTTGTTGCTGATGATGAAGGTGAGCAGTGCTATCATCCTCATCATCCTCTCGCTTCCCTTGGTAACCTTTTCTGGAATTCCCAATCATCATCTTTACTTCAAATAATTAACTGCTACAATAATAATACTCTTCTCATGGATCCATCACCTGCAAGCAATATCAATTCATTGACATAATAATCATCTTCTCTTAGATATGCATCTTCATTTTCAGTTACTTTTAAAGATTACGCACGGAATCATCAGGAAGGGATGTTAAAGCATAGATTTTGGGTCATAGAATTCAGAAATCTCTCCAAGGAATAGAAATTATGCACTGATGAAATCAGTTTTTTATCAAATCCATGTGAGAATTCTTCAACTTTAATTTATGTAGCTTCAGAGAATAGGGCAAAACACAATTAATGGTTGAAACCAAGACCTAGCTGTACCTTATAATTGAACGGAAATTTCACTGATTGTTGTTGGAAACAGATGAAGATATGTATATATAGGGCTTATATTGTTGGAAATCAGAACATAAGAGACCACAACAAAAATTAAACTTACGTGAGAGAGAGAATTCTGAGTGAGCTGTATCTTTAAGCTTCCACCATAGACAAGGAAATAAAGAGGACTAGGAGAAAGCAGTACAAGAAGGAGGAGGAGGAGGAGGAGATTGAAGAAGCAAAGCTAAGGTCTTTCTCCAAAAGGATCTCTTGAATGCCAATAAGTAGAGAAGATGAGACCTCTCTCAAGTTTAGTCTCTCGAACCTTTTTCTTTTTTTAGAGAGAAGAAGATGTGTGTAGAAATGAAAGCTCTGGTAAAGAACATTTTGGAATTTTAATAGCACACCACAATGTGACCGCATAATTGAGTTGTTTCCATGTGTCACCATGTGAATGAAACACGTATGTCTTCCACGCTGCAACTAGTAATCCCTGCGTTTTTACATATGCCACTTTACTAGCTGGACAATCACTTTCTTCGTGATTAACCATTATACACTGCACACACAATTATATTCAAATTATTTACTTATTAGAATATGATATAGGCTTCACTATATACATTATTGATTGTTATAAAGCAAACAAATTAACGATGGTTTACTCTAAAAAATGCAGATTAATATGATAGGTTTCACTATATATATGCTGACAAAACCCGATTAATTAGTGATGAGCATTTAATTTATGTGATTTATCATTATTTTGTTTAAAAGGCTTGGTGAAGAAATTTACTAGTACATATCATCATCATCATCAACAACAACAACAACAAAGCCTTGTCCAACTAGGTGGGGTTAGCTATATGGATCGTACAACGTCATTGTACGTACTCTATCGAAAACCAGATCTTTAGATAGATTATTAACCAAAAGATCATACTTTATAAACTCATTGAGTATTTGTTTCGGTCTTCATCTACCACTCTTTAGATGACTACATATTGCTTATAAAATATCACTTATGCGAGTTACAGGCTTTGTGATGGAACATAATGAATTGAAAGGAGCTGGCTGGAGGAAGGAGATTAAATAGTGATTAAAGGGTAAAATTGAGGAGAAATGAAGAAGATAAGTGTTAAAAACAGATGTTCCAAAAGGTGTGTGGATGGTATTGGAGTCAGAGGGATCAGTTGGATTAGGGGATAATAGAAGACGATATGATAGATAGGTAGCTGCACTATATAGAGGAGGGACCAAATTAGGTTCTTTAAAGCATCGATCCACTATGCTCAACTCATGGAGGCAAAAATTAAAAAAAGGACCACATGCAGATATGGCAGTGAGATTTGCACGGCACAACTTGGACTCTCTAAATATATATCTTTCATTCTACACCAGTTAATAATAATAATTAATGTTTGTTTAATCATTCCTTCTAATTTCTCTCCAATAAGTGCTTTATCCACCTCATCTTCAAATTTACACTTGATAACTTTTATGCACAATTTGCTATGTGCTTTTATTCTTATAATATGATCATGAAAACAATTGACCTAAAAGTTTGTGTGTGTGAATCTAGGAGCTGCTTTCACCTCTCTCAGCTTTTGTTGACCTTAACAGCCCTGCAGTAATACGCCACCATAGTCCAAAAATGGAAAAAATTAATTTTGGATGCTAAGATACGGTTTTCTGACTTAAATGAAATCCATATACTCCCTCCGGTTTTAATTATAAGACAAAGTTGACTTTTTTAGAAAAATTAAGGAAGCTAATTAAATTACTTTAGAGTATTTATATTTATTTATTTTTTCTCCAAACTAATTAATTTGATTAATAAACCAACATATGATCTAAAAATACATAACATATGATATGATTAAGTAATTTATTTAGTTTCCTTAATCTCTCCAAAAAAAAGTCAACTTTGTCTTATATTTTGGATCAGAGGTAGTATGATATATTTGGAGAGTTGATTTTGGTCCTAAATATAAGACATATTTTTCATGTTTGTCAATCTTTTCCTAATTTACCCTTATTGATGCTCCTTCAAAAATAAATAAGAAGGAGAGGGAATGAGGGAATTAAGGAAGACGACTAGTATATTTTAGAAAATACATGTCATAATATTAATTAACTTAACTAACTTCTTTAATATAATCAAATTAGGTAAATATGTCATATATTAAGAATTAGAGGGAGTGATAACTAAATATAAATACACCAAATTACTGTTGTGTACCTGTTAGTTAGTTCCATGTCGTATCTAATAATTATATATGATGAGCTTGTTTCATACACCAGCTTCAGAAGGAATATATATATAGATATATGTACATGTATATGAATATATATATTTGGGTTTCAACAGAAAAAGCTGAAGAGCAAATATGTCAAGTAAGTTAGTGAAGAAAGAAAGAAGCCAGTAAGCTCAATATTCTTCAGTTTTGTTGCTACAATAGCTAGAAAAGCAAAAAACTGAGGGTGATAAAAACTTTACTGCTTCTTGATTGTTTCATCACTCACCATAAAAAGTTAAGCATCAGATGAATTTATATACATGAGAACTAAACAGCACAGTACGTATATACACTAATAGTTAGCTTTTTTGAGGAGGCAGAGAAACCTGAAAATGCCTATACTTAGAGTATAAGGAGAAGAGAGGGCACAATACAGCTTTTTTTACCCCCTTCAAGAGGGAATTAAGATTAGTCACTCAGCAATTTCTAGAAAATGGGAATCTTTCACCAAAATAATTGAGAGAGACTTCATGACACCGTAACAATTAACACTTACTGCAGCAGCATGCACCTGCATCAACTTGTTTCACTATACTGGTCAAAAGCTGAGCCCTACTTTTTGCACAGTTCCTCTAAAAGCCCTAATTGGATGTTCATCATTCAGCCCCTTCAAGAACAGTAATTCAATAATGTCTTTCGTGCTTCATTATTTCCCCGCTAAATTCCCCCCTTCCTTTTATATTATCATACGGTTTTCGGTTTGGGTTCTTGGCTTTCCTTCCTAACCCAAGTGGATTTAAACTCGAAACCTAGAGGGATCTTGCGGAGACTTATACTAGACCAACTCTATTTGTTATAATGCCCTTTTTTACATCACCATATATATATTTCAACAATAACCCTAAAAAGATTACGGTCAATCTATATAGTGTATATTTACTTTGGAACGTTGAATGATCAGCAAAAAATAACCTTTTTACTGCGTCTCAGATATATAGAGAGTTGATGCAGTTTGATACAAATTGACATGGCAAAGTCATTAAGGTTTTATATATGTATCTTCTGCTATTGAAAAGAACGTGAGGGTTATGGATTGGGCAAGGGTGTTTTTGTTTTATTATACGTCTGGGCGTTATTATCTTTCAATATCAAGTTAGTTATTGCAGAGAAAAGTGGTGTACTTAACGAGATCATAAGAAGAGAAGGTTTCGTAAAGTTATGAGTTCTTGTCTGTCAAACCGCATTGATCCTTCGTCGCCTATATACATTAACCCTCACACAACTCTAAGCCAACAAATTTTGGTCAAATTAATAAGGAGTTGACTCATAATCCAGAAGGTTATTATGAGTTCAAATACCAGCAAGTATACCCCTCTAAATACTCTTTAAACCTTGAGGCATGCTCTAATACTGATAAGCCTCTAGACCCAATTGTGTATAAAAAAACAAGTAAAGAAAACCCTCAACAACTATGAACAATCTGGTCAGAACCATGTTGTATTTCTTAATCACAGATTGAGCCAACACCACCACCACCACAACAACAAGAAAGCGTTATTCCATGAGATGGGGTTGGTTGTATGGATTGCACAACACCATTGTACTCTATCAAAAACCAGCTCTTTAGATATATTATTAATCAATAGATTCTACTCTATAATCTCATTGAGTGTTTTCTTCGGTCTTTCTCTATCTTTTTTTAGAGTAGTCTGTTCTGCTTAGTTAACCCTCATCATCTAATGACCTTCTTTGAAAGTGTCCAAACCATCTCAGACGGTTTTCTATCATTTTCTCGTTAATAGGTGCTACTTCAATTCATTCACGTGGTATTGCAAAAGTTATCTTTTTTTGTATAACCACACATCCGAATCCATATATCTCAGCATCTTCATCTCAACTATTCTCATTTTATATTTATGTTATCCTTTTAAAGCCCTACATTCACTACCATATAGTTTTGTTGGTTTTACAGCAGTGCGATAAAATTTTCTTTTACCTTATTAAGTATTTTCCCGTCACAAATAATTCAAGTAGCTTTTAACCATTAGTAAGCGAGTGGTGATTAGTTAATAAACGTTTGCAGAGATTGAATTATATGCACCTTGAAGATCCAAAAACACCACAGGGTGAAGCACCATAAATACCTTTCCCCTGGTGACATAATATAATTCAGTGGAATGCAGAAATAATACAAAAGGTGCATGCAGCAGAACATTTAAGGGGAACAGAGGGGAAAAGAAGGGTAAGAAAACATAAATTTTGGTTAATAAGAGAAGAGAGAGAGGAGATGAAAAGGGCATATCATAAGAAATTAATAAGTGCGAAGAAGGGGTTGTGAATACAATCAATCAGCGTCATCTGAGCTATATTTATAAACATGAAGGCCCCATTTTCATTTAATGTTCTTTTTGTGTGTGTGTATGTATTGCTCAGATAGAGATCCTTCATTTGCTTTATTGCTAAAACCACACCTCACACACTCCCCCAAATTCCCATTGCCGCTTGCCCTTTCTTTTAACTACCTTTGTACCTCTCTCAAGTTTTCTTCATTTATTTCTTTCTTAATATCTATCTTTTTTTCGAGGAGGAGGTACCTGGTGTGCTTTTGATGATGCGCCTCTGCCGCCACTCAATTTTGGGGCCTTTTTCAAATATTTTTTTAATGATTCTTTTGATCATTGAACTCTACATAAAATGAGTGACATTTTAATATTTTATGAATAAAAAATAAAGCTATTTTTAATTTTTTTACCATTTTGTAAGGATTAAAGATTTCGAAATTGTGTTGTTTTTTTTAATTTAGAGTCTTATATCACAAAGAAATTGTAAAAAAATTGAAACAACTACATTTTTTACTCATTAGATATCAAAATGTTACTCATTTCTTATAAAATCTAATGATCAAAAGAACTATAAAAACATTTGAGAAGGGCCCCAAGATTGAGGGGCAATAGAAGCGTAACACTAAAGGTACATCAGGCACCTCTACCCTTTTTTTCCTCTGCATTATTGGTCATCTTTCAGGTCATTTTATATTTTTCATAAAAGAAAAAAAAAGAAATGAATCAACCTGCCTAAAAAGACGCTTCAGCAGATGAAGCAATGAGCTTAAAAAATTATGAAGTGTATATACATATATATGGCATGGTGTGAATACAAAAAGTAAATACTATATAAATAAATAGTGCTACTACAAGGAAGAAACTAGCTAAAAAGCAGCACAATGATAAAAGAATGATGAAGAGAGGGAGAGAGATATTTGATGGGAAGTGTGTAAATGTGGTGCCCCCATATGGTGAGGCAGTTACTGCTCTGTGCCGCAAGCCCTCCAAAAGCGACCTCTCGAAATAAACACACTGCATGCCAAACCCAAAACCCTAACTCTTCCTCTTTCTTCTTACTACATCTCAAACTCAAAGGAACCTGCTTTAATTTGTTTCATGTATAATCTTTGGTTTAACTCCCAAGGAAAGAAAGATTTAAGGGATATTTATGTGTATGATTGTATAGAAAGAGATGGCTAGGAACAAGTGGTCCACCAAAGAAGGAAGGAGGCATGCAAAGCATTTTGCAAAAAGAAGAAGCAAAGATGAAGGAAGTTCCTTTCATTCCTACTGCCACTAACCCTACTCCTATCTTTTCATCAACTCCAACATTCTAATCATATCCATCCTCTTCTCCTTCCATGTTCATCATCCCCTTTCCATGTCATCTCCTCTAAATTGGGAAAATTGCTTTGAAGTATCTCTTTAAATATTTTATTGGCTAAATTGACTTGAATTTGAGTATGTGTAACTCATCTTCAACTGATTGTAATTTTTCTTTATTATATACAACAGATATTTAATTATGTGTAAATGATGACTTCAATTTCGAAGACTTTTGCACATGATTAAAAATAAATTTCATGCCACTAGAGAAGAATTGCACCAAATCCCTTTGGCCAATAAAATTTCTTAACAGGTACTTTTAACCAAGTTTCCCAATTTAATTTACTTATAATGTTTTCTTGTACTTTATTACAATTTTATTCACATAAATCATTCCATGTCATCTTTTTCCTTATAGGCAAGGATATTTATTGCCTAATCAGAGGCAATTTTATTCAAAACATTATCAAGCACTGAATGTGAGCACTTATCCCAATAAAAGTTCGAACATTATTAAAAAATGACACCTTATCACTTCAAGTACGAAATATACATTATTCAAAACAATTCTCTCAAGCCATTTAGCCTAAGATTGCATCATATGTCATGTAATTATCTTTGCTTTTAGCTCCTTTGGCAGCATAAATTACCATCAATATAATGACTCAATTTTATGAGCTCATTTAGCCAGGCATGTTGCATAAGTTTCGCTCTTTCAGTTCAGCACCCACGCGTTAACCAAAACCCATTTGACTGTGACTTCTATTCCATTGTCATAGCTCATCACAAACACGCTGAACAGAATCAAAGAAGAGGACAAGAGACAGAATTAACATCAACTGGTATCCTATACTAGACTGACACTAATGCTCTGCCACTTTTGAGTCGTCCTTTGACCAAATCATTGCTGTTCTCTTTCGTGTTTACATCCTCTGCTTTCTACGAATTGTGAAACCACTTTCGACGCAAGTTCTAAACAAGGTAGGAGAAAAGAATAGAGGCCAGCCCAGAAAGAGGAAAGCACGCAAGTCCCAAAATGGTTTTAGGCTCATCCTAGCTACTTTATGGGGGAAAAGGTTATGCAGACACTAGATTCCATAGTCATGGTCTGCAAGGCGACATGCCGCGAAACAGTTTGTTCTGAATCAGGTCTTGCTGCCTTATGCCCACAGAGAATGTTCAACATGGGCGACATGGAAAGCTAAGACCCAACAGGGAATTCGCAATTCTGCAGATCTATGCAGAAAAATTGCTCCCACAACACCAACTAAATAGCCTGATAGCATTGGTATAGAACTACAGAGTATAGATCCATCCATATAGCTTCTCCTGGCATCACATTTTACTCGAACTAAGCATGAACATCAGCTCCTAACCTTGAATCAGGAGTTTCAAATCTCCTCCACTAGAAGAAAACCGGCACTATATGAACTTCAGATGCAGCTAAATAATAAACACAACCAATAATGGAGCAGCAAACAACATGAGACAAGTAAATCACCACTTGAGACTAACTGAGAGACACTAATAAGTAATCAAAATGAGAGAAATTAGACTCAAGTTTCAGGAATATAAAATGCTGGGTGTCAAAATGTATGCTAGACGCACTGTTGCAATCACACTGCAAAGAATAACGAGTAAAACACAAAAACTTCAGTTGTCATTCAATTTCTGCATTATCAATTCACCAAAGTAATTGACTTTTGATCATCATTCAGAGAGAAGCATATAAGTCAAACTTCACCGCAGCCAGCTAGGCTTTATTGACATATGGTGGTTACAATTTTAAAAATGGACATCCTTCAAAAACATCACTAAGCAGACTTTTCACAGACTAAAACAGAAAGGTGATTGAACTGCGTCCGCCATTCCAAGATTGCATACACCTGGTGGCACGCAAAACAAAATTAGCCTACAGTCACTCCAACCCAAATAAAGAACAGTAATAATATCAACAACAACAACAAAGCCTTCTCCTACTAGATGGAGTTGGCTACATGGATCACACAACACTATTGTGCTCTATCGACAATCAAGTCTTTGGATAGATTATTAAACAACAGTAATAATATCATAATTCATAAATAATTCTATTCACACTACAATAGTTAAGAACAATAATAATATCAGACCACAGCATTGCTAAGTAAAATGCAAAATCAATGAACAAGAAGAAAAGAAAATAAGCTAATCAAAGGCAGTGAATTGTCCAGCAATTTCTGAGTCCCATTTGCTCCACAAGGTTCTAAATAACTTTTGGGTGCGAGTAGTCTTCATGATTGTAACCACTTCCAGAAATCAGGATGCAATATTGACACTGATGGGAAAACTGACATTCAAGCACAAATGCAATCCAAACATAACCTCCCTTCTATAGCTTGAAACGCACACAGGATAACAAAATGTATGGTGAGTATTATGAGAAGACCAATCATACACTTTTACTAAACTTTAGCTTTTAGGTTGAATAGATCTTGATATAATATCTTTAAGTGCAGGGGCATACGGGAAATTATAATATTATTCATTATTCACAAGCTTTTAGTTAACAGTTTAAGCATATAGGCAAAATAGTCCTTGACCACATAAATTCATAGAGATACAACAGAATTGAGGTTTCTACAATGATAACCTTTTGCAGAAGGTCTTATAATTAGCTATGTGAACAATAAGCATGTGTTTTAACAGTTAATTTATAATCTTACAGTTAAAGAATTAACATTTGAAAGATAAGTTTTTTGAACAAAAAATATCAATCGGTTGTCATTGTGTCATTGACAGCGTGATCAAAAGTGCAAAATTTCTTGTGCAATTTTCGGTTGACAGGGTAATCCAATAACGTGATAACACCAATCACTAGATGAATGAAGCTTTGAAGGGAATCACCACTTAAATCATGCTATTTGTGCCAAAGAAAATAGGAATAGCACAATCCAACAATTTATTAAATTCAATCTCTGTCAATTTCACGTAGGTTCTTTTTTGCGGCTTGCAATGTATGGATTTCATGAACTGAATATGGAAACAGAAATATTTTGGCCCTTTTCCATTTTTCCTCACTAGATCCGCTCAGAAACCCAAAAAGCAGCGCTCTGTATTAAAATTTTCTTCACAAACTCTTAAATTCCATTAAATGATCCAATTTGTGCCAATACTAAGTGATGTTTTACACTTCCATTCCATTCTCAAAATTTTTTAAACCTAGAAACTTCTCAATCCCCGTTTCCAACTCTTCCTCTAATTCTGTCTCTAGTGGAGAAACTTGAGTCGCTTCTTCCTAATATTCAGAATCCAGGCTCTAATATGAGCCTGAGGTGTAATGAGCATTGTGATTGTAGAGTTGCTTTGCTACTGCTGTGGTGATTATAAAGCATCAGAAAAAAGCGGCTTAGAATGGGTTAAGATGACCTGTCACTTGTGATTGTGAGACTAATGGTTAAGTTTAAGTAATTCTGTTAAGTATCAGGTAAAATCAATTATATTAACTATTTTGTTTATGCTATAGATTATAGATATATGCATCATTTATATGATACAATTCAAGCTATTTATAAAGGTGTTTCAGAATCTTACCATTTCATACAATTCGTGATTCATAATTACAAAATATGCTCTCTAATTCACGATATGCATCATGATTTGACAACTATAGTGTCAAAGTATTAAGGTTTCTACATGCCAAAAACGACAAAATGCTACCTTTGTGATTCACTGGATTATATTTTGTAGGTTTGATGGCTAAATCAGACAACTATCTAGAGGATTTCAAAGTTGCCTAGTCTAGCAGATGCCCAGTCTAGCAGATTATGTTCTTCATCAAGTACCTCCACTGCAATGGAGAAATGACCATAACAGTAAAATAGGGCACTGACCAGAACTACCTGGCACAGTGGCACTAATCCAGCCTCAAATCCAAACTATAAAGATCAGATTTTCTCCAAACTCACCCCAAATCTCAATCAAATGTCAGCTTGCCCAACCCAACCAGAGCACAACACGTTGAGTACCCATAGGTTGGACCTAAATCACCATCTCTAACCACATTTGAAAATCATCTTTTGAATTATACATGTCAACCAATATACGAAGGCTGCACAGACAGCACTAACTGGATTTCTTAGGGCAAAAAGATTAGACAGGGCGCCAAAAGAGACGGCTAAAACAAGAATCAAGTCAAAACACAGAATGACCTTCAATCACATTATATTCCAGCATTTAAATTTGTTGCCACTCTCCAGCAAACAGCTCTAATTCTTCACTCCCTGTAATATTCATGTCCTCATCACAACCAAAATTGTTTTCAGAAAAAGCCATTCAATGAACCCTTACCACACATAAGATGTCAAAAAGGTAAAACCAAAAGCAAAATCAATCTGCTGACAGCAGAGCAGAATAGTCCTTCTCCGGCCCTAAATATAAGACATATTTACCAAATTTAATTAGATTAATGAAGTTGGTTAAGTTATTTAACATGACATATATTTTTTAAAACACCCTAGTCATCTTCTTCAATTCGCTCATTCCCTCTCCTCTTTGATTATTGTTGAGAAAACATTACGAGGGGTAAATTAGGAAAAGAATAACAAATATGAAAATTATGTCTTATATTTAGAATTAAGATCAAATCCCTAAATATATCTTATATTTAGGACCGGAGGGAGTATACTATGTGTGTGTTTGGAACAGCGATTGTAAAAATGACTTTTTTCAATTTGACTTTTTGTAATCTTACTTTGAGTAAAAGTCAGATTGTATATTGTGATTTATGTTTGGATTGACAGTTGTATAAATGACTTTTTGCAAAAATGAAACTTGTTTGGATTGGCTTAAGCATAAATAATTTTTGTGATAATGGTAAGAGAGAGTGGGTAGAAAAATATTTAAAAAATCAAGTAAATATTTAAAAATTACTTTAAAATATTATGTGCTATTGGAAAAATAATTTAGAGTGGGTGAAAATCAATAAATCAATATTATAAGTTTTGGGTGCTCTTTATTATTAAAAAAAATAAATTAAAGGTAAAATTGTAGTAAGTCTCCTAAGCCTAAGTAAGGGTTAAAAGCACCAAAAGATATTTTAAAGTAATTTTTGGAGCTGAAAAAGTATATAACGGGTAAAATTGCAACCAGTCTGATAACGCACTGGGTACAACTGGAAAAATATTTTAAGGGGTTAAAAGCACTAAAAAATATTTTAAAGTAATTTTTGGAGCTAAAAAAGTACGTTAAGGGTAAAATTGCAATCAGTCTGATAGCACACTGGGTACAACTGAAAAAATATTTTAAAGTAGTTTTTGGAGCTGAAAAAGTACATTAAGGGTAAAATTGCAATCAGTCTGATAGCATACTAGGTACAACTAGAAAAATATTTTAATACATATAGCACGAATCATTAGCAAAAAGCTCCAAAATACAGTGTGTGTTTGGAACAGCGATAGGAATGCTTAAAAGAAGTTTTTCAATCGTAATTTACGGTATACAAGGTAAGTATGTGAGAGGAATTTTGTCTCGATTTACGTGAAAAGCAGCTTATAAGTTATCTTGATGCCGATCCAAACATGCACGCAGCTTAAGAGTTTCGTGCGTTTCATAATGGATATTCTTTAAAAGCCCAATTCTATGATCATTGATCCAAACATTCCATTTTTCAAACACAATAGACAAACGCACGAAAGCCCACAAATCACACGAATTCGTAGACAAATCACACTGCTAAACACACACTATATGTCTCTGTACAATTTATGCATACAGCAAAACTTACATCTAAAGGAAACAAAAGGAGTGTTGAAGCTGAGTTTGAAAATCTTGAAAAATCTAGAAACCGGAGAGAAAACCAACAAAAGAGAAGGGTAAACTGAAATTTTAGTCTTCAAAAAATTTATCTTTACTCTCCCCATCTCGTATTTAAGATCTTCAAAAGTTCCTAGACATCACTCCAACAACTAGCCCATATTAAGCTACCAAAGGAGCCTACATGCGTTACTCGCTTACTCTATAGACAATGAAACTTGTCAATTCAATGTTTGCAGTCTCAAAGGTCAAGCATTGTCAAATATCAGCTCAAGAGAAAGGGTTCATGGTCAATGGATAATTTCGATGCCAGAGCCAATACGTTCTCTAAAGAAAGGGAAGGACTTTCTGTTGTAAGAGTTATATTCAAAAGCTACTACTTTTTAACACACGAGAAGGAATTTCTGAAGTACAACTATGGAATCCACTAGCTTTGATACATAGTCAAGTAAAGTAACAAGAGGAAAGCAAATTCTAAAATGCTGAGTCCCTAATTTTCAATGAGCATAGCTTCAGTCGCCAAAATGCGGAAAGGCGGCGAACACTCCCAAGTACAATTCTAGTCTGCTGTGGCATTAAGCACGCGAAATTAACAAACCCATGCTAAAATAAAACGAAACCCCAAATCACAAAAACCCAATTTTTAGATGCTTATTCACCATAACCTACGATAAACCTAAAATTTTCTCGTACAAATTCATACAAAAGATTAATTGCAGAGCTCACCTATTTCTGGTAGCCTCCACCTCGAGCATTAATGTCTTCTTCAACCGTGGAATTCACATAAACTGAGGGAAAGTCCCAGACGTCAATGGTCTTCTCCTTCATCATTTGCTCCACATCGGCCTTCTTCAAGATGGTGCGACGGATAGGAGGACGATTCCGCCGCTGATCGCGAGTGTAGTACTTGATGTCGTAAACGGTTTCAGGATTAGATGTGGGCACAATGGCCTTTTCCCTGGTGGTGGCGGGACAGAAAACTCGGTACTCGAGCGCGCCCGGTAACGCCGACTTGTATTCCGGGTCGGCACACGGACCCGTGATCTCCCATGGCTTTTTGAAGAAACGCTTCAAGTTCTGGAAGACGGAAGTGGAGGCGGACTTAGACATGGCAAGCGAGCCAGACAGAAAGCAAATGCGATGGGAAAGATCGACCTTTCGAAATAGAACAACCCAATTTCTCCAGGCTCATGCAATTCCTTGCTTTCTAATCCGACACGGGTTGGATTCTCGAACTCTCGATGAGCGAAAATGAATTCCATCGATGATGAAATTATTTTACACCCGATAGGATATTTCCAATTTTTATTATTTTCTTTCGGCCTCTCCAATTTTTTGGATTAAGTGATGTATAAGGGAAAAAAAAACAGACCCATAAATATCTAATTTAAAATTTATTTGTTAAATATAACCTAAAAGTATTTAAAGGAAGATTTTTTATATACAAGGAAGATCTTTTATATATAAGGATAATTGTTTGAACACAAGGAAATATTATATAAGAAAGATATATTGAACATAGGGAAGATTGTTTGAATACAAGAGAAATCTTTTACACACAAAGAAAAATGTTTGAATAGGAGGTGTTATTTAACAATTAATTTGTTAAATAGGTATTTATAGACAATTTTTCCAAAACAACAATACTAGTTTATGGCAAGGTTTTGGACCGGACCGGCCAGTTAAGAATGAAAACCGACGAACCGAGCGGTAAACTAGTCTGGTCATCAACTTAGATTCAGTATTTTCAAAAAAAAAATATTTTTTATTTTTCTTTAGAATTTTATATTAATAACCCAAAAATCTTTAATTTCTCATTGATTTGGTCTCGCGTTAGCTCCGATTTGACTTCAGACTAACCCACTAACCGGACACAATACCCCAATTGGTTCAATAACCAGTCCAGATTTTAAAACCTTGGTTTATGGGATCTTGAGGCATAATATTTAACAGCTATTTTATTAAGGTCTATTTGATGTCAGACATAATAAAGTTGCTTAACAACCATAGGAATGGATATTTATATGGCAGTAAAAAAACAAAGGAATGGATCTTTATATAGAAAAGAAAAATGAATTTTTATTTTTATATAGAAAATATGGATTCCTTGCGCTACATTATATTATAATATCACCTGCTATGTGGGTATAATATAATAATTTTATTATTGGGACCTTCTAATCCAATGACGACCAATACCTCCCTTAAACCTATTTTTTTTTTTTTTTTTGTATTACAAAGACAAGCAGAGCTTGTAAGTGTCATGACCTATATAGTAGGCCGTACAAAATAATCCTGGGATGTTGCACCACATTTTTGGGTAAAAAGAAGAGTACAAACGTCAGGGGAAGTCCCAAGTTCGACGTAGTCATGGTTGTTCAGGTGAGCCTGCCCTGCCAGATAATTAGCACAACGAATACTTTCCCTATAAGAGTGGGAAATCTGCAAGTCCCAGTCCGAAAAGATAAGAGATCTAGTGGCTAGGATAACGTCATATAATGGGTGGGAAGTAGGGCAAGTAGACCATAATAAGTGAATAGCTTGGAGGGAATCAGTGAACAATTTGATTTTGGTTAAACCCATCTGCTTGCACAGATGAAGGCCTCTGTAGATTGCATGGATTTCTGCAGCAGTTGGGAATGAATGTCCTAACTTCTGTTGAAATCCACGTATCCATGTGCCATGCTGGTCACGAATAACACCTCCGCAGGTGGCCTGACCGCCATTGAGAACAGACCCATCAACGTCTATACGGACAAAATCCGGCTCCGGCGGTTCCCATCGGACTTCCCCCCTCTCTGGAACTTGGAATATCTGGTGATGAAAACGTCCGCTCTCCACGCCTTCCGAGAGGTGAAACAGACATCTATGAACTATCTGTTGTGGCTTCTCAGCTACCCCTTCGAATGCTTGACTGCATCTGTTCTTCCATAATAGCCAGCACGTTATGCTGAAAACTCGTTGCCATGACCATCTAGAGGATCTCCTATTGCCTGGTGAGTGCTGCATGTTCCATTGTAGCCATTCCTGCAAACAACCACTAAAAAACATAGAATAGTATATGGGGTTAGTTAAAGAGGATCACACCCTCCGGGCTTGGTCACAATCTCTCAACACATGAAGGATGCTCTCCTCACTCTCACACTGGAAAGGGCAGGTGTTTGGAATATGTTGGTTATGTCTCGCTCTTGTATCATTTGTAGGAAGCCTCTCATGGAATACTTGCCACATAAAGAGTTTGACTCTTTCAGGAATCCCCCAGTGCCATATATGCCGCCAGTGGGGTTGAGAACTGAGGTTTGGCTGATGATAGATCCTCTCATAAGCTGACTTCACACTAAAGTTACCGTCGGGAGCATCTCTCCAACAAATCACGTCATCACCAGTACTTGCTGGGGGTGTCACCGTCATAATCTTATCTACCACCCAAGTGGGAAGAAATGTTTCCCATTTGACTCTGTCCCAATGACCCGTCTGAGATGTAAAGGAACAAACCCGGGCATCAATATCACTGTTTAAATATGACGTTGCAAGTTTAAACCTCATTATATATTGATTTTCCTTTTAATAGGAAAAATTTTGAACACCCCTATATCCAAATCCATCATGCTTGTGTTTTGTGAGGACCATTTATCAAAATATGGTTTTGGTTAAAACCAACACAAAACCAAATACACATAACATCGGGAGGATACTCAATCAAATATATATATATATATATATATATATAATCTTGAAGGAATGAAGCATTTTGATTTGTCTCTCAAGCTTTAGGCATATAGCTAGGCTTTTTTTAATTATGTAATATATTAGAAGTGATCTGTTTGTGAGTGATTTTTGAGTGAGCAAACAAAATTTTTTATCAAAATAATTATATTTATATTGCGAATGAAATGAGGAGTTATTACAATTTTTGAATTTATGTTGGATCAATTTTAGGTTTTATATAGATTCTAGAACATTATATATTTTGAGATTATTTGGGAATTCTTGATCCTAACCCTCGAAATCTCAATCTCGATCAAGATCAGAAATTTTGGGGATCGGAAATGGTTTCCCTTCCTGAACTGTCTTCAGGATCGGGATCGGGAATAGGATTTCCCAATCCAGTCCCGTCCCAATACCACCGCTTGGCAAAAGGAATAGTCGGCAGCGAGGATAGGATATATCAAAAAATTTCAGCCACGTTCGAATTGAACACCAACTTGCTAAATTTTTCACACCGAATCTCTCTGGTACAAGCCTTTGGCAAGAAATAAGTATGACTGATAAAAGGACCATGAATGAACTTCTGTGACGCTGATTAAAATGGTGGGTAATCTGTGTGTTTTAAATGCATTCTTTGGGTCAGCTTTGGTATATTCGTGTTTGTTTCTTATTGTTTTTCTGGTTAGCTGATTTCAATTTGGTTACCTGCTTCTCAAAACACAAAGTGAAGAGCTAATCAGGGATAAGCAAAAGTCAAATGCTTCTGTTTCCAACGAACCTCGGCCATTGGACTCTGCTAACTATTCTATTCCCTTCATATTAAGATGGTGTTGGTAGTAGTTTGTATTTTGTACGCTGCAGATTGTAGTGATCACTTTGTGATAGCCTGGCCTTTCACATTTCCAAGTATCATGAACAAACGATCATTGAGCATAAGAGAAGTACTACTCGATGTGATCTGATATATTTTCATTATCTTTCACCCATATATTTAGCTACGCATATATCTCATTAGTCATTGGAATTAAACTTAAAACTGATTAAGCTTTTCATATTCAAACTTGTTCAGTTAGGGAACGTAGTGTGTGAGAGAGAGTGAGGTATCCTTTCAGAAGAGGTGGATTTCCCATGAATGAACAGAGTCGTGAGAGAAGTGAATTCAGAATCCGCGGGAAGTTTGAGACGGCTCTCGGATTTTCAAGTCCTCTGCGCTTAACAGGTAAAGAATTACATTATTCATTGAAGTAAACTCGGGGCATATTTGGATCTCCATAGAACAAGTCAAATGTATATATAGAGCTCTGAACGCTTCACACTTAGAAACCATAACGATAAAGTTATCTGAGTTTCTGCAAGTTGGATACAAAATTTGAAGCAGCAAAAGCTGCAGAACCACCAACTACAGAGAGCAGAGCAACTACAATTTGCAAGCCCACTTCTCCAAGGTTGTCCTCAGGCACCACATAAACACAAAAGGGACCCAAAAGCAGTAAAACCAGGCTAAGGGTCAACAATGAACCTGGGGTTCCTGGATCTGTGGCTGCAGATAACACCCCAAGTTCTTCAGCTTTTGAGAGGAGTCCCAGTCTCTCTATGGTTGAAAGGGAAAACCCAAACTTCTCTGCTGCTGATAGCAATCCAGCTTTCTCTGCTTTGCTTAATAGCTTCAATTGCTCCATTCTTGTAAGCAGCTTAACAGGAGGTGTACTTGTTATAGTGCTACTCCGAGGGCCTTCTCCCAGTGGGAATACAGTTGAACTCTGCATTGTAAACATGGAGTGGTACTTGGACGGAATCATTTCAAAATGAAATCATGTTCTGCATTGCCATTACAGCTGGACATCTCCATTTAATAGTAATACAACAATAACAAAGCCTTATCCTACTAAGTGAGATCGGTTATATAGATCACACGACGTCATTGTAATCTATCAAAAACCAAATATTTGGACAGATTATTAGCCAAAAGATTTCGCTCTATAATCTTATTGAATATTCGTTTTGGTCTTCCTTTACCATTTTTTAGAGGACTCCATACTATTTGATTGACCCTCCATTTAACAATGATTGACCCTCCATTTAACAGCAATAATAGTGTAAAATCCCATACATTATGTCTATCTTGTGATATATACTAAATGTTCAAATACTTCATGCTTGTTCGGAGTTGCTTATTATAAACACATTTGCATAAGTCGAGAGAAAACTCTTCCCATATATTTACCTTGTATACCTTAAATCGTAATTGAAAATGATGCTTTTGAAGATGCCAATGGCCATTCCAAACATGCACTTGCAAGATAATGTGTGCTTGGTTAAAACATATGCAATATGAAAGTAGATTTGCCTTGAAAGTTGCAAAAACCGGTTTTCAATAGGTTTCTAAACATAGCCATAATAGATGCCAATCTTTACACTACGTGATGAACTTACCTAAACCTATGCCAGGATGTCTTTTTACCTTCAACAAAGAAATAAGTCAGACATCCATATAAGGGATAAACTTATGCACAATTTCAGGTATTTGTTGGCAAATTCTTTTAATAAAATCGTGTCATCCAAGTGCTTTTGTTTACAGTTCTAACACTTGGTCATTGGATCTTTGAAACAAACTATTTTCACGCGTCATAAGTTCATTATTAAAGATCATGGTGGAAAATGCCTGTGAGACGAATAAACTTACACATCAACACTCAGAGAAACTTTACCCAATTCTTACTCTAACCCTAATCACCTACGGAAATCTAGCAAAAAGCAAACGCTTAATGATTCTAAGAGGGACGAACTTTTTCCCTTTCTAACAATACTCGCATCCTGTTCCAGTAGTGAAATCACAGAGCAAACAGCTACTTTAACAGCCTCTTTCATCATGACAATACCAAACGAATTGTAGTTAAGTAATTAACGATTAAACATCACTTGAGCAGGTTCAAGAAGAAGAAGAAGAGGGGACAGATATTATCCAATTTGATGGAGGCAAAATTTAGCGAAGCCATGGACGGACCTTTCTAGAGTTTACAGTTCTGGAAACAGAAGGAAGGGGTTTCTGAGTAGCCATAGATTTGACAAGCAGAGGAGAGGTACGGATGAAGAGTAGCCCTCTGTTGGTGCTACAGATGGATGCTGTAGTGGCTTCCATAACCATAATCGTAAGCTTTTTTCCCTCCTTCGTCTAGAAAGCATGCATCTAAGCTGAGTGGACGATAGTGAACCACAAGAATCAGAATGAAGGGTGAAGAAGAAGATCATGTATTGGTTTCCATTGTTTGGATGTCCACGTGTCACTAAATGGTTGATTCTTTCTTCTTGCTCATTCTGAACATCTCGTGGTTCTGAGACGGGGTTGGACGAGGTTTTTTTTTTGGAACAAGGAAAATAACTGCTTATAAATTAACTTAGACGCCGTTGTTCATAATTTACATTATTGATTCTTTGCTGATATATTTTTTATTGATTTTATTAAATATATATTGACAGAAAAATACCAAATTTATGACACATAGTATAACTGACCAAAATAAAAGGAAAATAGATACAGTAAAATATATATATATATATATATGCTTTTTTTTTTTGATGCAGATATATATATATGCTTTGCTGACTTCCATAATACATACTATGCTTTTATGAAAATTTTAATAGGAAAATATATTCACTATCCCTCTATTTTATTTAAATTACATAAATCTTTTCTCTATTTTAAAAATATATATAGATCTCCCTTAAAATTAAAATGCATATTACATAGATATTTCCTTATATATTTAAGATTCTATTTCCATCTATCCGATTGTTAAATTTGATACATAAATATTTGCTTTGACTGAAACACCCCTCTTTTAAAAAATGAATAAACATTTATGTTTACCTATAAATAATTTTTATACAAAAAGAATAATTCTAATACATATATGTTCACAATTTCTAAAATATTATAAAATTTATTATGTTTCTTATATTATAAAATCAAAAAATTTTAAACTTTTTATCATGTTTAATTTATTGAAACTGATTTATTTTATATTCTTTTAAATGACTAAAATCATATTTTTTTTCTTTCTTTCTTTTTTTACCATGCATTATGATTGAAAACATATTTGAAAGGTGTATTTTTTTTTATCATATGTTATTAGTAATGTAAATTTGAGATATTATATAACTTATATTTATTTAGAATATTAATTTTTTAAATACATTTTTGCACAAATGTTTATCAACTCGTTTACTTAAGTATTCATCTATTAAAAAAATTAGTCATATTTTAATTAAGTTTTTATGTCTGCATTAATTAAATTAATTAAGTCTTTATCTCAACATAGAAAAAATTTAATAGATAATTATTTGCAAAAGTAAAAATAAATTAAGAAAAAGAAAAAACTCTTCAATTACTTAAATAATTTTAGCCAAAACTAGGGAATTAGTAATGATCAAGAGTAAATTAGTAAATAAAATTTATTTTAATATTAATCTTAATTAAAAAAATAAAAATTCTTAACAGAGTTAACGGTTTAGATTAAAGTGTATATTTTTAAAATAAAGATAAAATTTATATAATTATGGAAAAATACAAGAGAGATTAGAGTATTTTACTCAAATTTTAATGATAAATATTTGAAGTAACCAGCACATACTTAAATCTTAATGTATTGGGACAATTGCACTTAGGTCCCATGAAAGAAAAAAAAATGAATAAATGGTTCCTATAGATTGCAAAATAAAAAAATGGTTCCATTAACAACTCCATGAACCTGTATTGACAACTCATTAACAACTCCATGAGCCTATATTGACAATTCCATGGGACCATTTTTTCATTTTACAATCTATAAGGACCATTTCTTCATTTCTCCTCTTCCTTAGGACTTGAATGTAATTCTCTCTAATTTATTTTACTTTATGAAGTAACGAACAATTTAGTCAATGACTAGCTGCCTCAGTAGTGGCACCGTGGCAGCCTATTTCGCCGAGGTCAAGGTCTTAGGCCATGTTTGGTATGATAGAATTATGAGTGATGGAAATGGAATTGAGGATCAATTCCATCATGATGTTTGTTTGGTATGATGGAATTGGAAAATTTTCTAATTCTATATGGAAGCCAAATAGGCTCAATTCCACCCAATCAATTCCATCAAAATACCTAAGATTTACAATTTCATGTGATCATTTCCATCTATTACCCTCCATTACCCTCCACTACCTTCAAAAAAAATAAAAAATAAAAAATTGAAGGACATTTTGGTACTTTTATACAAAAATTAGATCTCATTTCCATGACATACCAAACATATTTTTAGTCCCTATTTCCATTTCCATATCCATTTCCATCAAAATCAATTCCAGCGTATCAAACGAGTCCTTAAGTTTGAATTCAGCATTGATGTGAGTGTGCGTAAATTATCCTTCAACAAAAAAATATTTAACAATTTAACATTCAAATCTCTTGTCAATGACACGACTAAAAGTTGCAATGAGGAAGTATTCTGATAGTTAATTGGCAATTAGTTCTAATAAAGTAGTTGTCACCCAAACAACCACCCATTAAGAATTGAAAGTTTTAATGTAGTAAATTCAAAAGTCTAGTGGTGATTTGAAAATGAAGATGAGCAGCAATAATGAGAATTCTCCTATCAAAATTAACAACTTCTATGCAGTTAATTGATAACTAATTCGGACAAGGTTACTGTCAACTAAATAACCCTGCTAACTACATCAAGTCAAAATTGAATCTTTCAATATTTTGAGAAGTTGATTTTAATCCTAAATATAATATATATTTATTATACTTGCTAATCTTTTTGTAATTTATTTATATTGATGTTTTCTCAACAATAATCAAATAAGAGAGGCGAAGAGAATTACATGGTGTGAAAAATCGGATCAGACCGGCCTGTCCGGCCGGTGAACCGGTCCTCAGTCCGGTCCGGTTTGCTGTTTCAGAGGGGGGAAGGTCGAATCGGTGGAAACCGGTCGAACCGGTCCAAAACCGGTGGGTCACTGATCCAACCAGTTTGCTCTTTTATTTTTATTTTTTTGAAAAATGAGATATCTAGTTCAAAAAAGGGCTGAAAAAGAAAGAAAATCATAGATTTAGATCGATATACATACAATCTATAATATTTTATTAAATTATAAGAACAAATTTTAATTTCAAGGCTACAAAAATTTAAAAAATAAAAATAATCAAATCAATTGATTTTATCTATAGAAGTTTAAGAATATATTAATATATATATTGTTACTAATAAATTGTAATATTTTAATATGATCGGTTCTACCATCGGTTCGACCCCGGTTGAACCATTAACCCTTGAACTTGTTCCGTGACTGGTTCATTAATCGGTCCGGTTTTTTGTTCCTTAGAGAATTAAGAAAGATGATTTAAGTGTTTAAAAAAACATGTTATTCTAACTAATTTAATTTAATTGAATTAGTTAAATAAGTTATATATTAAGAACCAAAGGAAGTATAATGTTTCTAACTATATGTCCGTTTAGATTAATGGTAGAAGTTGCTTTTATAATGTTATTTATGATGTATAAAATAAGTATATAAGTGAAATTTTATTTCCATGAAAGTACTTCTCAAACAGGCCTGCATTGCATTGGATTGCATTGTCATGGAAAGTAAGCCAGCAATTGAACCAAATGACCCTTGAGTTAATTTTCAACGAGACCCGTAGCTAAACAACGATTAAATTGTCTGGACAATTAATAGGCCTTCAATCCCCAAGAAAGCCACTTTATCAATATTTAAAGGGTACGAGGGAGGGCAATTTTTTTAAATAACTAAAAGCATTTTAATAAATTTAATTACAATTTTTTTATAAATAAAAGATATGAACTTCTTTTTTGTCAAAAAAAAAAAAAGAAGATAGGAAAACTAAGGAGAAGGATCAAAGAAAAGAAAGATTCATTAATAAAGACATTAAAAATTGTAATTATTTTGAAGAACTAAAAATTAGAATATAAATATTCAATTATTAAACTAACAGTGACCAAACTCCCTACATCTTCTCTAAACCTATCTCAATTATTGGATAGGTAATTACTAATTGCTATTCTCTCCTCAAACGAGTTCTTAAATTATATTAACTTTTATTTTTTTTATCCCATTAAATGACAGTTTATTTATGAATTTATTTTTTAAGAATTTTAAATTTAGTATTTTTTTTATTTTTATAACATTCTTTTTAGGGTATATGCCTTTTAAGTTTTTTTTTCCATGAAAAATCACATTTTTTAAAAAATAAAAGCTTAGAAAGAGGTTGATTTCTAATATTTATAGATTTAAGAGGTTTTTTTAATTTAAAAACTTCTAAGATAATCCTTAATCTGCCAGATAGAATATTATAAGAATATTGAGTTATATATAGATGTTTTTTTAATCAAAATATACATAAAGATATCATCAAATTTGATAATATAACAGTTTAAGATGAGATTAGAGAAAGTTAATTTTGTAATTGAAAATTTATATTTTAATTTTCTATCCTTAAAAACAATTACAATTTTTAAAATCTTTATTAATAAATATTTTATATCTGTCAAAAAAAATTAATAAATATTTTATTTCCTTACATTTCCCACCAATTCTCCCTAAAAAGATCGGAACCTCAAAGAGAATATTGATGGTGTCTTTTTTAAAAAAATAATTTAACCTATTGTGTGGACGTGATAGCAATTTTATTTTTAAGCCCTTAGGGGGCTTGACATCACTTCACCCTTCTAAAACCCAGAACCCTAATCCTCAGCCACCCTCTCACTTTGTCGCGAGTCATCTCCTCTTTCATCAATGGCGGACTCTGTGTTTTCGATCCAGTACCTGAAGGATTTCATGAATTCTCAAATCTACGACGAAGAGAAGTGGGCCTTCAACATGGTAATCTTCTCACCATATCCCTTTATTTAGTCTTTTATACGCTGGTCCTCCAATCCGTTCCTTTTCCTCCTGATCTATAACTCTTTTGTTGCCAAAGCTAGTTGTCTGTTTTCCGGAAAAATAGTGAGATAATTTACGAAATGGCTTCCAATTTCTTCTTGACCACATTTGTTTTAATCTGCTCGAATTGAGCATGTGGTTTGCAATTTGTATTAATGCGAATCGGTAAAACTTCGAAATGTTTCTTAGCAGTACCTGGCTACCTCTGAATTTGGTTAATGCATCCCTAACGAATTGTCCATATTCATTTCAAAGCATTAAGGTAGCTCCATAACCAACAAATGGTATATGCTTTGATTTATGCGTTCGAGAGCCACTGAACGCCTCCGTGGAGGAGTGTCAGTTCTTAACGAAACTCTGATAATGTTTTGATTGGATTGGATGCATCGGGTGATTGTTCTCTTTCCTGTCATGGTTAGTGCCTTGCAAATCTCGGATATGTGTCTTATGAATTCTTTATTTCATTGTTTTGACTTTTCTGGAAAAGTAAACTAACAATTAAGTATCTAAATTTACATATCCATTGGCATTTGGCTTTAGTCCTTGAATATATTGGGAGGAGAAATGCATTATAAGTTACATATCTTTGTGAACTAACTGGTGCAGTTCCAACACTTTAAGGATTAAAACTAAGTGGGTTGACAATTCAGTGAGTAATTTGCTAGTATACTCATATTTGATGTTGCTTTGAACGGTTTCTTTTATTCCCACACGTTAGGCTCATGCCAACTCAAATTGATCTAGCTATCAAAGTTAACAGTGATTTAATACTAGTTCAGTTTACGTTTCTCTTTTTCCTTATGCAGTATTAAAGTGGGGATGATCATTGTCTCACAATAATACCTGGGGTAAATTAGCCGGTTGACATGCTTGTGTTTCATGTTTTTTTGATGTATTGAGATTTTGAACCATTGGCTTGTTGCCGGCATGTAAGTGACCTTGCTGTTGGCCATTAATATGATAATGGATCTTGACATTCTTCTGTGGAAAAAGTTCTTGATTGCGGCTAATTTTTGTTAGAAACCTATAATAGATTGCTCATTATTTGTGGTTAATTGGTTATTCAAGAAGCTACAACACAGATGTTTGAACACAAGAAATTGTTCGTCTGAGATTAGGAAATAGGCTCCATAAGTATACTGTAGTGCTTGGTTGGAATAAAAGAGGGTTTGACCAGATAAATAGCTTATTCATTAATAGGATAGGATGGCTTCTATAATTCTTTTTATTTTTATTCTGTTGAATATACAGTAGAGTAACTGATATGAGCCCGTGGTTTGGGCCAGCAAACTATAAAAACAGAGGTATATATTCTTTTTACTTGAGGTGTGACAAGTCCGAAAAACAGCAATCCTAATGTTGAAGGCATTATGGCATATTACCACTTGTTCTCAGTTGCGAAGGCGCCTTGTTCTTGGCCCATGGCACTTGTCTTTTGTTTTGATTGTGTAATGAGCCCAAGACTTGGGCCCGTTACAGATTGTTTGAGGCTTCGCAAGCTTTTTATGCTTCTCACACCTCAAGTCACTGAGTAGCCACATTTTACGCCTTCTTGGGGAGTCATTGAAACAGCATGTTACTTTGAGTTCTTGAATGACATTGAAGTCGATGATCTGGTATTAAATATTGAATGTGTCATTTAAATTTATAGCCTTTCTCCCTGATTATGTACAATCCCTGAGCTTCACATTGTTTAGAATGAATGTGTTAATTTCTATTCCTCTTACAGAAATTGCTGCGTGCTGCTGGGTTGTTTGGAGGATCAATACTCCTTATGCGGAATTATGGTGATCTTATGGCTGTTTGAAGGTAGAATGAAGGACATGCAGCGAGCTGCTACGCTCTTCTTCATCAGTAATTTGTAGTTTCTCTGAGTAGTTTATAATGGGGCCTCGTGGATCAGTTCTCTAGTCCTTCGGCTTCCTATGGGCATCGAATATGTAGCTGTTAAAATACATCCAAATTGGGTGTATGCACTTATTCAGATCGAGTGTTATTTTTCATAACTTGAATATATTTTGTTATGTCATATGTTTTTACTGGAAAATTTTGCTCAAACCCCATTATAGGCTTACATTTGAGCGTAGTTGATTTTTTTTTTTTTTTTTGGGACCATCAAGCGTAGTTGATTCATTCGGGTAATAGGGTGAAGTTTAAATTAAATTAGGAGAGGGGGTTGAAATTAAGTGACAAAAAGATAAAAAACAAAATTTTAACAAGTAAATGACTAGGTGCGTCAGTGTGTATTAGTTTGAGTAGTTGAATCAGGGCATGCATTTTTGTCAATTTCATAATATGTAGATTGGTTGTTATTTGAAAGATCATTAGTCCAATCACCAGTGCCAATATTTTTTTTTAAGAATTATTGATTCTTCAACGTTTAGACTCGTGCATGAAGGTTAATTTTGCTCCAAAAATTATTAATTAATGTAAGATATTTTAATCTCGTAAGTAATAAGTGTAAAAATTCTTGTAAAAAATGAAAAAAAATCAAGGGATGGATATTTTGGCGGTGACTGGTCTCTCAAACCGAAGCTGGAAGGATTAGACTGGAGAGACAGGGACCAACGAAGCCGGACTAGGATCCAAATGAAATGAAATCTTCCACACATTTTGACCTTAATACCCCTTACATTTTAATCAAATGTACGACAGAGTCAGACAGCGCGCGCTAACAGAAGTTTAACTGCAGAGACGATGGGACCCACATTCCTCTGTCTTCACTCATGGAATGCGTTTCCTTTAAGTGTGTTTGGTCCGTGGGGTGTGAGGGTGGATAAAATTTTTATTTAAAATTATAATTTCTCCACCCTTTACTCCCCTACACTCCCTCAAACCAAACACACTGCAGAAAAGTCGCAGCCCCTTTCGTGACTTGTCTCTCTCACCCACATAACTCTGTAAGCTTCTCTTCCCCATAAAATTTTTTCTCCTTCTTTACTATCTAGCTTTAGTATTGTGCTTAACATCCAAGGGGATTTCGCTCAAAGAAGTTCCACTTTTCTGTCGATTTCAATGAAGAAGATAGCTGTATTTGTTTTAGCGTTTTGAACAGTCAAAACGCACTTATTACGCAAGCCGAGAAAAAACTCATCTCACATACTTACCTCGTATACCGTAAATCACGAATTATAAACACTTATTACCCAAAAATAAGCTCTTCCAAACAAGCACCCATGAAAAACTCTATTGATGGAATAGTCTTTGTCATGCAAAACGTTATTATTATTTTAGTGGCGTTTGCGGAGATTTTGTCATAAAGGAAGAAGACGATAGGATGGTCCCAATGCCAATACTACCAAAATGGTCACAGATTCCGAGGAGATAGACCTTACTCTCAAGCTTTTTCTCGATAAGCCTCACACAGAAAACGCAGAAAAGTTTCTGACAACACCATCATCCAGTGACGACATAAGGAAGAGTCTCGTCGGAAATGGGGATAGTGAGGGTTCCTCTGTTTCTCCTATGTATAAGCGGTGCTCGGTGCCATTGAAGGCTGAGAAGATTGAGTATCAGGACTTGCAGACAATGGGAAGACCAAGAGATGTGAGCGTCAAGAGATTTGAGAATATAAAGAGATTGATGCTACAAAAGCAGAATAAGGTGGAAGCCGCAAAGACAAAGAAAGAGATATCTCCGACGGTGTCTCCGGCATTTGATCGGCGAGAGGTGACTTCTGAAGTGGTTGCCAGGGCTGCTGCCTCTGTTTCCAAGAACCCTGCATTCATTCGTGCCCTTGCTCAAATCAAAGAGGACTTGAAACTTCTGCAGGATTTGAAGCATAAAAGTAAGTTTGCTCAAGACATTACCTTTTATTTTTAGCTGAAATCACTTTAATATCTCCCAGTATTACTTGATTTTTTTTCAAGATTTCTTAGTCCTTAGGTGGTTCTGTACAACTTGAAATTTATCCCTGTGATATTTATGAGTGATGCTTGATAAGAGAATGAAATAGCGGATATAACACTGTGTGTTTTGTTTCGACAAAACTGCTGCTTGAATCTGGATACCCCTCTCTGCATTGTTTTGCCTAGAAACAACAAAATTTCCAAACATCAACATATTTTCTCGCTAAAATTATGTCTCAGACAATAGGATTCCCAAAAGTTTACAACTATCCTTAATCTTAGAAAACCACTCTCTTTCTGTTCTGCTTGATTTTCAGCCCCGACTCTTGAATGTTCTCTAGTTATTCGCACAGACAACAAAAGAAGTATTGACACACAAGAATGTGATTGTGTGTACGGAACTCAGTTTTCTTTTATACACACATGGTCTCTCCTTTCTCTATCTTTTTCCGAATGCACTATATAAAACCACTTTCTAAATTGTAGAGGATCTAGATTGGTTTGTATGTGTTGATTCCAGATAATTGAGTTATCCTAGTTGATCCATCTGGATGCATTATGATGTTATTTTTTTGTCTGACCTTGTTTCTTTGAACCTAAATACATTTGCATACAGGTGCAAGAGGTTTGGCCGAAGCTGGGGCTACTTCCAGATTCCTGAGATCTCCCAAGAAGGAGAAAGATCCGATGAAACCCTCTGAGTGGACTGTCAAGGAGGAAATGCCAGCAAGGCCTGCTGAATCGATGTCAGTAAATCCTCTTAAGAAGAAGGTGAAGCTAGAGACAGATACTAACTGTGACAAATACTTGGAATGGTCCCAATAGGTTTACATTCAACAAAAAAGTTATTGACGTTCACAGACTATATAAATGAGTTATAGTTGATATTTTCTTAAATTCATAGATCCTAAAACTACAATCTGATCTTTCCAATGTTCCAAAGGTGTTTTGGATTTGTTATTAACTTTGGACGAAATCACCTTTATGAAATCGAGAACACCAGGTTGTACTTTTAGGCAGCATCAATGGTAATATAGTTTTATGGTCTTTGGAAGAAATTTTGAGTTTTAAATTCCTTAAAACGTGTTAATACTTAATACTGAGTTATAGATAGGTCACTTTCCCACTTCTTTACTGGCGTCACAAAGGCCAAATCCGCATTATATGTTCCTGTCATGGAAGCTCTGGAAGCTTCGGGGGGATGCGTTCCCATGAAGCACATCTTTGGTCTGTGTTGTTTGTCAGATTTGTCTCTTCAGCGAAGAGGAAACAAAAAAGAAAGCATATTGGCTTCTGTAGAAGATTGAGCCTGGGAGTGTTTGGGAAATACCCAAACCATGGTTTCAGAAGTTATGTTTTGTAAGTTGAGACAAAAATTCTCTCACATACTTATCTCGAAAATCGTAAAAATTATTCTTAAAAGATAATTCAAACACACACGGAATCTCTTTTTTATGCTAATTTCTGCATTAAATTGTTCCTTACAGTGTATAGAGTAGCTTGTGATTTTTATGTTCCTTCGTTTACGACTTTTCATATTCTTTACCATATCATGAAAAGAGCAAGTTCAAGAAATCCTGTACTACTTCACTGTAATCGGCTATTCGTTAGGCAAGGGAGTCATGGCAGATTTACAATTTCAAGGTGACCCCAATATAATTTTTAAAAGAATGAATAATATAACTTTGTAAAAAAATTAATTATCAATGGTGCTTTTCACAATTATCACTCACGATAGTTTCTTTCTTTTTTTTTTTTTTGGGTGAAAAAATTAGTTTATTTTTAGCTTTTACAACTTGTTCTTTAAGCTTAGTGATTTGGATTCGTGATCTCTTTCAAAAGAAGCATGAAAATTTGTTATTAAATTGTAACAATGTTCTAGGATTTTATTTAAACTTAATGATAAATGAATCGTTCCCTTGGATATTGAAACCAAATGATTTTTACAGCTATTGATGTGTTAGAAGTCAAAATACAAAATACACACACTAAACACATATTTATTATTGAAAAACACTTATATCAAGTTCTTTATATCCATTTCGTCAAGTTCTTTAATCATATATGATTGTGTATACTATTTTTATTATCATTTAACCATAAACCTATATGAAAAAAATATGATATATGATCATATGTGATTGGAGAACTCGATGTAATAGATTTAAAAAACTTGGCATAAGTATGTTCCTTTATTATTTTTTATGTTAACATGATGAATATATTAAAATATGTGTAATTTTACTTTGAAAGCAACATCTTAAGAGCGCTAGGTATTTGAAAGTTTTTTAATAGCAAATTGGCCTCAATCATTAAAAAACTAATGCCATTGGATATTAACATTTTTAAGGGTAAGGTTAAAATTACTACGTTTTAGTTACTTTTAGAATAAAATTGTTTTTGAAGGAAAACTTTAAAATACCCATCACTTGTGGGTGAATCTTTCATAGCAAAATTTTAACTTGACCCTTCCCTTTTTGCCCTTTGCTCATCACTTTATAACTGATTTTTGTCATTAATAATTTAATATTGGGAAAATTTCAGAAAAATATAATTAAAAATGGGAATAGACAAATTGGTGCTTCAAATTTATCAAATCTCAAATCAGAACTGAAGTAAAAATTTGAGATTTCCAATTTTGACCAAATGACTAAAATGCCCTTAGTTTAGTTCACAAGTTTTAAGGGCCAATAACAACATCTGTATCTATATTAACAGCATAATATTTTACATTAACAACTTTACTTTCATGTTTCACAACTTCATATTCCAAAAATCAGAGATAATTTTGATGACACAAGTTTTAGGGGTGAATAACATCTGTATCTATATTAACAATATTAAATTTTATATTAATGACTTCACTTTCATGTTTCACAACTGAATTAAGGGTAATTTTGTTAGAATTGAAAATCCCAGATTTTTATTTTAATTTTGATTTAGGATTTTATAAATTCATAGCATTAATTTATCTTTTCCCATTTTAGATATATTTTTCTGGAGTTTTCCCTTTAATATTCCTTAACATTACGATTCTTTGTATTTGGATGCGCCATCCCTAGAAGCTAGAATTATGGCATAACGATTTTTTTAAAATAGATATAACGAGTTTTCTGGTAGATTATTAGAGTTTGAGCCTATAGAATCCTGCCACGCTATCGAAGGATTCCGGAGTCCACTTTTTTAAGAGTGTGTTTGGTTCAGCTTATTGTGTAGAAATAAGCCCGTTTTTGGGTCATAAGCCCAAATAAAAACATGTTGTGTTTTTACAATATTTGGTTCAGCTTATTTTAATTACATCACGGATAGAATAAGTTACTTGTTAAATAAGCTCCTCACTACAGCTTTGTTTGGAATAGCTTATTTTTTGAAAATAAATACTTATTACATAAGTCAAGAAAAAACTCATCTCATATACTTACCTTATATACAGTAAATCACAAAGTATAAGCACCTATACGTAAAAAATAAGTTATCCCAAATAAACACTACAGCTTTTCTATTAAGTCACTTATTACGTAAGTGAAGATAAAACGCCTCTCACATACTTACCTCATATATCATAAATCACGATTTATACGTATTTATTATCTAAAAATAAATCACTCATCCAAACATAAATTACATTACAAAAACTGATTTTTAAGTTATTTTTAATAAGTCAAAATCATAATAAATGATTTTTTCTATCACTGTACCAAAAACACGCTAAAACTTCAAAGTCGTCCCAGTACGCTCTACTATATAAAACGTGAGATTAACGCCAATCGATTCCTTTTCAAAACTGACCAATCCTTACTTTTCGCGCGTCCGTCTTCTTTGAATCTCATAGGTATTTTCAGATTATCATCTGTCACTCTGAATTATTTATCCTCTTTGATTCCGAATATTCGCGTTGACGGTCGCCCTATGAACCATCACGACTTAGACTGTCCCATTTATTACTCCGATTATTTTGAACCGTTCACACGTTTTCGTTCATATCATATCGATAGTATATTACTGTAGTTAGCGATCTCACTCGCACGCCACGTTGCGATCTTTTTCAGAAGCGTGAGGGAGTAGGAGGACCGAGGACGAGGGCCAGCTCCCATGGCCTCTTCAACCAGTAAGTCCCTTTCGAATCCGAGGAGTTGTAGTTTTAATTGTCCGGAATCGGATTCTGCGAAGCACTGACTTTCTTTTTTGCGTTGGTATTACCGATTGCCTCTTCATTTCTCTCTACTCTCTGTCTCTCCCAGCTGCGACTATTAATTGTTTCTTGATTAAAAGATCTTTTATTTTCAAATGCTTAAGAGATAATTGGAAACTAACTGGAATTGTGGGCATTTGACTGGTTGATGACTCAGAATGTTAGGTGGTATGAGAATTTCCTCCATTCTGTTTGTTTCTCTCGGATATATGGTCCGGGACTACTGTTTATTTCTTAATGAAATTTCCTTTCTATTGGTGATGCGATCATTGGAAACTAACGTTTTGGGAAATGACCGGTTGGAGACTCAATGTTAGATGGTACAGTCTGCCCAAGTAGTAGACTTTCATACCTAACAATTAATTGAAATTGTAGCTTTCAAACAAATAAAATTTTCTTTTTATTACTCTCTGTTTCTTTTTTTATTTGAAGAATGGTGTCTTTACTGGTTTGTTGGTTTAGACTCTCGCTAGTGTTTTTGTTTTGATGCTTAATTTATCCTGCGTTTATGGGGAAGGAGAGGGTGGGACCAATTTTATTGCAACTGGGACTGGCATAGATAATCCTTCTAGGATTTTGTATGCAAGAACTATGAACCTCAAACGTTTTCATACTTTAAGTATTTCAGCAAGACTCGTCTAGATTCTATATTATTAATATTCATGATGACTTATGCATAGCCTTGACTTGAACTAGTTGAGTTGAACTCAACTCCATGTTTGATCTTTATGTTTCCAAATGTTGATTTTTCTATGGAATCTATGCTTCTCTTTCTGCAGTTAGCAAGAAAATTCTTAGGAACTTCCCACTTCTACATGCTTCCATTCTAATTTAATCATGGCTTATCAGTTTTTGGAGTTTACCAATAAGTTTTGCGAGAGTATCAATACAATTCTTTTCCTTGTTTTCTCCTTTATATTTTTTTTCCTTGACTCATTTGTACGAGTACGTGCCTTGCTGGGATGTAACTTAACAGCATCTGCTCATATAAATCGCTCTCTGTCTGCTTGTTAGGAACCCAGGGCACATGGAAATCAGAAATATATTCTCATGTCATTAAAAAATATTTATTCTATTGAGATTTCATCCGATAAATATCTCAACTTGGTGTTAAAATTCTATACTCGCAGGTTTTGTACTCTTTATTTATCTATTTCTCATCGCTGGGTGCACTGCAAGGCCTCTCTATCCGCTTCCCAGTAAAGATACTGAGAAAAATAGACAGCCTCTGCAAACTTTTCGCCCATATAACATTGCACACCGAGGTTCGAATGGGGAGCTTCCAGAAGAGACTTCTCCTGCATATATGGTGAATTGGAGAAATATCTCCTTTTGTTGTTTGCATATCTGGTTTTAAAATTTACCAAAATCATGTACCCAAGATTATTTAAGATGCCTTGATTTACTGCCCCATCACTTATGGTTATCTTTTTATGTCTGTTATACACTGCATGGCATAATGCTTTATTTTAATCATGGGGTTCTAGTTATTTCTAAACACTTAGCATATTGACTTTTGTTCTCAAATCCCAGAGTCTACAATTATTATGCAAAAATTATAGGTGTTACTGAAAGTGAGTAATGCAAGTAACATAATAAGACTATATATTTCATCATATTGACTTTCATGCTATTTTCAACACTTAGTGTTATGTAAATAACATTAAACTTATTGCAAGTTGAATTAGTTATAGGTTAGTTATGTTCAAGGGAGTCAATGACCATTAGTCCTAGAATAGTACAAATAAGGGACCTATCTCATAATATGTGTTATGTTGTTGCTTTCCCGGATTAATGCAATTCTGATCTCTCCATCTCCGTCTGTCTCTCTCTTTCCTTCTCTATTCTCTTCCCTCTTCATACCTCTTTCATACATCATTAGCGTATTGACTTTCATGCCATTTTCATTGCATTTCTGAAAAACGAAGAGCTTTTTTTTTTTGTTGGGGGGGGGGGTGTTAAGATTTAACATGGGCTAACTTGTAAAACGTTGAACTTTATGAGGACTGAATCTTATGGCACTAATCTCTTAGGGAACAAAACGAGAATCATTTGTTTAATGAATATATCTGCCAAAAATGAGTTTCCTTGCAGAGAGCTATTGAAGAAGGAGCTGACTTCATTGAAACTGATATCCTGGCTTCCAAAGATGGTGTTCTTATTTGTTTCCACGATTTTACCCTTGATGATACTACTGACGTTGCAAAGCACAAAGAATTTGCAGACCGCAAAAGGACATATGAAGTACAAGGGGACAATTTTACTGGCTTCTTTACTGGTATTATAGCCATTCTTTACGCAGCTTTCTTACAAATATTCTCACTGAAAGACTACTGGTATTTACTGCTTATTACGCAAATGTACAATCAATGAATAGTATCCCAAGTTCCGATGTTTTTTAAGTGTATTTGTTCTTTATTTGTAGCATTTAGAAGTTTGGTTTTCTTTGAAATAATTTGATTTTGATCAAATAACTATATTGATGAAATATGCGCAGTTGATTTCACATTAAAGGAATTGAAATCGTTGAGGGTGAATCAGAGGTACAAGTTCCGGGATCAACAATATAATGGTTAGTTTCTTTTTACCATTAAAATCTTCTCATTCAGTTATGGATCCCCCCGGGTTGTGTTTGACTTGTTCATTTAAAAATTATAAATTATTCTGTGATCTTGGTTCATTTTATGGTGCTACTAACACCATTATAACGAGAATTTTTTATTTAAGACATAGTTTCATATTCATTAATTATAAGGGTTCCTTTGTGAGCATGAGGAGACTTTGAGCATTTTGGCATATACAATAATAGTTAACATTATCTTTTTACTTTCAATATCTTTCAGGAAAATTTCAAATAATTACTTTTGAAGAGTACATCTCCATTGCACTAGATGCACCGAGAGTTGTTGGAATATATCCAGAGATAAAGAATCCAGTATTTATCAATCAACGTGTGAGTATTTCCTTGAATATGACCGATGAATTTATGTTCAGAGAGCTTATCTAGTTTTCATCTAAGAGATGAATATATCGGGATCCCCTGGGGTTCTATATTGTTTATTTCAATCAATGGTTTGCGTTGGCAGCATCGTGTATAATCAATGAAAAGCTATCTCATATGTATTTAAAGAGAGGACTTACAAGTAATAAGTTGAATTTGACAAGAAATAATATAGTCGGAAATTTCTGAGGGTTCAACTGCGTTAATAACATGATTGTTATTGTCCTTGCAAAACTTTATGGAAAATGTTACTATTGATAGTTTGGCATTCAACTTTCAAAGAGTTCTTTTAGATAAACTCTACCAGCTATTCACTAAGTGGATAAAATTTGCAGGTGAAATGGCCAGATAATAAAAGATTTGAAGACAAATTTGTGGAGACCCTTCAGAAATATGGATACAAGGGTTCATACTTGTCAAGAGATTGGTTGAAACAACCTGCATTCATTCAGTCTTTTGCTCCAACTTCACTTGTATTTGTATCAAATCTGACAGATTTGCCCAAAATTTTCTTAATCGATGATATCACTATCCCGACACAGGACACTAATCAGGTAAGTTATATCCTTGGTTTAGCTCCTTGTTTAAGTAATATTAAACTTATCTTCCTTTCTGCAAACTTTATGAATACATATTACATTGGAATAGTCAACGAAGTTTGTTGGTATCATGCAACAATACTTATTTAAATTATTACGAGCTTAGACAACAAATGGTAGAGAATCGTTTGAGGTGGTTTGGATATGTACAGAGAAGGTCATTGGATGTGCCAGTGTAGAGGGTAGATCAAATTATTTGGAGCCTAATAAAAAGGGTTAGAGAAAGACCAAAGAGAAAGTTCAATGAGATTATTGAGCGAGACCTTTTAGTTAATAATATATAGAGATTTGGTTTTTGATCGAGCTCAATGATATCGTGTGATCCAAGTAGCTGACTTCACCTAGTGGAATAAGGTTTTGTCGTCGTCGTCGTTGTTAGACAACAAAACAATAAGCTTTTACAAGGAGACAAAGCAAATGCAGTTGGTCTATTCTACAGTTGTGTCAAATTTTTGAAGCACTGAAGCCACAGGTGTTCACATTGCTTCAGCTTAGTGTGATAGTCTCAGCTCTGACATGACAGCTAGTTACCAATTAGATTTATGATTTAATTAGTGGTTAAAATCTTCGGATGTCTTCAAGCAATTGATGTTGTCTGGAAATATTTACAGAAGTCTGCTGCTTCGACTAAGTTCTGATGTATTTTTTTTAATTATTTGTAATCGCATATTTGATTTAACATGTTAATGTCTTGAAATTGTTGATGCAGTTAAGGGAGTTATTAGTATAGGTTGGAGGAGGGAAAATGTAGGAATTAAATAATGTATATAAATTCAGACTCTCTTCGTCCAAAAATCATGCCAGTTTTCCCTTCTTTTTTTTGCCTTGCTATTCATTAAACTACCTGGCACTGTCTATGCCGAAAAAAGGTTAGACATAGGGGATTTACTACACCTGTTGCATGATTATATATTCATTTATGCTCCCTTGATTGTAGTTTGTACTATATCTCCATTTTATGTTGTGGCCTTTTGTTTTTCTAGAAGATAATTTATCTATTTAAAGCCTAACAAAACGGTACCATATTGATTATCTGCAGTCATATTGGGAGATCACATCTAATGAATACTTGGACTATATAAAACAATATGTCGTGGGAATTGGACCTTGGAAGGATACAGTGGTTCCTGCTGCAGGGAATTATTTGCAAACTCCTACCGATCTTGTTGCCAGGGCACATGCCCATGGCCTGCAGGTATTCTGTTTTTTTTAAAGCTTGAATTCTGTGTTCAATGGAAGTATTTACACATATCTGAGTCTCAAAGCACTTGGGGCAAGAATCATTACAAAAATAATACTGGTATTTGACTTTGACTTTACTGATTTAATCATTTCTTCATAAAGTTTTATGAGTGTGTTTTGAGGGCCTTGCATATTTCAGCCTTCAATTTCGTAACTGTTATTTCCTATAAATAATTTAATGTGCATTGCTATTTTCAACACTGGCAGGTGCATCCATATACTTACCGAAATGAGAACCAATTTTTGCATTTCAACTTCTCTCAAGACCCATATGCGGAGTATGATTACTGGATCAACACAATAGGAGTGGATGGTGTTTTCACAGACTTCACAGGTTCCTTTCACAACTTTCAGGAATGGTCCTCTTCAGATGACAAAACTGCATCAAAGTTGCTGCATAAAATTGCAAAGCTGGTCTCCCCCTATACAAAGGCATAAGTTGGGAGCAAAAAACCACGTGCATCAGTCTCTGTGAGACAGTAGCAAATTTGTTTGTTTATAAGCAATAATTTTGAGGGGGTTTTTTTTTTAATTTTATTAATCAGGATTTAAGGGCTCTTCTTAATGATGCATCAGAGCAGATGTGTTTTAGCTATTCTGTTGTTAATTTTATGAAAGAAGCTATGCTGTTATTCTGTCTGCGTTATTTATGAAATGTGAAAGCCAGAACTTCCAAGCCTCTATCTGCTTCTGAAATTACCAGCTAAGTATGTAGTTAATAAAGCGGCTGATCAGTTTCCCCCCTAATACTGACAGGGCACAAAGCCCAAAGAAAATAAAACTAAGCCAAAACCCTCAAGATTGACAGGATTATGTTGCATCCAACAGAGATGTTGAACCAAGAAAGAAATGCAATCCTAGATTTGATGACCAAGCGAGAGTGTTAAATTATGGTTAGCTAGAGAATATGCGACTATTTATTTCAGGGTAAGACGTGAGGTTCTAACTTCCCGATCCTTGATCAAGCTAACTCAAGTTTTACGAGCTGATTACAAATACAAGGAAGTTGATTGCCAATTCCCAGCAAAGTGGGATAACGTTGCATAAGGGTGATAGTGGATTTACGTGGAAAGAAGTGCTAATCAGGGAGTAAGGATGTGTTGAAACTCACTGTCAAAGTGATATTTAAACTAAAAATAATCTAGCAAAGCCCAAGTCTAAAGATCTATTTGAAAAAGCGGTGGAAAAACACGTTCACACAAGTTGAAACAAAACTCCTTTTATAAACTTACCTTATATACCGTAAATCATGTTAAAAAATCAACTTCTACCACTAATACAGATAAACACTAACTAGATAATAGAGAAAATAACAAAGAAACGCACGTTCCTAGCAATTCGAGTGCCAGGCTCAGGCTTCCCCCCCTTCATTCACTCACCGGTTGCCTAACCTCTCTCACACCTCACCAAAAACACCGAGTTTTCCGTTTTATTTATTAGTCCAACATGGGGTAACACGTTTCCAATGGCAATATTGGATTCCGTCGCTTCTAATGCGTAAAAACTCGTTAATGATGGGGCAAATGGAAGAAATCTCTGACAGATATTGGAATGAATTAGTATGCTTAGCTAATTTTGATAATTTGGGGTCATCGGCCGTATAATCAAGATGAAATTGGAAAGAAGCAAATCTCGTGATCATCAGATTCAATGTAATGTAATGTGAAGGGAGGATCCTAGTTATAATCAACCTTAAGGCAGTAGACAGTGGTTGTGACGAGGGATAATCCAATACATGAGTGACATTGGCCTTACCATCTCTTGCGCAAAGGCTGTAATAAAACCTTATCATTATGTAGGATTCAATATATGCGGCTTTACATTGTAGCTCAGCTACTGCATTCTAGGCGTAAATATCAGCAAAGTATAAACCACCTAATGGCTTGATATATATATTACAAGGGGAAAAAAACGAGAATGAACGGTTACATACAAAGAAGTAGGAACTATAATTAGCAAGTGCATCTTAGTGTGAAGCTCTCATCTTTGATATCTCTTCCAAGAGAAATCTTGACTCAGCAGCGAAGTCCATAGGAACAACTGCCCGGGCTGTTATCCTCTGCCTTTTCTCATTATTATACTCATTTTGAGAAACACTGACCCGGAAAAGATATGGAGTCCATGTTGCTTGTTTCAGTTTCAACTGATATGGATTATCTTCCCCTTCCTAACATCAACACAAAGAAAAATTATTTAAGGGGAAAAAATCAGATGATCACGTGGATCATGTGGTGATCCCAATAATTTATGTTGGTGATGACCTACCTGTGACTTCAGGCTATCAAGTTCTTCAGCAGAGCACCCAACAAGCTTCTCAGCTTCTTCATTGAAGATTGAGACAAAGGCTTCCCCACTTCTATCAGCAACTCTTACAACCATAATGTATCTGAAAAGGGGAACGAAATGAAAACTTGCAGACTTGCAGCAAAGTATATTATAGCAACATCACCCTCTTACTCTTCCCTACATTAAATATGTGTGTGTGTGTGTGTGTGTGTATTAAAAGACTCCTGCTGGTAGACTGACGGCTTGTTACCTTGAACAGCACTCTTCATAATTTTTCTGGCAGCCTTCACACCAATACCCAGCGCCGATGGATTCGGTGACTTTCTTGTTGCAAGTTTTACAAGCTCGGTACCACATTGTCTGGTCAGGCTTGATGTAGCTTATATGTGCCCTAATACTGAAAAATGCAGGCTGCCAAGAGCAACAAAATAGATTATGGATTAACCTCATGATTCAAATGATTCCATGTACCCTACTGAATTTTTCAAACCAAGTGTATTAATAGTTTCAATGAACAATTGTTTCAAATAATAACCAGGTGGGAAAATGTAAACATTTCAAACCCTCTGCAAAATTTTCTTGAGATACATGGAAAATATTAATATTCTCACACTATAAAAAAGACAAGAAATAAGCCAAAACATTTGGATGGATTGTAAGATTAGGAAGAACACCACTTGCAGCAAGGAGCAGAAAATAGCACCTTGTCCTTCCCTAAGGATGGGTTTGAGGTCATTTGAGAAAGTGAAACACGGTCTGAATACACTGATCTCATTCCATTCATGGATACCGAGCTTGTGCCAGGGCTTATTGGTGCCAATGATACATCTTTACCTTCAGAATCGTACCTGTTACAAAAGCATGATCAAGAATATCACGAGAACATCATGAGAAAATAAAAAGTATGGCGATCTGATCTTGAACTATGATATACCAGCATCTAAGCTTCTTTGCTTCAGGTATGTCTGGATTTACCAGCACTAGACTTTTACTTACAGTTGACAAGGAAACGCCTGAAATAGAAGATATTCAAGCATGTTACAAACGAATTCTCTTGCATTCCTGCTATTCATAAAATATAGAAGCTTAGCTTTACATACCTTGAAAGTCCGCAACCTTGAGCGATTTGATTGCTACTATAGGAGAATTACCAACAAGGTCCAACAATTCCTCCCCTACTTTAGTCGCATTCTCATTCCACAAAGACACAATAACTGTTTTCTTTCTGTAATGGCAGATTTTGATATTTAAATTTAGTATAACAGCAAAAACACAAATCCTAACACGTGAGAAATGGTCTGTACTCACGTCTCATCAGCAATAGTAATATCACGCTTTGGGACAGTTTCATTGTTGCTCTTTCTGCGTATGCTCATTGTAGGAGACACGTTTTGAACAATTCCAATGACATCTGAAATCCATCAATCCAGATATTATTTGAAAAAACAAAAAAGCTACGATGTAAGTTGTGGCTGTGGCATGCCCAGAAAAATCCATACCGACAAGTTCATTTTTGTTGACATAAGGGCCCAACTGATCAATCGGGACAAACTTAAAACTTGTTTCTGGAACAAAGCTTTCTTCATCGGTTGCCTCTTCCACTTCAGAGTTCTCATTTAGTGTCATTTCATAATCATTTTGAACGGTTTTGAACTGCTTGTTGGCGACTTTTAAAGTCCCCTTTGAAATGTAGTAAACCTTCCCCAACACAAATTTTTCATAGAATTTCCTTGCAGCTTCGTTAAACATAGTTGCTTGAATTTGAGTTCCCTGAAGAATTAATAAGTAAATTCCAGTATTAACACTTAATTTCGTACAATAACTGCATACCATACGGAGCCATTGAAATGTATGAAATTATTCAAAATTTAAAACAATAAAAACGATTCTTACATCTTCGTCTGTCAGTTCCACGTTGAAGACACAGCCTTCCCCTCTCGCATTCTTATAGGTGCGCATGATTCCTTTGTTTGTAACCCGAACTTTTATTGTCCAGTGACCCTGATAAGGGTTCAAGGAAACCAGAGGACGCACCCTGCGAGTCATGGCCATTCGAGCAGCAGGGACCATACTGAAAGACAACAAGAATTTTGATTTTGATTCCTAGCAACCAGAGAATCTTTTAACACGAAAACCATGAGGCTAAAATATCATCATACATTGGATGCAAAAAGAATCCTTACTTTCCTTGCTGTTCATGTACGATCTGAGCAGCAGACTTGGCCACGATTTCTTGCTTTGGTTTCAAAAGAAGGCCTGCTCCTTCAGTTTTTACCTCACTTTTCATTCTGTCCACTTGCTCTTGTTTCAAAAAAATGCCAGTTTCCTCAGTCCTTATTTCATGCTTTATTTCCATTTTAAGTGCAGGGGAGACTGGTTCACATTTTGTCACAATAAGATACCTGGAAAAAAACCAGGTCAGCTACAGACTTAGCTGAAATCTTCCTTTGCTTGCTTGAGACATTCACTTATGCTTACTTTTCTGACTTATTTGGGATGTCGTTGAGAGTATAGTCAATAATGCGAACAAGCCCAAGGTTCTGAATATTTCCTGAGATGACTTGAGAATTCTGACTAGATGGTAGAATTGCTCTTAATTTCAATCTCCCATCGCTTGCGGTAAACCTGTAATACAATAGCCAAAATACAAAGTGTGGAGATTGTTAACAGGAAATATAGTAAATAGCGGGTGGTGCTCTGGAAATTAAACACAAGTTGAGATCGACGATAAGGACATGAGATCATCCTAGCCGCAGGCCAACAACCCAGATAGATACCGAAAACAGGTCTAACTTGTAAGATAAAAAAACAATAAAAATAAAACATGAAACACTACAAGCCAGGAAGAATGGGAAACCCAAACATATTTTTGATTGATCCAATTCGTAGAGCTGTATTAAAATCGGAGGAAGACGGAGTAATGATCTTTTCATTCGTTTGTGAGAAAGAAAAAACACATCCCGAACAAAACTTGTATTACGATTTCAACTAGCAATAATGAAAGCATATAAAAGAGATTGCGAAAGCGAAAGACGCACATGTATCTGTTACCGCTTTGCTTGAGATCCAGGACTTGGACGACGATCTCGGAAAACTCCGTTGAAGAATCCGGGGACGGATTCGCCAACAAGATCGAAATCGCATCCGGAGTCACCGACTTTGACATTATCTCTCTCTAGGTCTTTCTGGGATTCTTGGCCTGTAAATGTTCAGAGTATTCGGTCGATGAACGAACAAACTAGTGAAATACTCATCAGTGAGCGAATTTAGTTTTGGAGGGTGGATAGTGGAGGCGGGAAGTGGTTTTGAAATGTCATTTAATTTTCCCGCGGCGATTTGAGCATGTTGGAATCGAATGTGTGTGGATTGGCGGTACTGAACAGTAGTGCCAAGCATCGAAGACATGGCAGCCATGTCAGGGGTGACGTGGCCTATGCTAGTTTAGATGGTTGCCACATCAACTCTTGGCAGTCCTGCTGTTGAGGCATTATCAGACACTATTTGTAGATATCTTAACAAGGATTCAAACCTTAGGTCGATACGTTGTAACGGACTAATCCATTTCACTAACCAAACCATCATTAATAATTAGATGGTATGTACTCATTTATACATAAGGATGGGATGAAAAATTAGATGGTACTCCCTCCGGTCCTAATTATAAGACAAAGTTGACTTTTTTGGAGAAATTAAGGAAGCCAATTAAATCACTTTAGAATATTTATATTTATATTTTTTTCTTCAAACTAAGTAATTTGATTAATAAACTAATATATAATCCAAAGATACTAAAAATATAAATACTCTAAAGTGATTTTATTGGCTTCCTTAATTTCTCCAAAAAAGTCAACTTTATCTTATAATTAGGACCGGATGAAGTATTTTTTTTATAATAGAGTATATGTGCCATTTTTATAAGTACGGGTGGGATGAAAAATTAGGGCTTTTTTTATAATAGCGTATAATTTTTTGATATAAAAATAATGTTTGACTTAGGTTTTTATCCAAGTTAAATATGTTTCCTGCACTATTTAAAATATATTTTTATATTTTTACATATTTAGTGTAAAATCACTTTAAATAATCCATCAAGAATACATAGTGTTAAAAGTTCCAATGGAAATCAAGGATGGTTGGCTTCTGCAGAAAGCATAGGTTTAAGAATCGGACCAGACCGGATGATCCGACCGGTTGGACCGTCAGCCGGTCAAGAGGGCAGGCCGAGTCACTACGTTGAGCCGTTTTCGTTATGGGACCGTTTTAGACCGTTTTTGGGCCGGGAGCCGTTATTGGGCCGGAACCTGGAATGGGTTTTTAAGAACCGGCCGGCCTAATAACTCACTTTACAAAAAAAAACCCAGAATTTTTTTTTTTTAGTTTTGATGCTGGAAACTGGAAAGTTTGCAAAAGAAAAAAAAAAAAGCTTAATATAGAAAAATACAGGTTTATATTGTTTAATCTCATATATGTATTATGTGCATCTTTTTATTCTTAAATGATAAATATGTTATCATTCTTCTCAAATGGCTCATGGCTCATAAATCTACATCATCTTGTTTGTTATTTTAAAAAAGTTAATATATTTCATATATATATATATATATTTGCGGGGCAGTAGGATAAGTGCTTCAAATCTATCTTAGAGTTGGATGTACAGGTTTAGAATTGTTTAAAAAAAGAAGAACATATTAATTGAGTTATTTTATTTTAATAATTTTATACCAAAAAAACATATTAATATAATTAGATTTGTATAACCCTTGAGTGGTGGATATTTTAAGCATTTATCCTGATAGGTGACAATTGATGAGGTTTTTAAATGGTGTTTTGTGACTTTACTAACTTCATATGAAGTTAGACTAATGACTAATTATTGTATATGAAGTTAGACTAATGACTAATTATTGTAATATATATATATATATATATAATATTTTTAAATTTAATTATTACGTCACCGGTCCGGCTAAATGGCTCAACCGGTCCAACTGGTTGAACCTTGACCCGCTAACCTTTCCGGCTTGACGTCCGGTCCGGCTTTTAAAACCTTGGCAGAAAGTGTGTGTTTGAATTGGTTTTTGAAGAATAACTTTTACGATTTACGAAATAAGTATGTAAAAGGAGTTTTGTCTCGATTTATAGAAAATGACTTTTGAAACTGCAGTTTGAGGCTTATCCAAACATACACTAAATAGCTTACATTACTCACATGCCAAAATATAATGACTTCTTACTTTAATTTAAGATTAATATGGGTAGATTAATCAAATTAGATAAATAAGTTTTACATTTAATACGAGATAAATGTTTGTAAAAAATGTATGTTAGTTTTCTTAAAATACTCTATTAAATCATTTACATTGAAATTACCCCTTATAGAAACTCCCTTGACATATGCAATTAATGGGGATAGTTTAGAAAAAATAATAAATATAGGAGATAAAGTGGATGAAACTCTTATATTTATGACAAAATGCAACACTTAATTAGCCCTTATATTAAGTAAGGGAGGTAGTAATATATTACAAACAGTCTAAACCCATTTATACAATGCTAGTCACAATGTTGTCCCTGGCTTGTCCACTACGAAACAATCTAAATTAAAGCACAAACATGGACCGAAACAAGAGTTAAGCCTAACTAACTAGAGCTACATATCCTTTTGTTTAGCGCCAAGGCATGCTTGATGCTGGCCTGTTAATAACACTACTATATATGACACTTTTAATATTTATTTTTAGGCCTTTTTCACATCTGTTCTTAGGGGTAATATTTGTGAGTGACGTTGAAAGTTTGGAAACGACATCCTTCGTAAGAGAGTTCATATGTATTCACAATCAGACTCCAGACAGCTTGGAATCGAACCTATCTCTAACGACAGAATGCACAACATGCAAAGCAAGATAACCGCCATCTCTTGTTACAGGCTTTTTGAGCTGAATTAAGAGCCTCAGCTCCTATTTTTGATTCTTCAGCTCTCTGTTTCTCGGGCTTCTTTTCACCCTGCTTGGATGAGACATTCTTTCTCTGACTTCCATCCCCTGTCAATCTTCACACAACAAAACCACTTTAACTATTTACGCAACGTGTATATCAAATTGATTTGCAAACATTTAGTGTCAAAATTCTGAATGTTCTCATTGATCCATTAAATGAAAAGCTTGGATAGAAACAACCATTTCCTATCTTACTGGCTTAGCAATTTCAGAAGTAATATATTCCTCCGATCTTTAATATAAGACATATTTACTTAATTTGATTAGATTCATGATGCTAGTTAAATTAGTTAATATAACATATATTTTTTAAAATACCCTAATTATATTTCTTAATTATCTCCTTCCCCACCTCCTCAATTATTATTGAAAAAGTATCAATAGCGATAAATTAGGAACAAATAATAGTACTAGGACCACCGGATGAGTAATTCCTCACACTATGCATTTATGCCCATAAAATAGTAGTAGCAGCAAAAATAGTAATTAATAAGAGCAGAGGCCTGTGCTTACGGTTGAAATGAAAAAGATTTTGCGCTCACATCTGAATGGCCAGACTTGTTATTAGGATCAGAAAGCACTTTGGCTTGTGAAGTTCCATCCTCATCATCAATTGGCAATTCATCCTCAATTATTGGCGGTTCCTCTCTGTTATTTTTCTGTGTGCTTTCCATTATAACCTCTCTCATTGTCTCAGCAGCTTTAGCTTCCATTACTCCAGAACTTTGATCTTGCTCAGCAGTTCTTTGGCTCATATCATTAAATTTATTGCCAGGAGGTAGCTGATTGCTTTGGAATGAATTAGGCGGACCCGGCATGTTCATGTCACCATACTTGTCCAACTCCCCAGACTTAAACCAAGGTACTTCTTTAGTGAAACTCATTGTTCCCGTGTGGATGCTGAACAATGACTCATTAGAGGCAATACTCCATTCCGGGGCATTTGTACTGGTTCTATTAAACACGTGCGAAGGAATCTTGTACAAGGAACCTGAAGGAACATTGTCCTCCATTACTTGCAAAGGAGGATTCTGTATTTCTGGATATTGTTTTCCACCTGATTCAAAGTTATGAGAAGGATTAACTGCCAGTGGCGGCGAGTTTCCACCACCAGCTTTACTAATATCACCAACAAGATCCGTCCTCGAACTGCTACTTGCCACGCTTTCTTGTTCTTGTTCTTGTTCTACACCTGAAAAGATAGGGTGCAATTTAATATTTTGGGGTGTACTTGCCTTCTTTGGGAAGATTCCAATGCAGCTAATGATGAAACTGAAGAGGGGCCTACATTAGCTTACCAGTTGTGTTAGCAGGATTTGTTCTCATATCAGAGCTGTTCATTTCATTTTCATGATCGTACTTTTCCTCAACTTTTTGAGCAATAGCAGCAGATTCCATGTTGTTCATGTTTGGTTGCACCTGGAAGGGATCTTCTGGTAAATGTGTGCTTCCTAAATCAGTATTAGACATGCTTGAAGGTCCTTGTTGCATATCAGAGAATGCCAATGCAATTCAAGCTCTATTTCCAACGCTGCAAGTGATACTGTGATGGAGATGATGGGCCTAACCTTATTTGATGTGTTAAATTCAAAAGGAAAATACATTCCCAGAATTCCAAGACAGAATCCAAATTTGACCTGCACGTCAAGAAAATGGGAATGGAAAAAATGAAATGATGAGAGAGGGAAAGAGAAAGAAATGGATTGTATCAGAAAAAAGGGAGAATAACAGGAAGTAAAACAGAGATAAGGTGTTTGGACAAGTTTAGGCATTTCATTCTCTCATACTTGTTGGAGTCATAACGAACTTCAGTTGCTTCGCATGACGTCGCCAACGAACCTATTCTTCATCTCTGTCATTTTGACGCGGCAAAAGGATTTGGTTTCTTAGTTTAATTCTCCTACGCTAAATATGAGATGAGAGGTTTATTTGTTATTCAGTCTCAAAACGAGCCATTCATTCTCAATTTCTTATTCATTAAATTATACAACAGAAGAACAATACTGTTAACTGCAATAAAAAAATTCAATTTTATTTCGATTTTCATATGAATATGCTAAAAAAAGCTGAACTTGCAATTACGGAATTATATTTAACTTAGCCGAGATTATTTATATATTCTTTTAGCAATTACATCCAAACAAAATTCAAACGTTGCAAAAGTTGTAACTGAGAAATTTTAAGAATTTAATTTATTTGAAAAAAATATGAACATGATTTTGTCCTATATAAAGAAAAAAAAATCAATTAATTGTTTAGAAGGTTCTGAGCTGAATTTCTTCATAATTATGATTTTTTTTCATGTTTTTTAACTTCGTATTTCTCAAATTAAAGAGTACATCCAAAACTTACCTAGTTATAAAGCGATTTAAATCTCCCAAAATTTCAAGCTTGTGAAGTGTATGTGATAAAAGGAGAGAAAAGAATAGTAAAATTATTACACGAGCCTTGGATTTATTGTCTTTGATCACTTGCTGTCATGTCATGTCATGTCAATATTTCAGGATTCAAGAGTTTTTTTTTTAAAAAAAAAAACCCTTGTATTTAAGAAGATCGCTTCAAAAGGCTCCCTGCTTCGGCCATGCAATATCCAATCCAATGTTTCACTAAATAAAATCATAAACCATTTGGTGAAGAACCAGAACAAAGATAAAACATAATTCTAAACGTACAGCATATTTTGTTTGATCCTTAATATAAAATATAGTTTGTAATTAAATTTTTTTAGTAAAGTAAATCCCATATTAAGGACCAAACCGAGTAATATGTATTACTATCAATTATTAAATACCAATCACTTTCCTTTTGGAGGTTAATTAACTAGATTAAATCAATTTCAACTGCTACAACAATGTATATACTCAATTCATTAGCACCTTCCTGACTTCTGAGAAAACTGAGAATGCAGCATAGTGCATAGTCATATAGATCTTAAACATGTTATACCATGGTATTTTAATTTTCTAGTCACTAATGAAAGATTAATTCAAAGATTGTAAGACTTTTTGAATTAGCTAGATAGTTGATAGTATTCATTGTTTCACAGTCCTATAACAATAGATGGGATATGCTCATGATTTTGTGGAAAATAAAATAAATCGGTAGGCAAGCATCAAACTCAGGAAATATTAATTTTTAAGTAACTTAGAACATAAGGAGGTTCAAGGAACATTGCAAAACAAATGGTTCAAGCAAGAACCTGGTCAACAAATAAAAGGATACTCCTAGCATGATTGACACTGGAAGAGCAGGTAAGGCTTTCTGATATAATGATAATAGCATCAAAGTGATGCCCAGACCACCAATGATAGCTAGATAACAAGCATACACTGCCATATAATCATCCATCACTGCCCTGCCAACCAAAACACTGTAGAAAATGAAATCTCCTAACCCTAGCTTGATTGCTCCAGATGACCCCAATCCAATCCCCTCTGGCATCAAGCTTTGATCTGCCACTGCATCTTCTTCTCTGTGGATCTGCACATTCATTTCATGACCAATCAAGGGTTCAGAGAGCTCAGAACCGGTCTCTAAAACCCGTCCCTCTTCAGCTCTTACCAAATTTCTGTCACTGGTAGAAGGATCTGAGTTTAAATCAGCATTTTCCCTATCCAAATTTGAGACTTCATGGGTTCCATCTGAATTATTACTGACCAAATCTCTGTTAATAGCATTCATTGTATCTAGATTGGAGTTTGATTCACTATTTTGGGTTTCACCTAGCACAGAATTGACACTAGGATTGGAATCACTTGGTAGAATTGAGTCCTCAACACTCCTCTCTCTCCAAACCCTCCTTCTCTGAGTTACATCACCCCTTGGATCCACCTGGTCATAGTTCACTGGTCTAGCCTCATAAACCAGTGCAGGAATTTCTTCATCTCTTGAGATTGCAAGTTCTACCAAAAGTCTTAATGGTCCAACTGGTAATAAAACGGCAGCAAGATCATACAATGCCATGGCAACCAGAAGCACCCAGGTGGTCCATTCAGGTAACATGGTGAACCAATAAGCAACCAGCGTTCCAATAAGAATCAAGTAACCTTGAGTCACAGCAATTGCCATTTTGGACATAAAGACAGCCAATACACCAACAACAGCAAAATTAAACAAGGCCAGGAAAAATGTTATGCAATCAATAGGGATACTAAAATCTTCAATAAAGAGTAGGGCAATTTCACCACCCAAGAATCCCAATACAACGAAAGAAGAGAACCCCATATATAGTTTTAAGAATCTGGTGCATCTAAGATAGAAGAGAAGGACCAAAACAAAAGTTGCAACAGTGACAACGGCTACAAATGCCAAAGAGTTCAAAAGGGCACCTACGAATTTGTCCCAAAAAGAGCCTGAGCTGGTCTCGCTGTATGCAATGGTGGCTACACTGGAGATTGATGCTGGAGAAGAGTTGGTACTAGTACTAAGGATTGAGACCAAGAAGACGACCAAAACCATACAGATTGATACTGGTGCGATGATTCTCACGATTTCTTCCCCTAGAAAGTCGATGACGCTTGAGCGTCTCTGGTTTTGGGCCATTGGAGAGTTGAGATAGTACGAAAAGGATTCAAGCTTTTTTGTTTAGTCATCGGGCGCCATGACTGGTGGGTGGCATTTCAATGATTTTTTTCCCATCCATTTTGGTTCGGGACCCTGTCGACTGGTTGGCGAATCCATTCCCGCGTGCCGCGTGGACCAGGAAAAGGGAAAACACATGCGTTTTATACTTAAACCTTTTTTTAAAAAAAAAAAAAAACCTCAAATGAAACTGAAATCCTTGTTATTACTTGGGTTTTATTTTTTTTTTAACTAAATCCTTTTTTTTCCCCAACATATATATATAACTAAATCTTAATACCTAATTATTTACCCTCATGTATTGTGTTTTTGTTTTTCCCATAAAATAAGATAAAGTAGAGACTGAACCATTTGTGAAGGCATTATTAGAGATTATCAAGGTAATTGGGTATATAGATTTCAACCTACGTTAGGGTATATATTACTTTGAATGTTGTGAAAATCCATATAATTCATAGTAGCTTTCAACCTTGCAAACAATTAGGATTTGATGAGAGAAGGATCTTCACTGATTCATTAAAAGCTACATATTTGCTTGTCTATTATCATTTGGGTCTTCTTTGTACGAGAAGATTTTGAACTTAGGGTCTCTAATCTTCTCAATTTGGGACCTAGAAATTTCACACTCTTTTCATGGAAGGGCACTGTTGGGCTGATTATCTTGCTCGTATGGCTCAAGGAATCAGGCAGTATTATGTCCATCTAGGTACATCCCCTGATACGTGTTTTGGCCTTTTTATAATGGAATGTAGACCCATGCCACCTGATCTGAGTAGTGTTGTCTAGCAGCAAACTTCTAGTAATTCACAAGCTTTGCTTGCCTTGTCCGCTGCATCTGTATTCTAGGTTAATGATAAATATTTGCGTATAACTGTTTTCTTTAAGTATTCACTGTAGTACAAAATTTTTTATTATAGGCACATGTACAATCATGTTTGAGGCACCGTTAGATATTAAATATAAGCACCTCTCAGGCACTGTCAGATACTAAATATGAGCACATTTCTTAATGAGAATTTAAACATTGATTTGCCACGTTACGAGGAATTAGCTCCTTTTAACCCCTACTGACACTATAGTCCACACATCGATGCAAGGCATACAAAATTCAAAATTTGGGCCCATCACATCTATCCGGCCCAAAATTTATGCTCCCCAATCCCATGTGTACGGATACGAGGCATACAAATGTCAAAAAATTGGGCTCATCCATATACGAGGCCCAAAACTTAATTGTCAACAACCCTAAAAACCTTAAAACAGAGAAACCCTGCTTTCTTGAGCGGCTGCTCTGTGTGTTTCTTTCTACCTCCTTCACCGTTTCTCCCTTTCCCCTCCCCTTGCAGCCATGGCCGCAGCTGCTCGCCCCCTCGTCACCGTCCAAACCCTTGAAGCAGATATGGCTACCGATTCCCCACAAGCCATTCCTCTGCCAGACGTCATGAAAGCTTCGATCCGACCTGACATTGTCACCTTCGTTCACTCCAACATTTCCAGGAACAGCCGCCAGCCCTACGCTGTCAGCAGGCGCGCTGGTCATCAGACCTCAGCCGAATCATGGGGAACCGGTCGTGCCGTGTCTCGTATCCCACGTGTTCCTGGTGGCGGTACCCATCGTGCTGGTCAGGCTGCTTTCGGCAACATGTGCCGTGGTGGCCGCATGTTCGCTCCGACTAAGATTTGGCGCCGCTGGCACCGGAGGGTTAATGTGACTCAGAAGCGGCACGCTGTCGTTTCAGCCATTGCTGCGTCGGCTGTTACATCTCTGGTTTTGGCTCGCGGTCACAGGATTGAATCAGTGCCGGAAATGCCTCTGGTGGTAGGTGATTCTGCCGAAGGTGTTGAGAAGACCAAAGATGCGATCAAAGTTTTGAAGCAGATCGGCGCATTTCCTGATGCTCAAAAGGCGAAGGACAGTCACGCAATCAGGCCCGGTAAAGGCAAGATGAGAAATCGTCGGTATATCTCTCGCAAGGGTCCTCTGATTGTATATGGAACTGAAGGAGCTAAAGCAGTTAAAGCATTCAGGAACATTCCTGGTGTTGAAGTTGCGAATGTGGAGAGACTGAATCTGCTTAAGCTAGCACCTGGTGGTCATCTTGGGAGGTTCGTTATTTGGACCAAATCAGCGTTTGAGAAGCTGGATTCTATATATGGATCATTCGACAAACCATCAGAGAAGAAGAAGGGTTACCTTCTACCGAGAGCCAAGATGGTCAATTCTGATTTGGCTAGGATTATTAACTCTGATGAGATCCAGTCGGTTGTGAGGCCGATCAGAAAGGAAGACAAGAGGGCACCTTTGAAGAAGAACCCGCTCACGAATCAGAATGCCATGTTCAAGCTGAATCCATATGCCAAGACGCACAAGAGGAATGCTCTGCTGGCTGAAGCTGTGCGTGTGAAAGCTAAGCAAGAGAAGCTTGACAAGAAGAGGAAGTCCCTCCCTAAGGTAGCACCCCATTTTAATTCCTTGCTTTTGCTTATAATTAACCATACAATGCTGAATTGATTGTTGGGTTACTATAGGTCGATAATATAATTAACATATAATTCTGAATTGATTGTTGGGTTACTACAGATCGTTATAAGTCGAAATGAACATCTAAATCCTAAAATTTCTTCGCAAAAATTAGAAGGATCATTGCAATCTGCTCATCTGCCTAGTGAAAGTTGAAGTTATCATAGATATTGCATTCATGAACCTGTGTAAACTTAACATGGGTTAAACACACAGTTCTAGTTCCATACGGACACGTTAGATTTTGTCATGTTCTGGTGTTTGTGTAAGTTTATATGCTTCTTAGGTGTAAAAATCTGCTAAGGCTACTGATGCTATAATTTTTCATGTCGTTTTTTCCTATGATGCTATCATACGGGAGCTTTTACTACACTGGCTGGCCTCATATATCTTTCTCCTTATAAGAATTACAGTGAATACTAGCCCGCAAAAAATATCTAGGCAGATTGGCACCTTTGTGACTTAGGAAACTCACTAAATGGGTGATATTAAGGGATGAAAAAGTTGAATGGTGGGCTTTATTAATTGAACTTGTATAGTGGAAAGACGTAGTTCATGCCCAGCCTTCAAAATTTATTCGTGATGGTATTTCTTATGGCATTTTGAACCAATTTATGATGGTATTTTTTATGGCACCAAGAGCCCCACAGATTTAATGATGTTGTACGGATAATTTTCTCAGATCCAGTTTGTTCCATGATGTCACGTGATAAAAGTTATTAAGTATAGATACAAAATGATAAAAAGTTTGAGGAGATCAAAAGCGGAGGTGAATTGACCATTTTAGTACTTTTGGTTTTACTTCATTTCCCAGTTTTAAATGCAGAGGACACTCAAATGCAGTTTAGGGCTTGCAGCAAGCCTTTTAAAGAAAAATATGATGCATGCATTATTAATCTTCAAATGGTTTAAAGTTTAAGAGGTTTATTTGCATATAAATCAAAGTTTGTGGGGATTAGATGCATACAAAATTAAAGTTCAAAGGCGTATAAAATTGCTAGTCTGGAGTAATCTGCCTAGACTTCAAAGTTTATGGGGCTTATGATTTTGTTTTAAAAGTTTTGGACGCCATTTGTATATGGTTCTAAGTTCATGGAAGTTATATGTAATTTTCCCCCCTTCATTTTCTTACATTTCAAAATGGGGAGCACAATGCTGATTTTTAATTTTCAATATCTCTCGTTATCGTTCTATTTTTATTTTAGTTTTCCATTAATATCCATATAAAATATAAAATCTATATTGAGTTGCATCATTTGCAAGTGGTGTGGCTCACAAGGGACATGTCTAGTTTTATGCAATAAACAAACCCCAAATGTGCTCTACGGTAAATAGCACTTTGTCTTTTTTTGCCTGTATGCTTGTCCATGTCTTGATGCATCTTTCAGCTTATGGTTGATTTTGATTATTAGATGATTGGCGCGGATTTAACCTTGTTTTACCGTTGCCCCACCCTGCAGGAGGAGGCTTCTGCGATCAAGGCTGCAGGGAAGGCATGGTACCACACCATGATCTCTGACAGCGATTACACAGAGTTCGAGAACTTCTCAAAATGGTTGGGTGTTTCGCAGTGAAGTCATTTGCTATTGGCCGTCATTTAAAATTCTGTTCTGTTCGCGTTTTTTTCCCAGTTTTGAGACGGCAATGAGAGGGGGCTGATGACTTGTGGAATTATTCCCCCACCTTTTTAACTCTGTTTTCTGGTTAAGATGTATGAGTTTTAATTTATTAGAAGTGGAGTTAAATATTTAGACCTCTTCTATTTGTTTCTATCCTGTTGAAACTGTTCCCTTATCTTCAAAAGGTATTTGTGCAGATCCCTCCAAAGGTTCTGACTCTCGTTTTGTGCTGTTACTAACCTATTTATGTATTTGTGCGTTGAGTTTAGAAAACGTTCAAAAAGTCTACTAACCTGATGAGTATTGTTGGGTTGGGTATCTCCATTCATTAAGTTTCATAGATATTAACCGAACGGAAGGGAGGGGAGGAATATTGATATTTCATTCATATATAATACACTCTCAGGTTCTTTTTATACCTTGTATTTGTGAAACTTTCATTAACTATGAAAATATGAACCGTGCAACATGTTTAGCCTTTACAATATCCTATCCATATCTTTCGGTACCGTTCCCCATCACTTAGTAGGTGGAGGATGAGCGTAGTTGCAAAACTCATTCTCAATGTCATTTGCAAGTCTAGCTGACCTAATTGCAAAAGGAATGGCTTCCTTATGTCCAAAATGAATTAACTTCCGTTTCATCTACCTCGCATACAACACTTTTGAAACTCTGAAACCCTGTCTTTTGGTTAACTTTTTAGACCCAATTACCCGAACTAGCTTTCCCTCGATATATCAATGAGGGATTCAGCAAAAGGGGTCAAAATCTCCAGGAATTTAGGATTGCCCCCTTCAATTCCTACTCAAATGTAAATCAAATTTCATCTTCATCCATTGAATCCAATATCCGCTGTGCATTCTGGAAGACAGGAGATCCTTTCTTTGTCCTTTCAACAATTTTCCTAATCAACTCCATCTCATAATCACTACCACAATTTTCATCTCCATTAACATTTAGTTTAGATACACCTGAGCTTTGGCCTTCCAATATTGTAACCTGGTTTGAAGTAGTTTCTCCTGACATTTTCTCTCCATCAACTTTGGAATAAGCTACAGAACAATTTGCTTCACCAAGTTGATTTCCCAATGCACGCCAACCATGTGAATGTGAACCGTCTTTAGGGCCAACACCGTAGATGCCTGATGGTGAGTTCTCTTCTGTGTAATCTCTCTTTACTAACTCTTCATAAGCTTCATTATAAGCATCAAGTGCCTCACCTGATAAATTTACAACAAGAGGATGGTCCCACTCATCATAATGACCATCGAGCTTGGATTCCATCATTTGCACTTTCCTCTGGCTACTTTCAAGGGCAATCTCAAGCTCCTTCACACGTTCCTCAAGTCTGGATTGTATAACTTCATGCAAACGCAGACTCAGTTCATGATGAGACACAGCATAAGATGTGGAAAGAGGTGTGGCAATGTCACTAGCATCATCATTTGATTTTTGATGTGCCAAAGCTTTCTCACTGACCATGTCAGTTCGCAACTCACCTTGCGCAAAATCTGCTTCAAATTCTGGGTCAAGCTGTCAGAAATTGTGCACCATCAATTACTGTTGATTAAAAAAAGATAATGGAGGTATAAAGCACGCATAAAATATGACAACCAGGTGACCTGAGTAAGAATAAGGTCAATCAATGAAGAGGGTCTTCCCTCCAACTTTCCAAGGTTTCTTCAGGAAACAGACCCAGGGGGAAGAAAATGGAAGGAATAAGAGATTAACAATAAATTTAGAAAATATGCATTGGTAAATTTCTATTTTTCTTTCCCTCCTCTTTATATATCCCAAGCAAAGGATAAGGTCCTTCTCAACTTGGTGCAAATCATGGTTATCCAATACAGGTCATAACATCAATCATGGTTTCCCAACATAAACACTTCTACCAAATAGAGTGAGTAAATAAGAGTTTATGTCCAAAATGGAAATTAAAGATGTCTTCACATAGAAAATGATATAAAATTTGAGATTTCCAAAAAAGAAAGATGAGATTACATCAAGTGAAACCAAGTGAGTAAAAAACAAAATTCTATGGCAGGAAATTTCATATGGTATTGCAATATCATTTCTACTCAAGTAGAAAGTAACTAAATGAAGGAGCAAACCATCCTGTAGCAAAAAATCATGACGGTCTCCAAGTAATTGACCTAATTAGATTATTTAACTAGTAAACAGTTAGGACTGCATCTCACATGACTTGTATCTATATTTATTGTGTCCTATAAGACTGAAATAGGCATCTGATCAATTTTCTGAATCAAGTGCAGATTAAGACGCATCTGATTCAGTGAATAGAAGTCGACTGACTCGTTAAAACACTAAATTTAGAAAACCTATCAAGATTACATGTGTAATTTCTAGAAGATGCAAAGATAAACATGTGAAATTACCTCAGCAAACTCAGTTAGTCTTCCATCCAGGCTAGATGTATTCATGGTCAAATCCAATCTCTCAAGTTCAGCTTCAAGCTCAGCTTCAATTTTGCTCATGGATCCTGGACTTTCTTCTTCCCTATGATCAAGTAATTCTCTGTTGTTATTTATAGGAGAAACGCCAATATGCTTTTCAGGGGAACACCAGGTCATATCTTTCTCATAAAAGGAATGACCACACATGTCCTGTGGACCATAATTCTCATTATGCAACTCCTTTACAGACACAGAATCTTTCATTTCAAGTTCCTCTTGTAGATCTTGAACCAAGTTCTCAGTTTGTTTCAACAAGCCTCTTAAATTGCCAACTTCTCTTTCATTTGCCATGGTGGAAGCTATCATGCCAAAAGAAATTCCAAAACTGAAGAGGAACATTGCATCTGATGATTATGGAAGTGTTAGCAGATGTAGCTTAAGTAAAAAAATACATAGCGGATAAGTTAGACAAAAAATCATTATAGAAAAAGAGCAATCTAAATCATTGGAAGGTCATTAAGTGTGGCTGCTGATGCGATTGACTGGGTTAAAAGCCTAGCTGTGATCAACATATCATCTTCCCTAGGGTTAAAACACACAAACCCAGATATCCTTTTATAAAGAAACAAATACAATGTTCAACTGAGAGTTTGGATTTCAATTCTTCGGAGAGGATTGCAAGAAAGAAACCAAAATTGATAAAAAGACCAAATGATTTTCAATTAACTGATACTACATAGTTTCACTTCCAAAACAATTTTTTTTTACAATTTCTATTCTAATGCATAAACAGTTTAAAAAAACGAAACATAGAATGTAGGGAAATGTCAAAAAGGAAAGTTTATATCGTATGGGCGTTCAAATGAATCTCCTCAAAAGTCACTTCAGCATATTTGGGGGGGGGGGGGGGGGTTGGGGAGGAGGAGCATTCGCACATCAAATGGCTTGAGAAGATGTCACTAAATTGAGAGACATACCATGTTGAGAATGCACGTGCTTTCTGCTGAACACATTATTGGAAAAGCTCAATCTTCCACTATTCCCTTTTGTAACCTTCATCTTCTTGGGATCCTCCAAAGCTCCCATTCTCGGTGAAGATGGAATCCCAAATACATCTTCATCATTTTCATGAAAGACTTTCTCATGCAGCTTACATCCCTCACTTTGAATCAATGAACTGGAAGAATCAATACTTTTTCTGCTGATTATTTGGCTCCCATCACTAACAAGAAATGGCCTTGTGGCTGTGGAGGGTGATGAACGAGAGCTAAAGACATATTCTTCTAATCTGCCATGTTCCTTGCAGAGCTGTGCCAATAAGCAACTTTCTAATGAACTCACAGGTCTAATAAAATGTCCATGCAAATGTCTAGTCCTGAGAGAGATTTTACTTCCAGCAGAATAATATTTAGAACCAACTTCGGCAGAAGAATCAGAAACCTGGAACGCATAATTGCTATCAACATTAGAACTTTGCTCATTAACATCTTCAATGGTTTTATAGTTCTCATTTGGTGAGATTGGTAATGATGAGTTTGATAGAGAAAGCCTACTGCTCTTGCTGTAAGTTCTGAAGCCTGTTATTTTTTCACTATCAAGCCCTCTGAAAGCGGTAGAAGCCAATTCTCCTGCCAAAGGACCACCCAGGAAATATATATTTGAAGGAAAATCTTTGCCTAATCCATCTCTCCATCTGGCAAACGGACAGCTAAGGGACTCTGAATTCTCAACTTTGGAATCCTCTGATGACAAAGACAATTGAGATGTGCTATCACTATTCTTTGAAATTCTGTTCCAATATTTAGCTAAATACCCGGCTCCTGTAGCAGCCGCAACAACCCACAAATCCATTTTCTGTTCTCCCTTTCACGGAGAAAAAAGAACTATCCAAATCCCACAATACAAATTATCTTCTTTCTTTCAATCATTAACATCAAACAGCCAAGGTAAAAATATTCCATTAATTTTACTGCAACTGGTTTCAAAAAGATTCTGGGAACGAAAGTCTAAAGAATGGAAAGCTGCAAAACGAAAAAACAAACCAGAATCCCTCATTCACGAAAAACATTTTCCTCCACCCAAGTACCAGTTCAAAATCCATTAGAATCCTATCATGCACGAACATAACAACTTGCTATGCTCTTCCACCGGCATTAAAAACAAGGAAGGAACATACACAAGAAGAACTCAGAAGTAATATCCACAAGTTCACGTGAAATTTCAAGAGCCATCAGCAATCAATCAATGTCAGGAACGAATGCCACCGAAATGAACACGTTTCAAGACATGTAAATTTCAGAGAAACAAACCCCCCAGGAGACTTCAGCAACTCCGAGAACCTACTTTCATGATAGCAGATGTAAAATTACAAGCCATATCCGTCTGAAAAGCTTCTTCTCTGGGAAAAGCATAAAAAAGGCGTACTCATTTCACCAAAGAGCACGGCACTACAATCAAAATGGGTGCATGGTCGTAAAGAGGGCAATTATAATAAGAAGAACATCTCTTGCAGGTTGCAGCTACCTTTCTGCCATAACTCATAAATGAAAGCACAACGAATATCTCCTTTTCTAACAAATAAATAAAAAGTTTCCTTTTGAAAAATCCCTTCGCACTATGCAGAAATTCTAACGCCCAACTTTTCTACACGAGGTTGGTCGAATGTCGCAGGTTCAATCCCTGGGAAGAAAACGACCGGCGACACCTCTCTCTCCACAGGGACACACGGGTAAGAGGCACACCAAAATGGCTTCACCCACACACAATTTTCGCAGATAGATAAAGAAATTATTATTTTTTGGATAAACTAAAGAAAGATAGCTTTATTTATGATTTTTTTTTTCTGTGAATTTTATACGGTCAGCACGGCCTCTTAGACATACAAGCTCAAGCTTTGAAAATAAAATGAAAATTAAACACAAATTACAAATAATAAACAAATATATGCTGTTCAAATATTAGTTGCTGGAAAATATTATATTCTTAAATTTTATTATATTTTAATTTTATTATCACCATTATATTTTAAGGTCTAAAGCTTGAGAAAATTATTTATAGATTTCATGTAAGAAAATTAGATATAGATAGGTCTCAAAAATAAATTTTTAAATTTTTAAAAGGTTGACTTATAAATGGAACAACCCGATTTATAAATATAGAAATTAAATTTGTAAGCATACATTGTTGAATTTGATTTGTAAATATGTAAATATGAATTTCTTAGAGCTCCCAGTATTTAATTTTCTTGAGACATATAAACAATCTTCCTTAAATCTTTTTGTTATAAACTCAAACTTCTATCTTATTAATGAAATGCAAAGCTTACATATTTATATATACAAACAAAGGAATATGAAACCTATTCTAACTACTGTACATTTACACCAATTCATGTGTGGACGTGTGTGTGTGTCGGCAGATGACATTGTTGACTAACACTCCTCCTCAAGTTGGAGCATAGATATTAATCATGCCCAACTTATTACAAAGATATTTAACCCGTGTTCCATTTAATGCTTTTGTTAAAAGATCTGCCAGTTGATCGTCAGACCGTATGTGTCTTGTAGACACAATATTTTCTTTAATCTTATCACGAATAAAATGACAATCAATCTCAATATGTTTTGTTCTTTCATGAAACACAGAGTTCGATGCTATATGAAGTGCTGCTTTATTGTCGCACCATAGTTTTGCAGGTAATGTTGTGACGATGCTAATTTCTTTCAAAAGCTGAAGTACCCACACAATTTCTTGTACTGATTGTGACATGGCTCTGTATTCCGCTTCGGCACTTGACTTTGACACAACTCCTTGCTTCTTACTTCTCCAAGATATCAAATTTCCACCAACAAACACACAGTAACCTGTAGTAGATCGTCTTGTGGCCTTTGATCCTGCATGATCCGCATCACAAAAACATTCAACTTTAGTGTGCCCATAATCTGTATAGAGAATACCAAGACCTGGAGAGCCTTTCAAATAATGCAAGATATGTTCTAAAGCTTCCCATTGTGCCACTGTTGGTGATGCCATGAATTGGCTGAGCCTACTAACTGAGAAGGTTATATCAGGACGAGTTACTGTTAGATAATTCAGTTTCCCAATAAGTCTTCTATATCTCTCAGGAAATGGAAATGGCTTTAATTTCTCTGGATCAATCTTCTTCTTCAAATCATCAGGAAGCTCATCAAACATACTAGCATCAAGATCTAGAAAAGGATTCGGAATCATGGGGATGCTGCTTGGTGCAGCTCCAAGTTTTCCAGTCTCCTTTAAGAGATCGAGAACATACTTTCTTTGAGTCAAAAGAATACCTTTCTTACTTCTCAAAACCTCAATACCAAGGAAGTACTTTAATGATCCCAAATCTTTTGTCTGGAAGTGAGAGTTCAGAAAGATTTTAAGTTCTGAGATTCCAGAACAATTACTTCCTGTAATCACAATATCATCAACATATACTACAAGAAGAATCATGCCTGCATCAGATTGTTGGTAGAACACAGAGTGATCACACTTGCTTTGATGTAACCCAAACTTCTTGACCACATTACAGAATTTATCAAACCAGGCTCGAGGACTTTGCTTTAGTCCGTACAGTGACTTCCGGAGGTAGCACACTTTCCTATTCTCCCCCTGAGCAACGAACCCAGGTGGTTGCTCAATATAAACTTCTTCCACAAGATCGCCATTCAAGAAAGCATTCTTAACATCTAATTGATGCAAATTCCAATGATATGTGGCCGCCAGAGATACAAGAAGACGAACTGAAGTGAGTTTGGCTACAGGAGAGAAAGTCTCAGAATAATCAAGACCATAAGTTTGGGCATAACCTTTTGCAACAAGGCGAGCTTTTAGTCTTTTCAAAGAACCATCAGCCTTAGTCTTAACAACAAATACCCATTTACAGCCAATAGCTTTCTTGCCAGGAGGGAGATCAACAAGAGTCCATGTACCAGCTGTTTCCAATGCCAATAGTTCTTCTTCCATTGCGGCACGCCAACCAGGGTGAGCTAAGGCTTGGTGAAGAGTAGTAGGGGTGGATATGGAATCAAGGGTGACTACAAGTGAAGAAGAAGTAGGAGACAAATGCTGGTAAGACACGAAGGAGGATATAGGATAGGTACAGTTAGCATATCTTGTGGGAGTACAACGAGGACGAGTACCTTTTCGGAGGGCAATAGGTAGGTCAAGAGAGGGATCAACAGCAGAATCAGGAACAACTGGATCAGAGGCAACAATAGGAGGATCTAGGGGAGCAGGAACAGAAACCAAGGTGTCATGACCAGAATCCATTGGCGAAGCAGTGATTGGTGACGGTGAAACGTTGGTTGCATCGGCATCATTGATGATATCAGGTTCTGGTACAGCAGCCTGTACTGGTGAGAGTGGGACACGATAAACCAAGACATCATCAGACTCAACAATGACAGATGGAGACTCAGAATAGGTCGAAGATGTGAAGAAAGGAGAAGACTCATGAAAGATTACATCAGTGGACACAAGGTAACGACAGAGATCAGGAGAGTAACATCGATAACCTTTCTGAATTCTAGAATAACCTAGGAAGACACATCGTAGGGACCTGGGATCAAGTTTACTGACACTTGGACGAACATCCCGAACAAAACAAACACAACCAAAGAGTTTTGGATCAAGAGGAAACAACTTAGTTGTGGGAAACAGGATGGAATACGGAATATCCCCACTAAGAACAGCCGAAGGCATGCGATTTATGAGAAAACAAGCTGTAGAAATGGCATTAGCCCAAAAAATTTTAGGGACAGAGGAATGAAACATGAGAGCTCGAGCAGTTTCCAAGAGATGTCGGTTCTTTCTTTCAGCAACACCGTTTTGAGCAGGGGTATCAACACAAGAGGATTGGTGAAGAATACCATGACTTTGCATGTACTCGGTGAATGGGGCGGAAAAATATTCTTTTGCATTATCACTACGTAAGATTTTCACAGGAGTGTTAAACTGGGTTTGAATTTCAGCACAGAAATGACGAAAGTGAGTAAATAATTCAGAACGCTGTTTCATTAAGTAAAGCCAAGTGGTTCGGGAAAAATCATCAACAAAAGTGACAAAATAACGATAACCAGTTTGAGACAAGACTGAACAAGGACCCCAAACATCAGTATGTACTAACTCAAATGGGGACGCAGCTCGTTTGTTGACACGAGGTGCCAAATGAACACGATGGTGTTTGGCAAACTGACAGGACACACAATTTAGAGCAGATATAGAAGAGAATTGAGGATACAATTTTCGAAGAGATGACAGACACATATGACCCAGACGACAATGAATTTCAAATAAAGAAGACCCACCAGAACAAGCAACATGACGTGGCACCTGATCATCAAGGATGTAATGGCCACCAGATTCATAGCCCTTACCAATAACCTGCTTCGTTGTGAGATCCTGAATCAAACAATGGTCAGGAAAGAGTGTAATAAAACAGTTTAATTGTTGAGTAAGTTTGCTAGTAGACAAGAGATTAAAAGCAAGGTCAGGAACATGAAGGACAGAGGGTAAAGAAACAGCCGGGGTAGGTCTGACAATGCCGGATCCGAGAACACGCGAAGAAGAACCATTGGCAATGGTTATACTAGAGCGGTTGACATAAGGTGTATACGAGGAGAACAAAGTTTTATTACTTGTCATATGATCAGTTGCACCGGAATCGATAATCCACTTTGAGGAACAAGTGGCAAGGCTAGAAGTGATGTTACCCATAGCAAGAGCACTTGAAGACCCAGACTTAGATTCAGTCATCATCAAATAAGGAGATTTACCAAACAGCAAAGGTGAAATGACAACAAACTCTCAGAGTAAGGACAAGAGAATCACACAATCATAAAATATCCAAATGAGGCTTCAAGGTCTTCCAATTACAATAACAAACGTCACACGCGTGACCAGATGGAAATTTCTCACAACCAGAAATATTCCAAACGATGAACATAAGCCGTCGGATGAACAGTAACAGTGCAAGGTGAACAGTAATCGTGAGTGAATAGTACCTCAGATGAATAGTAACCTTGAGTGAATAGTATCTGAGATGAACAGTGACCGTAAGTGAATAGTCCTCAGAGAAATTTTTTTTTAAGAGGGACCCACACAGAGGAAACACCGAAAGAGTTTCCTTACTACTACTTTCTTAGCAAATATTCAAAAAAGGTGAATCCAAAGCAAGTCACAAAATGTCAAACTTCACAAATATTCAAAAAAGTTGAATCCAAAGCAAGTCATGCCAAACTTCACAGATGGAATTCCACGTCAACAAATTATTCTTGTGATTAGAAAAGTACCAAATTGAACGGACAAACAGAGGAGCTGAAACACCACCGAAGGAGTAACGAAGCTTTCTTGTTGAATGTTGAAACCGGGTGCGAGGAACAAAGCTCAAAAAATCAAACAATCTTGGATGGTCACGAAACTTCAGGAGGAGGAAGAGGAGGCTCAGTCGATCAATCTGCTGCAATCCCCGTCGAAAAAGGTGGCCGGAACAGTGTTCACGCGCGGCGCGTGTCTTTAGACAGCGGTGATGGTGGCGGCGCGTGGAGGCTCACGCGCAGGCGAACGGCGACCGAACTTCGGGATCTGACCAATCTGACGGCTGGGAATCTAGTGATCTAGCGCGTGTCTGCAGCGGAGGAGTGGGCGATGACAGATCTGAATCTGAACAGAAACGTGTTTGGCCGGAAAAAATGGAGTTTCTTCGCCGGAAAAACAGAAATAATTTCTGAAGTTTAAAGAGGCTCTGGTACCATGTTATAAACTCAAACTTCTATCTTATTAATGAAATGCAAAGCTTACATATTTATATATACAAACAAAGGAATATGAAACCTATTCTAACTACTGTACATTTACACCAATTCATGTGTGGACGTGTGTGTGTGTCGGCAGATGACATTGTTGACTAACACTTTTCTTGTATGTTTTTAAATCCAATTAATCAAGGTGTGGTTTGTAATAACAAAATGTATTAATCAATAACGTTAACAGTGTGTTACTGTTGAGAATTATGTGAACATGCTAACTATAATATATACAAAATATATCTTTTCTTTTTTGAGAAAATAAGTAGTTTTCTCTTAGATTTATTTTCTTACATTATTTGTCGAGAAAATATAGAAATAAATCATCTAAAGAAAGAAAAAGAAAATTTGGACAACGACATCTGACGTCTGATTAAATCGCTAAACAAGCATATCATAAAAGTAACGAGATAAAACTTTTATTTTAATCCCTTAATTTTTACTCAAATTTCAATTTAACGTTTTTGGGCCAAATTCAACGTTTTAGTTCGTACAAGTTCTAAGTTCTAATTGATTTTCTTGACATGATCAATTCACTCTATGCATATAATCTATTAGGAGCTATACAAATTCTAGCGCCATAGGCATAATTCCATCATAAATCCTAACACTATCAAATACACTAATTGATAGTTATACTTATTATTTTTCTTCAAACTAATTTACTTAACTTATAAACTGATATATATATATATATATATATATATAATATAATACACAATATATAATATGATTAAATAACTTATTTAGTTTCCTTTATCTCTTAAAAAAAATCAACTAGTTCTTATATTTAAACAAGAAGAAGTGTGTGTTCAGTCCAAAGCCTAAACAGCAAGGAAGAATTCTATTTACTCAAGGGAGGTTACATGTTATTTTCTTCATATTAACCCTTGTGAATGTTTATATAGAACTCATAAGGAAAAAACCTTCATTTAGAGTATTTCTCACCATAATAATAACAAGGAGCAACCGTTGCCAAGTGCTTATAACTCATATGACACCTCTCATTAAGGAGTATGTGGGTTTTAGAAGTGGATCCCTCCTCTTATAAGGGGAGGAGGCTTAAATTGTCTTGAAAAAAAATAGAGAGAAGGGCTATTGTTATCAATTCTTTTTTGAAACAAAGAATGATTATATAGATATGTTAAATATAATAACATTATAATTTTAACAATAATATAAAAAGGAACAAAGCTACCCCAACGAATTTATGATGTCCTTAAAGTAAAAAATGAGCCAATCAGCTTTTGCAGCAACAGCTTCTCTGAATTGAACACCCGCGTAGCAAATGAACAAGTCTGCACCGCCAGGGCTGCGAGCCTGAATGTGAAATCACTACAGTTACAAACAGACACACAAAAAACAATAACTGGTTTATATCCTCTTTATCACCTTTTCTCCATTTTTTGTCAGTTTTGAGAAGAGATAATCACAAAATATGTGAGTCCCATCACTCAAGTGGATCTCACACTTTTAAATACGACTTATCATTTATGTGAATCCCGTACATATTTTGTATTTATCTTTCTTCAGAATTGAAAATAATTAAAGAGAAAGTACTGTAGAAGATTCAAACTCAACTATCAATCACATTCGTCTATATTACCCAGAAACCCAAGAGAACAAGTTAACTGGAAACAAGAAGGTGGGGTTTCAGTTTCCTATGAACACGATACATGAGAAAATAAAAACATGGAGACGATATTGACAGGTTCTTCAACAAGGGCCCTCAACTTTAAGTGTCATAATAAACCCACGGTTGGGGCCTAGATATTCCATAAATATTATTACCTGAATATTTGAATGTTCTTAATAACCTCAAGATCAGTTGCACCGTCTCCGATCATAGCTAATGTTTTGTACCCATGAGCCTGAAATCTAAGTTTAATTAGCTTAATAAACAATGTAGTTGGTAAAACTGAAAGTTAACAAGTAGATACAATACCGACCTTCCTGATTTGTTGCACTGCAGTTGCTTTTCCTCCGCTTCTTGAAGTAGGCTCGTTCTTATCAAACCCAATAAACTCTCCAGAGCTACCAAAAAGCAGTTGATTGGCAAAAATATTCTCTTGATGAATTCCGAGTATTGACCATGGTACTGAAAACCGGACCGGACATTGAACCGGTCGAGGCACTGGGTTAAGGGTCAGTGGTTCAAACCAGGGTCAACCCGGGGGTCAAACCGGGGGTCAGACCGGGATCAATTTAAAAAATATATATAATTTAAATGTTCATACATACCTTTCAAAAAACTATATGAGAGTTATTTTTCAACTAATAGTCCAATATAACCTCCTAAACCTAATACCTACAAAAATATCATTAAATATATAAGGATTTTTCCCCAACCAATGTTAAAAGTATTCCATAATCCTTTTAAAGCTCCTTATAAATAAAAAAACTGTTAGGAATATTTTTTTTTTGAAAAAAAAAAAGCCAAAATGACTTCATTTGGAGTGTAAAAAAGTAAAAAAAAAAAAAAAAAAAAAGGAGCAAACCGTGACTAGTCCGGGTCAGGCCGGTTCACCCCGGTTCTGACCGGGTCAGACCGGGTTGACCGGTTCACCGGTTCACCGGTTTCTCCCCTCACCCGGACCGGACTAGTGACCGGTTCACCGGTTTCCGGTCTGAACCGGCCGGTCCGGTCCGGTTTTCCATACAATGCTATTTAGACACCGATCATCATTAATAGGAGGATTTCCTTATTTTTTCTTATTTTCGTTTTTGTTAATTTTTTCTTTCAATGATGATTGCCAATTTGGACACCAATCATTATCAATTATTTTTGTATTTTTTAGTGGGGCCCGGACAAAATAGGGTGTTCACACCATGTCTAGGCAAGGTGATTTCAGCTTTTAGGTTCTTCGATTTATTAAGAAAAAGAGATTGAATCCATGTGTACATCGTTGGATGATCATTTATATAAGCTATAGATGGAATCCATGTGTATACATGCCACTCTAGCTATACATTTCTGATTACTGCATGACCATTAATTGCCATTGGGATTTAGCATGTATTCTGAAAGACACTCTAGGATTATTGTGTGGATGGGTTTAGGTTTAATTAATGCTTGTGCCCTTTAGGGTATAGCAAAGAAATAACTATTTGAACAATGATGATAAGCATACTTTGGGCATATCAACATTTTTGGGAGTGAAGCTGAAAATGTTGTGCTTATATGACCATAGTTGTGGACGATGTCGACAGATTCTTTGTGGTCGTGGCTCATTTCTCTTTGCCCATGTCTAGGTAAGGTGATTTCAGCTTTTAGGTTCTTCTTAAGAAAAAGAGATTGAATCCATGTGTACATCATTGGATGATCATTTATAGAAGCTATAGATGGAATCCATGTGTATACATGCCAATCTAGCTATACATTTCTAATTATTGCATGACCATTAATTGCTACTGGGATTTAGCATGTATTCTAAAAGACACTCTAGGATGATTGTGCGGATGGGTTTAGGTTTAATTAATGCTTGGCCCTTTAGGGTATATCAAAGAAATAAATATTTGAACAATGATGGTATGCATACTTTTTGGCATATCATAATTTTTGGGAGTGAAGCTGAAAATGTTGTGCTTACATGACCTCAATTGTGAAGATCACAATTGTTCCTCTGATTGGTCCCTCTACAAACACAGAGATCTTTCCAAGGTTAGTTTCCGCCATCTTTATTACCTTGTATACTCCACTGTCTTCTAATGATTCTACTGTAACAATTATCTGTAATTAAATTTCGATCTTCAGTCTCTTTGGGAGGTAAAATTGGTCATCCTATCTGGAATGTTATCCAGACAGACCAGTAGGAAGGTTATCCCTGCATGCTGCAATCTATTTCTACATGTTTGAGATGCCAAATCTAAAATGTCAAGCTTGAAAACTTTCTAAATGATTATACATTAGTGCAAGTTTACTAATTAGTGTTTTCCCTTTTCAATCAGGCAAAGAAAATATTGGCGAACACAATCCAAGATGATTAGTTCTTATACCTTCTGACTGTGAATGATACAGTTCATGCTGTGTAAGGTGCTTTACAGGTTAAGCCACAGAACTCTAAGCTTCTAGTTTACATGGCAACATGTTTATGGCTGTTGATGCATATATCATTCTCATTTAAATGTTATATTATGTTTTAAGCATTCGATTATCAAATAATCTCTTGAATTTTATCATGGACTATATATAGCCCTTCTAGCAAATCAACAACATCCTATTTGTTATATAATTATTTCTGTAAATCATTATTGTTGGAGTGTTGAAATAAAACAAAAATCTTACTATGTTGAGACTCTTCAGGTAATTGTCATAGATCCCGTTTCTTTTTCACATTATTAAGAAAGTCGTCATTGTTAATTTTGAAATGCCATTTTCAGTTCAATTTTAAAATTAAGAAACTCATCTAACTATTTTCCCCGAAATTTGAGAACTTAATATGGAATGATGAGTATGACTTCCTTTTTTCCTCACTTGGTGATGCAGATGATGGTTTGGATCACTTTGGGAATGAAGAAGAGGTTCATTTTCCTTCTTACCTTGCAATACGATTTGATATATAGTACCCAACATTAATTGCTCTGCTTTAACTATTTCAGAAAATCATCGAATTGCATTGGTCTTGATGATGATGATCTTGAGCTAATTCGGGAAAACCAGATCTTGGGTATCAATCAGGACAAATTGGTAAGCATTTGCATTTGCTTCATTTTGATTCCTTCCTTATTTATTGCCCCTGCGTCTTATTGGATTGTAAGTTAAATGTTTTCGAATTTGTGCAATGAAGCATTGTGCTGACTGCTAACTAATGCAGAACAAGCTTTAATATTTTAATTGAGCAGCTCTTTAATGCCTATCATTCTATTTATACTGATCGATACTTTTTCCTTGATTTGTGTCCAAGGCAGCACAAGCTATAATATCTATCATTTTGGCGTACCTTCTCACCATTATGGCTATGGAAGTTGGTGGTGTAGTAACTAAAATCTATCACTTTGGCGTACCTTCGCAGATTATGGCTATGGAAGTAGGTGGTGCAGTAGCTCCATGCTGTAGTAGGTATGAACAGTTACGTGATATCTTTTTTTACATCGATAGTCATTTATTTGTGACCAATAAACAGTTCAAGCCACTGTTACAATTTTTAAAATGCCTAATGCCTGCTACCTAACAAAGTAATAAACTTATGTTGTTATATTCAATTATATTGTTATATGTGATTGTGTTGTATGTATCTTTGAAGCTTTTATTTGCATTTCTTTCCTCAAAAGAAAATTTGTTTTGAGGAAAGAAATATAAATGTAGTTAGCAAGTTCAAAACTATATAATCATCTTCTCTTTGCCTTTGGCTTATTATTTATTTTTCTTTCCTCATATACTTTTGTCCTTCTTCTCTATTAAATATTAATGTAGTTATATTGGATTTCCTGGAACAGAGATTACATCCTTCTTAACCTAACTTATTGTTTTTTTCTGAAATTCTGTTTGCTACTGATCCTTAATGTTATTGTGATGTCAGAACTCATTTCCTTCTCCTAACCATATTACAATTTAAAAATGATTACTTTAGAATTTATTTTTGGTCTTTTCTTATATTTAGCTCCTTTTGCTCCTTCCATATCCCTTTATGTTAGAATTATAATTTTGTTCCCTTAAACAATTGCTTGAAGTGAATCTGACTATGTATTAGCATCCGATGACATATTTAGCTCTTTTCATCTACTAGATGTAAAACAAATTCTTTAACATACCTTTCAGGAAAATATGCTTTGCATATTTGCGGTTTAGTTGATGCATTAGCATCTATCACACTAATGCCCTATATTTTCTATGTTTGTGTGATACACATCCACATATTAAAAGTTCACGTTTTACTGTGCATCCCTACAAGTTTCATCGTTAAGGTAATCTTATTTTGCCGCTTGATAAAGCTATTGGCATGTGTAATTGGGTGCTTTGATTAGTCTTCATTTTTTCTTTTGTCATATCTTTTTTTAGCTTAGAATATATCATTTTTGTTAGTACAAAACCTTTGAATTTGTCATTTGTTTCTTTTTCATTGTCCATTTATGTGTCCAACATTTCTGGTGCAAGTTGTTTGTGGAGTGACGAAATTAAAGTTGAAGAGTCAGCATCTGAAAAAGAAAACGTCAGATCACGCTAATATTCGGCAGCATTTGTGCCATACATAGTTCTGAATTATCTTTCAAAGTAATATTATATGTCTGTCAATCTTTTTTTTTTGGCAGCATATGTGTATCTATCGCCTCAATGTCATAGAGCTTACCAACTATTGTCAGATCACATCACCTAATCTGACAATAGTTACCAACACTAAAAACATTACTTTATCTATTTTTATAATGTCATGTCAATTACAATGTTTTGCAGGACATCTTTCAAGCTTCTAATGAACCAAGTGGATGTTGTAACTGCTTTCAGTTTTCAAAAATTAATTCTTTATGGTCATAACATCTTTTATGAGGTTTTTTCTTTAAAGTTAACACATTTCTACCTTTTCTATTAAATAAATTTTACAATTGTAGGTTGAACTCAGTTTTTAGATAGGTATGCAGAAGGTGTACGCATAATCTCTTTTTATAGCAGTTAGTAACTTAGGTAAAATATTGAACTAGCATATTTTAAAATGTGTTGCGGAAATGTTTCATATTGAAAGATTTCATTGATTTTGTTGCCTCAATAGCTTCTACATGTTATAGACTGGATAGTGGTAGTGATGTCTGTGAAAGTGAACTTAGATCTTATTGTCTATGATTTAATAGCAAGCCCAATGTCTGGTAGGAAAATCTCTTTTCTTTTCTTTTTGTGTAATGTATATTGTTGTACTTAAACATTGCATCATGGACTTTGAAAATCCGTGGCTACATTGACAATTAGACCTAGCTTAGTTACTGTGACTTGCAGTGTGCTCTGTGTCCTCTGTGTCTGAAATGACTATATGTTTGGTATGAAGTCAGCTGAAGAAGTGTTGTTGTACATAAAATAACTAGTATGTTGTTTTTCAACATGTATGCTGATATTGGATTGTTATACCTGTTCCATCTGCAATAATCTTTCTGTCTTAGTAGCAATCCCTCAACTCCTTTCCTAAAAAAGGTTTGTACTGTTCTTCCATTCTTTCCTTTGTTTCTGTTCTCTCCCCTTCTTCCTTTACCTTCTGTGATCTGTTTGTTACGATTTTTGAATTATCATTTTTCGGTTCAGCCATCTTTTCAGATTTTCTGGGTTAAACTGGACAAGACTAAAGCTAAGTTAAAATGGAGATGCAATATTTAAATGAACAATATTTTTTTAAGGAGTTGTTTTAAGTTCACATGGGTTTGCAATATGGACCCTTTATTGATTCATCACAGTTATTTTATTCATATCATAACCACACAAGATATTCAATTCTAAATATAAGTCTAGAAGTGATAATCTGCATCAATGAAATAATCTGCATTAAAGACCAAATTGTATAAACATCACCTTTCTTTGTTCCCTTGCATCCTTTTGAAGGTTTGTTAATAATCTACATTAAGTTCTAATTTTTCTTTTGATGCAAAATTATTATAGCCCTCAGAGATCTGGACTCTGAAAAGTTAGTTGCCTTTGTAAAATTGGTCTTTTTTGTTTTGGCCATATCTTGAAGAACATGAAGTAAAATGCTTAGAATTTGACTTATCACCACTCACCAGCAAGGCAAGTTCAATTTGCAATAGAATGCTTGCCTATATATTCAAAAAAGAAGCCTTCTTTCTGTCGCTGGACAATAATGAACTATCACAAAGCCTACACTTCAGGAGAGGTACTCCAAAAAGAAGTTCGTGGAAGAGAAAACGCTGGTGATGAAGAAGACAATAGATGACTCCAAATGTAGGGAGTGTTGTTATTATATTTATTAGTGTGGGAAGTATGATGTGGAGTGATTGAGACAGAAAAGTAAGAGGTCAATTTGCTTAACGATAACATCATTATGGATAATTTGAACTTCATATTATGAAGCAATATTATTATTGCATTCAATCTCATCATTGTTGAAAAGTATTATTCTGTGTTGTTTTGCTGATAGCCTCATATTATTGTCCTACTTTGATATTTTGTTGGTTAGTTGTGAAAAAAGAAATGAAAATTGATAATATTTCAATTCCAATATACCATTTGAGATGAAAATAACATCTATTGTTTGAAAACAATTTTGTACATTAAAATCGTTTTTTTTATTAACCTGAGTTTTTTCCCATTTCCCCCCGTTTTATCTTGCACATGATCATGGAGGCATGTGAAATGAAGACAGCAAATTCTTTCTTAAGCACCTTAATTGTTACGTACAGTGCAACAATATGAAAAGAATGGTCATGCGAATGATGGGTGTAAATATACTTAAGGAAACTTGACAAGAGCCAAATCTTTCTGTGCAACGCACTGGAAGTACTGGCTGGTTAGATAAACATGTTTTTTATCAGCCTTTAGCTTCTCAACTAACTCCTGAATGCCAGGGGAAAGCCTGCATATCGAGAAGTAGAATCATAAACAACGCCCTTAATCTGTTTAAGATAAACAGTTCACATTTCTTATCAAAGAAACAGACTGTGATTTGTGACGTGAAGAGAAAAAGAAAAAAAAAATGGAAATTTGAAACACAGAAATCAAAGTTTTGTCGCTGAAATCTAGAATGGTCAGACATATGAACAAGTGAATTAATCTTTTTATGTTAGCAGAAGAAAATTTCTCCACAGTACAATTATTTTAAGTATATTATTGCAGTTTCATGATAAGAAAAATTCTCTTGCAGGAGATATATGGTTTGATGACACCATGCAGAATTTCTCCTGAACTTGCATAAGTGATCAAGTAAGCATTGGGCTTGGGGAAGGATATAGCACTTCTCAGATCATGGTTACAGACTTGATAGTGGGACGTTAGAGATCTGGTAAGATGACCATCCTCACTGAGAGCTCATAAACTCTAAATTCTGTCAGTCCTGGTTCTTGACTTTCCTGATACATCTACCTCAGTCATAGAAGAACACCTCACGCACACAAACTGGGTATGAGTCATTGGCAATTCTAAGTACACATCTAACACCTATCCCTTCATTCGAGTACCAACAGACATGACACAGATACAAGAAACAAAAATGCCTTGAAAAAGAATATAACGTGTCCAAGAATATTCTGATAAACTTGCTTCCTCATAATTAGAATATTCGATCATGAAAGTGGGAAACAATTATTCAGGAAGCACGATCAGATTTTAACAAAATGATAGTATATGCCCTACTTAACAAATACTCGAGATTGTTAACAAAAACACTCCTACCTGGGGGGTCTTTGCTCAAGACAATCCTGAACTTGAGACAAAGAGGGACTGAACAAAGATAGTCTGGCAGCCAAGGCATCCTCAAAAGGAACGGAACCACCCATTGCTCTAAGAAGATTCAGCGCACAAATTAGGTACAAAAACTTCAAAACTAATAGGCATTGAAGTGTTTATAGTTTGTTTATCCAACCTAGCAGTCCATTCTGCTACAGCCTTTCCAGCCCCGCAAAAATCGGCGAGCTCATCAATACCTTCATCCAGGCAGACGGTGCTATCGACATCAAAGCACACGGCATCGGCGTTTCTCCAAAGTTCAAGAATCTCTATCATTAAAAGAAAGAAACAATCGGTATCATGATTTCAAATCTTGGAGCCAAAAAAAAACTCAGTCTATCAGAGTGATAGATAACCTCCGGAAGGCAGGTTGTTCTCAGAATGGTTCACTTTTGAACCCCGCACTGGTTGAACTGAAGCAACAGTTACGTTAAATGGCGAGGATTGTTTCGTTGTCTTTAACCGAAATTCGTAGATACTCTTCTTCAGCTGTAGTGTAGAGGATGGGAGAAAACGGTACTGATATTTTCGACCATAAGCGTAAGTCAAGGTTGGTCCTAGAACTCACCAACCCTTCCATGAATTAATCCTCCGTTCTCAAACCCGATGGATCTCAGATTATATCCAAAAATCACCCAGAAAAATGTCGAAAACAACAAATGGATGCGGCAACTATACTCTTGATTTACGTTCGAAGAATGAAGCACACGTTCGAAGAATGAAGCACGCGTTCGAAGTTAATTTACTCACACGCTCAGGGGTTGGTGACACCAAACGCATCAATAGAACACTGTTTTACAATTCCCCAGCTGAGAGGCCTGGCCTGAGGCATTCACGATTTCAATTTTTCAGCTAAAAAAACAAATGAAAACACAATTTGGAGTGTAATGGACTGGGCCAGATTGATATTCAGCATAGTTCACAATTGACCCTTGTTTCTTTGGTTCACAAACCCGTGCCAACAGGAGTCCAATATTTCTCGTGCAATCACGCAGGGAAAAACGCATTCAGTAAAATAACAATGGGTTAACTTTGTGTTTGGATTAATTTTTTTTAATAGCTTTTACAACTCATAAGATAAGTGTATGAAATGAGTTTTGTATCAGGTTGCGCAAACCATGATTTAAAACTATAATTTAGAATATTGCCAAACACACACTAATCCAATTTTGTTTCAAAAGTGTTAAAATATGTGCAACATCAAGAATACTCTAATGATAGCCAAGCGTCAACCTTATAGCACTTAGGATTCTATGTAGGTTTGACTATACTTTCATCTTTTACTATTTTTATCCTGAAAGTTTTTAGAAAAGCGTAATATTATCCTAAAAATATTAAAAAATAAGAAATGTTGTCTAAATTTAATAACAAAATGGAAAATAAAAAGCTTATGAATGACCGTTGAACACGCAGGATGAATTACATAATAAGGACGATCAATGACTCATCCTATAATTAGTATTAATCCATTTTTCCCTTTTCCTTTTAACATCACTACAAACAAGTAGAATTCATTTGGTTAGAGTAGGGGACATTGCCTCTGTTTTAACACATATGGGCACACTCTTATGTGAAAACTTTCAAAATAAAATTCTTCGTTGAGCCAAATAATAAGAGTCAAATATTCAGGGCATGTTTGTTTATGGATTATACATGGGCAAAACTTGGTACTTTTAGTTTTGTGTGAAGTGAGCTGTGCTTTTTATGAATCCGATTTCATGGTTTGAAAGAAAAAGGCCCTTTGATTGGGTTTTAGCCCCAATTTCGAATTGATTTATCTGAAGGCTAGCCTCTTTCTCATTCCTTAATCCTTAAGCATCTTGCTCAGCACCGTTGAATTTAAGAATTTCAGTACAAGTTGCAAATAATAAAGCACGTGGGTGTTATTGCACTCTTTTCCATCCATGATGCTTCAAAGTTGGTAATTATAATTTTGTCATAATACTTTGGCACGTTCATATTGCATTCAGTCCAACCTGTTCCATTCTTATTACGTGCAGGAACCCACCTTTTTTTTCTTAGCTGATTTGTTTGCCCATCAACTCTCCCATTGAATTTATTATTTAAAATACCCTCAAACACTCAAACCACCCCAACAAAGAAGACAAATATTAATGGAAACCACACTCAATATCCTCAAAAATATAGAAGAAAACATGATGAAAAATTACTTTTTTGGAATCCATATCAAGTATTGAAAAGGAGCAAAACAAGACACTTCCCTCAAATTCAAAACACAAGTACTCTATAAAGGATAAAAATAAAGCAATATAACTGTCGTGAAGGTCGTCAAGGCAAACCTCAAATGGAAAAAAAAAATAAGGGAGAATCACTCTTAGGTCATAAGGAACAAAGATATTATCAAAAAAGTCTTTAGTTACAACCCTCAAAACATGTATTAACAACCTGTTGAATGTGTTTTATAACCTCGAGGGACTTTTCTGATAATATATTTTTTCCTTAGAATCTAGGAGTGATTTTTTCAAAAAACAAATATATGGGCTTAAAAGGGGCCCAGCCTTAATGTGCTAAGGTTTAAAAGGGTTGAGCCTAAAAAGTAAAAACTTGATTGCCTTAAAATGTTACTGCCTCCTATTTATAATATAGAATATTTTTTGTAATTGATCTTGATCTTAAATATTATATATATTTTTTGTATTTGTTCATATTTTTCTAATTTATCTTTATTGATACTCCCTCAACAATAACTAAAAAGAAGAGGGAATTGGGGAATTAAAGAAGATAAATAGAATGTTTTCTAAAAAAACATAAAACATTAACTAAATTAACTAACTTTCTTACTTTAATCAAATTAAATAAATATATTTTATATTAAGAATCGGGAAGTATTTTTTGAAAACCCAACCCTCAATTTTTATGAGATTAAATGGACTTAGCCCGTTTCACCGGTTCTACTGCTTAGATCAGGTCTGGTTAGATGAAGTTAATTGAAGGGTTGAGATGGAATTAACAAAATTAATGGAAAAAAAACAGAGGAGCAGGAGTGGAGCTGGAACAAAACGAGATCGTTTGGAGGATTATTTGTGTGTGGATGGTAAAATTGCTAATATCTGCGCTTAGTAGAGGATTTGGCCGCCTACAATTGTTTTATCCTCCCTCCAGTCCTATTATAAAATAAAATTAATTTTTTTAGAGAAATTAAAAAAATTAATTAAATTAATTTAGAATATTTTTATTTTTATTTTTGTTTCAAATAAATTAGTTTAATTAATAAATTAATATATAATTTAAAGATATATAATACATGATTAAAATAATTTATTTGATTTTTTTATTTTATAGAGGTAATAATTAACAACGAGGCTGCGCCGACAATAGCTTTTTGAAAAACTAGACACATGGCATAATTTAAATTTAAAACTAAGCGCTAACAAATCTCCACATGCCCGGTGCGAATTGCCCCAACAAAAGAAAGAAAATTGATTGGGTGAGGGGCTACATGACAGTAAGGCCTATATGTTCGAGGGAACCTTATTCCACGCTCAATGGGCCCTATCATTTATTTTCTATGCCTCACCTTCACTCTTTACTCCCTTTTTGTCCCTAGTTCAATAATATGTGCGTGTATACGTATATAATTATGGGTGTTCAAAGTGTTCCGATCCCCATCGTCTGATCTTGATTCGAATATTTTGATCTTGGGAATTTTTTGTCCTGGTCAGGACTGGGATCGGGATCTATTGGAGTCAGGATCGGGACCGAGACCTGTCACACACCTTATGGTCTCGGTCCCGATTTTTTTTAAATTTTTTTTTCTTTAAAACTAAGTTATTATTTTATTTTTTATCCTATAATTTAAGTTATCATTAATAAAATTTTTATCACATATTTAGTTGGAGTTAAACTATATATATTGTGATATTAATTCTACTATATAATATATAAAAATAATAATAATGATGATGAAGGTTATAATAATAATAATAATAAATGTTATTCTTCAATTCTAGATCAATTTGTGTGATTATTATGGCTTTATTAGGTGTTAAATAATTACTTTAAACACTATATTATAGAAAATTTAACTAATATAATAATATATTTAAAATTTAATTTTTTTAAAAAAAACCGGGATTTCCCGGTTTGATCTCGATCCCGCTTGGGATTATCGGGACCGGGTGTGGAGGATCCCAGTCCCGATCTCGAATTTAAACACCTCTATATATAATTGTCAGAAAAATAGGTGAAACGTGTTTTTAAAGTTTAATAAGCATAAAGGATCTTATATATCTTTATCAAGGTTCTTAAATCTGGATTAGACCAACTAGTCCTAATTAGGAATTGGCTAACCACTCGATAAACCTATCTGGTTCAGATTTTTTTTAAAAAAAAAAAGTCAAACTTTTTATATTTTTTTTATAATTTCATATTAGTAATCCTAAAATATTCAATTTCTCACCGATTTGCCCTCGGGTTAGCTCTGATTTGACTCCGGTCTGACCCTTAACCCAGTACCCCGACTGATCCAATGACCGATCCGAGTTTTAGAACCTTGGTCTTTATACATGGAAAAATAGTACTCCGTCCTAACTCTTTTATAAGGAACAACTATCAAAATTATACGATTCAGAATATTGCTCCCTTCGCTTTTTTTATAAGACACGTTTAACCAAATCTCGTGATTCAAAATGTTGGTAAAGAATAATAAGTGTGTCAAAATTGTAAGCCTTTCCAACTAAAATACACTTATTTATAAGGATATAGGAAATAAGAGAGAGAATAAGAAAATAAATACGGTTGAAGTAATATGTCTTTAGGAGCTATGAAAATTTATTATATTAACATGAAATAGGATAATTAAATTAGGTCAAAATGGAAACGTAAGAAGTTAAAAAACAAGGATTATCTGAATGTTTCTTATAAAAAAGAATAGAGTATGTGTGAGCGTGACATTTGTTTCTTATAAAAAGGATGAGGAGAGTAGTTAAAAGCAATAACTATATAATTTTTGTATGTTTTTTTTCAATTATACCCTTATTTAGAAATAGTATGTATGCGTGATAATTGGCTGAAATTTATTGAATAGATAATGAATGACATATATTTAATAAGGATAAAAGTGAAAAAATTAGTTTAAAATTTCCAGACAAAGTGGATTTGCTTATTATATTAAGGATTATCCCTATAAGAGAAAATGTTCATTATAAAAAAGATAGAAGGGAGCAATATTTTGCAGGATTTCACACAAAAAGTCCTAGAATTCAAATTCAGATAATTGTGACCAATAAAATTTTTAAATAAGGGTATTTTACCGATTTCTACTTCTCCATTTAAATATATCCTAAATTGATAATTTTTTCCAATTTTACTCTAGTTTATATGAATGATCAGCATAAAAAATATTTTATACATTGTGTTTAACTTCTTTCTTTTCTCTTTACCTTTAATAGTAACAAAATTATAACATTGTCATTAACAACTCTGAGTAAATTTATAACCAGGGATAAATTTTTTTTCCTAAATTGAACCTAAAATCTGAGTACTAGAGCAGTATTGAGTTTTTTTGCCCCCTCATCTGCATAGATCCAAAAGTCATTCCCTGATGCCACCGTTGATCAGACTACGAAGTTATTACGATTGCGACAAAACGTCAAAACGCTTGACTTGTCAAAATGCCGTGCGCAATCTGGCTCCTGGGATCGGCAAAACAACAAATTCCACATGCCACGTTTCCATCATTCCAGAACACACACACCCCCTCTCTCACTCTCTTTGCTCGTTTGGATGAGTGATTGAAATGTTTAAAAACAGTTTTTCAATTATAATTTACGATATACGAGGTAAGTATGTGAGAGGAGTTGTGTCTCGATCTACATGAAAAGCAACTTATAAACAATTTGATCGCTAAAAGTTGCTACTACGATTGTTAATTGAAATAATGACTAAAAGTTGCTAATACGGTGATTGATTTTTTTTTTGGCAAAAAAAAAAAAGATTGATTTTTTCATAAAAGTATTAAGTATTATAATATAGTATTAAAAATATCTAATTTTTTCCAATACATCCCTTGCTTAAAATAATTATTGATCTTCCTATAATTTTTGTTAGTATCATCAGATAAATAATTTAAAAATTAAGATAGATTACTTGATTAACAAATTTTGATTCCCGATTTTCTGCTTAAAATGTCCTTATGGGCGATGGATGACAAGTTCCTTAGAGTTATGCCATTGAAATCATTTTGCCTAGAGCGTTAAAGTTTCTGGACATGGTGATTTTATTATTTTAAATAAAGCAAAATTAAAGTGAATGGCCTAGAGCGAGTTATATTTATTGAAGAAGATTATAGAAATTATTATTATTATTTAGAAGGACCAAACTCTAAAATATGAAATGGGATAATCTCAGTTAAATTCAATTAAAATATCAAAATCTATTTATACACTTTCAACAAAATTATAGTCGGGTTAAGATAACTAATTAAAGACTTTCTAATTGTTTTGCAAAGTTGTTCAAAAAGTTATTTAGGATTAGTGAGATGCATTAAATATGTAAAAATTAAACTTAGTTTTCTAAAAATGCCATTATTTATGTGGAAGGAAGAGAATATGTGATATTAAGGGCATGTTTGGTTTAAAGGGAGGGGATGAGATGGGAGGGGATGGAATGGGAGGAGGGAGAATCACCTTGTTTGGTTTGGTTGGAGGGGGAGGAAGGGAAAGGTTTTTTAATGATCCTTTGTTTGGTTTAAGAGAGGAGGGGAGGGAAGATAATATTTAATTTACCATTTTATCCTTAAACATTAGTTTATATATTTTTCCTTATATAAATTATTTAAATTAGTTTACATCTCAATATGAATTATATAATTTATAAAAAAAAAGATGAAGATATAAAATAGAAATAGTTTTCAATTTCCCTCAACTTAATTTCTTATTATATGAATATTCCAGTAATTATCATATTAAATTAAATAAAAAATTTGTTCTATTGAAAAACAATGCAGAGGAGTTGCAAAAAAAAAAAAAAAAAGATGTCATGCGCTCACACTTGTATTATGGATTTATGGATAATTCTGGTAAAAAAAAAACAAAGATTTATGGATAACATTTTACAGTCGAATTCACCTGCGAAAATATCATCACCAAAATTATATTTTAATCGCCATTCATTCCGCCGGAGATATTTCTACTCATGATTTGGTTGAACTACAAGGTTGGAAAAAAACACACACAAGCGTGAAACACTGAAGATGATGAAAAAAATTATATTTTTATTGAAGACTCATAGGGTATAATTAGAAATATGAAAAGATTATGGGGGTAAAATAGTCTCAAATTTTTGGCTCCCTCCAAAACCCCCAATTTGGAGGGAGCCAATTTGAGAGAGTGGGAGGGATTTGGAGCCCCTTTTTTGGGGCCCCTCCCCTCTTACTTTTCATACCAAACAAGGGGAGGGGCTCATTTTTCATCCCCTCCCCTCCAACCAAACAGACACTAAGTGTTTTAGTTAAACATGACAATTAAACACAAGATTAATGGATAAAAATGCTCTCGAAGTTTTCACCGAGTGTCTGGAAATTTTTAAAGAGACAATGTTACCTCGAAAATTTTCAAAATGGTCAATGTTAGCCCTCTGTTAATGTTAATTGTTAAATTTAACAAATATGTACACATGGCACTTAAAACATGCCACCTCATCATATGTATCAACAAATCTCTGCCAACTCACCCATGTCCACCATCCTTCTTTCTTTCCTCTCTCCCTCTTCCTTTCCCGATGATGGCCGATAACGGCAAGAAAAACCACCCCTTCCTTCTCACTTCAAAGCTTATATACTGGGTGGTTGCTCCAATCTGTCAAAGATGCAAAGAAGACGAGTCTAGAAATCTGAAGCAATGTTGAAGATGGAGCAGACAAAGTGACAGAAGAAGCAAAAATGAAACAGATCAAAGAAGACGAAACAAAAATTGCGAACCTGTAGGTCTGAAGATTGACATTGCTCAGATCAAAGAAGCTCACACCACTGGAGATTGAAGAAGCTAGAACTGAAACAAGAGTGGCAAAAAACAAAGTCTGTGCTCAAAATGGTGAACGAAGACGAGAGCCTCTGTCGCTTTCTTGAGGATGGCGGAGTCACTAAGAAAGAGACCAACGATGCATTCACTGAGAAAGATGAGAGCCTCCATGTCATTTTCTTGGGTTGTTGCTCCACCGCAATTTGCAGATCGTAAATCTCTTCCTTCCCTTCACTTAAATCTGTTGGGGTCAATTCCAAGCTGGGATCGCGGCTCGCGAGCTTCACGGTGTACATAATCTTGACTCTCGCTCATATCTTCACCTTCTGATCTCTTACCTCCTGTCAAGTAAAGTTCCTCTCGGCTTTCTTGATCTGCAGAATGCGGTGGAGCAGCCACCCAAGGAACCGACAAGAACAGTGATGCGACAGTTGTGATTGTCGCTTTGGCTGGTTTGGTGTAGTTTATTTTTGGATAATAAATTCTTATAAAACGTGACTTACGGTATACAATATAAGTATGTGAGAGAAGTTTTACCTCGACTTACGTAATAAACACTTATATTCAAAAAATAAGTATTCCCAAACATACCGTGAGTTTTCTAAATCAACGATTTATGGTGCTTTTGTCTTAGATATTTTAGTTCTGATTAGGGAGATGAAGAATTAATCAGAAGGATTGAGAGCGACGGTGGACGGTGGTGATGGGTTCAGAAGAGCGGGAAGGCTGATTGGGTTACCGGAGGGATGAAGGATAAGGTGGAAAGAGGATTATGAGGTGGCATATATGGCGTGTCATGTGGATAAATTAATCAATTTTAAAAATCAAACTTAACTAATTAAACGGTGAGGGCAATATTATACTATTTTTTAAACTTCTAAAAAAGAATTACTCTTTCGAAAATTTTCAGACACTCCGTGCTTATCACTGATAACTTTTGGGACATTTTTACCCCTTAACCCTTAAATATAATAGTGGTATGAGTAATTTTTTTAATTAAGTTAATGTAAAATGAGAATTTTACAAAAAAATAGTTAAGATATTCCCTAAATCTATCGTATAAAAAGGAAGAGGGCATGTCCAATAATTCTATCTTATAAAAAGCAACGGGGAATAGTAACTTTGGTGAATTTAATTGAGATTTTTCCTTATAAATTTGAAACTATTAAGTTGTCACCAATCAATCCTCCCATTTGTGAAATTTTAACTCATAATGTTGTGGGTTATAAGCCAACTACTTGAAAAATTCTTTGGTCCTGTTTGGTACACTGAAATTGGCCTCATGGAAATGAAATTGGAAGCCAATTCCATGCTTTTGTCTTGTTTGATACAAATCTAAGAGTATGGAATTGACTTCTATGTGGAGGCCAATTCGATCAAGATTCATATAAATCATTTACATATCAAAAGTTAAGATTTGACAATTCCACCTTAAAAAAAATCATTTTTGCCCCTCTCCTTTTTCATCACCCCCAATCCCATCGCATCATCATTCATCTTAACTGGCGGCGGAGACTTTCTTCTGCACCCATTGCCACTGCCATTGTCACTGCCACTACCGACGACCTTCTCCCCCCCCCCCCCCACCAATAACCACCATCAACCTTCTTCTCCACTTACCACACCCACCATTAACCTTCTTCGACTTCGTCTTCTTCATCTTTTTCGCCGACCTCTATTGATGAACCATAGCCGACCTTCAACTTTAACCCCAGCACCAACGACGATGACCTATGCAAGCGAACGCCAAAGATGGGTCCTTGGTTCTTGGATCGAGAATGAGAATGAGAATCAAACCTGTGTAAGCAAGCACCACAGATTCAATTTTTTTCCTGGGTATACAATGGAAGCTTTTTTTGATTGTACAATATGAAAAAAAAAATTCCCAAGCGTACAATCGAATCTGTGCAAGTGAGCACCACAGCCAACCATTGTTTTCGTGGTGATGGGATTTTGTAGAAGGTTTTTTTATTTCTTAATTTAGAGGGGTATTTTGATCTTTTCATATAAAAATTATATCTCATTTCCATAACATATCAAACACACTTTTAAATCTCATTTATATATCCATATCCATTTCTATATTCATTTTTATTTTCATCAAAATCAATTATTCATACCAATCGGCCCTTTGTTTTGTGATCAACGTCGAATATCATCAATATTTATTTTATTTTAGCGGGTTTTCAAATCTTTGTTTGTCATACGGTGAGGAATTAGCCGCAGTCCACAGATTTTATACTCGTTGGTTATTTTTTGCGTTGGCAAAAACTATTTTTTGCTGTCAAAGTATATAATATTTCTTGATACATAAAAGTATATAATATTAATTATCACCCAGACTGAGTTAAAACAATGTTCTTCGATAACATTAAATAAATCCGAAATTCTTGGGGAATATACATTGGCTCTTGCTATTTAAGAATGGATACGAATTCATTAAGCACAGTACAAGAATATCTTTGTAAGCATATACTCCTCCAATTTTTGATATAATACCCAATTAATTACTATTATTCCCTCTAGTCCTTAATATAAAACCCAATTGACTTTTTTTAAAATGTTAAGAAAGTTAAATAAAATATTTAATCATAATATATGTTATATATCATTAGATTATGTAACAATTTATAAGACAGGTAAATTAGTTTAGAAAAAAAAAGATAAATATAAATACTTTAAAGTAATTCATTTAGTTTCTTTAATATCTCCAAAAAAGTCAACTGGATCTTATATATTAAGGATCAGAGGTAATAATTTTATTAGATTAAAGAAGTTAATTAAGTTGGTTAATATAATATTTTTTTAAATACCCTAATAATTTTTTAATTCCCTCTCTCTTTTTCCTACCTACTTATTAGAGAAAAAGATAAATAAATACCACATAAACTTCAAAGTCACAAATAAATGATTTCCTAAAAACCTGAGTTATCAATTATTATACTCTTTTTATCAAGCTCATTAATTTTATTATCAACAAAAATAATTTGAGATTTTGAGGTCAAATGGTATTTTTTTGTCTTTCTCTCTAATTATTATTTAGGGAATGTCAATAAGACTAATATGAGAAAAATTGATAAATCTATGAAATAGTTGTTATAATTTGATAATGCTCTATAAAGACCACATATCTAATTCGATTTGACAGGCACGTTGTCATGTATTAACAAAATAAGATGTCATTAAATATTAAGTTTGATTTTTTTTAAAAAAATCGATATAATTTTAGTTTTACTTCTATTTTTTAAAATTCTAAATATAGGAGGAATTATACGAGATTTGACCATGAGTAATTTAATATTTTTAAATTTTAAATTTATATTTTTGTATATATCCCTTTTAAATAATAATAGTTTTTATTATCATCTCCAATAAATATCATTCTTTCCACGTCATTCGGTTTAACAGGATTATTTTAAAATTTTGTCGGACCATTATTCATAATAAAAATCTCGTATAACAAGATTTAATTAGAGAATTGAACCTGATGTTAAATCGACCTAGTTGTCTTTTTTAAGAAAATGAGTTATGCAGCGATATCTGGATAAAATAAATAATAGTTTATTATGAATAACCAATCACTCCTATAAATTGACGCATGTATAACTCTTAATACAAAACGGTTACATATAATAAACGTCATGTACGTTGAGATGGAGATCGCACAAGGATATATGACACTTAAAAGTAACGGTTAATTATGCACATCATTATGTATTGTAAGGTGGAATTCATGCAAACACAAAGTAAATGTTGTAGTTAATAACCGTAATTTATTTAGTGATAAAAATGTGTAATGTTTACAAACAATTCGTTTTCCAATCCTCATATTGGCAAAGATAAACCATAACGTTTTTTAGAAACAACCGTCATCTAACACCCACCACCACCTAAGTCATAACTTACAACCTTTCTTAATCCTTTAGACTTTCATAAGTTAAAGTCATAACCCTTCGTTATCCATTAGATCTTCATTTAAACTCATATATTTGTTATAATTTCTGCTACTTTTATTTATCGACCTCCTCCTCCTTTATCATATCAAGTTCCCAGGGAGCTCCTTTGCCACTACCATCCCCGTCTCCACCACCACCACCACCTCCTCTTGAAATTTAGGCTCTGATATGGATGATGACAAGCCTTAACCGAGACACAAGGTGTCTCACTGCATACGCCAATACATTGAATAGGATGTTGAATCACATACTTCATCACAGTGATGTTAAATGTCACTTGTAGGGAAAAAAAAAACGAATATAATCAATAATTAATATGGATATTCATAGGTTTTTTCTCAATCCATTGCTTCCTCGAGTTAATCCCTATAAAGAGGCACAATTTATAGGTAAGCAGACACATTATTACTTAGATGAGTCAACAATTGTCGTTGATTCTCCCTACAAAGCCTAAAATGTCTTTATTTATCCCATATTACACAGAAACTCAATGTGAGAGGTACTGTTTCTATTATATATAGTCTAGTACAAACTAACTCAGAAACTCTTACTTGAAGAGTCTCACAACCATACATCACAGTTATATATTATATAAAAACCATCATGTATTATAAAAGTTCACGGTTCTTAATTAGGAACTGTTATCCTTATACTAAATACATAACGGTTGTCTATGTAAATCCGTTATTTAGTGTTATTAAAAATCATGGTTCTTTTAAAAGAACCGTTATTTATGTACTGAATAAATTACGGTTGTCAAAATGAGACCGTTATGTATCATATAAATATTATCATATAATATGACGGTGTTTCACACGTGCCCGTCAATTATTATCACAGCAGTGCGCATATCATGACCTCATAAAGTCTTAATATATAACGATTGCTATCTTATAATCATTATAATAGGTCAATAATAAATAAAGGTTAAAAACCATAATTTATAGGGAGAATGACAGAAAAATGCTCTAAAGATTTGGAAATGATAGATAGGTGATTTCCCAAATCCAGAAGTTAGGAATTCCTTATCACGTTTTGACATTTCCTAATCATCTTTTGATAAAAAAACCCATATGTCATTTCCAAATCTTTAGAGCATTTTTCTATCATTATCCCTAATTTATTTGCGCGATCAAATATAACGTTCGCATATATAACGGTTCAAAACTGTGAAGTATGACAATTAATAACCGTCATCTATCGTGATTTCTATAATAGTAAATTACTATATCATTATTAACTTTTGTATACCGTATTTTTTTTATACTGAAAATATATACTGTATATATGTCTTTTTGTAAAATTAAAAGTTGCATCAAAACAAAAGGCCGATGACCTTTCTCTCTCTCTTTCTGGTTATTTTAAATCCATGGACTTTTGAAATAAATTGTTATTATAGTGTAGTTGCTCACCTTTTGGCATGTGAAGAAACACAAGTGTGAGGGTATTTACGTACCGAACACAATATACAAGTGAGATAATAGCACGTGTCACCAAAATTAATACAAATTCATGATTAAAAGCCGAAACAACATATTACTATTACCAGAATTATGACGTTGGTAGAAGGAAGATACTAGCATATAATGGCTATATAAGTGAAAGACATTAGAAGGCAAAAAAAAAGTGAAAGACTTTAAATTAAAGAGGTAACTTTCAAGCCGCAATGGTATGTTATAATGGGAGGCATAACGCAATTCTTATTGGCAAACGTATTTTCGTAACATTTTGCGTCTTTTTTTTTTTCTTTATACTCACTCGTCTTTTCCTTCGAGGTCATTGTATTTATGAATTATGATTATGAAATGTTAAGAGCAAATAATCACAAACAAATCAGATAAGGGCGTTATGAGAAGAAGAGAGAACACAAAAAAGAAACAAAATGCGACATAAATGGGAAGTCGACTAAATTTTAAGAATTAAGATTTGACCAACGACTATTAAATCGTGTTTTTGCTAATCTTAATCAGGATAACATCTTAACTCTTGATGCAAAAATTAAATCTTCATTCAGACTTAAATGTTTAAAATGGATAAATTTTATGATTGTTTGAACAAATTTTTACTTATTCAAAGAGTGAATACATAGTTGATGATTGAATAAGTTGATATAATAATATAACCTATGTAATCAACCCCTAATAAGATAAAATTTCTTATTATTTTTTAATTTGATCAAGAGTTTTCTCTTTTGTTATTCACAGCACAAAAAGTTTTTGTTTCTCCTAACAACTGGATAGAAACTTCTCCAGTTTCCATTTCTCTTATTATCAACTTCTTTATTCTCATTATGAGATCAACTTTGAACGATTGAGATTTAATATCTTATAAAGAAGTGGAGGAAAATCGACGATAATGAAAGTGGAGATGCTCCTTTCCCCAACAATTGTACTTTTTGATATTCAAATTTATGTTCTCATTCTTATAGAGGCGATACTACATGTTTACCACTTTAATCAATAGCTTGTTTGTATAAAATGACTTATTATTGTTATTACTTAGGGTTAAGGTGCATCCAACACCATAAAGTATTTTCCCGAGGGCATCAAGCATTCTAAAATATTTTGTAGTGCATACAACGCTTTGAAGTATTTTTTAGGTATGTCTAACACCTTAAAGTATTTTTTTGTGTGTTTTGGTGCTAGTTGTACCAAAAATAATATTAAAAAAATTACTTATGATGGTAGATGTATATGAAAAATACTTCAAAATATTAGATACATCATAAAATAATTTAAAATGCCGGATATACATTTACAGCTGTAGATGCACCTCAACCCTATTACTTATTTCAGTCTTATTATTCTTAATCCTTATTTAAAGGGTGAATACTTCTTTGTTGTTTGACCACACTAGACTTCATCAAGTAAATAATTTTGTTTATTATATTTCTGAAATTTGAAGAAATTATTTGAGGGCCCAAAATAGTACTTAATAATCTGTGATGGCTGTTTAAAAGGCTCATAACTCGGTTAGAAAAAGGTTAGGATGTAAATTCATCGTGGGGCCGGTGTACCATAAAATTTTTCGCAACGCCTTAAAATTCACTCAATTGTGTAACATATTTTTTGATCACATATTATTTGTTTAGTTGTAGTAGGTCAGAAATGATATTTCTTAAAATTTATTTGTATTGTTTTGACATGTCAAAGTAAGCTGAACCTACTCAATTCATCTAATTAGTTGGGTTCGTTTTTTTCGGTGACCAAAATATCAATATGTGTATGAGAGAAATAAGTAATCAACCGGTTGAATTTTTCATAAAAGCTATTTAACTAATTTAGAAGAATTAAGGAGGCTAAATAAATTACTTAATTACAGCACGTGTTATATTATTTCTCTAAAATACATATATATATATATATATATATATATATAATTAGATTATATATCAATTTATAAGTGAGGTAAATTAATTTTGAGAAAAATGATAAATATAAGAGATGAAATGAAAAGAAGGTCTTATATATAATTAGGACTAAAATTCACTTATAAATTAGCTCGTATATTTAGGACAGGGGATAGTCCCCCCTCCGGTCCTTAAAATATGACTTATTTAGAAAGTTGATTTTGATTCTAAATTTAAGATAGTTTTCATATTTGTCAATCTTTTTTCAATTTACCTCAATTGAAGCTCCTTCAATAATAATTATAGAGGAGGAGGAGTGAGGGAATTAAACATGTTTTTTTTATAATATCATCTAGTATATGGTTCGGGATTCATAGCTGCCCCTTCCAACACAAATGACTTCTTTAGGGTTTGAACTCGAGACCCAGAGGGGTACCGCGAGACCAACTTTATATTTTAGAAAATACATATTATATTAACTAAAATAATTAACTTTCTTAATCTAATCAAATTATATAAATAAATCTTATATATTACCTCCGGTCCTTAATATAAGATTTAGTTGACTTTTTTTTTGAGATAGTGAGGAAGTTAAATAAATTACTTAATCATAACATATATATTATGTATTATTAAACTATATATCAATTTATAAATCAGACAATTTAAAAAAATGATAAATATAAATATTTTAAAATAATTTATTTAGTTTTTTTTAAGTAACTCTTGAAAATAAATCAACTTTTTATTCTATCAAGGGTGACTGGATGAGGGAGAGCCCTACTGATAAAAGCAAGGTATTAAAACCCGGACCGGGTATTGAACCGGTCGGGGTACTGGGTTAAGGGTCAGTGGGTCAAACCGGGGCCAAACCGGAGCTAAACCGGTGAGTAATTAAAAATTTTAGGCTTATAGTATGAAATTCTAAAGGAAAAAGTTAAATTTTTTTTTTTTAATTGGGACCCGGACCGGTCTAATGACCGGTTCGGCGGTTTCCGGTCCGGACCGGCCGGTCCGATCCGGGTCCGGGAACCATGGATAAAAGGCACTAAAGGGCGCAGTCAATAGTATATACGAAGGACATTTTGTAGAATCATTCACCCTCACAAACTTGGAGACATGCACAGAGAGAGAATGTGATCATTCCCTTCGTTGCGTTGTCACCCCCACTGTATAAATATAACCACAATCATTCCTATTATTCACACTCTTTCCATTTTCTTTCTCCACCTGCTCTCTCCCTATTTGATTTCCCCACCGTCTCCTGTTCTCTTCCCGCACCCCAACAAAACCTCTTTCCCTCTCTCCCTCCTTCCACAACCAAACCCACACATTTGGGTTATCATTATCTAGATTCAACCATCAATCTTGTCCTTTTTCTTTCCCTTGCTCAACTACTCAATTCCACTGCACTGTAACTTCCATATCATATTCACATTATAGGAAATCAAAAGCAAAAGGCAAAACGAACCAAATATACTAACTCTAGCTTTAGCTATCTCTCTACTCCTCCTTCTTCCAGATTTGGAATGCAGCTCAAATAAGAGCACAAACAGTTAAGAAAAAAATTCCATTCATCTTCTTCATCTCGTATAGTAGCGAACATACGCCGCGACGATTCACATTTTTCGGGGGAGGAAGCAATCGGATTGTTGTGAAATAGACACGAGCGGTCTCTCATTGCTCTTCTGAGATCATCATCGCCGTCTATGGATGGGAACTCAGAGGTGCGAAATACACACGATAGGTCTCTCATTGCTCTTCTGAGATCATCGTCGTCTTCTACTTCATCACTTTCTTCTTCATCTTACTCTTCCTGGACTCCGGATGAAGATGCTATTCTTCATCCTTCTTCACCGCCCAATCGAACCGGATCCGAGGCGATGCCGGAGGAACTGGACCGGCCTCAGGCTGCGGAGAATGAAGCCAGTCGAGGCATGGGATCGGAATTTAGACTCCTCAGTTTTGTGGGGCACGGCGGACTGGAGTGGAAGGACGTGGAAAGACGGTTCGGCCGGTTCGCCTCCCGGTCCCGGAACGGCAATGAGCCGGTGGTAAAATGGTCGAGGTTTGGGTTTTGCGTCGGTGAGAATTGTGAATTGATTTCATAATTATTTATGAATATGAATATTTGTCAGTTGTCACCTTGTGCCGTCAAAAACGGCACCGTTTAGTTCTTTTTAGGTGTCGGTTTTGCTCTGTTATAAGCGGCGCGCATGTTAGCAGAGCTAATGTACCCCCACCAGAGGGAGACTAGCTCCATGTCCTTCGCATGGCATATGGCATACTGCCATAACATGACAGCTTGTTGGATCATTAATTTAACTAATCTCCTTCCATTATTAAACTTAAATTTGTTGTACTCGTACATTTTTTTCTTCCTTTATCCAATGCATGCCTACCTGCTATAACCTTTATTAATTAATTTTCTAATCTGCAGGGATGGAGCAATCGCAGGAGTTTGCCAACGAATTGCTAAGGGCACTACGAGGAGAAAGAGATTGGAAAAGTGACATCACCAAGAGTGATATGCGAAGATTCTGGTTTCGGATGAAGGATGAGATTTTTGACTCTAGAATGAGAATCTTCTTTGACATGTAATTATCTTCCTGTAATTATTTCTGAACAGCCACTTTACATTTTTATCCGAAATTAATGTTACTTTTCTTACCCCAGGTGTGACAGAAACATGGATGGAAGAATTACTGAGACGGATATAAAGCAGGTCAATATTTAACAAACAATTCCTTGTCATTGTCCAAGTTATAATTAAGTGAGCCTTAAATTAATCGTGCTAATTGTCTTGCTCTGCGTAATGTTCATATTAATTTCGGTTCTTGGGCAGAGAATTTATTATGTTGTTATATGACTTCTATAATTTATAATTAGTCTGATATCGAAATTTTCGTTTGTAATTGGCTTGTCTGCTCGATTCAATGTTCTTTTGATTAAATGCTAATTTTGTCGTTTGTGCAGACAATCTTACTAAGTGCTTTCACAAACGAGCTATCCGTGACCCAAGAAGAAGCAGAGCATTATTCTGCTATGATCATGCACTTGCTTGATAACAAAAACAGAGGCTACGTTGAGGTAACAATTAGAGCGTGAAGGCCAAAAATATCGCGAATGAGCATTTTTCAATGCATATTTGATTAAATGATACATCATCATTTGTAGGTATCTCAAATGGAATCTCTATTGGAAACAAGACTATCGAATTCTATTTCTCTTTCTTCTTCTCCAACTACACAATCGGCAGTAGTTACAAAGAATGGTATTGAGAATGGAGAGTTTGGTGAAGAACAAGAGCTAATGTCAAGGGGTGAAGTGTTGTTTAGAACATATTGGAGACGGGCTTGGATTGTTCTACTATGGCTGATTGCTTGTTCTGTGTTATTTTATTGGAAGTTTGTCCAATACAGTCACAGAACTGCTTTTCAAGTGATGGGTTATTGCCTTTCAACGGCCAAGGGAGCTGCGGAGACCTTGAAACTCAACATGGCGCTTATTCTCCTCCCTGTTTGTAGAAATACGATCACATGGCTGCGCAAGTACCATTGTATCAACTCCGCCGTCCCCTTCAACGACAACATTAACTTCCACAAGGTTAGTGCTAGATTTTTGTTTCCTCTCCAAATCTGCATTTAATGTTCATTTATCTCTGTTTATTCTCCTCTAAACCTACCCTTTGTTTGGTAGTATTTTATGAAGTCCCCGTTCAACGCATCTCAACTACTTGTTTTTAGTGAAGGCTATGAAAGCACTGTGTAATTTCTTGTCTATTTCAGACTAATAATTAATTACACACCTAATCTGCTTGTCAACATTTTTTCGGAAGGGAGAGATTCGTGACATTTTATGACGTTTCGTAATCAAGCGGTTAGAGTTTGGTCTCTACTATTTAAAATTGTGCAAAAAGTTCGGTGATCATGTGCTTTGCTTTGACGGCTCACCCATTAATGAAACTAATCATGAACTTTGGAATGAAGGGATCTATCTTATTTCCGTCTTTGTACAAATTGCAATAAACTTTGTCAACCGAACTATTTGAGACTATAATATTCATGGCGCCAACCTATTCATCATCCTGCCCTGGAGTTTACCCAGCTAGCACATTTGACAAGCATAAAACTACATTTCCAAGTTCTGTATATGTAGCTATAAAAAAAATGCTATCACCGATTTGTCTTCATTTATAACGACGAGAGAGTTGATTTAATACGATAATTTTAGTTTCTTCGATACATAGTTGACAATATCAATGGGGTGATGAGAAATAAAAACTTGATCTTGTTTGTGTGTACAGCTAATTGCTGGAGGAATAGTGGTGGGTGTGATCCTACACGGTGGGACACATCTAGCTTGTGATCTCCCACGAATCAGCGGCGCTGATAAAACATTGTTCAAGCAAACCATAGCCTCAAGATTCGGTTACCATCAACCAAATTACTTTGAAATTTTGACGACGATAGAGGTGGCCAGTGGGATTGCCATGGCGGTGTTGATGGCCATTGCATTTGTATTGGCAACAAAGTGGCCACGACGTCGTTCTGCTAATCTGCCCTTGTATCTCAGAAAGGTCACAGGATACAACACCTTTTGGTACTCGCACCACTTGTTCATCCTCGTTTATGCACTCCTCATTATCCACTCAATGTTCTTGTTCCTAACTGACAAATGGCTGGAGAAAACGGTAAATCCGTGTTCTTTTTGTCTGTTCTAAGAGCCCGTTTGATTCGCTGAAAATGGGGGGCAGGAAAGGGACAATTGAATTTTCTCTCCAGCTGATGATGTTTGGTTCATATTTTGAGCCGGAAAATGGTTTTCCATGGGAATCCATTTTCAGCTATATAATTAAAAATGTATTTCCACTAAAATTGGTGGTGGTGGGAACTAATTTTTAAATGAGGAGGAAAAATGATTAAAGACATAAAAACCCCTTGATATGACTTTGAATGTAATATAAAAGGTGAGTGAGGTGCATAGGTCTCATAAAGATTTAAATAATAATTTTATTTCAGTGGTAAAATGGTTTTTTTTGGCTCATTTTCCTACTTCAACTTTTTTAAACCAAACAAAAATTTTCCCATCAACATTTTTTTTTTCAGTGCAAACCAAATATCTATATGATAAAATATTTTCCATTTATTTCCATTCTTTTCCTTTTCAGCCCTTTCTTTAAACTAAATGGGCTCTAACATCTTCGTTGACCCCCCTTTTCTTTTTCCTATGGGAAAATCACTATGTGAATCGTCGAAACATGCTTATTTCATCAGCTCCTTACTAGAGAATTAACATCATTTGACTCCAAAAGTTCAGTATCTACGTCAGTTTAATACGGATTCGGGTTCTCTGCTTTATCCTTCCCATCCACTCTCATCCTTTATCCCAAAACTAGTGTAGTTTTGGGGTAAAAACAAGTCAAAGAGCCTTTTTGTTTTTTCCAAAAAAAAGTCATCAATCGTAGAATATTTTTTCAGTAGCATCCAGTATTCTAAATTAATTTTTAGTACACTTAGCACTTTAAAATATATTTCTTGTGGCACCCAATATCTAGCATCTAAGTATTATTTTAGTAGCACCTAGTATCCTAAGTGCTCAAAAATATTCCATATTGATGTATAACTTTTTTTTAAAAAAATGAAAGTCTTCTCTAGCTTGTTTTTACCCCAAAACTACGTAGTTTTGGGGAAAGGAAGGGAACGGAAGGGAAAGGTAAATGAGAGAATCCCAATCCAGTTTAATATATTGATCTATCTTTAAGAACTTTGGAGTCAAATGATGATTATTCTCTTTCAAATAATGATTTGATTTGTTTATTCACTCAAAATAATAATCTGTTTCTACTTCATATTGTTATTCATCTGTATTATTCTATTTTGTTTGGCCTAGTCGGCTAGTCATTGATGAAAGTGACTATAATTTACTACTGTACAAGGTTTTAACTCTGAGATCTGTGTAACTAGTACTAGTACTTACCAACGTGCAGACATGGATGTATGTTGCTGTTCCAGTTTTATTATACATTGGAGAGAGGATCTTTCGGGCCATAAGATCAGGATTTTATGAAGTTGATATTTTGAAGGTATTTGATCAAATTCTTTATTTATTCAATCATTCAATAGCGTTGGGAATTCAAAATATTCTATTTACACTTGTTTGCTTCTTATCTTATCACCTGAAAAGCAAAATTTATAAATCTTTTAGTTGTTAAGACAGCTAGCAAATGTCAGTTATTATCTTCTCAATCATTCATTAATAATTTCATTTTAATAATAAACTACAGGCAAATCTCTATCCGGGAAAAGTTCTGTTTCTCAAAATGCAAAAGCCAGAAGGTTTTGAGTACCAAAGTGGCATGTACATATTCCTTCAGTGCTCTCAAATTTCAGCTTTTGAATGGTAATTCTATGACTCACACGACCTTTTCATTCAACACAAAGCCCCTCAATCACAGTACTGATGCATTGAGTATATTGTACCTAAATTTTCAGGCATCCATTTTCCTTGACTTCAGGACCACAAGATAACTTCTTAAGTGTGCATATTAGAACTCTTGGAGACTGGAGCCACCAAATTTATGCTCTCTTTCAGGAGGTGAATTTTGAACATGACATAGATAAACCCAAAGAAAACCCATTATCATTTATGACATATTTAACTAAAATCTGATTTTTTCCCCATATTCTTTTTTTGTTCAAATATCTTCTAAATGAGCTTCTAAATAAATTTATCCTCGCACAAAATATTATATGCAGGAAGTACTACCAAAAGGGCATAGTTGTCCAAGACTGTACATAGATGGCCCTTATGGTGCTGCAGCTCAAGACTACGTGAAGTATGATATTGTGGTGTTAGTTGGGCTTGGGATTGGAGCCACACCTTTCATTAGCATCCTCAAAGATATACTTAATGGTGTCCCAGCACCTCAAAGTCATCATGTAAGATTTTTGGGCCTTCTGTCTATTTTTTCCCTTATAATGGTGATGGTGCCTTTTACTGCTAAAAGTTGAGTTGGCACTGTTTCGTTTCCATTAAGCAAACACCATTTTTTTGGCATTTGAAATAGAGCGGTCTCAGAGAATGCAGCTCGGGAAAGAAGCCACAAAAAGCATATTTCTATTGGATTACAAGAGAGGAAAGCTCCTTTGATTGGTTTCGAGATTTCATGAAGGAAATCACAAATTCAAACAAAAAGGTATGCCAATATACAATTTGTTTTCAAGTATTTACCCACTACCTTAGAAGTGAACTATCATTTTGTTGTCAGTTCTGTCAATTTAGTCCCTGAAAGATAATTACCATAAGATCAGTCGAAAATCTTTTCAGGATAAAAATGATAGTCTATTTGTGATCCTTAATAAGAAGCAAGTAAGATGATCTCATATAAGCATTTTTTGACCAATCTACTTTACTGGGGACCTTGAAGCAGGTTGTGGAGATGCACAATTTCCTGACGAATGTATATCAAGAGAGAGACGTACGTTCAGCTTTGATGGGCATCTTTCAGGCCTTGCATCATTCCAAGAATGAAACTGATGTTGTCTTTAAAAGTCCGGTAAGAAACTGCATCTTCTCCTGATTTTGGCCACATTGTATAATCAAGTCATAAAGGGCAAGATCAAAGAGGTAATGAAGTTCTTGATGCTTTTGCTATAGGATTATCTGGGGAAATTTTTTTTAAAATTTACATGAACTTTCTTTATTTAGTTTTAACACCACCTACTTGACACGGATTTTATCCTAGAACATGATAATAAATAGTTAAAAGACTATACTGTGAAATTTGTTCATGCAGAGTGATATAACCTTGCTGTAATTTTCCGAGAAACAAACAGAAATGGAACAGCAAACTGATAATACGGAGGTTTGGTATTAACTGATCAAAACAGAATCAGAGTTACAAAGGGAATGAGCCCTGATTCAGAACAAACCTCTAATCACTAAAAAAAAAAGGAAATCACAAAATACAAAGGACAAATCTCACACAAAGTTCTCTCTGGTATTTCGAGAGGCCAGCCTCTCCCCACTATTCTCAAAACACAAAATAAGCCATGCTCCTCCTAAAAGACACTATTCCTAAAGGTGCATGTCACACTCCCAATGCACTTTTAGCAAAACAGCTACAGCCATCCTACCGCCACCTAGTCAATTAGTTCTTTCTCCAAATTATTAGGATTCTCCAAGTCAACGGTCTGAGTTGCCAAAGGTAGTGTTCCACTTTCATGAATATGCCTAGGTCTTCGTTTATATGTGTGAGTAGCAAAAGTGAACTTATCACAGAGAAATCACTTTAGAAGCTTTACTACTACTGGAACAGAATAAACCAATGGATAAAGTTTGATATATTCTATCTTAGAATAACAGTTACTTGCTATCATTGTCTTTTGATTTCCAACATCATGTTGACTTGTAGAGATTCTCAAACCATGTACTGATTTGTCTAGAACTGAGAGTAAACGTTAATAATGTGACATGTTATCAAAAACGAAAATGTACATAAACAATTAACTAATGAATTATTCCCTCATTTTCATTCAAAAGAAGTAATATTTTCATGATTTTCTTTATTTTCCAGATTCGCACACATTTTGCCAGACCAAATTGGTTCACCATATTTTCCAGGCTGGCTCTGAAGCATAGAGGTGCTAAAATTGGTGAGAAGAAACATCGCACAATTTTTTTTGCAAATTAGATTATCTTTATGTGCCATATTCTTGAACTGATAAGAACATAAATAGAAATTTTGCTAATCACTCTATCCGAAAGGAACTTTGGTTTAACAAATATTCCTGACTAAGCATGTGGATTTGGTTATACAGGGGTCTTCTACTGTGGCCCATCAAATTTGGCAAGAGACTTAAAGGGTCTATGCACCAAATTTTCCACCAAAACCACAACAAGATTTATTTTCCACAAGGAAAATTATTAGATTTATACCTTATACGTATTGATGTGTAGATTGTGCCAATTCCAAATAAATAGGAAGGCATAACCACGTCCGAGATCCATTGTACATAGTAAAAAAAAATAAATGCCTCTACAAGAGCTTGTCCTTTACACACACACACAACACTCTTATATGTATAAACACACATATATATATTGCTCGGGCGTGTATGTCATAAACCAGCTTCAAGAATTGATTCAACACAATACCAAAAAGAAAGAATATACATGAATAAGAGGTCCTTTTGATTGATCATTGCAAACTGGAAGAGTATGAATTATATTTTCTGTACAACTGCCTGGGTATTAACAGATCCTTCTGCAAAATTCTCTCATTTTGTTTCTTATCACAGTTTAACCATATAGGCCATGATGTTAATTGCATGGACTTTCTTTATCTAAAGTGAAATTATCTCGAGGAGAAGGAACTAAGAAGACAAGTCTGAACCTCTGAACTGAAGGTTTGCTAAACCTTAAGGGTTAAAAACGGTGATCTTTTTCTGTCGATATTAGTGATACGAAATGGAGTGTAACATTAATGTGAAGTCTGAAACAGTGAAACCTAAGTTTTAGTTATGGTAGCAAGCACAATCACCCAATTTGATAAAACACAAAATGAAGCGGAATTTGATCCAACTTAAGGATGGCTAGTGTTTATACCGTCATCCTTATGATGGTATCTTTTGTCAACCTAAATTTTCTTAGGGTTAAAAAGTGAAAAAAATACTCATGAGCTTCTCCCAAAAATATATAGTACTATATATTTTTTAGAGGTGCAAAAATACTAATAAATATTTAAAATAGGAGCAAAAGTACATCATTACCTTTTGTGGACATGGTGAGACTCACACTATTGAGGCCGCGCTATTTTTGCAAATGCAGATGTAACGGGATTAAATTTTATTTAACATCCTAACATTTTTTTTTCAGTTTGAACATTCCCAAGTGTTTTTGCACTTAATAAAAAAAAATATGAAAAACATATGTTGAACGCCCTTTTGATAAAAGCTTACTTTTGAGCCTTGACCCCCTTTCTTGGTCAATTGATATATTGCACCGATATAAAACTAAGCAATCCGTATGTTAAAATCAATAACTCCACTAGTCATCCCAAGGTTGACAACCCTGCATATAGCTTTTGAATTAAAATAGAATAACTGAAGTTTGACTTTCGATTAAAGGAACAGTACATTTGCCTTTAATTTTTTAAATAAATTAAACTTAACTATATAATTCCACCATATTAAAAATCTAAATGGTTTCTAAAGTCCAAATAAAATACATAATAGAACGAATTCTGATCCAAAGGTTCCTTAAATCACAATGGCCTCAAATGAACAGTTAAATACGGCTAAGTGAAATAAACGCGCATTCAGGTTTCATAATTTAAATAATTTTCCAATGAGTCATTAAAGGTAAAAGGAGACATGATTTATCTCACAAAAAAAAAAAAATACAAGTTGAAATATATGACCATGAATCCCAGGAAGAGGGCATCATCCTGCAGTAATTATATTTATTACAGATGAACAAGAGAGTGCACAAATGCATCACAAAAATAACCCACTGACAATATCCTTATTTCGTTATCATCAAACAGACTAGCAAAATTATCCTCCCACTGATCAACCTTCTAGAGCTGATGCTCCTGAGATAATCTCAATCAATTCAGTGGTAATGGATGCTTGACGAGTTCTGCCACAAAATGAAGCAAGAGATCAATCACAATTATTCTAGAGAAGAGATATCAATCAGACCAAGCTCTAAACATGTATGAAAAGCACATTAGAGTAATAATGTAATTAATTCGGACAGACGAAGATATCAACAAATTCTAAGTGAGAAGACGTCTGAGAGAGAGAGACCTATTATAGGTGAGGGTGAGACGGTCAAGCATGTCCCCAGCATTTCTGCTAGAACTGTCCATAGCAGACATCCTTGCTCCTTGCTCACTGCAAGCATTCTCCAATACCGCATTGAAAAGGACCTATAACACCCAAATATCGTCCCAAGTGAAACACATAAAATAGACATTACCTTGAGACAGAAATGGACTTGAGTTTATCAACACTAGGAGACATGAAAATGCTAGAGAAGTATATCAAAAACAAAACCAGAGACAATGATCCTTAATCACCACAAAAGACGTTAAAGATTATAAATTCCTGAGGGATTTATAGTGCACATATGCTCACAAAATTAAGGCATATCAGTATCTCTTCCGGTTGCATTCATTCTAACAACTCGATTTAAATTGGAAACATGTAAGGTGATTGTATTAATCTAAATGAATTGCGTGACTATTTGGATGCAGTGGAAAATTTCAACAGGCTCTAAGAAATTGCACTCACACAAGAGAACTGGAACTCAGCCAGATTTTGAAGTATTTCTGACTTAGTCTCACCACCTTCCACCTCATACGAGTCCAATTCTCCGAGCTTACCCCCAGATTCAGCCTCTCTCTCCACAATCTACAAGAGAGTTGAATTACTTAACTACATCAGAGGGAAGGAAAGACAAAAAGGCATCACATTATAAAAATAAGTTCAAGAGGCATCTTATGTAAGTGGGGAAACCAAACCAAATAAGACGTGCGCAAACTAAGGTCATTAAACTGGGACCGGTCACTGAACCGGTCGGGGTACTGGGTCAAGAGTCAGACCGGAGCTAATCCGAGACCAAACCGGTGAGAAAGTGACAATTTTAGGCTTATTAATATAAAATTATAAAGAAATTTTTTAAAAATCGATTTTTTTGTTTTTTTAAAAAAATACTGAACCGGTCCGGTTCACAAACCGAACCGGTTCCCTTGCCAGTTCGCCTATTCCCAAGCTGGACCGGTTCAGGTTTAATAACACTAGTGCAAACTGATAATGGGAATCTATGAATACCCTAGGATATTCTACAGAAAAACATATATCATTTAATAAACTTTAGTACCTCAGGAGATAATATGGTTGACATGGTAGGCAAAAATGACACAACTGATTGGAACTTGTTGAAAACAACCCTCAAGGCATCAAACTCCACATTCTTTAAGATATCATCTGCAATGACAGAGACCTGAAAATGCAACAAAGTGTAATAAGGGATAATTCATGAGTGTGCGTTAGAAATACATCTTATTTAAAAGGCACAAAAAAATGCCTACTGTTTGAGCATATTGGACCCTGACAATATCATAACACACAAACATGTATGACAAACGTGTATGTGCATGAAATTAAGAAAAATTTACTACCTTGGACACACCATACATGAGTTAAACAAAGGTGGTCGCCAAAACCAGGAAACAACCAAAAAAGGAAAATAGAATGAAACACTATATAAACCCAATAATTGATCAGGTAGTAAGAGCTCTTCCCAAATAATTTTTGTGGCACATCAAAAATCTGAATAATGTAGTTTAGCGTCTTTTTATTTATTTATTTTTTGAAAAAAAATAATGCCAGTTTTTTGGTAAGTGGATAACAAATGAAAAGAATAAAAAATTAAGTACTACAAATTATGGCACTTGAGTGTGGGGGTGTGGTGTTTTAAATTTGTTGTAGAGTAAGGGTATTTGTGTCACTAGTCCATACTTAACATTCATTTAGTGAATAGTGATACTCAGGGTCCTATTGAAGTTTCAATGTTCACTTTGAACAAATCACGTCGGAAGTTCACCAGAAACTAACTCAGAAAGAATGAAAAAACAAACTGTAAGCATATCAACGTACAGAGACTAATTTACACAATAATGTTATACCGTTATCCATCATTATCTCAATTTCTCCTTCAAGGTAACTGCCAATCAAAATATGAAATGACCGTTCTCATATTCTATTCCCTCTTCTACTGTAACTATTCAAACACTAGTCAGTTCATAGAGCATCTAGAGTTCAACAAGAAAATTAATGCAAAACATGGGGCTTATAAAAATGGACAAGCACTAACCTGGGTATAATTTAGCGGATTTTTCTGCAGCTCAGTTAAGATGATCTCAATGTCTTTCTTTGAGTCACGTACCAATTGAGCCTTAGCTTTCTCTCCCAAAACGACATACTTTCTCTCTTTATCAGGCCCTATAGCAGTTAATAAAAGTATAATAAAGAGTAAGCAAAATCATTTAGGACCTGGGGCACAGAAAACATGCGGAACCAGGGTGTAACTAAAATAGCATAGTTTCATAGCAATAAGTGCAAAGATAAAGGCGGAAAAATAGATTTATTTCGTACCAAAATTCCAACTCTACAGATACCCAAATAAGAAAAAATCAATACACAAATTATCTCTGTGCCAGTACATTTGTTCGAATGTTTCTTACTTTCTCATACCCTAACTTGAACTCTAGTCCAAAAAGGTAAGGGCCTTCTCATTTTAAATAATTATGTACTCAACAGTAAAAGATTTTGTCAATATGAGCATTGGACTTTATGAATACATAACTCTACTTTTTTATTTTAAACACTTAATTATGAAAATTCTAATTCTAATATAATTATAGAATATAAGATGCTGTATTCACATAAAAATTTTAAACTTCGAAATTGACCATATCCCATAACCATTCACTGTTTAAACTCAACAGCCAGAATTCAGGCAACATAGATTAACAAATAAACAGGGGAGGAAAAAGAAATGAATAAACACAATGAGACATCTTGCTGTAACAGCTATCCAGACAGCCAAAAGCAACAACCCACTACAGAGGTCTGGCCAAAAGAACTCCAAAGGATAGTCATTTTATGAAACATAGTTACAAGATATGACAAGGATACAGAGATACAGCAATTTTTAAAAAAAATAAAATAAAATTGTAAAAGATACTTATAAGATGCCATAAGCATGCACATACACATAAATATTCAATATTAAAGATATTGATATAATATCAATTAACAATGAAGGGCACATGTGATTGACAAGATCTTTTAGTTATATGGATGTCCGAATATAATAATGAAATCGCTTCAAAAATTATTATTATGATCTGCTATAATACTATAAAAAGTGATAGAATGAGCCAGTCATTAACCATAATATGATATCTTTATATCCAAATATTTATATATAATAATAGGTAATGATGTCTAAAAGTGCAATTTGTTGCAGAAATTACCAGCGTTCAGTTTGTGCACAGCCCTGCTTATCTTGACAGCGGTAGAATTGATTCCACCACATAGACCTTTGTCAGAAGAAACAGTAATAATGACATTCTTCTTCACATCAACACCTAAGCATAGAAACAGAAGGGGAACGGTGAATGGTGAGACATATAGCACAAAAAAATTCTTACATAAGCAAATGCAATAGTTAATTCATAAAATTCAAATGAAGCATTGACATGTACACGCTTCTGCCACATTTTGTAATAAGCAAGACACTGACAACTGACAAGTATATAAAACAGGACACTGGACATTGCAATGTGACAAAATATGCAGCATCCAAGAACATTTAGAAGTGTTCCATCATGTTTGACGAATAAAGGACACCATTATGAATATTTTAAACATATCAATGCTTCATAAACCACACACTGCTATATTGAAGGCACCACACGAGTAAGTAAAATATTGTATAAGATCGAGAAAAGCAAAACGGGGCATAAAATCAAATAACAGGCAAGCGTACATCGCCAGATATGAATTTTAAAACAATGTTGGACAACATACTGGGAGTGTCACCCAGAAGTGCAGTGAATGGCTGCCATAGGCCACGAGAATTTTCAGCTCTAGTTTGAATAGCCCGCAGTTTTGAAGCTGCAACCATCTTCATTGCCTTTGTAATTTTCTGAATATTCTTCACACTCTTCATCCGATTTCTGACTGCAATATTTCATGAAACCACAAAATATAAAGTTCATCTGTCAGGTGGCCTTAGATCTTGCAGAAGAAAGTAGGAATGAAACTCCACAACAGTGTTGTTAGACAGCATATAGAAGATAAAATGGGTCCTACCTATTTGAGTTGAAATAGAGCGCACACCCAGGGGGACTTGCTCCCTGTCAACTCAATAAAATTAGACGATTTGGAAACGAACAGGGTAGACATGGCATACATAAGTGCAATAACAAGAATGAAGAAAGAGTCCATTTTTTTTCTACAGCATAGAAAAAGATGACAGCATTTGCTTTCAAATACATGACATTACGCATTGAATTCACGAAAATGAAACCGTATCTCTGGAGCTTCAAGAGTGAAGACCCTTTTATCCTATTCTAGGCAATCAAATAGAATTAAAGATAATAGTGAATGACACCCCACACACTTATCAGCGTGAAATACAAGCGAAACGGGGACTTGTTCAAGACCTGCCGCATTTTCCATCAACAGCCAAAATGCTGCACATTAAGCCCAGTTTTAACTAATTTAAAACACAAAATTAAAGAGCTTGCCAACATTATGGAGAGGTGATTATTTAAATTTCCAAAGTATAAGGCAAATAGAAGGAAAAAAAAGGACTTTTTTTCAAGGGCCGCATCTGCGCAATGACTCTCTTTCCATTTTCCAATCTTCCTCGGTCATCAAACGAATTGTCAAAAAAGTAAGGGAGAGCAGAATACACCAGTAGGGCGAGCAAGAGAGAATAGGCATCAGATTTAAGAGAAAGGATGGGAGATCGTACTCAGATATGAGGGAGGATCGGAGAGCGGTCAACGATTGGGGAGACATGAGAGGGGCCAAGCGCCTCCCTTCCCGTCTCAGAGCAGCCATCGCCATTGCCGCCAATTGGTAATCGGAGTGCTGAAACCCTTGCGGGGACTGCGTAGATCAAACAGGTGTGAATGGGGACTAAACTAGCTTTGCTTGCGCTTGGAAAATGTTCAGTGGCTTGCTAGGTTCTGGCACTTGAGCGTGCGCCTGGGGCTCAGACCTCGGCCCTAGGGTCCGATAAATTCGTATGGTTAATTTCTCTACACACCTATGGAAGGTTAATCCAATTTTCACTTCTTTGTTCCCTCATACTTTTAAATTATGAGTTTTGGTTTCTTAAAAATGATAAAATTAATTTGGGTTTTATTACATTATAAGCATAATCATCAAAATTAGACCGAACCAGCTGATTTGAGCCATAAATCGGTGAATTTTAGTCTCTCAAAAATGATAAAATTGATTTGGGTTTTATTACATTATAAGCATAGTCATCAAAATTAGATTGAACCGGCTGATTTGAGCCAGAAATCGGTGAATCATTCAACTAATTGATCTAGTCCTGCCAATTTGACCTGTTTAGTATTTTTAATTTTTTTTAAAAAAATCAATTCGCTTTTTTTATTCAACGTTTCATATTAATAACCCTAAAATCTTCACTTTTCACCAGTCTAGCCAGGGTTAACTCCGGTTTGACTCCGATCTGATCAACTGCCCCTTGACCTTCTACCTCGACCAATTCAGTGACCGGTCCAGGTTTAATAACCTAGATTATAAGGATCAACATTTTAAAGGGAATAAAATTTGAGGAATCAAAATCAAATGAAGGTAAACTTAACCCATCAGAGATACTGCTAACCCAAAAATAAAATTACTTCTTGGTTGGCCAAAATGGAAAATTGGTTATGAAATCATGTGTACTTTAATTTTATTGGTTAAAAATTCATTATTTATCAACGTTAGGACTTATGGGTTTGGTCCTTCAGCATAGAGGATGTCAAATAACTTAATAATTAGCAGTTTTCTAATAGAATTCGTAAGGATTTTGTAACCAAGAAAAATTGTAAGGATTTGTGATTTTTCACTAAAATAATTAGTGAAAAAAATTAAATATATTTTAAAAGGAAAACATTGATAGTAAATATTTAAATTAGATAGGGTGATGTACTTATTGCCCAAAAATATATAGTGATGCACTCTAAATAATTAATGCATAATTCACTATGTATGAATTTATATATAAAGCTATCACAAGACAAAATGTACGACAGGGAAATGTTTGCATGGATGGTCTAATAAAAGGATTAGATCAAGGGAAATTAATCCTTTTGAGCTTTAGAAAACAAATTATTTTCACCTCTATTAACAAACGCGTTTTTCAAAATTTAAATTTATATTATCCTTCAAATGGGACCACAACCAACAGCTTGTTTGTTTTCAATTACAAGTTTAACTTTTGCATTTACATGTCAAATTTTTGTATTTACAGGTGGGACTTGTAGGTAATTCATTTTTTTAGGACATGCATGAAGGCTGCATTTTGATTTCTCAAATCTCCTGTGAGACCAACCAAAACCTTTTCCATTTTTTATACAAAAAAAAAAAAAACTTTTCCATTTTGAGTGCCAGAGAACAACACTCCAAGTTTACATCCAATAATAGTTATCTCCACGTTCAGAGGAAACCCCGCCTCAACATTTGAGGGATCATGTCCTAAAACCATCCAAAAAAATAAAAGATGGACCAAACCATCCACACCTACAATTTTTTACAGACTTAGTAGAAAGTGTCATTCGTCTAACAATATTTACACCAAAAGCCAATGACGTGATAATCTGTCATTTATAAAGGTTTAGCAGCAGCAGCATCAATGTACGCAATAGCTTCCGCCTCAGAAAGCTGTTCTCCTTCCACCAAGCCTCTTGTTAAGGTGTTGGCATAAGCTTTGCTAGGGGCACGCAAGGGTAGCTTCCCAGATTTGAAGCTTTCAATATTAGAGTGTGAACACCTGTTTGAAATCAAAGATAATATAAACATCAAGCTAAAGTCAAAATGGATTAGTGATAAGTCACCAATGCAAATTTACTCACGTCATGGTAAGAATTGGGATATTCTGCTCCTTGCCCAAATATACAACATTACCATACCAACCATCCTGCATAACATTGAGGAGCAATGAATTACAGCAGACATAAACATAATGGCAAAGTCATGACAAAGGCTGTAGATCAAAATAATAAATAAAAATTCACCGACATCTGTAATTTAAGAAAAAAGGGGCCCAAGCGTCCAAAGAGTACCTTGATAACCTCCTGGGAATTAAATTCCTTGCTAGTGGTATCATTCAGGGCAGTTGTGTCGAACAAGGGAGAACCAACATTATGGCTTAGACGATTTTCCATGAGTAAAAGATCATTAAACTGCTCTAGTCTGCGACAAACATGGAACAGAACGTCACATAAGCTCCATTCTACATATATATTCATATATATGAAAACCAAAAATCAGATTTGACAATGCCATTGCTCCATCATTAAGCTGGATCCAGTTTCTGCAACAGGAGATTAGAACAGCAACAAAAAAGAGCTTGGTCAGTTCACTTACGAAATTCTGTACAGGCACATGTAAGTGTTGTCCTCATGGTTCCTTTCAGGATCAATGAAAGCAACCCCTCCAGGACCCCATGCATATGAGGAATCACGGCCAAAAAACAGACGGCAGGGGAATGTTTTCCACAGGATCTCCCTCGGTGGATTTGTATCCATTGCACCAGAACATTGAAATTGCATACCTTCCACCTGATTATCATTTCGAAAATCCACATTAAGAAGCAGATAACAGTTACAAAGGTCTCAAAAGATATAGGCTCCAGAACCCAAAAATGCGAGGAAGGTGGAAAATTTATTCAACAAATCGCAAAAAAAAAAAAAATTGATGCTTCATAATAATCTAAAGCATGGAAATACAAAACTGTCTTTTCAGCTATACGAAGCCCAATCCTTTTGGCAAAGCAATAAATTTTCAGGGCTTGAATATTTCCCTTGACATCAATTTGACATTGACCGTTTAAGAAAAAGGCTAAACCTCCTATAGTGGTTTACTGTTACTAAACCTTTCTCTGCTTGAACTACCATAAAACTAGCTGCATTGCAGCGGAATTATTGAGATGAATTACAAGCCTATCATCTGTTTCAGAATTGCATAGATAATAAAATAATTTGGAAGGTTGCATTACCTTTCCACCTGTTATGTAGCACAAAAATCTTGATTTCCACATATTTGATCCATATGAGGCATACCATATGAAAATATTTGAAAGTTCTGACCGCCATGAATAAGCAGCAGAAGTTGGTTTAGCTGCATAAAGTGCAGGGCTTGTCAACTGATGAACATGTGAGAGTGGGAAGGGGAGGTCCCTGACTAATCATAGAGTTTACCATGAGTATCTACATCAACATTCAGCTTGGATAGGGGCTCTATAACACTCTGAACCAGCTTTTCCAGATTTTCAGCAATCTTTGGACCCTTATCATCCTCAGTCTCAGAGTCGGAGCTTGAGATCAGAGTAATCTATAATGGCCAATAATTATTGCCACAGATATTTAAGGATGTGAGAATACGGTAGCAGATAATATGTTAAGCAAGAAACAGACACAAGTTCAAGCAAGGATACAAGAAAGACAGATGCACAACTATAGCAATATAGCATGACAAAAATGTTCAGTACGGCATGTCAAAAAGGGGAAAAAAAGATTTTATGATCCAAAAGAGGTATTTATATGAATGACAAGTTCATCTTCAATCGGACTTTACAGAGAAAATAGCATTGATAGCTTTCCAATGAAAACTCGACTTTGATCTCAAATTATGCATGCCATCAGAAGCTGACAAATAAAAAGCCAATACAACTCTTCACCACAAAATGAACTTGAAGATATTTCATAATAATCAGCCTTCACATAAAAGAGAGTCTATTTATATTAATGACACAAGAATAATTAAAACTCAAAACAGTTCTCATTAAAAATTATTTTTAAATTCACTTATGTCGATGTATTGGCTAAACCAACTACCAAGAAATGGGGCACAAGAATGAAAAGAGGGTTACCGGAGGTGGTGCTGCTTGACAAATCAAATTTTCAGGTAACTTGCTGGCAAGTGTTGGCCAGAACGGACTTAATTGCTGGCGGACCTGCAACGAATGCACCTACCCTTAGCATTGAAAGAATCCCTAGTACAAATTACACTTAAACTTTAATAACAAAAAGCCCAATCTAGAAATGATGGAGGGAGAGAAAAGATTCTAGGAATGAGCAGAGGCCTTACAACATTTATATTCCTACCTCAACACAACAACTGAGCTAAGGAGATACTTCTACCTAATAATCTCTACTCCCCAAATTTTCTTTTTCCTCACATTTGAAGGAATAATAAGGAGTAAATATTATTACCTCTTGGATCACACGCCATGTAGACTCAAAAGGATAGCCCTCTAAGGATCCTGTAATAGACTTCTCTTCTAGTAAAACTTCCACACAAGCAAGCATTGAATTTGCTATTGAATCAAGATTATATCCTCCTTCTAACACCAGCACAATCCTACCTTGAGCAAAATTCATCAACTGGAATTTATAGAGAAGAGAATACGTAACAGTCAATAGTCATAATACAGTGAAAAGCATAATAAACGTTTTTCCAAATTTGAAAGTTAAAAAAAAACATTTCAAAAGGAAAAAATTAATATCAATTGAAGAAAGAATTGCAATTCATGATAGAACAAGGAAAGAGAAAAAATATAAAATTGGAAAAGCATAGGTTAACAAAAAAATTGCCACATTTGCTAGCAAATTTGGTCCTCATTGTAAGCCTTGAAAGGCCTTTATGTAGTTATGATTTCAAATGCTGGTATCAAGAAATAACCATGGTTGCAATTGCCCACATAACACTAGTTATTTTTAAAAAGGAATAAACATTACAAATTACAATAAACAGATAAAAAGAGGAGATGTGAGTCAATATCTGAAAATTGACCTTTTTCAACATAACTGAATAACCATATGGGGTGACACGACATCCTCCCAGAGGGTCACCAACAGCTGTAACATTAAAATAATAATATTATGAAAATATAAAATGGATAAATAATTAGCAAAGACAATCGAATCACTCCCAATACATATGCCAAGTATGGATCCATATTCTAGCTATATTTGATTTGGCATAGAAAGGAATAGGAATGCTATTTCATTTGTAAATTTGCTTGGATGAAAAAAAATACAGGAATGGAAATAAAGCTGGACAAATGACCACAAGTTCTCTGGCATAAAAAATATTAAAATGTTCACTTGTCAACATTTTAGTCTACTGAAAAATTTTTAATATAATATTAATCATTGATTAAGAAAATAAAAAATATCACAGCTTTTAATGCCTATAATGCTAAGAATACCATCTTTACTATTACCAACTGTCCTCCAAGCATCAAACCGAATGAGTGAGGAGCAGTATTATATCTGAGTTGTTGCAAGCATTAAACTGAATTTGGGCTTCAAGGTATATTTTCATCATGAATTGGGAGTGATTCGTACTTATCATATATGCAAACAAGTTGAAGTGGCATCTATAGAAGAGAAAATGGTAGAAAATCAATTGAGGTGATATGGACATGTTCAATGAAAGCCATCGAGTGCACCGGTTAAAAAAAGGTCAAGGAAGACCAAAGCGAACACTCAATGAGGTTATAGAGCAGGATTTCTTTGTTAATAATCTATCCAAAGAATTGGTTTTCGATAGAGCACAATGGCGTCATGCGATCCACGTAACCGACCCCATCTAGTGGGATAAAGACTTTGTTGTTGTTGTATTCCCAGGAATGAGATTGCTTTCAATCATGTTGGCCATGGAATTAGACTCCCACAAAAATGTGAGGTGCCCAAACCCATGAAATGGGAATCACTTGTACCAAAGATTCAAAAATTTCGTTCACATACCCTTTTCATTCTTATCTTCCAAATATAGCATAAGACTTTAATTGTTTATCCAACTCTAGTGATAGTCTTAGTTCCACCCTCATTTTCATCATATGAACTTCTTTACAATCAGGACTAAAAAGTAGCAATTTAACGTGAAAAATAAAACACGTATACCACTGCACAACTAATAAATGGTAAAAAATAAATATGTAATTGAAGAGAAAGCTAAGCGAGGTTACCATTCCCATCCATGACATAATTCATGTATGAATCCAAAGAATACTAATAAAGAGCACATCCCAGAAAAGGGCCAAGGGAAAAATATATATAAGAGAAATTATCAGATTTTAGCCATCCAATGTATACCTGCATCAAATCCAGCAGATACTATAATTATATCAGGATTAAATTCCTTGGCAACAGGAACCAAGATGTGATCCCAAACTGCAAGGTAGTCTGCGTCACCACATCGCCCATTTTCCCAAGGCACATTAATAGTAAACCCAGCACCTGGTCCTTCTCCAATCATAGTATAAAAACCATCATCATTTGCTGGGTAGAAACTCCCAAATTCATGCCTGCATGAGCAGACAAGTTTATAAACCTCAGGATGAATCATTAAAGTGATGTGAAAATGTCTTAAAAACCCTAAACTGAAAAATCCTTCTCAAAGACCCAAACCCCATCCTGTCCACTACAGTTTATATCTATATATATATCAACCAACATTTATGGACTCAAAGCACTAGCATAGTATTAGTGGAGCCACCAATTCATCCTATCATGACTATATTATTGAACCAATGAAACTATTAAGTTAACATCTACGTTTGATTGCAATAATCGAAGATGCCCAATAACTATTCATAATCATACCTATGAACAGAGAAGAATAACACACGAGAATCATTCCAGAACATTTTTTGAGTGCCATTTCCATGATGAACATCCCAATCAACAATTAAAATTTTTTTCACACCTAATTCCGGCTGTCATACACATGACAAAACATGAAATGTGAGGTTAGGAATTCACAGCAAGTGGTTAATTAAAAGCTAAAAATTGAGTGATAACAGAAATGATAACGGATGATACCCACTCTTTCATCTAGAAGATAACTTGATGCAATGGCCACATTGTTGAACAGACAGAACCCCATGGCTTCATTATGTTCTGCATGATGCCCTGGAGGCCTTACAATAGCAACAGCAGAATTCAAATCCCTCCTCGCAACTTTCTCAACAACCTAGGTTTCAAAATTTTGTTAGTTCAGGCTCAAGCTTTTATACAGACAGAGATAGGACAAATTGAAAAAAAAAAAAAAAAGAGGCACACACTCATTTAATTCAAACTAGTGTGGGACCCGTATGTGGCACAAAGTTTAAGACATAAGCCACACTCTTCATAACTTATGCATACCGCAGTTTGTTAGGGTTTCATTAGATATAGATACAGATGTTGCTTTAATATAATGCAAGTGCCGTGATTAGTATTAAAAATTTACAATCAATTGCACATATGAAACAAATTAAAACCAAGATAGGAATTCGATCCAGCTGAAAAGTTTAAACTTGTTTAAATAACACAAAATCTTATTAAACATAAGTTATTGAAACTAAAGGCTTAGTTCCTTCGTTTTATTGCTAAAGTTGGAAAAATATGTCAGGCTGGCCCATACAGACTCAGCCGGTGCCGATTCTACTTATAGCAACAAGTCCAAGGGTATAATCAAAGAAAGCCTGATGGGAAACATAATCAGCATTGTTGTATTATTATCCTAAAATAACTAGAATTCTTTGTTTTATTTGAATTATTATATTTTATTAGGATATCTAGAATGTCTTCTAGATTTAATTTAGTTTTAATTTAATCAATTTTTTATCTAAACTTAAATAATCTGAATAAAGTTTATCTCGTCTTTAGGATTATAGTAGTTTAACTAAGATTAGCATTAAGCACCAAGACTATTCCTTGCATTGACTTTTTCACTTCACTGTTTTACATCAAAGCCTTTCTCAAGAAGAAAAGCAACGAAAAGTCCGAAATTTTTACCAGTTTCTTTCAGTCAAATGCATTTTTGCATGAACTTTGGGATGATCCCTGGAATAATTTAAGTGATTCAAATCCTCAAGCAAAATTATGGCATAAAAAACCATTCAGGCAAGAATGAAAGTAATTCCATGGGAGAAAAAACTGTATTATCGTTCCACTCATTGGCCAGGTTCCTGGGAGATTGCATCAAAGAGAACCATTCATGAACATTACCTCAACAACAGAGCCAGCAGCAAGATAAGCAGCTTCTGAAGAACCCTCGTTAAAATAAATTGAATTCAATTTTGCTGCAATCCTATTCCTCCGTGAATCAAACCGTTTTGAGCTGATGTGCTTAATCAGGTTCACATGAAGTTTTGAATGCACTGACAGTAAATACCTATCTTCAGCTTCTTTAGCATCCAAAACCACACATCTGGAACAGGGAAAAACACCAAATTTATTGAGACTACGTCAAAGAAATTGAAATATTATCACTTTAAGAATAAACTAGGTCATAGTCTAACATTCCAAATTTCAGCAACGCCGCCATAAATTAGACAGAACTCAGATAAGGTCTTGCTCGTTTCTTTATCGAGTAAGTCATGCCCCTCCCATAGTAAAACCAGCAAGTGGATAAAAGAAAATAAATTATTACATCTTCCAATTCAAGTCCGCACTTCGGCTCGTCAAAAATCATTGATGGCATTAAAGGCTTAAAAAATGCGAGCCACATATCAAAGAAATGAAAAGAAGAAATAAAAAAACAAAGCATAAATTATTAGCAAGGTGCAAAGTTTAAGAAAATGAGAGGCTACCTTTCAGGAATACCGGCGTCCTGGAGCTTCTTCCAAATAACCCTAATCCGGTCTGGGTTCTCAGGATGGAAATCATTGTTTGGTGTGTAGTGCTTACACATCCTCTCATCATACAACAAACCCACGCGCCGTTGACCGTGGCTACCACTCTCACTGTCAAGCTCCGCTACTGCATCCATGAAATCGAGACTTCTTGCCTCTCTCTGATTCTCTGTGAGAGAGAGAATTGAAGAGCAGGTCGAGTTCAACACGGGGTAAAGGAATGTCAGAAATTTTGGAGACTTCTGATTTTCAATTTGAAATGCAGGTCTTCTTTTGGCCAGGTACTACTTTTTTATTTTCTTCCCAGGCTTTCCGTAGGCAAAATTTGGTAAAACAACTAAATTTCATGCCACTTTTGCTTCTAAAGGCTCAACTCGCCCTCATCTAAAGGTCGTGGGCACCAAAAGTTTAATTCTAATGCTCACGAGATTATCGTTGAGGCCTTGCCTAAATTATAGACCTTTGGAGAATTCCTAAGGCCTTAATGCCTTATACCCGGTTGGGGAAAAAAAAAAGCCATATACCCGAAATGACTTCGGAGACAATAATATGACTAATTTAAATTTTATTATTTTACAATTTTCAATTTTGAAAGTGACTATATTTTGGAGAAGGAATTTGAATTTTACTACTTTATCTCTTATTTTTTGACGTTTACTACTTTATCTTTTATTGAAAAAATATAAATAATGTATTTTTTAAGTGTGAAAATATGCATTTTGTCACAAGATTTTAAACATCTCAGGTGTGGCTTCATTATAATACAGTTTAGGGAAAATCGGCACTTGTATTACCCAAATTATAATTTAGATTACTAAACTTAATAAATTATATATAAAGTTATACGTGAATTTAAAAATTGGGTTAAATTACCTCCATATTCATGCTCTTGTTTAAACAGACTATGTTATAGTCTCCTTGTATGAAAAATTGTCACCAAATAGTTGATAGAAAGGGACTGACCCTAAATAAGAAAATAATTAAATGCCTGCTTAGATTAATGGTGGTAGAAGTGATTTTTTTACAATCTAACTTTTGCAAAAGTAAGATAAGATAAGAGTCAGGTTATAAATGTGATTTATGTTTGGATTGACGTTGGTAAAAAGTGATTTGTTTTATAACCTTAAATATGTTTAGATTATTCTTTGAAAAGCTAGTTTAGATGGAAATTAATTGAAAAAGGCATAAATTTTATTGAATACTACATTTATCTATCATTTGTATATATTGTGATAAATGAAGTGAAAAATTAAAATTAAAATTTGATAAAATAATTGAAAAAAAGAAGAAAATACACTAAAGTGCTTAATTAATTTTGTTTGACAGGAAAATGCAACAAAATTAGTACCCCTCCTCAGTAACGTGCACGTTTTAAGAACTAAGGGCCTGTTTGGATTATTGGTAATAGAAGTGATTTTTTTTTTCAATTTGATTTTTGTAAACTTAAAATAGGATAAAAATCAGATTGTAAATGTGATTTTTATTTGGATTGATGATGGTAGAAGTGACTTTTTTTTAAACTGAAATTTGTTTGGATTATTATTTGAAAAGCAAGTTTGCATAGAAAATGACTAAAAATGACCTGAATTTTTATATTATGATTCTATATTATGATAAAACATAAGGGTTTTCCATTTTTCCCCTTTTTAATTGTTTTTTGCACACTGACTTAAAAATGGGGTACACCATTTGCAATATAGGGATGACCTTAACTTCCCTCCAGTATACAATCTCGGTCCCTCGTCATTCTCACCTCCAGTTACGGGAGATGCCCAAGGGCCAGGCTCATCTCAACTTCATCGTGACGCCCATAAGTTACAAAAAGTGGCTTCTGCCTTCCGTGCGATTGGAGTAAAATGGGCTTTTAGATTATCACCAGCACAAACAAAAGAAAAACTCCTACTGTGCTTTTTTACTCCATAACCGTGTTTTTTTATCCCTCACACCGCCTTCTCCAACAGGCTAGAAAATGGCAAGGGCTTTAATGGCTTAATGTATAGAGACACTTATTTGTTGGTGAATTAAGACTTAAGAGACTAATGATTTGCACTCATAATCTCTGCTCTGTCAGCCTTTCCTGTTTTATTTTCTGAAAATGCAAGTAAACTGTTTGGTTGATTCCTTCCAAGGTGAAACAGAAACAGAACAATGAAACAGAGAAGAGAGAATGTGAACACATTGTAGCCAACATTGACATTGCATATGATGTAAGCACTGACGTTGTGAACAGGGAGGGGGTTGGTGTGTGGTTGTTGGATCTTACTTTCTCATTATTTAAAGAATTTATAAGGTTGTGGTTTTAGTATAAATAGGTGTTTGTTTTTCATTGTAATCATCAAGATTTCGAATAAACACATTTGAGTTTGGTTTCTATACCATTTTGGTACCAGAGATGAGTTCTAGAGAGCCAGAGAGCGAAAGAGTGAGGAGTGGGTGCGAAAAAAAAAACGTGAGAAAAAGGGGGTGTCGGATCTTCACTCTCGGAGCATTTTTTGAAGAAACCGACCTCACCATCGTGTTCAGAAAGCCGAAAAACCTAGAAATAGCCTCAGTTACCGCCGCGAAACACCTCCACGCACCTCCACGAACGTCGCCGGAGTTCAGAGGTTGAAGACGACCCAGTCATCTGCCACGTCATCACTGTTGACCAATCATCGCCACGATGTCCAATCAGATTGCGCCACGTGTCAATATCGCCACACCAGCATCACCGTCAGCATTGCCACGTCACCTAATCCAATCATCATCCACGTCATCAGTCAACGCAACATGGACCAATCACTGACTGCCACGTGTCATAACTGCCACGTCATCAATCCCAGTCAGCCCAACTTTCAGAAATTGCAATTTGACCCCTATTTTTGGTAAAAGTTACAATTTCTGACCCAAAAACTTTCTGAAATTACATTTTGGCCCCAAATTTCTTCCAAAATTACATTTCGGACCCCAAAACTTTCGGAAATTACATTTTGTCCCCAAATTCCTGCCAAAATTATATTTCGGACCCCAAAAATTTCAGAAATTACATTTTGGCCCCAAATTTCTGCCAAAATTACATTTCGGCCCCCAAAACTTTCTGAAATTACATTTTGACCCCATATTTTTGCCAAAATTACATTTCCATCCCTGAAAGTTAAGAAATTACCTTTCTACCCTATTTGTCCATAAAATTTCCAATTTTATCGCTTACTTTTCCGTAAATACTATTCCTACCATTCCACCCTACACCTAACCTTACAAAAACAATTCAAAAATGCCCCTAAGACGCAGAAACACACACAACATTGAGATGGACTAGATGAGACACCGGATACAGGAACTAGAAACCACTGTACAAACGCAGCAAGCCATGCTAGAATCTCGCAGTGAATATCCAGATGATTCAGATAATAATAGTTCGTCGTCTACTGACTATCGCCGCCGTCCTCAACAACAATCATTCCGCCTTAATGACATTAAGGTAGATATTCCTGAATTCAAGCGAAGACTCCAACCGGACGAATTCATTGACTGGCTACAAACAATTGAACGAGTCTTTGAGTACAAAGAGATTCCAGATGAGCAGAAAGTTAAAATTGTTGCCATCAAATTGAAGAAACATGCCTCCATATGGTGGGAGAATCTTAAAAGAAAGCGTGAAAGAGAGGGAAAGAGCAAGATACGAATGTGGGATAAGATGCGACGCGAGCTCTCACGTAAGTTTCTTCCAGAAAATTATTATCAAGATAATTTTCTTCAGTTATATAATCTCCGCCAAAAGGCTATGTCTGTAGAGGAATATACCAGGGAGTTTGAGAAACTTATGATGAAATGTGATATACAAGAAAGGGAGGAACAAACAATAGCTCGTTATCTCGGAGGGTTGAATACTAACATTGCCCATCCAGTGCAGCTCCAACAATACTGGACTCTAGATGACGTCATTCGTCTAGCCATCCGTATTGAGAAACAGTTCCCCAAAAGGTTTCCGTTTCAACCGTCTTCCTCCACTGAAATTCCTTTTGATCGACATGAAACACACATGCATCAGCCTACACAAATGCATCAGCAAAACTCTTCAAACAAGCATACACAAGAATATCAGTCTAACTCTTCAAGCAAGCCTCCACCAAAGGCTATCAAGGAATTTAGCTCCAAAGCACCTAAGTGCTTCAAATGCCAAGGGTTTGGACATATCGCTTCAGAATGCCCTACCCGCAGAGTGGTTACTATTATTGAAGGGGAAACTTCTGCAGTTTTTGAAGAAGAAAAGGAGCTCATACTCGACAATGAACCTGTCTTTGATGAAGAGCCAATTTTTTATGAAGAAGTCATTCCTCCTGATCAAGGTGAAACACTTGTGATTAGACGAAGCTTGCATACAGCCACAGTGAAAGAAGAGCCTTGGCTACGTCACAACATTTTTCATACTCGTTGCACCGCTCAAGATAAAATTTGTGACGTCATTATTGACAACGGAAGCTGTGAAAATGTAGTATCTAACTACATGGTAGAAAAGTTACAACTACCAACTCACAACCATCCGTACCCATACAAGCTCCAATGGTTCAATAAAGGAAGCGCAGTTAAAGTGTCAAAACGATGCCTTGTTACTTTTTCTATTGGAAAAAGGTATCATGATGAAGTTTGGTGTGATGTTGTTCCGATGGACGCTTGTCATCTTCTTCTGGGAAGACCTTGGTAATATGATCGACGAGCTCTATACGACGGTTATGCAAACACATATTCCTTTCAGAAGGATGATGTGAAGATTCAGCTCGAACCATTGCCACCAGATAAACACATCAAAATCAAAAATAAGTCCAAGTCATTTTTACTTAAGCATAAGGTTTCAGATTTATCTCCATTTATTGATGATGATGTTGTTTGTGACTCGAGGACGAGTCTTGTCCTACCCCGGGAGAATGAAACAGAAACAGAAAAACAGAACAATGAAACAGAGAAGAGAGAATGTGAACACATTGCAGCCAACGTTGACATTGCATATGATGTAAGCACTGACGATGTGAACAGGGAGGGGGGTTGGTGTGTGGTTGCCGGATCTGACTTTCTCATTATTTAAAGAATTTATAAGGTTGTGATTTTAGTATAAATAGGTGTTTGTTTTTCATTGTAATCATCAAGATTTGGAATAAACACATTTGAGTTTGGTTTCTATACCACAAGGTTAAACTTATCTTATGAACTTGTGCATTATTCAGTGTTTTTTTTTTTTTTTTTGCACCGTACGTTTGGCAAGCTGGGCCGCTTTCCCGAACAGGTGTTAAAAGTGTGATATTCAAATAATAAAATATCTCATTGATCTATATTCAGAGTCACAGACACACCTACAGCGATTGGCTCACACACCACAGTGAAATTGATTCAAAAAGTTGTAAAAAAATATGCTTTTAGTCATTTAATTTTATATTAAAAATGCCCGTTAATCAAGATATTAGAAAATCAAAATATTGACATAGCATTCTCAATGCTAAACACATGTGAAAGGAATTCCCTGCTTTCCGATATTTCCTAATACCCCAATGCACAATCTTCTTCTGACCATGTTAATATCCAGTCACAGACTCACAGTAGCCCAGGATGCGAAGTCACCCTCAAAATCCTGGACTTGGCTTGCGTCCGCTGCCTCAGCGTCCGCTGCCGGTCCTTTTCTCTAAAACTACACCGTTTTGGTGTAGTTTTGAGATAAAATGTTGGCTGATCTCTTTTTTTTTTTTTTTTAAATTGTGTCTAGTATTTTGAAGTATTTTTCTAGATTTATCTAGTATCTTAAAATATTTTTTAAGTAACGTGCACTATCCTAAAATAATTTTTAGTGCTTTTAACCCCTTAAAATATTTTTTTAGTTATACTCAGTCTGTTAGCAGACTGATTATAATTTTACCTTTAATGTATTTTTCAGTTTTAAAAATTACTTTAAAATATTTTAGAGTGGGTGAAAATCAATAAATCAGCACAAAAAAATAACAACTAAAATTATTTTAAGAATAACTAAAAAAATAACACTAAAAAAATTATAATCAGTCTACTAACAGACTGAGTATAACTAAAAAATATTTTAAGGGATTAAAAGCACTAAAAATTATTTTAGGATAGCGCACGTTACTTAAAAAATATTTTAAGATACTAGATAAATCCAGAAAAATACTTCAAAATACTAGACACAATTTAAAAAAAAAAAAAAGAGATCAGCCAACATTTTATCTCAAAACTACACCAAAACGGTGTAGTTTTAGAGAAAAGGACCGGCAGCGGACGCTGAGCCAGCGGACGCGAGCCAAGTCCCAAAATCCTTTCATCTACAATAAACCTTACATACTGGAGCATTAAGATTGAAAAGGTTTTAGAAAACTATGACAGACTATTTGACACTTTTGAACGTTAGCAAGCATTTTCTGTACTTGTATCATCTAAATCAGTCAGCAGGCTGCTGCACATCTCTAGCATCAGATTTCTTGTGTAAGCTAAGTGGGATTCCTACGAGCTAACAAGTATATATCACTACCTGATGACACTTTAATACAAGTCATAAAGTCTCTTAAACTTCAGATTTTTCAAATTTTCCTCCTCCTGGACTCCTTCAAAACCTGGCGGGGCATCCTTTGTGTCAATGATTTTATGATAATCCTGGACGGACTTCAGAAGAAATTCATCAAAAGGAAACCCAGTTTTGATACTCTTTCTAAGATCGGCAAGCAAAGATGGTTTAACATTGGTAGTGGTTAAGGCCTTCTCATCTTCTGCCTTCTCAGAGGTGTTCTGAAGTATCGCCCCTTCCCCAGAATTGATAGGAAGATTTCCAGGTCTGTCTTCACGATTCTCAACAGAGTTAGTTCTCTCTGACTTCAAGCTTAGAGGCTGTGAATCCTTGAGTTCATGGACTCTTTCAAAACCAGGTGGAGCAATTTTCGTGTCCATAATTTTATAGTAATCCTCGACAGACTTCAAAGGGTATATGTCAAAGGGAAACTCTGTCCCTTCCCCATGATTAAGAGAGAGGTTTCCGGCTTCGTCTTTGCGATTCAGAACAGAGTCAATTCTCCCCAATACATCCTGTCCTCCCACCATGTCGATGTCCATATCAGCAGCCTCTGTTTTGATATTCTTTTTGAGATTGGTAGGCAAAGATATTTTATCTCTAACATTCAGATTCAAATCACCAGAAGCGATCACAATCTTGTTATCTTTAGCCTTCTCAGAGGTCTTCTGAAGCGTCAAACCTTCCCCAGAATTAATAGAGAAATTTCTGGGTTTGTCTGCGCGATTCTGAACGGAGTCAATTCTCCCCAATACATCCTGTCCGCCAACCATGTCTATATCCATATCGGCAGCCTCTGTGTCATTTAACTCTTCAATGGCTCTACCATCTTCCTTAGGGCGAAAGACACCCCATAGGAAATTTTTAACCTTTAATTTCTCAATAATACCTGTGAGCACAAGGTCATGACGTCTTTATGAAGAAGTCGAAAGAAATGCAACAATAATTTATGTTCAAACCAGGCAGGCTATTGCGCAGGAAAACAATAATTACCAAAGCACTCACTTTAAAACCAGAACGATCAAACAACATTGAATCTAATTTTTAGAAACTGCAGCCCCCATTCTGCATTTTTCTATCAATGATCCTGAATTTATAAATCTATACGGAGCACATACATATGGAAGTATAGAATTGACAATTATAAAAACAACTAATAAATAAAAACGATAACAAAGTACCATACCCTGGGAGTCCTCGTCTAGCTGTTTCGAGGTAAACACCAACAACTCCACTCCATCATCAATAACACTTTTCAACATAACGTTTTTGGCATCCAAGAACCCAAATATGAGATTCAAGTTCTGTCTGGACCTACAGTTGATAGTGAATACCAGTATAAGCAACTTAAACAACACATAATTGCATGACTCCAAACCAAGAGGAGCATCAGTAAGAGGCAAAAGCTGACCTATCACAGTTATCTGAAGGAAAGAAGTACAGCGCCACGTCTTGAAGTCCAGGACAGTCATTTTGGAACAAATCTATCAAGACACTGGATATAGGCAGTGGTTCCACCTCAAGAACTGCGGGCAATTTGCATGAATAATAGTATGCTTTATGATGAACAGTGCATGAAGGTAGAGCCTCCAATCCATCATAAAGTTGGCACAACGCAACGCTTTGAAATTTAAATCCACCCCTAGAAAATGGACAAAAGTACATAGTTAGTGGATCATTACACCTGAATTCGTACCAGTGGACTAAAATATCTGCAGGCTTCACCAAGTATCAGTAATGAACTAGGACATGCTTTGGTCAATGAGGATCGAGGGAAGGGAAAGGAAAGTGAAATTTCAATTTTGGCATTTTCTTAATTTAGATTTAAATAAACATTTAAAGTTAAAATTGAAACTTCACATACCTTTCCTAACCCCCAATCTTTTCAATCCAAACATACACAAGTGGAGAACAACTGATATGCCATAACATCATGAACCAAAATACTGCTCCACAAGGGCAAAGATTGGATCCAAAAGGAGAAGAATAAATTATTTTGAAACACAACCAGTTCTTTGGTAAGAAGTAGGCTTTAATTTAAAAGCAAAGCAAATTCTTCACTTCAAAAGGCAGGGGAAGGGAGGATATCCTGTAATTCCCAAATTCCAGCCAACCACAACAACCTTGCACACATCTATGCTCACACCCATAGAGGCTTACATGCATAGGTAAACTTACAGATACAATCTATATAGTCCTTTTTTGAGCCAGCTTTAAAGTTAACATCCTCCTAGATTAAACTGAGAAGTAAATCTAAAAGTCCATTCCTGCCATGGATTGGATTACAAAGTATACCCTTTTTTTTTTATAGACAATGTGAACTTTACTAAAGTTAAAAGATGAAAGAATAAGTAATACAGGACAAATAAAAAGTTACATACTTCCAGGTAGCGTATGAAGAGGGTATGCAGCAGAGATAAAGCTGAAAATTCATCTGAGTGTCCGGCAAGTCTCTCTCATCAACATTATATCTATTGCATTCACCATTACCACAGGCAACACCTAAACATACACACCATCATATATATATATATATATATATAAAAGAAGCAGGGATGGAATAAGAGAAGTCAGGTTTAGAACCCACAGGTTGCATGGGACTAATGCCTTAATACGTAAAAGAAACTTTTCTGCATATACATGATAAGATTTTAAAAGCTAATGCAACAAACTATGGTAAACACAGTATCTTAGCTTTTGGAATGTGTGGAAGAGTGACAGACAAGATTGAAATATTTAGTTACAAAGCAGTTAAGATAAAAATCCTATCTGAATCAACAACAGGTGAACATTGTCCAGCTTGTATAGCTGCACTTGTTTCCTTTTTGTTAGACATTTCTACCTGGTGATCCAAGATTTCATCTGGAACTGGCATAAAGCATTCCTTAGTGCATTTGAAGAATCTTTTTTACATATAAATGATGAGATACTAAATTTTAAGTTAACATACTATAGTCAAAAGCGATCATAATGATACTACCTGCTTGCCTAATTATCTGTGAACTATTAGTTTGGGGTCATCAAATTACTTCGTACCTCAGCACCAATGAGCAGGAAAGAACAAAGAGACAACATATCTTGGAGCAATAAGTTACCCAAGAACGCTAGTTTGTGCAAAGAATTAAGCAAGCAAAACATTTAAGCATAAAATAGCCCATAACTATTGAGTGATACCTTCAGTGTTGATTTGAAAAGAGTTTGCTTGTGTTGAATACAATGCTTTATCATCATCCTTAAGTGCATTTGCTCTACAAGTTTCCTCTTTGTTGACTGGTCTAATGAAACTTGAGGAGTAATCTCTCCAATCACATTCCCTTGACCGGTCTGCAGAGTTTCCAATAAAGTTAGAATTATTATGCATAAAAATCTATTTCCATCAAATGTCTTGCATCTGCAAGTGTGTCCAGGATTTCTTTTAAAGGCTAGATGGACAGAGACAATCAAGGGAGTTACCTTTTGCCAATGAATGAGGAGATTGTTGGTCAGTTGATGAAGTCTTTTGAACTCCACTGTGTCTAGGAAGCTTCCCATGTCCCACGCGTGTTGGGCTAGAATCAGGTTTCACATTCATAAATGAAACCTTTGCACTGCCTTTTTTTGATTGACTATACATCTTTAGCATTGAAGAATTCGCAGGAAAAGATTTTGAGGACACTTTACCCCCACAAAGTCGAATGGCTTCTTCCTCAGGAATGAATTTCACTTTCCCAGTTCCACCAACTTTTTGGCTTCTAGAACAAATTTGCGAGCCAGAGTTATGCATTTTATATGGACTGGTTGCATGTGTATTCTCATGGCCAGTGATATCAGAAGCATCAAATCCAGGGTCTCTTGAGAAATTATTGTCCTCAACATATTTTAATGACGTCATATCATTCCAAGGATAGCAAATTTCACAAATCCAATCGTCAGGAACTATTTTGAGAAAAACTTTCATACAATAACTGCAAACAGAGAGAAATGGCATTAATTCAGGATGAGATTTATTTAGCAACATTGTGAAAGCATTCAGGTGAGCACAGGTCCATCAATTATGTAATAAGCATCTAGAAAATTTATTAAATATGTCAAGCATCGCAAATATGAGATTTAGCCCTCTGATTCACACCACAAAGAATTACTGAACAATTAAAATGGCGAGAAAGGATTTTTTTCTCTCTTTTGGATAGCACAACAACAATCAAACACATAGTCAAGTAAATGCATTTGATAGATGAAAAAACAGATCAAGCTTGTAAATGAACTAGTTAACTAAATTATACTGCACTTTCCCAACAACTGGATATAGACATTGAAATAGAGAAGGGGATTAAGAAAAGAAATCATTACACATGTGCACAATTTACTTTGCATTGGATGCAAGTAGCAATTACTTCAGGGAAGCCAACAGAACCACATACATCACAAGGTTCAACCTGCAAAGAAAATGAACACCCAAGTTTTTAAAATACCACTTGTACAGAAAAGCCAAGTCTTTATTGATAGATATTTCAATCTTAAGTATTCATTCCTCTGCCTCCCTCCTTTTGAATAAGTAAGTATCTGTACCATAGAAGTTCACACCATGCCATAGGTTAAAACTTACAACTATAAAACAGTTACGGTTAGACAAATCAGCAACATGAAGTCACTATATGATTTTAAATGAATAAGGTGACATGTGGAACTGAGGTTACTCCTTAGAGTCATTGACACACAATCCATGATCATGCCAAAAGAACTTGGAATGATATTATTTGTTCTGTCATTATTCCCCTATAAAATGACAATGCTGATAAATGTACTCGTAAAGAAACCAGATAATTGGTGCAAAGGTTTGAAAAATATCTCATTCCCCATCATTACTTTCCAGCAGACATACATTTTTCGTTCCTTAATTTTAATTGAGATTTCACTTTTTTCCCTTAACTTCATTTGGTTATAATCTGGTCCTCTAAATCAAACTCATCTTTCTTTTTCATCCGTTAACTTTCATTTTGTTTCAATTTTATCCATTGATTTTACTTTATATTTCACTTTCATCCTTTAATTCTATTCTTTTCCCGTTTGATTCTTTAACTTCCAAAGACTATTCCTACGTTTCTTTCCCTCTAACACCCTCAAATTAAAATGGTTAGCGAAGAAAATGCCATACCCGCCAGAAAACAAAAAAAAAAAAGAAAAAAAGAAAAGAAAAGAAAAGTGTCCTGCAAGGCTTATTGGTAACTAAATTCTACTATCATATCACCATTAACCAAGAAGCCACTTAAGAATTTTCCTTTAAACATAGTAGTGATAGAGATTTAAGGGGAAAAAATGAACGTTCTTTGTAAGGCAAGAGGCTAAATGAAAACAAATCAAATTTAAATTACCAAGGTAAAATATGAGATAAAGTTAGGAGACAGAGATATAACTATATATAAATTAAAAGATCCAATTGGAACAAAACGAAATTAAGGGATTAAAGTGAAAATTAAGGCAAGGTTAAGAGATTAAATGTATATTTTACCCTAACTTTTCTGTTGCTCTTTGAGGATAGACAGGATTGGAGCCACTGAATTAACATTATGCTCGTAAATAACATAATAAAAACTAAATAGCAACACTGTGGTACTAACAAGGGACCAAAATGTTATGAATATTTTCCTTTTTAAGCTGTCTGCGTAGCAATACCTCGCAGCAGCCTTGTGCATGTTAACTTGTAAACCAATATTGCCTAAGAGCAACTAATATTTACAACTGTGGTACTGAAGATGGACCAATTACAGGTAGAGATGCTTGGATTATAAAACATTGGGGAAGAAGTAGTAGGTGCTTTGGAGCTGTATTGATAAAAAGGGAGGAGCAGCCCTGTTATCATCTTCATAGCTCCAGAACTACAGTGACATCAAAGATTATATACAACACGTGCATATACAAGATCCAGCTCTGTTTTTGTCGGTGCGTGTCTACTCGCACGTATTAAATCATAAGCATATAATTAATCATTCATACATAGACATACTTTATAATGAAAAGCTGACATGCTTTAAAATGCATTAAACCAACAACAAAACAATTTTCTATCAGTTTTTTGTCTCTCGAGATTAAAGCATTGTTCGTAGCTATGACCTGGCCCACTCAACCCCGATTTCCAAATCAGTTTTTCCTCTCTCGAGGTTGGGATGTGCCGACTAGCTAGTAACTTTTTCTTTTACTCCTTTACTCTCTACCCTAAAAAAAAACAAGGAATACGCAGCCCGTCCATTATGCTCATACCTCATTTCCATTAAACATTCAAACAATCTAAATCTAGTTGTCGCCTCCCTCACCCCATTCCAAAATATTTTTTACAAGAACTCGTCTTCGAATGGAAAGGGCACAAAAAGCAAGAACTTCGAGGGATGTCTTAACAGTCACGCTAAACATTGAAACAAACGATAGACTTGAAGGATCCAAAGCAGTATGCAGGGAACAAGGCGAGCCAGTAATTTACAGAGGCACACATTATGACAGAAATAACAAAACAAAACACGTCAAGAGATAAAGAAGGGGGAATTCATACAGGTAGGACGAAGACAAACAAACAAACATGGAGAAAAATGCCGTTGGATTAGGGTTGCCTGGGGCCTCTTACTATTTGAGTGTCGCCTGGTTCCATGAATATCGAGGGCTTATCGCTGCAACTTTGTCGGGCTGCTTGTTCTGAGAGGAAGTAAAAGCGAAAGGTGGCAATGCATAGAAATGGAAAGCCGGGAAGACGAAGGAACTACGGGAACGGCCCTACTCAAACAGCCACTAAAGAGAAGATGACAAAGTGGCGCAATAAAAACTAAAAAGTGGAGGCAAAAATCGCATTGATGATTGATGTACTAGAGTGGGGCCCGCCGAAGGAAGATAAACGGTGATGATTTGAGAGCTGGGAAGCTTGTTTGATACGCTTCAACGGTTGTGAGCCACCCCACCGTATTTCAGTCTACGTACGATAAGCTGATTCGTCGGTAGCCTCTGCTCGTCGGAGAACGTGGGGGTTGTGGGCTCTCGGATATATATCTCCGTTTTCGTTTTGTGTCATTTTGTTATTCGTCGTTATATTAAACCCAATCTCCTTTTTTTTTAAAAAAATTCCAATCATTATTTTTTTTGGGCAAAAATTCCAATAATTAGTTAGTCGTTACATAATTTAACCTTTTTTTTGGTACCAAAATATATAAATCACGCGGGAATGTTATTTAATACTCTTAAACAAGTCTCTTTCCCGAATTCTTTTAAAACAAAATTTATTTCCATTTATCATTTATCTATCCGAAACGGCTGGAGCGTGCTGTTGTGCGTGAAGAAAATGGTCTTTTATTTTTGAAGGATAAAAAAAAGAGCAGAGAAGCAGCTGTACTAAAATTAAAACCCCAAAGAAGCTTGCGGGATGGAAATGAGGTTGTTTAAATTTGGCAGAGAGGATTACTCTTATGAGATCAGTTCTTATGGCATTACCCAACTACCACATGCAGGCGATGCTTCTTACGGAGGGTTTTTTATAGGATTTTGAGCGAAAATGCAAGAGCTTTTTATGGGGGAGAAACTGAGGAAGAGAAGAAGCTCCACTTAATTTCTTGGGACCTTATTATGAGAAACAAGAAGATAGAGGATTGAGATTCAAAGATCTTCACAAGCAGAATGAAGCTTTTATTATGAAGCTCCATTGGCAAATGCTCACTAAAAAGAAAGCTCTATGGACTCAAGTGCCTAAAGCCAAATATAAATGTGGCCACACACGCATGTCAAAGATTTGCAAGCAGAAAGATTCATATGTAACATGGAGAGGAACATGTGCTGTGTGGGAAAAGTTCCATAAGGGCATGGGTGTCAAGATTGGAAATGATCAACAAACATCTTTTTGACTTGAAAATTGGTCTGAGATTAATAGATTTTTGACTAAATTGATTCCCGGATATGAAGCCTTCGTAGATGAGGAAGAAAAAAGGTAATACATTATGTTGACCCTTAGGGCGAATGTAATGTACATAAATTTGGTAGGTGGTTCCATCCTTAAATTATTGATCAAATTGTGTGTGCTCACCCACCCCGGGAGGAGAGGGGAGAGGAAATATTTTATTGGAAGCCGTCCTTTCACGGCTGTTTTTTGATTAGTCCTACATATCATTTTTTTTTTTTTTTGCAAGTGCCCATAATGTGAGAGAGACATTTTGGAAGAAATTGTGGGAATGGGTTGTTTCTAAGAAGATCAAGTCCTTCATGTGGCTAGTTGCGCATGAAAGAGCTCATACAACTCAACTACAAGTTCAAAGAGGAATCAATGATTCAGCCAATTGTCCATTTGAATGCAGCAAAGAGGAAGACACAATGCATTTATTAAGAGACCGTGTTAATGCTAGAGAACAATGAATTTCAATGGTAAAGCCAGCTATGTGAGATACTTTCTCTTCTTTGCAAGGTATGGAGTGGATAAAATGGAACCTTAAGCACGAGGTTGGCAAGGAGTTCATCAAGAAGATCCGATGAGCTACCTTATATGGATATATCTGCTAGGATATATGGTTCTCTAGGTGCATAAAATTGTTCAAGGAAGATACTAAAGGGGAATACAGAAACGCCAATTCAAGTCTATTCCATGCTAGTTGGGATCAAGACCTCATCTCACATTGCCAATTCTACACTCATCATACATTATGACCTACAGGAGACGTGATAAGACAATCAGGCTATATTAAATTAGAGGTGGTTCAATCTTGGACTCCGGACAAAGTAGATGTGGTGGTGTTATTTAAGGAGATGACGAGGGGTGGATTGGTGGATACATGTGCAAGTTGACTTCAGTTCCCCCAACCATAGCAGAAATTATTGCCATAATTTAAGGCCTTCAAATATGTTGGAGTAGAGAATTTAGAAACGATATACTGTTTACTGACTATATTGAAAGCCTATTAACGTGGGGTTGTGATTACAACCATTATTTCTATGATATTATTAGTGATGTCAGATTGTGGCTATCTAAAAGTTGGCAGGTGCTGGTTTATCGCATACCTTAGGATAGCAACACTCTTACGAACTATTTAGCCAAATATACTCATAACATTGTGGGGAATTTTGTTTTCCTTGATCATCCACCACCTTCTTACCAAGAAGTAGCTGACGATAAAGGATAATGGTTCATTTCTAAGATTTTTTATTGTAATTCGCTTTAGGCTCTAATGAATTCCAGTCTCTATTAAAAAGAATTAAAAGATGAGAAATCCATATCCATGATCAGACTCCCCTTTAATACAAAATATAACAACTAGTTGTGGGATTTAATTTGCACCTCTATATTAAACTTCAACTTACTCTCTCTCTCTCTCCTCTCAAAATTATAATTTTTCTCTGGTGATACTATAGATTACATATTTTAAAGGAAATTTTTATTAATGGGATAATTATCAAAATGAAATACTTTGAATACATTAAAAATAAGTACCTTAATTAATTTTATTAATATTTATAAATTAATCATCTAACTCCATCATGTTAAAAAAAAGTACCAACTCATCTTTGACCCATGCAAAAGTAGCAGCTTGGGCCGGAAATTTGAAATTTCGAAGAAAAGGATCAAGGGGTTGTTTGGTATAAGGGGAGGAGAGGGGAAATTTTTTTTAGTAGGATTTAAAATAATTAAAAATTTGAGGCTGAAAGTCTTTAAATAATTTTACTTACTCTTTTATTTTATATGTCTTTTTTTATTAAAATTGTATAACCACATATCTCCAATTTTCTTAATTCAACTACCACCAAACAGCCTCTAAAAGTAGGGATAATGAGATGGTAGTTTTTTTTTTTTTTTGTTACAATGAGATGGTAGTTAATAGAGAAAGGCCGGATCAAATTGTTTAGAAGATACGAGTAATTAACATGGGAGCAATTGAGAATGGTATTACATAACACTTTTTTTTTTTGATCACCCAGTTCACCAGAGCTTTGCCCTGACTATATTCGGATCCGACCCGCGTCGCGCATCTGGCTATGGTGGAAGAGTCTCCCAATGGAAATTTTTTGCATACACAAGGTTTAAACTTGAGACCTTACTTAAGCAGAATCAAGCCGCTTACCACTTAGACCAACTCTCATTTGTTATTACATAACACTTTATTTATTACTTCTCATTCATTGCACTTTTTGTGATACTCTGAAGCCTGATTAAACGTGGGCCTTGAAACCAAATTAAAAAGAGGAGGAAGAAAAACGTATTCAGATTGTTTGAGCCTAAACTGGACGCATATGAGAGATAAAGAATAGAGATAACCGAAACTCAACAATTGAAGTGAAGAAGAGCTGATGAAGACACGTCCTACGACGGGATTAGATGAACAATACCTTAACATGATGGAATCTCATATTCTTCGGAAAGTAACATATTCCTTACTTGTCTTTTAATTAATAATCTCTCAAGTCTCAACCAATGCACTATCGGATAATAAATCAAACCCTGATTTAATTTATACTTTAATTACGTAGGAAATCCTGATTTAATAGCTCGGTCCATGAATAACGAACTCCATCCAACAATATAAAATACTCTTTCGATTCTTAATATAAGACATATTTGAGGAGTTGTTTAAATATAAGATACAGTTTTCATATTTATCAATCTTTTTATTAATTTACCTGTATTGTTACTCCCTCAGCAATAATCAAGGAGGATAAGAAATCAAAAAATATGGTTAGGGTGTTTTAAAAAATACATGTCATATCATCTAATTTAACCAACTTTCTTAACTAATTAAATTAGATAAATATATCTTATACAATATTAATCATCCAGAGGGAGTATATAAAACTAACTTTAGAATCCAGACGCACATGTGTGTTTTGGAATAACGATTGGAGCAATTGAAAACAACTTTTCAATCATAATTTATGACATACGAAATAATTATGTGAGAAGAATTTTATCTCAACTTACATGCATAAACACTTTTAGGATCTTCCATCGTGATCCAAACATGGTTAGAGGATGTAAAAGCAGAGAAAGGGGATGGAAGATAGTAGCGTGAAGAAAGAGTATTATATAATAGCAACATGATAGTACTATGCCACTTGCCACTAACTCCAATAAAGCAAAGAATAAAAGGCCCATCATATAAACAATAGTCCTCTAGAAGGGTTGAGAACTAGAGACTCAGTCCAGAGAGACCAAAAGAAATAAACTAAACCGCAGAGATACATGTGATCACGTCTCTACATAATCAACAGACGGTCTCATTAATACTCATTAATCTACACAGAGAGAGAGAGAGAGAGAGAGAGATACAAAAGCATACTACCACCTCCATTAATAACGCCTTTCATCAACTTCAACCCCACGACAGCTGAATCATGAACAAGCATGACAAGAGCAGGGCTGAGACGCAACAAGAGAAATAAGTGTCCACCAGTCTAACCCCGCCGTGGCTATCATCTGAATTCATGCCTGCCCCCGACGGCCCTATGCCACCGCTGCCGATGCCTCCTAGTACTCCCGGCGTCGCACCATACGGAGTGGCCGTCGAGGTGGTTGATGACGATGGCATCGTGCTGCTGGTGGTTGTTGAGGAGGTACTGCCGGTGGAAGGCGTGGTTGACGTTGGGGAGGTGCCACCTGCATTGCTGGTTTACCAAAAACAAAACCACCCACCAGTACATTCAGAAGATTGATTTCTTAAATTATTAATGCGTCTCATCGTCATCAAGAGATCTCACTCTATAACTTCATTGTGTTTGATCCCTCTTACTCTACAAATTGCTCTGTGCTTAAAGTAGAAAATGAAAAGGGGAAAGCCTAAAAAGCTTGGGCCAAGGTGAAAGGAGCAGAGTTATGGGGAAGAATATTAGTTGAGAAAAGGACTGTGGAGGTACACACAAAAAAGATGAAGAAATATACATGAATGAGGACTTTTTGTAAAGAAGGCTCACACCTCAAAATAAATGATAATGCGTCTCATCGTCATCAATCAATCACAGTATATTATTCATGGTGTCCATATCCCTCACTTTTTTGACTGCTTTGTATCCTTTCAGCGGAAAAAATAAACAGCAAAAGCAAAAGGGAACCCCACCCCAATAGGGACATAATCGTCCTTCCGTAATCCTTTTTAACATTATTATTTCAAAATAGTCTATAATGCCGAAATTATTAGCTCATGACTTTGATAAATATTATCAGTAACGGTAATTTTTTTAAAAAAATAATTATTTAATTTTTCATAATATAATTTCCTCAAGGCTCTTGTTTCACCGAAAGGCATGGGATCCCAATTATTACAGTACTAGTAGTGTCTTTGTACCATGTTCATATATATCCGTTGGGAAACAATACTATAGCTTACCAAGTAGCAACATACAAAATAAAGGTACAACAAGAAAAGCAAAAGGAAAAGAGGTAAAGTGGCTTGTTAGATATTTCCTGTCTAATTTAATCAGCATAACATGAAATAAATGTGAACATATCCAGCTTCTAAAAATATTAATAATTATGAATAATAAAAAATGTGTTCCCAATGGAGCCCTTTCAAGTAACAGCATACATACCAAACCATATTGTTGTTATTTTTTTTTTTTCGGGCTGTTTTATTTTATTTTAGATGTCGTATTCAATTATTTCCCATCGTTTTCACACACACACACACCAAACAAAGACATATTTCATGTGAATTATTGGTACATACAGACCTTAATGAATTTTCCATGAGGGAATTAAATGGGGAGTACGGAATAGCTTCATTTTTTTTTTAATATTCATACCATGAATGTTCATTTTAAGTATTCAAAATCAAACATAATTCTTCTATATATGCTCACTTTCAAATATTTTATTATGGTATGCCACAAAAACAATTACTCAGACTCCTAAAAAAATCCCACCGAATATTTGAGGGAAATTAATGTATGCAGGTGCTAGCCCCATCGTCCCAAAAGTAAAGATGCCACTTTAATTGCTTTCAAAAGGTTCAAATTAAAGACCACAATAATGAGCAGAAATGAGAAGAATGATAAGACCTGTCTTTGCTATTATGAATTTTACAAGTGAACTCCACTTGTTCTAATCTCTTTATTCCATCCTAGGTTTTTGTTTCAATCTTCTCCGGAAAATCCAAATCCGTGAAATTCAGGATGAAGTGATAACATATTGACATGTACCAGCTGGATTCAAGGAGCTAAGCTGCTTTTCTTTAGATCATTAAAGACACTACCATAATCCAATTAAACAATTCAAAGAGATAAGACCAATAATAAAAACTAAAATAAACAAGCCAGGAGAAGCTAAATGATGAAAGAAACAGAGAACCAAAACGAAGGTGGAAATTCTTACGTGGCACTTGAAGGGTAGACACAACCAGATGTACCTGCTCGTCATGAAGCAGAAGGAAAAAGGGGGACAAAAACAGAGTGAGGCGTGTGTAATGTAATACAGTTTTAAAGTGAAATGTTTAAAAAGCAAAAAAAAAAAAAATGTTAGAACTGAGTCACTGACTGGGGTTAGAGGCGGTGAGGGTGGCGGCGCCGGCGAAGTCGCAGGTGGCAGCGGACTGAGACTTGCGTTGGAAGTAGCTGTTAACGGCGTAATTGCAGTGAGACCTAACGGTGTTAGGCTGGAAGCAGGGACCGTTCTGACGGATGGGGTTACAATCAGCTCCAGCTCCACACGCATAGTCCAGAGTTTTCTGCAACACTGCGTCGCTTCCGTCCTTGCACACACACCAGTTCCCACCTTCCACAGTCAACACTCAAAATTAACACAGAAACAGATACATATAAATACACACACAAACACACACTCGATTAGTGAAGGAAGAAGAAATACGTACTGGAAAGGGGAGTGGCGGCCAGAAGAGTGAGGGCCAGAAGAAGAAGAAGAAGAGAAGCCATGTTTGAAGTGGATTGGCGAGAGTGAGAGAGAAGTATATGAAGACAAAAATGTGACAAATGAGGGATGGGGATGCGTGTAAATTAATGTCCTGAGATAAAGCAGGACAGGATGATAGTGGCATTCTGCGGCCGCTTTGTGCGAGCCATTTTTTATTTTTATTTTTCATATAAGTGCATGTTTGGTTTTGTTTGGAATAACTTATTTTTAGGTAATAAGTGTTTATAAATCGTGATTTATGGTATATGAGGTAAGTATATGAGAAGAGTTTTATTTCGGCTTATGTAATAAATACTTATATTAAAAAAATAAGTGTTCCCAAATATGCCGAGATAAAATTTTTCTTACATACTTACCTTGTATACCGTGAATCACGATTTACAAATAATTATTACCTAAAAATAAACTATTCCAAACAAACACTAACTTTAGGTTACTTGGATCTCGGGCTTATATGCTTTCATGCTTCAAAAATATTTACAAAGATATTTATATATTGGTTACTAATAGGGGTGGAAATAGGCTAGGCTAGGCTAGGCTTTGCCTAAATAGGCCTGGGCCTGCAACAGAGATCCAAAGCCTGAGCCTGGGCCTGAGCCTGTATGTAGGCTTTTTTTTATGCCTGAGCCTGGGCCTTCAAAAGGCCTGACAAGGCCTGAAGCCTGTTTAAAGGCCTACTTAAATAATGTAAGCTTTTAAATAGCCTTTAAAATCTATGCCTCCAAATTCATATATAACCCTTCACAGTTATATACAATCCTATATTATGTCTTAAAAGCCTAATATCCATTCTCATAGTAATATTAGGGCTTAGTAAGGAAAAGAAAAGAATGTCTAGTGACAACAATTGTCCGAGCAAATAGAAATAAAGAAAACTAATCGTTTGTTGACTAATGAGATGTATTTTCTAAAATTGATTAAACATAACAAATAACATACAAAACTAAATTTTACCTCTTTTACCTTTCCCACGTAAATTGGGACAAACTCCTCTTACTTAGATTATAATATTTCATTTGACACTAAAATAAACTCATAACAATTATTATGCTTTAGTGGAGGGTGCATATTAGGGGAGAGTGAGTGAGTTAGTATTGCCATTTCGAGCGATCAAAGAGAAGAAAGGCAAGGGTGAATGATTTATGCGAAAGTAATGGTTGAGTGTAATGACGATGTGATATGAAATTTAGAATTAAAGTTAAGTTGATAAATTTATAAAATTATTTAGATTATATTATATATCCTTATGTAATAGTATACATTTAAAAAAAAAGCTAAATAGGCCAGGCCTGTAGGCTTATAGGCTAGGCCTTATGAAAATAGGCCTGACCTATTTATCTAAATAGGCCTAGCAATATGCCTGAACCTGAGCCTGGCCTATTTACTAAATAGGCTAGGCTAGGCTTTATGTAGGCTAGGCCGTAGGCCCCTGTTAGGGGCCTGGCCTATTTCCATCCCTAGTTACTAATAAGGTTCTCATGTTAGGAAAAATTGAACCCATTATCTTATAATTATAATCATGAGTAAACCACTTACAAACTGAATTAATCTTATTGGTATCTGTGTGCGCTTTTGTGATAAGGCATAGATCATTTAATTTTGAGGAGATGTGGTAATGGGGTAGATGGCGTGCCAACAGCTCTTTTCCTGATATCGATGAGGGAAAAAACAAAAACATTGGGAGTTGCGAAAAGCCAAGGGAGGAAAAATAACTTGGAGGCGGGCTCTAGTCTAAGGGCCTATTTGGTTTAAAGGGAGGGGATGGGAGGGGATGGGATGGGAGAAGGGAGAATCACCTTGTTTGGTTTGGTTGGAGGGGGAGGAAGGGAAAGGTTTTTTAATGATCCTTTGTTTGGTTTAAGAGGGGAGGGGAGGGAAGATAATATTTAATTTACCATTTTATCCTTAAACATTAGTTTATATATTTTTCCTTATATAAATTATTTAAATTAGTTTACACCTCAATATGAATTATATAATTTATAAAAAAAAGATGAAGATATAAAATAGAAATAGTTTTCAATTTCCCTCAACTTAATTTCTTATTATATGAATATTCCAGTAATTATCATATTAAATTAAATAAAAAATTCCTTCTATTGAAAAACAATGCAGAGGGTTGCAAAAAAAAAAAAAAAATAGATTTCATGCGCTCACACTTGTATTATGGATTTATGGATAACTCTGGTAAAAAAAACAAAGATTTATGGATAACATTTTACAGTCGAATTCACCTGTGAAAATATCATCACCAAAATTATATTTTAATCGCCATTCATTCCGCTGGAGATATTTATACTCATGATTTGGTTGAACTACAAGGTTGGAAAAAAACACACACAAGCATGAAACACTGGAGATGATAAAAGAAATTATATTTTTATTGAAGACTTATAGGATATAATTAGGAATATGAAAAGATTATGGGGGTAAAATAGTCTCAAATTTTTGGCTCCCTCCAAAACCCCCCAATTTGGAGGGAGCCAATTTGAGGGAGTGGGAGGGATTTGGAGCCCCTTTTTTGGGCCCCTCCCCTCTTACTTTTCATACCAAACAAGGGGAGGGGCTCATTTTTCATCCCTTCCCCTCCCCTTCCCTCCAACCAAACATACCCTAAAGATTGGCGCCCCAAAACCCAAATCCACCTAAGTTTTTTTTTTGTTAATATAACTTTTGGTCTCGGAAGTTTGATCCAATTTTGGTTTTGGTCCCTCAAGTTTGAAATCGGTGGTTTTGGTCCCTGAAGTTTCACCCGATTTTGGTTTTGGTCCCTCAAATTTGAAATCGGTGGTTTTGGTCCCTAAAGTTTCACCCGATTTTGGTTTTAGTCCCTTAAGTTTGAAAAGGACTTGGTTTTTTTTCCGGGTCGGGTCGGGTTTAAAAAATGGGTCGCCAAGTCCTTTTCAAACTTGAGGGACCAAAACCAAAATTGGATCAAACTTCATGGACCAAAAGTTATATTAACCCTTTTTTTTTTTAGAAAAAAGGTAGAGTTTTGCAGCACTTCCTGAATGCTTAAAGCATTTGAAACTTCAAACCATTGACAGGTGGATTACTGGTATGAGACATATGACATGTGTTTAAAAAGTATGTTCACGTAAATTAAAATAAAACTCATCTTATATATTTATCTCATATATTGTAAATCATGTCGGAAAAATAACTTCCACCGTTAATACAAACAAGCATATGATTTCATTACACTTCATCAAGTAACTACAAAACTTAGTGATACTTTTTAGGGAAAATTACACTCAGATCCCAAGAAATAAGAGAATTGAAGAAATGGTCCCTGTAGATTACAAAATGAAAAAATGGTCCCATGAAGTTGTCAATACAGACGCATGGAGTTGTTAACGAGTTGTCAATACAGGCTCCTGGAGTTGTTAATGAGACCATTTTTTCATTTTACAATCTACAGGGACAATTTTTTCTTCTTTTTTTTCTTCCTTAGGACCTAAGTGTAATCCTCCCTACTTTTTATGATCTAAATTTATGTTGATGTAAAGGTTTTATAAAAAGTGCCTTGTATTTGGATTGTATAAATGTTGTTAACTTGTTTACTAGGGATTGTGATATTAATCACCTATTTAAAGATATTGCTGATGACAGTAGGGCAGCCCTACACAGAGATTGACAAGTACATGTTAACCATACTCATAGACAAGAGTTTGTATAGAGGTTGTTAACTTGTTTACCTAGGTCCTCTCTTACGTCATGGAAGAAATTTTTTGTATCTTTGATCACCCTCCACTTAAGAGGTGAAGGTTGATTAGGAAAGACAATATAGACACCCTCAATTTTAAGGAATTACAATATTTTATTTTAAAAAAAAAACTTCAAGGTATTGAAGTCGTGTGTGTTTATTTTTATGAAAAATTAATATTTTATTTCCTATCATTTATATTTAACTCAATCCCTACGCCTTAACTGAGTTTTGCAGCGCTTTCTAAAGCCTTGAAGCGTCTGAAGCTTGAAAGCATTAGGGCCTGTTTGGATCGATGCAAATGGGGGGTAGGAAAAGGAAAATTGAATTTTCCTTCTGTGTTTGCTTCGCCATTTGCCCCAGTTTTCCAACCAGCCCCCATTTTCCAGCGTTTAAACGAAAATGGATTCCCACAAAAAATGGTGGGAACCATTTTCCAATGCCCAAGGAAAATTGCCAAAAACCCAAATGCCCCGATAGGATGGTATATTTGATATAGAGTGGTGAAGGAGCTGAGGGCAATTTGCACAGTGGGACTTGGAGTAAACTGAGGGAGCTGAAAAATAGAGAAGGCAAGCGGCTTTTTCCGGTGACGACATGACATCCAATCAATATCAAAGAACGGGTGGTTCTTTTGTCTTCGTTGATGTGGTTGTTGTGTTCTTGTTTGCGTTCAATATGATGCACCCATGGTCCCTGGTTGTTTGTGTTGAGTTAGGCGAAGAGGCCCTTGCTTGTCGAAGCTGGTTTGGAGTGAGTGGAAGGGGTGTGCACTCCATGACTAAGAGAAATACTGGTCGACTACAACCTAACCATGAATTATCCATGTGATGAACGTGGTTAAATCTATGATATTCCACATAAGGAAAACGGTCTTGACTAGATGCGGTTGGTGGGTATGCAGTGGTTGAGAGTGAAGTTAGATAATCATGAGTTACCCATCACATGCATGTGGTTAAAGTTGTTCATTCATTCATATATAACCACAAGCAACTGGTGGGTATCTCATGTTGCTTTGTTACTTTATCAGGAAACAAGGGCAAACAGAGTACTGATTTCTTATTAGCTCCACTCATTAAAACTTGAAATAGAGGGTTATTTCATTAAAAATTTTGAATGGAAGTGAAGAAAGTAAATTCCAAATGAGTTATTTCATCAATTTGGTTGTGTGCAAGTTTTACGCAACTTGCTCACAAAATACTTTATTTTTCCGATTACATGATAACTACAGAGTGTTCCTTAGTAGCATATATGTTTATCAAGCTTGTGCTTTAATAATCCCCACCTGGCCTCAATTTTTTTCTTTTTCCCTTTCTAACAAAGCTTGCTTGGTTAACCATTCTACTCTTCAAGTGTAGGAGTTTGATGTTCGCTATGCTCTCATGTTGGTGTTTTATAATACAGCTCAAAACCTTGGGATTTCTGCTGGTGTAGTTTTCCATGGAGTCGTGGTTTTCCGAATAAGCCCTCCCCATGCTAGAAAGTTTTTCTTGGGTGGCGATTCTCTCTAGTTTGCATCTTAGGAGTGCCAACAACATTATGGGGGTCCAAATCTTGTAGATTTGGCCCCACATAACCACAAAGGTGGAATAGAAATGGAGTCAATGATGATAATGCTGATTCATATAAAATGGAAATAATGATAAATAGAGTGTTTTCTTTCACGTTTTTACTACATGCTGCCTATGGTAGTTAAGCCGTGGTTATGTGAGAATTATTTGAAGTGATTTATGATCATGGATTGCCCATGGAGTACATATTGTTAGAGGGGTTAAAGTGATAACAGGGGCCTTCAAATAATATTTTTAAAACAAGAGCCTTTAAATAATATTTTTTGAACAAGGGCAAAAATGTTTTTTGGCTCTTTTTTATATCTCATTTTCTTCCAACCAAACAAAAATTTTCCTGTCAACCCTTTTTCTTTTCTAGTGCAACAAAACCCCTTCGTGGCAAAATATTTTCCATTCCTTTCCATTCTTTTCTTTTCCATTCCATTCTTTTCCAGTATTTTCTTTGATCCAAACGGGCCCTTAGAGTTGTAGGTGTTTTTTTTAGGAAAAAATAATCTTTTAATCCCTATAATTCTGATTCGATTATAATCAAATCCTTATATTTTAACTCGATACAATTTAATTCTCATAGTTTTGAGTTGGCTGTAACTCAGTTCCTAAATTTTGACTTAAAGTAACTCAACCCATATAATTTACTTAGAAAATAAAGTTACATATTTAATATAAAAAACGAGATTACAAACGTTCCACCTGCGCAGAAGAGCATTCATAGCCACATTTTTTTTCATTGTACGGTGCGTACTTCTCAAAGGGCTCATTTACTCAGGGGTTTAATCTTTTTTTCCTAACCACAGGTGTCCTCACATTAGAGTCAGTTCTATTCGAGGTAAGGACACTAATTGCGGGTTTAATCTTGATAGTACTCTTTTTGCCCAAAAATAAAAAACTTAAATCATGAGGTTTAGCACTATTAGCATTTAGTTGGGTTCCTTAAGCATCTAATTAAGGGTTCAATCCCGATGGTATGTATGTAGAGGATCTCATGGCTAGTATGAAACCCCTTTCAAGAAGTTTACGGTCTGCTATCGGCAATAGATACCCTATACCTAAAAAAATAGAAAAATCTTAATATTCTGGACCATAAATCATAAATGAGATTTTGATGAGTAGGAGTAAAAGAGAGGGCCTTGGGCTATAGCCTATAGGTTATTTGTAACAGTGTTACACTCCCCCTTCTCTCTAGAATCCTCCTGTCAACTAGGGGTGTCCAAAGTATCCCGGTCCCGGTTGTCCGGTCCCAATCCCGGAATTTTGATCCTGGGAATTTCCCGTCCCGGCCGGGACCGGGACCGGGATCTAAGGAACCCGGGACCGGTCACATACCTTGTGATCCCGGTCCCGGTTTTTTAATTTTTTTTTTAATTTTTTTCTTAAAAACTAAGTTATTGTTTTATTTTTGTATTTTTTATCCCATAATTTAAGTTATCATTTGATAAAATGTGTATCACATATTTAGTTGGAGTTAAACTATATATATTGTGATACTAATCCTACTATATAATATATAAAAATAATAATAAAAATGATGAAGGTGATAATAATAATAATAATAAAATGTTATTCTTCAATTCTAGATCAATTTGTGTGATTATTATGGCCTTATTAGATGTTAAATAATTACTTTAAACACTAGATTATAGAAAAGTTAACTAAAATAATAATATTTTTTAATTTTTTTTTTTAAAAAAAACTGGGATTTCCCGGTTTGATCCCGGTCCCGCCCGGGATTACCGGGACCGGGACCAAACCGGGACCGGGACCGGGATGCAATTTGCATCCCGGCCAAAAACCGGGACCGGGACCGGGAGTGGTGGATCCCGGTCCCGGTCCCGATTTTGAACACCCCTACTGTCAACATGCAACACCCAGCATCTTTTGAAAGCGCACCCAAACCCGATCCACCACCGCATCCTGGAGAAAATCGAAACACCAAGAAGGTGAAGTTTGCAAATGATATGGACTCAACTGACGCCATGGAAGATGAACGTTTTCCAAGTTTATCCACCTCGGCATCATACATCCCAGCCACCCAACCTCCTGGCTTGTCCCAGAAACTCAAATGACTTTGCAACAAGATCCTGCAGTAGGAAACTAGACTAGTATGAACATTGATACTCCCCTGGCTAAAACTTCCACTCCATCTTTTAAAGATAAGTTACTGAACAAAGATAAGGACTTTGGCAAAGAGGAAGAGGATGACATGATTCTTCAGAAAGGGGATGTCACTGTTGGTATGAATGGTAATATGCCGACGGTAAACTTTGCGGAACATATTTTAGACATTCTCAACAAGAGAATGGGACATGATGTCATAGTCAAATTGCTGGGGTGCACGATTGGTATCCGCCAACTACGAATGCAGCTACAAGTCATATGGCGTCCAACTGGAAATACCAAGTAATAGATCTGGACGATGAATGCTTTCTCGTCAAATTTAAGGAGGACATCGATTTCCAAAATGCCCTCATCGATGGTCCTTGGTAGATTTATGGCACTACTTGACAGTGAAACCTTGGTCCCCTTCCTTTAGGCACTAGGATCATGTGATAAACCAAGTTGTGGGGTGTATACGACTCCTTCGGTTATCGGCGAGATATTATCACAAGACCATCATTCAATCCATTAGTAGCATATTTGGAGAAGTCATTCGAGTGGACTATAATACAGATTCAGGAGACGGGAAATTTGCTAGATTAGCAATCCCCATTGATCTCACGAAGACACTAACCTCCAAGATCCAGGTTGATGGTCAGATGATTTATGTATAGTATGAGGGCCTTCCTACTATATGTTTTGACTGTGGCTGTTATGGTCACCTATAGAATCATGCTCGAAAAAAATGGAGAACACATGTGACATTCCAGTGAACCAAATACCAAATCAGTAAATGTGTGAGAGCTCCCTTCAAACCGAAGCTGGTGAAAAAGCACAATTTACCCAGGATCGTGGCGACAACATCGCATTTCGGCGTCCTAAGTGATATGGCAGAAAAGGACGAGGACAGAGCCGAGGCGTACAAACCTGCCAGAAACGCCAATATTATCAAAGCCGTTATACAACAAAGAAAGGGAAAAGAGCCAAGATGTAAGACTTAACCAGGAAACATTCAGCAGACTTCTGGACCAACATGGGAAAAGTCTGGGAAGAAGCATCCCTCTACATTAAATGGAATCCTAGAGACTACTGAATTTTGGTCAGACTACTGGATAGGTGAAAGTGGCCCACTGAAATTCCTAACTTATGCCGACATCCCAGCTATGGATTTAGCGAAGACTTTACCTGAGTTCATTGATTGTAGTGGGAACTAGAAGAGAAGCCTTTTTGAGACTTTGCGACCAGCTGAAGTTACTTCAAAAATTATGAAGACACCAAGGAGCAGCTACCCCTGTTAGCAACATGTTCATGGGTACTATCTGCATCTGGAAATTTTTCAGTCAAATCTGCCTATCAAGCTCTTGAATCAATTAACTGGAATATTTGTGACTCTAAATGGACCTCACTATGGAAATTACCAATGACTCAAAGGGTCAGAACACTCACCTGGATTCTACTTAAAGAGCGATTAATGACAATGCAGAACGGCTTAGAAGAAGAATGACAATTGATAGCAAGTGCATCCTCATCACGGGGGGATAGAAGATGTAAATCACGTGTTTCGAGATTGCCCTATGGCGACAGCTGTATGGAAAAAAATTCTACCAACAAATATGAGCCAAAATTTCTTCAGAATGAATATCAAGAATTGGATTTGCACCATACTTCAGACCAAAAAGTTAAATATCTCATGGAAGATAGGGATGTGCATTACTTGGTGGCAATTATGGGAAGTCCGAAATCGTAGAGTCTTTGCACAGGAATCATTCACAGCTGAAGGGATCCTTTCCCACGTTAGAGCTTTGGTCCACCACACACTAAAAAGTTTCTCTTTAATTACGACCACTGTGTAATCATCCTATTTTAGCTCTACATTTATGTCCAGATTCACGTACTGTAAATTTCTCTGAATGAATGAAATACCTATTCCATTAAAAAAAAAAACAATCCATAGGCTTTACCGATGTGCCTAGCAAAAAAAATATCATTGGGTAAAAATGCTGTCTCTGTGCCTTCACTTATGAATACTTTCACGAGTATTCGAAATAAGCAAATGTGATTGATGGGCTTATTATTGAGCTGATTAACTAATCAGATAAGATAACCCAAATTCAACCATAACTATTAACTGGGTCTATTGGATACTAGTGCCTGCTTAGTTGTTTAATTACCCCTTATCATGGGAAAAAATATTAACTACTGTTATTGAAATTGAGTTCAACTACAATCTCATTTTTCACGCAATGATATTTTATCCTCCGTATTAGAGAAAATTTACACATCTCCTGATCAAATCAAATCATTATCTAACCAAGGTTAAGTGCTTGTTTGGATTATCGGTAACAGCCATTTTTTCAACGTGATTTATGACATACGAGATAAGTTTGTGAGAAAAGTTTTGCCTTAATTGGATGAACGTATTTTTCCACCGCTTTCTCAAATAGACTCTAAATCATGATGTTTTTTGAACTTTCAAGCGGTTGATTTGAGAATTAAGACCAGATGACAGGTGTTGATTAGTGAGCGTATATATATGACTTGCCGGTCAGTAAATATTACATACCTTTGCAAGACCGTAAATAACAAAAACAAAAACAAAAATCCAAATATTTATCAAACTTGTAACTTAATTTCAACAAATCAAACTAATTACAGTTTCAATCATAAAATACAATAGATTTTTTTTTATAACACGATACAATTAGATTTTACCGGTGCAATGTATAAAAATGTTAACAATTAACATAATTTTGTGCTTATATTCCTGACAACGCCTCCAACATGATTATATTCAATAGGAAGATATTTGTGCAGCTGCGAGAATAAAAAAATTAAGAGAAGTTAAAATTTGAGTAAATATTGATTTTATAATATTACAACAAATAATAATAATATTTATAAATTGTAATATAAAATTGTATGTACAACTACAAATAAATAACCAAAATAATGGAAGCATAAATAATTATATTTTTGAAATTTTTTGTGTATATTGATATTGATATTAAAAATTTTTCAAAAAAAAAGAAGGAAATAAGTTAAAGAAAATATTGTTCAGAAAGGACTGTTAATATGAACTTTTAACATTTGACGTGTATATTGATATTGATGTCTTTTTCTTTTCTTTTTTTGCCAACAATATTGATATTGATGTCAAATTGTTAATGGTTGCAATAAGTCACGCACAACTTTTGAGCTATTACGCAACCCATAATTTGTAGTGTATTTCACAGGGTTTTCAGATCCGGACCGGACCGGCCGGATTGGCCCGGAACCCGCCGAATCGGTCAATAGACTGGTTCGGTTTCCAATCCGGTCCGGGTCCCAATTTTCAAAAAAAAAAGAAAGAAATTTTTTTAACTTTTTTCTTTAGATTTTCATATTATAAACCTAAAATATTCAATTACTCACCGGTTTGGTCTCGGTTTAGCTCCGATTTGGCCCCGGTTTAATCCACTGACCCTTAACCCAGTACCCTAACCGGTTCAATACCCGGTCCGAGTTTTAATACCTTGGTATTTCAGAATTTAACGTCATCTTGTTTGTATTTTTATATTCTAATTATCTAATTTTCAAAAAAAAAAAAATATTGCTCCCTATCCAGATCCCAACTAGATCCTCTCATTTTTAATTTCTTTGTTTTAAGTTATTTAGACTTGAACCCACTAGTTCAAATTTGAAATGATTGTTTATTATATAATGTTACTGCGATCATAATTGATGTTAAAATTGACCATCAAAAATAATTTTCCCGTTTATGTTTTGCTGTCCTTAAAAATACAAAATGTAAAATTTGAAGAAAATGGAATCATCAAAGTATAATCGGGACAATTTTGAATTTATACAAGTCATGCACGATTCGATGCACAACTAGCATGACTTTAGTTTGTTTCACATACTTTCTTTATTTATTTTAATTTATATAAGGGTTTCTTATTTTAAAACTTAAAACATAAAGGATTATCATCTCGCTTAATAAATACGTTTCCAGTATTCAAACTTTGGTTCTCTTTTTCTCTAGGGTGAGGCTGCTTATTAGCACCTTAATTAATAGGTTGTTGTTGGTACATAGACTTTTTGTTTGTAATAAGGTCGTGTGATCTTTTTTAATGTTATACTAAAACTTGGACATATAAGCCAAGTTAAAAATTATTTAAGTTGGTTATTTATAAAAAAAAAATTGTATGTTAGTTTTCTTAAATTATCTTATCTAATTATTCGTATTGAAGCCACCTGGAACGACCTCTTCAATCAACATGGATAATTTAAGGTAATTAAGGAAAAATTATAAAATTCATCGGGATTCGAATATATAAGAATGCGAGCTGAGGTAGTGAATGAAATAGAGACATGACAAAAAGTCGAAAGTCATGTTTTAGAATATGAATATATAGATAAAAAAAAGAGAAAAATTCTATTAGAAGACAGGTAAATTATCCAAATTTTAATCAAGATCGTTAAACTTGATAAATTATAGATAAGGTTATATGTTCTAATTAGGGATTTAGAATTTTGGTTAAATTACCTCCATAACTTTTAGTTATTAGAAAAATAAAATTGAAAACAACCATATTTTTTTAATTGTTACGAAAACAAAGCAAAAATAAGCAAAGCCACTACTCTATCTCACATACAGGTGCAAATTAACTAACAAAAAAATCAATCAAAGAGCCTGACAAGAGATTCAAATTCAAATTCATCCGTCTATTAGAAAGTAGTAGAACTCGTCCTTCAAGCCTTTGATTCCTTTTTTAAAGAATTTGGTCTTCACCTTTTCTCGATGCCGACAAGTGCAATCGCTTGTATGCACTCCATCGAGCTTCTTCTTTTTATTTTGTTTGGCTACTTTAGACATTTGACCTCAAACTTTTCCTCATGCACCTTACACATGATGGATTACTGAGTTTGCAGCATAGGAACGCGCGCAGGGCTTGAGTTGCAGATATGTGAGGAACACACAGACTAGACAAAACCATATTTGATTGTGTACAGCCTGATCTGAGCATGGACGCATTGTGAGGTATTTTTGTTTTAGTTCACTAACAAACAATTTTCAAACTATACAGGGAGAGGAATAGTGTTTAGACGTGCAGAGCTCAGAACCAAATATTATTTTAACAGGATTTTCCCCAAGTATTATTGTCTCTCACTAGTAGAAAGAGAGCTTCACAAATGACGGGAGGGAAGATCAAGAAGGAGAAGGGAAAGCCACAACAACACACGCCTTACCATGAGACTTGATGCTCTAGTTCAGAAATCTAGTATCAAGATCAAAAGTGCTGATTCCCTCTTTGAGGTTGGTCCCAATACAGAAGCAGTCGAGATTGGCCCCATGGTTCTTGAGCTTGGCATTTCCAAGGCACTCCTCCTCATTTACATAGGGTTATTTTGGAAATTTTGTCGAATTTTAAAATCCCAAGCTGTGCAATATAACCTTATTTATAATTTGTTAAATTTAATAACTTAAATTATAATTTGGATAATTGAACCGTCTTTTAATAAGATTTTTTCTAAAAATAAGTTTAAGCAGTTGCAATTAGTAAAAACTTAAATGCTTTTGATTTTTTTCCCCTTTTCTCTCATGTATGTTTTTAAAAATAATCACTCGAGGCTGTGTTAGTTGGAATTTATAAATGTCGTCGCGCTTAATCAAGTTTTCCCTTCGTATACTTTTTTTCTCTTCACTCCTCGAATTTTCCCTTTGTATACTTTTTTTCTCTCTTCACCCAATCACTCGTCCAATTTTCCCTTCGTTTGCTTTTTTCTCTCTATCTTAATCAAATGACGTAAATAGGAACACAATGACACAAACTAAATAAAAGACAACTTTCAGCCATCCACAGTCCACACATATGACAATATACAAAGGAATACGTAAAATAATCGACAGAAACAACCAACAATATGAACACAGTCTCAGTTTTCTTTTTCACAGAAAACAAGGCAAAAAAAGAAATTGCAAAATTCGCTGACACCTAATATACATAGTAATTTTATACAGATATTATCTATAGCACAAACTATAGTTCACGGTGTGGCTTCAAGATATATCACATTAGATAGTTTTTCTATTTAATATAAACACATTCTAAGTTTTTCCTTCGCTAAGATCAAGTTATATACACGGCAAAATTTCATGGCTGCAGCATTGCATTTGAAACTAATGACAATCAAATTAGGGGGATATAAATATAATTATATATAAACACGCTATCATGCACGAACCATATATATATATATATAAAGTTCAATGAAGACTATTAAAAGGGAAAATTGTTCATAAATACCACATTAGAAACTTATTGGTTAAATGGAACCTTTGGGTGCAAACAATATTCTTTGTATGTAAAAGATCTTTCCTTATGTTCGAACAATCTTTTCTTGTGTGTAAAAGATCCTCCCTTATATCCCATGTAGCAAATAAGTTTTTAATAAAGTATTTATGGGCAATTCTCCCTTATTAAAACTCAGTAATAATTTGAAAAATATGAGCATATATCCAATAAAATCTCAAAATTTTAATACGCCTCCGTTCATAAATGTAGGACCTGGTTTAAGGGACAATTTTGGTTCTAAATCGAAGACGTTCTTCTGTTTTATCTCTTACATTTATAATATTTTTAAATTAATTTTTCAGATTTATAAATTAATTTATAATCTAATGTAAAAAAAGAAGTACATGTTTAAAAGATTTTGTTATATATGTTATAATTAAGTAATTTTTTTAACTTTCTTAATCTCTCACAAATTAGATAAATAAGTTTTACGTTAAGATTCAAGTGAATAAAACATACTATCTCTAATACTTAATACCATCTCTGATCCTTTTTATAAGTAACTTTTTTTCCTAATTTCGCAAAACGAAATGACGGTTAAGATTAGTTAAAACAATAAATGTGTCAAAAATATTATATCTTTTTCAAATCTGCCCCTGTCTATAAAAAGAGTATAGGAGAGAGAATAAATAAAAAATATGAGAGAGAATGAGTAAAAAAAAGAGAAAGAATGGGTAATAAATGATTAAATGAAAAAGAATTAGAGGTAAGTGAGAAATAATTAATATAAAATTATGTATTTAATAAAGGTAGTTTAAATATTGAGACATATAAAAAAAGTTGATTATATTAAACACCAATCCTAAAAATGAAGTTATTTATAAAAAGGAAAAGAATAATAGAGAAAATACCATTATTACACCGCCAACGAGATTTTATATCAAGTACATCTTTGCCCTTTTTTTTTTTTTTTGCCAAAAGCATATCTTTGCCGTCAATTCGCAAACATAATAAATAATGACTGATGTTTTTGCTTGATATGTCATGATGAACTATGGGACATGAGAGACCATGGTGCATATGGAACAATGCATCAACCACACCTCTAACAATAATCACTCTCTTATCCCAATCAAGTTTAGATGCTTGCATATCACTTTTTAAAATCTTATCCTAGCTACCGCCTTCTAGGTACTCGTACACAAGGAATGATAGGCGTGAATTTGAAAAAAAGCCAAGTAACTTCACTACATTACGATGTTTAATCTCTGTCAATCCTTGAATCTCATTTGAAAATGCTTTATGAATGTTGGAGAAATCTGTATTACAATTGGGATGAAGTTTCTTCACAGCAAAAAACTGACAGTCAGGTAACTCAGCTTTGTAAACACTTCCTTGTGCTCCCACCCCAATGAGATATTTTTCATCAAAATCCTCAGTGGTGTCAACAACTTTTTGATGCAACACTGCCCTATCTAAACACCCCACAGAGAAAAGACTAAGGGTTAGAGCTTCTTCACTGTGACCTTTTGTTCTCTTTGATTTTGAATCAGAATATAGGAAACTCCACCAACTACTGGCATTAGAGTCACAAAACTAACAATCAATGATACTAGTAGCTTTCCTTTTTTGTCCATACGACCAAGTGGACTATTGCTTTGTTTTTTGCAAATCTCTAAGCCAGTAACACTACCACATAAACCTTTGTTGTTCCTCACTGCCTCAAATGTAATATTTTGAAAGGCATGGATGTTCGGAAGAGGTCCCTCTAAATGATTGTAAGATATGTCAACGGATGTCACGCTTGACATGTCTTCAAAATTAGAGGGAATGGTTCCAGAGAGATTATTATGTGAAAAGTTCAAGTTTTCCAACATATTTAACATTCCAAGTGTTGTTGGTATTGTTCCCCTCAACATATTTTCACTAAGGTCAAGATCATGCAAGGCTTGTAACTGACTAATCTCAAATGGAATGCTTTCATTGAATTTATTTTTGTTCACGTTCAAGTGCCATAGCTTGCGCAAGCCTCCAAGCTCTTTAGGAATTGGGCCAATGTGATTATTTGCTGCCAACTCCAATTGCTCAAGTTGATTCAACAATCCTATTTCTATAGGAATCTTGCCTGAAAATTGATTATGACTCAAAGAGAGTCTAGTCATTGCGATCATCTTCCCAAATTCTTTTGGAATTTCTCCTGTTAAGAGATTTGAAGAAACATTGATTTCCCCAAGATTGGTTGCCTCTGTTATTTCTGGAGGTATACTGCCAGAAATGTTGTTGTTGGAAATGATAAATGTTGTAAGATTTGGACACTTTCCCCACAACAATGAAATGTGCCATATAATTTATTGCCACTCAAATTGATGTATTTCATATACGGGTACGTACCAAAATCACTTGTTATATTCCCAACTAATTGGTTATCGTGTAGTATGAGTCTAACAAGGCTAGGGCAATTTTTCAAAGTTCTTGGAATTGAACCAGTGAATTTGTTTAAAGAGGCTTGAAAATATTCAAGTGATCCACCAAGGCAGACATTTTGTGGTAAATGGCCAATCAACTCATTCCCACCAATTTGTAATATATTCAAGTTGGTAAGATTATTCACCTCTATTGGAATGCTCCCTTTGAGTTGGTTCCATTTTAATTCTAAGATGGCAACACTACTACAAAAAGATTGAAAGGTGGCGCACATTTTGTGGCACTTCTTTAAAGAAGTGCCACAGCTGCCCCTTTTTTTTTAATTTAATTTTTTTTTATTTTTGGGACCAGCTGTGGCGCCTGGTGGACCAGGCGCCACAGCTGGTGGGGACAATTGTGGTGCCTGCCAAGGCAGGAGCCACAATTGGCCAGCTGTGGCGCTTGGTGGACCAGGCGCCATAGCTGGTCCTACCCAAGGGTGGTGCCTGCCTTGCCAGGCGCCATAATTGGGTCCTAAAAAAAAATTAAATAGAAAAAAAAGGGGCAGTTGTGGCACTTCTTTAAAGAAGTGCCACAATTGGCTGAATATGAATTTTCAACTCTCCCGCCAATCAGATTTCCCTCCTTTAACTTTACTTTTTATCTTTTCCCTCCCTTTTTCCTTTTTATTCCCTCTTCCTTAGCTCACGTTGACGCCTCTCCCCCCGTAAAAGATATCACTTTCTCTTGCACAACAAAAGCACACACTCGTCTTCTTCATTAAATTCTCTTGTCCCTTTTTCCATTTTGTTTCGTCTGTCCCCACTTTTGTTTCTAGTTGTTCCCTTTTCTTCATACTCTCTGTCTCTCTTCCTCTTTTGAACCCCACTCCAGTTGATCCCTACTCCACTCCACAGCTCACATTTGCTCATCCTCGTCACTCAAGCTAGCGTCACCAACGTAAGAAGAAGATTGTTTCATTCTAGCTTGCTTTGTTTAATTTTTTTTTCGTACAGTCAAGATAAACCGTAATATAACGTTTTCCTTTTTGCTTTGTTTAAATTTTTTGGCCGACAAGCTTGCGTTTTTTAGTAATATTTTAATTTACTTATTCAGTTGTTGATGTACTGTGTTCACATATCAAGTTCTTGTATTGTGATATTTTTTATGTTAGCTTTGGAGAGTATTAATGTAAGAACATTATTGTTGAGGAAATGACAATAAATATATTGTTGTGTAAGAAAATTATTATTGGGGAACTTGAATTTTAAATATGAAAATTATATATATATATATATATATATATAATAGGTTGAAATATAAAATAGAAAGATTGAAAATTTGAGAGATAATAAACATGAAAGCAACTTATTATAAAATAAAGCTTCACAATCAGGAAGCAAAAAAAAGGGCCACAGGAAAGAAAAGAAAAGAAAAAGCAAAAAAAAAAAAAACGGCCTCCTGTGGCGCCTAGTTGGTCAGGCGCCACAGGAGGCTATTTAAAAAAAAAAAATTTTAAATAGCTGTGGCACTTCCAAGCGCCACAGCTATTTTTGGTAACGTCAAGATATGTGGCACTTCTTTAACGCCACAGTTAATACAATTATAAGCGCCACAGCTTTAGTTTTTTGTAGTAGTGCAAGGTGTTTCAAATTTCCGATAGAGGATGGGATTGGTCCTGAAAATATGTTGCCGAACAAGCTTAACTCAATCAGATTTGTCAAGTTTCCAATGAAGTATGGTATTGACCCATATAAGTAGTTTTCTCCCAAATCCAAGTCGGTGAGAGGGTAGAGTTTTAAAAATTCACAGGGAATGGAACCCGACAATCTATTCAGATAGAGGTAAAGATTTTCCAATTTTGGTCAAGTTTCCTAATGAAGAAGGGATGCTTCCAGTTAGGAAAGTGTTCTTTGACAAGTGTAAAAATTTGAGATTACTTAGCATTCCGATTTCTGCCGGAATGGAACCATAAAGATGATTTGTGTGAAGGGATAATACTGATAAATTCCTCAAGTTTCCAATTTCTTTAGGAATTGGCCCAGTGAGATTATTCACATTAATGGCAAGCAAATTCAAAATAGTCAAGTTTCCTATTTCTCGAGGGATGCAACCGCTCAAGAAATTATGATCCATAGCCAAAGTTAAAGCACCGGACAAGTTGCCAATTTGCGCAGGAATAGTCCCAGAAAACTCGATGTAACATATCTAAAACTTGGAGTTTAGTGAAGGATGAAAAGTTAAGACTGTGAAGGGTACCTTGAATTCCCAGACTAGTAAGTTTTATGGAGGAGACGAACAAGGATTCATCACATGCAATTCCTTTCCAGTGAGTGCAAGGATCAGTGCCATTCCAGGAAGACAAGATAGCTTGGTTTTGCTTTGTAAGGCTGGCTTTCCACTTTAAAAGACCATTTGCTTCCTCAGTAGCAAAAGATGAAGAGAACATCACAGCGACACTAAACAAGAATACGCAGAGAATCCACCACATGGATTCATATCATCGATCATGTTTTAAACTCAAATATATTGAGGTTTCAACATAATTTATTAACAATCGTAATACACTTTTTCCCAAAATCTAACGATTTAAAAGAAATATATAAATAATAGTAATATATACAAAGCTAATATTTTCCATATATTTTCATATGCCATAGTATATTAAATGATTAGAACATATATCTTCAAAGTTTAATTTATATAGAACGAGCGTAGCTGGTATGCTTCCTCTTACTATGTTCTCAATTTACGTCTAATTCAAGTAGAAAATGTTTTTTTTTTCATTCCATAAAACTCCATTCTCATTCGTACAAAAAGATTATATATAACAGGCAAATGAACCACATGGCTGGAAAAGATTCTTTTGCTTTTTAAGAAAAATTTGGAGCTCTCCAATTTGGAGTGACCCTCACGGCAAGGCTTGACCATGCAATAACCTACACGTCCTCCTCAACTAATTTTCCAATCTTCGTTTCTTTTCTCTCTCCGTCTACATATTCCACAATTCTAAAAGTAATTTTATATAATAGAGAAAACCAAATTAATAATTATATTGGCAATGACTTCATATATGGGCAATGGAGCTTTCCTTGATTTTCCAATTGTCACTGTTGAAGTTTATGGTCTTACATATGGACTTGATAAACACGGAATGGTTTTTTCCACACCATCCACATCTCTCATATTTTCTTATAATTTTCATAAAACTGCTATTAATGTATTTTTTTTTAATTTTGTCTGTATTTATTTAGTTTTTCATTGGTGAACGTAAAAGATTTTTTCAAAGTCTGTGAAAAAAAATGGTGTTTTATGTTGAGAAATAAATTGTGGAAGAATTAATAAAAGAATTTATATTAGAAAGATGAAAATATCGAATGTAGTGTCTTGTACGTTGTTGGTAAATTACATATACTTCTAGAACTAAAAATAAAAGATAACGATTTCATTCGATGAATTTCCATTACTCTAACTCATTCCTTCAAAAATATCCCTAGTTTGAATGAGCCTGCCCTCTCTCACTTCACTCCAATCACTACTACAAAAAACTAAATCTGTGGCGCTTATAATTGCATTAGCTGTGGCGCTTGCGAAATGTCACCTATCTTAACGCTACTAAAAAAAGCTGTGGCGCTTGGAAGCGCCACAGATTTTTAATTTTTTTTTTTTTAAAATAACTTCCTGTGGCGCCTAACCTGCCAGGCGCCACAGTAGGTCTTTTTTTTTTTTTTTTAATTTTCGTTCTACCTCCTGTGGCGCCTGGGTCTTTTTTTTTTTTTTTTTCCGTTCTGGTTTTTTTTAGCATATTTTTTCCTCATATTTTTTTTGGGTTTTTCGTATTGGTTTTTTTTTAGCATATTTTTTCCTCATGCATATATAATTATAGTCTGCAAGGTTTAATAAGAACAATAATAGATAACTTTAAAATGATACCAACAAATGATTGATTAGCTAAAGTATAGTAGTAATGAAAATTGTTAAATACAATATACTGTAAACCTAGCTGAATGAAATATAATACAACAAATTCAACTTGAACAAACATGCATGACACAACAATATAATTATATTGGCAATTAGAAACAACACAAAAAAAACCAGCTAGTGAATTTAATAGTAAATATAGCTACCTAGGGATTTGCCTAAACATATATTCACACCATTCCTCGATCACTTCATTAACCTGATGGTCTGTCAAAGAGTCACAACGTTGATCTTCATAATACTACAGATATATACAATCAGACACAAGTTAGAACGAATTAAAATCAGTAAAACATAACTGTCAGGCACTAATTCAATTTCATTACAACACAATATGAAGTGCAACTAAATGACTTACTTTTTGAGGAATAAATGGTTGATCATGCATAATAACATCCTTCATAAATTTCATGATATAGTACCCACAATCATTGTCATTAGGTTGGAAAGGGCACTGCAAAAATATAATGCAATATTTAACTCTGTTCATGAATAAAAAGTGTTCACTAACAAATTCTAAGTAAAGTCAAATATCAATATCTGTATCTTCTTCCAAGGATAGCTAAGGCGGGGGTCAGTAGCTTTAGAATAGTTTAACATGACAGACGACCGATATGCAGTCAATGCGCTAACAAAAGAAACAGAAAATGATTACTTTTAATTATTCAATCACGTTCGCAAATATTTATACATAGGCACGTATACTTACCTACTGATCAATAGCATCATATCAAAACGGTCTTGTGGAAGACCATTTTGAAGAGGATCCACATAATAAATGCGAGGGCCTGAAGGTTCCGCTGGATTGATAACGATCAATATCCAATGGCGCCTAAAATATATTTTAAAAATATTTTTTGAACAATCATGTTATGATAGAAGTTAAACAATAAAAACAAAAATTGTACCAATAATAACTTACCCCGCATTATACGGCACTAAAAATAATGTATTTGCTGTCGCTTTCTTGCTAAAGTAATCTTTCAGCCCATTAGACTGCGCAGTCACATCTATTTTACCCTCATGATTACCAACGAGAAAAGGGTTGACAAATGTGAATTGGACCCTGTGTGTATCCATTAAAACGTCCTGGTCCAAATGCCTGGTATAAAACATACAGTGTCACAAAAGAAATGGAACGAGATATATTAATAACAGTGATAAACGATGATAGTGAAGTACCTTATCCAGATGTTGATAGCCGAAGCACTAACCCAATCACGAGCACATATTTCCTGCACGACCTCGGCAGTAATATAGTCAACTAGACCACCAACAGTGTAGATATGTCTTGGAATACGTAATGGCACTACTCCCTCACCGATCAATTGTGGTGCAATCGATATTAATTGATCGAGATATGAGGTATGTCTTCTTCTGCTCTGTTGGCTGGCCGATGCTTTTGACTTGGGTTGTGTTGTTGAAGACTTTGAAATCTTACCCTGCGCAAATCAGAAAATTAAATCATAGTTCGAGATGAAAGTTCGAAGGAAAAGTGCAGGGAATTTTGAATGAACGACCTTTCCACATGGCTCGATAAGACCTATTGGCCAAGCAACATAGCCACCTACAACATCTGCCACCTTATTTTGCTCATCCTGAGATGGGATCGGTAAGAGGGCGTCTTCGTTCGTGCAGACGTCAACCCTAACCCGGAGTGTGTTATCGGGAAACGGTGAATTGTGCAGTATGTCCTCACCAGTGTTGTAGGCAACACCCACTGCAACCGCGTGCTTGGATGCTTGCTCGACATATAGCTTGCATTGAAATTCGCCCTACGGAAAATAGAGTTAATATGTTAAATTCGCTTAATTATAATTTAACATAAAGTTAAGTAGAAAAGAAATTAATTACCGAAGGAAAAGGGACTTTAGGCATGGAATTGCAGCTATCTCTGAAACTTGGGCTATCACAGAACGGAACATTTGGTGTTGGCCTACCCTGAACCAACTGTTGTATTTGCGTTGTTAACAACGCATTCTGTTCTTGTAGCAAACGCATTTGTTCGGTGAATTGTTCTTCTCGTTGTTCCTTGTAGCGCATTTGTTGTTGAAGTTCTTGCATTTGATGCTTAAAGCTAGACATCTCGTCACGTAGGTGGGAAACATCACTTCTACTCAAGCGCTTCTGACGTCCGAAGTATGCTGATGGGGTGACTGCAAAACCAGTACCCCGAACACGACCATCATACTCGGGTACTGGTAACGCTCTACTCAATAAATCGTCCCGACCAACATAGGTCGCCAACGCAGGATCCTCCTGTGTCATTTGTCGCTTTCCCAAAAAGAATTACAATGAAAATTAGTTATTATAAATGAAGTTCATTTAAGTAAAGCCAATTATTTATTGAACGCATAATATAATTGAATACTTACACAATATTCGGCTACTCTTCTTGCTTCCTCACTACGAATTTCACCTTTCTTATTTGTGACACCTTAGACCCACAGCTCATGTCGTGGAACCTGTGTAATATTTGAGCCTGATTCTTGTATCTGCACATCGAAGTTAGTCGAAGTTAAATGATATTCATACAATTTTTATTATGAATGAAATAATCATCAGTTCGTACCATTTTTCTTTCTAAAATTGCGTATGAAACAGGTCCTTGTGTGTACCGGTATGGCATGTTGGTCGCGTTAGCTCAATTCTTCTCGCTCAACTCCTAGTTAGATCAAAATGATTCATATAAATATATAAATGTTACTTACAAATACGTACATTACACGTAATAGGGAAAAATAAACAAATCCCCTTACCAGGAAATCAGGAGTTGTATGTGTTTTGATAAACTCATCCCACATTGCTTGAGTGATGATTCCTTCGTACAATGGATAAGGCGGTGTAGTAATGATATCATCATTATCATCCCTCAAGAAATATTTGACGAGATCAGAACGAAACTTTCGCATAATTTTTCCGACTTTTCTCATTATGAAGTTCTTCCGATCATCATCAATAATAAAAACACTCTGTAAACAAGTCAAAAAACATATATCATATGTAAGATTGAAATGAAGTGAAACAAAGCAAACCGAATAAATATATAATTAAGGTGTTACCTGTATTTCAGCCCAGATCCCATCCTCATAACTTTTCTTTACCATTTTCCAATTTTGAACTGTAATAGGGACTCTGTCTCGAACCGTAGTCCCGATGAAGTTATTTAAGGCGGTACTGTTCTCGCCAAACGGGTTTCCATTTTCATTCCACTCCAATTGTAACTTGATTCCGTTACTTCTCAGTCTGATTAACCTCGCCATAATTGTCCTGCCACGTCTGACGTTCGCCTCAAATCTCTGTCTACCAATGTGCCTGGGAACGTCATCAATGTCATCAGGTACGGGACTGGGAACGTCATCAATGTCATGATGTGGTGAGTCCATACTCCTGCAAGTGAAATAAACCAAATCAAACATGCTTCCAATCTTGTGAGTCAATCCGTAGCGAGCTTTAAAGTTGTACAACTTCAACACTGCTAGCAATCTTGTGTATTTAGTACTTCCGACATATAATGGTTTCTCTGCATCACCTTTTAACTTCTCATATTCGTTAGGGCAGTTATGAAGTACCCCTTCAACCATATTTACCATTTATTCAAGACTATCATCTTCATCAAACATGCTTTGATCAAATTCATCCGAGGCACCACCCGTGGTATGCACCCAATCACTATATGAATCGTTGGTCTCACCATGCCTTGTCCATCGTATATATGTTTGATCAATACCATAACACACTAGATGATCTAGCAAATCAAGTTGACTAATCCGCTTTCCAAAACAACAGGATAAGCAAGGACATAAGATTTTGCCAGGATCTTTTGTGTGCTCAGTTGCAAATGTAATAAAATTCTTCACCCCATCTATATATTCCCTTGAACATCGATTAGATGACATCCATTTACGATCCATCTATGGGCTTCAATCTATTTTTTTAAAAAATTACGGGGTTAGTTGTATGACTATTGCATTTACTAATTACTTTTATATTCTCTTACCAATTTTAATTTAAAATAACATACACCACATGAATCTTCATAATTGAAGCTTTCTAAGTCTTATACTGAATATTTAAATTGCCAAATAATTCATTAATTATTCCCAGGCATTATAATAAAATTTTACAACTCATAACAAAAGAAACCATATTTGCCACAATAATATATCATAGTTAAATTAGAAAACATTACAAGTCAATAATTAAATAAAATACAAGTGTTAAGAATATATAAATAATTATTTTGCTTATGCAATTAATCAATAACAATCATTAGAACACCTACAAATTATAACTATTAAATTTAACTAAAATCACATTTGTAAGCTCAAAATTTAAAAAACATACCGTAAATAGAAGCTTCAATAGACTGATGAACTGAAACTACAAACACAAATTAAACATAAACAAAGCAATAAAATATTTGAGGTTCTAAGTTATTTTTTTAAATAATAATATGTGTAATAAACATCAAAATATAATAAAATCAAATATGATTAGCTTAAATCAAAAAATATGATTCAGAAAAAAAAATAAAGAAAATAAAAGTAATTAAAAAAAAGAAAGCATAATCCCAACATTAATTATCTCCTTATTGTATGTTTTTCCCCTTACGGTTTTAGTTAATATATTTAAAGTTAAACAATATAGACAAATTATATTTTATTTTATTAAATATTAACATTGATATATTAAAGTCATTTTATTCATATTTTAAAATCTTTAAATAAGTTAATGACTCAATTAATGAATTATTCAATTTATTATGTTGATTTCAATTTTTCCTATTTTCATTGGGTTTATATAGGATTTTCTCTATTATAGTTTAATAAGATAATACAAAAAATTATTTTCTTACCTCTACAAAATAGCACTAACACAAATATATATTAAATACGTGAAATAATATTAAATAAATGATTTTGATTTTTGGAAAACAAATAATTTGAAGAAGTTTTAAAAGAAATAGCAGTATTATTAAAAGTTAATTTGATTATCTAATTTCAAGTCACTTGTATATTAATTACTGTTGTTCAAATTTATGGTTATATATAACATATAAATTCAATTCTTTCATTGTTCTTGTAACTTGTTACATTAATTTCTTAGAATTAGTGAGAGTTAAAACACAGTACACACGCCTACAATGGGGATCGGATAAGTCTCTAGTAATGGGAATATATATGTACACACGCCTAGTTACAATACACACACGCCTACAAACAACAAACACATTTGTATATTATATATATATATTGATAGACGCCACTTACTATATTATTAAGTAATAAATATAAGGTTGACTTCTTTCTAAAATATATACATATAAGACAAAAATAAGTTCAATTATAACTTTTTTCCGGTATGGAATTATAACTTTTTATTACAGGTGAATGAAGTTAACTAGGATACCATGCATATTTTTTAATTTCAAAACAAAAAAGAAAATTTTCGTATATGACTAAATAAAAAAATTAAAATACGTATTCAAAATATTATATATAATAGCCATACATGTTTTAATAAAAAATTGCAAGTATAAATGTAAAGTTGGGGATCACATATATCAATTTTTATAAGGAGATGAGTCATAAATCACTTTCTTCTCCTTTTATATAAAGTCTTTTTTTTTTTATTACTTCATCGATCTCCCTAGATCAAATTAATTATTCCTTTTTTTAATAAAAAGGTTATAACTGAAAAGATAAAAACCTAATGAACAAATAATTAATATAATTTGAATTTACAATTACCTAATTAAAAATTAAATTAAGCTTTATAATGAGGTTTTTCTTGTCATGAGATGGGGCGTGTTTTTGTCTGGTTGTGCTACTATGTTTAGCTATAAATAAAATATATTTCTAATATCGAAAACAATATTTTATATATACTATAACAAAAATATTATCATGCACTATATTAAAGTTACAAAAAAATAACGAATGAGAAAAGTGAGTGTCATATATGTTTTTGTTTTATCCTATCATCTCTATCTTATTAGAATGATTTGAGCACAATATCACTTGTTAAGTTGAAATGACCCACCACCGACCGATCCAAGCAATTTGTTGGGCGCTCTCAAATTTCAATCAATAGCATAAATTATGTTAAGGAAAAGGGAGTAATTACATTTTTTTTAAATATTTGTATTTGAAGGCAAAAAAAATATGTTTATTCACTTTAATTTTTTCAAGGTAGAAACGCACACAGAATTTCGTTCCACATGAAGGTTTTTCAAATTGTATGCCAGTTTTATTTTTTTAGGGTCCATTGCATCAAACTTTCCTAAACTTAATTAAAACCACTTACAAATAATCTTCTTACCCTTTAAAACTTAATAAAAAACCCCTAACCTTTTTAAAAACCATCTATGCAGATAACCCCAGACCATCAATTTTATAACCTCTTAAATAATAAACAAAACTTAATATACTCCTCTGGTCCTTATTTTAGGACCTAATTAGGATTAATTCTGATCCTAAATATAATATTTCGCACACATATATTAGTTTTTTCCAAATTAACATATTTACATTTCCTCAACAATAGAAAGTAGAGGGGGGAAAAACCATAGCAAGCATGGACATAAAAAAAAACAGCAGAACAACTTAAAAAAAAATTAATAAAAACAAAACACAACTTTAACTTACAGGTTGATCAGGGCAGTGGAGTGGGGGACCACGTAATTGCCGTTGGTGACGTAATCTCAGTGAGGGAAGGAAGAAATTAGAGCACTAGCTACCAAATGGAGTGGGGACCAAAAGAGTTGAAGACAACGGAATAATACGGAAAGAAGTGGGGTTGGCAGTTGGAAAAATACAAAAACGTGTGCGCGTGTGGGTGTAGTTTTAAGATATGAAGAAGAGAAAATGGAGGGACGGGGTGCACGCACAGATGGAAGGGAAAGTGATAGAGGGAATAATAAAAGCGATAGAGAGAAAGAGATGGAGGGGGGGTGGAGGCGGGAAATGAAAAAGATTGGGGGGGGCGGCGGGAAACAAAAGGGGATAAGGGGGGGCGGGTTGGGATCTCATTGGTAGGTAAGGGATAGGATATTAAAAATTATTTTTTTTTTAAAAAAAAGAGTCAGGGGTGGCGCCTGGCCAGGCAGGCGCCACCCCTGACAAAATTTTTTTTTTTTTAAAAAAAAGTGTCACGGGTGCGCCAGTGATCAAAAATTTTTTTTTTTAAAAAAAAGAGTCAGGGGTGGCGCCTGGCCAGGCAGGCGCCACCCCTAACAAAACTTTTTTTTTTAAAAAAAAAAAAGGGTCAGGGGTGCGCCAGTCCTGACAAATTTTTTTTTTTTTAAAAAAAAAAGGGACAAAAATTTTTTTTTTTTAAAAAAAAGTGTCACGGGTGCGCCAGTGATCAAAAAAATTTTTTTTTTTTATTAAAAAGAGAGTCAGGGGTGGCGCCTGGCCAGGCAGGCGCCACCCCTAACAAAACTTTTTTTTTTTAAAAAAAAAGGGTCAGGGGTGCGCCAGTCCTAACAAATTTTTTTTTTTTTAAAAAAAAAGGGTTAGGGGTGGCGCCTGGCCAGGCAGGCGCCACACCTGACCATAAGCTAGTGTGGCGCCTGGCGTGCCAGGCACCACAGCTGCTACCACCTTGTCAAGTGTGGCGCCTTCCTAGCCAGGCGCCACACTTGATCATACCAGCTGTGGCACCTACCCTCACAGGCGCCACAGCTGGTTAAAAAAAACATATAATATAAAAAAAATAATAAATGAGCAGCTGTGGCACTTCATTAAGGAAGGGCCACAATATGTGCGCCACCTTTCAACCTTTTTGTAGTAGTGAATCAACACGCTAGAACCATCCACTTCAACTTCAGCGTTAATTGAGACTCCAAAATTCGCCTTCCCACACTAAAAATCAGTCACATAAAGGTAGAGCTGGGAATCAGGCCGGCCCTTGAGGGGTTAGGGCCTAACAGGGCCGGCTCTAAAGGACTCGAGGTTAGAAAAATTACAGTTTTTCAAAGCTCGACCTGCAGGGCTGGGAAATCCTTTTCACAATATTTAACTATTTTTCCTACGTATTTTCCCCAGAGAGATATAATTAGTAAATAACAACGATTAAAGTTCTAATTTAATACATAAATGTTGTCAACATTAAGGTTTAAATAACACGTCTCTTGCAACAAACAAACACAGTTACTAATGTATAATCAAAGGTAAAATCATGTCCATAAATAACTCACACAAAAGCCAAAGTATAAGAAGGCAAGCAGCTAAATACTCTAACCTCTAAACAACATGAGTATGACGACTATCATTTTCACCTTCTTCGCCACTATCATCAATTTCAATGACATTTGATTGTGTTTCACTTTGAGCAGTAGGTTCAAGTAGTCAAATAATCACAACCTCCATTAAAAATCATACTCTATCAGGAAAAATAGTATATAATATGATTTTAGTCTAAATAGGCAGAACAATATATTCAAAAATCATACTCAAAAATCACAATATGATTCAATTAGATAAAACAATATACTCAAAAACCATACTCTATACAATATGAGGACAGAGTAACATATAGATTCAATAAGGTAATTCAAAAATGTAACATGATTCCTTTCCAAGTAAAAAAAATAAAAAATAAAAGGGCCGAAAGGGCCGGCCCTTTTAAGCCCGATGCCCTATAGGGCCGGCCCTTTTAGACCCGACTTTCTTTTGAGGCTACAATTTATAAGCTCGGTCTTTAAAGGGCCAGGGCCGGCCCGACGGGCTCGGCCCGTTTTCCCGGCTCTACATAAAGTACAGAAATGGAATATGTTTTCCAAGTTCACACTCTATTCTTTATTCCATACAGACACAAAGGATAACACCTACTACAATAATATACACTCCTGTAAAAGGGAGATTTAATGGTGTTCCTTTCTTGATGTTTCTTCAAAGAAACGCTGTGGATAATAGCTTTTTTTTTAAAAAAAAAAAAGTTCAGAAGCTACAGTGTTTCTTAATATAAGCATTAAAGCTTAGTGTTAGGCTTGTGCGGCACTTTTCTAGGTAAGTGCCATACAAAACATTTATTTAAAAAAAATGAAAGCCCAAGCTACGGCGTTTCTCAAAAAAGCGCCGTTGAGTTAATTTTTTAGCATTTTTTTATTTAAAAAAAAGTTATCCGGCGTTTAAAAATAAAGTGCCAGATAAGAGTGAGAGTAAGTCAACAAAATATTATTATTCAGAATCTCATGTTGTAATAAGTAAAAAAAAAAAATCACCTACTTCATTCTTTAGTTTCAAAAAAAAATTAACCCTTTATTGGCGCTTGATAATCAAGGGCTGGCTGAAGTTGGAGAGGCCTTAACCGGCGCTCTATAATAGAGCGCTGGTTAAGGCACTCATATATATAAGGCACCAGGTGCCTTGAATATTCAAGGCACTTGGGTGCCTTGCAAGGCACCACATGGGTGCTTTGAATATTCAAGGCACCCAAGTGGTGCCTTGAATATTTTAAGGCACTATGTAGTGCTTTGAATATATTTTAACGTTTTTTAGGTGTTTGTTTTTTTTTAAAAAAAAAAGGAAGCTACTGCGCTTTAACAAAAAATATTTTAGCTTTTTTATAATCTGTTATTTAAATTTTATCCCGTTGTTTTCATTTTTATTTTCATCTTCCCGCGTTCTCTCTAACTCCTTTGTTTTCCACAACTTTATTATAATACAAAGCTTTCTCTTTCATATTTTTTTTCTTGTCTCAGCCTTTTTCAGAATCTCCTTAGCGTATAAGTGTTTTTTTCTCAATATTTGTTCAGCTTTTCTTTTTTAGTTAAAACCAGTCATGATCATATATGTGTGCTCATAATTTTTTTCAAGTATTTATTTAAAGTGTCAACTCTGTCTTCTTGAACTTCCTATATATTGTAAGTTTTATAATTTTTAAGCTTACAAATATAATAATACTTAGTTTAATTCGTTTTGTGTATGATTTTTATGTAGTATTATAAAGATCAACGTTGTGCCCAATTGACTGACGAACAAGTGGATGAAATCATTGAGGAATAGTGTGAATATATGATCAGACAATTAGTAAATATTTAGGTACATATGTTAGGTTGTTTCTTTGCCTATTCTCGTGTTGTTTATTCTTTTAAAATTAGTTGTACAATTACATTAATTGTAATTACATATATCTAGTACTGATTTTATAAATTAGTTATGTGTTATTTCATTTTGATTTGATTTACTTTTTTTTTTCTATTCGTATTGTAAATTGCTATGGATTTTAATTGGCTGAGTTCGAGGAAACAATTATATAAAATAAAAAAAATTATTACTTATTACGATGCTTTTGGAGAGAAATGTTGTAGGAGGGTTTATTTTTTCTAGGGGCCTCCTACGGCGCTTTTGGGGAGAAGCGTCGTATGAGGTATATTTGAAAGCATCGCAGCAACTCCTACGGCACTTCTCCCCATAAGCGTCGTAGGAGGCCCTTGAAAACACACACACACAAAAGATGCGCTGCTTTCAAAAATTCAAGAAGCACCATAGCTTACTTTTACGATGCTAGAAATGGTGCTTACTTTTACGGTACTCCATCTAGTCTCTAATATAAAATATATTTATCTAATATGATTACATTAATGAAGTTAGTTAAGTTAGTTAATATGACAATATTTTTTAAAACATCCAAATCATCTTTTTTAACTCCCTCATTCTCTCTCCTTCTTGATTTTTGTTGAGGAAGGAGTAACAATAGAGGTAAATTATAAAAGGATTGAAAATTATGAAAATAATGTCTTATATTTAGAATTAAGATTAACTCTCTAAATATGTCTTATATTTAGGATATGAAGAGTAGAAAGCTATTTATTTATGTATAATAGTTTGTACTATTTAGTATTTACACGTTATATATAACTGAATAGTATGATACTCATATTCTTACACTACTACAAAAAGGATAAAAGGTGGCGCACATTTTGTGGCACTTCTTTAAACAAGTGCCACAGCTTCTCTTTTTTTTTTTTTTTACCTTTATAATTTTTTTTTTAATTTTGGGTACTAGCTGTGGCGCCTAATAGATTAAGGGCCACAATTGAGGAGGCCTAGTGTGGCGCCTGTCTACGCAGGCGCCACACTAAAGCAGCTGTGGCGCCTAACCCACCAAGCGCCACAGCTGCAGCATTAATTTTTTATTTTTTTAAAAAAAAAGTGGGCATGTGTGGCGCCTAAATGAATAGGCGCCACACATGATAATGAATTGATCAGCTGTGGCGCCTAATGCATTAGGCGCCACAGCTGATTTGTGGCAATGTGTGGCGCCTATTTATTTAGGCGCCACACTTGCCTACTTTTAAAAAAAAAAAATTCAAATTGATAGTGTATCTCTTAATTATTTTATTTCCCGCGTAGTGGTCCTGTGTCCGTCTCCCATTCCTTCTCTTTTTGACTACTACTCCACTTTAATTATTTAACTACTCTCTCCTCCATTAAACTACTTTCCCTTTCTCATCTTCTTAGTGGATCCGTCGGCCCCCTCCCTCCATTTCCTATCATCTTCACACTAAAAAACACACCCACACGCTCACTCGTCACTCAAGCTAGCATCACCAACGTGGTCTCCCACTCCCTGCGTTGGTCAATTAATAGATTTGTAAGAAGAAGACTATTTCATTCTAGCTTGCTTTGTTTAAATTTTTTTTTAGTCAAGATAAACTGTAATATAACGTTTGCCTTTTTGTTCCTAATTTAATAGGAAAGAATGAAAACCTAGCTTGTTTCGTTTGCCTTTTTGCTTTGTTTAAATTTTTTTGCCGACAAGCTTGCGTTTTTTAGTAATCTTTTAATTTACTTAATTAGTTGTTGATGTACTGTGTTCACATATCAAGTTCTTGTATTGTGATATTTTTTATGTTAGCTTTGGAGAGTATTAATGTAAGAACATTATTGTTGGGGAACTTGAATTTTAAATATGAAAATTATATATATATATATATATAATATGTTGAAATATAAAATAGAAAGATTGACAATTTGTGGAGATGATAAACACGAAATCCACTCATTTTATATAAAATTTTACAATCAGGAAGCATAAAAAAGAGCCACAAGAAAAAAAAGAAGAAGAAGAAGAAGAAGAAAGAAAAAAAAAAAAGGTACCCTATTGTGGCACTTGCTCAAGGAGGCCCCCCTCCTGTGGCACTTCCTCAAACAAGCGCTACAGGAGGGTATTTTTTTTAAAAAAAAAAAATTTAAAATGTTGTGGCGCTTCCAAGCGCCACAGCTTTTTTTAGTGGCATCTAGATATGTGGCACCTCTAGCGCCACAGTTAATGCAATTATAAGCGCCACAATTTTACTTTTTTGTAGTAGTGTTAAGAATTCCATATATTATTGTATGAAAATAAGTGCGTAGTCAAATACAAATGTTAATTTTTCTACTTTCTATATATGTAAACTAATGACGTATCTCCTTAAGGTTAATTCAGCCGCCGCGACTTGTAGCTATTCAGAAACTTAATACATGGACCATATATGGACACAGTAACACAACCAATGTACTGATTTGGCCAAACCCTTGTGCATCAGCGTCTCGGATTCATATATATAATATGGATACTGTGACTGTTTCTTCCCCTTGGCTTCTCGGCATGGCTACGCTTGCATTAGCCACCCTCCTTTATCGGCTTCTTATTAACGTCTTTAAGCGGCCTTCTCTTCCTCTCCCTCCGGGTCCTAAACCATGGCCTATAGTCGGAAACATGCCTCATCTTGGCCCTCTGCCGCACCAGGCTCTAGCCGGCTTGGCTCAGCTCCACGGTCCTCTCATGCACCTCCGCATCGGCGTCGTTGACATTGTGGTGGCCGCCTCAGCTTTGGTCGCCGAGCAGTTCTTGAAGGTTCATGATGCCAACTTCTTGAGCCGGCCGCCCAACGCCGGAGCTAAGTACTTGATGTATAACTATCACGACCTCCTGTTTGCTCCCTACGGCCCACGCTGGCGGATGCTCAGAAAGATCACCGCCGTCCATATGTTCTCCAGCCAGGCCCTGGATGATTGTAGGCATTTCCGTCAGGTTCGTTTTTTAACTCTCTCTTAGCTAGCGATTTTCCCATACTCAGCATTCAGCAAGTAAATGGGCGGTATAAACATAATATATTCAAAGAAAAATAAATTTGATATACACACTAATTATATTATTATAAATACGATAACTCTTGAAATTTTAATTATTCAGACATAGTGTAATTAACAGGGCTCTCAGACCCGGGCCGGACAGGCCTGTCCGGCCCGGAACCCGCCGAACCTGTCAGTAGACCGGTCCGGGTCCCAATTTTCAAAAAAAAAAATTTTAAACTTTTTCCTTTAGAATTTCATACTATAAGCCTAAAATCTTCAATTACTCACCGGTTTGATCCCGGTTTAGCTCCGGTTTGGTCCCAATTTGACTTACTGACCCTTAACCCAATACCCCGACCGGTTCAATACCCGGTCCGGGTTTTAATACCTTGATAATTAATACTCACACTATTCAAGATACATGACACATTATTCAAGATGATCATGACCTTACATTGGCTCATTCTCTCTCCCTCGAGGAGTGAGCCGTGAGGGGAAGAGGGACCGGTTTTGAGGAGAATATGGTCCCTCTTCCCCTCAAAACCGGATTCGGCTTTCCTCCTTTGCAAAGGAAAAAAGGAGGCTCCTTTATAGAATATTGACCGTTGGATCAGATCTCAACGGTCCAGATTTAATATATTATAATATAATAATAATAATATTTTTATAATATATTAAATATAGACCGTTGAGATCTGATCCAACAGTCAATATTCTGCAAAGGAGCCTCCTTTTCTCCTTTGCAAAGGAGGAAAGCCGGATCCCGTTTTGAGGGGAAGAGGGACTAGTTTTGATGCCTATCTAATGCCATGTATGGATTAACTTATTTTTTAAACCCTCCACATCAAATGAACTGTACCCTTGTCCTAATCTTAAAAGAAAAGGAGGTCATTTTTCCTCCTATGGGTCGTTGGATCACAGGCCGTTATAATATTTAATATTATAAAAATAGTATTATTATAATATTATTATTATAATAATATTTTTATAATATATTAAATCTAAACCGTTGAAATCTTGATCTAAAAACTCATAGGAGGGAAAAGGATCTCTTTTCTTTTTGGGCAAAGAAACAAAGCCAAACCCAAAGGAACTCATGATACCTGCGGAACGGTTTTGGGGTGAGAGAGATGGGATTGAATTGATTCATTAAAGCAAGTATTGCAGGAAGAAGCAAGAAGACTGGTAACTAATTTGGCGAACGTTGGTTCAAGTGCTGTGAATTTAGGGCAATTGGTGAACATATGCGTGACGAACGCTCTAGCAAGGGCGATGATAGGGCGGCGCATGTTCAACGACGTTAGTGGCCGGAGCGACGCCAAGGCGGAGGAGTTTAAGTCAATGGTAATGGAAATGATGGAGTTGGGCGGAGTTTTCAACATCAGTGACTTCATTCCGGCGTTGGAATGGCTTGATATTCAAGGAGTTCATGCCAAGATGAAAAAGCTTCACAAGAGGTTCGACTCATTCCTGACCAACATCGTCGAGGAACATAAGGTTTCTGAGAACCACAACCACAGGGACTTGTTGACCATGTTATTGTCGCTTAAGGAGGTTCAAAATGACGAAGGAGCTACACTCACCAACGTCGAGATCAAGGCCCTGCTTATGGTACTCCTTTTGGCCCTATAAAACATGCTACCACCTGTGCATGTGCATGATATAAGACTTTATTGATTTTTTTTTGGAAGGTTTAAGAAAGTTCGATAAGTTAGTTAATCATAAAATATACTGTGTATTATTTAATTATATATCAATTTATAACTTAGATAAATTAGTTAGATATAAAAAAGATAAATATAAATACTTTAAAGAAATTTATTTAACTTCTTTAATATCTCGTAAAAAAAGTCAACTGAATTTTATATGAAGGACTAGAGGTGTAGTACTTAATTAGATTAGATTAAGGAAGTCGGTTAAATTAATTAATATGACATTTATTTCTAAAATACTATAATTATCTTCGTGAATTTTCTCATCCAGTATCCTCCTTTATTATCATTATCATTATCATTGGTAAAGCATTAAGTAAACTAGGAAAATTTGAATAAATATAAAATATATGTGATATATTTAGTAACAAATTCAAATCCTCAAAGGAATGGAATGAAAAATTTTCCTTGAATGTAATTAACTGATTAACCCAAGAAACACGATCATGCAGAACTTGTTTGCTGGCGGGACGGACATGACAACTAGCACGACGGAGTGGGCCATGTCGGAGCTGATTAAGCACCCAACCGTGCTGGCTCGAGTCCAACACGAGTTAGATTCAATTGTGGGTCGAGATCGGCTGGTGAACGAGTCAGACTTACAGAATCTACCATGCTTGCAGGCCTTTATAAAGGAAACGTTTCGTCTTCACCCCCTCCAACTGCTCTTTCTCTTCCGAGAATCGCCCATAGCGACCGTGAGATCTTCGGTTATCGCATCCCCAAGGGTGCGACTCTGCTGGTGAATATATGGGCCATAGGTCGTGACCCAAAAGAGTGGTCCGACCCGACAGTGTTCAAGCCGGAGAGGTTCCTCCCCGGCGGCGAGAAGGCTGACGTTGATATTAAGGGTTATGACTTTGAGGCCATCCCGTTTGGTGCTGGTCGTAGGATTTGTCCCGGCGTGAGTCTTGGCATTTGCATGGTTCAGCTTCTAACAGCAACTATGGCCCATGCTTTTGAGTGGGACCTGCAAGGTGGACTTGACCCGGAGAAGCTTAACATGGAAGAGGCTTATGGAATAACCCTCCAACGAAAGGTCCCTCTGTGGATAAAATTAGAGCGTAAAAATCTCTCGATTCTAAGATCGATTCCTTCATGTTTCATAGCCAAGAAAACCATCACTTTCTCTCTCTTCCAAACTCGATCCCTATACCCTATGCCTTCCCAAGCTCCCTCCGCGCCCTCCCTGCTACCATGGCTCTCACCCTCGTGTGGTGGTGGTTGCCGAGGGTCAAATTCGACCGGATTCGAACCACCAAACAAGTTTTCATCATTTGAAACATCAGATCTATAGGACGTTAGGAGAGACGAGAACCATCGATAGTAGAGGATAGGTGTCGTTGCTGGAGGCCGCCGCCTCCGCCGTTGGCATCTAACAAGAGAATGGAGAAGATGAAGGACGAAGGGAACGCGGAGTTTAGGAGTTAAGGGAAGGGCAGTAAATGAATTTAGAAAAGGTAGATATTTGTAGTTTTTAAATAATGTGATCCAACTAACAGAAGTTAGTCTATTTTAACGCCAGCGACATTTTTGCTCCGATTTTATAAGTTTATGGGTACTTTTGTACCTCCGAAAAACATTTGGTGTTAGGTACACTTTTTGAAAAAACTTATAAGTATTTTTGCACCTTAACCTAAGAAACAAAGCCAAACCCAAATGAACTCATGATACCTGCGGAAGGGTTTGGGCATGAGAGAGATGGGATTGAATTGATTCATTAAAGCAAGTATTGCAGGAAGAAGCAAGAAGACTGGTAACTAATTTGGCGAACGTTGGGTCAAGTGTTGTGAATTTAGGGCAATTGGTGAACATATGCGTGACGAACGCTCTAGCAAGGGCGATAATAGGGCGGCGCATGTTCAACGACGTTAGTGGCGGGAGCGACGCCAAGGCGGAGGAGTTCAAGTCAATGGTAATGGAAATGATGGAGTTGGGCGGAGTTTTCAACATCAGTGACTTCATTCCGGGCGTTGGAGTGGCTTGACCTTCAAGGAGTTCATGCCAAGATGAAGAAGCTTCACAAGAGGTTCGACTCATTCCTGACCAACATCGTCGAGGAACATAAGGTTTCTGAGAACCACAACCACAGGGACTTGTTGACCATGTTATTATATTGTCGCTTAAGGAGGTTCAAAATGACGAAGGAGCTACACTCACCAACGTCGAGATCAAGGCCCTGCTTATGGTACTCCTTTTGGCCCTATAAAACATGCTACCACCTGTGCATGTGCATGATATAAGACTTTATTGATTTTTTTTTGGAAGGTTTAAGAAAGTTCGATACATAAAATATACGGTGTATTATTTAATTATATATCAATTTATAACTTAGATAAATTAGTTAGATATAAAAAAGATAAATATAAATACTTTAAAGTAATTTATTTAACTTCTTTAATTTCTCGTAAAAAAAGTCAACTGAGTCTTATATGAAGGACTAGAGGTAGTACTTAATTAAATTAGATTAAAGAAGTCAGTTAAGTTAATTAATATGACATTTATTTTCTAAAATATTATAATTATCTTCGTAAATTTTCTCATCCAGTATCCTCCTTTATTATCATTATCATTATCATTGGTAAAGCATTAAGTAAACTAGAAAAAGATGAATAGATATAAAAAAATATGTGTTATATTTAGTAACAAATTCAAATCCTCAAAGGAATAGAATGAAAAATTTTCCTTGAATGTAATTGACTGATTAACCCAAGAAACACGATCATGCAGAACTTGTTTGCTGGGGGGACGGACACGACAACTAGCACGACGGAGTGGGCCATGTCGGAGCTGATTAAGCACCCAGCCATGCTGGCTCGAGTCCAACACGAGTTAGATTCAATTGTGGGTCGAGATAGGCTGGTGAACGAGTCAGACTTATAGAATCTACCATGCTTGCAGGCCTTTATAAAGGAAACGTTTCGTCTTCACCCTCCCACTGCTCTTTCTCTTCCGAGAATCGCCCATAGCGACTGTGAGATCTTCGGTTATCGCATCCCCAAGGGTGCGACTCTGCTGGTGAATATATGGGCCATCGGTCGTGACCCAAAAGAGTGGTCCGACCCGACAGTGTTCAGGCCGGAGAGGTTCCTCCTCGGCGGCGAGAAGGCTGACGTTGATATTAAGGGTTATGACTTTGAGGCCATCCCGTTTGGTGCTGGTCGTAGGATTTGTCCCGGCGTGAGTCTTGGCATTTGCATGGTTCAGCTTCTAACGGCAACTATGGCCCACGCTTTTGAGTGGGACCTGCAAGGTGGACTTGACCCGGAGAAGCTTAACATGGAAGAGGCTTATGGAATAACCCTCCAACGAAAGGTCCCTCTGTCGGTGAACCCAAGGCCTAGGCTCGCACCACATGTTTACTCCCAGTTGGTTTGAGCCGAGTTAATGAATGGTTCGTCAAGACCTTAGAGGTAGACTGGGTCTACTTACATACATAAGTATGTGTTGAATGTATTTCTTAAATGTCCTTTCTGATATGGTTACAAATATTTTAGGGCCCCCCTTTCCTTTTGAGATGTAGATTTTCTAAATAAAGAGTTGCCGACGTTGTTGACGGTGATATAGGTGAAAATATAAAAATGGGAACAAGTGTGAAGTGTGTGCACTCTAAACTTTAGCCAGTGCATGCGAAGGCAACTATGCGGCAAACAATATTACAAATTTACAATAACCAGAATTGAACTTTTTCTCACCGAGCACCACTATACTCTTATGGTAGAAAATTCTGATGGTATACTAAATGTGACGTAACTTCAATTTAGTATGTTGTGAGGTACTAGCTAATCCAACTCCGTTGGTATATGTTTGGGCTGTAGCCCCTGACTTGTTAGTGTTAAGCCCAAAAGGTTTGGGCCAGATGGGCAGAACAGTGAAGTTGATGTTTTGTCAAGGACAAGTGGTGGTTTGGGCCTGGGTCTATGCACGGCACAACTTCTTAAAGGGCTAATTCATTTGTTATTTATTACTCCATCCGATCCTAAATATAGGATAAAGTTTGTAGTGCAAATTTACACTACAAACTTTATCCTATATTTAGGACTGGAGGTAGTACCATCTTGGTTATATTGTGAAAGAACGTGATAATCTCCAGACGAAATGATAGGGGTATCAACAGACAGTAGTGGCCTACCTACACTCTGTGGAGGCGGATCAACCGGTAAGCGCAAATTGTGACTCTAATCACACACTGAGGACAAAGATTTTGGCTACCATAAATATGAAATACTCTAACGGGGAGATTGATATTAGATACGCATCAAGGGCTATTTTACAGTCACTACTATAAAATATGGATTTAGTGACGCTAATCTTATGACACTTCTTTAATAAGCACTGGAGGAGACTTTTTTTTTAAAAAAAAAACATGTGATAGTTATGATTTTTGAGTAGGAAAGCATATAGTTGCTTAATACATTGTATGGCACTTGCATGAGAAAGTGCCATACAAGGGATTAGTTTTTTTAAAAAAAAAAATTAATTCCTTTACTACTATTAAAAAAAACATGTGGTAACTATGGAATAATAGAAATTCCAGAAATGTTAAAACTTTGTTACTATGATAGATGTTTTCTTAGAAAAGTTTGTCTATACTAAAAAAACAAAAATTAAATTTAGGAATTGATTCACAGGTCAAAACCTAGAGATAAATCATCTCTATTAACAAAAACTTGATTTTTTAAAAATAAAAGTCTTTAGATAGTGCTTCATAATAAAATGCAAGGCATACGAGCTTTGAATTTTGAAGGTACCATTTTTTTTTAAATAAAAGTCTTTAGATAGTGCTTTCATAATAAAGTGCAAGGCACACGTGCTTTGAATTTTGAAGGCACTTGATGCCTTGATGATTTTCAAGGTATCGTGTTTCAAGGTTCTAGGCACCACGTGGTGGCTTGAATCCAAGGGACTTAGATGGTGCTTGGAAATCAAGTGTTGTCCAAGACTCAGTCAACGGCTCTTGGTAATTAAGCGTTATTTAAGATTTTTTTTTTTTGAAAAAAATTGACTATCATTTTCTTTTAAATTGATAAGTTTTTGGTGCTTTGACAAAAAACATTGTAGTTTTTCTCTTTTCTTTTTCTAAAAGTTGGCCATCACTTTTTTTCTTAAATTGAAAAGCTTTGACATTTTGACAAAAAGCGTCGTAACTTCTCTCACCTTGTATGACGCTTCTATTTAAAGCGCCATACAAAGTGCTATTTAATTTTCATAACCCGCCATTTTTATTTTCATTTTCATCTTCATACTTTCTCTCTAGCTCCCTCATTTATCAGAACTTCGTTGTTGTACAAAGCTTCCTCTTCCATGTGTTTTTTTTCTTTGTCTCGGCTTCCTTCAGAAGTTCCCTAGCTTGTAATTGTTTTTTTTTCAACATTAGATTCACGTTTTCTTTTAGTTAAAATCTGTCATGAATCTTAAATGTGTTATCATAATTTTTTTTCCAGGTATTTATTTGAAGTGTCAACTCTATCTTCTTGAACTTCTTATACATCGTAAGTTTTTTAATTTTTGACCTTACAAATATAATAATACTTATTTTAATCCTCCGTAGAAGTAACGTGTATAACTCAAGTTTAAGCAACTTAAATGCTGGAATTTTTTTATGCTTGATATAAGAAGACGCAATATTGCAAAAGATACTTGCTATTTTATTTCATTTTGTTGTGGATATTGTATTATAAATTGTTGTGAATTTTGGATTGTAAATGGAGGTTTCTATCAGAAAAATAAAATAATTATGAAAAATTATTTTTTAATTAAAAAAAGACTTCCTACAACCCTTCCAGGAAAACGCCGTAGAAAGTCAAATCGTGCCATTTTAAAATATATATATATATATATAATCAAGCTATGACGCTTTCATATACTCAAGAAGTGCCGTAACTTATTTCAATGGCGCTGAAAGCTACGACGCTTCCCAAACCCAATAATATTCTTTAAATTAAACGCCACAGCTTGTATCTTTTATAGCAATGATTGTGTAGACTATTTAAATAAGGAGGCACATCATATTGATGCAGACATGATTCTCATGCAGAAACGTGGAATGTCATACTCATTTGGTGCAGGACATAGTGGGTAGCTTACGCTCTTCAGAGTTTGCTCGAGTATAACAACATCAAGTGTTAGGCTTGTCTTTGGATTCAAGAAAAAAAAAATGCTCAGGGTATCGATCAAATTTATATGCAGAGTTGGAGAATCGAGGATGGAACAGGACCATAGTGATGCTTAGCATCCATTAGTTGCCAATTATTGTTCAAGTATTGGATAAATCGCCTCACTTTTCGTCACTGCCTCTCTCACGGTATCATTGCTCATTTCTCGTTATCCCCTCCATTCTCCAAGTTCACACTCTATTCTTTATTCCATACAGACACAAAGGATAATACCTACTGATGTAAATATTGTAAAAGGTACAATTTGACTTTTATCCTATCTGACTTTTTAAAAAATCCAATTGTAAAAAAAAATACTTCTCCACCGCTAATTCAAACAGACCTTCTATCTTAATCAAATGACGTCAATAGGAACAAGATGACATAAACTAAGAAAAATACAACTTTCAGCCATCCACAGTCCACACATATGACAATACACAGTGGAATACGTAAAATAATCAACAGAAACAACTAACAATATGAACACAGTCTCAGTTTTCTTTTTCAAAGAAAACAAGGCAAAAAAAGAAATTGCAAAATTTGCTGACACCTAATATATATAGTAATTTTATACAGATATTATCTATAGCACAAACTAGTTCACGGTGTGGTTTCAAGGTATATCGCATAGATGGTTTTTCAATTTAATATAAACACATTCTAAGTTTTTCTTTCGTTAAGATCAAGTTATATACAGTTATACACGTCAAAATTTCATGGCTGCAGGATTGCATTTGAAACTAATGACAATCAAATTAGGGGGATATAAAACATAATCATATATAAACACGCTATCATGCACGAACTATATACATCATAAGAAAAATAATGTTCAATGAAGATTATTAAAACTCAGTAATTCGAAACATATGAGCATATATCCAATAAAATATCAAAATTTCAATACACCGCTCTATTCCTAAATGCAGGACCTAATATAAGGGCCAATTAATTTTTTTGATTGATAAATTAATTTATAATCTAATGTAAAAAAAAGTGTGTTCAAAAAATTATGTCATATATGTTATAATCAAGTAACTTTTTTAACTTTCTTAATATCTCACAAATTAGATAAATAAATCTTACATTAATATTCAAATGAATAAAAGATACTCTTACATTAATATTCAAATGAATAAAAGATACTATCTCTTTTACTTAACACTCCTTTTGGTCCTTTTTATAAACGACTAAGTACGCAAAACGAACAGATGGTTGGGATTAGTTAAAAATAATAAATGTGTCAAACATGTTACATCTTTTACAAATCTGCCCCTATTTATAAAAAGAGTATAGAAGAGAGAATGTGTTAGTAGAGGGTAGTTGTGTAAATATATACATTGGTTAATGACTTGTTGATTTAGTCTTGTGTATTGGTTAGTATAAATAGCCTCTGTGTATGCGATTGAATAGAGATTACAAGACAGATAAGTTGTATATTTTCCTGATTCAATAGAATGAGTTGAGCCCACTATTGTGTATGGGCTGGATCCAGAAAGTTCACATGGTACCAGAGCCCCAGGTTCTGACCCGATGAAGCTCCGATCCAAGACACACGAAGGAGTTCCAAGATTACAGCCTTAATCTCAGATTTGACCCAAGACCACCGCTCTCAGCCTCGATCTCCGATTCGATCAAGAAACCCCAGCCGTGTGCCGCGACGCTGAGGAGATTTCCGCCATAATCTCTGCCGCGATTCTTTCATTCAACCACCTGATCTGAGAATTGATCAATGACTTGAGCCATGAGTAGCCACACTGAGAAGAGTTCTACTACAAATCTGCAGTTCATACACCCACTTTATCTACATCCTTCTAATATGCAATCCTCTACGCCGGTTCCACACATCCTGACCGGAACGGGGAATTACACGGTGTGGAGCCGTGAGATGAAAATTGCTCTCCGAGGACGACAGAAACTCGGATTCATCGATGGAGGCTGCAAGAAGGAGTCATTCGATCAATCTTTACCAAGGTACTGAAAACCGGACCGGACATTGAACCGGTTGAGACACTGGGTCAAGGGTCAGTGGTTCAGACTGGGGTCAACCCGGGAGTCAGACCGGGAGTCAAACCGGGGTTAATTAAAAAAATATATATAATTTAAATGTTCATGTATACCATTTAAAAAACTATATAAGAGTTTTTTTTTCCAACCAATAGTCAAATATAACCTCGTGAACCTAATACCCATAAAAATATCATTAAGTACATAAGGATTTTACTCCAACCAATGCAAAACAGCAAAAATATTCCACAATACTTTTAAAACTCCTTGCAAATCAAAAAATTTCAAAGAAATAATTTAAAAAAAAAGACAAAATGACATCGTTTGGGACATAAAAAATTTTAAAAAAAATAATAATAAAAAAAGGGGCAAATCGGTTCACCACGGGTTATCCCGGTTCACCCCGGGTTGGACCGGTTCAGACCGGGTCGACCGGGTAAGTTAGAGCCCGGTTTTTTGGCCTGAACCGGACCGGTCCGGCGACCGGTTCACCGGTTTCCAGTCTGAACCGGCCGGTCCGGTCCGGTTTTTAATACATTGATCTTTACACGATCAATGGGACCGCTGCAACGCCGTGGTCCTTTCATGGTTAATAGGATCGATATCAAAGGAGCTGTCTAATGGCATCATTTTCTTCGAGAGTGCCGATCGTGTCTGGGCAGATTTGAAAGAAAGATTTGATAAGAAGAATGGGACTCGAATTTTCGCGTTGTATCGAGAAATTAGTTCACTCCGGAAAGGAGGTATGTCCGTCTCTGCCTACTTTTCCAAACTTAGAGAATTTTGGGAAGAACATTACTGTCAATCCCGTCATGTACCTGTGAGGCTTCCAAAGTCCAGGGAGACGTGATTCAAGAACAGCGACTTCTACAATTCTTGATAGGCTTAGACGATTCATATAGTCAAGCAAGGAGTCAAATATTGTTGATGTCTCCTCTTCCTTCGGTTAATGACGCTTATGGTATGATATTACAAGATGAAACATAACGTCTCATCATTAGTAATGAAAGAAAATCCTTTGTTGAGAATATGGCAATGATAGCCAGGGAGAGGGGCCGAGGAAGAGGGAGAGGAAGTGGTGGAAATGGCCTAGAGTGTTCACACTATCATAAAAAAGGGCACTCCAAGGAGACTTGCTACCAGATTGTGGGTTACCCTCCCAATTTTAAGGGCAGACAAGTAAGGGAAGCAAGTCAAGGCATTAAAGATTCACCTCCACGATCTGATGTAGTAGGTGCTACAATGAACATGGTAGCTCCCACTTTCACCCAGTCTCAATATGACCGCATCTTGGAATTGCTGAAACGTGACGAGGAATCTACAATTCACGCCTTGACTGGTACAGGTTTGAGTGTTCCTACTTCCTCCAAATTGCACAATAATTGGATTATTGATTCTGGTGCTACAACACATATAGTAGGCGATTTGAATCTTTTACATGACTGTAAGGAATATAGTGGACCCATTAAAACTATTAAAATACCAGATGGAAGGCATGTTCCAGTAACTCACATAGGTAGTGCACAAATCACTGATGATATGACCTTGCATAATGTGTTATATGCCCCACAACTTCATTTTAATCTAATAGCTGTATCAAAACTCACTAAGGAACATAATTGTATGGCCTCATTTTTTTTCTGATTTATGCATAATGCAGGGCCTTCCAGATGGGAAGATCAAGCAGATTGGTAGGGAAATTGGAGGCTTGTACATGTTTAAAGTTGACAAAAGATTCTTTATTCTGAATTCTGTTCATATTGCTTGCAGTGATAATATTTTTTATATTTCTAATAAAGATACTAATGCTTGTAAGCCATCCTAAGTGGATTTATGGCATCAAAGGTTGGGTCATGCACCTACTTCTGTGATCAAATACTTGGATGTTGTAAGCAATGATGCAATACATACCAATAAAGAATGTTCAATTTGTCTTCAGTCCAAACAAACCAAATTTCCTTTCACTTGTAGTTACATTAAAACTAAAAGATGTTTTGAGCTAATCTATATGGATGTATGGGGTCCATATAGGACCCCTACACACCAAGGCTATCATTACTTTCTTACCATTGTTGATGATTTTTCTAGATCAACATGGATATTTCTTATGAGATCCAAATCAAATGTTGTGACTTGCATTAAAAATTTCTGTGCATATGTGCTGAATCAATTCTGTGTTTCTATTAAACGTGTACATAATGACAATGGGACAGAGTTTACAAATACTGAATTGAAATTGTATTTCGAAGAGAAGGGAATTATACACGAATTAACATGTCCTTACACCCCTGAACAAAATGGGGTTATAGAGAGGAAGCATATAACTATCATACAAATAGCAAGAAGTTTAATCCTACAATCTGCTGTTCCCATTAGATTTTGGGGGAAATGTGTGAAGATGGCCACTCACCTTGTTAATAGAATTCCTTCTAAGCTATTAGGATATAAAACCCCTTTCGAAATTGTATATGGAAGCAAGGCAGATCTTTCAAACTTAAAAACGTTTGGATGTGAAGCTTTTGCTACAGATCTGGTTAGTGATGATAAATTGCAGCCTAGAGCAAAGTGTTGTGTGTTTTTGGGATATCCTAAGAATAGAAAGGGTTTCCTCTTGCTTGACCTTAAGACTAACAAATTGTTTGTGAGTAGGCATGTGAGTTTCATAGAAAATAAGTACCCCTTTCGAGGCAGTGATCAACATAATAACCAAGAAATTAATAAGGAATTAAAGGAAATGTTTTGGTTTGATTTAGGAGATCCAGTGAGTTCTTTTGATAAGCATTGTAGAATATCAACTGGATCAGCTTATCCTAACATGTAGGAACAATTAGATGAACCTCCAGTGAATGAGGATGATCAGCCCTGTTTAGGACAAGGTGAGTCTTGGCCTACTAGGAGTAAAAAGCCTCCTATTTGGTCTAAAGACTACATCTGTTTAGCACTAACAGCAGAAAACTGTAAAAGGAAAAAAGGGAAATGTGCTTACCCGATTGAACAATATGTTTCTTATGATAATATTGCATCTAATCATATGTCCTTTTTGTGTAGTATTAATTCCATAGATGAACCTGTCAGTTACCATGAGGCCATTAAAAATCCAGAATGGATAAAGGCCATGAAAGCTGAAATGAGTACTCTTGAGAGCAACAAAACCTGGGAAATTGTTCCTCTTCCCAAAGATAAGAAACCCATAGAACGTAAATGGGTTTATAAAATTAAATATGATTCAAATGGTAGGATAGATAAATATAAAGCTCGATTAGTAGCAAAGGGGTATAGTCAAAGGGAAGGTGTTGATTATTATGAAACTTTTTCCCCTGTAGTAAAAATGCTTACTATCCGTCTTGTTTTAAAACTTGCTGCGATTAATGGTTGGAAATTACATCAAATGGACATGCATAATGCCTTCTTGCAGGGAGACCTCAATGAGGAAGTGTATATGCAAGTACCTCCCGAATTTGATAGAAAGGGGGAGCACATGGTGTGCAAATTAAGAAAGTCCCTCTATGGCTTGAAGCAGGCTTCGAGACAATGGAACCAGAAGTTATCTCAAACATTGAGACATGGAGGTTTCACACAAAGTAAAAATGATTATTCATTGTTTACTATGCAACATGATGATGGTATAGTTATGGTTTTAGTCTATGTGGATGATTTGCTTATAACAGGTAGTTCTGAAAAAGGGATAAATAAAACAAAGGCCCTTTTGCACACACATTTTAAAATTAAGGATTTGGGACAAATGAAATATTTTCTTGGAATTGAGGTGGCTAAATCTGAAAAAGGAATTATGTTGTGTCAAAGGAAATATGTTCTTGATTTGTTATATGAGACAGGAATGAGTGGTTGTAAGCCACTTACGGTACCCTTAGCTCAAAATCAGAAACTAATGGCATATGAAGAGGGAAAGGACAAGAAGGAGGACTTGTATCCTTATCCAGATAGATATAGGAAAATAATTGGTAAGCTCATATACTTAACCATAACCCGTCCTGACATTTCATTTTATGTGCAGACGCTTAGTCAATTTATGCAACAACCTACAAAGACACACTATGCAGCAGCAATAGGTGTCATTCGGTACTTGAAAGGCAGTCCAGGACAAGGAATTTTGCTAAGTTCATATGGTGAGTTGATCCTGGAATGCTATTGTGATGCTGACTGGGCTGCTTGTAGAACAACAAGGAGATCAATCACCAGGTATCTGTTGAAGTTTGGAGGTTCGTTAGTAATGTGGAAAACAAAGAAGCAGAGTACTGTTTCCAAATCTTTAGCAGAATCCGAATATAGAGCTCTCAGCATGACGACTTCTGAAATTGTTTGGGCACTTGGATTACTTCAGGATCTTGACATACAGCATGAAGTTCCTATGAGGATCTTCAGCGACAGCAAAGTGGCGATACATATTGCTGCAAATCCGGTGTTCCATGAGCATACTAAGCACATCGAGATTAATTGTCACCATGTAAGGGAGAAATGGGAAAAGGGATTGATTGACTTGGTACATGTAAGATCAAAGGAACAGCAAGCAGATTTATTGACAAAAGCAGTCGGCCAAGATGTGCAGAAGTATCTGTTAAGCAATAGTTGAAGGTTGTTGACATATATCGCCCTCAACTTGAGGGGGAGTGTTAGTAGAGGGTAGTTGTGTAAATATATACATTGGTTAATGACTTGTTGATTTAGTCTTGTACGTATTAGTTAGTATAAATAGCCTCTATGTATGCAATTGAATAGAGATTACAAGACAGATAAGTTGTATATTTTCCTGATTCATTAGAATGAGTTGAGCCCACTATTGTGTATGGGCTGGATCCAGAAAGTTCACAGAATGAGTAGAAAAAAATGAGAGATAATATGTAATAAATGATTAAATGAAAGAGAATTAAGTGTGAGTGGATAATTAATATAAAGTTATATATTTAATAAAGGTAGAAGGAAAAGGTAGTTTAAATATGAGACACACAATAAAAGTTGTTTATGTTAAGAGTCAGCCAAAAAAAAGAAAATTGCTTATAAAAAAAATTAGATAGATAATAAGATATGTTGACAAAGAATTACAATGCCAACGATATTTTATATTAAGTACTCTCTCCGGTCTTATTTATAAGAAACTTTCTCTCTCATATGACTTATTACTTTTATAAGTAACTTTCATTTTTTGTCTGAAAATGTAAGCTTCATTTTCCTATTTTACTCTTATTACATGTTTATTCTTTCTCATATCTTATACTCATTATCTCTCATACTTTTTATCTACTTTCTCTCCTATACTCTTTTTATATATGAAAAAAATATGATATTTTTGGCACACTTATTATTTTTAATTATCAATTCGTTTTGGAAAATAAAGTTTCTTACGGAGGGAGTATATCTTTGCCGTCAATTCGCAACCATAACAAATGATGACGGACCAAGCACATCCACACCGTTATTTATTCGTTGGTTTTGACCATGCTAGCAAACGCGTACGTTTGCTTGGACTGAGATATTTTTGTTTATATGTTTTCTTTTGACTTAAAATACATTTCAATATAAAAATGTTCAATTTCAACTCAAATTTAACAAAAGAAAGTATCACTATTGAAATTCTTTTTTAGCTCTTCTTTATTCTTCTCGGTTCAACATCCACGCGATGAGCACGCACATAAAACAAAGTATTTAATTTGAAGTTTCTATCATCCTTTTCTAGAAAAAACATTATTATACGTAGATTAAAGTTTTAAAAAGGTATAAACCTAACCACGACAAAACCCTGTTAAGTAAATATAGAAGTCCCAATTGATCATACAGAACAAAAACACTCACCATATTAGTCTGTATTAATTTACCCTTTTCAAATCCTGTTTATATTTCATTATTGTTTTATTAAAACCAGGTCCTTCAATCTGGGAATGAAGATGAATGATCCGGTGCACTTGAGCAGGTTGTGCTTAATAGGCTTATTGACACTAGTAATGCCCATGCCCTGCGAGTGTAGTGAATTTTACTTTAAAGCAATTTGACAGTATTTTTTTTTTAACTTGACGATCAGTATTAATAAGATTTGAGAGGATTTTAAAAAATATACATCTAGTATTTTAGTTACAATAGTTGAGTCTTCAAATATCCTTTATTTAATAAATTAAGTTGTCTTGAGAATTACTTAAAAGTTATGGGCTTGGACTGATTTGTCAAAAAATTAAGACGACTACAGGATCGGATGAGTGATGACCAAATACATACTCCCTCTAGTTTTAAATATAAGATACATTTATCTAATATGATTATATTAAGGAAGTTACTTAAGTTAGTTAATATGATAATTTTTTTAAAACATCCAAATCATCTTTCTTAACTCCCTCATTATCTCTCCTTCTTGATTTTTGTTGAGAGTGGAGCAACAATAGAGGTAAATTAGAAGAGGATTGACAATTATGAAAATAATGTCTTATATTTAAGACTAAGATTAACTCTCTAAATATGTTTTGTATTAAGGACAAGAAAAGTAGAAAGCTATTTATTTATAATAGTCTGTACGATTTGGTATTTACACGTTATATATAACTGAATAGTATGATACTCATACTCTTAAGAATTCCATATATTGTATGAAAATAAGTGCGCAGTCAAATACAAATGTTAATTTTTCTACTTTATATATATGTAAACTAATGACGTATCTCCTTAAGGTTAATTCAGCCGCCGCGACATGTAGCTCTATTCAGAGACTTAATACATGGAGTATATATGGACACAGTAACACAACCCACGTACAGGCACGTGCATCCACCACACTTAACCAACCCAAATTAACCCTAAACGTTATGCGTCTTAATCTCTATATATACTTATTAAACCATCCACTTCAATATATCACAACACTCTCTTACTCTCCATTTTGATCATCACTGTACTGATTTGGCCAAACCCTTGTGCATCAGCGTCTCGGATCCATATAATATGGATACTGTGACTGTTTCTTCCCCTTGGCTTCTCGGCCTGGCTACGCTTGCATTAGCCACCCTCCTTTATCGGCTTTTTATTAACGTCTTTAAGCGGCCTTCTCTTCGTCTCCCTCCGGGTCCTAAACCATGGCCTATAGTCGGAAACATGCCTCACCTTGGCCCTATGCCGCACCAGGCTCTAGCCGGCTTGGGTCAGATCCACGGTCCTCTCATGCACCTCCGCATCGGCGTTGTTGACATTGTGGTGGCCGCCTCAGCTTTGGTCGCCGAGCAGTTCTTGAAGGTTCATGATGCCAACTTTTTGAGCCGGCCGCCCAACGCCGGAGCTAAGTACTTGATGTATAACTATCACGACCTCCTGTTTGCTCCCTACGGCCCACGCTGGCGGATGCTCCGAAAGATCACCGCCGTCCATATGTTCTCCAGCAAGGCCCTGGATGATTGTAGGCATTTCCGTCAGGTTCATTTTTAAACTCTCTTTATTAGCTAGCGATTTTCCCATACGCAGCAAGTAAATGGCCGGTATAAACATACTATATTCAAAGAAAAATAAACTTGAGATACACACCAATTATATATATTATTATAAATACGATAACTCTTGAAATTTTAATTATTCAGACATAGTGTAATTAATACTCACACCATTCAAGATACATGACACATTATTCAAGATGATCATAACCTTACACTGGTTGGTTCTCTCTTCCCCTCACGGTTCTCTCTCCCTCAAGGCGTGAGGGGAAGAGGGATCAGTTTTGATGCCTATCTTAAACGAGGTTATCTAATTAAATTTGGATAGTATAGTTTTTTTTTTCTTTTAATTTTTTATTAAAAAATTATTTTAATGAGTAGAAAATATATTATAAGAATACATTTTTAAAAAATAATTTTTTTATATAAAAATCATTAGTAAAAAAATTTAAATCTAAACCCCCCACAACAAATGAACTCATGATGCCTGCGCGGAACGGTTTGGGGGTGAGAGAGATGGGATTGAATTAATTCATTAAAGCAAACATTGCAGGAAGAAGCAAGAAGACTGGTAACTAATTTGGCGAACGTTGGTTCAAGTGCTGTGAATTTAGGGCAATTGGTGAACATATGCGTGACGAACGCTCTAGCAAGGGCGATGATAGGGCGGCGCATGTTCAACGACGTTAGTGGCAGGAGCGACGCCAAGGCGGAGGAGTTCAAGTCAATGGTAATGGAAATGATGGAGTTGGGCGGAGTTTTTAACATCAGTGACTTCATTCCGGCGTTGGAATGGCTTGATTTTCAAGGAGTTCATGCCAAGATGAAGAAGCTTCACAAGAGGTTCGACTCATTCCTGACCAACATCGTCGAGGAACATAAGGTTTCTGAGAACCACAACCACAGGGACTTGTTGACCATGTTATTGTCGCTTAAGGAGGTTCAAAATGACGAAGGAGCTACACTCACCAACGTCGAGATCAAGGCCCTGCTTATGGTACTCTTTTTGTCTTTAATATAAAACATACTATCCAGTGCTTGATATAAAGTCCAATTAATTTTTTTTGGAAAGTTTAGGAAAGCTACATAAGTTGGTTAATCATAACATATCTTCTATATTATTGAATTATATATCAGTTTATAACTTAGATAAATTAGTTAGATATAAAAAAAATAAATATAAATACTTTAAATTAATTTGTTTAACTTCTTTATCTCTCACAAAAAAAATTAACTGGGTCTTATATTAAAAAGTAGAGGTAGTATTTAATTTGATTAGATTAAGGAAGTCAATTAAATTAATTAATATGATATTTATTTTCTAAAATATTATAGTGATCTTTCTGGATTTTCTCATTAAACATCCTCCTTTATTGTCATTATCGTTGGAGTATCAATATGAGTAAACTTTAAAAAGATGAATAGATATAAAAAAATATGTGTTATATTTAGTAACAAATTCAAATTCTCAAAGGAATAGAATGAAAAATTTTCCTTGAATGTAATTAACTGATCAACCCAATAAACGCGATCATGCAGAACTTGTTCGCCGGCGGGACGGACACGACAACTAGCACGACGGAGTGGGCCATGTCGGAGCTGATTAAGCACCCAGCCATGCTGGCTCGAGTCCAACACGAGTTAGATTCAATTGTAGGTCGAGATAGGCTAGTGAACGAGTCAGACCTACGGAATCTACCATACTTGCAGGCCTTTATAAAGGAAACGTTTCGTCTTCACCCTCCAACTGCTCTTTCTCTTCCAAGAATCGCCGATAGCGAATGTGAGATCTTCGGTTATCGCATCCCCAAGGGCGCGACTCTGCTGGTGAATATATGGGCCATAGGTCGTGACCCGAACGAGTGGTCCGACCCGACCGTGTTCAGGCCGGAGAGGTTCCTTCCCGGCGGCGAGAAGGCTGACCTTGATATTAAGGGTTATGACTTTGAGGCCATCCCGTTTGGTGCTGGTCGTAGGATTTGTCCCGGCGTGAGTCTTGGCATTTGCATGGTTCAGCTTCTAACGGCAACTATGGCCCATGCTTTTGAGTGGGACCTGCAAGGGGGACTTGACCCGGAGAAGCTTAACATGGAAGAGGCTTATGGAATAACCCTCCAACGAAAGGTCCCTCTGTCAGTGAACCCAAGGCCTAGGCTCGCACCACATGTTTACTCCCAGTTGGTTTGAGCCGAGTTAATGAATGGTTCATCAGGACTTTAGAGGTAGTCTAGGTCCACTTAAATATATAAGTGTGTTGATGTATTTCTTAAACGTCCTTTCTGATATGGTTGCAAATATTTTAGGGCCCCCTGTCCTTTTGAGACGTAGATTTTCTAAATAAAGAGTTGGCGACGTTGTTGAGGGTTGTCAGCCATCTAGCTTTATTATAAGCCTACGAGTCGTAAATAATATAAAAAAATTGTTTTCATGAGGGTTAAGATAAAAAATGAATTAATTATTTTAATTAATTTTTTAATTAGGTTGGATGAGAATATTTTAAAATTCATTACTACAAAAAGTATTTTTAACGTCACTAATTAACGTCTATTTTTAAAAAAAGACGTTGAAAAGGAGGCAGTGACATTTTTGAAATTTTGACTACACTTTCAACGACCGTTTTTCAAAAACAGTCGTTAAAAGTGTTATAGATATGTTTTAATCCCAATCGTATCCCCTCTACTAGTCGTGTCTCTTCTTCTCAGATCCGCCTCTGAGCCCTAGTCCAACCTCCAATCACATCATCTGGACCCTCTCCGACCCCAGACACAACCTTCAGCCTATTCTTGGACCCAATCGCGACCTTCACCTTCCTCTCCGTTAGCGTTATCGCGAACTCTCTCCTCCTTGGCCTCATTCTAATATGCGTGGATCTTTAGCATTTCCAGTCTTTTAGCAAAGTAGCAATATTTGCTTGGGTGTTAATGAGGTTGTAATGACAACCCAGAAGATTAAGTATTTCGCTGAGCTTGAGAGTGTTTCCAAAGCACTTGAGATTTTTCTCCTTGCCTTTTTATATTTAATTTTTTTGTTATCATTTTTGGAGGTTGAATTGCAATTATATCTGGGGTTTACTTCCTGAAACGAAAAGTTTGAAATTTTGTTTGAATGTTGCTCATTGGAAATGTCTATCCCCCATTCCCCCAAAACTTGAGTTTTGTACAAGATTTTTTTTTTAAAAAAAATAGAGGGATACAATGACCGTTTTTGCAAAAACAGTTCTTGTATGTTGTGACATATAACAACCAATTTTGGAAAAACAATCGTTGTATGTCACTTACAACGACCGTTTTTGCAAAAACAATCGTTGTAAGTCGCAACATACAACGACTGTTTTTATAAAAACGGTCATCGTAAATCTCTTATAATGACTGTTTTAAAACGGTTGTCTATTTCAAACTTTCAACGACACTTACATATACGTCCCTCTAAAAACAGTCGTGTAAAGGGCATAAAAACGGACGTTAAAAATCCTTTTTATAGTAGTGATTCAATTTGTTTAAGAAATGATTTATTTGAGAATTCTAAAGTTAAGATTTTTCTTTAAGATCGGAGGAACCTAGGATTATCTATCCCCTATCTATTTCATGCGCTAATTAATTTATCCTCAATAAGCAATCAAATGAAGATATGTATTTGTCTAAGATTCAAAAGTATTCGATAATACTCTCTCGAGTCAAAACCAAATATTTATCCTAATAAACTAATCAATCTCTTGTACTAATTTATAAGGATTAACTTTAAACACCAATCTTAATCTGACAATGCTAGGTTAATAACTATATCTCTATGGTACTAATAAACCATCCGTTTAATACCTAAACTTCAATTCTAACATAATTTAACCCAAGTTCTATACTTAAATTATCTTTCTCAAGAATAATTTAAATGAACAAGACAACTAAATGGTGATTAGACATTTAGAGGCATTAAGAGTAAGATAAAATCAATACAAAAACTTCATTCGAAGCAAAAAGAGAGTAAATAATTAATTCAATCTATAAATAGATTCAAGAAAATCCTAAAATAAGAAAATTAACTACTCATATTCATTATAATCAAATCACAAAAATAATAATAAAATATTTCAAACATTCTAGGATAAAGACAAAGGGACAATGAAATACAGAGTAGAAACAGAAATCCACTGCATTAGTCCTTGCGTCAGTGTTCGATCTCCCTCCAGCCACGCTCGTTCTCACGTCGCTGCTATCTCCAGACTATAGTGAGTGGCTGTCGTTCCTCTGATTCAACTGTGTCTCGTCTCTGCCGTCTTCAATCAGGTCCTCTCGTGTTACTATCTGGAGCTGTACTCTCGCGTCTCCTCTCCCCTTTCTCTTCTTCTAAAAACTGGAACCCATGGCTTTATATACATGATATATGGTCCCCATTCCGTGCCGTTCGTCTTTTCGCTTATTTTTGATATCTTCTATCATCCATGTGGGGTCCACGATATGTATGATATGATCTGCATCTTGGACTTCTTGGTTTCTTCTTTTCTTCACGTGGGACCCGCGTTTTTCTTTCTTTCTTTTATTTCTTCAATTTGCAGCAGCATCTTTTGTTATATATATATATATATATATATATATATATATTTTAAGTCATTTGATCTAGAGCCGGGAATTCGGGCCGGCCCGTTTAGGCCCGAGCCCGTCAAGGGCCGGGCCTATGATTTAGAGGCTGAAAATGGAAGCGTGTCTAAAAGGGCCGGCCCTGTAGGGCTCACCCTGAAGCCCTGCGGGCCGGCCCTTTTAGGCCCGTTTAATATTTTTTTAAAATAAATTAATAAATATAATATCATTATATCAAATTATCAATATGAGAGACACCTAAGTTCCTAATAGAGTATTAATAACAGGCAAACACTTATTAATTGGTTTGATTTATTTTATTTTCTACAATGTTTTATTCATTTAAACTTAAAAAAAAAGGCTAATTTGGATATTAGATGATTATTTTAACTAAAAATTTATGAGTTTTAAAAATAATGTATACCAATTTAAAGCAAAATAATAAATAAATTGTAAAACTTTAAAAAAAAATTTTTGAATTAAAATGAGTTTAAGCCCGAGCCCGTGAAGGGCCAGCCCTGTAGGGCCACGGGCTTAAAAAATATGGTACTTTTTAGGAAACGGGCCGGCCCGTTTAGGCCCGAGCCGGTGAAGGGCCGGCCCGTTTTCCCAGCTCTAATTTGATCCCTTTTTGTCTCTTTCTCCATATAATATCTCTTCCATGGTAAAATAGGATTGGATATGAGTGAATTTTCTGTTGAAATTTCTTATTATTCTATTATTAACAAAAAAATAGAAAAGTATATAAAATACAATTAAATAGACATAAAATATTAATAAATCCAGTAAATATATTTAAAATATATACCTATTTAATTATAAAATATATACTTATTGTAACCCTCTTCACGATTAAGGCCGAGATTAGTTCGTAAAAACGTAATTAATGTGGAATTAGAGACCGTAATAGATTTTGGGACTTAAACAAAGTCAATCTTCCCAAAATCATGGCTTACAAAAACTTTTACAAAATTTGTTCATGACGGTCTCATATTCACATTTCAATACTAAATGGCCTGTACAAGTTGATTTCATTCACCAATATCAGAGTATAAACAATTTCCCGACACACTCAGGTTCTATTCATTAAATAAGGGATTTACAAAGGCACAAAGCCTACAATTCATTACCCTTAACTTGGGGATTACAAAAAACTATACTACAATCCCATTATATACAATTGTTTCCCAAAAATATCCAAAAGATATACATGATAACCAATAAACCAAAATATAATATGAATCAGAGCTCTATCCGCTCTTCGTCGCCCGCTTTCCCTTTGATCCTTCTGCCCTGTCTAAAACATGGTTTTTGGGAGAGTGAGATTCTAAGGAATCCCCGTAGTAACAAATCAATCATATAATGTACAATAATAATGCATGTAAGCAAATCATTAACCACAACAAGCAACTACAACGGCAGTTACAACGGCAATGGTTAGTATGACACATGTCACCCCTTACGATTGCTCACGCTGAATTACTCACGTTGCATTGCATCACAGCAATCCACACAATATATTTCACCACAGCTGGGATTCATATAATGCATTTCATACACAAGCCATACCGGCAAAATACACAGCCCACGGCTGGATTCACAAACGCCGCCCCACGGGTCGGATTCACAATATCCATGTCGATTACGACGGCAGTTCAACGGCCGACCTAGAGATGACCACCGTCAATCCCTACACGGCTCACGCTGACCTGCTCACGCCGTAATAGACCATGGCACACATTTCACAAATTCAACGATAAGTTATGCATGCCAAAACATCATACATAATATGAGAGAAGAGTCACTACCTTGATCCTTCCGTGCGTGTCCTAGCGCCGGTCTCTCCCGAGGAAGGCAAATGTCAAATCCTATATTCATAATTAGGGACGAAGGGCTATATTCTATTCCAAGACTTATTTAACTTGAAACACTTAGTTTTGGTTATCATAATTGACTCTTAAGAGGCCCCAAATGCCTCTAATAAAAGCCTTAAAAGGTTGGGAAACAATAGGCTAAAGATCTCCTTTCGATAACTCAAAGTGTTGGAACACAGGGGTGGGCCGCGGCCCGCCCTTCCTTGGGCTGCGGCCCAAATATGGTCAGAAGGTCATGGGCTACGGCCCGACACTCATGGGCCGCGGCCCGAATCAGGTCAGAAAGGTTTGGGCCGCGGCCAAGAAATTTCCTGACTCTTGGCTGAACTTCAAAAAAACCATAACTAATTGTAGAAAAATCGAAACGAGGTGATTCTAAAGCCAAATGAAAGGTATATAAGTCATCTTTCAAGGAAAAATACAGCCCTTCACTGGGAATCACTACACAAATACAGAATCACCAAAAACTAACCACTACTCCAAAACAGAGTTCTGTTTCAATCCCAAACTTTGGACAACCATATCTCACAGAATACTAAACAAAATGACACAAAATATATGTCCATTTTGAAGCTTGGGATGTGAACTTTAAGACTGGAAATTTTCATAATTTTCCAATACCATTTGGTCACTCAAAACGCTCGTCCAAACAGACTGCAAAAAACAGAGCTCAAACAAGACAACTTTCCAACTTTTCCCAAGTGATTCAAATGAACCCAAAATCAATAACCAAGCTCATTCCCACACAAAATCACTCAAGGAATCCAATGGGAATGTCAAAATCACCAAAATCCTATTCCATTATCATGCTTTGGTTTTGGGTAACATTAAACACTAAAATCTCAAATTCTCCAAACTTAACAATTTCCAACCCAAACAATTCTATCTATCCAAAATGCATTCCAAACATATAAATTCCATACCAAACATATACCAAACTCTCAATGGCCCTCATTTTCGAAAATGAGCCTAAAATTCCAGAAAATTCAAACTATTTTAAATGGTATAAAACTTAGATAGATAGATAGATCTCACTCACCTTATCAACTTCTCCAAAGAGAGTTCTTGATTCACCACTTCTCAAATTTTCGTGTGGCCACAAACCACAACCAATGGACAAGCTACAACCATAGAAATGTTGCTCTTAACTCAAGGATCAACTTTAATGAAGGGAGTTTTTCCATTAGAAGTCATTAAGAGGGTCAAAATGACAAGAACTTACCTTTGGCACTTCCTCTTTTTTTTTCTGCAGACGGACCACCGAAAATGGAAGAGAGAAGGAGAGAGATGAGCTTGATGGAGAAGCAAAATGATCACACTCCCTCTACTCTTTCAAGTCAGCCAAACAACAAAGGAAGAAGAGAGAGAAAGGAAATAAAATAATGAAAGTTTGACTTCTCACACACTCTCTTGCTTCCTCTCAAATTGCCATGTGTCATAGTCTCATTGGTTCTCATAAAGCAACCACCTAATTAGTCACTTTAATCCTCCCATTAGCCATTTTAATCACACTTTTCATTTTTCTCATAGTTAGTAACTAATTTCTCCATTAATTACCACTTATGGCCAATATTTCCATTATTCCAATTTTTCAGTAATTATGACATATTAATTTAATATTGCCATAAAACACATAATAATTCCAATTAAATCCATAATTATCCATAATAATCATGATTAACCCATAATCAAAAATTGGGATATTACACTTATCAACGGTGATACATGTGAAAATATAAAAATGGGGACAAGTGTGAAGTGTGCACTCTAAAATTTAGCCAATGCATGCGAAGGCAACTATGCGGCAAACAATATTCCAAATTTAAAATAACCAGAATTGAACTTTCTCTCTCTGAGCACCACTATAACAGAGTACTAAATGTGAACACCTAACTTAAATTTAGTACATTGTGAGGGACTGACTAATCCAACCTGTTGGTGTATGTTTGGGCTGTAGCTCCTGACTTGTTAGTGTTGAAGCCCAAAAGGTTCGGGCCAGATGGGCAGAACGGTGACGTTAATGTTAGGACTGGGACACGTGGTAGTTTGGGCCTTGGGCTATGCACAGCACAACTTCTTAAAGGGCTAATTCATTTGTTATTTATTAACATCTGGGTTATATTGTGAAAGAATGTTTAAAGGGCTAAGGATAAAGATTTTGGCAATCAGAAAAATGATTAGATAATCGATCAAATCGGTATGCAGAGTTGGAGAATTGAGGATGGAACAGGACGATAGTGATGCTTAGCATCCATTAGTTGCCAATTAATGTTCAGGTATTGGATAAATCGCCTCACTTTCCGTCACTGCCTCTCTCACCATTGCTCATTTCTCTCTATCCCCTCGGTCACACTCTATTCTTTATTCTATACAGACACAGAGGATAACTACTACAATAATATATTATCTTCAGTCCTAAATATAAGATAAAATTAATTTTCTTTAAAGAACAAAAAACCGGATCTGACAATGAACCAGTTACGCCACAAATTCAAGAGCTAATGGGTCAACTGGTGACCGGACCGGTCATATTAAAATATTATTATTTATTAGTGGTAATATATATATTAATATATTTTTGAACTTCTATATAACAAATGAAGATCTTTAGAAAAAAATGCTTAAAATCTATTTGTATTAACTATAATGCTTATACTTATGCAATAAATAATATCTTCTTTCCTATAATTATTATATCCTTTTAAATAATTTTTTTCATTATCTTTTTTTTTTTTAGATTTGTTATTTCTTTACCTATTTTTCTCTTCATCTTAGTCTTCAACCTTTTATTTCCCCCCCAAAAATAGCACAAAATAATAATTAAAAAACTAAAAAAAATGAAACCGATCCAACGGGTTTCAGATCGGTTTCACGGTCCAATGGATGAACCAGACCGAACCACTGATCGGTTCCCGGTTGAACCGGTCAATCTAGTATGATTTTTTGTTCATTGCTTTCTTTAGAGAGATTAAGGAAGCTAAATAGGTTATTAAATAAATAAAGTACATTGAGTACTATATTACACCCTATTTAGTTCCTAATATAAGACCTAAACAAAAAATTTACTTTAACCCTAAATATAAAAACCCAATCTACTTTATTTCTTAAATTTATAATTTTTGTGTTAAAGTATGTCAATTATACAAATTTTTTTTTTTATAAAAAACTGTTCCTTTAGTTAGAGGAAGGATCCGAACCTAAGCCTAAAAGTATCCCTATTGTACATATTAATGAAATTTTTGTTAGGGGTTTTGACTTTTGACAACCAGAGGTAATAATTCTTATTATTTGTATTAACATCCAAACTAATTAAATTTGACACACTGCTATTCTTTTGAAATGATTTTTTTTTTCTAGTTCTGTTACAATGACCTTTTAATAAGTTATCTAAGTTGAAGAATTCATTTAAATTTTGTTAATATTTTATAAAATTTAAATTATCTTAAAAATTATTTATTACAGGAGACTGTTTAGCTTAGAAATTATTTAGTTGGTTAAGAAATATTATAGCAAAAGAGATTTAAAAATAAAAAGTTTATGCTTTGTGAAATACTCTTATAATGAGAAGCATACAAGATGTTTTATAATTTCAAATTCATGTGGTTGGGGAAAAAAAGAGAGAGAAAATGATACCAAGATCCTTGAATAAGGAAATAATGTTAGAAAAGTTTTATAGCTTATTAATAATAAGTAAAATAGCAGTCATTAACAAATTATGAGATTGTTTTGATATTATTTTTTAATGGGAATCTTAATATCATTTAAAAAAAATAAAGGAAAAATTACACTTTGGTCTCAAAAAAACAAATGAAGAAATGGTCCCTAGAGATTCCAAAATGAAAAATGATCTTATTAATAACTCTAGAAGCCTGTATTGACAACTGGTTAACAACTCCAGAAACCTATATTGACAACTCCATCAGACTATCTCCTTATTTTGTAATAAGCATAGACTATTTTTTCATTTATCTTCTTTTTGGGACTAAGTATAATTCGCCCAAAAGTAAATACATACGTGAAATGCATTTGTTTGTCTTTTTAGCGTCGTATGTTAATGCCCCCACCATGTCACATCACTCTTCCACAAAAAGACAAAGCAGGTCGCATCTTTGGTTGATTAGCTTGTTGGCGTGTATTGGCCTCATCATAATACATCATATGATTTACTATACATTTTAATTTTATGTAAATTAATACATGGATATGTAAATTGATGTCACATTTTTTATTGATAATTTGGATCGATCTGGACGGATGTCATTAGTTACCACTTACAAACAGCAATATACTTACAAAAATAGTATTAATCATAATTTTGAGAAAACATGTCAGCTCACCTTAAAAAAAAAAGAGGTTGCTTTCTTTGTTTTCCTTTTGCGGGTCCCATTGGATTGCCCAAAACGTTTGGATTGCAAAAATGACAGTTTTTTTTTTTGCCAACAGCAAAAAGTACAATTTTAATAAAACCTAGAGAGACCAAATTGCCAAGGCAGTTAAATTAAAATACTCAACAAGGGTTCCATGTCACGCAGCACAATCCATAATTGAGAGGAAAAAAATACTGGGCACAGCATATAACCATGGATTGATATTTATCAGAATTCACAATTTCGTTTTTTAATTTAATTTATAGCCTCAAATTTTTCCAAATGATTTTTCAAAGTTTTTGGAAAGCTTAAGGATGAAGTAAGAGAAACATAAACAAGATAAGGAGAAGAATTCAAATGAGCTGAAGATAAATTTGAGCACGTGGTTGACACAAGTGAATGCTAGACGGAATGCGTCGTAGCCTGTTTGGATTAGTGGTTTGAAGGTCCAAACGTACAATAAACAGACAAAAACAAGATGAGATGTTTTATGATCTGTTTGGGATGGCTTTAAAATTAAGCCCAGCCACTTTTAATGATTTTTGGCTTATAAGATTGTGATCCTGTTATACCATCCCAAAAATGGTTTTTTTTTTTGGTAAAAAAGTCCAGTGGTGTCAGTTATTTCAATATGTTTGGATTGGTGTTTTAGCAACTGAGTTTTTTATTTTTCAAAAGTAGTTTATGAGAAGAAGTTTAAAAATCTAATTTGTTGAAAAAAAGATATTTTTACTATCGTCAATCCAAACACAAATAACATTTACAATTTGATTTTTATTCTATCTTAAGTTTATAAAAATCAAATTAAAAAAAAAATTACATCTGCCACCGCTAATCAAAACGGGGCTTGCATCACGGTAAGCAAAAGAGGAGATAGAGGGTATAAATTAAAAACAAAAGAAAATATAGTAAGCAAAAGAGGAGAGAGGGGTGTAAAACCAAAATAAAAGAGAGGAGAGAGAAATGTTACTGATTTCAAGTTTTTTTCAATAATAATTAACTATTTTTTATTTTTTTTAATTATAATTATAATTTTTTTTCTTAACATTACCACAATATATACATATAATATATATGTATTATTTAATAAGATTAACATCATTTTCAGTAATTTTTTTATCTATATTTACTTTCATATAATCATTCAAACAAGTTTCACATAAAAAAAAAGACTCTTCTATTATCAAGAATCCAAACATAAATCACATCTTTACGACCATTGATCCAAATAGACCCATAAGTTATGAGGGTGGGAAAGCCCCAGGTTTGTGACTTAAGGCCAATTGCACTATAAACTCTTAAATACAACCTAGTGACAGAAAAATATGCTTTAACAGCAAGGGCTCATGCATCTAATGACAGCAGGTATTGGATCCAATGAGGGGGAAAAAAAAGCCTAAGGACCTAATTCTAAACTGAGGAAAACTACAAAGAACTCCGTATTCATTTTCCCGATTAATTTTTACAAAGAGTAAAACAGTGTGCAGTGTATACCCATGTGATGTAAGAAATTCGTGGCATACTCCTGTTACATTTTGTACTATTTATGAGTTATTTCTGGTATGTTTAATCAGGAAAAAAAATCTCAAACCTTATTAATTTTATCTTAATATAATTCAATTTCCAATTTTACCCTATTTAATATAAACTCTACACAAACTAATAGTATAAAGTCAGCCAACAGCAAATGAAGGATATAATTGTACATATATGTAAAAAAAAAATTGAATGATGTGAGTTTTAAATATGACAATATAAAACATTCCCTTTATTTTATAAATAAAATCAGAGGAGAAAACTATTATTCTCCATTAATAGCACATTTTTTAAATTTTTCGTGTGATAATAAATTTATCTTTGAGCATGCACAATATTATTAGTGAGTGTTTAATGCATCCCAATTTTTATAGTGCTGCCCGTAGTCCTATTTGACAGTAACTTGATAATTTATTTAAGGCTAAAGTATGATGGTAACTTGATAATTTATTTACGGTAAAAGTATAATTTTCATCTTTTAAGTTTGTACTAAGTTTGTTTTTATTTTCTTAACTTTATAAAGTATATTTTTAGTTTTATAATTCTAATATTGTTAATGTTGCTAATGGAAACGCGAACGCAACAAACTAAAATGATAATTATGTAAATTTTATTAATGGCTGTGTAATTAAATATTATTTATCTTAAATTTAAAATATATGTAAATTAAAAAATATTTAAAATTTAAATAAAGGAGTCAATATCAAAACCCCATTGTGTTAAAAAAAATAGTTTAATAATTTAAATTATATTAATTTAATAATTTAAATAGAAATCTTCAATTTTATTTATAATGATGTGTCAGTTTATTTTAATTAAATAATTTAAATATATTATATTAAAAAATTAAAATTTAAATATATACACCATCATTATTTAAATGTATTGTGTCAACAGTTTTTATTTATAATATTAACAATCTTAAAAATATGGGGTAAAAAATATATTTTATAAAATTAAAGAATAAAAAATATAATTTATTAAAATTTAAAGGAATGGAAGTATACTTTAATATTTATTTAATTATTGTGGTATCTTACGAATAAAATAAATAAATAAATAAACCCATTGAAGGAACTTTCACAGACGGAAGTCGTTCGCCGGTGGAATGAATGGACCGTCTTCACCTCCCGTAGCCTGGCTTTCTCAATTCATCGCGCCCAGAAAACCACCCAAACCTTCCATCATCCATCCTTCAATTTGCAATTTCAGCTAATCGAATCTTATAAACTGCACGATCTTTTGAATCTATCATGTTTTGAACCTCTCCAACCCAACCATGCCCGTTCTTTTTCTCAAAACCCTTTTCTTCTCAATACACCAATCTTATCCAAGCCTTTGATATCGGGAAATAAAACGCCAGGAAGAACAAGGAATAGCACATATTCCTCGCAAAACTATGTCAAGGAATCTCCTTCAGGCCATCCAAGCCTCACGGTCTCTTCCTCCAACTGCGAGTCTTGCATCCAATAGCAGCGATCCAGGGTTAAGATCTCTCGTCTCTTTGTCTAATTGCAACGGTTTCTGGTATGATACCTTCCTTGTCGTTCCGTCGGTTTTGTTTGTGCTGTATCTAGCGGTCCACGCGAAGAAGAACCTGACGAAACTCTATAATGGAGGATCTTATGTGATGAAATCCTGCTATGCCCTCCTTTGGGTTGCTACTCTTTTAAACCTCGCTTGGTGTTTCTCTCAGGTATGCTTAGTAGCTTCTTGTGTTCCTTGGTGCGGCTAACTGTATGATAAACAGAAGAAACTAGTGGGGAAACTGGGTTTTTGACTTTTTGTACTCCGCAAATTTTTTTTACCTTTTCTTTGGGCGCAAGAACTTGAGGAGATGCACTATATTATACCATCACTTCCATTAAGAGCGGGTATTAGGATGTGAAGTTATGCAAAATAAATTTAAATGATAAAGACTTAGGACCTTGGATTGTAAAATCAAGCTTGTTGAAAGTTATTTTTGGTGGTTGCTGAGACAAATATGATCCCCGTTGCTGACACTTGGAATTGAGATAATACGTTATGCATTTATATGTTAGAGGGACGTTTAGATTCAGATCTGAAAGGTCTGAGGTGATTGAGTGAATGCTGCGAAGCGTCTATGCTATAGGTTGGGGGTTTTTTTTGTTATATGACTATTTATGGAATAATGTTTTGCAACTACATGATTGCTGCAATTTCTAAGGAACTTGTGAGTATGTATTTGACCATCTCTGGAATTTCCACCATTAAGTTTAAAAATTTCCCTCCAGTGGAGTTGCATATATCATTAAAATTTATCTTCCAGTCTTCATCATTCACTTAGCTGTAATGTTATTTTTATTTCAAGGAAGAGCTCACGTTATCCAGGTGGAGATAATAAAAGTGTGGCATGATTTTCATTTCGTCGCAAATATGGAAAATTACCCACTCGTAGGCCCTTCAGTTGGTTTCAGGCTTTGCATGTGTAACAAAATTTCCAACTTCAACTTCTTTCTTGTCTGAGCAGGCATGGCAGTGCTCTCCTGGCAAGGACATAGCATGGAATCTCCTGTCATTATTGACAGCATCTGGAATACTTTGTCTGGAGATAAGCATGATGGGTTTTCTTCTCAAGGATAATTATATGAATGGGATTGAAACTCTGGCGCACACTTCCCTTGTATCTGGAGTTATTGTCATTTTGGATACTCTTCTTAAGGTAAAACCTGTTTTCATTTGCGATATTTGATGCACATGCATGCACTACTACACTTTCCCACCTGTCCTGTAAGGTCTTAATGTGCCATGATTTTTCAGTCCACTCTGAAGCATGTAAACTTTTTTCTACTTCATATATCATGCAGCTACTTAATGTATATAGTCATCCCTTATAGCAAACACCCCCCCCCCCCCCCCCCCAAAAAAAAAAAACAAACAAACTCACACACAAAAAAAAAGAAAAAAAGAATCTGATATAACTTTGGTCATGCCACATGCCTGACATATAAATAAAAGCACATTTTTTACGTGCTAAAATCTGAGTCATGTTCTGTTCTCTTAAAACTTGAAACAAGCGGTATGCTGGAAGCTTCATTTTAATTTTTCAATTCACTTGGAAAGAGATTTCTGAATCATTACAAAGTATCAACTTGAATGTGAGTATGGGGAAGAGAGCCAGGCATGCCAAGAATTTCATGGTGAAATTTTTATCATAACTACTTTTTATTATGAACACGATTTTGCACTCATGGGAATAGATAATGTCAGGTTGTTGGAAGAAGTTTATTTGTGTCGAGGATGTCCTATTATTCTTATACAACATGATTCAGTGATTTAACCTGTTTATATTGATGTTGGTTACTTTGTTTCTCGTATATTTTGATGATTGCTATAGTAAAATTTCAGTATACTTTCTATGAATTTCCCATTCTCTCCCCCTCTCAATTTTTTTTGCTGGTTACGATTACTATTCACAGCACGTCCCCAGCATAGGTCTTGTGTTGTTTCTGTCCAGTTAACTGCTGATTATTCTCTTTGATATCAATTCTTCTGTACATGCCTGTCAATGTTGCCACTTTCCATGCCACTCCTCATCTTTAGCGATTTGTTTCTTTATATTCCTTGTACTAATTGAGTACTTCCATGTCAGGCAATATATGTTTTTGGATTTGGGGTCCCTTTATTCAATCGTGATGTTGGAAGCTCACATAAGATCAAGTGGAGTTTGTTGATAATTCACAAATTGTTGCTTGCCGCAGCATATGGCTTCATATTGTTTGTACATTTCTCTAAATGGAGAGAAAAGCTGCCTCGTAAGTGTGTGTGTGTGTGTATCTTGTTCTGTTGTTACCTTTCTTCTTACTTGATCTTATGTTCCAATCATATCAGATACTCTCTGTTCATGCATTTATGCATTCGGAGATAGAGCCACACAAAGAATGTTACTGTGTATAGGATCTACATCTCATAATCATAAACATCCTTTCTTTTTTATCTCTCTCTCTGAAATCCCTTTCTACAAAGACGACCACAAGTGTGTTCTGACATACAAATTTCTTTTACCTTTTGCAGCCAGACCAGCATTCTACAACTATGTTGTTGCAATGTTCGTCTTTAGTGCAATTGCCCTGTTTGCTTGTGGGCTAGCAGCGGTTGGGGCTGGCTTGGGCAATTGGTAATCCCGCATCCCTTCTCTGCCACTAAGAGTAGCACCCAATAGTTTATTTTCTATTTTATGAAATTTGCCCTGAATGGATGGATCTCCTTTCCTGCAGGATGTATGATCTCTCTGTACTTTGTTATCACACTCTATATCTGCCATTTCTGTATGTAACTTTTCTTGAAGATTTTTTCCAGGTAATCATTTCTTGCCATCTAGTACAGAAGTTGCACTTAGGTATATGATTAAAAAACACTAACAGATAGGGGTTTAAAAATTGAAAACAAACAATTGACTGAAATTTTAAAAAAGAAGTCAAAATTGGTTTCTTTTGTATTTGAAACCAATTTAATCAACCTAAAAGGTGACATTTGAAAAGGAAAATCTGTAAAGAAAAATACTTAGCTGAATCAGAATGAATAAATAAATAGAGAAGAGCAAATCGAACTTAGCTGAATCATAAGCAAAAATTTAGGGAAAAAACAGTCTTCATTTATGCAAAACTGGCTAAACCAGTTTGATTTAATTTTGAATTTGGTCCTAGACAAACTAAATCGTACCAATGAACAATTCGATTCACAATTGTACTGTTTTCTTGTGGTGGAACTGCCCTATTCAACAGCATATGATGCGTTATTTCTTGGTGCTTGCTGCAGGAGGAAGACTTCCTTTTGGATAATGCTTATTACTCCGAGATGAGAGATGCCGGATTCTTCGACGCTGACTGGGAGTAATTCCTTGACATGTTGTAAATGGACAGCTATCTTTTGATGTGTGTAGCGTGTAAATATTTTTAGATACCTTTTGTGTTCTATGGCAGAAGCAGGGGAAAGATTTAACAGAACAAGTGTGATTGAACGAAGCTTTAATTTGAATAAACCCTTTTACTCCTTTAACCCATTTATTCTTCTGTTAATTTGGATGGTCTACACTGGTAAAATAAGCTTGCGCGGACCACAACAAAGCAAACCTGGGAAGATGAATTTGCATGGAGAATAATGAAAGGGAGAAGTACTTGCATACAACTTGGTGCGCGAGATTCATAAAATTCTATTGAAATGTGTTCATGAGCCACTTTAAGAAGTCGGCATTTTGCACCTTAACCAAGGTAAAGTAATGATAACTGGTACATGGGATATTTTATTAAATCATTTGTTTCAAGTTACAAGAAGAGAAATTGACCTCTGGACTGTTCTTGAAATCTTTATCCCACGGCTGTATATCATTACTTTTTATTAATGTACATATTGTAAATTCAGATTCACATATAAAATTGATTAGTGTGAAATAATTTGGATGCCCAGTCTAAGCATTGAAACATACCATGGGTGAAAAAAATAAAGTATAAGAAAAACGAAGCAATGCTAGGTACGATGAAGAGATTAATTTAACAAATTATGAATAAATTGGAAAAAGAATAAAAGATTCCATCAAGGCCTCTACTCTAATCCCATTTGCGCATGAAAAAGGAGTCATTCAAATTATACAACAAATTTCAACCATTGAATGCAAACACATAGGAAAGCAAAAGCACATACAAATAGGGAACACACAAACATTGCTGTGCCGATCGCTAGGCAGATTGTGAATACAGATGTGGGCCGAGCCTGGGCTTTGGTTAAACCATCAAAGGGACCTTCCGTTGGAGGGTCAGCCCATAAGCCTCTTCCATGTTCAGCTTTTTGGGTCGAGCCCATCTGCAAGCTCCAAATCAAAAGCCTGGGCCAGAGTCGCAGTCAGAAGCTGGACCACTCTAAGCCCAAGGTTCATGCCAGCGCATACCCTTCGGCCACCGCCAAATGGGACAACCTCCAAGTCCATTGCCCCTCACACCCACCCTAGTCTTCTCTCCACCTGGCAAGAACCTTTCGGGCCTGAACACCAAAGGATAGGACCTTTCCTTCGGGTCACGGGCTATGGCCCAAACATTGAGCAGAAGAGTGGCCTCCTTGGGGATCTGGAATCCGAAAACCTCACAGCTCTCAACAGCAACTCTTGGGAGAGAAAGAGGAGTGGATGGATGATGACGAAATGTTTCTTTTATGAAGGCCTGAAGGTGTGGTAGTTTGGGTAAGTCCAATTCACTCACGAGCCAGTCCTGGCCCACCACGGAGTCCAATTTCTGTTGGACTCGAGCGGATCAGCTCAGCTATGGCGCACTCTGTAGTGCTTGATGACGTGTCAGTACCAGCCGCAAACATGTTTTGCAAACGGTCATCAATCATGTTAAGCTTTTGACCAAAAAAAAAATCATGTTAAGCTCAACAAATGATTGATAAAATTAAACTTAATACTTCTCTCTGGTTTTTAATATAAGAGATATTTAAGGAGTTGATTTTAATCTTAAAAACAAGATATAATTTTCATATTTGTTAGTGTTTTCTTAATTTACTTGTATTGATGCTCTATTAATAATAATTAAAGAGGAAAGAGAATGAGAAAATTAAGGAAGATAACTAGGATGTTTTAAAAAATAAATGACATATCAACTAATTTAATTAACTTCTTTAATCTAATCAAATTAGGTAGTTATATCTTATATTAAGGATATTAGAGGATGAATCTAATTAATAGAAGTATATATGAATGTGAAGGTAAAGATTACCCCAAAAGTAATGCTTTGATCTCAACGTCAATGAGCTTGGTTCCATCATCATCTGGAACCTCCTTGAGAGAGAGCAAGGCGGTCAACAAGTCCCTGCGGTGCTCGCTCTTTGAAACCTTGTGTTCTTCTATGATGTTTGTCAAAAATGCATCGAACCTTTTGTGGAGTTTCTTCATCTTGCCTTGAATCCTTGAAGGTCAAGCCATTCCAACGCCGGGATGAAATCACCAACGTTGAAAACTCCGGCCAGCGCCATCATCTCCACCACCATAGACTTGAATTTGTCTGCCCGAGGATCACATCCAGCCGCACCGTCGTCAAACACGCGCCGTCCTAAAACTGCCCTTGCCAGTGAGTTGGTGGTGCACACATTCAGCAATTGTCCTAAGTTCACCACTTGTGAGGTGGCGCTCGCCAGATTACGTGTCAATCTTCCTACCTCTTCCTGAAATTTATATTTATTTCATTAGTATAACTTAAGCCATAGCGTCACTTGAGTTCCAGTATCACCAATTCAAATATATTCCTCTGGATCTAAATACAAGTCATGTGGTGTATGATTATATTATATATTAATTTATAAATTAGATAAATAAGTTTAAAGAAAAATTAAATAAATATAAATATTTTAAAATAATTTTTTAATTTTTTTTTAAAAAATCAATTGAGCATGAGAAGTACATGTACAGCTGTCCTGACGGATATGCCTGAAATCATCCAAGGCCTTGCCGGAGAACAGATGGACCGCAGAGATTTTTTGGAGTTTGCGCCATCGTGGGGGGCCATAGGGAGCGAACACGAGGTCTTGGTAGTTATAACCCATGTACTTGGCTCCCGCGTTAGGTGGCCGGCTGGAGAACTTGGCGACGTGAACCTTAAAGAGATGCTCGGCAACGGAAGCAGAAGCCACCATGACGACGTCGACAAAGCCAAGCCGGAGGTGCATGAGAGGACCGTAAGTGCGAGCCAAACTGGCCAAAGCATGGTGAGGCACTGGGCCCAAGCGACGCATGTTTTCCGACGATAGGCAATGGTGTGGGACCCGGATTAAGTGGAAGAGAAGGTCGACGAAAAATCTTGAGAAGGCGGTAAAGGAGAGAGGCTAAAACCCGAGAAGCCAAGCCCAGAAGCCATGGAGAGAAGTCACAGAAGAAGTAGCCGTATTCTAAAGAGAGTATTAATGGTTGAACAAGTTAATTATGAAACGAAAGTGAATAATGGAAGAATGATGGGGTTGTGTAATGAGAGTTGTGAAAGAATGAAGAAGAAGAGGTTATTTAAAGGGTTCTGAATTCGATATGGTGAAAAAGTGGTTGAATATGTTATGATTGAAGTGGAAGACGAAGTCAGTGACGGGACTTGGTGCAATTCGCGGGCTTCAAATTCACACAGATCGAAAAGTTCAATACAGTTGAAGCTTCTGTGCTGTTATGGATCCCTTCTGTTTCCAGAACACGACAGCAAGTCAAATCAGATATTGGGTGGAATGGAATGTAACGGTATTTTTTATTTTTTTTAGAGCCGGGATCTTCTTAGGTTTAAATTGACAAATCTGTACTCTTGTATGCTTTGACAAATAATATATAAGTACCTATTTGGTTTTGCTGAAGTATATATGTCAAACACGTATGCGGCTTGCATCTTAAATATTTAGCTGAAAGACTCAAAGAAATAATTGTCAATATATACTATCTATATTAATTAGACAAAATGAAATATTCATAATTAATTTGATTTCTATATGCAATGATTGAGAAATGGTATTTTTTTTTAATCAAAACAGAAAGAAGAAATTTAAGAAAATTTTTCATATTAATATTGGTAACATAAAACCGTTAAACCCAACTAACTTCCATATATTACAATGGGGAAAATTAATCTTTCGGCGCCCTCAAAAGTTTTGACTCACTTATAATTCTGTCTTTGAACTTTTAACTTGCTTGTAACTCAGTTCCTGATGTTTATAAGTCATCTTATGTGGTAAAAAAATTTTAAAATACTATTAAAAATTGCTTAGGTGAATTTTACATCAATTAAAAAAATAAAAAAACAACGTCCTCGTCCTCATCAACTTGCATCCCCCTCTTCTTTGTTTTCCAAAAATCTCGCTGGACATCCACGATGTCCATGACAGATTTTTCATAATCTCCTTTCAAGCATAAGTTGATATTGATTTTCTTATATTAAAGGATTTTCAAAATTATGCGCCAGGTATGTTGTGAAGTGTGTGTGCTTTGATTTTTTCTAATCTCATTCTCTTTCAAGTATTATTCATCATTTATCACTCAAAAGTTAATAAAATCTCTTTTTCTATAATGACCTTTTCTTGCATACTTGGGCATTTTATTAGAGTTAAAAGCATCATAAATGGCTTCAACTTGTTCTTCAATCTGATTCATTCGCTACCCTCTGGTGCTTCAGAAGAATCTATTATGGATGCCACGGATGCCTAGCGAGGTTTCTAAAAAATAGAGGCAGAGGAGAATGTGAATTGATGGGGACAAGGATGCTGTTTATTTATTTTTTATTTATGCAAGATCCACTTCAGAAATTTTTAACCGTACTTTAACATTTTTTGCCACTTAGAATGACTCAAAAATCTCAAGGACTAAGCTGCAAACGAGTGAAAAGCTTAGAGATCTTTTTATAAGTGAGTCAAAACTTTTATGGACAAAATATTAATTTTTCCCATTGAAACTTATGGAAGTTAGTTGGGTTTAATGGTTTTACCCCAATTTTAAAAATTTATGGTTATTTTTTCTCTAAAAAATAGTTTTTTGTTACTATTACACTTTCAACAAAAGGTGAATATTATTTTAGCACCTCACCACTTATCATTGTAATCATTAGAGAAAATCAATCCTTTAGGGCTTGTTTGGTCTGAAGGGAAGGGAGGAAAAGTGGGCGGAGGGAAAAAAATTTTAAATTGAATTTAAAAAAATTAGAGAAGTGGGGTTAAAAATTTTTAATTAATTTTTCTTACTCTTTTATCTTATATATTCTCTTTATTAAAATTTTATTACCCCACTTCTTCAATCTTTTAAAACCCAACTCATAAAATTTTTTCGTTCCCTCCCTTCCCCTCCAAATCCCTCACACCAAACAGACCCTTAGGAGGGGCCTAGCTACGAAGGTAAGATTTTGAATTGGCAAATTAATTAATGCAAGATAATTGATGAGGATGTCTGTCTGCTATATTTTGTCAATTTATTTAAATATAAATATCTCACATTGAATTATAGATGATCTTGAGCTATGAATAAATTTATTCCGCTGACGATTGACTCTCGAAAAACCTACGTAACGCAAGTCTACAATTTCAATAAGCACATAAATTAAAGGGAAATAGAAGCACGTGTGAATACGTGAATCCTTGCCGCATCCTCAATTGGCAAGTTTATTCATATATTTGCATTCTTTGAGAAAAGGATAGCATCTCAGAAAAATTTAAAAAAAAAAATGGTAAATACAGACCTTGAAGGCATTTCAAATTTGCAAATAATGACCAACATATAAACATAGGACGTGCGTACGTTAACCGATTATCGACTTCGAAAGCATTTCAAATTTGCAGGCTAAGCCAATCAGGTCTCTTATTAATTAGACATTATAGATATCACTCAACAGTCAACATAATTAAATACAAACTTTCAAAAGACTTGGTGAGGCACCGTGTGCGTTTGGAATGGCTTATTTTTGTCCAAAACGTGCTTATAATTCATGATTCACGATATACGAGGCAAGTATATGAGAGGAGTTTTTTCTCGGCTTGCGTAATAAGTGCGTTTTTCCTGTACAAAACGCTCTGAGTAATTAACTTGATTTATTTCTAGCATTGTGGAAGTGTTTGAATGTCTAGACGCTGAGGAGAGAGAATACATGCAAGTCTCACTCACTCCCTCTCTTATCACACTTCTTCTTGTGTTGGCGTGGGACGTGCCTATATGTTTAGAAGTTGAAATTAGGAAGAGTAGACATGAGGGGCAAGCCTGGGCTTTGGGTGTAGGGAGAGAGGGACCTTCCTTGGTAAGCTTAGCCTGTAAGCCTCTTCCATGTTGAGCTTTTGTGAGCTAAGCCCATCTTCCAGCTCCCAGTCAAATGCATGGGCCAAAGTTGCCATCAGAAGCTGCACCGTCCGAAGGCCCAGGCTCATGCCCGCACATATCCTCCTCCCGGCTCCGAATGGTATCACCTCAAAGTCATTCCCCCTAACATCTACGCCCGCCTTCTCGCCGCCGGGTAGAAACCTTTCGGGCTTAAACACCAACGGGTCGGACCACTCCTTCGGGTCACGAGCGATGGCCCACACATTCATCAACAAAGTGGCTCCCTTTGGAATATGATAGCCAAATATCTCACAACTCTCCGCCGCTATTCTTGGTAGCGAAAGAGGCGTCGAAGGATGAAGGCGGAATGTTTCCTTCGCAAAGGCTTGCAAGTATGGAAGATTGGGTAAGTCAAGTTCGCTCACTAGTCGGTCTCGGCCCACCACTGAGTCCAATTCTTTCTGGATTTGGGCCAACATTTCCGTGTGTCGGATCATCTCCGCCACGGCCCACTCCGTGGTGATTGCTGACGTTTCAGTCCCAGCCGCAAACATGTTCTGCATTTTGGGTAGTAATGTAACATAGTATTGGCATTGAGAACTCCAATGTTTTTTTGTTAGTGTAGGTAAATAAATAATACTCCTTCGGTTATAAATTTAAGACATAAATTCTACTGTAAATTGCACCACAAAGTATATATTACAATAGTATAGAATAAATGAATGAAATCAGATGAAAAGTAGGATGAAAGGAGAGTATACCAGAAGCAATGCTTTGATCTCAACGTCGGTGAGCATGGTTCCTTCCTCGCCGGGAACCTCCTTGAGGGAAAGCAAAGTAGTCAACATGTCCTTGTGGTGGTCACTCTTAGAAGCCTGGTGTTCTTGGATGATGTTCGTCAAGAAGGCATCGAACCTTTTATGGAGATTCTTCATTTTGCTCTGAACTCCTTGAAGGTCAAGCCACTCCAAGGCCGGGATAAAGTCGCTGATGTTGAAAACTCCGGCCAGTACCATCAACTCCACCACCATCAACTTGAACTCGTCCGCCCGAGGATCGCATCCTTCCGCACCGTCATTGAACACGCGCCGCCCTATCATTTGCCTGCCCAGCGCGTTGGTGGTGCACACGTTGAGCATCTGTCCCAAGTTCACCGCGCGTGACCCGGCTCTTGCCAGATTACGTGTCAATCTTGCTGCCTCTTCCTGCCAATATTGCATGACATTGAATAAAGCTCAGATAAGGCCCGCATATTAAGGCAAAAATAAAATCACTCCTTCACTTGTTAAGAAAGACGTAGTATATATAATAAATCTATTTCTTAGTGACGAGTACATATTTTAAAAAAAAACTATTTACGAATTTGTGCACTATTAAAAGCAATCCAGCAAAAGTTGATGCCTCTAAAACATATGGGTTTTTTCCTTTCCTTTCCTTTCCCCCTTTTCCATTTTAAGTTAAATAAATTGAATAAACATAATAAAGATTAGCCAAATCTTATTAATTTATTGTGGTAAACTGGTATATGCGTATGTGTGTAATGTTTTTTATTTTAACTTATGAAAATGTTTAGGGTGCATTTGTCCTCATTTATGTATGAGAAAATTATAGAAAAATACCTTTAAAATATCAAAATTTAAAATCAGTTTTATTGCTTATATAGTAATTTAGATATTAACTATATTTGACTAACAATTCACAACTCATTTTAGCAGGAGATCATTGATTTGGAATTTTGATTTTTTGAATGTATTTTTTTAGAATTTTTCCTTTATTTTTCTTGTTAGCTAATTATTTTATAAGAATAATTTCACTTAAGCAGAGTATTCATTTATCAGGATGTCTAATTATTTTTGTTTGTTTGGTGATGTAATGATGACGACAAATTTTGTCAGCTTAAAGAAACCCAGATAAATTTCAACTCCTGAAAGCGATGCATGGTAAGTTTGTCTGCTTTGAATTGAATGGACCTTTTCCTTTGATAGCATACAACTTAATGGACAAATTACGTCCCATAAGATGCAAGGAAGAAGTCAAAACATGTAGAAGCAGAACTCCAAATATTTACAGGTTGAATTTGGAAAAGGTACCAAAAATAGGGGCTATAAAACAATACCCGCCATTCCAAAAAATAGAAAAATATTATTTTCATTAATTTACCGATCACGTGCAAAGGTAGATACGCATACGTCTATTAACATACAAGTGTTATTTTCGGCCACTTGTCTTTTTTTTCTTTTTTTTTGTGACTTATCTGCTATTTTTCTATTGCATCCTAATCAGCCTTTTCAGCCCCATGGTTAAAATTAACGTCAAGGGTAAGACGTAAACTAGAGTTCAACCCCAAAGTTTTTTTTTTTAATATTATCATTTGATATCCAATTTAGAATTTTTGGCTGTCCTTTTCAATATAAGTGTATTCTTTAGAACTTAAAATCAAGACTCAGAGAGATTTAATAGGGCCTTACATTACTAGACCGACATGTTCAACCCCATAGTTACCAACTAAGGATTAGCAATAACACATGGGATATATATTTTTCAAAAAGTTATTAACAACATATATCTTTCTTTAGTAGAAATCTTAATGGTGTCTAAAGTAACCACCACATCTTTTTATTCCCTATTTTCAATGATATGATATCGTAGAACCGATATATTTCCTAAGTGATCGGCAAAGTTATCAATTCTCGCAATCCAATGGGTATAAAATTCAAGTTGGGAAGTAGTTGACTAAAACGAAATAAAATATCAACCAAAACTCTGCAAAAACGTGAAAAACATGTAACAAATCAAATTAAAGAGGTTTCGATTTCTTAAGGAATTGCACATTCATTTGATGGTGATAAAGCATTACGAACTCTAAAATAAATTATTGGGTGATGTGCAGATTTATTAATGAAGTAATGAAATTTTAAATAAGCAGTGTAAGGCATAATTATGTTTTAAAAAGGGTAAAAATACATACAAGAAATTAAAAATGAAGCATCTACCACAAAACCATTAAATTTGACCTGATTGCGTTAAATTGTAAGAGAAGAAAACCCTTAACGGCTTTAGATTAAATTTAACTGTTTTGTGGTGTGTGTTTAATTTTTAATTCTTTATGTGAATTTTTACCCTATTTAAAACATAATTATGTTTGACACCCCTCATTTAAAACTTTATTAATAAATCCGGACCTTGCCCCTAGATTATTTGTTAGTCAGAGGATAACGTGTTCAGCGTATCAACTTTAATTGGATCTCAATTAAAAAATAACGAAAGAAATGTGTAGCTGTGATGAAAGAGTCAACTCACCTGACGGAGATGTCTAAAGTCATCCAAGGCCTTGCCGGAGAAAAGATGAACGGCGGAGATCTTACGGAGAGCGCGCCACCGTGCGCCGTAGGGAGCGAACACGAGGTCCTGGTAATTATAAGTCATGTTCTTAGCTCCGGCGTTGGGAGGTCGGCTCAAGAAATTGACGTCGTGGATCTTCAAGAACTGCTCGGCAACGGAGGCGGAGGATGCGACAACGACGTCAACGAAGCCGAGACGGAGGTGCATGAGGGGGCCATAGGTGCGAGCGAAGTCGGCGAGAGCGTGGTGGGGGACGGGGCCCAGGTGAGGGAGGTTTCCGACGACAGGCCATGGCTTGGGACCCGGAGGGAGAGGAAGAGAAGGGCGGTTGAAGAGCTTGAGGAGGCGATAGAGAAGAGAGGCTAAAACCAGAGTGGCAAAGCCTAAAAGCCATGGAGAAGAGAGGTCAGCCATGTGTGATGAGAGCAATGATATGTTTGATCTGATGATGGCTTTCCAAGGAAAAGGGAAGGCCATATTTATAATATTAAGTTTACAATGAGGAGGGAGGAGTTGTTAAGCCTTTTTTTTTTAATTTCATTAAAGCACCACATATATGATCAAATTTATTTCAACGAATCACTAAAATATTTTAAAATTTTGCTGTAAGGTCAAAAATCAAAATAAAAATAAATTTTGTAGGTAAAAGGACAATAATATCTTTTATTTTAGTTTTTATAACCGGTCACTGAAGCTTTGCCATGATTAAACCTTTTTTTAATAAAAAATAAGTAATGAGCATTATTGTCTTTTTACTTATAAAATTTATTTTTATTTTAATCCTTAATCATATAACAAAATTTCATAATGTTTTCATCCTTGATTAAAATAAATTTTATCCCTGATCCTTTGCGTGTGTTTGGTTTGAGGGGAGGGGAGGGGAGGGTAAGGGGAGGAGGGGATGGGAGGGGGCTAAATCATAATATTGGATAAAAGAAACCCAAAATTTACCCTCTTATTTTTTTAAATTTTGGGTTCTAGCCCAAAATTTACCTTCTCATTCTTTTTACATTTTGGGTGGGAACTCAACATTTAAATACCTTCAATCTAAAAAGGTACTTTGACCCCCCAAACCAAACACACCCTTAATGAAATTCTCCTCTCTCTTCCTCTTTTTTCCCCAAAGGTGTTAAGCCAACTAAAGTCTTTAGCGGGGCGGGTCATAATATTACCAACAATTAATGGTTTTAACTGTAGCTTTAATTTGATTGCTATTGTTTTCTGCTTTGGGCAGATGCAGTTTTTAATTTTCTTAAATTCTGTGAATTCTTACTCGGGATTGTAAGTTTGTAATACCTCGAAAGTTATAGTGGGTGTTTGTAATATCTAGTTTGGTAGGAGAATTTGGTTCTAAATGTAAAATATTTTTTATTTTATCTTTTATATTTATTATTTTTTAAACTGATTATTTTGTTTAATTTAATTATAAACTGATATATAATATAATATTATATGTAATATTATAGAGAGATCATGTTACATATGTTATGAGTAACCAAGTAATTTATTAAGTTTTCTTAATAATATACTAAAATTATATAAATAGGTCTTACATTAAAAATCATATGGATATTAACTTATTTTAAGTGATTTTACATTGTATAAAGCAAGTATGTAAGAAAAATTTTATTTTGTAAAGTGAAAAATAGTTTTTTTTAAAAAAAAAATTATTTAAGTCCTTGAAATAAAATTCTATTTCATACTTATAAACATTGTAAAGTGAACCATTGCGTATTGTTTGGAAGTTTATAAACAAGTTGATGTTTGTGTGAATGGGACATTGGAGATCAAATGATTGATGCAAAATGGATATTATTTATATTTAGAATTGTTACAATGCAAGATGAATTAGTAAAAGAGAACAAATAAGAGTTTAGTTTGAATAGAGGAAGCTAAGGCCCATTTGTTTTAAGAGAAAAAGATAAATAAATATTATTTAAACTTAAAAAATCCTAAATAATTTATTAAGAAATGAAGAGGATAAATAAGCTCTTAGGTAGGAATCTAGAATTTTAAAATTTTGTGTTTTTACTATAACAGTTCTCACATTTTTTTTTGATAAGGTAGTCCTACTTCAATGATATAATGGCGGAGCACATACAGTGAACAAAGAAGTTAAAAAGAAAATATTCTGAACACATAAGAGAAAAATATTGTGAACAACACACAAGTTGAGCAAGAACCACGATTCTGACGAACTTGGAGTTGGAAGATGCTAGAGGCACTAGGGCACAAATCAAATCTGGAGAATGTAGTGCAGATCGATGAGGATGAGTGGTTGAAGGTTTGGTGCGATGTGACGGCGATGACAAGCTCAAAGGAAGGAAAATGACCACAAAATCAAATTCGACGACAGAGCAAAGGGTTGAGCTTGTCAGTGGTGACGGCGATGGATGAGAACAGAGAAGAAAGGAAATTTTCTGGAATTGAATGAGCGGTTTGGGGGGGGGGGGGGAGATAGCGATGAAGATGTATGGAGCAACATTAGGTGGATGGTGGAGACAAGATCAAAGGAAGGAGAAGGAGCAGAAAACCATGTCCAACGAAGCAAACGGAGAAGAAGAAAGGGACTTCTTTGATTTACCAATTTACCAAAAAAAATTGGCCGAAAAAACATCCTTCTGACACCGGAGCTCCGGTAGCCTGCGAGGGGGCCTGCCTTATTTTTTCAAAAAGGTGAGAGGTATTTTGATAAAAGTATAAAATTTCAAAATTCTAGATTCTCACCTAAGAACTTATTTGTCGTTTCCATTTCTTAATATATTTTTTAGGGTTTTATAAATTCAAATGGTATTTATTTATCTTTTTCTCTTATTTTTATTTTCTCCTTTGTGCAAAATAATTTTATAAAATTGTTTTTAAAAATAAATTTTGAAAACAAAAAAAATTGTTTGGAAAGTTGCGTTAAAGAATTTGATTTTGAAGTAATGTAACGGCAGTTGTCACCGGTGGTGATATAGTGGTGATCATTACTGGTAGTGTGATATTGATTATAAATATATAATGACCTTAAAAAATAAAAAATAGAAACATAAAGAGAAGAAAACAACTAAAAATTATTTTTTTTTAGTTTTTAAAAAAAACTTAATGAAAAAAGTTTTCCAAATAGTAAGTTTTTTTATTTTTTATTTCTAAAAAAAGACCGCTTTTAAAAACAAAATAAAAAAAACCCTTAATTTTCTGAAAAAGAGATAAATGAAGGTTTTATGGTGTTTGACTTATGGAAAGGGTAGGGGGTTAGGTTGTTTGGGGGTAGCTAAAGCTGATGTTGGTGATTTCTTGTTGAAGTTGAAGCTTTCAATGATCGCATGATACGATCCCACATTTGTGTCATTAATGGCATTAAGCCCGTTTTTCCAACTCTCCTTTCCCACACCATTTGTTTTCAACCATACGCTCTGTCAAATGATTGATCTCCCCCTTCATTTTTTATAATTCATTTGTTATTTTCTCAGTGTACGTACTCTTTTTCATTGAACTTTTCTGTAATTTTCGTTATTACTCCCTCCGTTCCCTTTTTATAAAATATTATTCTTGAGTATATCTTGTTTCTTTTTATATGATAGTATTATAGGGGATATCTGAAAAATTTCTTATAAACTCCCTATTTTACCTCCACTTAATTATAAAAATTACTTATGCTACTATTTTATTTAACTTCCATATTTGACTATAGAATTCAACATGAATGAGGTCATTTTTGAAAAACAAATTCATTTTATACATATTTGTTGCACTTAACTACTTTTAACCATCTTATCAATCATCCTCTATATATATATATATATATATATTATCTCAAGTATTTTTTTGTTAGAATTACTATGAGAATTTAAGTTGTTTTGTTTGCATCTTGTGTGTCTTATCTTATAGCTAGATACTCCCTGAAGACTTATTTATCTAATTTTATGAGGTTAAAAAAGTCTAAATAAATTACTTAATTACAACATATAATATGATATGTGTCTAAAATGTTTCTACGTAACATTAGAGTATATATTAATTTATAAATTTAGATAAATTAGTTTGTAAAATAAGAAATATAAGAGATAAAATGAAAAGAGTCTTACGTTTAATATCAAAGTTTACCCTTAAACCGGGCTTACATTTATAATTGGAGGAGTATTACTCATCACACTATATGTAGTGTCCTGGTCAAGTCATTCCACTCGAGCAATACTCACAATTTTCCACGCACACTAGCTAGTATGATGTTGGAGCTAGCAATAGAGTAAAATTTTTTTATATATTAATGTCTTTGGGAAAAAAAATAATATCCTCAATTTGACTACCAAAGTTATAACAAAGCATGACGTAGGCGGCAACGTAATAGAATATATAGTTTACCATAAACAAAAATAAATAATTGGAATGAGTAGTCACGATCACTGAACAGAGGGAAAAAGATGGAATAGAGTCATTTGCCAAAAAAAAAACACCCATAAAAAACATGTTATAATACTAACACAGAGAGAAAGAAAAAAGAAAATGATCCAAAAAATCCCTTAGAGATAGATAAATGCCATGTTTCATATACAGAGACCAGCTAGTTAATTATAACATGGGAGGGAGGCCACAGACTCGTTCGGATGAGAAGCGAATCTCAGGAGGTGTTACACCTGATTCAGAATGATATTCTTGATCTACGAAAAGATTGGTCACTCATCGTGAAAGTGAAAGATGTTACGCCATGATTGGTTAGTGAAGATGGACTACATAGAAAGGGACTTAAACTCTAGAGCGAATCTGCTTGCAAAGTTGGCTTTAAATGACTACCTAGGATTGATCATTATGGCCTCCGATACGCTAGCTGGTTCTTTGCAACCGGCTCATCTTCGCGTTTAGCTTTAGTTGTTTTTTTTCACTTCATTTTGTATCAATATATATATATATATCAATATAATCATCAATACAAAAAAAAAAAAAAAAAATCGTATCGGTGTATTTATAGTGGTTAGAATAAACCGCTACAAATATCAGGATTTGTAACGGTTTTGAGCAATAACGCTACAAATTTGTAACAATATGCTTCGCGCCAAGTAGCTCGTGGGTTAGAAAACACGATTTGTAGCTGTTTACAAGACATAACCGCTATAAATTTTGGCGCCAAACCCGCGCCAAATTTATCGCAGTTATTTTATAGCGGTTAGTCTATATTAACCACTACAAATGTGGCGCCAACTTGGTGACATTTGAAAAGGAAAATCTGTAAAGAAAAATACTTAGCTGAATCAGAATGAATAAATAAATAGAGAAGAGCAAATCGAACTTAGCTGAATCATAAGCAAAAATTTAGGGGGAAAACAGAGTCTTCATTTATGCAAAACTGGCTAAACCAGTTTGATTTAATTTTGAATTTGGTCCTAGACAAACTAAATCGTACCCATGAACAACTCGATTCACAATTGTACTGTTTTCTTGTGGTGGAACTGCCCTATTCAACAGCATATGATGCGTTATTTCTTGGTGCTTGCTGCAGGAGGAAGACTTCCTTTTGGATAATGCTTATTACTCCGAGATGAGAGATGCCGGATTCTTCGACGCTGACTGGGAGTAATTCCTTGACATGTTGTAAATGGACAGCTATCTTTTGATGTGTGTAGTGTGTAAATATTTTTAGACACCTTTTGTGTTCTATGGCAGAAGCAAGGGAAAGATTTAACAGAACAAGTGTGATTGAACGAAGCTTTAATTTGAATTAACCCTTTTACTCCTTTAACCCATTTATTCTTCTGTTAATTTGGATGGTCTACACTGGTAAAATAAGCTTGCGCGGAGTACAACAAAGCAAACCTGGGAAGATGAATTTGCATGGAGAATAATGAAAGGGAGAAGTACTTGCATACAACTTGGTGCGCGAGATTCATAAAATTCTATTGAAATGTGTTCATGAGCCACTTTAAGAAGTCGGCATTTTGCACCTTAACCAAGGTAAAGTAATGATAACTGGTACATGTGATATTTTATTAAATCATTTGTTTCAAGTTACAAGAAGAGAAATTGACCTCTGGACTGTTCTTGAAATCTTTATCCCACGGCTGTATATCATTACTTTTTATTAATGTACATATTGTAAATTCAGATTCACATATAAAATTGATTAGTGTGAAATAATTTGGATGCCCAGTCTAAGCATTGAAACATACCATGGGTGAAAAAAATAAAGTATAAGAAAAACGAAGCAATGCTAGGTACGATTAAGAGATTAATCTAACAAATTATGAATAAATTGGAAAAAGAATAAAAGATTCCATCAAGGCCTCTACTCTAATCCCTTTCGCACATGAAAAAGGAGTCATTCAAATTATACAATAAATTTCAACCATTGAATGCAAACACATAGGAAAGCAAAAGCGCATACAAATAGGGAACACACAAACTTTGCTGTGCCGATCGCTAGGCAGATTGTGAATGCAGATGTGGGACGAGCCTGGGCTTTGGTTAAACCATCAAAGGGACCTTCCATTGGAGGGTAAACCCATAAGCCTCTTCCATGTTCAGCTTTTCTGGGTCGAGCCCATCTGCAAGCTCCCGATCAAAATCCTGGGCCAGAGTCGCAGTCAGAAGCTGGACCACTCTAAGCCCAAGGTTCATGCCAGCGCATACCCTTCGGCCGCCGAATGGGACAACCTCAAAGTCCATTGCCCCTCACATCCACCCTAGTCTTTCTCTCCACCTGGCAAGAACTTTTCGGGCCTGAACACCAAAGGATAGGACCATTCCTTCGGGTCACGGGCTATGGCCCAAACATTGAGCAGAAGAGTGGCCTCCTTGGGGATGTGGTATTCGAAAACCTCACAGCTCTCAGCAGCAACTCTTGGGAGAGAAAGAGGAGTGGATGGATGACGACGAAATGTTTCTTTTATGAAGGCCTGAAGGTGTGGTAGTTTGGGCAAGTCCAATTCACTCACGAGCCAGTCCTGGCCCACCACGGAGTCCAATTTCTGTTGGACTCAAGCCGACATGGTCGGGTTTCGGATCAGCTCAGCTATGGCGCACTCTGTAGTGCTTGATGACGTGTCAGTACTAGCCGCAAACATGTTTTTCAAACGGTCATCAATCATGTTAAGCTCAACAAATGATTGATAAACTTAAACTTAATACTTCTCTCTGATTTTTAATATAAGAGATATTTGAAGAGTTGATTTTGATCTTAAAAACAAGATATAATTTTATATTTCTTAGTGTTTTCTTAATTTACTTGTATTGATTCTCCATTAATAATAATTAAGGAGGAAAGAGAATAAAAAAATTAAGGAAGGTAACTAGAGTGTTTTAAAAAATACATGACATATTAACTAATTTAATTAATTTTTTTAATCTAATAAAATTTGATAATTGTATCTTATATTAAGAATATTATTAAGGATGTTACAGGATGAATCTAATTAATAGAAGTATATATGAATGTGAAGGTAAAGATTACCAAAAGTAATGCTTTGATCTCAACGTCAGTGAGCTTGGTTCCATCATCATCTGGAACCTCCTTGAGAGAGAGCAAGGCGGTCAACAAGTCCCTGCGGTGCTCGCTCTTTGAAACCTTGTGTTCTTCTATGATGTTTGTCAAGAATGCAACGAACCTTTTGTGGAGTTTCTTCATCTTGCCTTGAACTCCTTGAAGGTCAAGCCATTCCAACGCCGGGATGAAGTCACCAACATTGAAAACTCCGGCCAGCACTATCATCTCCACCACCATAGACTTGAATTTGTCTGCCCAAGGATCACATCCAGCCGTACCATCGTCAAACACGCGCCGTCCTAAAACTGCCCTTGCCAGTGAGTTGGTGGTGCACACATTCAGCAATTGTCCTAAGTTCACCACTTGTGAGGTGGCGCTCGCCAGATTACGTGTCAATCTTCCCACCTCTTCCTGAAATTTATATTTATTTCATTAGTTAACTTAAGCCATAGCGTCACTTGAGTTCGAGTATCACAAATTTAAATATACTCCTTTGGATCTAAATACAAATTATGTTGTGTATCATTATATTATATATTAATTTATAAGTTAGATAAATAATTTTAAAGAAAAAATAAATAAATATAAATATTTTAAAGTAATTTAATTAATTTTTTTAATTTTTTTTAAAAAAATCAATTGAGCATGAGGAGTACATGTGCTACTGTCCTGACGGATATGCCTGAAATCATCCAAGGCCTTGCCGGAGAACAGATGGACCGCGGAGATTTTTTGGAGTTTGCGCCATCGTGGGCCATAGGGAGCGAACACGAGGTCTTGGTCGTTATAACACATGTACTTGGCTCCCGCGTTAGGTGGCCGGCTGGAGAACTTGGCGTCGTGAACCTTCAAGATATGCTCGGCAATGGAAGCAGAAGCCACCATGACGACGTCGACAAAGCCAAGCCGGAGGTGCATGAGAGGACCGTAAGTGCGAGCCAAACTGGCCAAAGCATGGTGAGGCACTGGGCCCAAGTGATGCATGTTTTCCGACGATAGGCAATGGTGTGGGACCCGGATTAAGAGGAAGAGAAGGTCGACGAAAAATCTTGAGAAGGCGATAAAGGAGAGAGGCTAAAACCAGAGAAGCTAAGCCCAGAAGCCATGGAGAAGTCACAGAAGAAGTAGCCGTATTCTAAAGAGAGTATTAATGGTTGAGCAAGTTAATTATGAAATGAAAGTGAATAATAGAAGAATTGTCACAGACCCAATTAGTATGGGCCGCAATACAGAAGGAAATGGAAGCCCAAATGCTCAAAGGATCATGAGGAGATGTTCAAGGATCAAATGAAGGTCCTGGAAGCTACGGGATTTGGATGAGGATTCCTCTATATAAGACAAAATAATACCGTCGAGGGGGTGTGCTGGATTTCAGGAATATCTTCTTCTCTCTCTTCTGGACGGGATTATCCGTATTTCTTCCTCTCTGTCAATTTCCTCTGTCTTTTCTGTTATTTTCCATTGCCAGTATTCTATTCTGCAAAATATTTGATACAGAACATTCCAGAATATAATATCATTTCCTCTGCATCTGAGTTATTTGCATTTATCACGTAACAGTTGGTGCTTTCATTGGGCTTTTACTCCCATGGCTGATAACACTAGACTCAAGGAACTTCAAGCTGAAATAAAGAAAACAAATGAGTTTATCGATGATGCGAAAGGACGTTTTGACCGTATCGATAATCGATTCAATCAGCTTGAACATATGCTACACTCAATGGCCAAGAACATCGAGAATTTACGACCGTCTGAACCTCCGTCTGGTGGGCTGGGTGGTTCTTCCTCTACTGCTATTCCAGTTATCCAACCTATGGCGTATGCATCTCCCGTACCGAAATCTGTCAAACTAGACTTTCCACGTTTTGATGGGACTAACGCTTTAGATTGGCTTTTCAAAGCTGAACAGTATTTTAAATACTATGATATTATCGATCCTCAACGTTTGGTGGTCGTTTCTGTTCATCTTGATGCTAATGTATTACCATGGTTTCAATTACAAGACAAGGCAGGTCGTTTTCCTCACTGGTTTGCATTTGCTAAGGCAGTAGAGATCCAATATGGTCCTTCTCATTTTGACTGTTCGCGTGGCCAACTGTTTAAATTAACTCAACAAGGTGTTGGGGAATCTCTGGACGATTACAATGCTCAATTCTTGGCTTTAGCAAATAGAACAGAGGATGTGCCGGAATCTGCATTATTAGATTGCTACATCGGTGGCCTTCTATCGGAACTAAAACGTGATGTGCTAGTTCAACGACCATGTACCGTCTTATCCGCCATGATGCTCTCTAGACTATTTGATGGTACATTTTTGTCTAGCTCAGCAGTGTCAAAACTAGCTGCTTCGTGGTCCTCTCATAATCAGTCCGTTGGTTACATGAAATCACACCAAGCCCAAATCGGTGCTACAGGGGGTACTACTCCTTCATCTATAACGACTACTGGCAAGGCGAATCTTCCTCCGTTATTACCCACTCCATCATCGTTACCCATTAAGAAGATGACAGCTGCGGAAATGCAAGTGTGCAGAGAAAAAGGACTATGTTACACATGCGACTCAAAGTTCTCACCCTCTCATAAATGTCCGAATAAGCAATTGATGATGTTACAGGGAGATGATGAAGACGATGATATTCTGGTAGTAACTACAGAGAATGAGGTCAAAGCAACCCTTCATCATCTATCTTTGAATGCCCTTTGAGGGACTATGGGTGCTGCCACCATTCATCTCAATGGTCAAATTCAGGGGACAGATATACAGATCCTGCTTGATGGGGGCAGTTCAGATAATTTCATCGACCCTCGTATTGTTCATCATTTACAGATTCCGATGGAGACAGCCCAAGAATTGAGGGTGCTCGGCGGCACGGGTCATATATTGCGTAGCACTGCGATGGTCAAAGATGTCCCTATCCATGTGAATAATCATACTATAGCTTTGACTATGTATGTATTGCCTATTGCAGCATTTGATGTTGTTATTGGAGCCGTGTAGCTTGAAACATTGGGGCCCCATGTGGCTGACTATAGTACATCTACAATTAAATTTCTCCAGGATGGACAATTTGTTACTCTTAAAGCCTTGCGAGGACCTGCTATTAAACAAGCTCAATTCCACCATTTGTTGCGTATTAATCAGGTTGATGCAGATGCTGCATTTTTTCTGCTGGAAAAGGTTGATAACGAGATTTCACCTATTGATATTCCATCCACAATTCCACCTGCTTTGGCTCAATTATTGCGCAATTTTACTAACGTCTTTGCCCATCCATATGGTCTACCTCCAGCAAGAGTGCAAGAACATCAGATTATATTACAAGAAGGGTGTGGACCAATTAAGGTGAAACCATATCGCTACCCAGTTTCTCAAAAGGCTGAAATAGAGTGAATTGTGTCTAAATTATTAACTGAGGGATTAATTCAACCAAGCTCAAGCCCTTTTTTGGCCCCTGTGATTTTGGTAAAAAAAAAGGATGGTACTTGGCGATTTTGTGTGGATTATCGTGCTTTAAATGCCGTTACAATTAAGGATGCTTTTCCTATGCCAACGGTTGATGAATTATTAGATGAGTTACATGGATCGGTTTATTTCTCCAAACTTGATTTACGCTCAGGATATCATCAAATTTTGATGAAGGGAGGTGGATAGGGAGAAAACTGCTTTTCGAACTCATTTGGGCTTATATGAATGGCTTGTCATGCCATTTGGTCTCACCAATGCCCCGGCCACTTTTCAATCCATTATAAATACAGTATTTCGCCCTTATTTACGTCATTTTGTCTTGATTTTTTTTTATGATATTTTAATCTACAGTGCCTCTTAGGACCTTCATCTTCAACATGTAGAGACAGTATTGCAACAATTAGCTACCCATCGGTTATATGCTAAAATGTCAAAATGTTCGTTTGGACAGACTCAAATTGAGTACTTGGGCCATATTGTCTCTAAAAAAGGTGTGGAAATGGACCATATGAAGCTCCAAGCCATTCAAGATTGGCTCAATTAGCCGGACCCCTTACAGATTTACTTAAGAAAAATAGCTTCCAGTGGTCAACCCAAGCCCAAGCAGCATTTGATGGGTTAAAGAAAGCTCTGACTCAAGGTCCCGTATTGGCTTTACCCAATTTCAATGAGCCTTTTATATTAGAAACTGATGTGTCTGGCATTGGTATTGGAGTCATATTAAGTCAGAATGGACACCCCATTGCTTTTTTTTCAAAGAAGCTATCTAATAGAATGCAGGGGCAATCCGCTTACGCAAGAGAGCTATATGCCATTACAGAGGCACTAGCTAAATTCAGGCATTATCTTTTGGGGCATTTTTTTATCATACGAACTGATCATGCAAGCTTAAAACATTTGGGTGAACAATCAATTCAAACTTCGGAATAAGAAGCCTGTTTACCAAAGCTGTTGGGGTACCATTTTCGCATCGAGTATAAACCAGGAAAGCATAACCAAGCCGCTGATGCTTTGTCTCGATCCACTCATATGGCACTGATAGCACTTTCGACTTCTTTTTTGGATACCATATATGAGGAAATAGCTGCATCAAACTCAATGAAGGAGTTGAGAGCAAAGATCGAATTGACCCCTGCCTCTTTTCTGAGTTATAAAATTAAACAGGGATTTGTTTATTGGCGCGATCGCCTGGCTATACCTCACGATAATTTGGAGTTGATCCAGAAAATTCTATACGAATTCCATGCTTCGATGGTTGGTGGCCATGCTGGGTTTTTAAGAACATTTCATCGAGTGGCTCATTTATTCTACTGGCCGAACATGAGAGAGGCTATTCGTACCTTTGTCAAACGGTGGCTTATATGCCAACAAGCTAAAAGCTCCCAATTGCATCCAGCAGGATTACTTAATCCATTGCCCATACCTCAACGTATTTGGGAAGATATAGCTATGGATTTCATAACTGGTTTTCCGATAGTTCGAGGACAGGGTGCCATAATGGTTGTTATTGATCGACTTTCAAAATATGGTTATTTTATATCCATGCCACCTCATTTCTCGAGTCAGCAAGTAGCTGAGGTTTTTTTGCAGCATGTGGTAAAACTTCATGGCATTCCTAGAACAATTGTCTCGGACAGAGATCGCACCTTTACCAGTGCTTTTTGGCGGCACCTCATGAAGTTGCAGGGAAGTCAACTCAATTTCAGCTCAGCCTATCACCCACAAACTGATGGGCAATCTGAGGCTCTTAATAAATGCTTGGAAATGTACTTACGGTGTTTTGTTCATGAATTTCTGAGGAAGTGGTTATCTTATCTTCCATGGGCAGAGTTTTGGTATAATACATCCTTTCATCACTCTACTGGAATGACGCCTTTTAAGATTGTCTATGGTCGGGATCCGCCGCCTTTACTTCGTCATTCTTCCCTAGAAGATACACCTATAGATGTCCATCAACAATTAGAAACACGTGATGCTGTTCTAGATCAATTGAAACACAATTTGGCTAAAGCACAGCATCGCATGAAACGATTTGCTGATTTAAAAAGGACCGAGTTAGAATTCCAGCTGGATGATTGGGTCCTTGTTCGCTTCCACCCTTATCGACAGCATTCGGTGCAGTTACGCAAATATCAGAAATTAGCTATGCTCTATTTCGGTCCATTTCAGGTGAAGGAGCGACTTGGTCAAGTTGCATATCGTTTGGAATTGCCTCCTCATGCTAAAATTCATCCTGTTTTTCATGTCTCTGTTTTGAAGAAATTCCATGGCTCTGAATCACCTCGTTCTTATCTTCCGCTGCCACTATTATCAGTTGCTGAGGGACCCATATGCCAACCTGTGAAAGTTCTGGACAAAAGAGTTATCCGACAAAAGAACCAGGACCTAAAGCAATACTTAATCAAGTGGGACGGTTCTTTTCAGTCCACTTGGGAAGATAAACTCACAATGGAAACCTTATATCCTACTTTTGACCTTGAGGACAAGGTCCATAATAATGGGGGAGGTATTGTCACAGACCCAATTAGTATGGGTCGCAATACAGAAGGAAATGGAAGCCCAAATTGCTCAAAGGATCATGAGGAGAAGTTCAAGGATCAAACGAAGGTCCTGGAAGCTACGGGATTTGGATGAGGATTCCTCTATATAAGACAAAATAATACCGTTGAGGGGGTGTGCTGGATTTCAGGAATATCTTCTTCTCTCTCTTCTGGACGGGATTATCCGTATTTCTTCCTCTCTGTCAATTTCCTCTGTCTTTTCTGTTATTTTCCATTGCCAATATTGTATTTTGCAAAATATTTGATACAGAACATTCCAGAATATAATATCATTTTTTCTGCATCTGAGTTATTTGCATTTATCACGTAACAGAATAATGGAAGAATGATGGGGTTGTGTAATGAGAGTTGTGAAAGAATGAAGAAGAAGAGGTTATTTAAAGGGTTCTGAATTCGATATGGTGAAAAAGTGGTTGAATATGTTATGATTGAAGTGGAAGACAAAGTCAGTGACGGGACTTGGTGCAATTCGCGGGCTTCAAATTCACACAGATCGAAAAGTTCAATACAGTTGAAGCTTCTGTGCTGTTATGGATCCCTTCTGTTTCCAGAACACGACAGCAAGTCAAATCAGATATTGGGTGGAATGGAATGTAACGGTATTTTTTATTTTTTTTTAGAGCCGGGATCTTCTTAGGTTTAAATTGACAAATATGTACTCTTGTATGCTTTGACAAATAATATATAAGTACCAATTTTTGTTTTGCTGAAGTATATATGTCAAACACGTATGCGGCTTGCATCTTAAATATTTAGCTGAAAGACTCAAAGAAATAATTGTCAATATATACTATCTATATTAATTAGACAAAATGAAATATTCATAATTAATTTGATTTCTATATGCAATTATTGAGAAATGGTTTTTTTTTTTAATCAAGACAGAAAGAAGACATTTAAGAAAATTTTTCATATTAATATTGGGAAGATTGGCAAAATTATCATTAGGGTTAAGATGTTAAAATAACCTTTAACTTTTATATATTAAAAGTATAACAGTAACCATGCACTTTTTTTTAGAGTAAAAGTAACTATGAACTTTTAAAATTGGGATAAAACCGATAAACCCAACTAACTTCCATATATTACAATGGGAAAAATTAATCTTTCAGCGCCCTCAAAAGTTTTGACTCACTTATAACTCTGTTCTTGAACTTTTGACTCGCTTACAATTCAATCACTGATGTTTATGAGTTATCTTATGTGGCAAAAAAATTTTAAAATGCTGTTAAAAATTACTTAAGTGGATTTTACATCAATTAAAAAATAAAAAAACAACATCCTCATCCTCATCAACTTGCATCCCCCTCTTTCTTTGTCTTCCAAAAATCTCGCTGGACATCCACGGTGTCCATGACAGATCTTTCATAATCTCCTTTCAAGCATAAGTTGATATCGATTTTCTTATATTAAAGGATTTTCAAAATTATGAGCATCATATAAATGATCTATAGTTCCATTTATTATTAAAAGAAGAGATGGTGCGCCAGGTATGTTGTGAATGTTGTGAAGTGTGTGTACTTTGATTTTTTCTAATCTCATTCTCTTTCAAGCATTATTCATCATTTATCATTCAAAAGTTAAAAAATCTCTTTTTCCACAATGACTTTTTCTTGCATACTTGGGTGTTTTATCAGAGTTAAAAGCATCATAAGTGGCTTCAACTTGTTCTTCAATCTGATTTGTTCGCTACCCTCTGGTACTTCAAAAGAATCTGTCATAGACGCCATGGATACCTAGCGAGGTTTCTAAAAAATAGAGGTAGAGGGGAATGTGAATTGATAGGGACAAGAATGCTGTTTACTGTTTTTTTTTTTAATTTATGTAAGATCCACTTCAGAAATTTTTAACCGTACTTTAACATTTTTTGCCACATAGGATTACTCAAAAATATCAGGAACTAAGCTGCAAACGAGTGAAAAGTTTAGAGATCTTTTTATAAGTGAGTCAAAACTTTAAAAGACAAAATATTAATTTTTCCCATTGAAACTTATGGAAGTTAGTTAGGTTTAATGGTTTTACTCTAATTTTAAAAATTTATGGATGCTTTTTCTCTAAAAAAATAGTTTCTTGTTACTGAATATTATTTTAGCACCTCACCACTTATCATTGTAATCATTAGAGAAAATCAATCCTTTAGGAGGGGCCTATGAAGGTAAGATTTTGAATTGGCAAATTAATTAATGCAAGATAATTGGTGAGGATGTCTGTCTGCTATATTTTGTCAATTTATTTAAATATAAACATCTCACATTGAATTATAGATGATCTTATTAGGCTATGAATAAATTTATTCCGCTGACGATTGACTCGCGAAAAACCTACGTAACGCAAGTCTACAATTTCAATAAGCACATAAATTAAAGGGAAATAGAAGCACGTGTGAATACGTGAATCCTTGCCGCATCCTCAATTGGCAAGTTTATTCATATATTTGCATTCTTTGAGAAAAGGATAGCATCTCAGAAAAAATTTTAAAAAAAATTGTAAATACAGAGCTTGAAGGCATTTCAAATTTGCAAATAATGACCAACATATAAACATAGGACGTGCGTACGTTAACCGATTATCGACTTCGAAAGCATTTCAAATTTGCAGGCTAAGCCAATCAGGTCTCTTATTAATTAGACATTATAGATATCACTCAACAGTCAACATAATTAAATACAAACTTTCAAAAGACTTGGTGAGGCATACTGCCCTTAGATTCATCCATTATTTAACTGCTCGCGTCTACTAGCTAGCTACTTGTGAGCTATTCCATTCCATGTTACAATTATCAAAGTTATAATTTTGATTTTGATTGAGAACATAATACAACATAAATAGTGCGTGATTCATGCTGTCTCTCCACTCTTTTCGTAAGTTTGTCAATTTATACATTTTAATAAATGAAGTTTGAGAGAATTTTTCACAAATAAAGTACTCTCTCCTGTCTTTAATATAAGACATATTTAGAGAGTTAATTTTTATCATAAATATAAGACATAATTTTCCTACTTATCAATCTTTTCCTAATTTACCTCTATTGATACTTTCTTAATAATAAGTATAACTAAGGAGGAGGGGGAATGAGGAAAAATGATTAAGGTGTTTTAGAAAATATATATCATATTTATTTTGGAGTGTTTGGTTTATCTTGGAGTAAACTCTTTATTGTGTTTTACAAAGATAAAACCCTCTCACACATTTATTTTATATAACGTAAAATCACTTGAAATTGGCTAATATGAATACGTGCAAGTGATGATATATAGGAATAAGAGCTCTCATAGATTAATCAAAACCCTATAACTCTATCACATAACGTTTTATGTCGGTTGTGGCTATCATTTTGAAAAGTCGCACAATGAATAGTCAGACAAGTGGTTGTAAATTAAAATAATGAAGAAAGAGTGTGCAATTTTAGGTAGTCGAGTTGCACATTCTTTTGTTTCAGAGAACTGGAGAGGTATATATCAATTTGGAAGTGAAAACATAAGGTCTAAACAACTTGATAGGTGACACTTTTGTATTATTATTAAACCTGGCAATAGTACACTGTTCGGGGTAACATTCATGTCCACTAAATATATACTTTAACATATATATTGTAATGAGATGTTATTAATATTGTCAGTATATATATATAATGTGTCATTGTAATGAGATATTATTAATATTGTCAGTATATATAATGTGTCATTCATTTTTATTAATATATATAGATAGATGGTTGATAATATTAAAACGATTAAAGCAATCATGGTGGAAATCTTTCATTATTCAACAAAATAACAAAGCCTCTTAACAGCCCGTTGAGGAGAGAATTAGGGAAATGTGTGTCTCCATTGATTTCTATTATGATAGATTTTTATTATAATACTATTCTTTATATATTATTTAATCCAAACCATTAAAAGTTGATATAATGATAGATACACTCAATAAAAAGTAAATGGAGAGAAAAATCAATGGAGACACCCCTCTCCCCTTAACACCTCATTGAGGAGGGAATTAGGGAAATACAAATTAAAGCATGTACAAATACAAATTCGAAAGACTCACTAGGAAACTATATATGCTACAGCTTGTCAACAAGAAGTATATAATATCAAAGTGCTAAACAAAGAAGGCCACTGCAAAAATCTCTATACATGAAATTCAACATAAATCAATATATAAGCACGTGAACCATAAACTTCATCAAAGAAATACAAGCTTATTTAGCATTCTTATATATATCTATGAGTAATTAACTTGATTTATTTCTAGCATTGTGGAAGTGTTTGAATGTCTAGACGCTGAGGAGAGAGAATACATGCAAGCCTCACTCACTCTCTCTCTTATCACACTTCTTCTTGTGTTGGCGTGGGACGTGCCTATATATTTAGAAGTTGAAATTAGGAAGAGTAGACATGAGGGGCAAGCCTGGGCTTTGGGTGTAGGGAGAGAGGGACCTTCCTTTGTAAGGTTAGCCCGTAAGCCTCTTCCATGTTGAGCTTTTGTGGGCTAAGCCCATCTTCCAGCTCCCAGTCAAATGCATGGGCCAAAGTTGCCATCAGAAGCTGCACCGTCCGAAGGCCCAGGCTCATGCCCGCACATATCCTCCTCCCGGCTCCGAATGGTATCACCTCAAAGTCATTCCCCCTAACATCTACACCTGCCTTCTCGCCGCCGGGTAGAAACCTTTCGGGCTTGAACACCAACGGGTCGGACCACTCCTTCGGGTCACGAGCGATGGCCCACACATTCATCAACAAAGTGGCTCCCTTTGGAATATGGTAGCCGAATATCTCACAACTCTCTGCCGCTATTCTTGGCAGTGAAAGAGGCGTCGAAGGATGAAGGCGGAATGTTTCCTTCGCGAAGGCTTGCAAGTATGGAAGATTGGGTAAGTCAAGTTCGCTCACTAGTCGGTCTCGGCCCACCACTGAGTCCAATTCTTTCTGGATTTGGGCCAACATTTCCGTGTTTCGGATCATCTCCGCCACGGCCCACTCCGTGGTGCTTGCTGACGTGTCAGTCCCAGCGGCAAACATGTTCTGCATTTTGGGTAGTAATGTAACATAGTATTGGCATTGAGAACTCCAATGTTTTTTTGTTAGTGTAGGTAAATAAATAATACTCCTTCGGTCATAAATTTAAGACATAAATTCTACTGCAAATTACACCACAAAGTATATCTTACAATAGTATAGAATAAATGAATGAAATCAGATGAAAAGTAGGATGAAAGGAGAGTATACCAGAAGCAATGCTTTGATCTCAACGTCGGTGAGCATGGTTCCTTCCTCGCCGGGAACCTCCTTGAGGGAAAGCAAAGTAGTCAACATGTCCTTGTGGTGGTCGCTCTTAGAAGCCTGGTGTTCTTGGATGATGTTCGTCAAGAAGGCATCGAACCTTTTGTGGAGATTCTTCATTTTGCTCTGAACTCCTTGAAGGTCAAGCCACTCCAAAGCCGGGATAAAGTCGCTGATGTTGAAAACTCCGGCCAGTACCATCAACTCCACCACCATCGACTTGAACTCGTCCGCCCGAGGATCGCATCCTTCCGCACCGTCATTGAACACGCGCCGCCCTATCATTTGCCTGCCCAGCGCATTGGTGGTGCACACGTTGAGCATCTGTCCCAAGTTCACCACGCGTGACCCGGCTCTTGCCAGATTACGTGTCAATCTTGCTGCCTCTTCCTGCCAATATTGCATGGCATTGAATAAAGCTCAGATAAGGCCCGCATATTAAGGCAAAAATAAAATCACTCCCTCACTTGTTAAGAAAGACGAATATAATAATTCTATTTCTTAGTGACGAGTACATATTTAAAAAAATTATTTACGAATTTGTGCCCTATTAAAAGCAATTCAGCAAAAGTCGATGCCTCTAAAACATATGGGTGTTTTCCTTTCCTTTCCCCCTTTTCCATTTTAAGTTAAATAAATTGAATAAACATAATAAATATTAGCCAAATCGTATTAATTTATTGTGGTAAACTGGTATATGCGTATGTGTGTAATATTTTTTATTTTAACTTATGAAAATGTTTAGGGTGCATTTGTCCTCATTTATGTATGATAAAATTATAGAAAAATACCTTTAAAATATCAAAATTTAAAATCAGTTTTATTGCCCATATAGTAATTTAGGTATTAACTATATTTGAGTAACAATTCACAACTCATTTTAGCAAGAGATCATTGATTTGGAATTTTTATTTTTTGAATGTATTTTTTTAGAATTTTCCCTTTATTTTTCTTGTTAGCTAATTATTTTATAAGAATAATTTCACTTAAGCAGAGTATTCATTTATCAGGATGTCTAATTATTTTTGTTTGTCTGGTGATGTAATGATGACGACAAATTTTGTCAGCTTAAAGAAACCCAGATAAGTTTGTCTGCTGTGAATTGAATGGACCTTTTCCTTTGATAGCATAAAACTTAATGAACAAATTACGTCCCACAAGATGCAAGGAAGAAGTCAAAACATGTAGCAGCAGAACTCCAAATATTTACAGGTTGAATTTGGAAAAGGTACCAAAAATAGGGGTTATAAAACAATACCCGCCATTCCAAAAAATAGAAAAATATTATTTTCATTAATTTACAGATCACGTGCAAAGGTAGATACGCATACGTCTATTAACATACAAGTGTTATTTTCGGCCACTTGTCTTTTTTATTTTGGTGACTTATCTGCTATTTTTCTATTGCATCCTAATCAGCCTTTTCAGCCCCATCGTTAAAATTAACGCTAAGGGTAAGACGTAAACTAGAGTTCAACCCCATAACTTTTTTTATATATATATATTATCTTTTGATATCCAGTTTAGAGTTCGTGGCTACTGACCCTTTCAATACAAATATATCATTTGAAACTTGAAATCGAGATTCAAAAAGATTTAATATGGTCTTACATTGCTAGACCAATATGTTCAACCCCATAGTTACTAGCTAAGGATTAGCAATAACACATGGGATATATATTTTTTGAAAAGTTATTAACAACATATATCTTTCTTTAGTAGAAATCTTAATGGTGTCTAAAGTAATTAAGCTGCAACCACCACATCTTTTTATTCCCTATTTTCAATGATATGATATCGTAGAACCGATATATTTCCTAAGTGATCGTCAAAGTTATCAATTCTCGCAATCCAATGGGTATAAGATTCAAGTTGGGAAGTAGTTGACTAAAACGAAATAAAATATCAACCAAAACTCTGCAAAAACATGAAAAATATATAACAAATCAAATTAAAGAGGTTTCGATTTCTTAAGGAATTGCACATTCATTTGATGGTGATAAAGCATTACGAACTCTAAAATAAATTATTGGGTAGATGTGTAGATTTATCAATGAAGTTTTAAATAAGAGGCGTCAGATATAATTATGTTTTAAAAAGGGTAAAAATACATACAAGAAATTAAAAATGAAGCATCTACCACAAAACCATTAAATTTGACCTAATTATGCTAAATTGTAAGAGAAGAAAACCCCTAACAGCTTTATATCAAATTTAACAGTTTTGTGGTGTATGCTTAATTTTTAATTCTTTATGTGTATTTTTACCCCCTTTAAAATATAATTATGTTTGACACCCCTCACTTAAAATTTCATTAATAAATCGGCACCTTACCCCTAAATTATTTGTTAGTCAGAGGATAACGTGTTCAGCTTATCAACTTTAATTGGATCTCAATTAAAAATCAACGAAAGAAATGTGTAGCTGTGATGGAAGAGTCAACTCACCTGACGGAGATGTCTAAAGTCATCCAAGGCCTTGCTGGAGAAAAGATGAACGGCGGAGATCTTACGTAGAGCGCGCCACCGTGCGCCGTAGGGAGCGAACACGAGGTCCTGGTAATTATAAGTCATGTTCTTAGCTGCGGCGTTGGGAGGTCGGCCCAAGAAATTGACGTCGTGGATCTTCAAGAACTGCTCGGCAACGGAGGCGGAGGAGGCGACAACGACGTCAACGAAGCCGAGACGGAGGTGCATGAGGGGGCCATAGGTGCGAGCGAAGTCGGCGAGAGAGTGGTGGGGGACGGGGCCCAGGTGAGGGAGGTTTCCGACGACAGGCCATGGCTTGGGACCCGGAGGGAGAGGAAGAGAAGGGCGGTTGAAGAGCTTGAGGAGGCGATAGAGAAGAGAGGCTAAAACCAGAGTGGCAAAGCCTAGAAGCCATGGAGAAGAGAGGTCAGCCATGTGTGATGAGAGCAATAATCTGTTTGATCTGATGAAGTGATGATGGCTTTCCAAGGAAAGGGAAGGCCATATTTATAATATTAAGTTTACAATGAGGTGGGAGTGGTTGTTAAGCCTTTTTTTTTTTTTTTTATTTCATTAAAGCATCACATATATAATCAAATTTATTTCAACCAATAACTAAAATATTTTAAATTTTTGCTGCAAGGCCAAAAATCAAAATAAAAATAAGTTTTGTGTAGGTAAAAAGATAATAATGTCTTTTATTTTATTTTTTGTAGATAAAATTAATGTTCGTACATGACCAGTCACGGAAACTTTGCCATGATTAAACCTTTTTTTAACAAAAATTAAGTAATGAGCATTATTGTTTTTTAACTTATAAAACTTATTTATATTTTAGTCCTTAATCATATAACAAAATTTTATAATGTTTTCGTCCTTAACTAAAATAAATTTTACCCCTGATCCTTTACGTGTGTTTGGTTTGAGGGGAGGGGAGGGGGCTAAATTATAATATTGAATAAAAGTACTTTGACCCTCTCCCCTACTCTCCCCTCAAACCAAAAACACCCTTAATGAAATCCTCCTCTCTCTCTCTCTCTCTCTCTTCCCAAAAGGTAAGCCAACTAAAGTCTTTAGCGGGGCGGGTCATAATATTACCAACAATTAATGGTTTTAACTGTAGCTTTAATTTGATTGCTATTTTTTTCTGCTTTGGGCAGATGCAGTTTTTAATTTTCTTAAATTCTGTGAATTCTTACTCGGGATTGTAAGTTTGTAATACCTCGAAAGTTATAGTGGGTGTTTGTAATATCTAGTTTGGTAGGAGAATTTGGTTTTAAATGTAAAATATTTTTTATTTTATCTTTTATATTTATTATTTTTTAAACTGATTATTTTGTTTAACTTAATTATATGTAATATTATAGAGAGATCATGTTACATATGTTATGAGTAACCAAGTAATTTATTAAGTTTTCTTAATAATATACTAAAATTATATAAATAGGTCTTACATTAAAAACCATATGGATATTAACTTATTTTAAGTGATTTTACATTGTATAAAGTAAATATGTAAGAAAAGTTTTACTTTGTAAAGTGCAAAATATTTTTTTTAAAAAAATATTTAAGTCCTTGAAATAAAATTCTATTTCATACTAAAATTATGTGAACCATTGCATATTGTATGGAAGTTTATAAACAAGTTGATGTTTGTGTGAATGGGACATTGGAGATCAAATGATTGATGCGAAATGGAGCAATATTAGGTGGATGGTGGAGACAAGATCAAAGGAAGGAGAAGGAGCAGAAAATTAAACCATGCCCAATGAAGCTAAAGGAGAAGAAGAAAGGGACTTTTTTGATTTACCAATTTACCAAAAAAAATTGGCCGAAAAACATCCTTCTGGCACCGGAGCTCTAGTAGCCTGCGAGAGGGCCTGCCTTTTTTTTTAAAAAAAGGTGAGAAGTATTTTGGTAAAAGTATAAAATTTCAAAATTCTAGATTCTTATTTTAGGACTTATTTGTTCATTTCTTAATATATTTTTTAGGGTTTTTTAAATTCAAATGGTATTTATTTATCTTTTTTTCTTGTTTTTATTTTCTGCTTTGTGCAAAAATAATTTTATAAAATTGTTTTTAAAAATAAATTTTGAAAACAAAAAAATTGTTAATTTGGTTTTGAAGTGATGTGACGGCAATTGTCACTAGTGGTGATATAGTGGTGATCATCACTGGTAGTGTGATGTCGATTATAAATATATAATGACCTTAAAAAATAAAAAATAGAAACACAAAGAGAAGAAAACAACTAAAAACTATTTTTGTTTTTTAGTTTTTAAAAACAACTTAATGAAAATTTTTTTCCAAATAGTTAGTTTTTTTTATTTTTTTTCTAAAAAAAACTGCTTTTAAAAACAAAATAAAAAACCCTTAATTTTCTGAAAAAGAGATAAATGAAGGTTTTATGGTGTTTGACTTATGGAAAGGGTAGGGGGTTAGGTTGTTTGGGGGTAGCTAAAGCTGATGTTGGTGACTTCTTGTTGGAGTTGAAGCTTTCAATGATCGCATGATACGATCCCACATTTGTGTAATTAATGGCATTAAACCCGTCTTTCCAACTCTCCTTTCCCACACCATTTGTCTTCAACCAATACGCTCTGTCAAATGGTTGATCTCACCCTTCTTTTTTTATAATTTATTTGTTATTTTCTCCGTGTACGTCCTCTTTTTCATTGAACTTTTCTGTAAGTTTCGTCATTACTCCCTCCGTTCCCTTTTTATAAAATATTATTCTTGAGTATATCTTGTTTCTTTTTATAAGATACTATTCCCTCCGGTCCTAATTATAAGACATATTTATCTAACTTTAGAGAAATTAAGAATAGTAGTTAAATTAATTAATCTTATTTATTTTCCTAAAATACCCTTATTTAATAAGGGTGATTCAAGAATATATATGATTCTACATGATCTTGTGAGTATATTGCTACTAGCTAGTTTTTGTTCACGGTAACATTGACAGGAGAAATTAATTAATGTTTCTGGGTGTAGTGCCTTCCCACGTATATATTTTAATTTTTGAATGTTTAAAATACTTATTCAGTGACTATTAAAAAAAAAAAAGTTCCCAGATGAGCAAGTAGAATTCTACTTGATTTTCTTACCTCTTATTCTTATAAAATAAAAAGAAATAGTAGAATTGAGGTGTATGTGATATTAATGAGTTGCAAGTATTACTCACTTTATAGAATACATAGGTGTATTATAAAATTATTATTGTGTTTCATTATTATTGAGAAAGTATCAATGGGGGTATTTTGGGAAGAAATTGACAAAAAATTAAAACTTTATCCTATAATTAGGACCAAGATCAACTCCCAAATATTGTCCTATAATTAGGACCGGAGGGAGTATTATAGGAGATATCTGAAAAGTTTCTTGTAAACTCCTATTTTACCTTCACTTAATTATAAAAATTATTCATGCTACTATTTTATTTAACTTCTATATTCGACTAAGTACTCGTTTAGAATAGCTTATTTTTGAGCAATAAGTACTTATAAATGTGATTCATGATATATGAGATAAGTATGTGAGAGGAGTTTCATCTCGACTTACATAATAAGGACTTATTATTTAAAAATAAGTGATATCAAACACATACTAAAGAATTCAATATGAATGAGGTCATTTTTGAAAAACAAATTCATTTTATACAATTTTATTGCACCTAACTACTTTTAACCACCCTATCAATCATCCTCTATATATATATATATATATATATATTATTTTAAATATTTTTTTGTTAGAATTACTATGAGAATTTAAGTTGACTATTTGTTTTGTTTGCATCTTGTGTGTCTTATCTTATAGCTAGATACTCCCTGAGGACCTATTTATCTAATTTTATGAGATTAATAAAGTCTAAATAAATTACTTAATTATAACATGTGATATGATATATGTCTAAAATATTTCTGTGTAATATTTAGAGTATATATTAATTTATAAATTTAGATAGTTTAGTTTGTAAAATAAGAAATATAAGAGAGATAAAATGAAAAGAGTCTTACGTTTGATATCAAAGCTTACCCTTAAACCGGGCTTACATTTATAATTGGAGGAGTATTACTGATCACACTATATGTAGTGTCCTCGTCAAGTCATTCCACTCGAGCAATACTCACAATTTTCCACGCACACTAGCTAGTATGACGTTGGAGCTAGCAATAGAGTAAAATTTTTTTATATATTCGAAATGTCTTTGGGAAAAAAAATAATATCCTCAATTTGACTACCAAAGTTATAACAAAGCATGACGTAGGCGGCAACATCCAGCATTATTATAGGATATCCGCCTTAGTAGGTGATACTACAACCTGAACTAACTCGATCTATCATCTACCCCATTTCAATTCCCTTTATTATTTTCAACAATCAAACGTAATAGAATATATAGTTTACCATAAACAAAAATAAATAATTGGAATGAGTAGTCACGATCACTGAACAGAGGGAAAAAGATGGAATAGAGTCATTTGCCAAAAAAAAAAAAACCCATAAAAAACATGTTATAATACTAACACAGAGAGAAAGAATAATATAATATTAAAATTTTATACCCACACTAATAAATTCCTGGATATTAATTATATTGAATGGGTGGAGAGGTACGTGGCAAGAAAAGAGGCGTGTGATTAACTGATTAAGTCAACGCATAAGACCCAGTCAGTCAAGTGGCGGGAGAAAGATTAATGAAACGATGCGCATTAGTGAGGGCAATGTGAGGCTTAATTAATTTGTTTCCCGCCAAAATAATGAATGTGCCTCTAAATATTGAGAAGCCGTTTATTCTCACGATCTGATCTCCTATTCTCTCTCTCTCTATATATATATATATATTCGAAGGAAGGAAGCTTTGTCTTTGCATGAAGTAAATTAAGTTTCCTTAATGTTGATGTTTTGGCCATTAATTGGTGTGAAGAAAAAAGAAATTGATCCAAAAAATTCCTTAGAGATAGATAAATGCCATGTTTTATACAGAGACCAGCTAGTTATAGCATAGGAGGGAGGCCACAGACTCATTCGGATGAGAAGTGAATCTCAGGAGGTGTTGCACCTGATTCAATATAAGTGTTTCTTCTGGGATTTAAACTCAAGACCCAAAAAGATCTAATGGGGCCTTATACTATTAGACAAACTTTATACGGGTTAAGTTGCCATGAATTCTAATCCTAGCTCCTTGTAAGGAAGTGGTAATTATGCTCTAGTAATTAAAGATTGATTTAATGGCTTTGATTTTAAGAAAAAACCCCACTAGTAGCCAAATCGAAAGTGGCACATATTTAATTAAATCGCAAGCAGCACATATTCATTCTCGTTTTACAACGCCGTGTCCTTATGTTTGCTTGCTATTTTCGTTACACATACAACAACTGAAAGCGAAATTTAGTTTATAAATAATGTAGGACTTGACTTTATACGATTCAATTCAAACAATTGATTTTTTTATACATTAAAGTTATCCAGGCCTAAAGGGGTGAAACTTAATAGCGATGGCCGGTTACACATTTTAAATATATGATAGAGTTGATTTTTTTTTAGAGAGATTAAGAAATTTAAATAAATTATTTAATCATATCATATATTGTATATCATTAGATTACATATATAAGTTACATATGTTAGAAAAAATAGTTTGAAGAAAAAATGATAAATATAAATATTTTAAAACCATTTAATTAGTTTTCTTAATGATTCTAAAAAAATTAACTTTATATTATATTTAGAATGAGAAGGAGTATTATTTATCATTTCCAAGAATCGACGTACGATCTTGGACCTTCGTTCAATATATAAGATCATCATCCAAAATTCTTTTCCTGCCCATATGTAGTCTTCGTTTGAATCGTCAGCAAGAAATTAATATTCTGACTTTTCTAACTTTTTACTTCTAAATTTTGAGTCGTATTGATCAAATTAGTGAATGGATTTTTTAGAAAAAGTTTGATATTTTGTTGATTATTTTTCTTAAAATAAAATACGGATAATCAACTTGAATAGGGTATATATGACATAATCCTTGGGGAAGGAACAATTTACAAGGCTGAATTTTCAAAAGCAGCCAGCAATATATTCATGCGAGTTTGAAAATGGAGAAGAAGATGCATGATGGAAGGAAGAGCTGAATTGACAGTTTAGAATTTTTGAAATAAATTAAGGTATAGTTGCAATTTACAAAGCCAAAACCTGTAATCATGTTCGCAGGTTTGAGCCTGTGAGGCAAGCACATTATTATATATATAATTCTTGATAATTAATCTCATACACACATATAGACACACACATTGATGAATCTAATTAATTCAAATATATGAGACAATCATTGAAATTAAAGGATGACTTTGTTGGATGTGGGAAATGTCCCACATCGATGAAATTGAAAAGGAGGAGGCGCTCCTTATGCTATAAAAGGAGCTCTCCTCCTTCCCTTTAATCTCACCCCTCAACTTGCCTATTTCCTTCTATAAGGCATTTTGTATCTCCTCTTCTCTTATAGAATTTCACTTGTAAATTATTTAGAGTGAAATTAGATTCTGGTATTTCCCTTATTGGAGTCCTATTTATTATTTATTAGCTGTTATTAGATATAGTAGTTGTGATTTATTATATTATTAAATTACGTCTAGAGACTCTGTTTCTACTTTGTGATTTTTTAGTATAATTGGTTACGCTCTATATATCCCGCTTCCGCAACAGACTTCGTCATATTCCATTTTGACTAGCCTTCTTCGGCTCTTCCTTATGACCTGATCATATCAAGAGGCAAGAGCTTATATTTAAATTAATTAGCTCAACAAACTATACGAAGGCCTTAAAAATTTTGATTAATTAATTTATTTTTCCGAAATTTTCTTTCTTCACACACGCCGGTACGTGCCTCTTTGTGGACACCATGAAAGTCGCATACTGATCGATATAAGGCTCAGCAGATAAAAATTATTGGCCATCTGGGTAATTGCTGATGAAACAAATCCCAAGCCAAATGAAAAATGATTACGGCATTTTTCGTCAATTAAAGATAATTACTATAGCTCAAAGGCTCTTTTGTTCTCTCAGGTTAAAAAAAAGTCTCTTTTTTTCTCAAGGGACATACTCTTTTCGGAACTTTATTCAAATATGTCTCAATACTTCTTTATTTCATCTTTTTATTCAATTAGTACTACCAATAAATAAGGATAACATTAAAAAAATGGCAGTGATTAATAATTGTCCAAGGAATTTATATTATGAACCAATGATTTCTTTTAAAAGGCACCCTATAGTTTAGATCCAAGAGTGTACGTGTTCATATATGAATTATACTCACATCAAGTTCTTTAATGACATATAATCATATGTCCTATTTTTTTCATTTGGTCAGGCTTTATAATTAAATGATAATAATTCAAAAACAGGACACATCGTTATATGTGATTGAAAAATTTGAAGAAACAAAATAAGAGAGTATGAATAAAAAAATATGAGAGAGAATATGTAATAAATGAATAGATAAAAGAGAATTAGTGGTGAGTGGAGTAATTAATATAAAGATGTGTATTTAATAGGAGTAAAAAAAATAGTTTAAATTTTGAGATATAAAGAGAAAATTACTTATAAAAAGAAACAACTTCAAATAAGAGAAAATTGCTTATGAAAAAGACTGGGACGAATAGTATATACATTTGGCAAAAAAAATATATAATATATACGTGTGTGTGCGTCTTTTCAAATTTTGCAAAACATTTCATTTGATATAAGTTTATAAGAAAGCATATAAAGATAGTATTTGATGGGAATTATAAAAATATATATAATTAAATTGAAGACAACTTGATTTGACTAATGATTTTTAAAACATACAATTTTGAAGGTGAGAATACAAGTGACATATAGTGGCTGAAATTTCGAGGAGACCCAACGCCTACACAAGCCTCGGTCAATAAATAAGTGGAAGGTGACTGCTGCCGTCAACCAAGACTAGGGAGCTACAAGATTAAATATCGTTCACAAATATAATAGGCTTTTTCAAACCTCCCCCCCAATATTTTACTATATTAATTAAGTTTTAGTCAACTTACCTTGCTTCTGCGTATTCAAACCATGAATGTATATGAAAAACTCTGATAGGTCTGAATTATAACGCTAAATTTGAGTGATTTGTTATAAACTTGAAGTGATTCCTAATAATATTTTTATTAAACATGCTAAACTCTGATATTATATTATTTTTTGCTATCTTTCACTATCTTTATGGAACGTATATGAAAAAAAATATTTAATATTTATTAAAACCATCAAGATATCTTTAAAAAAGATCAAAAATACCTTTTAAAAGATATATTATAAAATGGATAATAGGAGATATTCATAGAGTAGATTAGGAATCAAACTCCCAACTAATTATGTATAGCCTGTTTGGGATGGCCGAAAGTGATTTTTAGTTTGAAAAAGCATGGGGTGGTTTTTTTAAACATTAGGGTGTTTGGCTTCGCATTTTGGTAACTGGATTTTTTTTTCTAAAAACAGTTTTTAAAAAAGAACTCAAAAGTCTGTTTTTTTTAAAAAAAAAAATATTTCCGTTAATCTAAATAAAAATCATATTTATAATATGACTTTTATTCTATTCTAAATTTATAAAAATCATTTCCATCACCGCCAACCCAAACAGATAGGCAAAGACTCTCACTGTTCGTGCAAGTCTGAGTTGAAAAAGTCATATACTTCCTGGCAAAAATAGAAAGAAAAGATGCGGACACCCCAGGACTTGAGAAATTTGTTCGTTTCATCTTTGTGCTTTTGTATGTATGAACATAGTAGGATTGTATTTCTGTCTCGGCAAACTAACACGTGTTTCAATATTATTGACAATATGTATTGGTTGTTTATTAATTTGGTTAGAAGGTAGCTAGAATATGTATATTGAGCGTCTTTGTTTCAGCGTGTTTGGGGATGAAAACAGGCTTCAACAGTATAACGAACGGACTTGAACAGTGAAACTATTAAAATAGGTGTTTATTTCAGCGATTGGATTTAAGGTGAAAAAAGTCATAAGTTGGAAAAAGTCATAAGCCTCAAAATGAAGCTTATTAGAGCTTATGTGCCTGTGTGTGTATAAAAAAATATTGATAGGAATATTTTCATATTTTTGGGGATCAATGAGGTACTCAAAATCACTTCTAATCACAAAAATTCTTTTATGAAAAATGTTCTAAATAATTTTCTCTTTCTTTAGATAGTAATCTTCTGCTAATTAGAGAATATTTTGGGAGAAAAGTTTAAGCAAGTTTTGAATTTTGTTAATATATAACTGTAGAAATGTAGAGAATAATTAATAATTAATTTTAATCAGTTTAGATTTATTATTTCATTGTTTTATGATTTTATAATCAATTTTTTTATAAACATGTCATAAATTAATTTCTATATAGTGTTTTTACCCATTAAATTTATTTTAAATAATTTATTTGGATTATTGAAGGTATTATTGAGGTTTTAATCAGTTTATTTTGTTAGATTTTGAGTTATGTGAAAATATGAGTTATGATTTAATATTTAAATTAGAGTTTGATATAATTTATAAAATTTAAGCTTGAGGTGCACAATAGAAAAGACTTTTGGAGTGTACCAATTTAAATTAGAGTTTGATATAATTTTATTTAAAATTGTACCAATGTCAAATTTTTAAATTTAATTTTTGAGAAAATTGTGAAAAAATCCCTTCATATGTAGATATCTTCCCAGGTTCCATTTGGCAATTAAGTTGCCAATGAGGGCTTTTTTCACAATTATCCCTTCATTTTTTTATTTTTCATAATTTTTACAATTTTTTCTCTTAAATAATATAAAAGTCACTTATGCAAAAGTCAAACCAAACATCATTCACTTTTACATAAGTTACTTTAAGTTACTTATCCAATCGCTAATCCAAACACTCATCATTTTACCCAATATAACTTTTTTCCAATTTTAAGATTTCATAAGTTTAAGTAAAAATAAGTTACTTATCCAATCGCCAAAACAAATGCACCCATTATTTTCCGACGGGGTTCAGATTGATGACCATATATGCTCTTTCCTATTATTTTTATAAGACCTCAACAACCATACTATATTGTTTAAGAAAATGGTTAAACTTGATTAAAAGCAACATGTGTGTCTTAAATAAACTTTATTTTTTTAAATATGCCTTTATTTATGAGGAGACAAGCAAGAGAGAGAAAATAGATAACAAATGAAGGAAAATACCACTTTAGTCCTATTTATAAGTTTCTTTTAACTAATTCTGGTATATCAAAGAGAGTTAGTTAACTCATTAACTATAAGTTAAATTTTCAATTTCGCCCTTATCTATGATTGATTCCAAAAGTCAACATAAAGAAATTCCTTTTGTTTATTATAATTAGTGGGGGTAAAAAAGTATAAAATGCATTTATTATCCTGAAACTGGACTTATAAATAGGACCAAATTTTTTTATCAAAAAAAATTATAAATAAGACCATGGTGGTAAGAAAAAGAAAACAAAATAATAAGAGTATAAAAGAAAATGACAGAAGTAAGAGAGAATGAAAAAATTCCACCATTTAATTAATACCACATAAATGATTTAAGGAAGATAAAGATAAAAAACAATCATTAAATATTGAAATATATTTTTATCAAGTTCTTATAAAAAAAATTAAATCCATTCAAATTTTATGACTTTTAAAATTGACCGAACGGAGTGTGGGTGTGTGCCCATTCTTTTCCACAATGTGTGCGCGCATGCACAAGCTGAATGCTTTCAATCTTCTAGAAATTAATATTCCTGCCGCATACCTTTTACTTTTTTTTTTTTTTTTTTTTATTACAAACTGGATATCATCTGCAAACTAGCCAAAAACAGAGGAACAAAAAACCCCCTACAGAGTACCTTTTACAAAAAACCCCCTTTTACTTTCTTTCGACTTATGTTATGTGTCGTCCTTGATAACGCTGCCATTTTCAAAACCTCCTTATGTAATGTGTATTTCCTCACGCGATTGACTTAGTTTCATGCACCAAATTAATTACTACATCCTGACTGGAAAATAAGCTCTGTTGATTTTTCAGAGAGATTGGAGAAATTAATTAAATTATTTTTAAATATTTATATTTATAATTTTTTCTTTAAACTAATTTTTTAAAATTAAAAACTAATATACAATTTAATTGTACACAACATATTATATGATTAAGTAACATAATTAGCTTCTTTAATTTCTAAAAAAAATCAATTAGGTCTTATATTTAAAACCAGCAGGGTTAATATTAATTTCCTCCCATGTATGTTATAGGGGTACCTTTTAATGTAAATCATTTGAAGAGTTATTAATGCTTATTTAACAATTTTATCCCGATACTTAATATTTAAATGTGGGTATGATAAGCTATAGTAATCTGAAACTTTAGAATTGGGGATTATGGTAGAAGAGAGAAGAAATCAGAAGGTTGAATAAGAGAATTAGAGGATTTAGAGAGAAGAAAGAGATCGAGAGGTATGCTGAACGAGCCAATAACTCGGGCCAAGGATAAGAAATATCTGATATCACTGATAAGTTAGAGTAATCTGAATCTTTAGAATTGGGAATTAGGGTAGAAGAGAGAAGAAATCAGAAGGTTGAAGAAGAGAATTAGAGGATTTAGAGAGAAGAGAGAGATCGAAAGGTAAGTTGGATAATACTCTGGTTTTTATTAACCTGCAAAACTGACTAATCAGTAATACAATTGCTATATATATAGGCAGCAGGCATAACATGACAGAATAGTACTAGCGCCTAACCCCCATTAATCAAAGCCTATTAGTTAATTAAACACTGGTAAGGTCATGTTTGGCTCATGCCGCTCCTAAACGGCTAGTGCCACTAATGATTAATCATGCTCGTCTAATTAACTAACCTAACTACCTTTTAAAATTGTCTTATTACAACATCATATCAGAGTATTATATTTTTTTCTCCTTTAAAACCTCATTAATTAACGTGGGTTAAGCTGAAAAATTTTATCAAAACAAATTTAAAGAGTTAACTATTTTTTTCTTAATTAATGTGAACTTGTTAAAAGTCCTATAGTGAAGACCAGAGAGATTACAAAGATTAATATACACACATCGCGCGCACATTTAACTGCATATCCACTATAAAATTTATTAAATTATGTTCTAAAATGCCAGTCCTCATTATTGTTCTTCTTCTTTTTTTTTTTGATCAATTCATTATTGTTCTATGAAACTTAAGAATCTAGTTCTCCCTGCCAGTGTGACTAGCTTTATTTTGCTTCGTTCTGAGCTTTTTATGTCTTCTTTGAAGAGAAATTTTCACGTGTAAACCATCTTTAAATTCGTCGGCCTTTTCAGTGCCTGGTTCTCTATACGATCTCTGTTTTTTTTGTGGGACCAAAAAAAAAAGTGTGAAGATTCTCGCTGCTTTCCTTAAAGAAAAAATGTGAAGAAAACCCATATTGCTAGTTGTTTTGGGCTTCCTAGTATTATCTCCCTACCAGCTCGTGAAGAAAATGTAAGGACTTGTTTCATTCGACGTGTACGTTTCATTATCTCCCTATTATCTGAACTTTGGTGTTGTATATTTATAATGTCATATCAATATTCGCAGACTTGATCTGAGTGTAATTGTAATTCTCAAAATGTCTGGTGGTAAGGTTTTGGAGGTTTGGGATCTCGTGCTTTCAGTTCAGTTTTATAAATTAATTCCTCCTTCCGGTCCTAATTATAAGATAAAGTTGACTTTTTTGGAGAAATTAAGGAAGCCAATTAAATTACTTTAGAGTATTTATATTTTTATTTTTTTCCTCTAAACTAATTAATTTGACTAATAAACTAATATATAATCTAAGGATACTAAAAATATAAACACTCTAAAGTAATTTAATTGACTTCCTTATTTCTCCAAAAAAGTCAACTTTATTTTATAATTAAGACCAGAGGGAGTAACATTATTATGTGTTACCTTCGGTTCTAAGTATAGGATTCAATTAATTTTTTTGGGAGATTAAGAAAGTTAATTAAATTACTTTAAAATATTTATATTTATCATTTTTTCTTCAAACTAATTTGTTTAACTTATAAACTGATATATAATTTAATCATACACAACATATGATATGATTAAGTAACTTATTTAGCTTCTTTAATCTCTTAAAAAAAATCAACTAGATCTAAAGGTTGTATATTGGAAGTTTGGAACTACACAAGTGGCCACACCTATTCATGTACCACTCTTTGATCATATTTATAAGTCCAAATTAACTAATTCTCACATATCAAGGAGGGTTAGTTAACCTAGTAATTATGAACTAAATTTCCAATTTTGCCCTTTTCTACGATTGATTCTAAAAGCCAACATGAATACTTTTTTTTTTTGTTTATTACAATTAATAGGGGCAAAGATGTAATAAATGCATTTATTACTTTGAAACTGGACTTATAATAAGGATTAAAATTTTTTATCAAAATTAACTTATAAATACGACCAGGACGGGTCTTCAAATGTTGACTTTTGAAAAAGCCTTTTGGACGCAACAAGCATGAATATCGGAGAACAGAGATTAATGAAAATATTTAGCTTAATTAATTAGGTGAGTGGGTAGAAATGATCGATTATTTTTAGAACGTAACAGATAATCCACTGGTAGAAACAGATCGCTTTGATTGGCATACTGCAGTGAATGGAACTTTTTACCAATTCTTTCTAACAGTCCATATGTTTGCTAATTTCATATGTGTTTGTTTGGTATTATGTTTAGGGTTTTTAAAAGTACTTATTCATGTAAATCGAAACAGAACTTCTGTCACATACTTACTTTGTATACCATAAATCACTATTGGAAAGCTACTTTTAAAGGCTCCACATATTACAAACAAGCACATAATGGTGATTATGGTGTGCGTTCTATGTTGTTCACATCCTTTCTTTTATTTTTGGCCGCAAAGTTGTTCACATTTCTTGACTTGGTTGTTGCACACATAAATAATACAAAGATACGGGTGTCTGATGCCACAACAAATTATGCTCTTTTGTGAGGTATTTGATGTATGGGGTATAGACTTTATAGGCCCTTTTCCACCATCATCTGGGTTTACTTACATCTTGTTAGCTGTAGATTACCTCTCTAGGTGGGTAGAAGCCATTCCCACTAGGAAAGATGGCGCCCAAATGGTCTCCAAGTTTCTCAAGACTAACATCTTTTGTAGATTTGGAATGCCAAGAGTTATAGTAAATGATAGAGGTACCCATTTTTGTAACAAGGTTGTCTATTACCTACTTGCTAAACTTGGAGTTACCCATAAAACGTCCACTGCTTATCATCCACAGACGAATGGGCAAACAGAAACATCCAATCGAGAGGTCAAGCAGATTTTGGAAAAGATTGTCAAGCCTTCAAGGAAAGATTGGAGCTCAAGGTTGGAAGAAGCACTATGGGCATACAGAACTGCATTCAAGACACCAATAGGGATGTCTCCTTACCGGCTTATCTATGGAAAAGCATGTCACATTCGAGTAGAGTTGGAACATAAGACATATTGGGCAGTGAAAACGTGCAATATGAATATGGAAGAATCCGGCTTAGAGAGAAAGCTGCAACTATATGAATTGGAGGAGATGCGATTAGAAGCTTATGAAAGCTCTTACATCTACAAAGAGAAAACCAAGCAACTACATGACCAAAAGATTATGAGAAAACAATTCAAAGTTGGTGACAAGGTTCTACGCTTCAAGGCCTGATTTGCACTTAAACCTGGAAAACTTAACACCAGGTGGGAAGGACCATACATAGTCACCAAGGTGCATGATTTTGGAACAGTAGAGCTACTGGATGAGGTTGGCGGATCAGAATTCAAAGTCAATGATAATCTCCTCAAGCTCTACTATGATAGTACCGAGCCGCCTTGAGGCCAGGTTGTCCCTTTCCTCTCTCAACTCTTTGTCAAAGCTATATTTACATTAATGTGATAGAAATGATAGAGGCATTCGATTCTAAACCCTTTTGACCTAAACACAAGCTTTTTAAATCATCCATTGTTTACCTCTTTGAGCCATTCATTAAATTGTTATGTACGTGTATATCATTTACGTATCTTTGCATCCTATCTTGTTATAAGTAAATTGTCATCACTCCTAGTTTCTATGAATGTTGAATTGCCATGTATATAGATATTGAGAGAGAGAGAGAAAAGGAGAGAAAAAAAGGGAAAGAAAAAAAATTGTGAAAAAAAGGGAGAAAAATTGTGTAAAAAAAAGAAAAACAAAGAAAGAAAATTGGATGCTAAGTGATGAGTTATTAACTTAAATACGTGCATGACACTTGTTTCTTTCTCAATTATTTCATGTGGCCTTCTCCATCATTACAACTCATGAAAGTCCTCTTGATTCGTTACATTATTGTTGTTAACGGTAGAGATGTTAGAGTTGTTACAAGCCTGTGATAAGGTGATAGTTAAGTTAGCCAAAGTGAGATGACCCTAATGAGGAGAGTTGAGCGTAAACATTAATATTCTGAAGAGCTCTCTTATGCTTATTTCAATTACATTTGACTGTGTAGTAGATTAATCCCTTTGCATTACTTTATACTATGACTTATGCTAGTTGTGGAGCTTAATTAATCGATTTATTGTTTTTCATACTATGAGATAGCTCATCTTTAAATTGTATTGATGTTCATATTGGATGATTTTGAATTGATAATCTTTGTCCAAGAGTACAAAGGTCCAATTGTAGGGGAATTTGATGTATCTCGATTTTATCATAATATTTAATATCATATTTAGGGATTTTATCATTAATTTTGGGCTAAATAGCATTTATTATGATTAAATTGAATTAAAGATGATTATGTGAAAATAAATCTTAAAAAGATATATTTGTTATAATCTTGTGATTGCTCTTTTAAATTTGAATTTTGAATGAAGATATTACAGTATATTAATTTGAATTATAGGTCCTTTTGGAAAGTTGGATATGAAAAACCAAAAAGTAAAGATTTTTAAGGACTGAAACGAAAAATAAAATTTTTCATGTGGCTAAAAGGAAATTTTGACAGAAAAGGGTCATTTTCTGTAATATTAGCCGTAACTTTCAGGGGGAAAATATCAGAAAAAATTACATAAAATACCCCGAATTTACAAAACGTTAGTTGGGTCCAAAAATACGAAGATGCCGCTTAGGGGTGGAAACAGGCCAGGCCAGGCCAGGCTTGTGCCTTAACAGGCCAGGCCTGTTAAGGCACAAGACGGCCTGAGCCTGGCCTGTTAAGGCACAAGACGGCCTGAGCCTGGCCTGTGGCCTGTTACAGGCTTTTTATTAGGCTTAAGCCTGGCCTGTACACAGGCCTGGCCTGGCCTGTGGCCTGTTAAGAAGGCCTGGAATTTTTAAAAGATCCTAACAGGCCAAACAGGCCAACAGGCCATCACCTAACAGGCCAAAACAGGCCAACACAAACAGGCCTAACACAGGCCTAGGACTCTCAGATTTTTTTTTTCCTGATAGAGAACACCATTGCGTGAATCAAAAGTAGCAAATAACCAGAACACCACATGTACATAAGAGGGCCATATTAAAATTTTACAAATCACATAATTCTTGCAATGAATATCCTTGTTCTCCTGAAGCAAAAGTCACTTTGAAAGTGACACTCCTGAAGCAAAAGTCACAATGAATATCCTTGTTATTTTGCCCAGAGCACATCCAATTATTTTGCCCCCTAAATTAGCATGCATTTTGACTTAGGTAGCTGGCTGATAGTATTATGACCTCAACAAGCTATTTTACCTTAAATTAACTCCTAAGACCCAACTCTCATGGCAAGCACAGCCATCAGCCATGCAACAATGTTAATTGATCCTGGCATAAACATATACCTTTTGAATAACATGTGTTGCCTCAGCACTTGCACGCCCACTGATTGATCTCTCTAAAACCTCCAATATTCTACAAGCACGGATTCTAGCATCGTCAACACTAATAGCACTCATAATTTCCCTCACAAACAAGTCAACCCATTCTGCTCCATCTGCAGGAAGGTCATTTGAAGCTGATTGGTTCTCAGAAGCAGAAGCATGCTCACCATCTCTCAAAGTACCTGGAAATTTTTCAAAAGACTTCAGTTTCTCATTGATGAGAAGCTTAGAAAACGCACAAATAAACTACTCACTGTTCAGAGTTTTAACCTGCATAATTCCCCATACTAGTTTCAGAGCATTAAATATATGTTCCCAAAAAACACATCACCAGTTCATGCTATGCAAAAAAATAGATGTGCCGCTGATAAGTCATGGCTGTGTGCACTGATGCTAATATCATCCATACATTCAACAACCAAAAAGACTACCATTGGAAGCCAGAATAATCACAAGTCTTGAGAAAAAGATTGTTCAGAGTAATTGAGCACTGTCTACTCTTACTTCAAGCAGAAAGTTTAGCATGCTTAATTGCTTAATAAAAGACATTTCTCTTGAAAATGAAAATCAAACATAAGTAAATGCCAAATGCTCCCTAAGCATGCTACTTTAAATTGCTTCCACAATTGAAATACTTGTAGAGAACAAACTTGTAGACAACTTATGTAACTCCATTATTTATTCTTTAGCCCTAATCAGGATGCATCATAAGGGGGCAAAGAAATAAAAGGCCATGTCCTACTGGAAAAATTGTAGGAGAAGAAGATTTCTTTTCCAAAACAATTCAAATTCACTAAAGCCACCAAGCATGGTTCATTTATGGGTGACGATTCCTAATTCTTAACGGGAAAAATCAATTGCAGATACGGTAATACCTATTACTGCATTAGCATCGGATTGCTCAGCAGCACCAGAATTTCCATCAGCAGATCCCAAGCAACGCTTGAAGTTGGTCAACGAGGCTCGGAGCGGAGAAACGAATTGGAGAAGATGAGCAACGAAGCCTCTTAGATACTGGAGGTGACGGAGGAATATCTTCAAAGAAAGATCTTTTGCTTCCACAAACTGCAGCAGACATCGTTACAATACCAAATTGTTCCAGGGTGGTCGAGGGCAGAGGGCTCGGGAGGCAGACGGAGTCTCGTCGACGGTGGTGGCAGTCGAGGGTGGTCGAGGGGAGTCGCCGTCTCGCCGAGTCGTGCGAGGGCAGCGAGGCAGAGCGCTGTGCACAGCCGCAGAGTCGATTTAGGAATTAGGTTTAGACATTAGAGATGAGGTGGGTGGACACTGGACGGCCAGGACGGGATTCGGGTCTTTCGGGATAGGTAACAGGTAAGGTAAGGTAAGGGTATTTTTTTTTTTTTATAAATCTTACAGGCTCAGGCCGGCCTGACAGGCCTGTCAAGAGGCCTTGGCCTGGCCTGTTAAGAAAAACAAGCCTTTAAAGAGGCCTTGGCCTGGCCTTTTGGCCTATCAGGCCAGGCCTGAACAGGCCTCTAACAGGCCAGGCCGGAGGCCCCTGTCAACCGGCCTGGCCTGTTCCACCCCTAAATTTGCCGCTGGAACTGATTCACTTGGCCATCAGAGAATATTACATAATAGAACCCTGAACTTGTAAAACTCTATTTTGGTCCCAATATCCGTAAACCACCGTTCTTCACCTCTGAAACTGATTTTTTTTCCAGACTCTCGTACAGAATTTTGCGAAAAATCTGATCTAAACATATTCTTGAAAGATTTTATCCCAATTTTAATAGGATTTGACCTAGATTTCAAATAGAAAAAGATATTAATAAAAAGGATTTAAATCATCGGCACCAGGAACAAGCACACGCAGCTACAGACGAGAAAAGAGCATATTGGGACGAGAGACACAGCCAAGAGGAGACCCAGATGAGTAGTGGCAGACGCGAGAGAGGGAGAGAAGAGGCAACCATAACCAAGTTTCCTGCAACGCCCTTATTTTAATTTCACATTTATCAGAGTATTCACGGAAAACGATATGTGGTTCGGTAGGCAACACAGGAATAGCATAACTATATTGATAATATGTGCATGATTACATAAACTCCCCATAGGGATTTGTACATGATACTTACGATTAAAGTAGCCGCACAAGGCTACTAGAGGGTCTAAACTCATTCCAGTGAAACAGAGACTTCTTCCTGTCTTCGTTCCACTATTGTAATCCCCTCGTACGGTACTCCGCATTGTTGTTTACATATCTTCTGTCGTCTCCTGACTAAATTGTTGGTAGGGAGGGTGAGATTCAAGAGAATCTCAGTAGAAAACAGATACCATTATGCATGCATGATTGATGCTATGTGTATGACATGTTAGCTTTATCTAGATGTATGCCCCATAATGACATTTCTGCACGCTCAATGTTTCATACAACAAGACTATGGCCACAGCGAAAACAGAAACAGAGCTTCATTTATTCAAATATGCTCTACACAATCAAGTAAAGCAATCACATACATCATTACACAAGCAAAGATATCAAATACATGCAAGTAAGGTAAGTCCCCTACCTTAACCCTTTTCCGCCTCGAAACGCGTGCCTCGATCTACGTGCAAACAGCTCGGGGCTCTATATTCGATCCTACAATGTCAAATGTACTATTTAGACACTTCCATAGTGTTTCTGGGGGTTATATGAGTCTATCTTGAAAAATTACTACAATACCCCAGGGGACCCGGCCCCATCATACCCGGTTCGGCTGTACTTTTCTCGAAATTCTAACCTGGGCTATCCTGACATATTTTCGCCCAAGGAATCCATGTCCAAACTTGGAATTATCAAATTCAATATAAAATTACGAAATTGCCCTTGGCAGCCCTACTTTTAGGGTTTTAGGGGCGTTTCCGTAATTATGCTTTTTCGGCCTTTTCCGAAAAAGTGTCCAACTGTAACCCCACCTAATTTTCCCTCCTGAATCCAATGGAACCATCAAATCATTGAAAATCCAACTCTATGACCCATTTACAATGCTGGCTGAAATATATAAGTTTTAAGGGGAAAATCAGGGTTTTTCGGTTTCGGCTCCGTAAACACGTTCCTTTCTACTCCTAACCACTTTATTAACTATTCCATTAGGTTAAAACTACCATTTAGTATCAATTTGGGCAGCATAACCCCTAGGGAAACCCATTTTCCATTTTTACAACCAATGGCAATCCGGCGAAATTTCACCGATTAAATTGCCCACAGCAGCCAGAATAGTCAATATACGAAGGTTTGGAAGTTACCTCAAGCTCCCACTTGATTTTCCTTGACTTGGCTGAAAACCCTAGATGCCAAACCTCCAAATTTGAGCCTCCAAACCTTAAATCATATGCAAAGGAAGCTTAGGAACGGAGTTATACGCATTAGGAACCGATTTACCGAAGAAATCACTTACCTTTGTAAGCTTTTTCATCCCCTTTTCTCTCTCTAAAATCTCAACTTTCTCTCTCTCCATGGCTGCTATTTCACGACAGAAAATGGAAGAAGATGAAGCCAAAAGTGCTTTTATCATATATTAAAATTTCCTTTATTTATTTTCCCATTTTCGGATTTTTCAGAAATTCTGGCAGATTTCTGCCCAAACTTTGAAAAATCATAACTAATTCTAAAAAAATCGAAATGAGGTGATTCCAAAGCCTATAGAACTCTTATTGAGTCTAGTTTCAAGGAAAAATATAGACCTTTGCTTTCTGGAATCACAGAATTCCCAGAATTTCAATCTTTGCATGTTGTTCCAGAAACTTCACAGTTTTTCTGTGCTGACTTCAAAAATTCATATCTTTTTGTGTATAGCTCTAATTGATTCATATGACCTATCAAATTAAAGCTTAGGATGTCTACTTTCATCCTGTAAAATCTCATAATTTTTACTTATCATTTAGTCTTCCAAAACCTTATGATAAGCTCACTGCCTCATAGGCGATTTTATTGAAAACATAATTACTTTCTCCAAAATTCATCATTTTACTTTCTTAATACCCCAAAGATATTAGAATCATTAGGAAATATATTTGGGACATCTACTAAATCGGGGCTTAGTAGTCCACTCAATTTAGGCTTATTCCAAAGCTTCCAATCCCAAAATTCGGGATATTACATTTCTCCCCCCGTTCAATAAATTTCGTCCTCGAAATTTGAACGTCTACAACTTAGGGATTTATCCTATCTCATTCTATTATCACATGCAGGCTCAAAAGCCATGTAACACTGTAGTCATACTTCCTTTACAAATATCAGATAGTATTCAACATTCATCATCCATTGTATACATAGTATGTAGTGTGCAATCAAACACAGGTTCCCACAACGCTTGAATCCATAGGCCTTACAGCCTCTTCGAGACTTTACCCGAATTCACACTATCACTTTTTTTTAACGGCCCAATCCTCACCCCCTTAATGAGGCCTATTGGATGTCCCTCACCCCCTTAACGAGGTCTGTTGGGCTAGTGAGCCGACCATGGTTCACTTCGTTAGGTTCCTCCCATGGTAGAATATCGTGCCTTATGTGAGACATGGTACCATTGGACACCAAAACATTTGGTCACACTGGTCTTACTGCCTTCGCTACAACCTGGTACAGTTTGGATGTTCTGCCAACCTCAAGACATTACCTTAGACTATTGGTCTAATGTCATCGCACTAAGCATCAACCACAGTACTAAACACACAGGTCTTACAGCCCAGAGACACCGCCCTATGCAACCTTGCACATTGGGTCTTACCGCCTTGTACAAACTTGTACACTTTCTGTAATTTATCCCTACCTATTCGGTGTTCAGGATCAAATGACTATTTGACCCTTATTGGCCGTACTGTATGCACTATTCACTAGGCATACGATGTGCACTGGTCACTATGTGCAATATTCACTGTGTGTACCATCCACTATTTTCACTATATCACAAGTGGATGATTCATTCTGTGAGGCTACAGCCATGGAGATGCTCATGCCTCTACTCGACCTTATTGCATCAGAACACATTCCAATCCATGCCTATTTGCATCTGTGTAGACCGTAAAGGTCAACTGTGGATCTGGGATTGTTATTACTGGTGCTGTTGAGAGGTATTCGCCACCATTCTGCCCTACTACACTAGGGTTCATCCTAATTCCAGTTCACATGTGTCACCACAAACTATAAAGGTTGTGTGACTGTTGACCATATAGGTCATCATACTGTATACCACGCAGGGTTTAATACTGTACATCACACAGGGTGTAATACTGTTCATCACATATACTGTAACACTATTGACCATCAAGGCCATATTATGTTTTGGGATGATCAACAATGGTGCGAACATCAACCCCTCCTATAAGTTTCAAAATTGCACCTAGATTCACCACACTTCCGCTGCCCACTCTGATGCTTCACATTGCTAAATACAATATAGGTGAGGCTACACTACCTACCCACCCTTATCTGTTTGAACTTGAATCATTCTGAGCCATATAAACTCTTATCTCAAGAAAACACATTCACTGTGGGATTCATTACAATGCACCATCGTTAAGGGCCAATGTTTTTGTAGCCCTACTCTACGATTCAACTTCATGGCAGCTGTACTCTAGGATTAGTCATCACGGTGGCTGCACTCGCGGGTTCATCGTCACGGTAGCTGCACTCTAGGGTTCATCGTCACGGTGGCTGCACTCTAGGGTTCTATACTCGGTGCTTCACACAGGCGCCCATACACCTGGTCAGCCCCTCCGGTCAGAACTTTCCATAGGTAGCCCTCTCCGATCAAATTTCACCGTAGGTAGCCCTCTCCGATCAAATTTCACCGTAGGTAGCCCTTTCCGATCAGAACTTTCAATCTTTGTGGTCGCAGTACAACTCCACAATTATGCCATAAAGGCAACGTTTCTTGATTCAATACAAACATTCTTATCATAAACTCAAGATTATGGATAGAATAGTTCAATTTCCGACGCTTCAGCTGACGAGATGCGTATGCCCTCACTTGGCTCAATTATCATCTCGATCTATGCCTGCTCGCATCTGGGAATTCAATTCCCTTCCCAATCCATGCCATCTGGCATCAGTGAAGACAACAAAGGCCCACTATGGATATGGGATTATCAGTGTTGGTACTTTAATAAATTTTCATCATCAGCTCTCTGAAGCTCCTTTCACAATCATCATCCCATGCATAATGCTGAGTTCTGGGAAATTTCGATATAAACATCTCATCCCTTTTTTTTTCATTATTGTCACACTCGTAGCCCTTCTTGGCCTCGTACCCGAGTCCCTTAGGACGTGGCTAGCAACCTCATCGGATAGGGTGCCTTTTTATTCACACCACATGGCCCTCCATAGTAACCCACAATCATCCATAGAAAATGTGATAGATAAATATGTCATGCACCATATAGTGTAAAATGAAAATCACATCAATCTGTGTGTGTACACAAAGTTCAGGGCCAAACACTCAGTTAAAACAACAATCCGTGTGTGTACACAAGGTTTAGGGCCAACCATCCAGTTGAAACCCTTACGTGTACCTCAGCCGAGTCACCGACTACAGCTAGGTAAATCATGTATCATAGCTGGGTCCTTACTAGGCCGAATGGTACGTATACACTTCCCATCGGACGGTACATATACACTTCCCGCACCATAGCTAGATAATATTCATGTACCTCGGTTGGGCACCAACCACAACCAGGTAATGTTCGTGTACCTCAGCTAAGTCCCAGACTACAGCTAGGTAATGTGCCCTAGGCACCTGTTCATTCACAGAATATAGAACATACAACATATTAATCATCACATAGTGTACGAGAGATTATAGTTACTATATTGGCCTTACCAGGATAACCTTCCTGATTATCGTTGATCATTGTTTGCTATTCTATTCTCTTGCCCTGTGTTTGCTGTATTAGGCTAGGTCTAACTTCCTGACCTTGCCCAACATCTAAACCTCTTAGTCTTCCCACCTTTATGTTTCACTATATGAAGCAAGAAAGAGGTAAATTACGCATAAACACATGGGCTTATCTATCATTTCACAAATTTTTGGGTTCATAGGTACCCCAAAAACAACATATCACAGATGTTTACAGTAGTCAAGGAAAGCCTGCAACAACATACAACCTCTGAACTACTGTACAACATGTCTTACTCTTTTTTCATAATATGACATAACATGTGCAACAACTTCCCAGGGGGTCACCCATCATGGCATTTCCCTGGGTTGAGCATGCTTAACTCTTTTGTACCCTTGCCCAAATGTGGATACCGGCTTCTACTGTTTCCATCCACGGGTACCCTGTGACTACCCTCGTCTCAAAAGACATGCCGGCTATCTCCGGTCACCAAAATATTAAGTGTGGACCGCACATTAGCCTTGGCCGTACCCATATCCTTGGGTTCCGCAATATCCTTAGACCATTCTCGTCTAGTATTGCACCACTAGCGGCCCTTCAGTACTCGCCATTTCTCAGGGCAGATTCATAAATCGGAAAGATACCCTCCTTTGGTACTTTCTGTCCATGCATATTTCCTATCACTGTGTAATCAAGACCTTATCAGTATACCATCCTGTTGCCAGAACCACCGCACTTACTCTGAGCAGACAATTCTGTGGCCAGAATCCTTGCTCTGATACCAAAATGCAACGCCCTTATTTTAATTTCACATTTATCAGAGTATTCACGGAAAACGATATGTGGTTCGGTAGGCAACACAGGAATAGCATAACTATATTGATAATATGTGCATGATTACATAAACTCCCCATAGGGATTTGTACATGATACTTACGATTAAAGTAGCCGCACAAGGCTACTAGAGTGTCTAAACTCATTCCAGTGAAACAGAGACTTCTTCCTGTCTTCGTTCCACTATTGTAATCCCCTCGTACGGTACTCCGCATTGTTGTTTACATATCTTCTGTCGTCTCCTGACTAAATTGTTGGTAGGGAGGGTGAGATTCAAGAGAATCTCAGTAGGAAACAGATACCATTATGCATGCATGATTGATGCTATGTGTATGACATGTTAGCTTTATCTAGATGTATGCCCCATAATGACATTTCTGCACGCTCAATGTTTCATACAACAAGACTATGGCCACAGCGAAAACAGAAACAGAGCTTCATTTATTCAAATATGCTCTACACAATCAAGTAAAGCAATCACATACATCATTACACAAGCAAAGATATCAAATACATGCAAGTAAGGTAAGTCCCCTACCTTAACCCTTTTCCGCCTCGAAACGCGTGCCTCGATCTACGTGCAAACAGCTCGGGGCTCCATATTCGATCCTACAATGTCAAATGTACTATTTAGACACTTCCATAGTGTTTCTGGGGGTTATATGAGTCTATCTTGAAAAATTACTACAATACCCCCGGGGACCCGGCCCCATCATACCCGGTTCGGCTGTACTTTTCTCGAAATTCTAACCTGGGCTATCCTGACATATTTTCGCCCAAGGAATCCATGTCCAAACTTGGAATTATCAAATTCAATATAAAATTACGAAATTGCCCTTGGCAGCCCTACTTTTAGGGTTTTAGGGGCGTTTCCGTAATTATGCTTTTTCGGCCTTTTCCGAAAAAGTGTCCAACTGTAACCCCACCTAATTTTCCCTCCTGAATCCAATGGAACCATCAAATCATTGAAAATCCAACTCTATGACCCATTTACAATGCTGGCCGAAATATATAAGTTTTAAGGGGAAAATCAGGGTTTTTCGGTTTCGGCTCCGTAAACACGTTCCTTTCTACTCCTAACCACTTTATTAACTATTCCATTAGGTTAAAACTACCATTTAGTATCAATTTGGGCAGCATAACCCCTAGGGAAACCCATTTTCCATTTTTACAACCAATGGCAATCCGGCGAAATTTCACCGATTAAATTGCCCACAGCAGCCAGAATAGTCAATATACGAAAGTTTGGAAGTTACCTCAAGCTCCCACTTGATTTTCCTTGACTTGGCTGAAAACCCTAGATGCCAAACCTCCAAATTTGAGCCTCCAAACCTTAAATCATATGCAAAGGAAGCTTAGGAACGGAGTTATACCCATTAGGAACCGATTTACCGAAGAAATCACTTACCTTTGTAAGCTTTTTCATCCCCTTTTCTCTCTCTAAAATCTCAACTTTCTCTCTCTCCATGGCTGCTATTTCACGACAGAAAATGGAAGAAGATGAAGCCAAAAGTGCTTTTATCATATATTAAAATTTCCTTTATTTATTTTCCCATTTTCGGATTTTTCAGAAATTCTGGCAGATTTCTGCCCAAACTTTGAAAAATCATAACTAATTCTAGAAAAATCGAAATGAGGTGATTCCAAAGCCTATAGAACTCTTATTGAGTCTAGTTTCAAGGAAAAATATAGACCTTTGCTTTCTGGAATCACAGAATTCCCAGAATTTCAATCTTTGCATGTTGTTCCAGAAACTTCACAGTTTTTCTGTGCTGACTTCAAAAATTCATATCTTTTTGTGTATAGCTCTAATTGATTCATATGACCTATCAAATTAAAGCTTAGGATGTCTACTTTCATCCTGTAAAATCTCATAATTTTTACTTATCATTTAGTCTTCCAAAACCTTATGATAAGCTCACTGCCTCATAGGCGATTTTATTGAAAACATAATTACTTTCTCCAAAATTCATCATTTTACTTTCTTAATACCCCAAAGATATTAGAATCATTAGGAAATATATTTGGGACATCTACTAAATCGGGGCTTAGTAGTCCACTCAATTTAGGCTTATTCCAAAGCTTCCAATCCCAAAATTCGGGATATTACATTTCCCCAACACTTTTATCTTCTTCACCTTCTCTAATCTATTCCTTCTATCATAATTCAATGGATTTTTGGTGCCTTCAAGAAGTTACAGCTGTGATAGACTCTATGAGAGGTTAAATTCTTTTGTGCTTTTTAGAGATAGAAGATTGGTTTGAGCTCCAGAAATATATTCAGATGAGTTATTTGTTTTAATCTTTTTATTTAACTATGTAACGGATTTCTTGAGTTAGGATTTTATGTTATGTGGTTAATTAACTAAGATTGTGAGTTATTTATCTTAGTAGCGATTGAACAATTATGATTTAGATTTACTAAGTGTGTGTTCGGATTAGCTTTTGGAGAATAGCTTTTACAGTTTACGAGATAAGTATGTGAGAGGAGTTTTGTCTCGATTTACGAAAACGGGATTCTGAAATCATGGTTTTTGGGATGGCCAAACACACACTAAGAATGAAGGAGAAGAGGTTATTTAAAGGGTTCTGAATTCGATATGGTGAAAAAGTGGTTGAATATGTTATGATTGAAGTGGAAGACGAAGTCAGTGACGGGACTTGGGGCAATTCGCGGGCTTCAAAATCACACAGAAAAGTTCAATACAGTTGAAGCTTCTGTGCTGTTATGGATCCCTTCTGTTTCCAGAACACGACAGCAAGTCAAATCAGATATTGGGTGGAATGGAATGTAACGGTATTTTTTATTTTTTTTAGAGCCGGGATCTTCTTAGGTTTAAATTGACAAATCTGTCCTCTTGTATGCTTTGACAAATAATATAAAGTACCTATTTGGTTTTGCTGAAGTATATATGTCAAACACGTATGCGGCTTGCATCTTAAATATTTAGCTGAAAGACTCAAAGAAATAATTGTCAATATATACTATCTATAATAATTAGACAAAATGAAATATTCATAATTAATTTGATTTCTATATGCAATGATTGAGAAATGGTATTTTTTTTTTAATCAAAACAGAAAGAAGAAATTTAAGAAAATTTTTCATATTAATATTGGGAAGATTGACAAAATTATCATTAGGGTTAAGATGTTAAAATAACCTTCAGCTTTTATATATTAAAAGTGTAACAGTAACCATGCATTTTTTTTTTTTGGAGTAAAAATAACTATAAACTTTTAAAATTGGGATAAAACTGTTAACCTAACTAACTTCCATATATTATAATAGAGAAAATTAATCTTTCGGTGCCCTCAAAAATTTTGACTCACTTATAACTTTGTTCTTGAACTTTTAACTCGCTTGCAACTCAATCCCTGATGTTTATGAGTCATCTCATATGGCAAAAAAATTTTAAAATAATGTTAAAAATTGTTTAGGTGGATTTTACATCAATTAAAAAATAAAAAAAACAACGTCCTCATCCTCATCCTCATCCTCATCAACTTGCATCCCCCTCTTTCTTTGTTTTCCAAAAATCTCGCTGGACATCCACGGTGTCCATAACAGATCTTTCATAATCTCCTTTTCAAGCATAAGTTGATATCAATTTTCTTATATTAAAGGGTTTTCAAAATTATGAGCATCATATAAATGATCTATAGTTCCATTTATTATTAAAAGAAGAGATTGTGCGCCAGGTATGTTGTGAAGTGTGTGTACTTTGATTTTTTCTAATCTCATTCTCTTTCAAGCATTATTCATCATTTATCATTCAAAAGTTAAAAAATCTCTTTTTCCACAATGACTTTTTCTTGCATACTTGGGTGTTTTATCAGAGTTAAAAGCATCATAAGTGGCTTCAACTTGTTCTTCAATCTGATTCGGTCGCTACCCTTTGGTATTTCAGAAGAATCTGTCATGGACGCCACGGATGCCTAGCGAGGTTTCTAAAAAATAGAGGCAGAGGGGGGGGGTGTGAATTGATGAGGACAAGGATTCTGTTTACTTTTTTTTTTAAATTTATGTAAGATCCACTTTAGAAATTTTTAACCGTACTTTAACATTTTTTGCCATATAGGATGACTCAAAAATATCAAGGACTAAGCTGCAAGCGAGTGAAAAGTTTAGAGATCTTTTTATAAGTGAGTCAAAACTGTAAAGAACAAAATATTAATTTTTCCCATTGAAACTTATGGAAGTTAGTTGGGTTTAATGGTTTTACCCCAATTTTAAAAATTTATAGTTACTTTTTCTCTAAAAAATAATTTCTTGTTACTATTACCCTTTTGACAAAAGGTGAATATTATTTTAGCACCTCGCCACTTATCATTGTAATCATTAGAGAAAATCAATCCTTTAGGGCTTGTTTGGTCTGAAGGGAAAGGAGGAAAAGTGGGCGGAGAGAAAAAAATTTTAAATTGAATTTAAAAAAATTAAAAAAATGGGGTTAAAAATTTTTAATTAATTTTTCTTACTCTTTTATCTTATATATTCTCTTTATTAAAATTTTATTACCCCACTTCTTCAATCTTTTAAAACTCAACTCATAAAAATTTTCTGTTCCCTCTCTTCCTCTCCAAATCCCTCACACCAAACAGACCCTTAGGAGGGGCCTACGTAGGTAAGATTTTGAATTGGCAAATTAATTAATGCAAGATAATTGGTGAGGATGTCTTTCTGCTATATTTTGTCAATTTATTTAAATATAAATATCTCACATTGAATTATAGATGATCTTGAGCTATGAATAAATGTATTCCGCTGACGATTGACTCGCGAAAAACCTACGTAACGCAAGTCTACAATTTCAATAAGCACATAAATTAAAGGGAAATAGAAGCACGTGTGAATACGTGAATCCTTGCCGCATCCTCAATTGGCAAGTTTATTCATATATTTGCATTCTTTGAGAAAAGGATAGCATCTCAGAAAAATTTAAAAAAAAAAAATTGTAAATACAGACCTTGAAGGCATTTCAAATTTGCAAATAATGACCAACATATAACAAAGGACGTGCGTACGTTAACCGATTATCGACTTCGAAAGCATTTCAAATTTGCAAGCTAAGCCAATCAGGTCTCTTATTAATTAGACATTATATTATAGATATCACTCAACAGTCAACATAATTAAATACAAACTTTCAAAAGACTTGGTGAGGCATGTTGCCCTTAGATTCATGCATTATTTAACTGCTCCCGTCTACTAGCTAGCTACTTGTGAGCTATTTCATTCCATGTTAAAATTATCAAAGTTATAATTTTGATTGAGAAAATAATACAACATAAATAGTGCGTGATTCATGCTGTCTCGATATTAGAACTCCACTCTTTTCGTAAGTTTATCAATTTATACATCTTAATAAATGAAGTTTGAGAGAATTTTTCACAAATAAAGTACTCCCTCCTGTCTTTAATATAAGACATATTTAGAGAGTTAATTTTAATCATAAATATAAGACATAATTTTCATAATTGTGAATTTTTTTTTAATTTACCCTTATTAATGCTCCCTTAATAATAACTAAGGAGGAGAGGGAATATTGGGGGAAATAATTAAGGTGTTTTAGAAAATATATATCATATTTATTTTGGAGTGTTTGGTTTATCTTGGAATAAGCTCTTTATTGTGCTTTACAAGATAAAACCCTCTCATATATTTATTTTGTACAAAGTAAAATAGCTTGAAATAGGCTAATATGAATACATGCAAGTGATGATATATAGGAATAAGAGCTCTCATACATGAATCAAAACCCTATAACTCTATCATACATAACACTTTATGTCGGTTGTGGCTATCATTTTGAAAAGTTTCACTATGAATAGTCAGACAAGCAGTTGTAAATTAAAATAATGAAGAAAGAGTGTGCAATTTTAGGTAGTGCTTATTTGGAATAGCTTATTTTTAGGTAATAAGTGCTTATAAATCGTGATTCACGGTATACGAGGTAAGTATGTGAGCGGAGTTTTATTTCGGCTTGCATAATAAACACTTATATTTAAAAAAATAAGTGTTTTCAAACATGTACGAGTTGCACATTCTTTTGTTTTAGAGAACTGGAGAGGTATATCAATTTGGAAGTGAAAACATAAGGTCTAAACAACTTGATAGGTGACACTTTTGTATTATTATTAAGCCTGGCAATAGGACACTGTTCGGGGTAACATTCATGTCCACTAAATATATACTTTAACACATATATTGTAATGAGATGTTATTAATATTGTCAGTATTTATAATGTGCCATTGTAATGAGATATTATTAATATTGTCAGTATATATAGTGTGTCATTCATTTTTATTAATATATATATATAGATGGTTGATAATATTAAAACCATTAAAGCAATCATGGTGGAAATCTTTCATTATTCAACAAAATGACAAAGCCTCTTAACAGCCCGTTGACTCGTTGAGGAGGGAGTTAGGGAAATACAAATTAAAGCATATACAAATACAAATTCGGAAGACTCACTAAGAAACTATATATGCTACAGCTTGTCAACAAGAAGTATCATATCAAAGTGCTAAACAAAGAAGGCCACTGCAAAAATCTCTAGATACATGAAATTCAACATAAATCAATATATAAGCACGTGAACCATAAACTTCATCAAAGAAATACAAGCTTAGCATTCTTATATATATCTATGAGTAATTAACTTAATTTATTTCTAGCATTGTGGAAGTGTTTGAATGTCTAGACGCTGAGGAGAGAGAATACATGCAAGTCTCACTCACTCTCTCTCTCTTATCACCAGGGTTCTGAAAACCGGACCGGACCGGCCGGTCCGGCCCGGTAACCGGCGAACCGGCCGGTTGGCCGGTCCGGTTCCCGGTCCGGTTTCCTTTTTTAAAAAAAAAAAATTTTTTTTTTTTTTTTTACTTTTTCCTTTAGAATTTCATACTATAAGTCTAAAATTTTCAATTTCTCACCGGTTTGGTCCCGGTTTAGCTCCGGTTTGGTCCCGGTTTGACCCACTGACCCTTAACCCAGTACCCCGACCGGTTCACTACCCGGTCCGGGTTTTAATACCTTGCTTATCACACTTCTCTTGTGTTGGCGTGGGATGTGCCTATATATTTAGAAGTTGAAATTAGGAAGAGTAGACATGAGGGGCAAGCCTGGGCTTTGGGTGTAGGGAGAGAGGGACCTTCCTTTGTAAGGTTAGCCCGTAAGCCTCTTCCATGTTGAGTTTTTGTGGGCTAAGCCCATCTTCCAGCTCCCAGTCAAATGCATGGGCCAAAGTTGCCATCAGAAGTTGCACCGTTCGAAGGCCCAGGCTCATGCCCGCACATATCCTCCGCCCGGCTCCGAATGGTATCACCTCAAAGTCATTCCCCCTAACATCTACGCCAGCCTTCTCGCCGCCGGGTAGAAACCTTTCGGGCTTGAACAACAACGGGTCAGACCACTCCTTCGGGTCACGAGCGATGGCCCATACATTCATCAACAAAGTGGCTCCCTTTGGAATATGGTAGCCGAATATCTCACAACTCTCCGCCGCTATTCTTGGTAGCGAAAGAGGCGTCGAAGGATGAAGGCGGAATGTTTCCTTCGCGAAGGCTTGCAAGTATGGAAGATTGGGTAAGTCAAGTTCGCTCACTACTCGGTCTCGGCCCACCACTGAGTCCAATTCTTTCTGGATTTGGGCCAACAATTCCGTGTTTCGGATCATCTCCGCCACGGCCCACTCCGTGGTGCTTGCTGACGTGTCAGTCCCAGCCGCAAACATGTTCTGCATTTTGGGTAGTAATGTAACATAGTATTGGCATTGAGAACTCCAATGTTTTTTTGTTAGTGTAGGTAAATAAATAATACTCCTTCGGTCATAAATTTAAGACATAAATTATACTGTAAATTGCACCACAAAGTATATCTTACAATAGTATAGAATAAATGAATGAAATCAGATGAAAAGTAGGATGAAAGGAGAGTATACCTGAAGCAATGCTTTGATCTCAACGTCGGTGAGCATGGTTCCTTCCTCGCCGGGAACCTCCTTGAGGGAAAGCAAAGTAGTCAACATGTCCTTGTGGTGGTCGCTCTTAGAAGCCTGGTGTTCTTGGATGATGTTCGTCAAGAAGGCATCGAACCTTTTGTGGAGATTCTTCATTTTTCTCTGAACTCCTTGAAGGTCAAGCCACTCCAACGCCAGGATAAAGTCGCTGATGTTGAAAACTCCGGCCAGTACCATCAACTCCACCACCATCAACTTGAACTCGTCCGCTCGAGGATCGCATCCTTCCGCACCGTCATTGAACACGCGCCGCCCTATCATTTGCCTGCCCAGCGCGTTGGTGGTGCACACGTTGAGCATCTGTCCCAAGTTCACCGCGCGTGACCCGGCTCTTGCCAGATTACGTGTCAATCTTGCTGCCTCTTCCTGCCAATATTGCATGACATTGAATAAAGCTCAGATAAGGCCCGCATATTAAGGAAAAAATAAAATCACTCCTTCACTTGTTAAGAAAGACGAATATAATAATTCTATTTCTTAGTGACGAGTACATATTTAAAAAAATTATTTACGAATTTGTGCCCTATTAAAAGCAATCCAGCAAAAGTGGATGCCTCTAAAACATATGGGTGTTTTCCTTTCCTTTCCCCCTTTTCCATTTTAAGTTAAATAAATTGAATAAACATAATAAATATTAGCCAAATCGTATTAATTTATTGTGGTAAACTGGTATATGCGTACGTGTGTAATATTTTTTATTTTAACTTATGAAAATGTTTAGGGTGCATTTGTCCTCATTTATGTATGATAAAATTATAGAAAAATACCTTTAAAATATCAAAATTTAAAATCAGTTTTATTGCCCATAGAGTAATTTAGGTATTAACTATATTTGACTAACAATTCACAACTCATTTTAGCAAGAGATCATTGACTTGGAATTTTTATTTTTTGAATGTATTTTTTTTATAATTTTTCCTTTATTTTTCTTGTTAGCTAATTATTTTATAAGAATAATTTCACTTAATCAGAGTATTCATTTATCAGGATGTCTAATTATTTTTGTTTGTTTGGTGATGTAATGATGACGACAAATTTTGTCAGCTTAGAGAAACCCAGATAAATTTCAACTCCTGAAAGCGATGCAAGGTAAGTTTGTCTGCTTTGAATTGAATGGACCTTTTCCTTTTATAGCATAAAACTTAATGAACAAATTACGTCCCACAAGATGCAAGGAAGAAGTCAAAACATGTAGCAGCAGAACTCCAAATATTTACAGGTTGAATTTGGAAAAGGTACCAAAAATAGGGGTTATAAAACAATACCCGCCATTCCAAAAAATAGAAAAATATTATTTTCATTAATTTGCAGATCACGTGCAAAGGTAGATACGCATACGTCTATTAACATACAAGTGTTATTTTCGGCCACTTGTCTTTTTTATTTTGGTGACTTATCTGCTATTTTTCTATTGCATCCTAATCAGCCTTTTCAGCCCCATAGTTAAAATTAACGCTAAGGGTAAGACGTACACTAGAGTTCAACCCCATAGCTTTTTTTTTATATATATATTATCTTTTGATATCCAGTTTAGAGTTCGTGGCTGCTGCCCCTTTCAATACAAATATATCATTTGAAACTTGAAATCGAGATTCAAAAAGATTTAATATGGCCTTACATTGTTAGACCAATATGTTCAACCCCATAGTTCCTAGCTAAGGATTAGCAATAACACATGAGATATATATTTTTTGAAAAGTTATTAACAACATATATCTTTCTTTAGTATAAATCTTAATGTTGTCTAAAGTAATTAAGCTGCAACCACCACATCTTTTTATTCCCTATTTTCAATGATATGATATCGTAGAACCGATATATTTCCTAAGTGATCGTCAAAGTTATCAATTCTCGCAATCTGTTAGAGTTAGAAGTCAATAATGGTGTGTAGGAAAGTCGTGGAGTAAGAACGGCTTGTCTAATTCATACGTGTAAATCTGTATATATATATAGATCATATGTAACGTTGAATAAAATGTAGAGAGCCTTAAGATTTCACTTCCTTACATGGTACCAGAGCCTCGTTCCTTCGTTTCATTTCTGGCTTCATTTTTTTCCGGTGAAAACTGCATTTTTTCCGGTGAGCAAGCTCTCTTCCCTCTCAGATCTGTTGCCGTCAGAGCTTCCTTTCGTCACACGCGCCTGGTCACTGTCTTCTCCACCCCAAGATCGGCCAGACACCCGGTTCCGGTAGCATTCCGACTGCGCGTGGCCAGTCACGCGCCACCCCCTTCTTCGGTGCTCCAACACATGCGCGGCGCGTGGATCCTGCTCCGACCTCTGTTCACGGCGACGTTTGCGGCGCACTAATCGACTGTACCTCCTCTTCCTCCTCCTGAAGTTTCGTGGCCATCCGACACCATTTGATTTTTTGCACTTTGCTCTTCCCTTTCAGTTTCAATGTTCGTGGATTGCAAATTGGTTACTAACTTCATTTTCTGAGTTAGTATTTCTGTCCGTGGGTCCCTTACCTTGATTAAGGTAATATTGGTTTAATATATGTCTGCGGGTCCCGTGGTTGCAATCACTTTTAGATATTTGCTGAGAAAGTGGTATACATAAACTCTTTCGGTGTTTTTCTTCCGTGTGGGTCCATCTTAAAAAAAAAAACTCTGAGGTACTATTCACTCACGATTACTATTCATCTAGGTACTATTCCCTCACGGTTACTGTTTATCTGGGGTACTATTCACTCACGGTTACTATTCATCTGGCACTGTTACTGTTCATCTAGAGGCTTCTGTTCATCATTTGGGATATTTTTTTGTTGTGAGAAATTTCCACTTGGTCACTAGTGTGACGTTTGTTATTGTAGTTGGAAGACCTTAAAGCCTCGTTTGGGATATTTCAGATTGTTGCTGCAGTTTATGATTGTGTAATTATCTTGTTCTTGCTCTGAGAGTTTGTTGTCATTTCACCTTTGCTGTTTGGTACATCTCCTTGTTTGATGATGGAGGAAATTAAGTCTAGATCTTCAGGTGCTCTTGCTACAGGTAACATCACTTCTAGCCTTGCCACTTGTTCGTCAAAGTGGATTATCAATTCTGGTGCAACTGATCATATGACAAGTAACAAAAATTTGTTCTCCTCGTATACACCTTATGCCAACCCCTCTAGTATAACAATTGCTAATGGTTCTTATTCTCGTGTTCTCGGATGTGGCACTATCAGACTTACCCCATCTATTGCTTTATCCTCTGTCCTTTATGTTCCTGATCTTGCTTTTAATCTTTTATCTACTAGCAAACTTACTCGACAATTCAGTTGTTTTATCACACTCTTTCCTGACCATTGTTTGATTCAGGATCTCACGACGAAGCATGTTATTGGTAAAGGCTATGCATCCGGTAGTCATTACATCCTTGATGATCAGGTACCGCGTTCTATTGCTTGATCTGGTGGGTCATCTCTATTTGAAATTCATTGTCGTCTAGGTCATATGTCTCTGTCATCTCTCCAAAAATTGTATCCTCAATTCTCTTCTGTGTCTGCTTTAAATTGTGAATCCTGTCAATTTGCCAAAGACCATCATGTTCATTTAACACCTCGCGTCAATAAACGAGTTACGTCCCCATTTGAGTTGGTGCATTCTGATATCTGGGGTCCTTGTTCAATCATGTCTCAATCTGGTTATCGGTATTTTGTCACTTTTGTTGATGATTTTTCTCGAACCACTTGGCTTTACTTAATGAAACATCGTTCTGAATTATTCACTCACTTTCGTCATTTCTGTGCTGAAATTCAAACCCAGTTTAACACTCCTATGAAAATCTTACGAAGTGATAATGCAAAAGAATATTTTTCTACCCCATTCGCCTAGTATATGCAAAGTCAAGGTATTCTTCACCAATCTTCTTGTGTTGATACCCCCACTCAAAACGGTGTTGCTGAAAGAAAGAATCGACATCTATTAGAAACTGCCCGAGCTCTTATGTTTCATTCCTCCATCCCTAAAAGTTTTTGGGCCGATGCCATTTCTACAGCCTGTTTTCTCATAAATCGCATGCCTTCGGCTGTTCTTAGTGGGGATATTCCGTATTCCATTCTGTTTCCCACCACTAAGCTGTTTCCTATTGATCCAAAAATCTTTGGTTGTGTTTGTTTTGTTTGGGATGTTCGTCCAAATGTCACTAAACTCGATCCAAAGTCCTTAAGATGTGTCTTCCTTGGTTATTCTCGAATTCAGAAAGGTTATCGATGTTACTCTCCTGATCTTTGTCGTTACCTTGTGTCCACTGATGTAATCTTTCATGAGTTTTCTCCTTTCTTCGCATCTTCGACCTTCTCTGACTCTCCATCTGTCATTGTTGAGTCTGATGATGTCCTGGTTTATCGTGTCCCACTCTCACCAGTACAGGCTGTTGTTCCAGAACCTGATATCATTAATGATGTTGATGCCGAAAATGTTTCGCCGTCACCAGTCACTGCTTCGTCCACGGATTCTGGTCATGACTCCTTGGTTTCTGTTCCTCATACCCCAGATCCTCCAATTACTGTACCTGATCTAGTTGTTCCTGATTCTGCTGTTGATCCCTCCCATGACCTACCTATTGCCCTCCGGAAAGGTACCCGTCCTCATTGTACTTCAAAAAGATATGCCAATTGTACCTATCCTATATCCTGCTTTATGTCTTACCAGAATTTGTCACCTACTTCTTCTTCTCTTGTGGTCACCCTTGATTCCATATCCACCCCTACTACCCTTCACCAAGCCTTGACTCATCCTGGTTGGCGTACAGCAATGGAAGAAGAACTTATGGCTCTTGAAAAAGCTGGTACCTGGACTCTTGTTGATCTACCTCCTGGGAAGAAGGCTATTGGATGTAAATGGGTATTTGTTGTTAAAACTAAGGCTGATGGTTCTTTGGAACGGTTAAAAGCTCGACTAGTTGCTAAAGGGTATGCACAAACTTATGGTATTGATTACTCTGAGACTTTCTCTCCTGTTGCTAAGCTCACATCCGTTCGTCTTCTTATCTCCATAGCTGCCACATATCATTGGGATTTACATCAGTTAGATGTTAAGAATGCTTTTTTGAATGGAGATCTCCTTGAAGAAGTCTATATGGAGCAACCACCTGGGTTCGTTGCTCAGGGAGAGAATAGGAAAGTGTGTTATCTCCAGAAGTCATTGTATGATCTAAAGCAAAGCCCTCGTGCCTGGTTTGATAGATTTTGTAGTGTAGTCAAGAAGTTTGGATTAAGTCAAAGCAAGTGTGATCACTCTGTGTTCTATCAGCAATCTGATGCAGGCATGATTCTTTTAGTAGTATACGTTGATGATATTGTAATTACAGGAAGTAACATTTCCGGAATCTCATAACTTAAAGTTTTCTTGAACTCTCATTTCCAGACAAAAGATTTAGGGTCATTAAAGTACTTTCTTGGTATTGAAGTTTCGAGAAGCAAGAAAGGTATTCTTTTAACTCAAAGGAAGTATGTTCTCGATCTCTTAAAAGACACTGGAATGCTTGGATCTGCACCAAGCAGCATCCCCATGATTCCGAATCCTTTCCTGGATCTTGATGCTAGTATGTTTGATAAACTTCCTGATGACTTGAAGAAGAAGATTGATCCAGAGAAACTGAAGCCGTTTGCATTTCCTGAAAGATATAGAAGACTCATTGGGAAGTTGAATTATCTGACAGTAACTCGTCCTGATATAACATTTTCAGTTAGCAGGCTCAGCCAATTCATGGCATCACCAACAGTGGCACAATGGGAAGCTTTAGAACATATCTTGCATTATTTGAAAGGTTCTCCAGGTCTTGGTATTCTTTATACAAATTATGGGCACACTAAAGTCGAGTGTTTCTGTGATGCGGATCATGCAGGATCTAAAGCCACAAGACGATCAACTACTGGTTATTGTGTGTTTGTTGGTGGAAATTTGATATCTTGGAGAAGTAAGAAGCAATTAGTTGTGTCAAAATCAAGTGCAGAAGCATAATACAGAGCTATGTCACAGTCAGTACAAGAAATTGTGTGGGTTTTTCAACTCTTGAAGGAAATTGGCATTATCACGATATTGCCTGCAAAACTATGGTGTGACAATAAAGCAGCACTTCATATAGCTTCAAATTCTGTATTCCATGAACGAACAAAACATATTGAAATTGATTGTCATTTTATTCGTGATAAGATCAAAGAAAATGTTGTATCTACAGGACACATACGATCCGACGATCAACTGGCAGATCTTCTGACGAAAACCTTACATGGGACACGGGTTAAATATCTTTATAGCAAGTTGGGCATGATCAATATATATTTTCCAACTTGAGGGGGAATGTTAGAATTAGAAGTCAATAATGGTGTGTAGGAAAGTCGTGGAGTAGGAACGGCTTGTCTAATTCATACATGTAAATCTGTATATATATAGATCATATGTAACGTTGAATAAAATGTAGAGAGCCTTAAGATTTCACTTCCTTACACAATCCAATGGGTATAAAATTCAAGTTGGGAAGTAGTTGACTAAAACGAAATAAAATATCAACCAAAACTCTGCAAAAACATGAAAAATATATAACAAATCAAATTAAAGAGGTTTCGATTTCTTAAGGAATTGCACATTCATTTGATGGTGATAAAGCATTACGAACTCTAAAATAAATTATTGGGTGGATATGTAGATTTATAAATGAAGTTTTAAATAAGAGGCGTCAGACACAATTATGTTTTAAAAAGGGTAAAAATACATACAAGAAATTAAAAATGAAGCATCTACCACAAAACCATTAAATTTGACCTAATTACGCTAAATTATAAGAGAAGAAAACCCCTAACAGCTTCATATCAAATTTAACGGTTTTGTTGTGTATGCTTAATTTTTAATTCTTTATGTATATTTTTACTTCTTTAAAATATAATTATGTTTGACACCTCTCACTTAAAATTTCATTAATAAATCCGTACCTTACCCCTACATTATTTGTTAGTCAGAGGATAACGTGTTCAGCTTATCAACTTTAATTGGATCTCAATTAAAAATCAACGAAAGAAATGTGTAGCAGTGATGAAAGAGTCAACTCACCTGACGGAGATGTCTAAAGTCATCCAAGGCCTTTCTGGAGAAAAGATGAACGGCGGAGATCTTACGGAGAGCGCGCCACCGTGCGCCGTACGGAGCGAACACGAGGTCCTGGTAATTATAAGTCATGTTCTTAGCTCCGGCGTTGGGAGGTCGGCTCAAGAAATTGACGTCGTGGATCTTCAGGAACTGCTCGGCAACGGAGGCGGAGGAGGCGACAACGACGTCAACGAAGCCGAGACGGAGGTGCATGAGGGGGCCATATGTGAGAGCGAAGTCGGCGAGAGCGTGGTGGGGGACGGGGCCCAGGTGAGGGAGGTTTCCGACGACAGGCCATGGCTTGGGACCCGGAGGGAGAGGAAGAGAAGGGCGGTTGAAGAGCTTGAGGAGGCGATAGAGAAGAGAGGCTAAAACCAGAGTGGCAAAGCCCAGAAGCCATGGAGAAGAGAGATCAGCCATGTGTGATGAGAGCAATAATCTGTTTGATCTGATGAAGTGATGATGGCTTTCCAAGGAAAGGGAAGGCCGTATTTATAATATTAAGTTTACAATGAGGTGGGAGGGGTTGTTAAGCCTTTTTTTTTTTTTTAATTTCATTAAAGCACCATATATATGATCAAATTTATTTCAACCAATAACTAAAATATTTTAAATTTTTGCTGCAAGGCCAAAAATCAAAATAAAAATAAGTTTTGTGTAGGTAAAAAGATAATAATGTCTTTTGTTTTATTTTTTGTAGATAAAATTAATGTTCGTACATGACCGGTCACTGAAACTTTGCCATGATTAAACCTTTCTTTAACAAAAAATAAGTAATGAGCATTATTGTTTTTTTACTTATAAAACTTATTTATATTTTAGTCCTTAATCATATAACAAAATTTTATAATGTTTTCGTCCTTGACTAAAATAAATTTTATCCCTGATCCTTTGCGTGTGTTTGGTTTGAGGGGAGGGGAGGGGAGGGTAAGGGAAGGAGGGGATGGGGCTAAATTATAATATTGAATAAAAGAAATCCAAAATTTACCCTTTCATTCCTCTTGAATTTTAGGTGGGAACCCAAAATTTAAATACCTTCAACCTAAAAAGGTACTTTGACTCTCTCCCCTACTCTCCCCTCAAACCAAACACACCCTTAATGAAATTCTGCTCTCTCTTCCTCTTTTTTCCCCAAAGGTGTTAAACCTTAAACCAACTAAAGTCTTTAGCGGGGCGGGTCATAATATTACCAACAATTAATGGTTTTAACTGTTGCTTTAATTTGATTGCTATTTTTTTCTGCTTTGGGCAGATCCAGTTTTTAATTTTCTTAAATTCTGTGAATTCTTACTCGGGATTGTAAGTTTGTAATACCTCGACAGTTATAGTGGGTGTTTGTAATATCTAGTTTGGTAGGAGAATTTGGTTTTAAATGTAAAATATTTTTTATTTTATCTTTTATATTTATTATTTTTTAAACTGATTATTTTGTTTAACTTAATTATATGTAATATTATAGAGAGATCATGTTACATATGTTATCAGTAACCAAGTAATTTATTAAGTTTTCTTAATAATATACTAAAATTATATAAATAGGTCTTACATTAAAAACCATATGGATATTAACTTATTTTAAGTGATTTTACATTGTATAAAGTAAATATGTAAGAAAAGTTTTACTTTGTAAAGTGCAAAATATTTTTTTTAAAAAAAATATTTAAGTCCTTGAAATAAAATTCTATTTCATACTTAAAATTAAGTGAACCATTGCATATTGTATGGAAGTTTATAAACAAGTTGATGTTTGTGTGAATGGGACATTGGAGATCAAATGATTGATGCGAAATGGAGCAATATTAGGTGGATGGTGGAGACAAGATCAAAGGAAGGAGAAGGAGCAGAAAATTAAACCATGCCCAACGAAGCAAACGGAGAAGAAGAAAGGGACTTTTTTGATTTACCAATTTACCAAAAAAAAATTGGCCGAAAAACATCCTTTTGGCACCGGAGCTCTGGTAGCCTGCGAGGGGGCCTGCCTTTTTTTTTTTAAAAAAAGGTGAGAAGTATTTTGATAAAAGTATAAAATTTCAAAATTCTAGATTCTTATTTTAGGACTTATTTGTCGTTTTCATTTCTTAATATATCTTTTGGGGTTTTCTAAATTCAAATGGTATTTATTTATCTTTTTTTCTTGTTTTTATTTTCTGCTTTGTGCAAAATAATTTTATAAAATTGTTTTTAAAAATAAATTTTGAAAACAAAAAAATTGTTTGTGTAGTTGCATTAAAGAATTTGGTTTTGAAGTGATGTGACGGCAATTGTCACTGGTGGTGATATAGTGGTGATCATCACTGATAGTGTGACGTCGATTATAAATATATAATGACCTTAAAAAATAAAAAATAGAAACACAAAGAGAAGAAAATAACTAAAAACTATTTTTGTTTTTTAGTTTTTAAAAACAACTTAATGAAAAAAAATTTCCAAATGGTTAGTTTTTTTTTATTTTTTCCCTAAAAAAAACTGCTTTTAAAAACAAAATAAAAAACCCTTAATTTTCTGAAAAAGAGATAAATGAAGGTTTTATGGTGTTTGAGTTATGGAAAGGGTAGGGGGTTAGGTTGTTTGGGGTTAGGTAGGGGGTTAGGTTTTTTTCCTAAAGCTGATGTTTGTGACTTCTTGTTGAAGTTGAAGCTTTCAATGATCGCATGATACGATCCCACATTTGTGTAATTAATGGCATTAAACCCGTCTTTCCAACTCTCCTTTCCCACACCATTTGTTTTCAACCATACGCTCTGTCAAATGATTGATCTCACCCTTCATTTTTTATAATTTATTTGTTATTTTCTCCGTGTACGTACTCTTTTTCATTGAACTTTTCTGTAATTTTCGTTGTTATTCCCTCCGTTCCCTTTTTATAAAATATTATTCTTGAGTATATCTTGTTTCTTTTTATAAGATAGTATTATAGGGGATATCTGAAAAATTTCTTGTAAACCCTCTATTTTACCTTCACTTAATTATAAAAATTGTTTATGCTACTATTTTATTTAACTTCCATATTTGACTAAAGAATTCAACATGAATGAGGTCATTCTTGAAAAACAAATTCATTTTATACATATTTATTGTACTTAACTACTTTTAACCATCTTATCAATCATCCTCTATATATATATATATATATATATATTATCTCAAGTATTTTTTTGTTAGAATTACTATGAGAATTTAAGTTGTTTTGTTTGCATCTTGTGTGTCTTATCTGATAGCTAGATACTCCCTGATAACCTATTTATCTAATTTTATGAGATTAAAAAAGTCTAAATAAATTACTTAATTATAACATGTGATATGATATGCGTCTAAAATGTTTCTATGAAACATTAGAGTATATATTAATTTATAAATTTAGATAAATTAGTTTGTAAAATAAAAAATATAAGAGATAAAATAAAAAAAATCTTACATTTAATATCAAAGTTTACCCTTAAACCGGTCTTACATTTATAATTGGAGGAGGTATTACTCATCACACTATATGTAGTGTCCTCGTCAAATCATTCCACTCGAGCAATACTCAAAATTTTCCACGCACACTAGCTAGTATGACGTTGGAGCTAGCAAATAGCAATAGAGTAAATTTTTTTTTTTTTATATTCGAAATGTATATGGGAAAAAAATAATATCCTCAATTTGACTACCAAAGTTATAACAAAGCATGACGTAGGCGGCACCATCCAGCATTATTATAGGATATCCACCTTAGTAGGTGATACTACAACCTGAACTAACTCGATCCATCATCTACCCCTCTGATTTCAATTCCCTTTATTATTTTCTACAATCAAACGTAATAGAATATATAGTTTACCATAAACAAAAATAAATAATTGGAATGAGTAGTCACGATCACTGAACAGAGGGAAAAAGATGGAATAGAGTCATTCGCCAAAAAAAAAAAAATACCATAAAAAACATGCTATAATACTAACACAGAGAGAAAGAATAATATAATATTAAAATTTGATACCCACACTAATAAATTCCTGGATATTAATTATATTGAATGGGTGGAGAGGTACGTGGCAAGAAAAGAGGCGTGTGATTAACTGATTAAGTCAACGCATAAGACACAGCCAGTCAAGTGGCGGGAGAAAGATTAATGAAACGATGCGCATTAGTGAGGGCAATGTGAGCCTTAATTAATTTGTTTCCCGCCAAAATTATGAATGTGCCTCTAAATATTGAGAAGCCGTTTATTCTCACGATCTGATGATCTCCTTCTCTCTCTCTCTCTATATATATATATATATATTCGAAGGAAGGAAGGAAGCTTTGTTTTTGCATGAAGTTAATTAAGCTTCCTTAATGTTGATGTTTTGGCCATTAATTGGTGTGAAGAAAAAAGAAATTGATCCAAAAAATCCATTAGAGATAGATAAATGCCATGTTTCATATACAAAGACCAGCTAGTTACAGCATAGGAGGGAGGCCACAGACTCATTCGGATGAGAAGCGAATCTCAGGAGGCGTTGCACCTGATTCAATATAAGTGTTTCTTCTGGGATTTAAACTCAAGACCCAGAAGGATCTAATAGGGCCTTATACTATTAGACAAACTTTATACGGGTTAAGTTGCCATGAATTCTAATCCTAGCTCCTTGTAAGGAAGTGGTAATTATGCTCTAGTAATTAAGGATTGATTTAATGGCTTTAATTTTAAGAAAAAACCGTGTCTAGTAGCCAAATCGAAAGTGGCGCATATTTAATTAAATCGCAAGCAGCACATATTCATTCTCGTTTTACAACGCCGTGTCCTTATGTTTGCTTGCGATTTTCGTTACACATACAACAACTGAGAGCGAAATTTAGTTTATAAATAATGTAGGACTTGACTTTATACGATTCAATTCAAATAATTGATTTTTTTTTGGGTGCTCAATACATTAAAGTGAGGGAAAATTATGAAAAAATCCCTCATTGGCAACTTATTTATCAAATAGGACCTTCGCGTGCAGATTATCTTCCACGTATGCAGAATATCTTCCCTGGTGTGCAGATGATCTTCCCTATGTGCAAAATTCTTCCCTATACGTGTGCAGAAATCTTTCCTCCGTATGTAGATATCTTCCCTCCATATGCAAGATATCTTCTTAGGTCTCATTTAACAAATAAGTTGTCCATAAGGTCTTTTTTAACAAATTTCCCTTAAAGTTATCCAGGCCTAAAGGGGTGAAACATAATAGTGATGGCCGGTTCCACATTCTTTTTAATTATTATTACTGCTTCCGATGTTAAATATATGATAGAGCTTATTTTTTTTAAGAGAGATTAAGAAAACTAAATAAATTATTTAATCATATCATATATTGTGTATCATTAGATTACATATATAAGTTTATATGTTAGAAAAAATAGTTTGGAAAAAAAATGATAAATATAAATATTTTAAAGCTATTTAATTAGTTTCTTTAATAACTCCAAAAAAATTAACTTTATCTTATATTTAGAATAAGAATGATTGTTATCTATCATTTCCAAGAATCGACGTACGATCTTGGACCTTCGTTCAATATATAAGATCATCATCCAAAATTCTTTTCCAGTCTTCGTTTGAATCGTCAGCAAGAAATTAATATTCTGACTTTTCTAACTTTTCACTTCTAAATTTTGAGTCGTATTGATCAAATTAGTGAACGGATTTTTTAGAAAAAGTTTGATATTTTGTTGATTATTTTTCTTAAAATAAAATACGGATAATCAACTTGAATAGGATATATATGACATAATCCTTGGGGAAGGAACAATTTTCAAGGCTTAATTTTCAAAAGCAAACAAGATGGAGAAGAAGATGCGTGATGGAAGGAAGAGCTGAATTGACAATTTAAAATTTTTGAAATAAATTAAGGTATAGTTGCAATTTACAAAGCCAAAATGTAATCTTTCTATGAGTTTTTATAATTCAGAATTTGACTTTGTCACTTGCAAGAGATGTTCGCAGGTTTGAGCCTGTGAGGCAAGCACATTATTATATATATAATTCTTGATAATTAATCTCATACATACATATAGACACACACATTGATGAATCTAATTAATTCAAATATATGAGACAAATGTTTCTATTGCTTGCTATTTTCTTTTCTGTTTTTCTAATGGGGAAAAAATAATTCAAACTATGACTTTGTCATATTCCATTTTGACTAGCGTTTTTTGGCTCTTCCTTATGACCTGATCATATCAAGAGGCAAGAGATTATATTTAAATTAATTAGCTCAACAAACTATACGAAGGCCTTAAAAATTTTGATTAATTAATTTATTTTTCCGAATTTTTCTTTCTTCACACACGCCGGTGCCTCTTTGTGTACACCATGAAAGTCGCATACTGATCTAAGATATAAGGCTCAGCAGATAGAAATTATATATTGACCATCTGGGTAATTGCTGATGAAACAAATCTCAAGCCAAATGAAAAATAATTACGGTATTTTTCGCCAATTAAAGAATAATTACTATAGCTCAAGGGCTTTTTTTCCTGAGGTTAAAAAAAAAGTCTCTTTTTTTCTCAAGGGATATACTCTTTTAGGAACTTTATCTCTATTCAAATACACGTCTCAATACTTCTTTATTTCATCTTTTTATTCAATTAGTACTACCAATAAATAAGGATAACATTAAAAAAAATGGTAGTGATTAATAATTTTTTCAAGGGGTTTATATTATGAACCAATGATTTCTTTTAAAAGGCGCCCCATAGTTTAGATCTGAGATTGTACATGTTGATATATGAATTATATTTATATCAAGTTCTTTAATAACATATGATCATATGTTCTATTTTTTTCATTTGGTCGAGTTTTATAATTAAAAAATAATAATAATAATTAAAAAACAAGACACATCGTTATATGTGATTGGAGAATTTGACGAAACAAAATGAGAAAATATGGGTATAAAATATGAGAGAAAGTTTGTAATAAATGAATAGATAAAAGAGAATTAGTGGTGAGTGGGGGTAATTAATATAAAGATGTGTATTTAATAGAGGTAAAAAAAGAAAAAATAGTTTAAATTTTGAAACACAGGAAGAAAGTTACTTATAAAAAAGACCAACCTCAAAGGAGAGAAAGTTACTTATGAAAAATATTGGGATGAGTAGTATATACATTTGGCAAAAAAATAATGATAATAATATATACGTGTGTGTGTGTCTTTTCAAATTTTGCAAAACATTTCATTTAATATAAGTTTATAAGAAAGCATCTAAACTCTAAAGATAGTGTTTGATGGGAATTATAAAAATATATATATAATTAAATTGAAGACAACTTGGTTTTACTAATGATTTTAAAAACATACAATTTTGAAGGTGAGAATAAGTGACATATAGTGGCTGAATTTTCGAGGAGACCCAACGCCTACACACGCCTCGGTCAATAAATAAGTGGAAGGTGACTTTTGCCGTCAACCAAGACTAGGGAGCTACAAGTTTAATTATATCGTTGGCAAAAATAATAGGCCTTTTCAAACCTCCCCCCAATATTTTACTATATTAATTAAGTTTTAGTCAACTTACCGTGCTTCTGCGTATTCAAACCATGAAAGTGGTAGCAAAGATTATGTGAGTGCTTATTTCTGAGAAATAAGTACTTATTATATAAGTTGAGATAAAACTCCTCTCACATACTTACCTCATATACCGTGAATCACGAATTATAAGCACTTATTGCCCAAAAATAAGTTATCACAAACGAGCAATATCTCTCCGATCTAAATTATAAGCAAGATCATCCTTGAATCAGTCGAGTTAGATTCAAGGATGATCTTGCGAAAACCCATGTCCCATGCAATTCTCAACCCATGAATGCATCCCCATAACTCGGCAGAGAGTGCATCACCTTCAGCACAACTAAATATGAATCCTCGAATGAAATTGCCATACTCATCACGAATGAGACCACCTGTTGCTACGACATGGTTGAACTGAGAGAAAGCTCCGTCTACATTTAGTTTGACCCAGCCCGGCTCTGGCGGGACCCATGATAACCTGGTTCCTCCACTTGGTATCTTGGTCATTCCAACTTCCACAAGCTTATCATGTGCTTCTCGGATACTGCAAATCATGGCTTGCACACTAGACATAACCATACTATTCAAGATGGTCTTACTTTCAAATACGAACAAATTCCTTCTCCGCCAAATCCACCAGCATGTTATAGCAAATGTCGCTCTCCATTCTTCATATCCTCTACAATCATTCATCTTGAGATTCCATTTCAGCCACTGTGGGAATTCCGTTGAGCTAAACCGTTGCCACTTCGCTTGAGGCACAATGCTCCTCCATATGTTAAGCGTGTTTGGGTAGTCATGTAAGACATGGAGCATATCTTCAGTAACCGAGTAGCATATCGGGCATTCATCACTACTACTCAACCCTCGTTTTTTCCTAGAGGCATTTGTAAGTAACCGTTTATGTGCTACAAGCCAAACAAACATTCGTTCCGGAACTCGTAACTTCCAAATTTTACTCCATAGAGGATCTGAATCATTTCCATCAGTACGAAGAAGATCATGAGCTGAGTTAACCGTAAATGAGCCACACTTTGTCCATTTCCATCAAACATTGCCATTAACATCAGTTTCTACACCACTTTTAACTTTCTCCCAAACCTGCTTAATTCCTGACCAAACATTAGAGCCCGATCTACCAGGGTCAACACGAGGAAGGAGATCCATCCCACACTTATACTTGTCTCGGACCACTTGAACCCAAAGAGCATCTTTCCGTTTGACGAGATTCCATCCTAACTTCATCATATATGATTGATTCTGAGTTCTACAATGTCTCAACCCCAGCCCACCTTTTCTCTTAGGTTTACATATGTCATCCCAAGCAATTAGTGGAATCCGTCGTCGATCGTTTGAACTTCCCCAGAGGAAAGCTCTATTGCATTTATCTAATTCCTCACATGTACTAGCAGGTAGGGAAGCAGTTTGCATAGTATAACCCGAAATAGCTGAGGATACAGATGAGATAAGAGTGGCACGGCCTGTTGAGGACAGATAATTTGCTTTCCAAGTAGCAATGCGAAACTTTGCTTTGTCAACCACATCCTGAAACGTATCTTTAGATGCACTTTTATGATGGAGATTTACCCTAAGATATCTACCCAAATCTGTTGTCATAGTGAAGCCCAACATTGAGCTAATCTCACTACATCTTGTATGCTTTACCTTTTGGGAGAAAAATACTTTCGTTTTCCCAACATTCACCTTTAACCCAGAGCTAGTGCAGAAAACCTCCAAATAGGGGTGTTCGGGATCGGGACGGGATCAGGAAATCCCATTCCCGATCCCGATCCCAAAAGGGCTTCGGGAACAAAATTGATTCCCGATCCCGAGAATTTCCCGTCCCGACGGGACAGGAAATTCCCGAGCTCGGGATCGGGAATTCCCGAATTCCCCTGGGCTAGCTGATGGCCCTTTTTTTTTTAAGATGGACCTTCAGCCCAAACTAAACACACCACACACAGGAAGAAAACAAGACACAGCAACAGTTAAGATACAGCACAGCAACGTTATAAAAACTGGGTTATGACGCAATATATATATAAACATATATATAAGATTGAGGTTACATGATGCATACAATAAAAAATGACCATCCCTGTCTTATTTAAGATATATGTGGAGTATCTTATAAATCAGTTGTGATACCCCAAAAAACATACTCGTTACCAAATTCTGTCATAGCTAATCGCCTAATCATATGTCAGACGAGATGTACATTCATTTTATTTTCTATGACACTATATATCTTCAACATCTTATTTATTAATATTTTTGAGTCAGCATATTTTTGGTACAATTTTGAGTCACATTATTTTGAAGTTGAACAACAATGAAGTACCTAGAGTAGAATTCAAGTGATGGGAAATTCTTTCCATACTCTTGGTTGAAGCCACATCCTAACAAGCACTAATAAGCCTGCTCATCAATGTTAAAAAGATATATCAGAAGACATGAATGTGCATGACTGTAGAAGCAAGAGCCAGATTGCTTGTTGCGGTTTAAAGCATAAAGGAATTTCTTTTAAAAATATTCACATAACTAGGAAATAGTGAGGAAAATACTAAAAGCATAAAGGAATAATATTCAATTAATAATTAATAATATGAAACCCCTAACAGTAAAAAATTCATTAAATCAGATGAATTTTGCTAAGAATATAATACATCATCACATAAAAACATATATATTCACCTGAATGCTTGTTGCATTTACTGTAATATCTAAGCAAACAATGATATGGAAGTTAAGAAGTAGAGAATAGATACCTGCAACTTATATTCACCTTTCTTATTCACTGTAAGAAAATTTTCAAACAAAGGAACACCAGCAGCAGAAGTAGCAAGTTGCCTGGAAAAATATGGCAAAAAAAAAATTCAAAACCAGATGCCTCATAATTTAGCAGGATTGCCCAAAAAAAAATCGACAGTTTGTTCAAAAAACCATCTTAATGTCCAACTGACCTCCAAGACAACCAAATCATTGATTACTTGGAACTAAAAGAATGGCATTTTGAAGCTGCGTTCCAACCAAGGGAGCATGGACAGCAACACAGACCAAGCAACATTACAAAATCTGAAGTGATCATATAAAATTGAAAGTGTCCTATCATGGCCAATATGAAGGCTAAACACAAGTTCAGAGACGAGAAGCTTATTTTTGAAACGCCTATCCTTCATAGGTTCCATTAATCAAAACAGATAGCACAAGGAACAAAAGTGAGGTGTATCTATAACATGAGAGAAAATGAAATTTACATTTGTCAAATATTTTTCTCATAGAAAGCCTGCATTTTCAATGACTACATTCAGTCATGGATGATGGATGATGACCGCACCTAGTTTCCAGCATAAATATTTCCTAAGTAGTCACCAACGCATGGTATGAAATAATTCACCAAAAATCTATCATTTAAAAAACAAATAACTAAAAACTGAAGTACTAATTGATTTTCACACTTCACATGGCTCATTCACCCATAATGCAATTGATAAAGTGGTAGCACTAGCATCTCCTACTGAAAAGCAGGAGATGTGCATAAGTTTCTGAAACCTTTCTTTGTAAGCCCAACTAAAACAGGTAAGTATTCATTCAGAGCTCTCCCCAGTTCTGCAATGGCAGATCCCCCTGCAAGAACCAATTAAACTTCATAACATCTCAACATTCTTCTTAGCCACTTGAAGAATAGAAAAATAGAGGTGATGGATCACTCACCAGTATCCTCAGCCACTTGCACAAAGTGATTCCACACATATTTACAGTGATTTAGAGGGAGACATAACAAACCACTAACTAATGAATAATACCACTTCAGCTGCAAACTAATATAATAAAAACTATATATATTCGATGAACAGGAAAGTAAAAACTCTTCTAAACCATGCAAACACAACTGATACAAGAATCTCATAAACCTTGATTGTCTAACACCACCATAGAAAACAACATCCAAAAAATAGCAAGACAGCAGCAACTAAACATATCCAGAGATTCCAACATCTTGTTACATTCATCCAAACTGAAATGTCTAACACCACCATAGAAAACAGCAAGTCAGCAACCTTGATTGTCTAGTGATTAGTTGTCTAATGATTGCTCTTCATATGACATGCTTGAAGTTGAGGATATCGATTCAGCTACAAGAAACAGAAATGAAAGAACCAAAAATTACTACTAATTAATAAATAATAAATGAAACAAAATAATTAGACCAAAAGACTAGATATTATTACCTTGTTTTACAGCAATTGTGTCATTGAAGTTATCAATTTGAAGTCCTTTTAGTTGATCACACAACACGGAAGTAGATGGAGACAACCAATTTTGCGCACAAATGAGGGCCTCAACTGTCTTTGATGAGAGTGAACTTTTGTATTCTGAAATGACACGACCCCCCGTACTAAATACAGATTCAGAAGAGACGGTGGAGACAGGTATGGCTAGCACATCACGTGCAATCAATGAAAGGACTCTGAATTTTTGACCATTTTCTTTCCACCATGCCAAAACATCAAACTCTTCATCTTTTAATGCAACCAACTCAGATTTAAGGTATTTATCCACTTCTCCATACTTATCTAGCTGATTATCAGCCTCAGCTCCAACCATAAACCGCCTCATTATAGGCATTCTTTTACGCAACTCGGATATGCGAGACTGAGTTGAAGAAGTACTACTAATAGTACTTTGAATTTCACTAGATACTTGTGCTTGAGTTTGGCTTAAAGCCTGAGATTGAGATGTATCTAGGCCAACTGCATAATGATCATACAAACGATACAAAACATTCATCACCATTTTGATAATTGTCTCACACTGTGTGGCCTCCTCAAAGATAGCCTCAAAAGCATACTGCAAATACTTGATTTTATACCTAGGGTCAAGCAAAATCCCTATCATCAGTAAAGGATTAATGTCACCTAGATTTCCCCAATACTTTTCATACTTGGACAACATATTTTCAGCCATGTTAGACAACAAACTCATATGATCATTGGCTGCATCTTTGAGGATAACATAAACTTCAGCTATTTGTTGGAAGCATTCATTTGAAGTAACATGAAGTGACCCTGAAAATTGCAAAGTCATGTCATAGAACACTTTCAAAAACTCAACAAATTCTGTAGCTTTTTTAAAATCCACTTTCGAAGGAGGACCAATTATCCCTTTTTCCGCAAAGAACGGTTTGTAATCTTTATCATCGTTGATCATCCTTTCAAAAACAATGCTGAATTTAATGGCACTCTCCAACATGAGGTAAATTGAATTCCATCTAGTTGGACAATCCATTATTAGTGTGTTTTTTGAGTCAATTTTCATCTTCTCAACAAGCTCTTTGAACTTTTTAAGCCTTGAAGGAGAAGATCTTATATATTTAACGGCATTTCTAATGCCTTCAACACTACTGTGCAAATCCTTCACACCATCAGAAACAATTAAATTCAAAATATGTGCACAACACCTCAAGTGCAAAAAGTCTCCATCACAGACTAAACCATTCCAATGCCTTAAAACTTCTTTCAATCTTGCCACTGCATTGTCATTTGAAGCAGCATTGTCAACAGTGATTGTATAAACATTATCAATGTTCCAAGCTAATAAACATCTTTCCAAAGTTGCCGCAATTGTCTCACCCTTATGGTTTTCTATGACACAAAAATTCAAGATTCGCTTCTGGTATGTCCAATCCTCATCAATCCAGTGAGCAGTCAAGCACATATAGTTGGCATTTTGACAAGAAGTCCAAGTATCTGTTGTGAGGGAAACACGAACTTTTGTTCTTTTAAAATACCTCTTCAACTTGATTGATTCTTGCATATACAACCTCAAGCAATCCCTTGTTACTGTCATTCTTGAAGGAATTTGAAAGCGAGGTTCAACTTGTATCATCATTTGCTTAAACCCCGCACCTTCCACCACTCGAAATGGCATTTCATCCATTATAACAAACTTTGCAACTGATAATCTGCATTCTTCTTGATTGAAGACGTGATGAGTTAGCTTTCTGCTACTTCCTTCTAGAGTGGATGCCAACAAAGATTGTTTGGCTTTGTTCACTCTATTTGGATTTTTGAGACATGTTTATAGATGTTTCAACAATCCACTTGTCCCTTAGAGTACAGGGTCACATTTAAGTGGCTTGTTGCAATACTTGCACTTGGCTCGAAGTTCTCCATCTTTAAATTGGTCAATGGGTAGCTTCTCAAAAGAATCCCAAACTGAAGATTTTTGTTTCTTCCTAGGACCTTCAACTTCATCATCTTTTGTATCACTTGTGACATTTCCCTCTTCTACTGTACGAGTAGCTTCACTACCTTGTGTAGAAGGATCTTTAGGTTCTGCCTGACTTACTTTAATATATCCTTCAGCAGCCATACCAACTCTAGTATTTTTCTGAATGGATATAGTTAAACAATTGAGATACATCAAGGTAGGTCTTTAATTAATTTTTGTAGCACAACCACTTTGAAACAGAATGTATTTCATATATAACAGAATGTAGCCCAACTATGCACGTACTAAAACAAATTCTGATTCTATTTATACCAAAGCAGCCATAAAATTGAGTTAATTTAGATCCATAATACAAACTGATTCAGACACAATATAACATTATTAATACAGACAAAACAATATCTAAAATATGAAAACAAAGGAAAAATAACATTGCTATAACACTAAATCACTAATCATTGTTCCCTAAACATTGTTTCCTTCATTTCATTGTTTCCTAAACAAGTAAACATTGTATACTTATATTTCCAATTCCATGGCAGCAGAGCATTTCAACCGAAAATTGCCACTTACATATAAATTAAATTCTACAACTACAACTACAAAGATCAAAGAACAAAAAGCCAATTCAGCCACTTACAGATCTTGTCGCCGAGAGAGTCTGAGATAAGATATGAGATTGGGGATTTGGAAATCGAGATTAGGCCTCCTCAGGAAGCATCACCGTCGCCGACGCCGAGAGAGGAGTCGTCCGTTGCACAGGGAAGGGATGAGTCGATGAGAGACCGAGATTAGCCGTCAGAGTCGCCGACGCCGATGACAAGATTGGGGATTTGGAGACCGCCAAAGGCTGTGAACCGCCGAAGGGGGAAGGAAATTAGGGCTTCAAAGTCGTCGTCGCCGACCCTAACGCCGATGCCGAGAGACGCCGAGATTGGGCATTTGGCCGTCTGGGTCGAGTGGTCGAGGACTCGAGGTCGAGATTCGAGAAGACGAGAAGAGAACGAAGAGTGAGACTGTGACTCTGTGAGTGTCTGTGCGTGAGATGAGAGACCGAGTCGAGTGAAACACGATAGAAATTTTTTTTTTTATCCTCAGTGACTTACTGATAGAGTGATAGATATAAAATAAATTAAATATATATATATATATATTTCGGGATCGGGAAATACCGATCCCGATCCCGAATTGAAATTTCCCGATCCCGATTTTTTCCCGTCCCGAAATTTTCGGGACGGGATTTTCCCCTCCCAATTTGCTCGGGATCGGGACGGGAAGGTCGGGACGGGAAAAAAATGCACACCCCTACCTCCAAACATTGGTGTATTAATGTAGCTTGTGTAGCTGAAGCTTTAGCAAATAATATTATGTCATCCGCAAAAAATAAATGTGAGATTAAGGGGCCAGTTCTTATTAGTCTAATTGGTTTCCAATCACCCTGATCCACCATTTGTTGAATCAAGTGGGCCAATTTTTTAATACACATCACAAACAGATAAGGAGAAATAGGATATCCTTGTCTGACCCCTTTGGAGGCCTGGGAGCACTCAGCTTTATCCCCATTCCACAAAAGTTGCATGTTTGATGTTGAGACACAATTAGCAATTATATCCTTGATATGGTCAGGGATGCTCAACTCTGATAAGCAATTCAACCGAAATGTCCAGTTGACTCGATCATAGGCCTTCTCTAGATCAATTTTTATTGCCATATACCCTTTCTTTCCCTTCATAGTTCTCATAGAATGAATTACCTCTTGAGCCACAATGATATTGTCACTACTATGTCTTCCAGGCACAAAGCTACACTGGTGCGGAGATATAATATGAGGAAGAATAGGTTTAAGCCAATTGACAATCACTTTAGTAATTACTTTGTAAATCACATTACACAAGCTTATCGGCCTGAGGTCCTGCATTGTTTCAAGAGGGTCCTTCTTTGGGATAAGGATAATTAAAGTGTTGTTGACCTTTCGAATCACCTGCGGGTTAGCAAATAGAAATTTAATATAGGAAATAATAGACCTGCCTATCATATTCCATTGATTTTGGTAGAATAAGGCATTAAATCCATCCGGTCTTGGAGATTTCAATGCGCCCATGCTGCACAAAGCCTCTTTAATTTCCTCATCTTGGACATCCCTCCCACACCATCTCAGTTGAGCATCATCAATATGAGGGTATGAGACTTGACATTTCAACTCAGGTTTAGATTGATTTTCCTCTGTGAATAATTTAGCAAATAATGTCGTAGCCATTTGTTTTATCACCCCATTTTCATATTGCCATTCTCCAAACTCATCACAAAGAGCTTCGATTTGATTAATTTTCCTTCTTCGATTTGCACGAGCATGGAATTGGTGAGAGTTATGGTCACCATATACCGTCCATTCCATCCTTGCTTTTTGCGCCCAGATGAGATATTCTTGAACTAAAACATCCTCAAGCTCTTTCCACAACTGACTCTGCAATTCCTCATACTGTTGTAAATTGCACTCCGTGTCATGGCTCGGTTAAGACCATCTAGACGTCTCAACAATTTCTTTTTTCTTGCTTCAGTATGGCCAAAAACCTCCTTATTCCATTTTGAGCAAGAAGTAGCAAAGTGCTTTATATTGTCTGTCCATTCACCTTCATTTCTCCATTCTTGTTTAACAAATTCAGGAAACGCATCATGTAATACCCAGGACGCAATAAATCTAAATGGTCGGCTTGAACGCCCCTTATTCCGAGCACGATCCAAGTCTATCAAAATCGGTCTGTGGTCTGATTTAAAAAATGGAAGATGTGAGACAACTGCATTCGGAAACTGATTAAACCATTGTTGATTTGCAAACATACGGTCAAGCCTCGCTGCCGACTCTCCCCTCTTCCACGTATAGCATGGGCCTACAAATCCAGTGTCGCTCGTATTAGTTGTTAAGGCCCACTCTGTAAAATCTTTATCACATGGAGTGGGAGAAACAGCAATTGATCTCCTCTCATTTTCAAGCAGGGTAGCATTCAGGTCTCCTCCAACAATCCATGCACCTTGTGTGGTTTCTTCTAACCTTAGTAAATTATTCCATAAACCCTGACGCACCAGTCTATTTGGGCTAGCATAAACAACAGTGAGAGTCCAGAATGCATCACTACAAAACCATAATTGGAGATGAATAAATTGATGATTCCGTTCTAAAACAATGACATTATGAATACTAGAATCCCATAAGCACCATATGCCACCACTATATCCCTCAGAATCTATAATAGCTGAACCGCTAAACCCAAACTGGTTAATGCGATTCTCTGTTTTTTCTTGGTCACACCGAGTTTCTAAGATAGCCAAGAAACTTAACTGATAGTGTTTCCTTAAATCACGAACCAGAGCCAGGAAATGTCGAGCTCCATTTCCTCTTGTATTCCAAATCATCAAATTCATAAGGAAATAATAACAGGTGAAACAAGTGAGGAACCTACCTCTGTTAAGTTATCTGTTTCCTCCATCGCTACATCCGTTTGTGGAATTTGGTTAGGAATCGACGCGAACTATAGTATTATTATCTTGTTCTTCAATGATTTGATCTGCTTGGCTTCCATGATCCCTGCGTGTCCCTGCAGAAATGATGGCGTCACTCCCTTGGTGCTGCATATCTTTATTTACATTCTGTCCACTTTGATCAGAAGCAACATGTGGGCCACACTGAAGAATAGAAAAAGAATTATTCATTTCAATTGTTTTATCAGGCAGACCCACATTCACATTATTTTTTACCTTTGCACGGGAAGGTGGAATGTTTTCTTTTCCTTTTGGTTTATACTTTGCCTCACTCCTTCTTTTAGATCCAACCGGGACCCACTCCTCAAATGCTTTATTATTTTCCTTACTCAAACCTTTCTGCACCACTTCCACAGTTTTTTCTTTATTCCTTTCCTTCCCATTGACTTTAGCACGTGGTTCCCTCCTTTTCTCATCTTTATTCATATTAACACCAACATTCTTTATCACTCCCTTATCAACTCCCATAATTTCCGCAATGACATCACCTCCTCGAAAATCATGCCTCAATATCTTCATATTCTTAAACAGACTCCTCTTCCCGTTTCCGCCATCAGCTCCAGCTACCTTCTTTTCCTCCGGGTTATTTGAACTTCTACTCTTACTTTCTCCCTCCTTTGCTTTGCCTAGCCCCGAGTGTATTTCCTTCAGTGTTTGATTCATTTCATCATTACCATTCCCAGGTTTGTCATGGCTTTGGGGGCAATTATCTTTTTGATGTCCATATCTTCCACAGTTGAAACAAACAAGATGTGTGCGCATTCTTTTCCACAATGCGTGGGCGCATGCACAGGCTAAATGCTTTCAATCTTCTAGAAATTAATATTCCTACCGCATACCTTTTACTTTCTTTCAACTTATGTTATGTGTCGTCCTCGATAACGTAGCCAATTTCAAAACCTCCTTATGTAATGTGTATTTCCTTGCGTGATTAACTAGTTTTCATTCACCAAATTAATTACTACATTTAGTTTGAATATAAGCTCAGTTGATTTTTTAGAGGGATTAGAGAAGCTAATTAAATTATTTTAAAGTATTTATATTTATCATTTTTCTCTAAACTAATTTGTCAAAATTAAAAACTACTCCCTCCGGTTCTAATTATAGGACAACATTTAAGAGTTGATATTGGTTCTAATTATAAGACAAAGTTCTAATTTTTGTCAATTTCTTCCCAAAATACCCCCTATTGATGCTTTTTCAATAATAATTTAATAAGAGTATATCGGAAGTTATTGAGGGACATTGACAACGCCGGATTGTGTGAGTACTTGGAGAAGTCGTGTGTGAGATAAAAGAGGTACAAGAAAAAATAAAGAATCAACGTAATTGAATGTCATTTTAAATTTTAAATAAGGGTATTTTAGAAAAATAAATATGATTAACTAATTTAACTATTATCCTTAATTTCTCCAAAGTTAGGTAAATATGTCTTATAATTAGGATCGGAGAGAGTAATATATAATTTAATTATACACAACATATGATATGAATAAATAACATAATTAGCTTTTTTAATTCCTAAAAAAAATCAATTAGATCTTACATTTAAGACCAACTGGGGTAGTATTAATTTCCTCCCATGTATGTTATATGGATACCTTTTAATGTAAATCATTTGAAGAGTTATTAATGTGTATTTAACAATTTTATCCCGATAATTAATATTTAAATGTGAGTATGATAAGCTATAGTAATCTGAATCTTTAGAATTGGGGATTAGGGTAGAAGAGAGAAGAAATCAGAAGGTTGAAGAAGATAACTAGAGGATTTAGAGAGAAGAGAGAGATCGAGAGGTATGCTGAACGAGCCAATAACCCGGGCCAAGGATCAGAAATCTCTGATATCACTGATAAGCTAGAGTAATCTGAACATTTAGAATTGGGGATTAGGGTAGAAGAGAGAAGAAATCATAAGGTTGAAGAAGAGAATTAGAGGATTTAGAGAGAAGAGAGAGATCGAGAGATATGTTGGATAATACTCTGGTTTTCATTAACTTGCAAAACTGACTAATTAGTAATACAGTTGCCATATATATAGGCAGCAAACATAACACGACAGAACAATACCAGCGCCTAACCCCCATTAATCAAAGCCTATTAGTTAATTAAACACTAGTAAGGCTATGTTTGGCTAATGCCACTCCTAAACGGTTAATGCCACTAATGATTAGTCCTGCTCGTCTAATTAACTAACCTAACTACGTTTCAAAATTGTCTTATCACAACATCATATCAAAGTATTATATTTTTTTTCTCCTTTAAAACCTCATTAATTAGCGGGGGTTAAGTTGAAAAATTTTATCAAAACAAATTTAAGGAGTTGACTATATTTTCTTAATTAATATGAACTTGTTGAAAGTCCTATAGTGAAGACCAGAGAGATTGCAAAGATTAATATACACACATCGCGCACACATTTAACTGCATATCCACTATAAAATTTATTAAATTATGTTCTAAAATACCAGTCCTCATTATTTTTCTTTTTTTCTTTTTTTTGGATCAATTCATTATTGTTCTATGAAACTTAAGAATCTAGTTCTCCCTGCCAGTGTGACTAGCTTTATTTTGCTTCGTTTTGAGCTTTTTATGTCTTGTTTGAAGAGAAATTTTCACGTGTAAACCATCTTTAACTTCGTTAACCTTTTCAATGCCTGGTTCTCTATAGGATCTCTGTTTTTTTTTTTTTGGTGGGAAAAAAAAAAGTGTGAAGATTGATTCTCGCTGCTTTTCTTAAAGAAAAAATGTGAAGAAAACCCATATTGCTAGTTGTTTTGGGCTTCTTAGTATTATCTCCCTACCAGCTCGTGCAGAAAATGTAAGGATTTATCCATAGGAGTTAGTCTAAGTGATAAGCAATTTGATTTCTTTTAAGTAAGATTTCGGGTTCAAACCTTGTATATGCAGAAAATTTTCATTAGGAGACTCTCCCACCATAGCCAGGTGTGCGATGCGGGTTGGATTCGAATATAGTCAGGGTAAAGTTCCGATGAATCGGGTGGACAAAAAAAAAAAAAAGTAAGGACTTGTTTCATTGGACGTGTACGTTTCATTATCTCCCTATTATCTGAACTTTGTGTTGTATACTTATAATGTCATATCAATATTCGCAGAATCGCAGACTTGATCTTAGTGTCATTGTAATTCTCAAAATGTCTGGTTGTAAGGTTTTGGAGGTTTGGGATCTCGTGCTTTCAGTTCAGTTTTATAAATTAATTAACATTATTATGTGTTACCTCCAATTCTAAGCATAGGATTCAGTTAATTTTTTTTGGGAGATTAAGAAAGCTAATTAAATTATTTTAAAATATTTATATTTATCATTTTTTCTTCAAACTGATTTATTTAACTTATAAACTGATATATAATTTAATCATACACAGCATATGATATAATTAAGTAACTTATTTAGTTTCTTTAATATCTTAAGAAAAATCAACTAGATCTAAAGGTTGTATATTGGAAGTTTGGAACTACACAAGTCGCCACACCTATTCATGTACCAGGTCATATTTATAAGTTTAAATTAATTAACTCTCACATATTAAGGAAGGTTAGTTAACCCAGTAATTATGAACTAAATTTCTAATTTTGCCCTCTTCTACGATTGATTCTAAAAATCAATATGAATAAATTTTTTTTGTTTATTGCAATTAATAGGGGCAAAGATGTAACAAATGCATTTATTACTTTAAAACTGGATTTATAATAAGGAGCAAAATTTTTTATCAAAATTAACTTATAAATAATATCAGAATGGTGTTATTGAATGGGCGGGTCTTCAAATGTTGACTTTTGAAAAGGCTTTTTGGACGCAACAAGCATGAATATCGGAGAACAGAGATTGATGAAAATATTTAGCTTAATTAATTAGGTGAGTGGGTAGAAATGATCGATTATTTTTAGAAGGTAGCAGATAATCCACTGGTAGAAACAGACCGCTTTGATTGGCATATTGCAGTGAATGGAACTTTTTACTAATTCTTTCTAACAGTCCATATGTCTGCTAATTTCATATGTGTTTGTTTGGCATTATGTTTAGGGTTTTTAAAAGTACTTATTTATGTAAATCGAGACAAAACTTCTGTCATATATTTATTTTGTATACCATAAATCACTATTGAAAAGTTACTTTTAAAGACTCCACATATTACAAACAAGCACATAATGGTGATTATGGTGTGCGTTCTATGTTGTTCACATCCTTTTTTTTATTTTTTGCCGCAAAGTTGTTCACATTTCTTGACTTGGTTGTTGCACACATAAATAAAACAAAGATACATGTGTGTGTGTACTTTTTCATTTTCTTTAATAAACAACAATGCCTAAATAGCTTGATGGATGATTGTACTTTGAGGCTTGAGAATAGTATTAAAAAAAAAAAAATCGGTCAATTGGTGTTTCTGATGGATAGTGACCAAGACAGTGAAGAGTTTCAGGCCTCTTTTGGCTTAACCCTCCAAAAGAAAAAATATTGGCCCACTTTTGCTATTCTTGCTGTTCAAAATTGTTTATGATAATGCTTCTGATGACTTCTGAGTTCTGAGGGTTGGTTTTCTTTGTTTTTTTTGTTTATGTTAACCCTCAGAATCAGGGCGGTCCCAATTTACTCCTATTTTATTGAGTTAACTCATTTTTGTTTTTGAAGTATTAAACGATGACACCAAATTACGCATCTCACTTTCTTTTTCCTCCGTACTATTGAAGAAAGAGTGGGCCCAAACCAAATTATTGGAAAGGCCCAATATCCACACCCAACTAACAACTCATCGGCCTTTTAGTTATGAATTAATCAACCGGTATCCGACTCTACTAACAATCGATTAGTCTAGTTCACGTGAATGTAGGCTCAAAATGGGAGAACCTCGCTACCACGAAGTAATTATTGCAGCTAGATGCCTAAGGTTCAAACACGAGATCAATGATTAAACTAAAACAACTTATATCTAATTGATCCAAGCGTTTGATGGTATAACTTATCAGCTTTTGACAATCAATCAATAATTTCTTCAGATCGTAAACGTGATTTGTAAAACTCCCAACCCTCCAATGATAACTAGGTTGTTCTTTGCCTTTCTTGACAAAATCCTCACCATCTTTTGAATTTCCTTATCACGTCCAATGACGGGATCATGCTTGCTCAACAAGTTTACAACCTTGCTCAACGATAATATATATCTATAATTAGAGGGTATCAGAGCTAACATATCTATATTTTTTTTTTCAAACCTAAATTTAACTATTTCTATTTTTATTTAAAAACTATGATATTTATATTAAACTCCCGCAAATAATGCATCAAATTGTCATGCATTAGTGACTCTAAATATAACAAAATAGATCATAAATTTATTAAAAATAGGAGTCATTAATAGTAACATTATATATTAAGTGTTATATATACATAAATATGTGTTATATATCCGTAAATATGGAATGGTGTTATAGGCAATCTTGATGAACTTGGAGGTGAAGAGAGAATCTAAATCCAAAGAAATTGACAAAATATTCGGGTTAAGATAGTTGTAGTAGATATTTGAGGTGACTTGAGACCATAGCTTCACGAAATAATTAGCTGTTTGATTGTCGTGGCAACGAATTTGACATTGACTCAAAATAAGCTAATATAATTCAAGACCATCTTGACACACTTTAAGAATAGTCATGCTCTTGTTCTCATTCTTTTTTTATATTTGTTCCCATCACAACCTCACATGATACTTGAGATTTTTAGATGCATCACGTATGCTTGCAAGAGAGATAAAAAAAATACCCCACTGGCCAAAAAAAAAAAGACACCTCAAGGGAGGGAATTTTAAATCCCATAAAGGGATCATTATTCACCAACTCAAAACAAGGAAACAAAAGACACTTAAGTTTCATCCACATTCATACACTTCAACCTTCCATCTCAGCATCTTCATCATCATCAATTTCCTCAATCTTCATCTTTTTCACTGCTTGAACAGCATCACTCTTAGATCCATTTGGAATCTGAATCAAAACATCTGACCTCTGTCCAGTAGCCTCGTTAACCATCCCTCCGTTCTTTTCCACGCGATATGCCAACGAATTGCCCTTCGGCCCAGCATCTATATAGACCGTCGAGTTCTCATCAATTTCTTCCTTTATAAGCATCCTTGATAGCTCTGTCACTACCTTCCTCTCAAGCCATCTCCTTATTGGTCTAGCTCCATAAACCTGCAAATAATGAACATCTACTTAAATATAAACGTCTTTTAGCATCATATAGAGAATAATAATATGAAAATTGATGTAATAATACCAACCGGGTCATAGCTCTCAGACAGTATAACATCCAATGCTGCGTCAGTCACTGCCATAGCAACTCCCCTTTCCGCAAGACGTACCGCAACATCCTTCATCTGTAACCTTGCAACCTTCCTCAGTTGATCGTGTGAAAGAGGATCAAATACCACAATTTCATCCAGCCGGTTCAAAAGTTCTGGCCTGAAATGCCTTCTCACCTGAACAAGGAAAGTAATTTAGTAACTATGAGAACGAGAATAAACACATGAAATTTTGCATTGAGACTATAAATACAAATAGATAGAAAAAATCTGCGATAAGGTACCTCTTGCATAACTCGATCACGAGCTACTTGCATTGAACATTTTCCTGAGAGTCCAGTCAGTAGATGCTCTGCACCGAGGTTTGAAGTCATGATTATGACAGTATTTCTAAAGTCCACCGTGCGACCCTGGCCATCAGTTAATCTCCCATCGTCCAAGACTTGAAGTAGAGTATTAAACACTGATGTGTGTGCTTTTTCCACTTCATCAAAGAGGACCACGCTATAAGGCCTTCGCCTCACAGCTTCCGTCAATTGGCCTCCCTCCTCATGACCAACATACCCCGGTGGTGCACCAATTAACCGAGAAACAGAGTGTTGCTCCATGTACTCTGACATGTCAATTCTTACCAGCTGATTTTCATCATCGAAAAGTTGCTCAGAAAGAGCCTTTGCAAGCTCAGTCTTACCAACTCCAGTTGGCCCTAAAAATAGGAACGAGCCAGTAGGTTGTTGGGGTCTTCCCAAGCCAGCCCTAGATCTCAATACTGCCTCTGCAACAGCACTTACTGCTTGGTCTTGCCCCACTACTCTCTGATGCAATCTATCAGCAAGTCCTATTAACCTTTGTTTCTCATTTTGGCCAAGCCTTGTCACTGGTATGCCTGTCCAGCGACTCACGACCTCAGCTATTTGATCTGGTCCAACAGCTTCTGTCAACATTAAATTCTCTCCAGCGTTTCCTTCTAACTGTTGTATTGCAGATTCTACCTCCTGAATAGCCCCATATCGCAAATCCGCAGCTCTAGCTAGATCATATCGCCTCTCAGCCTCTTGTAAAGCAAACAAGAGCTCCTCTCGTTTCTGCTTGAGTCTACGAAGCTCATCAACCCTTTCCTTCTCTTTTCTGTACTTCATCATTAAAGGTTGAAGTTTATCTCTTAAATCATCAAGTTCTTTCCGCACCTGTTCATAACAAGAGCGATTAGATCCGATCAAACAAATAAAATAAGAGCATGTAATCTAAAATAGAAAACACAAAAAATAAAATATTTCACAATGTAAAAAAAAAAAAAATCACATACTTCAACCAGTCGTGCTTTGCTAGCTTTGTCCTTTTCTTTCTCAAGTGCGTGAAGTTCAATTTCTAGTTGCATTCTCTTCCTTTCAAGTTTATCTATTTCCTCAGGCTGACTGTCAAGTTGAACTCTTACATTAGCGCATGCCTCATCCACTAAGTCTATTGCTTTGTCAGGAAGATGACGCCCTGTAAATCAATTTGTGGAATCATTAAGTATATTAAATCACCGAGTTCTCACGTAGAAAAAATATACTGAAAAAAAAAAGCCCAAAAATGATACATACCTGTTATGTAACGGCTAGACAACTGAGCTGCAACAACCAAAGCACGATCCTGAATCCGAACACCATGATGACCTTCATAGCGCTCTTTCAGCCCACGAAGGATGCTAATGGTGTCTGTGACACTCGGTTCGGCCACATAGACCTGTTGGAATCTTCTTTCAAACGCAGCATCCTTCTCTACATATTTCCTGTATTCCTCTAGTGTGGTAGCTCCAATACATCGTAGCTGACCTCGAGCAAGCATAGGCTTGAAGAGATTGGCAGCATCCATTGATCCCTCAGTTCGACCTGCGCCGAGGACTAGATGGATTTCATCAATGAATAGTATAACCTTCCCTTCGGCATCCTCCACTTCCTTTAAAACTGCCTTCAATCGCTCTTCAAATTCTCCTCTGTATTTTGCACCCGCCACCAGAGCACCCATGTCCAATGCAATAAGCCTCACATCAGCCAGATTACTAGGAACATCCCCCCTAACTATCCTCTGGGCCAAACCTTCTACCACAGCGGTTTTACCAACTCCTGGCTCTCCGATGAGAACTGGGTTGTTCTTTGTCCTTCTCGATAAAATTCTCACGACCCTTCGGATTTCCTCATCACGTCCAATGACGGGATCAAGTTTACCTGCTTGCTCAACAAGGTCACGTCCATAAGTCTTTAATGCTTGCAAAGTTGTATCCCCAGAAGCACTCTCAACCTTTTTCCCTTCCTTTCCACGAAGCTTCTCTACCTCTGATTTCACTGTTGCTGTAGCAACCCCCGCTTCCTTCAGCAGGTCGCCAATCTGGGAATCTTCAAGAAGACCCAGAATCAATTGGTCAACAGCTAAGTGAGTGTCTCCACGTGACTTCTGTGCTGCTTGTGCCCTCCTAATTACTTTGATGAGGGTTGTACTGGCAGGTATCTCATCCGGAGGAGGTGACTGAGAGGGTAATTTCTTCAGTGCTTGATTGAAGACTCTCTCTGCAGCACGGGCAGCTTCTTCCCCAGCCGCACTAGAAATTGATTGGGAGAAAATGCCAGTGGGATCAGAAATCAAAGCAGCTGCCAGATGAAGAGGTGTGAATTGGGCATGGCCAGCACTCATTGCCAACTCGTGTGCCCCGGCAAGAGCCTCATTAGTCTTGTGGGTGAACTTATCAGGATTCATTTGTATATTAGAACCTAACAAGAGACACGAGTTCAGAAACCTAAGTGGTGACAAAAATACAATTTTTTTTTTTTAAAAAAAGGAAGAGTCACAGATACCATGACGCACTTAAAAAGACCCAAAATAATATCACGACAGAATTCTACCCATTAATTAATTAGCGAACGTATCTGATTGACCACAAAAGCATCCAGAAGGCATGAAGTTAAAGAGGATATTGACATACCTTAAAGGAGGAGATGAAAACTTTGTGAACAATTGCCGGAAGTAGCAGCAGAAAGTAAAAACGAGGGAAGGCAATTAGACGAGCAAGCTTTGAAGCCTTGATCGAATGAACCGAAAAGACAAAAATATTTACAAAGAAAGCCCTTCGGGAGATTTGTTTGTGGGAGTAGCTCAGAAAAGTTTCGGAATTTTGGTTAGTTTCGGAGTGAAGCGGTGAGGGAAGAAGGGAGATGTGTATTTGTTGACGCGAAAGAGACATCTGGAAGAATTGTGGACGTTCGCCACTGAGCGAAGAACCTCCTAGAAAAGTCGTCAAAAAAGGAACCCTGGTGGAATTGGGGCTTTTCGGTGAATCAACTAGGCGTTTCTGGATTTCCCCAGAATGGACGAACCGATCCATACCCATGATCCACTTTTGCAGCCTAAAGCCCAATTTTTTTTATGTTTAATGTGGGCCCGGCAGGAGGAGATGGGCCGACTTTCAAGGTCCATCGAATGTGAACTAAACACAATTTTTTTTATTATTTAATGTAGGGTATAATCCTTTCCGAAGTTTAATGTAAAGGAATTTTGCCTCTTCTAATAGATATGTTTTTCAGCCAATGAGGTTTAGTATAGTTGGTTAAGGTCTTGCCACCCCGATCACAAGGGAGTGTGTTCGAACCCTCTGACCGATGGGGAGACCTCATTGGTAGGCGATCTCGTAAGTCCCTTGTAAGCGCTCGAAGAGCCCTGGGGCCATGCCCTGGCCTTGGTAGGGGATTGGTGCCGAACCTACCTAAACTTTTTTATATCAAAAAAAAAAAAGATATGTCTTTCAAGACTCTACATTATATTTTTCTTTTTATAGGGATGAGGCAGAAGAGTTATATCTTTAAAGTCTTGATTGGTAAATATTGATTTATATATATTTGTACGTTGGTTGATGATTGATGATAAATTGTTTCATTCATTCTTTTTTCTTTTGGCAAAGGATCTATTCTCTTGAATCTTCTCACGAGTTGCACTATGGTGAAATGCTGTTCATGAAACTTCCGGTGTTCATGAAAAAGTGAAATAAATAGTGTTCATTGTGGGGATCTCCAATGTTTTCTCTTTTTTTGCCAAAAAAATTATATGAAGAAATAATGTTATGGAAAGTGGTTATCTTTACTGATTGTACTGATGTAATTTCAAAGCTTACCAAAGGGTGTAGAAGCAATCACCTTTTAGAAACGTTATAGATGAAAGCTAGATTTGTCATACATAGAGATTGGCAAGTAGAAATTTGTCATGGTGACAAAGAAACACATTCTTGCAGATTATTTAGCAAAATCATTAATCAACCACCCTTATTCAAAAGATGGCGGCTGCTGAAGGAAGTAAATAGATGATTTTGGTCCTTTATTGCCCTGTTTGGTACGCTTGAATTGAAGCCAAGGAAATGGAAATGAAAATGAATTCGATGATGTAAGCATGTTTGGTATGCTTTTGGGCGCATGGAATTCAATTCCGTGTGGAAATCAATTCCATCAAAATTGATGGAATTGGCCTCCATTACAAAAGCTCAGATTTACATTTCCATGAAACCAGATTCTTCTTTTGGCCTCTTCAAGCTTCACGCCCAACTAGTTCACACTGTCCCATTCCATCACCGGCAACAATAGCGGCGGGCAACCTGCTCACCCACAGTGGCGGTCATCCCACCACCGCCGGTGAGCTTCTCCCCATCGTCAGTAATCTTCTCCCCCTATTTCACCCTCTTCAAAGCTCCAACCGTGAGTATGTCAAGAGCCCAGATCTAAAGGTTGTGTAGAACCGCAACTTACTTCAACTTCAAACTCATTCTCGATCTCAACAGAAAACAAAAGAAAGAGAGAAAAAGAGAGATCGAAAATGAACATTGTTGATTCCGTCTTCAATCCTCTCTCAAAGAACTCACAAACAGCGAATCTCAAAAATTTGCGGTTCACAAAGCTTAAATGGATTTCAGACAAGAAGATTGAATATGATTATTTTGATTCAGCCTGTGTTATAATAGCCATGGGGTAACTTCCATTACAAACCCACGACACAACTAATAATAGAACAATTCATAAGTTGACTCGATTTTCTTTTTCCTGTGTATTCAATGGAAGCTTCGCACAGCCAACAATCATTTTCAAGGGTGATGGGAATTTTGGCAAGATTTTTTTATTTTCTTAATTTAGAGGGATATTTTGATCTTTTCATACAAAAATTAAGTCTCATTTCCATAACATACCAAACACACTTTTAAACCTCATTTCTATATCCATATCCATATCCATTTCCATCAAAATCAATTCTGCATACCAAACAGGCCCTATATGTTTCTTTTGTCCAGTTCTTTTGTAGGTTTCCATTCAAATTCCTCTTTTTTTAAAAAATTTCCCTCTTTTCAGTTTTATCTCTTAAATTCATTAAAAAAACATTCACACTTCAAATGCCAGGAACGAGTCGCAATAAATTATAAAAAATTAACAGGGTCTACTTTAAAGTTGAAATAAAAAAAAAAAAAAAAACCTATAAAGGGGATTTTGCCGTAACATTTACTTCTTTCTACCTTTCACTTAGTGAGTATATCAATTGTCAATTGACTTTTTTCGTTTAACACACCAACCGAGATTGGAATAATTCATGAACCCAAAAAAAATGAAGATTATCCTAAGAAATGAAAACCAAAGAAAGATATTGAAACTTGGTAATTACAAAAGATGATAATTTTTGCGCAGTTGTATACTTTCGAGAATGACCGAAAGATACCCTGTTCCGTCTCAAACTTCCTAAATGTTAAAATTTCTTGGAGGCGAAAGGAGTAATTTGCATTACATGTAAAGATAAGTAACTCTATTCAACTGCTCGAAGGAAACTAGTGGCATAAAAAGATAAGCCATATCATATTGGCTTCTGCTGCATTCGATAATCTGCAAGCTGCCTTCTTAACTCCATTGCTCTTGGCAATCCAAACCACAGGGATCCATTGAACACGGCTTCCCTAGAACATAACAATCATTAACATAGGCACTTGACCAGTCTGATATCAAATAAAATCAACATAAACAATCAGCTAATATGATGGCAACATTGGCAGGGTACAGTCAGATAGCATTTTAAACTATGACAAAATTCAATCATCAATAATAAAATGCAAAACAAAACAAAACAAAAACAGGAAAAAGGTGGATTCCTCATCATCTCCAGACATTTCGGTGCCGTTATGCTGGCCTCTACTGTGGCCTCTCCCTCATAGCTAGAAATGGCAAATTAATTACACTCGGGTTTCATGATTAAGGTTAAGGTACACTCACATGAAGGCAATCCTGCTTGAAGAAATTCATTCCTCATCACTATCATAAACAACTGCCATTCGCCTATGGGCATGGGTTGTTGCTTTCCTTGGAGGAGAATCCTCTTCTGACTCAAAACCCTTCCTTTTCATGCCGCTTCTCTCCTTATTCTTCTGTCTTGGTTCCTGCCAAAAGAATCAAAACAAAATTGGAACTACGCAACCAGTCATGGTCCCAACCTCATATTCTACAATAGTATAGAATTAAATAAATTACGACACAATGCATGTCCCAAAAAAGAATTACCACTAGTTTTGCATGTAGCACAACAGACACGTACAGCTCCCGTAGAATGTAGGAGTTCGACAGATGAAGCATAGTAGTAGTAGTAGTAGTAGTAATAAACAAACAAGTATATGTGGCTACACTGATCTATTGATATTAAAATAATGAGGCATTAATTAAATCTACTTCTCTCCAAAGTTCTCAAGATTAATCCAGAGCACAGTCCAAAAATTTATTTCCACGAATCTTGGAATTCCCAAGAAATGTTCAAAACTTTCCAAGCAGCATTTCAAGATTTTTCCTTTGGTGAAGACGCCTAATAATTAATTACTGATTTGCCACAACCTACACGCTTTACATACCATCAGCAAAAATCAAACAAGTTTTGCTGAAACCAATAACTTATATGCCAACATAACAAATGAGAGGAAAGGCCACCGAAGTGCAAAAGAAGTTGCATATAATCCTTAATATTCGATCTCAAACCGTATAATAATAAATCTGAAAGACCAAAGTTCTATAATATAAGTAATGAAACATAGAAGACAGACTGTACCTACTCATTCATTCATAAGTCTAATAAATCTTAAAGCGAACTAAATTATTTGAAAATAATGATACCTCCTCTTCCTCTGATGCGTCATTAACTAGTGCTTCTTCTCCATAATGTTCTTCATCTTCTTCCTCATCCTCATACTCTGGCTCAGAATCCTCAGCCCTCTTTCGTGGCAGAGCTCGATCATCTTCCTCACCATCAGTTTCATACTCAGATTCCTCTCTCTCATCATCTGAGAAATCTATTGGGCGCCGGGATGACTTAACAGGTGGGAAAGATGACCTTCGAGGAATATCCTTGGGTGCCTGCGACTGCGTTCCCCGGGAAACAAAAGCCTTCATTAAGTGGTAGAATGAAAATATCCAGCAAAATTCAAACTATCAGAATACAGAGTGATAATACCTTCTTAGCATTCATAATTCGCTTCTCTGCTCGTGCTTCAACATCAAAATCATCATCAAAGCGGCGATGACCACGGCGAGAATTATAATAATCTGTTTCATCATCCTGAAAAGAGAAAAGTGGTGACTGATCAAACTGGCATAGTATAAGTTATTGGACAAGTCATGGGCCTCAAAAAGACTCTGGCATATGCACATGCAAATGAAGGCTCCAATGATTGCACAGGAAACATCATTTTGAGAGCACACCTCGTGTGTGTTTGGGAGCTTTCCAAACCATGGTTTGCGCAACCCGAGACAAAACTCCTTTCACAAACTTACCTCGTAAGTCGTAAAAGCTATTAAAAAAAGCTAATCCAAACACACACCTCATCCAAAGCATCCTCCAAAAACCCAGGAGAAAGTTGGCGCCTCCTTTCTACAGGTGGAGCATATTTCCGGTTCACCTTTTCTCTTTTACGGTTAAGAAGTACATTAGCTCTGATGGTTTGACTTTCTGCCTGCAAAATCCATAGGAAAATAGGATATTGGCACCAATAAGGGCAATAAAGGCATGAAACTACTGACCAATAAATAATACCTTTTCTTTTTCCTCCTTTTCCCTCTCAGGATCAATGTCAGTAATGCAATTTTTAACCTTGTAAACTTTTTTATGCCTTGAATCCACAAGGGCAGTCAGCAACCGATGAGAATTTGAAGACAAGGAAGACGGCATAAATCTCATTTTCCTTAATAGCCTTCCCTGCGATTGGAGGATCCCCTGCACACATTGTCGGGTGTTGGGCACATGTTTCTCTAGAGAATAAACAATAACCAGCAAAAAAGTGCTATATCACAACTCACCTTCCCATGTCTAAGAAAAAGGTGTGCTTGATCATGCTGTGCATCTTGCACAGATATGTCAAGAACTTCATTCCCTATTAATAACTGCAAGCTGCCATCAGACCACCTTACAAAACGGGCATTGCTTTCACACTGCATCAGCATAAGACAAAATAATTTATCTTGATCATCAATGACATATTTTATCAAAGACTAAGGATGCTACAGTTCAAATGAAATAGTTCTGGAATTAAAAGCATAACAGTTGAGTAAATAATAAAACATTAACCACATGCATCCATTTTGCCCACATGCATCAATGGAGTTTATTTGTACACCAGCACTCTTATACACACAAATTAAGAATATTGCCATAAAGGTGATAGCGTGACCAGTACAGGGAACAAACTCATTATGTGAGTTATGCATGTTTAGGCCCTGATACACTGGACTGAAAGGTACTGTGTGCAGACACAAGTCACACAACCATGAAGCAATTTTATTCAGAATCAACCCTGTCAGAGCATTGCCTCCCAGTTGAGCCCCACAGAAGCTTTATGCCACCTATTCCATTAAGACTAGTCATTTAACATTTTCTAAACCTTTATCATTGTAAATTGCAGCTTCACCAACCCAACCTATTTACAATAGACCTTCTCAATCACACCTGGTCCAAATCAACGGGAAATTAATCAAGGGAGAAAGTTCAAATTTTATCCTCCAAATTCCAATTTTTTCCTTAACATCTCAACTTGTAAAATACAGAAAACTCATTATTCATCCATAAAATCAATTGTTATCAAGCAAGTAGAGATTTGAGTCATGTCAGAAGAACCTGTGAACTTTACATTCTCCCAAGAAATTCTACCTCAACAACTAAGACTAAGCTCCGTACCAAGCTTGTTATTTCAAATAACTTTTTACCACCAAAAAACAGGACAATTGCAACAAAACATAGGAGACTGAAGAAAGTGAATAAAAAAAAACCGGCTTATATAAAAGACCATCTGCCTTCTATCCATGAGCATGAATTGAACACCCATGATCACTTGGGCATGAAAAACTAACTACAATAAGATATTGCTACATACAGTCGTTGTGCCATCAGGATTTCTCACAGTCCTCCAGCGCACAATGTTGTTCTCCAAGCGTATGCGTTTCTTGGCTCCAGATTCATCAGTAACAAATGTATCCTCTTCAACATATGTTTTAGGATCAAACGGTTTTGGGTCAACACCCATAATATTAGATACTTTAATCATGTTCATCTGCAAAAGAAACAAAACCAGAGAGAGCATTGACACTCAACATATACTGTCACTGTAATGCAAATCATCTTATAAACAGTCATTTAATGCGTAGATCAAGCACCTATATAGTGAAACAGTATTAATTTATTAAGCATAGCCTTGATGTCAAAATATAAGATTGCATTAGCATTTCAGTAAACAGGTTAGTAACGTGACAATCAAGCATTTGAAAAAAACGAGCGACCCAGTACACAACACTCCCACCAGATGGGGTTTGGAGAGGGATAAATGTACGCAGCCTTACCCCCGAAAGCGGAGAGGCTAGAAACCCGTAACCTCCATGTCACATGGAGGCAACCTTACTGCTACATCAAGGCTCACCCTCTATGATAATCAAGCTATAGTCCTTAAAAAATACATTATACAATTTGCTCAAAATTCTGACATCCACCTAAGCTCCCTTAAATACAACCTTCTAAATCATAAAAATGCAACATAAGTACTATCAGAGCTCTAGTTACATATCTTGTCCATCCACCTTGTGTCCTTAAGAAATAAAGAATCATCAATGGACATAATATTAACATACATATTAAACCTATACCTTTTCTGGAAAAGCTGGAGGCAGTCGAAGTGGAACCTCTAGCTCCAATGGGGGTCCCAGTGGTTTCTCTTTAAGTTTCATCTCAATGTTATCCTCCTCTGACTCATAATGAGCTTCTTCATCAGCAATTATGTCCTCTGGTCTTAAGCTCTTTCCATAACTTCCTTCCTCCTCATCCAAAGGAGATCTCTAAAACCGGAAATTAGTTTGTCTCATTATCTTATACAGTTATACTTCAAATCTAGGTACTTGATGAAAAAAATAGAAGAAGAAAAAATCTTAGTATTGACCTCCATCACTCACATTTGAATCATGCTCAATATCATGCCGAACTGCATATTCAGCCTCCTCCTCTTCATCATCAAAATCACCAAATACATCACGAATTTCAGGTGCAGAATCCAGCATGCGAACCCGATCCTTGTCATCTCTGGGTGATCGACTGCCAAAAGATATTTTTTTTATTCACTACATATGAAATAATTCATGCACAAGCCAATAAATTTTGAGTCATCAACCATGGTATCTGTTTAATTCCAGCATCTAATTTAAGGCATAATTTAACACACAGAACTGTTCAAAAAGATTCAGAACAAAACATAAACAGCCAAAGAACCTCAGACATTAGGTTCAATTAAAATATGCCCTGAACAATCTGCATTCTACAAGATAAAAATAGTTGCTATATTTTATAACATATATGTATAGAAACTGTAAAAGATACCTTGGACTTCTAGCTTCATCAACTTCCTCGTCATCATTTTCAGGATAATGGTTATCCTCTGACCTCTCAGATCCACTCTCAATCACATCCCTACGCTTGCTAGTAACAACTCTCTGATTGTAGTCATCTTTTGCATCACTATCAGAATCCCTTGCTTCACTTTCTTCTCTTTGATCAACAATATCTACCTCCTGGGAACTTTGCTCCCTCTCACCTTCACTTTCACCAGGATCTGGATCCCCATCAGGCACATCACCTTCACTTTCTATTTCCACCACCCCATGACCCTCACCTTCCCCTTCAACCTCAGGCTCTATCCCTCCCTCCCCTTCATCCTGAAGAAAAACAAACGGTTTTCAATTCAGCTTTAATACTCTTGCGTAATGACTTCATACTACACATGGAGATGAAACAGAAAGTGGTCAACTTAAATGATACATACTCATAAGATAAGAACATCTACCCATTCCCACAGTTCTCAAAACCAGTAAATAGATGCCCATAAAAATTAAAGTCTGCCCCGTTTTCTACAATAATGTGCAGAGCTGCATGCCTACAGTGAATGTCGTATTTCAGTTTACAAATAATACGGGGATGGATACAGAATGAATTTTGCAGCCCGTCAAACCGATGCTCACATATTTTTTGTGTGGGGGGGGGGGGGGGGCGGAAACCTAGCTAAATTGCACATCCAAACAGTAAACGAAAAGGAGAATTTGAAGATAAGAAACGAGAAACCGTATCGTACAGAAGCGTAAGTGGGTTGGGGATTCGATTCATGCTCGGAATCAAGTTCTTCTTCCTCTTCTGATTGATCACCAAAGAGGTTCTGCATCATCTGGTGTCGCTTTTCTTCTCCCATCTTTATTCGGTATCAGCCTCTAGTCCCTACTCCTCTCGGCTGATCAATAACAGTACAAAAACAAAGACTCGGAGATTTTCTTCGCCAGAGACGATCAAACAGCCACTCGTCGGCTTGAATCTTTGATCCCTGGTGATTGTTTCTCCAGATGTCTGCGAAAGTGATTGTGGGTTGCGTAATTTTTCTTTTGGGATAATCCTTGCACAGCTTTGGTCATTGAATCCCGTTAATTTTTTTTTTTTTTAATCAACAAGTCTTGAGATGAAATTTTAGCCTGTTAAATTTAAACATGAATTTTAAAGGGAAAATTATAGAGGAAAACCAGGAGGGGAAAAAAAAAATTAGTAAGGATTTTAAAAATTATAATTATTTTAAAGGACTAAAAATTAAAATATAAATATTCAATTATAAAATTAACCCTTTCCTTATATTTTTCTTATCAAAAAAAAAAACTCCCTGTATTTTCTCTAAACACATCTTAAATATTTAATGATTAGTGATGATGTTCTCATATCCTTAAATTGAATTAACTTTTATTTAGATATTAAGATTCTAGTGGGATTGTTATTGCCCTTTAGTTCACGGGAATCAGAGAGAATGTAATAAAATGTGATGTAATGATGATTACATGATTTTGTTTGGTTCGTCGTTAGGGAAAGATTATGCATAAACATTTGCCTGTGTTTGGAAACACGTTTTGGGGGCAAATAAGTCCTTATTACTCGAGCCGAGATAAAACTCTTCTCACATACTTATCTCGTATACCATGAATCACGATTTATAAGCACTTATTGTTCAAAAATAAGCTATTCCAAATGAGCACTAAAACGTATGGTTGGATTACATTGAACTGGGGAATACATGATAATAATGCATGAAAAGACAGAATTACCCCTATCCACATATGTATGTATGTATGTTTGTATGTATGTATGTATGATAACTTGAAATTATTTATTATTTCATCAAGTATGTGAAATAATTCTATCAACACTCATAATAATCAATTAACAGACAAAATTACCCCTTATCCATATGTATAACAAAAGTTTTATTAACTTAGCAGCAGTATGAGGTGAATCCTCATCACGCATATAATAATAAATTGAAGTATAATGCGTATTTATTACTTTTTGTTTTATTGTGTGTATTATTTAACAAGAATTATGATTGCTATATAAATTGAAATCGAGCCAATAAGCTAATATATAAATCCATGCATAAGAACCAATAAGTTATATCATGTTTTTAGAAATTTAAATCACAAAAAATGTTGAGATGATGTCTACATTATCCAAAATAGAAATAAAAAGAAGCAACTGAATGTGCTATATAGCTATTCCAGAAGATTACACACCCAAAAACCCATTTCGTCTACATTATCCAAAATAGAAATAAAAAGAAGCAATGAAAGGTGCTACATAGCTATTCTAGAAGGCTACACTCCCAATCTCCCATTTCATTTTCAGGGATTATTGAGAATGACACTAATAGTGAAGGAGTCTCAATAATTTTCACATGAGCCTTATTTATCTCACCCCACGTGAGACCTTGTATTCTCATAAGTTGCCTATATATCTCCTCAGCTCTATTCAAGTCAATAGGACCAATTTTTTTTTTAATCTTTCCGCATTTCTGCAAATTCCCTACATAAATTGGCAGAAGATTCGTTCAATGCTTCAGCAAGCAACTCTACAGCATCACGGCTACTCTGCTTCACTTCCTTTTTGCTGATGAATGGACATCATTTGGTTGCAAAGGTTGTTGGTCAAATACAACAAAATTTGTATTTGTGTTGAGTACTTCTTCAGCATTGACTTCAGCTTCAACTCTAGAATCTTCTTCATCATCCTCACCTAGAGATGCAGGCACCTCTGCTCCCGTTCCTGCCGCATGATCCTTAGCCGTAACATATGATAGCTCTTCAAAGCGGGGTAAACACCTATTTCTGAAATTTCCAGCATCTTTATTAAAAATAAATAGAATGATATAATAATTTAAGCATCATTATTAGTAAACATTAATAAAAACTTATAACACACCATTACCTTTGCATATTCAGCCCATACATGATCCTCAACTATCACACACTTCTCATCTGGATCCCATCTGAAACCATAAGTGTTTCTATTTTGCACTATATCATATACAATCCGCCAATTCTTCTTGGAGGTCCTCAATCTATAATTAATATGAGGATTAGCTTTTAAGCCACAACCTAGAAGCTTCGCCTCAAGCATATCCTCTAGCTTTTTTAAATACCCTGTACTAAACTTGGTATCTGAGACAAACTGCCCTTGGGTTTTTAATTGTACCAAGCATTCAATTAACAAACTATTTTCTTGGTCGCTCCAGACATACTTACTTCCCTTACTATTATCTTTTTGTGTTTCCATTCTACGCATAAGAAAGTAAAAAATAAAAAAATAAAGACCAATAATAGTCATACAATTGGACTGGAGGGGTAGAATACAAGTAATGAAAATGTAAGATAGAGTCAAACAACATATAAACAATAATAGCCAGAAGAGATAATATAGTCATATAAGTATGTATTCAAACATAAAAAATACATGTTTTACGCAGACAATTATTTACAAACATTATCTATTAGTCCTACGAGCTCTAAAAGCATTAAACATTTCATCAGCCATATTCTCCCAGAAAGCACTCCAAGCATTTGATGCTTCCATGGTTAATATGTGATTATTGTCCTCTTGAGGATTTGGTCGGTCTGTTGAATCAAATTCAGCCACGATGGGGTCATCATCCATATTGTCTTGCATAATGAGATTATACAATAGACGACTAGCAACTATACATCTGTTTTGGGTTCAAACTGGGTAATATGATGGGCTCCTCAATATTGCCTGTCACAAAATCATTATCAATTGTGGGCATGGAGGTGATAATAATGGATGGCATGTTACAACTTTAATTGAAACTAGAATGTTTGCATCAAGGACTACAATAACTTTGGCTGCAATTTCTATACTGCATTTTCTTCACTCTCTAATCCTAACCAGTTCCCTATCACCCTTGATGGAATGAATAAATTATTAATTCTATCTACTATAACTGGTAAATGTTGTCTTATCTCTAATTAACTTTATGGTTATGCTTTATCCCAAATTACCTTATCAGAATTTGAGAACAAAACTTCTAGACAAGCATATTGATACATTAAAACATAAAGCAAACATTAAGCAGCGAAAACATATAGCTTTTGGATAAGCAAACAATAAGAATTATTGATACATTAAAAAAACATATAACTTATTGACATATCTCGTAAAGAACGCAAATATTGGAGATAAAAGCAAGCATTAAGCATTTTGACATCCCTCGTGAAGAACACAAATATTGGAGATAACAACAAAAATTATATAGTAGCAAAAAAAAATCATAAATTACTGGAGAGACTCACCTCGGATAAAGTAGCGACAAAGATGATCAATATGGTGACAGCAAAGGTGGAGAATGAACTACGATGAAGACGAGCGGCAAGAGTGCTTTTTTTTCATCGAAGAGAATAGTGGGTAGATAAGTTGGATTTATTTATGGGCAATATGGTCAATTAAAAAGTTATAATGGTAATATTATCTTTTCCAATTGATTACAGGATGTCTGCATCCTCATTCACCAGCATTGGCAGTATAATCCTGATTACATCATTAATCAAGATTACAAATGTAATCCTCTTTACATTACAATAAACCCAACCAAATACTGTAATCAGCCTGTTGCAGTGGGATTACATGTAAACATCTCCCACGTAATTAAACCAAACGTGCCATTAGTTTATTTAGGAATTTATTGTTTAAAAATTTTAAAATTTGATATTTTTTTCAGCTTTATAAAATTCTTTTTAGGCGCATTTAGTTGGTTTGAGCATTTTTTCCTGAAAAATCACATACTTTTAGAAGAATTGTATTCTACATTTTTTTGTGATTTTTAAGCTTTTTACAATAATTAAAATATAGAAAAGAAAGAGATAGATTTGTAATTATTTATAGATTGTAAAGGCTCTTTTAACTTGGGTAAATTTTAAGGTTCTAAATAGAAAAAAGATACTTTTAAGCGAGATAATTAAACTCAGACTGGTCACTAAATCGAATGAGTATTAGATCAAGGGTCAGTGGATTAGACCGGAGTCAAACCGGAGCTCAACCAAGGCCAAAACTACTTATAAGCAATCGAATCGCTAAAACAAACATGCCCCATGTCTTCACATCACTTGTTAGATCCCTGCCATAGAGATCGCAAAAAGCATCTTTGATAGAAAAATTAAAGATGCGTATTGATTCGTTTTTTAAAAGATTAATAAGGTCATGAAAAGCGATTAGCAGTGGCATCACAGATGGATAGAGCGGAAATTCACAAAAAAATTTAATTACTACTCTTATCATTATTTTTATTCTCTATAACACAGAAATTCAAACTATACTACCCTCTCATTTGATTAATGGTTAAAACTGTTTTTACAACATAATTTACAAAATATGCATTCTCATTGTTTTAAATGGACTCTTTTTAAACTAGCTCCATCACATGTGTTGTGTGCCAATATTTTGTTTTTGTGCGTCATCATGGTCTGAGTTATTAACCTCTGCAGATTTCTTTGCCACTTAAACTAATTAACCACCTATATGCAGCAGCTGCGCGCGCTCCAATGTGATACGCATGTGAATCAATTTTTGCTTTTACTGGTATCTGTTTTTATTCATCCATTCTTAATATGCATCACACATATGAAGAAGGATAAGGCACGAGTCGTTCAATACCTTTGACTAAGAAAATGTTGATGAAAAAAATTAATAATAGCGATAACTATTTCATAAAATTCAAGAACGTAAAAGGTTTATTAAAATTTGTAAACAATGCAAATTAAACTGATAATTAGGTGAACTCCATGATACTTAAAATAGACAGGGTTTATTTGATTCTATTATCTGTCTTTTGCTCTAAGAAATAATTTTATAAAATAGTTTTTGAAAATAAGTTTTAAAAATAAAAAATAAGAATAATCTGTTCGGATAGTGGTTTTGAAAAATCTGTTCTTGAAATGATGTAGTGGTACGGTCGCATGTGGTGAGGTGACAATGATCGTCACTAGTAGCATAATGTGATAGTAGATAAATGGCGGTCTTAAAAAATAAAAAACAAGAAAACAAAAATAAGAAAACAACTAAAAACTATTCTTATTTTTATTTTTTAGTTTTTAAAAACAACTTTTTGATTTTTTGTTTTTAAAATTTTTTTTTAAAAACAGTTTACCAAACAGGTTTTATTGTGTTTAAAAGCAAAAAAAAAAAAAAAAAGTGGTTAAAAACAAAATCAAATTGACTCTTGATCTATTGTTTTCTTTTAAAGAGTACTCCTTCTGTCCTTTCCCCACAATATTCCTTAAAAAAGCACGTAACAACAGTGATAATAATAACTTCAAATTTTTTTTTTAATTCATAATATGGCCAAGCTAGCTTGGAGAGTACATACACCAAAACAATCTAAACATCAAAAGCATGTAATGCGTCCTCCCTCATGATAGGAATACATCCAAGGTGAGGAATAGGTAGAACAACTAAATGCTGTACTAAGTGATGGGTATCCTTTGCCAAGAAATCAGCACACCGGATTATATCTCTCGGTGCATATCGGACTTCAATGTCCCAATCAGAATAAATCAAGTCCCTAACGGCATTAATTTCCAACCTAAGTGGGTGATATAGACCACTATCCTGCATAAGCAAGTGGTATGTCTCAAGTGAATCTGTGTAGGCCACTACCTTCTGGAACCCATATTGTCTACATAATTGGAGGCCTTGGTGTAAAGCCATAAGCTCAGCAGTAGTTGGCGGGAGAAAGTCAAGCCGACGCTGAAAGCCAAGAACCCACTGTCCTCTATGATCCCGAATAAGGCCCCCACAAGCTGCATCGCGGTGGATATCCACTGAACCGTCAGTATCTAGGCGAACACATCCCTCCTGTGGAAACTTCCAGTTCTGATCATCCCCAACGCTGTAGGAAAAGATCTGGTGCTTCAGGTTGTCCGCCACGCTGGATTCCATGAGATGATACAGGCCACCATGAATAAGCTCGTTCGGCTGCACTCAGACTCCTTCCATGACGCCTTTACATCTGTTTTTCCATAATAGCCAACATATGATGCTGAAAATGCGAACCCACGACCATCTATGAAAATAAGGCTTGCCCAGGGGACGAGAAAAGTTATCTTTAATCCATACCTGCAAATCAGAATGAAAGAAACTAAAACGAAAGTTAGGTGAAATAAAATGTGACCATACTGCTCTCGCAATCTCACAATCCCAAAGAATGTGTATAATGCTCTCTGTCTGGTGACACTATATCATCTATATATGATATAACTTCCATGCATTACCACCCCTAGTTCTTAATATAAAGTTTAGTTAATATTTTTTAAGAGATTAAAGAAATTAAATAAATTATTTTAAAATATTTATATTTATCTTTTTTATATTAAACTAATTTATTTAACTTATAAACTGATATATAATCGAATAATATATAACATGTGTTATGATTAACTGACTTATTTAATTTCCTTAACCTTTTAAAAAAAATCAACTGGATATTATATTAAAGAGCGTATTAAGTATTTATAAACTACGCACAATATAATTTTTTGGATTCAGATGTAAAAGTACTCATGAACTTTTCTCAAAAGTGCGCCTAACACCATAAACTTTTTTTAGATGTAAAAATATCCATAAACTTCTCAAAATGAGGCAAAAATGCTCACACCGATAATTGGAGCAAATGTTCGTTTTGTGGGACCCACTTATTATTTTTTGATGTGCAAAAATACCCATGAACTTTTCTCAAAAGTGCACCAAGCACCATAAACTTTTGAAAAGTTCATGGGCAATTTTGCACCCAGAAAAAAGTTTATGGTGTTGTGTGCATTTTTTAGAAAAGTTCATGGGTATTTTTGCACTTCAAAAAATAATAAGTGAATTCCACAAAATAGACATTTGTGTCAATTAATGGTGTGGGCATTTTTACCTCATTTTTAAAAGTTCATAGATATTTTTACACCTAAAAAAATTTATGATGTTGGATATATTTTTGAAAAAAGTTCATGAATATTTTTATAGTTTAACTCTAATTTCCCCCCGTTTTTGTGCATCGCAGATATTGTAATTTACATCTGCTCATACTATTCACAACATCAACCCATTACATGCAGGGATGCAATTAAAAGGAATGGGATCACATATCACACTCCTTGAGAGGAGCTAGATTGAGACCTTTTATCAAGACACCCAACCTAACTGGGAAATTCAAGTTAATAAAAATGTGTGTTATATACTTTTAATCAGCTAATACCTGATTATATCCATGTTTAATTATAAAAACCCGAAGTATAACTAAAAAAATTTAAATCACACGGTGCATATGCACGTCAAGCACAATTTTTAGAAGTGGTACAGTATATGACAGCTATATAAGTGTCTGTTTGGGTTGGCGGCAGAATTTGTTTTTACAACGTGATTTACGGTGTACGAGGTAAGTATATGAGATAAATTTTATCTCGATTTACGTAAATATAATCTTCAAACGCTAACTTAAACAGGCCCTAAATTGAGAATGCCTGCAAAATTAATGCAACAAGATAGACTTATGTGTACCCTGTGAAATCAATGATTACAACCTACGGTCTTAATTAACTAATTAATGCAAAATCTAGTTTGCAGAACAAGATGAACACGTGACTATTTTAGCTTAAATCAAATGACGTATATTATATATTTTAAGGCCCTGTTTGGTTGGAGGGAAGGGGATGGGAGGGGAGGAAAAATGAGCCCCTCCCCTCATTTGGTTTGAAATTTTGGAAGGGAGAAAGTAAAAATTTGCTTCTCTCTCCCCTCCCCTCCCCTCCCCTTATTTTGATTTCCTCCAAAATGGGGGGTTTTGGAGGGGAGCCAAATATTGGGACTAATTTATCCTCATAATCTTTTTCATATCCCATCAATGCTCATGGTTGCAACTCATGCTCTTTCCGCTACTGTTGCTCCTAGTCTCTTGCCTTCAATTCCCTTCCTCTACTTTCTGCCAAAAACGTAAATTTGGACTTTATTTTTATGTTCTCATTTTTTGCACAGTAATATATAAGAAATCCTGATGGTTGATAGTTTCATCTTCACAAATCCTAATGCACATTCGGCTCAATAAATTTTGTTAGCAATTGAATTTTGAGAACCACGTTATAGGGTGATCTAAATAATTTGCATTGTTGCTAGTCATTTTTGGCTAAAGCATACTGGAGTCATCTTTTTTTAGAGTCAAATTAGCCCTTCGTTGAAAACGTAGTTTAAAACAAAAATTATTATATCAGTTGTTGTATACATATTAAGGTGAGAGTAAGTTTTCTAAAATTATATAATTTATATTAAGGTGTAAATTAATTTAAATAATTTATATAAGTAAAAATATATAAACTAATATATAAGGGTAAAATGGTAAATTACATATTATCTCTCCTCTCATTCCCTCTTAAACCAAACAAAAGATCATTAAAAAACCTTCCCCTTCCTTCCCCTTCAACCAAATCAAACAAGGTAACCTCCTATCCTTCCCTTCCATCCCCTCCATTCCATCCCCTCCCATTGAACCAAACAGGCCCTAAAAGGCATGATGAACTCATATATTTACTATATATATTTTAAAAATTCAATATACCTATCGATCTAAATATGAACTTTTATCAACAAATTAAATTAGTGATAGTTTGGTGGCCACGTTTAAAGGTGAACAAAAACAGAAGGGATGTATGTCTGCATTTTTAAAAAAGATTAAATTGTATGTATACTATATACAGCGCACTCCTCTATATAAAAAATGAATTTATTAGTATATGAATGATATTTTGGGCAACGTGAGATATTAAAATTGTGACATGGGGGAATAATTATGAAAAGCCAGTTACCTTTATGATTGTTCCCTGCTGATATAACGTTTTTGTATTATTATACTGGTCAACGATGCAAGAAGTACGTTTTCAACATATATATATATATATATAGCTTGCTATTGGCTTGGTGGTAGATTCCCATTGAGTGGGACTCGAGTGAATATACAAATGGATCAATGTCAATGATAAACAAATAAACAATGACGGTCATTTTTCAAGAGCTCGTGAAGCTTTTACTTTTAATTAGTTGAGTTTGAAAGCTTTGTCCAAGCCATAACATTATTAGCATGTATAGGTTAATGCGTAAATATGCTTCAAACATTTTTGTTAAAGAGTAATGTTATCCTATAAATATTTTTAGGTTTAATATCACTAAAAAAATTTTAAAATATAGCAATATTACCTCATATCATTAAAAAACTAACGTCGATCATTAAAATATTGATATTGGCTGTTAATTTTTTTAATGGTAAGGGACAAGATTGCTTCATCTTAATATTTTTAGGGCGATATTGCTCCCAAAAAACTTCCGCTGTGGCATTGCTTATCAGCGAAAAATTTCAAAACAAATTTATACTTTAACTAACCCTAACATGTACAAGTGCGGGAACTAAGGCAACAACAAAAAAAAACCTCTGTCCATGAAATAAATGTCTTTCCTGTTGACTAGCCCTTTATATGTTTAGAGGCAAAAGTTTTGAGACAAATCTCTTTTGTTAACATACAAGTTATTAATTGAGATGGTAGGAGCTATCATTCTCGCAAGAAAAAAAATACATGTTTAAATTTTGGAAAGTATACTTTTTAAAACAGACAAAAATCGTTTGCACTATGGGTTACAAAATGAATTAGTCTCAAGTTCAATGGAAGTTTTGGAATACCCTTGTCAAATCAAAATCTATTTTTATTATCTCCCCATGATACATTATACAACATATATATAATATAATGGCACAAAAAGATCATCATATATGTTGCAAGTACTTGCAAGGGTGTCTCCTCATGTAAAATAAATGACATTAGTTATGTGAGGGTTTAAAAATCTTCTTTGACAAGCTTTCTCAAGATCCTTGTTTGGCCATGTAAAATAACATTAATTTGTTGATTGACATCAATGAAAAGAATCCACGATGTTTATATGTGTGCGCGCGCGCACAACACATGCAGACTTTGCTGTCACAGAGCATGTTGTGTTGCAGGCTCTTGGAAGCTGGATCACTTCTTGTTGTTTAGTTTTTCTTGTGTTCCTTACTATTAGAGCCATGCAGAGAAAAATTATTCTGAATAAAAAAAAAGGAGAGAAAAATTAAGTTTTGGTCTGTGACAACTACTGCACAATCTTGAAGCATGTGAGGGTTAAACTCATGATTTGAACTATTTGAATTTCTTAGCATTTCAACCAAAGGCTTGTTTGAGAAAGTGGTGGAGAAGTACGTTTACGCAAGTTGAGACAAAATTTCTCTCACAAATTTATATCGTATGTCATAAACCATGTTAAAAAGGCACTTTTTACTGCTAATCCAAATAGGCAGGGTTCATTAATCCGGACTGGACCGGCCGGTTCGGCCCGGAAACCGGCCGGTAGACCGGTCCGGGTTACTAATTTAATTTTTTTTTAATTTTTCCTTTAGAATTTTACACTATAAATCTAAAATTTTCAATTTCTCACAGGTTTGGTACCGGTTTAGCTCCGGTTTGGCCCTGATTTGACCCATTGACCCTTAATTCAATACCTCGACCGGTTCAATACCCGGTCCGGATTTTAATAGCTTGTAAATAGGCACTTAGTCAACTAGCCAATGCCTTTGTTATGATCTCCTAGATATAATGGGTAATATTTGGCATACCATTACATTAGGTAACGTGTAGACGAGGCGCTACTTGACCAATATAACTTGACATATACTATTTATTTATAATAAATATTAACTGATTTGGGACGTTGTTTTTCTATATATATACTGTGTAATGAATTAATTTCTTTTATTTATATGGATATTTTTTAAAATTTATTTTTATGGATGGATTTAAACCTTTTAATTGTTTTTAAGATTTTAAATTAATTTCTTAACTTAGACTTTACAGAATATATTATCGCTAGGCATATGTAATTTTGCAAATATACCACTTTTTGAGTTTTGATTCTAACATTTTTTTAACAATTTCTTGGTAAATTTTTTTAAAAATATTTTATAGGAACGTAATTACTACCTCCAGTTCTAAATATAAGACAAAGTTGACTTTTTTTTGAAGAGATTAAGGAAGCTAAATAAGTTATTTAATCATATCATATGTTATGTATCCTTAGATGATATATTAATTTATTAGTTAAACTAATTAGTTTGAAGAAAAAAATATAAATACTCAAAAGTAATTTAAATAACTTTCTTAATTTCTCTAAAAAAATCAATTTTATTTTATAATTAGGTTCATAGAAAAAACCTTTTTTCTTTTAAATCCCTACTATTTTTTTAACGTTAAACCAAGTTGGCCCGGCCTAGCTCGGAGTGTGGGGCTAAGCTCCGCTCCACCCACCGCCTCAACCTATAAAACAACATTGTTATTGTTAAATTGATTAGAGGTAGGAGCAACTAAGCTAGGAAAGCAAAATCTAACAACGTTATATACTAGCAAAACCATTACTTTAATGATCTAGTAGGAGTACTAAATATAAATATAAGAGCTAATTTAGAAGTAAATTTTATTTTAAATATAAGATATTTTTTCATTTTATCTTTTATATTTATCATTATTTTCAAACTAATTTACTTAACTTATAAACTGATATATAATTTAATTATAGAGATAATTATTTTAGATATATCAAGTAATATATGCTATAATTATATTATTTATCTAAATTTCTTAATTTTTTCATATTAGTCAACTAGTTCAGTATATAAAGAAACAGAGGTGGCATAAACTACGAAAGGGAAAATTTGATAGCGAGTTTATCCCTGGAAAGTTTCACAAAGCAAGGCTTTCTTTTCGAATCGCAGCGGTATGACAAAAAGGAGAAACGATACAAAGGGGGAGTAAAAGAAAAATATTGCACGTTTTTGGTTTTTTATTACAAAAATATCCAGGTAGGCTCCACACCACGTGTCATATTTCAAGTGGATGGCTATTTGATCTCCAATTTTACCCCTCAAGCATTCACGCGGTCCTCCTCCTACCCTCGTCTTGGTTCATTTGAAGCGCTTCCCAATCAGCGATTGACGAGACGGTTCAGCTTCGGATCCAAATCATTTTGGTTCCGTAACCAAACCTAAGTTTCGGACCGAGCCTCAGTTTTGTTCCTCTGTTCGTTGAAAATTTCGCACTATTTCGATCACTTTATCTGTCTGAGCAAGACGCCCATTTCCCCTTCTTCGCTGCAAACCCTAAAGCTTGGCTATCCAAAGAACTCCGAGGATCAGTTTTCAGCTTCAATGGAGGCTTCCAAATGTCGCTGTGAGTTCCTGGACTTTAGTTCTATGTCTACTAAACCCTAGCGTTCTCTCTCCAGGAAACCTCGGTTTAGGGAAAAAGCAAATCTATGTTTGGGGGTCTAGTGTTTTGTGTTGGGCAGAATTTTCGAAAGCTCAATAAATTTATTTCGTGTTGTCTAGTCAATTTAAATGCGAGTTTAGAGCTGGAATTATGCCGTGTTTCCGATCTCATGTAGTTTGGTAACAAATGTGAGATTTTGAAGTTATCTGCGGTTTTAGGACAAGCTGAGCTGCTGCAAAAACGAGGGAAAAGAATACTAATTGAATTTGTGTATTTTTCCTCCTCCCATTTCTCAAACCGAAAAATTTCAACTAAAGTAACTTAAACATATCTGATTAGATTTTCTTTTTGGTCGTGGCTTCCTCTTCCGTCTCCTAGTATTTACTTCACTCTCTACCTTTTATTTTTGGTTTCCGCAGCACTGGGAAGGAAAGTCTGAATTCTGACATCCAAATTGACTCTTGTCTCGTGCACCTCATCTTTCCTTTGGGTGATATTGAACACGATTAAGAAGGGTTTTCTGTCGTATGTATGCTAATTAGCACACAGGATACCTAGGTATACTGGCATTTATGGATCATTATGTGGATATTTGGATTTATTTGGGCTTTAGTCAAGTATTTCTGAGGATACAGCTGCAGTAGACAATTGCTGCCATTTTTTCCGTTGTGTGAATGTGCTGTTATGTTTCGTATTGTTATGCACACTCACTGAAATTAAAGTTGTATTTTTCCTTAGTGATGTTCCATTCCTTAGTCCCAAAGTTATTCGATTTTTCTTTAAATGCCAATTTGGTGCAGCCACACATTGAGTGGTATAACAGATACACATGTGTCACTGCGTTGTTTGCTATTTTGCAGCACAGTGTTGCACTAATTAAAGGAAATGCTATCCATAAATAAAAGTCCATGTACAAGATTGTTTATTATATTTTTGTGATATGTCATGGTGGAAACAGAATAGAGCTAAAAGGAATCATTTGAGGACTTTTTTTTTATATCTTCATTCTTAACCAAAGTAGCTCTGTGTATGTGTGTGTGTATTAGTGCTTCAATTTTATAAGGTAACTGCATAAATCTATTGGAAAGTTGTTTTTTCTTGTCTTGGGGGTCTTCAATGTCCCTTAAATTCATTGTAGTTAAGATAGGACCAATAATGGATATGATAATTGTTAACTTCAGTGCCTCTTATAATCATTAGCATTTAGAGATAGTGTATATCAACCGTTGAAATCGCTCTGTTTACTATTTGTTTTATAGACACAAAAACAAATACACATGAATTAACAAATCAAATTGGCTTGTCTGCTTAGCTAACAATATTAAAAATTTTTTTGATCCACCAGGATTTTTGACACCATTTTGACAGTACCAAGGTTGAGAAAACACCATAACTTATGCAGTGTGGACTGGACGAGTGAATCAATGCACAGCAGGTAATTCTTTCTCTCCATCTCTGTTTTTTCTCAGTGAATCTGTGCCAATAAATGATTTATCTTAGTACATTATGTTGGTTTTGTTGTTGAATCTATGCTTGGGGATGTCATACCAATCCGGAAGAAATGTTCATGGATTCTTTAATTTTCAATAAATTTACTTGATGGAACTTTTCCTGGTTTTATAATGGAATAATGACTGTTTTGAGGGTCTAAACATGATTCCAGGTTGCCTTGAATATGATGCATTCTTTGACCATGTTGAATTTAGGATGATAATTGATGAGCCACATATAGGGTTGTTAGTGTAACAACACAAATACTAATGTTGAATACAGTTTCTGGAACTGAAGCTTCTTTACTAGAACATGCATTAATCCAACTTAGAGACTTTGAGGTGGGTTTTGTCCGTCTTGCATGACTGTGGTTATGTCATTAGTCCCACGTTTTGAATTTATGTGATTGAAGATATTATTCTTCATGGGGTGGAATTTACTGCGATTTAAGGTCTTTTTTGTTCGAGGGAGGGGGTTGTCATGTCCAATTTCGAGCTCAACATTATTTAATTGACCAGCTGATGATGTAAAATATTTAAAGCTAAGCTTGAAATTTGGGAGTACTGGAGGAAATTTCTAACGATGATGGTTGAAAAAGTGTTGTTGAATGTTGATTGCACAAAAGGATTCTTCAAATGAACTTTGATATAAAAAAGTCACTAGGGGTCGACAACATTTGGCTCAAGTGTTTAGGTGTTTGATTTTCTTAAGTAAGGTCTTGAGTTCAAGTTTTGTTTATGGGAAAAAATTTTTGTGAAGGAAGAGCTTTACGCCCATTTGGTCTTAAGTGTCTCGATTCTGATTTGTCATGGTTCAATGTACCTTCCCAAAACCGATAGATAGTATCCCCAAAAAAGAAGTTAATAGGCTGTCAATTGATTGATGACACCATTTTCCTGCGTCATTAAATTTAAATGGCTTATGTATGCGACTTTTTTTGAATTTTGTTGTGCACTTATGCTTGATTTGGTGCTTGAATGGGATTTATTTTGGTTCAATGTTTTAACTCATTTTTCTTTACCAGAACAAGACGCAAGGTTAATATCATGGTGTGTTTGCTTATTAATACTTGAGTATGGTATCTTGTGTGAAATGTCAACTGTTATCCAGCCGTATCTTCTCACATCTGATCTAGTGAATTTAAACAAAAAGAATTCTTTCGCTTGCAGGGTCTTTTATTCCTTCCCCCCTCATTTCCAGGGATCAATGGTAGTTGATAAGAGGTATGTTTCTGAACAGTACTTCATATGAGAAGCTTTATGTGATCTTTTCATTATGCAGGGTGCGACAAATTTAAACTTTGTTTCATGATTTATCAGGTAGCTTCTTTCTTATAAATACTTAGTTTTTGATCGACGTGGGCTGGATCATCTATGCCTGGAAACGAAGTAGGAGACAGGGTTCATAATTTTTTTGGCCAAGAAAACTTGTCCCAGGGCCAGTATCATTCACAGGTGGTTGACGGGAACTGGTCAGGACTGAGTGGTAATTTGTGGGCTGGAGGCCAGAGAGGGGCCGGTGCTCCTTTTATTTCCAATTTGAAAAATTTCAATGTACAGCAATTAGGTAATAAATTTCTTTACTCTTAGTTTACTGGTTTTGATCCTTTATCCTCGATATTTTTGTTACTGGAGATTTTTCTACGCTTGTCTGTTGATCATTACATAACTATAATTGAGAGTTAAAAAGTTCAACTTTATAATGTAAAATTATAATGTGGTTTGAGGTGTCATAGTCTACTAAAACTACTTTTTCACTTGAAGATTCTGAGCAGGGACATGCAAGCTCTCCCCATTTGCGGCATGGTTTAAACTTGACACAATCAAATCTGAGGCCTGAGTCTGGTAGAAACCAACCCCAGAACCAGCAAACGGCTGGGAATGGCTATATGCAGGGGCATCAGGTTTTCCAGGCCAGGCAGAATGAAGCCAACATGTTGGGAGTGGATACAGAATCTGATTGGCATAACATGTCAAACCTTCCAAGAGGTGTTTCAGTTCTAGAATCACAAGGGAGTGGTCTTGATCTCTATAAGAAAAACCTGACGAGGACCGATGCTGCTGAATCTCCCGTCAACTTTGATTTTTTTGGCAATCAACAGCAAATGAGTGGCAGGCATCCTGGCATGATGCATTCTTTGGCTAGGCAGCAGTCAGGAATAAATGACATGCAGCTATTGCAGCAGCAAGCAATGATCTCTCAGATTCAAGAACTTCAGAGGCAGCAGCATATTCAACACCTGGAAGCTAGGCAACAAAGTTCTATGACGCCAACTTCCTCCATTTCAAAACAGACTGTTGGAAATCATTCTGCATCTCTTGTCAATGGTATTCCCATCAACGAGGCATCTAACTTTATGTGGCAGCCTGAAGTGATGGCAAATAATGCAAATTGGCTCCAGCGAGGTGCATCTCCAGTTATGCAAGGATCCTCTAATGGCCTAATGGTATCTCCTGAACAAGGACAGGCATTGCGCTTGATGGGTATGGTTCCTAATCCAGGCGATCAATCTCTTTATGGGCTACCAATTTCTAGCTCACGGGGCACACCAAACCTGTATTCTCATGTTCAAGTAGATAAATCACCAATGTCACAGATGGCTGTCCCACACCAGTATTCTCATGTTCAAGGGGACAGGTCTACGCTGCCAAACATATCAGCCAGTGGTGCTTCATTTTCAGCTCATCAATATGCAGCATTTTCAGATCAAACTGACACAAATGATGGAACTTCAGCTTCAAGACAGGATATTCAAGAAAAAAGTGCGTTTGGTTCCCCTCCTCAAGGCTTGAATATGGAGAATTTGCAGCAAGTAAATTCTGAGCAAAGAAATGTGCCAATGCAAGAATTTCATGGGAGGCAAGAACTTGCTGGATCATCTGAGACATCACAGGACAAGATGGTAGTGCAGGTTCCTCCTTCACAGAATGTAGCTACGTTAGATCCAACTGAAGAGAAGATTTTGTTTGGTTCAGATGACAACCTTTGGGATGCATTTGGCAAGAACGCAGGATTTAATATGCTGGATGGTGCAGATAGTTTTAATGGAGTTCCATCCATCCAGAGTGGGAGTTGGAGTGCACTTATGCAGTCTGCTGTAGCAGAAACTTCTACAAGCGACATGGGTGTACAGGAGGAGTGGAGTGGTCTAAGTTTCCGGAATACTGAGCGTTTGCCCGGAAGTGAGCGGTCATCAATTATTGACAACAGCAAACAGGTTCCGGTCTGGGCTGAAAATTTGCAATCATCTTCCAATATAAATTCAAGATCTTTCCTTCAGCCTGAAGATGTTAACAGGCCCAATACTAATGCAACCTTTTCTGGTGTGCCTGGATTTCATCAGTCAGGAGATACATCACATGAACAGCATGACAGGTTACAGACTGATTCTTCTCAGAGATCTGTTCCACAATTTCTAGAAAGAGGCAAATGGTTAGACTGCAGCCCTCAGCAAAAGGGCCATGGTGAAGGGAGTCATATTTATGGACATGCTACTAATTCTCCTGGTTTAGAAATAAATGACAGGAGTATATCAGGTTCTTGGAATCATCAACAGACCATGTCATCTTGTAATAGTAGTGCTGAGCTGTTCAAGCCAAATGGTTGGAATCTTGTTAAATCAGGACTTCCTGATGGTAATGCTTCACTGAAAAACCATGATAGCGAAAGCTCATTGCAGACACGTCGTGAGAAAACCTCACAAGAGGAGATGGGCCAGGTTCCTGGGATGTGGATGCCTGATGGTACTAATGTATCTGTGGGATTGGAACGCATGAAGTCTGCAGGTAGTCTTCAGGGTTGTGGGGAAGATTCTGGTATAAGTGGCATTGCTGCGGTACCTAATTCAGGTGCCACATGGGTCAACCGCCAAAGCAATCAACTTCAGCCTAACAATCTTGATGTATGGAGAGACGCTGACTCCTCTGGAAGCTATAGAGGAAATGAAGGCCCAGGAAAATATAGGCATCATATGGAGAAGAATGCTTTAGTTTTGGAGTCACCAAAGAATGAGAAGGAAGATGGTGAGACTCATGAGCTTGAGAACTCTAATAGAAAAGATATGTCATCAGATGGTATTGGATCTGCTCCCTACCATAGAGCAAATAGTACGAGAGAAAATGTTTATTTTGATGGCAATGATTCCCGTAGTCCAAAGTTCCCTGCTCAGGTCAATCAAAGACCACCTTTAACTCGTAAATTTCAGTACCACCCAATGGGGGATGTGGGTGTTGATGTGCCAATTCACCAACCAACTTTTGGAGGGATGAAAGGTCAAGACCAAAGCTATACCGGGCAGTCAAAATTTGGTCATAGTGATGGAGATCATACTGAAATTGAGAAGGTGATTGTAAGACTTAGCCTCTATCACTACTAATTCTTTAAGTTTCCTCTGTTTATTAAAGAACAAAAGTAGTTGACATTCTTTATGACATGACAGGTTAATATACCTGCTTTCCAGGGTGATTTAAGAAGCTTGGATGATGCTTCAAAAAGCAAACTTCCTGGTCAAATGCCTAAAACACTGACATCATTCGATAGAAGTGTTGGTAATTATGCCCCTAACAAGACTTCATCGCCCAGGTAGTTTAATAGTTAAAAATGATCCCTTTTTGTTTAAAGTACAGATAATAATATATTGTCAAGTGGTAATCTTGCCATGCATATTTGTCACACTTCCATCTACTGTCTTTTGTTTCATTGGTAATGCAGTCTAATTTGTTTCACCCTTTGCCCGCTAGAGCTCTACTGTTTCACAACTTACACAATGATCTGTGCTCAGCTGTTTGCTTTTATTTTTAAAAATTATTGTAGTCAAAATATTCTTGAGCTTCTTCATAAAGTGGATCAATCAAGGGAGCATGGCATTGCAACAAACACAAGATCTTCTAACCGCCATTTATCTTCCAGGGTGCCTGAAGCTGAAGCTTCTGATGGATCTGTTGCAGAGACTATGCGGAATCAAAGTTCATTGTCTCAGGGCTTTGGTTTGCAATTAGCTCCGCCTACTCAAAGGCATCCCATGGCATCTTCTCATGGCTTGTCTGAAGCTGGAGATAAGGGTCATATGTGGTTGCCTACCTCTCAGGCTCTGCCTTCTCGAGAGTCATTACATGGGGAATTTAGGAATAATATTTCTGGTTCCTCAGGACAAGTTGTTGACAAATCCCCTCAATTTAGTGTGCTGGGAAATGTTCCACAGGCTTTCACATCTAGCTTTCCCTTCTCCAGAATTCATACTCAAAATCAGAATTTGGCCAACATCAGTGGACAATTAGCAAGTGCTCAGCGTGCTAGTGTAACACTTACTGATAGGACTGCTTCCATGAATCAGATCAATGAATATCGTGAAAGAGCTCAAACTAGTGAACCTGAATTGCCTTCAGCTCCAGAGATATCCCAGCTGAGTGGTACAGATCAAATCTATCCAGGGGACCATGCCTCACAAATTGTGGCCTCAGAGGCTGGTATAGCTTCTCAACCTACTTTTAACTGTGGCGCATCTCAACATGGTGCCCCTTCGAAAGTTTTACATAATGTATGGACCAATGTTTCTAGCAAGCAACATGCTTCAAAGATCCCGTCCCGTCTTCAACCCAACAATGATTGTGAAATGTCAACTATGCCAAAGAAGGCAGGTGATGAAGATTCAGAAAAAGATGGCTATGACATTTCTGGTGTTGGTCCTTCTTCTGTTTATTCTAATAGTTCTGGAGGTAAAGAACAGTTGCTTAAGGAAAGCTCTGGACAGCAGATGCTACTTGAGAGTGCTGATTCTGCTGAAGATGCTGTAAGTGCCTTGCATGGAAAGGAACCTGTTGTGAAGTTTATGCCTGATGCTTCTCATTCAGGCCCTGCTGCTACCTCTAGAGATATTGAACAATTTGGTCGCTCTTTAAGGCCTAACAATTCATTGAACCAAAATTTCTCATTGTTGCATCAAGTTCAGTCTACTAAAGGTACAGAGATTGATTCTGGCAATCGAGATGTCAAAAGGTTTAAAGTTTCTGATAATGTGTTGGACACACAACAAGCAACTTCCAACCATGGACACTTGTCATATGGATACAATGCCATGGTGAAAGATTTGTCTGGTAATCATCCTTCAGTGCCATCAGATCCTACGATGCTAAGTTTTTCAGCAAAGCCTGGTAATGGACGTGACAACAATGCAGCTTCTCAGGAGATTCTTGGATATGCTCAGAGTAATGCTATTAATGTCTCCAGTGGCAACGCAGTGAGTTCTGTGAGAAGTGAACACTCTTCAGTTAGTCCCCAGATGGCACCATCATGGTTTGAGCAATATGGAACCTTTAAAAATGGCAAGTTAGCGCCAATGTATGATGTAAGGAAAATGATTCCTCCAAAGATTATGGACCAACCTTTGATTGTTCAGAACCAATCTGATAGTTTGCAAGTTCGTAGTTCAATTGAGCAAGTTAATAGTCTGGGTGGTACTGGTCAGTTTGGTAATGATCAGCAGGGTCCAACTCCGGTTTCAGTTGCAAGTGAGCATGTAGCTTCTCAGATATTGCCTACTGCAGTTGAATCTGATATGGTAATTTCAAGACAAAAGAAGCGTAAAAGCGACACATCTGAACTGGTACCATGGCATAAAGAATTGGCACAGGGTTCTGAAAGGCTTTGCAGTATCAGGTGGTTGACATAACTAGGATGTTTAGTACATTCACACTACTTTGTTTCCATTACTGTAGGAAAAGAAAGATCCATAATGTCTTTATACAAAAGATATTATTATTTTTTCAATTTCAGTTAACATTACCTCATGTTGCTTTTCTGCAACGCTATTTTTGTTTGTTGCCTGTTTTCCCTTTATTAATTATCTATTCCCTTGCATGACTGGTGCTCTTTGATTCCTGGCAGTGCGGCAGAATTAGACTGGGCCCGAGCCACAAACAGATTGATTGAGAAGGTTTGTTTATTCATAATTATGTTAGGCTATGAACTACGTCTGTAAATTCTTTTGTTAATGATAATGACCATTTCACTTTGAACCATATATATTTTAGGTTGATGATGATGCTGATGTAATTGAAGATGTACCACCAATTGTGAAGTCAAAAAGAAGACTTGTCTTGACTACGCAACTTGTGCAGCAATTATTTAGCCCTCCTCCAGCAGCAGTTCTCTCTGCAGATATCAAGCTGCACCATGAGAGTATGGTCTACTCAGTTGCTAGATTAGCATTAGGGGATTCGTGCAGTTCGGTTTCATGGTCAGGGCGTGATAAACCCATGCATATAGCCAGCAGAAATATGTAAGAATTCATGTTCTTTTGAATTGGGCATGATGTGTATTATATATTAAAATTTTCTATTCCTTCATTTTGTAAAACTGAAACTTTTCATGATATACCTATAGCCTTCCCGAGAAGCTTAAGTCACCAGAGAAAATTGATCAGTATATGTTGAAGGTTATGGAAGACCTTGTTGGAAGAGGAAAGAAATTGGAAAATGAAATATTGAGGTAACGCATGACTGTTCATTTTAATACTCAATCCATTATGATGTTTTTCTTCACAGCTTTATCAAATAGTGAGGCCCGTTTATATACAGAAGAGAATCACAAATAGTTTATATTGTGCTTATACGATGAATGCAGATGCACTGGTGCTTTGGTACTCTCTTCAAAATGTTCTAAGATAGTCGTAATATTTGTATTGTCATCTCTGTTCATCCATTGTGTGGTAGAAATCCACTGAAATTATTCCCTTAGCAAGCTGAAGTGCTGTTATAGATGGTATCTGATGCCATCCCCTTTTGTTAATTGATTTGCAACGGGCTCACTTGTTATGGGATCGAACAGATACAGACCTTGCCGGCATAACTGGTCCATTACAAATGTCGGTTGGGTCTCGTGTTTAAATGGATTGAATAGATAGGAGTTAGTTTTCTGCTGTTGGTGTTGCTTAGTTCCTGCTTTCTATAACCAAGCACAACTGAGATGGTTGATGATGAAGACTTAAAAAGTGGGTTTCTTGTAATCAGAACATAATAAGCTGTGATAGATGGTATCGTGGTATACAGACAGCCAATTTAATATGCCCGAGAAGTTGCAATAGATGTGAATCAATATAGTAGGATGCCCCTGCTTTTTTCACTTCACTCTTAACTGTACATGTTAGTGATGGTATTTACCGAATCCTGGGATTTGTGCTGACAGAGATCAAAATATTGCTCCTTTTGATGTTTTTGCTAGGTTATATTATTCCCCCCCCCCCCTTTTCACTTCATTTATCTGGGTTCCTTTGCCCAATTTTGTTGCCCTTCCTCCGCTTACTAAATCTCTTGATCGTTTTATCATGATGATGTAGACTGGATAGCAGAGCCTCAGTGTTAGACTTGAGAGTGGAATGTCAAGATTTGGAACGATTTTCTGTCATCAATCGATTTGCCAAGTTCCATGGCCGGGGGCAAAATGAAGGGGGGGAGACCTCATCATCCTCTGATGCAACTGCAAATGCTCAGAAACCATGTCCCCAGAAATATGTTACCGCACTCCCAGTGCCTAGAAATCTCCCTGACAGGGTACAATGTCTTTCACTTTGATCATTAATTAATTCATTTTTCCATCTTTCTTGGTCAGTTGTCTCCTCAACCATCTGTTTCTAGTCCTTTACTTTCAAGTTATATTATTGCACTTCATCGCAATAGAACCATACAACTGGCAATGTAGGAGAAGAATGGTACTAGATTGTCTCCTCAACCAACGGAGGCTATTAGATCTTTGCAATCTATATATGTATGTATGTATGTGTAGATCTTTGCAATCTAGTTATCTTTTTACTTTTGGTTTTCAGGTTGCAAGCCTTTTGTATATAGTAAGATTTATGCACTCTACTTGTTAGTTTTAACCATATCATTTGGCCAGGTTTCGTCTTATTAAATTGGCAGCATAAGCTGCTTCACTTGTTACTTCTTTCCTCTTAATTTCAAATCGTTTACCTTATTGTGAGTATAGTCCTTCCGGATCTATTCTGTAAGCCCCTCACGTATCTTTCACCAGGGGACATTCCCAGAAGTCTTCCTGCAGTTATTTGTTTTGGAATTTTTTGTTTCAGTCATAATGGACATTGGCTGAGTGTTCTGATTATCTTTTATCTTTTTCTTATCTTGGAAAGCGATGCCTCTAATAAACTGGATATTTAGTTTCATTTTCATACCTGACTTTGGCCCTTCCAGGCGTGATGTTTTTGAGTTATGCTCGGGTTCTCGTTGGGAATTTGTTCCCCGTTGATTGAAAAGCAGGGCTTACTGTTTCCTTTTCTCCACATGAATAAAGAGCCCATGTGCTATTAGTTTTAACTTGTTTAATTTTGGTCCATATGCCCTGGACACTGCACTGTATATGATGACATGTTTGTGAAGGCTAACTATTATTGTGTGTTTTATAAGGAAGGTACCTTAAGTGCTTTAAAATAACCTAGAGACAAATCACAGGTTGAAAAAAAATACGGTTAACCTTTTTCCACTAGTAAGACTATTTTATTGAATCAAGTCCACAGGAGGAAGCCCTTCTCCCTTGTACTGTCTTATCACAATATGGGAATAGAATCATTTGATTATAACAAGAGCATGGCGTCACTGTCCACTTGTGATTTAATAATTGCCGAGACAGGCCCTATTTTGTTATCATCCTTTTTGCCCTTTTCCTGTGTGTGATATGGCAGGCAATCTTTTTATTATACAGCCACAATGTCACTGGTCCCATATGTGACTCTGACTCTGACATGGCACTTCCAATGAGGTTTTAAAAAAATGCCAAAGAACACGCAAGCGTATCTGTGTCTGTCAGGCAAGTACTATATTGGCTTTTTTTCCTGACGTTGACGCTATTACTTTGTCCTTTGACATTCATACAATGTGACAAATGCCATAAACAACCTTTTGTTTGACTATGCTCAATCCTGTCTTTTCTTTAGGTCAACTACCACTCTACCAGAGAGTTGTCTCAAAAAGGTTTTTTAGTACTTGTTGCTGTCACAATTTTATTCTTAAAAAAGGACCTTTAGCAGTAAGCACAAAAACAGAATGTGATGTTGAAAACAACTTTGACACGGATAATTAATTTGAACTCAATCATGCATCCAAAAGGCAGCAATAAAATGATTCCGATGATGAAAATGATATATTTATCGTTTTCAAAGAGGACTGACCACATAGCAAATACCATGAATAGAACGGATCCATATGTTTCCATTTTCATGATCCTTGCAATTATTAAATATAAATGGCAAACATTTTCCGCTTCTTTTAAATGTTTTACATGTTCAGCTGTAAGTGGCTAAGAATATATAATAAAAGTTCAAATAGTTATGTGTAATATTCTAGTGAATATTTGAATCCAACGTGTGCAATCGACCTAAAAAATAGATAAAAGTTTGAGTTGGAATAAATAAGTAGAGTCCGACAACTTTAGAATCTGAAAAACTGATGTCAACTTCCAGTCAAAAGTGGGGAAAAGATTAGATGATAGAGTAACTTGTTATCAAATGATTGTATTTTCATTGCAAACATATGCTTGCAAGCACATCCTGTTGTGACAGCCGCTTATTTTTTTTTTCTCACTTGAGATATTATTTTGCTCAAAGTCATCATTGTATCTCATGCAAAAGATTACCCTTTTCTTTATTGGGAAAGAGCAAGTGAAAAACACATCGGCCTCTAATTTAAGAGATTTGAATATTCATTAACGAAACTTTCTCACATGGACAAATGCACCAGTAACTTTTTCCTTCATCTTTAACTAGGTTCCCAACAACTTTTACACAGGCGGACGAATCAAAGTTGAAATCAGTAAGATTAACAACTCCAATATTTTATTGAAGCATTATTATTGCTTTTGTAATAGTAGAATAAAAAATCATAAACAGTTGGAGCGAATAATTTTTTTATAAAGTATAGTAAAAAAAAACTACTCGATTTACAAGGTGTAAGCAAACAAAAATCATTTAAAGGAATCTAGTGAAATACATGAACATTGCTAAAACACGCTTGGCTAGAGTATTAGCTTCAAAATTCATCTCTATCAACGAATTGAAGATCAACCACCTAATCTCGTTTAAGCACACCATGATTTTCAATGATTAGATTCCAATTATCATGAATATCGTTATTTCCTTGCTTGGTTTCTTTACCACCCAACTTCTCAGCCCAAATATTTGATATTTGGGCTTGCCGCAGGGATTCTTACAGTCCAGAAAGCTAGTGTGGGCTCATAGGTTTGGGTATCTGGCACACCAATTTTTAATATGCCATTATTTTTTTTTTGAAGGAAGTTTTTAAATTGAATTATGGGCTGATGGATTTGAACCCCTAGAGGCTCCCCCAATTATCTTATGTCAAATTGCAGCCCAAACCACCAATACCCTCGCATTGTCCATATCGATCTGATGACAATGAGGTTTATTTAGGGTGTGTTTGGTTCAGCTTATTGGGTAAAAATAAGCCTGTTTTTGGGCAATAACTCCAAATAAAAATATGTTGGGTTTTTAAAGTGTTTGGTTTAGCTTATTTTAATTGCATCACGGGTAGAATAAGCTATTTATTAAATAAGCTTCTCACTACAGCTTTTCTATTAAGTCACTTATTACGTAAGTCGAGATAAAACTCCTTTCACATACTTACATCGTATACTGTAAATCACGATTTATAAGCACTTATTGTCTAAAAATAAATCGCTCATCCAAACATAAATCACATTACAAAAACTGACTTTTCTATTAAACCATTTTTAATAAGTCAGAATCATAATAAGTTATTTTTCCTACCGCTATCCCAAACACACACTTAATTGCTAATGCTTACTATGTAACAAAAAAAAATTCCTAATATCAACATAGAATTGATTTAAAAGGTCTCACTAGATTTTTTTGAGCCTTAAGTTCAAGTTTCCGATGAGACGCTTATATTAAAAAGAGCAGCCATGTACCAGAATCAAATCAGATACGGATAATAATATTAAAAAAGAATCCTAATCCTCATTAGGAATTAATTAGAATTAGAATTAGAGAATGATCAAAATAGTTCGAGTTTCTTTTGTAATTAATAAAAAATAAACTATTAAATATTCTAATTATTAAATAAAAAATAAATAAACCAATAATTATTAAAATAATTTTAAATAATAAAAAATGTGAAGGAGTTGCGTCAAGTTCCTCAAGTAAGATCCAATTAACATCTGTGTACCCAAACACAATAAGATCCAATTAACATCTGTGCCGATCCTCCGGTGCTAGGAGTGATCGAAGAATTCAAGATGTCTTCGCACGGTAACGCTTCCAACGATCCTCGTCAGCCGTCTGCGGCGAAGCCATACGTCGCTCCGGTGGTTGAACCGCAAGACATGCCGGTCGATTACGCAGGTATCATCGCCGTCATCTTTGGCGTCGCCGGCGTGATGTTCAGGGTTCGTATTACTTATCTCTTGCATGCTTTTCGCTTATTCCTGTACGGGTCTCACTATCCTTGTTAAAATTTTCATTCAAGCAGTACAAGCTCAGCTCCTGGCTTGCTCTCATCTTCTGTGCCCAATCCCTGTCCAACATGAGGAATATCGAAAACGATCTTAAACAAGTTATGATGGCTGTGATGTAAGTTTCTGTTGCTTGTTATACATCTTTTTCGGGAATCTGAGCATTTTATCATTCTTCTCTTTGAATTTCCAATTTCCCTTTGGTGATCTTTCTGGGAGCTTTTTCAAATCTCCGTGAAGTACATAATGGATGCATCCAGTTATATTATTTATTATTTTTTTTAAAAAATAGAAATCTTCATCACACATAGGATTGTGATAAGGGAAAGAGCTACACTATGGCTATCAAATTGGTAGTTTGTGAAGATATCCAGAAGCAGATAAGCCTTTTCATTCAGTTATGTCGGTCATTGCTTGAGAAGAGAAAGTGGGGATTTTCAGTACATATAGGATTCACCCATTTATGATCTTGGAAAGAGTTTCAGATCCATCCTTTGGACTAGTACATATTTCAGAAGTGTGACCTGTGTTAACAAGTTAGAACTTGAAAATAATACGGACCTGTTTGTGAACCTTAAGGACAAGGAAACAATAGACTAAATCACGATGAAAGAGGGACAACATCGCAACACCATTCAATTCAGATCCCACAACATATTCTACAGCCTTCTTGAACCTGTTTGGGATGGCGTTCTGCCATCCTAAAAGTGGCTTTTTTTTAAAAAAAATGCTTGGTCGTGTCGTTTTAGGGTATTTGGGTTTCCGTTTTGGCGATTGGATTTTTTTTTTTTCAAAAGTAGTTTATAAGAAGAAGCTCAAAAGTCTGGTTTTTTGAGGAAAAAGAAAATCACTTCTGCCACTGTCAATCCAAACATAAATCATATTTACAATCTGACTTTTATTCTATCTTAAGTTTGTAAAAATCAGATTAAAAAAAAGCCACTTTTGCCATTTCTAACCCAAATAGGCCCTTAAGAGCTTGTTTGGGATGATGTTCTGCCATCCCAAACGTTTTTTTGAAAAAAGCAAAATAAAGCCTGGTGGTGTTTAACTAAGGTGTTTGGGTTGGCGTTTTAGCAACTGGGTTTTTTTTTTCGTTTTTTTTCAAAAATTGCTTATGAGAAGAAGCTTAAAAGTCTGGTTTTTTGAAAAAAAGTCACTTTTGCCATTGTCAATTCAAACACAAATTACATTTACAATATGACTATTATCCTATCTTAAGTTTGTAAAAATCTGATTGAAAAAAAGTCACTTCTGCTACTACTAACCCAAACAGACCCAAATTAGTAATTCTTAGAATCACATGTAGAAAGCATGTTTTTCCCTTTAGAACTTATTTATCCTACACATGCGCCTCATAATGCGGTGCTGAGGGAGAAGTAGCTTGAACATCATAGTTTAACTGTTGAGTGTTGAAACAATGAGCAGACTATTGAATGCAAATGATGGCATTTTTGTAACATTTAATATTTCAGGGGAAAGGTACAAATTCCTCCAGTTTTGATTTATTTAGAAACGTATTCTTGGACTCGCGAAAGCAAAACCATTCACCTCAGATAGCTTCCTCAATGTTTTGAACTCTTCTATTGATTTCCCCAATAATCACACCAATGGAGATGCCACTGCAGATTCTGTCATTAATCATGTGTGACATTCTCATTCATATGAAAACAACAAATTCTAGAATTTGCGGTGTCTTTTCCATTAACTAGGACAATGGAAAAGTAGGCAAACGGGTTTAAATCCTCAGGGGTCATAGTTGGGGGTATCTTTTCTGATTCTCAAAGATGAGGGTATTTGCAAATGATTCAGAGTTAAAGCGATTATATGCATTTCCCCCTGTATTCTTACTAGTAGGAAGTTTTAAATGCATTGCAGTTTAAGGGTAAGTAAAACAAAGCTGAGAAATCTTATTTGTGTGACTGTGAAGTAATGGATTGGCTTATGCACAGTGAATTAGTTTGCTAGGATTCATGATTGTATGGGGGTTCTTGGAAGATACAAGGTTTATGGTTTTTGGATATTTTGGTGGCCCCTATAAAAATTTGGGAAATGCTGATTTAGATGGGATGTCCATTGAGGAAAGAAAGGACGATCACTTCAAACAGGATCACAAAAATGGCTTTAATGATGGTTGTGGTTGATTAAAGTGTGCCCTTGCTGAAGTGCTTCTTGATTTTATTCTCGATTCAAAGATAATCTTCCTTCTATGCATGTGTTGATTGCCAGGGGTGTATATTTTATAGAGATAACCTGGAGCCCTGTAGTCCTATAGAGAATGTTTCTGCATGAATCTTCTCCAAAATAGTCCTGAAACATACTGAAGCATGCTTCAAGTTTTTTGTTTAGCTATGCCTTTGAGTGTATGCATGCTATATATCTTATAAAATGGAATTGAGTTGGTTAATTCTTGGTCTCGATCTTTTGGACAGACTCTATCCTATTTTGTAATTCTGCTTTGCTTTAGTTTTGATTGAATTCTGTGTGTCCTATCAGATAACATATCAAATGTTTAGAATCTAAATCTTGAATATAAAAGTCTAAGGTGAATTCTACCACGTGAATTAAGCTATTTTGGTGTATTGGACAATCCTCAAGCATAGTTAATACAGAAAATCTAACATGATATCAGATCCATGTAATGGCAGGAATATTATACAATATATTAGGTGTCCCACATCTAATGTTTGGAAATTGGAACCTAAATCAAGAATGATTTAAGGTATTTTGGTGTAATAGACTGTCAGCATAGTTAGTGCGCAAAGTCTAACACGTCCATCAACAGAACTGAGGGCCAGAACAGACACGAGTTTTGGTTGAGGTTTTGAATAGCATATAGATAATTGATGTCGAGGACTTCTTGTTGCATTTAAACATGAAGACTAATGATACGAGTCATGAGAGTGTGGAAGAAAAGTAGACAACTAACAAAGACGGTGGTGCTTCCTTTATGTTAGGGAGAAAGACATTCAAGTACCACCGGAATATGAGAGATCATTTTGTGATTCTTGTATTTCATGGGTCCTTATACGCCTTTTCTCTGTATTTCAAATCTTATTGCCAGGTTTGCTATCATGGGATTGATGACAAGCTACTTCGGACCTGCTAGAACTGGCAAGCAAAGTTGAGATTCATTTCTAATGATAAAACTGACTTTGATTTGGGATTAAACTGTGATATCATGTTTCTCCTCTTCTTCTATTTGTTCTTCACTTCAGTCCACGACCATTAAGATGCTTGTGAAGGCTAGCCACTGTGCTTGTTTCCCCCCATTTTTATTTGTGAGGCATTAGGCATTACTATCATAGTTAAGCTCATCTTAGTGGGCATGCAGCTACTATCATTGTTAAACTCTCATTTGAGTGGCATGTGGCTCTTAGCTACAGCTCTACATGACAAGATTGTGTTTTCTTCATTCAGTGAGGATTTGGCCATGTTTTTCTGAATATAAATGATTAAATTATTGATAAGGATGCCTTTGAATTGATGATCGGAAAATTGAAAAGCAACACTAGATGGAGCTTTTGTTGGCTATGATTACGACTTTCTCAAATTAAAAAATAATGATGATGATACTAATAATAAAAAGCTCATTACACACTGAAAATGAAATTATCAATTATCATATCGGCTTGTTAGATTTAATATTATGTTTGTTCTAAATTCATGTTTATAAACCTATATATCGTCTGCAATGATGGGGTAATTTTTTTTTTTTTTAAAAAAAAACCGAATGATGGGGAAAAGATTTAAGTTACAACTAAAGGAAGGGAGAAAAATATATAAGGCCATAAGGGTCACCAAAATATGAAAATTTCAAAAAGATATATCAAAATTGCTTGATTTCTATTATGTCATGTAATTAAGTTTTTCTTGTAAAATGATTTAATTGTTCCCATGTAAAAAAAAAAAAAAAAAAGCCCTTCAACTGTGGACTGTTGAAAAAGCCACTAGCTGTGCCGCGAATGTGCCTAATTGCTGCCTATCAAAAGTTTTTTTTTTTTTTGTGTTACAAGGATAAGAGAAAAAAACTCTTGGAGGTCACGCAGGACCTATACAACAATAATACTGAAAACCAGAAAACATGATTGTGCCTAGTGCCAAATGTTAGCTGAGATCAGCTAGCATTTGGGTCAGACAAAACCCAGGAGGAGTCCTTAGCAAGGACAAATCATTATCTGAGTCTAGCGCCTCTTTGGCCAAAAAATCAGCGCATCTGAGCGCTTCCCTGTGCGAATGAATAATCTCTAAGTCCCAAGGAAGGTAAATTAGCTGTCTAACTTCCTCGAGCTCAGCATGTAAAGGATGAAAGTGAGCAGGAGGTTGGAACAGAAGTTGAATTGCTTCGGTTGAGTCTGTGAATAGCTTAACCTTTGTGAATTCCATAGAGATGCAAAGTTGAAGACCAGTCCTAATCGCTTGGATCTCTGCCGCTGTTGAGCCCAAGGCGAAACCCATGTTGTGTTGAAAGCCGCATATCCATGCTCCATTGCTGTCCCGAACTATTCCTCCAACAGCTGATTGTCTGTGCTCATCCACTGCCGCGTCGACGTCTATCCTCACAAAATCTTCGGGTGGCTTGTACCATCTGTCTGAATCTCTGTCCGGTACCGTAAATATCTTATGCTTTAGCCGTCCGGCTTCGATCCCTTCGTGAAGGTAGTGTAGACTTCTGTGCAGTAATTGTTTTAACCATTAAGCGTTGGTCAAGGTGAGATTTAAATGGACTTATTTGAGTTCCTGATGCTTAGCTGCATTATAAGGATATATTTGGGAAATAGTGCATTTTATAGATGTATTGAAGATGATTTTTGGTGATATCTATAAGAGGAATGAATAGATGAGATGCTAAAGAATAGCATATGTATTTGATCTTTTCCACTTCAGCTCGACTCAGTATTGAAAAAAAATTATGCAAATTTAAAATTTAACCATAAAATTAAATTCAAATAACCAGCGCCATTAGGCGCAGTGGTTACTAAAGTACTGTCAAGCACTTCCCCCTCCTCCTATATCCGGGTTCGAACCCGCCGCCTTATAATTCAAACAAAAAAAAAATCAAATGCAGAATTAATATAAATTACTCCCTCCGGTTCTAATTATAAGATAAAGTTGACTTTTTTAGAGAAATTAAAGAAGTCAATTAAATTATTTTAAAGTGTTTATATTTTTAGTATTCTTAGATTATATATTAGTTTATTAGTTAAATTAATTAGTTTGGAGAAAAACATAAAAACATAAATACTCTAAAGTAATTTAATTGGCTTCCTTAATTTCTCCAAAAAAGTCAGCTTTATCTTATAATTAGGACCGGAGGTAGTATGATTTTATGACTACCAAAGGATTAAGGGAAAATCTCAGAAAAATACATTTAAAATAGGGAAAAGATAAATTAGGGAGTCTAGTATCATAAATTTCAAGTTAGACCTATAGGAGAAATATGAGATTTGTAAATGTTTCTGCCCTGATTGCATTTGGGGAACTCAAGTTGTCAATATATACACTGAAGTTACTAATTGCAATTCTTATGTTGTTATTCTTTATACCTATTGTTTGCCAACCGATATTCTCTATATATAAATAGTAATTCTTATGTTGTTATTCTTTATACCTAAATAGTCACGCTTGATATATATGGCTTCAAAATATTACCCACAAATTTGTTGGTATTTGGAGAACTCAAGTTATCAATGTGTATATTAAAATAGTTAATTGTGACTCCTAATCAATTTCAACATAGAGTGTGTGTTTGGGGGAGCGTTTGAAGCCCCCAAACGCTCAATTGGGTTGAGAAGCTCAATGTGTAATTTGAAATTTTTTTTTTTTAGTGTTTGGTTTCTAAAGCGAGCAATTGAGTTTTATTCCATCTTAATAGCTTTTGTCATAAGCTCAATTTCTCAGCTTTTATTGATTTAGCTTTTGGGGAGAGTGAGAATGGTTAAAATATTTTTTTAATTGTGTCCAGTGTACTATCAGACTGATTGCAATTTTATCTTTAATGTACTTTTTTTGCTACAAAAATTAATTTCAACTATTATTTGGTTCTTTTAACCCTTAAAATATTTTTTCAACTGTGTGTTATTAGACTGATTGGAATTTTATTTTTAATGTACTTTTTTAGTTAATTATTTTAAACTATTTTTTGATGTTTTTAATACTTTAAAATATTTTTTCACCCATTCTTTCTTACTATTATCACAAAAGTCACTTGTGATTAAGTTAATCCAAACAAGTTTTACTTTTGTAAAAGTCATTTATATAATCGCTATTCTAAATATAAATCACATTACATAATCAGACTTTTACTAAAAATAAAATTATCAAAAATTAAATTAAAAAATTCTATTTTTTCTATCATTGTTTCAAATCTACACAGAGAATTCAATTTAAGAATAACAGATAATAACTTCAATATATATTGATAATTTGAACTCTCACACGCTGTCCGTCCGAGACCCAGATTTGTCATTTGATAGCATTTTCAACTTCAGTATGACTACGTGTCATGGCAGGACAGAGACAAAGTCACGTCTGAAATTCTTATGCCCCGCCCGGCGCTTCTATGAAAGACCGAAGAAAACGCGGTTTTTTCTTTGTCAGTGTGATTGGGGCGTTTGACTCCCTCCCGCCTTCAGCCTCTCGCCTCAACCCATTCTATAGCAACAACGTCAATCTGATCTCCCCTTCGAATTGCCGGTACGACACACTTGCCTGCCGGAAGAGCCTTAACTTTCTACGATTTTCGTCTCTCCTTTATTCATCATTCTCCGTTCTCGGAAAAAATGGGCTGTCCGGCCAGCAAACACGCCGATATAAAGGCTACTCAGATTGCGCGGTGGCGATCCACAGGCAATGTTGCTTTGCGCGACTCCAAATTGAAGGCATCCTCGTCCTATTCCTCTCTTGTTTTAATTTGAACTTTATTCTTCTTCTTCTTTTAAAATCTATTAACTGATTTTATGATTAATTTATTAGACCATTGGATATAACTATCTTGCTCTGTTCTTTTATTTTTTGTCTTTCTGTTTTTAAAATTTACTTTCTCGGTGTTAAAACTGCAAGAATCTGTTTCACTGAGGCTCATGATTATATATCAGCCGGAGTGATGATTGGTACTACAAACAGCGCATTCTGTTCTTCAATTAATTTGCATTTCAAATTGGAACTTTGTGCCTGAGATGACTGATGCTCGTGATTGGCATATATCACGAACTTAACTCATTTGCGTGCCCGGATAATATAAAGGAAAACTTATCAACTAATCTCTGCATCATCATCATCTCATAGATACTGGACATCAATCATGCTTGCTGTATAGATACCTTCCATCATATCATTATTTGGTGAGGGTAACAATCATTTGGTATACTGGTTTCTATTTTTGTTACTTTGCAGATTACCAAGTTTGATTTTCTTCTTTTTGTGTTTGTTGATGTATACATGTGTCTCCCCATATTGCGATGACATACAATGGTATGTCTCCCCATATTGCGATGATGCTACAACCTTACCTTGGTCTGTTTTTCTGAATTTCTTTCTGAACAGACATTTCCAGATGAAATTCTTGATCTAGACAGATCTGTACGTACTCTTGATTTGACACATAATCGAATAGGTATGCTGTTTTATTTTCTTTGATTTTTGAGCTGACTGTATTATGTTGACCTCCATACAAATTGCCTGGTACGTAGTTGTATGAAAGATTTTATTGTTGTTGATATTAATTAATTTCTTCACTGCAGTTGATGTTCCCCTGGAGATGGGCAAATTAATCAACTTGCAGCGCCTGGTAATAACTTTATGTTTTAGTTTATGCTCTTGTTACTTCTACTGAACACATAGTTATTTTTATATAAAGTGTTTCTACGTTATTTGCTATGTATTGGTTTTAAAATTTGAAAGAGCAATATATATGCTGTAACTTTTGACATGAAAATCAGAAGGTCTCTTTTTCTTGAATTTACACGATGTAGTAATACACTAACGATTGGTTTTAGATAATGAAGTGTGTTCTTCAAAATGCACCAACAAATGATATTTGAAGCCTATGTACCTCAATATGTCTCATTTTCTGTTAGAGAAACTTTTAATGTTTAATTCTCATGCATCATCAAAATTGCTATTCTGTTACCTTAAGAGGTTGATATTATGAGGTTCCAAAACCTCTGAAAATTACTACCACAAGGCTCTATGGTAATACATAGAAGTGAAGGAATGGAAAATACCAGCTAGGTACAATTCACAACCTACTGGCAACAAGACAGTTTAACTTGCCTGCTTATTCGGAACTGCTAAATAAGTTTGTGTATGTGCCTCTTCTCTTTTAAGCCACATTTCATATCTATCCAAAGAAGATAAGAAATTTGAACTTTAAAATGTACTAACATCAGCCGCCAATCATTTTTGTGGTCATTGGGGACACTTTTACCTATTAGGGAACATGCATGGCAATTGTTCCTTTAAAAGTTATGTTTCAATTTGTTTCTTCCTCAGTAATTCTGCAAAAGCGTAAAGTTCATTAATTTTGTGGTCATTTTAAAATTTTTTGGTTTTCTAAACATGGGTCAGGACTCTAGACACAATGATAGCTTGCTATTATTTTGACCAGAAAAATACCTTGTCATGACAACGTTTGGGTAAATTTAGTTGTATAAAACAATTCGTTTAAAAAAAATCTTTACTTCTTTAAGTTTTACTAATCTTACAGGTATTAGCTGATAACCTCATTGAGAGTCTGTCAGTGCATTTGGGAAAATTACAATCTCTAAAAATCATGATCCTTGATGGGAATAGAATTACTTCCCTGCCTGATGAATGTAATCCTCTTCTCTAAATAAATAATTTAACATCTTTTTTTATATTTGGAAAACTTGCATAGTTTTAGTTGTTTCCACAACACACTAAATTTTATTTGTTGCACTTTATATAACTTAAGGTGTATCTTTTTGTCTAGTGGGCCAATTGGTGAAGCTGGAGCAGTTATCCATCTCAGGGAATTTGTTAACATGCTTGCCTGTGACTATTGGCAGCCTGCGAAGTGTAAGTTAATTTGAAAGCTGAATGCGATGGAACTTGCTACTTCTGTGATTTGGGCATTTGTGGAGGATCTTTGCTAAATGATTGAAGAATATGAAGTGAACATTTAGTTCCTGTTAACCTTGGGCTAACTTGTCTTCTGAAAAAATGATTTTGAAATGTACTTTTAGTACTCATTAAGTCTTCCTTATGGTTAATAATCTTTAAATGAAGAACAAATTTTTGTCATAGACAGATACTGGTATTGTGGTCAGGTTACAACTATGAAGTCTCATAAATCTGTCAGAATTGCCCTTTAAATGTTTTGCTTATGATGGGCCTTCTTCTCTAGAACCAGCAGCCAAAATCAACAAAATATGGAATGCAGTGACTAACTTTTAAAGCATGATGCTTCTTTTGATATTTCAGCTGACGCTTTTAAATGTATCAAATAACAAGTTAAAATCTCTTCCTGAATCTATTGGAAGTTGCTTTTCTCTGGAAGAATTACAAGCCAATGGTATGCTCCTTTATCTACTATCTTTACCCATGCATTGCATGAATATGCTCGTGGGCATGTGCTTTTCACTTTTCTGTGTGTGTGTTCAATAGGATGAGTTTTTCCTTGTATTGAAAGCCAAGATATTGGAGGGCTTTATAAATCTATATTACATTGCAGGATGGTCTACCCTCCTGTTTTTACTCTCTTTTTCATCCATAAAATTTATTTTATGATGCATGCTTACTCAAGAATTTTGTGCTTTGAAATGTTGCTGTCAGTCATAGTTGTCACTTCTGTTTGTACACCCAATCATCCCAAATGAAGTGCCTATGCTTTTCAGTTACTTGAGATGACTTTACCTTAACTATATGCCCATAGGGTTGCTACTTTGTGCTTGATCAATTGGTTTTTTTTTTTATATTATCATCCGGTATCTGGTTCGGGGTTTGTAGCTGCCCCTTCCAACACAAGTGTCTCCTCTGGGACTTGAACTCGAGACCTAGAGGATCTAGCGGTCCCCGCTAGGCCAACTCTGTGTCGGTTGATCAATTCTTGATAATCTACTCTGGACCACTAGAGCAGTGAGTCACCTTTCCAGTTTGTGGGTTTTGTTGTGACGTTGACGGAAGCTAACTTTGGCAAGTTTGTCAATTTATCAGAGAATCTTATTGAAGATCTTCCCGCTTCAGTTTGCAATCTCACCCGCTTGAAGTCACTTTGCTTAGATAACAATGGGTTGAAGCTGGTATTGCTTTGCAATCTTAAAACTCTAGTTTGGTGGATTTTATCTGTGATTTAATGCTGTACATGATTAAATATCATTGTGTTGTGTTGTTATGTTTTTCCCCTGGTTTCTTATGTGTGTTTTTTTTTTGGTATGGTCAACTGTGGTCATTTTGTCTTGTTCTCTCTTTCTCCATGATAATGACAGCGAGTGTACAGTTGTAATGTAAAATCTTGAAATATCTAAAAGATAGTTACCAAGAATTTTAAACATCCAAGTGTGTCATAATAAGCAGACTGATTTGCTGCAATGATTATGGTGAATTATAAATTACCAGGGATTTTGGTGAATTATAAATTATAAATCACACAAATCCATTATTGTTATCCAGTTTCTTCTATTTTATATTCTTAATCTTTTTAGTCTTGTGATTTGGTCTGTTAGTGAGTCTCAAAGATTTAGTTTTAAATTGAGCTAATGTTATCTTTGGTCCCTCAAGTTTGTCTTTATTTTGGTTCTAGTCCCTTAAGTTTCATTTTGTTTAAAATATTGGTCCCTATAACTCAATAAAAACTTGGTCTATTTTACCTCTAGAGGGATTAAAACCAATTATTTGAAACTTGAGGGACAAAAAATGGTGTTAACCAGCCATTTTAAGAGGTGAATGCATGAAACAACAATTGCCATGTTGATTATGGAAGACATTGCTACTTACTAATATTTCCCTCAAGTTCTGAATCTTATTCTTCACTTGGAATGGCATAAATTATATAGCTACCTCCTGAGGATCTATGTTCTTGATTGTAGTTACTGACGGAGTCTCTAGTTTGAACTTTTTAGTTGTTGATTATATCTTTTATGCAGTAAACCTTGCTGCTATGCAATTTTTGCACTAATTTCCATTTTTACCCCTTTGTTCTTCATCACCACATGTTTCTAACCAATACATTTGCCTGTATAACGCTCTGGTTTGTTTTGGGATAGATACCGTTAAACCTATTAAAGGATTGTAAAGCTTTGCAGAACATATCTCTTCGCAATAACCCTATATCAGTGGATCAGTTTCAGCAGGTATGGTTTTGATCTTTGTTACCTTGTTTTTTTTGAGTTTGGGTTCTCTCAGAATCCCTTACCTCCTTTTTTTTCTCAGAATCTCATCTTCACCTTCAGATTAAAAGAATAGATTGTTAAGATTTCATGTTTTTATAAAACTATTATTTTAAATATAAATAAATAAATTTAAACTGTTAAAATCTGATCAACACAATTCATAACTGCAATACAAACCAAATTTTAGAAAAATTAAATTATAAAATACTATAATAATAGTTTTAGAAAAGATTAAATTTGAACCATTCATTTTTTGATATGGGAGTGAAGATAGGATTTTGAGAAGAAAAGAAGAAAAAGGATTGTGAAAGCATCCTCTTCTATTTTTTTGGCCCTTGGGCTAAAGAAATAGAGTTGTTCAAGAATTAATACAATTTAACAACGGTGAATACTCTAGATGGATGGCTTTGAAGAGTTTGAAGCGAGGAGGAAAAACAAAGTTGACAAACAAATTAATTCAAATGTGATGATCAGTTCCAAAGGTCTTGATGAGGGTGTTGATGTATGAGAGATATCTTCTGCAAATCAAATGGGCTTTGACAGCTGTATAGTCATTTGTCTGCAAATTTGCTGGCTTCAGTATGATGCTACTCTCAGTTGAATATGTATAGAGATTTTGAATCAAAGTCATTATCATGAAAATAAAATAAAAAAGTTATTCAATTGCATCATCTTTTTTTTCGGTGTTGACAAATTTATTGCAGGAAAACTGGTAATTGATGCTAAAATAAATCAGGAGACAACAAAACACACAGAAGAGATTAAAAAAAAAAGGCATTACAAATAGCATCTATAGATACATTGCTATATGTGATACTCGGATCTATGTTAGTTGCTTATTTTCCTTCAAGGTGCCCTTCAAAAAATTTCATCAGACATTCAAACAGCAATGTTTCTGGGAGCATCCTTATAAATTTTGCATCAGAGCCTAATTGTTCTCCTTGCAATTTCTGCTATTTGTGAAATTTCATTGTCATTTATCTATTGTGAGAACATAGCTCGTCTTTGAGTAAAGTATTGTGTTTAATGATTTTAAAGTAAACCCCCCCCCCCAAAAAAAATCATGGCCGCTGTGATATTGCCTCGGTTTCAAAATGACAACGAGTTTGGTAGTATTTAATTTGATCTCATGAACGAATGAAATTTTTTGATGTATTAAAAACAAATGGAAAAAAGATGTGACCCGTTAAATGGTAGTATCATGTAAGTCCTTTTGAATTTTATAATGTTGAAAGAAAATTTTGGAGAACATGCAAAGGTTAACTCCTATATGCAACAATTTTATGTTCCCCTTTCAATCCATATTATAGTCGTCTTCTAGAAGAGTTTTGTGATCCTACGTAACTCACCTTGCAAGAGTTTGTATAGCGTCAATTGTTTCATTTCACATATGTCATTCTTCTAAATTTTCGAAGAGGGGATGCAATGTTTATATTTATAAATTTATGATTTGATACTTGTTAAGGGTAAAGATAAAAATAAGAACAATTTTTAAATAAATTCAATGATGCAATTAACTTTTCTTAACTTCACTGGATTAATCACAAGTGGCTTATGGATTGGAAAGGGTATTAAATATTGCTGGATTTGTACAAGAACCTTTCCTTTATTTATTTGTCTTCAGATAATTCTTCTTTCAATGTCCTCTACCAATCAGGTAAGTTTTCATGATTGTCCGTTTTCAAAAATATTAGTTGCCTTGTTCATAAGATCCAGTTTGGGTAGGGGGGTGTCTTTGTTAACTCTTTTCTCCATTTAATGTCTCAACATTGGATCATGTTTTTTTTTTTTTGATAGACACATTGGATCATGTTTTGATGAAGAGAAGAGTTAGCAGAGACACATCTTTACCCGCCCTTGTAGATTTTTATACATAATATTGAGTTTCACCCATTAAAACATTATGTGTGTGTAATTCGATTTGATATAAATGTTACGGTGAATATTGATATTGATAATGAATAATTGATACCAATACCTTACATATTCAAGAGAAAAAATAATTTGTAAGGAACCAGAGAATAAACGACCCACTGAATTTTCAAATCCTATTTTTGAGTTTTTTTTTTCCTAAAACATACAGGTGCATTTTATAATTGCTAACAACAAAGAACAAATAATAAACTTCCTTCCTAGTATGATTTACGTTACTTATACAACTCATACAACAGTATTGCAATTATGGTTATTAAAATTGGAGTGGTTGATTTGACCAAGGAACTGGAGTATGAGTCATCTAACTGGTTTAGTTCGGTCGGTTTGACCAGTTCAGTATTTATTAAGAATTTTCTAATTTCAAAAATTATAAATTAAGGTTCTATGGAAAGCTTGAGATGTCTACTTTCTAATGTAAAAAGAATCAACTAAAAAATATTATCATTCGATTTTAAAAAATAATCAAATTTTAAAACTATTCCAAAAAATTTATCTTTTAAGTTCACTTCTTCACTAATTTGATTTTGAGTTAGCTTTAATTTAATTTCGATCTAACCCACTGTTTAGACGGATTCAGTGAACCCGTTTAATAACCTTGGTTGCAATTAGAGCCGGTAATATGGGCCTAACCCGTGAGCCCGCGGGTTTTGACGGGTTAGGGTTGGGAAAATCCCAACCCGCAAAAGTGCGGGCCGCACAAGCCCGCACCGCATAACCCGCGGGTTAATGCGGGCCAGCCCGCGGGTTGGCCCACAAAATTTTTAATTTTTTATTTATATATAATAATTTTATAAAACTTATAAGTTTTCTACTCCTATCTTGATACCTCCCAATCTAAAGAGAAAAAATCTTAGCTTCTTCCCTTATTCTTTAAACAAAATTATTATATCTTGGTTGCTTGAGGATTAGTTTATGTTTTTTTTATAAACTTTAACAAATTTGCAATGGTTTGATAGCCGGACCGGACCGGACGGTCCGACCGGCCAGACCGTTGGCCGGAATAGGCGGCGGCTCGTTTTTCAGGTTGAGCCACTTTGAACCGTCATTCAACCGTGTTTGACCTGGGACTCGTTTTTAAGCCGGAAACCGTTCCGGCTATTCAATAACCGGACGGTCTGAGAATGTTTTCCGGAAGACAACTTTCTAATACAAAAATAAGATCTTGCAAAAACTTAACGCCCAGAGAAGGAGGAGGAAGAAATCGGACAACAGCAGCCCCAACAATAAGAAGAAGAAAACGAAGAAGATGAAGATTGCAAACCTGAGAGCTCCATGGAAGAGGAAAAAAAAAAAGCGGACTGCAGATGGGTTTTGCTTTTTGAAATGAAAGAGGTGATGAAGCTGGACTGAAAATGAAGATATGAAATGCCATGGTATCATGTTTTTAACTTTTGTCGTAATAAACCATTTAAATTTTTAGGCATTTACCAATTAACCATTGGATGAAGCAGTCAAAATAATATCCATAGGATAAAACCAAGACTTGTCAACTTTTGCGTTTTCCCATGCTTTCTTAAACAGTGTGAGGTAAGAAACCTGACAACATTGTTTGCAGTAAAAATTGAACATTTATTAGAAAAGAAAAAATAATTTTAAAATGGTTAGAATTTTAAATTAATTAATTATTAAAAAATGAATTATAAATTATTTATTAAATTTGATCATTCTCTTATCAATTCTTGATAATAAATTTGATTTGGGATTTTACAATTTTAAAGTTCTTTTTCTATCTTTTTCCCAAATTAACTATCACTTTGTCTTTAGTTCTTTCTTATAAGTTTAATGTGAAAATATTTTTGTTCTATAAATCCACTTAAAAAATATTACTGATTTTTTAATTATATGTACAAATAAGTTTTGAAAAATTTATCAATACATTATTAAAAATTTTATTAAAATGATATCATTGTGTTGCAAATTGATAATGGCGACATATATTATTGGATCTGAGCATGCTTATATTTATTCACAAATGATTTAATAATTTCATATTTATTTTTTATAATTATATTATTATATAAGTATATAATTTTAGACTTTTTGTAGTTATATGGTGGTGATATTTAATTGAAAATTTCATATGTATTGTGGTGTTAATATATTGTTAATTAGATTTTTTTATGGTTTTATTTTATATGTATTATTTTATTTAATTATGATGTCACCGGTTTGACCAACCGATCCAACCGTTTGAACCGTGACCCGCTAACATTTCCGGCTCGACCTCCGGTCCGGTTTTTAAAACATTGCAAATTTGATAACTTTATATCTTAAATTGTAGATTATGTTTTTAAATTTTTATAAGAGAAAGTATTGATATCAGAAGGTAAATTTAATTACTCATATATATGTGTCTCATATTTTTAATCCTCTTTAAAAAATATGAATTTTTTTTTTCAAAAAAAAATGCGGACCCACGGGCTGGCCTGCAACCTGCACACTGCGGGTTAGGGTTGGCATTTTGTCAGCCCGCAGAAGTGCGGGCTGCACAGGCCCGCACCGCACGGGCCGCGGGTTGGTACAGGCCAGCCCGCAACCCGCGGGCTGGCCCGTATTCCCAGCTATAATTGCAATGCAATTTATCTATCTCATTAAATATGTTGTACTATTAGAAAGTTCAAAACGAAATTGAACTCATTTTTTTTTATAACCAACAAATGAAATTGGATTTAAAGGCCCGCATTTGAGTACTACGTGTATTTACCTGACTGGGCAGAGAAATAGTGAATACTAACGTGTACAGGTCAGATTAGAGTCTACCGTCATTATTGTCTTCAAGATTCCCCACCCACAGAAATCGCGTTGGGCCCAAAAAAGTGCGAAAGCAAAACATTTCACACAATCTTCCCTCTTATCGCCAGCCACGTGTCAGAACTTCCTCACGCTATAATATGATTCAGAATCTGCCCTCAAAATCCCGTTCCATGCTGTCCCTTATATATCGCTCTCGCATTCTTCCCTCCATCCTCAGAGAGATAAGGGCATTTCCCGTAATAAAGAGAACATACGTGCCCTTTGTTTAGTTAGTACGCCCTATCCTTTTTTTGTTCCTGACCCATAAAAAAAAAACACGAGCTTTGCCCTTTTTGGTCTTTTACCTCGTCTTCGTCCGATCTCGATTTTGTTCTTGCTTGATTCGATCACTAAATTCGTTGTGGATTCTTGTAATTGATTACCAGCTTTCGTCAGCTCTTGTTTTTCTGCACCGATCGATCCCGATTTTCGGTTCTATCGGTCGTCTTATCCATCCTTAGGGTTTCGTTCTGGAATATTCTCGATCTGTCTTTTCCATGCCGGATCTGAGAAACTCCTTTCTTTTATGTCCGATTTGGTTTCTGGTGTATCTTATATCTTTGTATCGTTTCCGTTTTTGTAAATTATTTACATCGCTTCACATTTTCACGATCTGTAGACATAGATCCGTTGATAATTTGTTCGGGTTATAAGATCCCACATCGCTTAGTCTGATTCAGCTACAATCGTGTATTTTTTTAACAAGAAGGGTTAATTTTTCTTCTTGACTTCCTTTGTGCCGTAATCGATAGATCTAGGGTTAGGGTTTTCGGAAATTAGGGCTTCTTCTTGTTTGAATAAATTTCCTTGGGAAAAGTTAAATTTCTGTCTGAAATTAGGGTTTACTTGCCTGAATACTCCGAATTTGAGCTGTCGGCTTCACGGTTAGCGATAAAGTTCTACGGGAGACTGAATTAAGGTATATATGGTTTTTCTTTTTGGTAACTTCATGCGATCTGTACTTTTATTATTTTATGGTAATTTGTTTTCATATTGCTGGAGATAGTTTTGACAGTCTAATGACTAATTTGTCCCTTAGAGGGAACAATTGCGCGCGCGCGCGAAAATGATGCTTTCCGTGCTCTATTAGGCAAGGGTGCCGTGACAAACGGGCCCACTATCCTTCTTGATGATATTAATAATATTAATTATTAATATTGCTATTAATTAAATAAAACTAGAGTCATTGCTTTTGCAATTGCAATTTCCCAGTTTTAGAGTTTAGAATTTTGTTTGACAATCAGCATGCTACATTCTATAGAGCTCAAGCTGCTTACTTCTTTCGTTATCATTCCTCATTTCTGATGTGATTGTTTATCCTCTCTTTTCCTTTTTCCTTTATTGGCAACTAAAGGGTCGTCCGATATGAGTGCACGCAAGTGTCGGGTTTTACTTTTTAAGGTTTTATTTATTAAGAAATGGAAGCATGGAATTATGTAGTCTTTTTTTTTTTCTTTTTTTTTGCCATCACGGAATTATGTAGTCATTTACTACGCATTTGGCTGTTTTATTTTGTAACATTGTGACGTTTAGTAGAGTAACAGTATCTATTTAGTATGTAGGATTTATGATATATTTTGTAGCATTCTTTTATTATTGGCACTTTGGCGTATGCTTGTTTTTTTTGGTCATGGTTTGAGCATAAATCAAGTTGAAGTATGGGGAGCTCAAATCTCTATTGTCTTATGGTGGATAATATTCGGGGACGAAAATGAAATTCTAATTGGTGTTTAGCTGTTTGATTTGGGGTCCTGACTGGATAATGGAACTAAGTAATGTTGAGATAACTGTAGGAAAAAAAGAATATGGGAACAATTGTCCTGGATAATCATATAGAGATGTCATGGTTCTGAATATTAGTAACAGGAGCTTAGGATTTAGGGATTAATAAAATGTTTTGGCAATTTGCAGACAGGTCATTACATACCCCTTATCCCTCCGAAAAGCATTCATAATCCTTTGTTGAGTGATCTGATTGGTTCTTTTGATTCATTATTATGAAACAAATAACTTTGACAGTTGTAATGTTTGGCTAGCTTGGCTTACTTGTTTTAAATTGTTTCCTGCAGGTAAACATGGTGCAGAAGCGTCCTTTTGATGCTGAGGAAATGCTTGAGGTGTCTTTTAAACACCCAAAACAAGCAGGACCCAGCAATCAGCTTGTATCATTTTCAGAATCAGTATTTCCTGGGAATTCTTCCCAGATTCCTGAAACATCAGGTGTGGGTTTGATTGGGGATCCCCTATCTATAGAATTAAATTTGCTTTTTAAGAAATGAAGCTTGTGCTCATTTGTGAGTTGAAGTTTCTGATAACGTAAATTTCTGTTGCAGCTTTTGTCAATGAATTGTGGTTTAGTAGTCATCTAACTTTTACCTATAGATGAATTTTGAGTTGTTGTGTATTCCCTTTTTCTAACTCAAGTACTGTTTCCCTTTTAGGTGATGCTAGCTTGGTTATTAACCTTTTATTTCTGATATTCCGCCTACAATATCTGATATAGTATTTTCAGTACTAATAAGAAGCGTTTGAGCATTATTGTGTTCTGATTCTGACTGTGCCTACCACTACCAAGAGATGGATGAATCAGAGGACTATACGATCTTTTGTTATATTTTCCTCATAATGTATCCTCATGTATAAGAAATGCTTTTTGATCCAGTCTACTTTGTGATTGGTTAGAGTCTGGATGCAGACAAGTTAACACTGAAGGTGATAAGAAACTTGCTAGTGATATTTTTGTTGAACATCCAAGAGGTGCTGGGGACATTGAAACAAGCTTTCCAGGAAGTATCTATATTTCTTCTTGGGCTCCTAGTACCAGTGAAGATGTCCGGTCGGATATGCCGGTCCATTTCTCATTATATCCCGAGTATTTTAGTCCAGAGCGTCCAGTGAGGACATTAACTCACAATGAGGACATCTATTCCATACTTCTTGAACACCCTCCACGAAAACTTGCCCCTATTGGAGCTGATCACCAAGCTGATGTTCCAGCATGGGATTTACCAGGCTCCACTAGTGGACTGGATACCTCTTCAAGTTCCAGCTCTGCTGTTGTGGATAAATCTGAGGAAAGATTGATGGGAACATGTATAATCCCCATGCCTAATATGGAATCATCTACCTGCGATAGTAAAGTTGGAAGGGGCAGGACAGATTGTAGCTGTGAAGATAGGGGATCTGTGAGGTGTGTAGGGCAGCATATTGTAGAAGCAAGAGAGCAGCTTGCTAAAACAATTGAGCAAGAGAGATTTACTGATTTGGGCCTGCATGACATGGGAGAGCAAGTGGCTGAAAAATGGAATGTAGAAGATGAACAACTCTTTCATGAGGTTGTCTACAATAATCCAGCTTCCCTGGGTAAGAATTTCTGGAAGATTTTTCCAATTGTATTTCCTTCACGAACCAAAAGGGAGATAGTGAGCTACTACTTTAATGTGTTCATGCTTCGAAAGCGGGCAGAGCAGAACAGAAATGATCATTTGAGTGTCGACAGTGATAATGATGAATGGCAAGGTAGTGATGAAAATGAAATTGCAACTCTAGAGGAAAATGAGGACTCTGTCGCCTGGTCTCCTGCCTATCAGGATAATCCTGGTCTTGGTAACTGCTACGAAAATGATCTGCAAGATTATGACGAGTATGCTCAAGATGAAACCTGTGATACTAATGGATTTGTAGACTTTACTGAGAGAGACATTAAAGATGATTTAAAATACGATCCTGAAGAGGTGTCGCGTTCCAGCGGTTCCCCGCAGCATATTCAGCCTCAGGATAAAACCATTTGTGAAGAGATGTGTGATGAAGAAGTACTGGATGAATCATGCACATCCTCTGACCCGGGAGTTAGTTCACAGGAGATCAAGGGGAAATCTGAGAATGATGATCTTTGCTCCAATAACCTCGGTGGTGTAAACAATGGCTTTAGCCCAGGATATGTTACGGAGTCTTGTGATGCAAAAACATGGGACTCTGGTTTTATGGCTTGTGCAAAAGATAAAATTGACTTCTTACCTACATGCAGCATGATTGAAGAGGTTTTTGGAGATGGGCTGAGGCAAGAAATGAGGAGAGCTTGAGATCAGTGTTGTGCTAGCTTAGACTCTTCCTCAATCTCAGTTTTGGCAATAATCTATGCCGGAGGCTTTGTATGTTGAGTGAAATCTCAGCTTAGCTATCTTGGCAAAGCATAATAAGAGTGATTCCAACTTTTTCTTATGTATATTGACGTGAAATTGGCAATGTAACCTGCATTGTATAATATAATTTTGGGAGATGAGTTTGGTTAAAGTGTGTTTGGAAGAGCTTAAATTTGAGAAATAAGCCCTTATTATACAGGCCGAGAAAAAACTACTCTCACATACTTACCTTGTATACCGTGAATCACGAATTATAAGTACTTATTGTCCAAAAATAAGCTCTTCCAAACGAGTACTATTGAGTTAGTTGGGTCGCGTTTATGTTTTGTTAAGTCATTTCAGGAATTATAAAAATTCCTTGTTTCTTAATTTTAGCGTAGGGTACACTTAAGGTGGGGAGGGGTATTGATTGGGGAACACTGAACAGTCGTGGGTGCGGTGTAACTTGTACTATTCAATCCATAAAAGATTATTCTTACTCCCATAGTGGCGTTGGCATTTTGTTCATGTTCCATTGGATCCTTATTATTAATATTGCCAAGGGCCTATCTGAAATTGAACGAGGGGAACTGATTTATATATTTTGTCACTTGATCTTTTAAAGTTTGACCTGAGGTCAATGGTCCATAAGGTGATGTCCAAAAATGGGTATTGTAGCCCATACAAAATCACTATCACTATCTTCCTCCTCTTTTGCCTGTTTTGCTTTACAGACAAAACTCTCCCTTCAACACACTGTACAAATTTGAGAATTAAAGAGTTGGCATTAGTGTTAGCCTTCCCATACCATGATTGAACTTTGCTTTGCCTACATTGCAAGATTCAGGCTTTGGGAATTGAGTGTCCAGAAAGCATATTACCCACCACCAACCTTGACGCCTTTCTAGCTTTATCCCAACTCACACCTAATGAATCCGAGCATACCCGTTTCTCTTTTTATCATCCCTCTCTGTGTATATATACATACACACCGTTCCCTTGCACTTTCACATTCACTTTCTGTGTCTTCATTCTAAATTCGTAATCCTATCATCACATACATTGTGACCCAAAACCGACCCTTGTTCACTTCAACAATCCATATAGTTTTCTTCTATAGAATAGTGGCTTCTCAAATAATTTATTCATCAACTAACCTAGACCTCACCTATTATCCTTGTTGATATCAGATGCTAAAAAGGGCATATCCAAGATCCACAGTGAGCGTGGTGGTGATAGCTGTTTTGGACACGACCTACAAAGTGGTCCCTCATTAGGACACTAACTAAGGCCACAAAATGAACGGTCCAATCATCTATGTGTGTGTCTCTATGTTCCTTGTTTTAGCTCTATTCGCTTTACATCCTCATAACTCTCTCTAGACTTCTATCCAGTCATGCCGGCACAAGGGTAATAGACTTATTTGGGTTAAGTTCTTTTAATCCATTCCAAATGAAAATGTATCCTTCTCCTTTCATATTAATCTAGGAATTCAATTTAGAATTTTCTTACTCCTTTTTTTTTTAATAAAATCACATGTTGTGTAAATTCTTGTTATGACTTATGACAGAAATTTTTCATATTTGGTATATTTTGAAGAATATATAAGAGGTCTTTTTTTTTTTTTTGTGCCAGCATATAAGATGTCATGCTATGGTATTGCTCATTTCAAATTTCGTTCATAGCATGAGACTGATAATTTAGTTATATAAAATTTGTCATTTTTTAGCAAAGTGCATATTAAATTCTTTTAGATATAATCGGTGGGGGATAGAATATAGTGAACTTATTGAATAGGGTTGTATATAAGAGTTAACGTAAGAGAGGCCGGCTTTGTCTGTGAGTTTGCAAATACAGTAAGCTGAACAATCAATGAACCTCTTTTGTCTTCAAATAACAAGTTTTGATTTGTCAAAGTAGTGATAGGGTATAAAATGATTTGTTTTTGTTCATCTTTTTATTTTATCACAATCAAAGGATATGAACTTTGAATACTGTATGTATTCTTATCATCTTAGTTCGTTCCAAATGGGATCATGTGAATCCACATATATCCGTGGGATTCTGAAACTGTAATCGAAGCAAGAAGTTTGAGCTGGTAAGTATAATTACTACTTCATCTCGTCTTTAATATAAGATATAGATGATGTTTTTTTAGAAAGATCAAGGAAGTCAAAAAAATAACATAATCATATCGTCTATTATATATCACTTCTCATGTTCTTAATACAAAATATATTTATCTAAGTTGATTAAATTAAGAAAGTTGGTTAAGTTAGTTAATATAAGATGTATTTTCTAAAACATTTTAGTCACCTTGTAATCTTTAATTCCCTCCTTCCCCTTTCCTTTTTTATTATTGTTGAGAGAGCATTAATATGGGTAAATTAAAAAAAATGACAAATATGAAAATTTTGTCTTATATTTCTGACTAAGATCATCTCCTCAAATATATTTTATATTAAAAACCGGAGGAGTATTAGATTATATGTTAGTTTATAAGTCAGATAAATTAGTTTGGCATAAAAATGAAGTTAGTTAAGTTAGTTAATATAAGATGTATTTTCTAAAACATTTTAGTCACCTTGTAATCTTTAATTCCCTCCTTCCCCTTTCCTTTTTTATTATTGTTGAGAGAGCATTAATATGGGTAAATTAAAAAAAAATGACAAATATGAAAATTTTATCTTATATTTCTGACTAAGATCATCTCCTCAAATATATTTTATATTAAAGACCGGAGGAGTATTAGATTATATGTTAGTTTATAAGTCAGATAAATTAGTTTGGCATAAAAATGATAACTATAAATACTTTAAAGTATTTTATCTAGCTTCCTTAAATTCTTAAAAAAGATCAACTGGATATTATATCAAGAAGTGTGGGGATAGTTTATAGTTAGGAATTTGCATTGCCGGTTTAAAATATATTAAAGATAAGGATTAATAATTTACAAGAATTGGCAGAAAATAAGGCTAATACCCAACCCTTCTCTACCACCCACCGAATTTGCCTTTCATGCTTCCATGGAGGCTAACCAGGAACCACTTCAACTCTGGTTTTTATTTTATTATTAAAAAAACAGAGGTTTACATTAATTAATTAATTACTCCCTCTAATGATGTTACAATTAGGGTTCATTTTCTAACAAATTACTTTATATCGAGTGAATAAGACAATATATTACGTCCAATTCGCTATAAAATAGTTATAAAAAAATTATATTTTATTCTCATATAAACTTTTGAAAATATGGTTAAAGTGCACTATTCTCCTCGTAGTTTGTTTAGATGTCATTAACTGACTTGGAATACTTTTAGGAGTAAATTATACAATTACCAACTCCTAAATTTTTTTTAAAAAAGATATTTTTCCTATTTAAAAATAAATATAAATTTTCCTTAAAATATAGGGAGAATTATATTAAATGACCAGTAATAAAAAAAATTTTATGAAAAATAACCTTACAAATTGTAACTATTTTTCAGTATTAAAAACTAAGATTGAAAATTTTCAATTACAAGATTTGAGTGGGTTTTGTACTTTATATATATATATATATATATATATTAAAGATAGGTTTTTTTAAATTTTTAAAATATAGAAAATATGTATGTAATTTTAACAAAAAAATAATAAAAAGATACGATTATTACGTAAATAGTTATGTATAAAGTGAAAAATAGTGTACTGGCAAAAAAAAAAAAAGTGAAAAATAGTGAATATAACTTGACAATTTGTGAAGATGTGTGATACTCTATGATTTGATGATGTAAAGTAGCAGTATAATAATGGGAAGCTTTCAGTTGAAAAGCGTGAGAGAGAGAGAGAAGAAGCAGAGGAAGAAGAAGCAAGCAAGCAAAGAATAGTTGTGAATTCAGTTACTGTATAGTTTCATATATATATATATATATATATATTATGGTGAAGCCTTTGCGGATTCTCCTCGCATTTCTACACGTGCTTTTTTCCTATCCCCTCCCTCTTGTTTCTTCTTTGCCTGCCTCCATGGATTTCTCCTCCAAATTTAGCTTCCTTTCTTCTTCCCCATCCTTATCATCAAACCTTTGATTTTTTCTTCCCAACCCTATCCAGCTCCACTCACTCTTGTTCATTCACTTCCCCTTCTGATCTGTGCCTTCGTTCAATGGAAGAATCGAAGCATGTGTGTAAGTTCTGCCGGAAAAGCTTCCCGTGTGGCAGATCTTTGGGCGGTCATATGAGGTCGCACGTCTCCGGCGGCAATTATAATAATAATAATAATAATTCAGCTGCGGCGGCGGCGGAGGATTCAGTTGCAGCATCTGCAACTGGCTACGGTCTGAGAGCGAAGAGGATCAAGACTTGGAGAGTCGCCGATTCCGGTGACGGCGGCGGAGCTGAAGCATCACCGAACAAGTTGTGCAAGCAGTGTGGTAAAGCGTTTCACTCTTGGAAGGCTCTGTTTGGTCACATGAAATGTCACTCCGAGAAAGGAAAAGCTTCTGTTAGCTTGGAAGATCAAGATTCATGGGCTGTCACGGATAGCCAATCTGACGACAACGAAGCTCCCAGGCCAAGAACAAGAACAAGATCCAAGAGAGCAAGAACTAATCACACTTCGTCTCTGTCCTTCTCCAATCTTCCCTCTTCTGTTTCTGAAATCGAGCAGGAGCAACAAGAGGTCGCTTTGAGCTTGATCATGCTTAGCAGGGGATCTCCAGAAATGAGGTCCGAGAAGAAATCAAAAGCATCCGAGCTTTTGAGTCCAAGAAGTGGAATCAGGAAGAGCAAGACGAAGAAGATGGATTTTAAATCTGCAATGGAGTGTTGTGAGGAAGATGATAGAGAGCAAGGGAAGAGGAATTTCAAATTCTTAGGTTCCGAATTGGACTCAAATAAGAGCTCTCACAGAAGAGGGAAATTCGAGTGTACTACTTGCAACAAGATCTTCGATTCTTACCAAGCTCTTGGCGGCCATAGAGCCGGCCACAAGAAGATCACCAGAGACTGTTTTGTTCCAATTGGCGAAACCTGTGAGAATTCCACAAAACCTGATTTGTCTCAACATGAAGCAATTTCTGGTTTAGATCTTCATGAATGCTCAGTTTGCCTCAAGAGTTTTCCATCTGAGCAGGCATTGGATGAACATAAGAGATCCCATTCAGCTGAAGCATCTGAGAGTATAAAAGCTGAAGGAATTAGTAGAGGTTTGATTGAGGAGCCAGTTGAGAAGATTAGGGAATTGATTGATCTTAATCTTCCAGCTGATGATGTGGAAGTTGCAGAAGAGGAAGAAGACAGCAACAATAATAGCAATTCTGAGTGTTACAGATCATCATCACCCTGGTGGGCAAGAAGCATCCACAACAAGCAGGAGGTTCTAGTAGGCCTATTCTCTAACTAATCATACTTCCAAATTTCTCAGTGAAGATTCGAAATGTATAGGACAAATTCAATTTTTCTCTTTTCTGCATTTCTCTGGTTAATTCTTTTACAGGATTCATGTTTGATTGAAGCTTAAACAAGATGAACTTTAAGAGATGGCATAGTAGTATAGTTCATCGATCACATTACTTGGTTTCTAATCAATTTGCTTCTCATTGAAAAAGAGAATCTACTTTTTGTTGTTTTTTGGTGGTTCTTTGTTAGTGATGAGTGGCACGAAAGAGGTGAGCTTTGGTGGTTGTTTAGGAATTAGCCAACTCTCTTTCTTGTTTGCTTCTATCACTTAGCACACAAGTGTCGTGTTGTCAAATCCTTCCCACTAATCACTATGCGCCACTTTCAACTCCTATTATCATATTAATTTTTTAATGTATAATTAATTATCATGAAGATAATAATAATCATTATACTAACACTACATCATGAAACACACACTTTGGGTTTTGGGTATGTCTACCTCCACCACTGACTTTAGAACCAAAGCGCATTTACAAGAACGAATACCTTTAATTGAGAAATTTAATTAGCCAGTTAAAGTTAACAGTTATTGCTACCATTTACATTTAGGCTGTTGATTTAAATTTAGTTTGAATGATCTAAACTCTTAAATTTTTTGTATGTATACTCTGAAGTAAATTTTTTATATGTAAAATTAAAATCCAAGTTTCATATATCAAATTTGCGTCTGATAAAATTATTAAGATCAGTTCTCACTGTCATTTTGTTATGGAAAAATCCAATTTATATTTTGTAGCATTTTGCTTTTGAAAAAATGAAAATCATATCCAATTACATAACTGCCTAACTTTAAAGTATTAATTTTTTCATCAGTTTGACTTTGGTGGGAGAGACTGAGAGAGAGACGCATTTACCTGAAAAATATATAGTTTTAGTTAAACTATATTTAATATCCTTGAAAAATCAAGGTCGAATTTTTATAATAGAATTATTAGTTTTTTTGCACAATGTGAATCTTATTTTGGGGAAAAAAAAGTGATGTTAAAGGCATGATAATATTATTTTAAAAATTAGCATTAAGTAAGCTGTTTTTTTTTTTAAATTTGAATATTGAAAATATTCAAATAAAATTGTAATATAACAGGCCTTAAAATTCTCTATTGGGTTTACTAAAAAGAAAAAACTCTATTGGGCTAAAAATATAGGGCGTATCCTATTAAGATTTTAGGCCATATACTTTGGGATTATTTGAGAAGGTGGTGGAAAAACATGATCATGTAAGTTAAGACAAAACTCTTCTCACAAACTTTTCTCATATATTATAAATCACGTTAAAAAAACAGTTTTTACCGCTAATCCAAACTGGCAACTATTTTGTTTAACATATCTTCTTTGGGTATTAGCATCTCTTTAGTTTTTACCCACTTTTAAGATTGAGCCTTAAGCCCAATCCTTTCCCCACCATCCTTTTGGGGATTGGCTACGGTTCTCTATTCTTACCGTTCTCTTCTCATCCTCTTTCTTCCACTACTCATTTCAGTCTTTAGATAAAAATATGGGCAATTCAGGTTTAATGTTTACAATAATATTTAAAAAAAAATCAAATAATTAAAAACTAATTAAATAAATTCAAAAATGCTAGATTTTAGTTATGATAATTTAAACATGTAAAAAATATTTATTTAAAAATAATATTTTTATGAAACATTAAATCTGAACCGTTCAGATTTTAATCTAAAGGCTAAGATGAGTAACGGAGGGGAAGAGGATGAGAGAAGATCGATTTTCCTTTTTGGGGACACCTCCTAGCTTCTTCTGAAACATTGATGTGAATGTAAATTGTGATAATACCTATAAATCACTTCCAGCATGCTCTCTTCTATTTTTAATATAAGATTTATTTATTAAATTTGACTAGATTAAAATGGTTAGTTGAGTTAGTTAATATGTTATGTATATTTTAAAATACCATAGTCATATTCTTTAATTCCCTTCCTCCTTATTCCCTCTTCTCTTTTATTATTGTTAAAGGAGTATCAATAGGCGTAATTAAAAAAAAAATATAAATAAATATGAAAATTAGATATTATATGCACAACCAAGATCAATTTTTCAAATATGTTATATATTAAAGACCGCAGGGAGTATTTCACATACATAGTCATATATGTGATTAGATTAAAACAATTAGTTGAGTTAGTTAATATGTCGTGTATATTTTAAAACATCATAGTCATATTTTTTAATTCTCTTCCTCTTTATTCACTCTTCTCTTTGATTATTGTTAAAGGAGTATCAATAGGCGTAATTAATAAAAATATTGCTAAATATGAAAATTAGATTATTATATTCACAACCAAGATCAACTTTTCAAATATATCATATATTAAAGACCGGAGAGTATTTCACATACAAAAAAAAACGAGATAATATAACTTTTGGTCCCTGAAGTTTGATTCAATTTTGGTTTTGGTTCCTGAAGTTTTACTTGATTTTGGTTTTGGTCCTTCAAGTTTGAAATCGATAGTTTTGGTCTCTGAAGTTTCACTCAATTTTGGTATTGGTTCCTCAAGTTTGAAAAAGACTCAGTGACCCAGTTATAAAACCTGACCCGGAAAAAAAACCAAGTCTTTTTCAAATTTGAAGGACCAAGACCAAAATCGGGTGAAACTCCAGGGACCAAAACCACCGATTTCAAACTTGAGGGACCAAAACCAAAATCGAGTGAAACTTCAAGAGCCAAAACCACTGATTTCAAACTTGAGAGACCAAAACTAAAATTGGATCAAACTTTAAGGACCAAAAGTTATATTAAAAAAAAAAACCTTAAAACTTATTAACTATGCTTTAAAATCTAACTTTTTAACTTTACCTTTATCTAATTTATAATTAGCATGTTTGTTTTAGCTATCAGATTGCTTATAAGCTGCTTTTCATGTAAATCGAAACACAACTCCTGTCACATACTTACCTCATATATTGTAAATCAAGACTGAAAAGCTGCTTTTAAGCATTCCAATCGCTAATCCAAACGAGCAAAATATACCCCATAACAATAAACTTTATATAATAATAAATGAAGCGCATTCATGTAAAAAAAACTAATAACGACCTATAAATAGAACAAAAATAAATCTTACCTCCATGCCTTATAGATAGTACTAGAGGATTAACTTCTTAAACTTAATTTAAATTTTAATAACTGCCTAATCTTTTTATATATTTGTGTGGTTTCACAATCATCATTTATATTCACTAATTAAACTAATTTAATATTTTATAATTTTAATTTATCTTATCTTCTCAGGTAAAAAAAATAATCTTATTTTTTTTGTGGCCACCGAACGATTGTTTTCTTTTTAAAAAAAAGAAACAGAGAGTGTCTAGTGCAACATTAATCCGTAGACTAATTCGGGGGATCCCATATGTTGTGCAATTAATGCGAGGATTTTTATCTTTTTATATTTTTTATAAATATTTTTCTCTTTTTCAGTTTTTTGTACTACTATTATATTTCCGTTCATATTCATATGGAAATAAGGAAATGGAATGGAACAGTAAGGAACGAGAGATTGTCGCAATCGCAAGCTTTTTGGTCGACAAGGGTCCCACCAAACGCTTCATCAATTCGAAAAGCAATGCCGTCACTTTAAATCCAAAGGACGTGCGAGCGCGCTCAAATCCTACTTTTCAAACTGCATATTGCATCTTCACTGCATTTTCTCTTGTTCTTTCCACTTCGCTGACCTTTCTTGACGCTGTTTCGTTAGCTTCTACGGTATCCACTTCTTATATTGGGTCGTTGAAACAGCTCCGCTTGATTCCGCACTTCATTTACTCCGAATTTTGAAAAGTCTATTATATGCCACGTTTCGTGGCTTTATTCAGGTACTAACCTCCTTCCTCTTCCGCAATTTTTTGACTTTGAGGGTTTTGTTAGGCGGTGGAGCACTTCATTCATCTGCGATTTCTGAGATTTGCCCCTGGGTTTTCTGCATCTCTTGTGATTACCTAATGGTCAAGTTCACTACCCTTTTCTGTTTATTGATGGGCGCTTCATCCATCCTTGGAGAGCTCGTTTTCCTTTTTCTGTTGAGAGCCTAGGATTTGTTTTCCCCATTTTCTTGCCATCCAATCGGCGCGATTTGAGTTTCTACTTCGATGTAAACTTTGTTTTCCCTGCTTTATAACGTCTTCTTTCTTTTTATTGGCCTTGAAATGCGTCTTGTGTAAACTTTGTGTTGTTTCATAATGTTCGCATTTGTTCATTCTCTACTTTAGCTTGTCTTATGATCTTTTTCTTTAGAAGAGGCAATTTTATCCTGCTTTTTTAATTGATATATATTGGTTTCGTAGGGTGTTAGAAGAAGATTAATGAATTCGTAACATGTCCGCTACGAAATTTTGGGTTTTGCTTGTTCGTTTATGTTAAAAGAGTGACTGTAGTATTGCTTTCTTTTTCGGGAACAATTTGCTTTTTGTTCAGGTTACATAGAATTGCTGTCTCTTCTTGAAGTTTACCTGCAATCCATCTGCAACTGACTCGGCTTGAAGATAGAGAATGTTTGGTTTGAGGAAATCTCCCCTAAAATTTGTTAAACATGGTTCTGTTGAGCCTGTTTGTCCTGCTAAATCAGGATCAAATCCATTTGATTCTGATGATGATGAGCCAATGGAAAACCAAAAAGTTAATTCCTCGAATAGGACATCTTCAGGCCCTTCCCTAGTTTTGCAAGGAGGAAAAACTAACCCCTTTGATGATGATGATGATGATGGAGGCGATAGGAATTCTTGTTCATCTTCTCATGCCCTTCAATCAAAGGAAAACCAAAAATTTAATTCCTCGAATAGGACGTCTTCAGACTCTTCCCTAGTTTTGCTAGGAGGAAAAACTAATCCCTTTGATGATGATGGAGGCAACAGGAATTCTTTTTCATCTTCTTATGCCCTTCGATCAGCAAACCAAAGCGAGTATAGGAATGATTTTCGTGACTCAGGAGGAATAGAGAATCAATCAGTGCAAGAGTTGGAGAATTATGCTGTTTACAAGGCTGAAGAGACTACAAAATCAGTCAAAAACTGTTTGAAGATAGCGGAGGACATGAAAGAGGATGCTACCAAAATTTTAGTCACTCTACACCAACAGGGTGAGCAAATTACCAGGTCTCACAATGTTGCAGTTGACATCGACCAAGATCTTAGTCAGGTATTGATCTTGATTGTCAAGATTTATTTAATGCAATTCTTCTACTATTCCTTGAAAGATACTCTTGCTTGTTTTGCTATGAAGACCTCCATCAATTTGTATTGTGGACTAAAAATGACGAAATTGTGACTGTCCTAATTCTGCTCACAGGGAGAAAAGCTTTTAGGAAGACTTGGTGGCATCTTCTCTAAAACCTGGAAACCAAAGAAGACACGACCAATTACAGGGCCTGTTATTCTTGGAGGTCAATTTTTTCTCCTTATGTTCTCCTTATAATTTAGATTTCTTTCAGCTCTATCATATGCATGATGGACTCCATAATACAGATGATCAGGTCCAAAGAAAGGGCAGCCACTTGGAGCAGAAACAGAAATTGGGATTGGCTTCTGCACCCAGAGGGAAGTCAAACTTTCGAACACCATCTCCTGAGCCAACCAATGCTCTTGAAAAAGCTGAGGTTTGTATTTAATTAGGTGAACAATAATTAAGCCATTTGAATATGGAAGAGCTGCTGTTTTTTACTGCCATTACCAAGCGATTATTTTAAGAATTAGGTGTAGTTTCTTGTCTTCTTCAATTTCACACAAACCATTACTTTAAGAATAGGGAATTGTAGCCGTTGCAATTGGTAGCTTTAGAAACTCGAAATTCCAGTCCTTTACTCTCTCATATAGTGAATGTTAAGAAGAAAATAAGAAGGCTGGATTGACTTTGATGTGTGAATGTGTCAGCACACCAGATTACAATATTTTGATGTTTTTGCTATTCTCGTCATTTTTCACCTGTTAATCACATGTAGTCTCTAATAATTATTAATCCGACTCGGATATTGTGATCTTCTCCATCTGTTCTCAGATTGTGGTATATTTTTTGGTTAATATATGATATGGCTGCTAACTGAAGTGTTGTCCTGAACAGATTGAAAAGGGGAAACAAGATGATGCATTGTCAGATTTAAGCAATCTCTTGGGAGAGCTGAAAGATATGGCTATTGACATGGGATCTGAAATTGAGAGGTTAGTTAATTGGATTGTATGTCTTTAATTTTGACCTCAATAACTAAGGAAGTGGAAGTGATAGCTTAATTTGCTTAACCAACCATTTGACTTGGGAATTGGGATTTGTCAGCAACTTTTGCTTAGGATGAACTTATTGTGTATTTAGTAAGAACCACCTTCATGTGCTCAAATTTTCATAATTAACTGTGATTTTGGTAAAATTTCAGACACAACAAAGCGCTGGGCCATATGGAAAACGATGTGGACGAGTTGAATTACCGCGTGAAAGGGGCTAATCAACGAGGTCGTCGTTTACTGGGAAAATAAAGAATGCAGGATTTCATTACTTCCTTTGAACCATTGAGTGGATATTGCTTCCCCAATTGTATGACTCTGTTTATAGTTCTATTACAGAAATTTTAAATGTTTTATGTTTTGGACCTGCCTTTAAAGAAAAGGGCAATTTTTCTATAGCTATCCCATTCAGAAGTTTTACTTCTTCTGATTCGCCTTGAAGGTCCATGAGTTTAAACCAGATTTAGAACTTCCAAACTGTACACCTGACGCCGCATAAGATGTTGATTAATTGTGTTATACAGTTCATTGAACCAATCAAAATGTTAATTTACCATTGGCAATCGAATCAGTCATATTCGATTACCTTATTTTTCCATGCTAATATTAGCTATGGAATTCAAGGACATCTGGCAACTCACTCCCTAAATTCTTCCACTTCCCTTGCCCAGTTGCTAGTCATTATACCACACGCGACGAGAGAAAATCAAATCGGAAAAAAAAACAGAGAGTAAAATAAGACGAACAAAAACTCTAAATCATACGAACAAGAAACGTAGCCATTCAACAGGCTGAGATTTTATTCAATCCGTAGCCAAACGAAACGCTAACTTTGAACCGAACCTACTAGGCTACTACCGGATACAAATCCTTAGTAATGCCTTGAAGTAGAGTGCAAAACCAAGATACAGAAATCAGTTATTGTACATTAATCCTCCTCTCAGAAACCCTAATCATAAACAGGAAGGAGAAAAAACCCTTGAAACCAAAAGTGGAGAGGAACAAGAGAGCTGAATCATAGCTTCAAGTCCATGACGCTCTTGATGTTAGGGGCGTAAAGCGAGTACACGATTGCTTGCCTCTTCACGATCTCGAGCTGAGCCTTCCCATCGGAATAAGCGGATGCAATGGAAGCTTGATCGGTGAGGTTTTGGTTGTGGCGAAAGGCGTCAATGGCTCGGCGCTTGGTGTATTCCCTGATGTTGTAATCGGAGAACTGGCGAGCCGTGCGGAGAAGAGAGCGAAGGAGAGAAAGGATTTGTGCTCTTGACGGAATATTCGCTGATAAGCTCGCAGAAGCCATGTCCCCTAACTCACAAAGCTCGGTTGCGAACGAAAGGTTTCACGGTTTACCGAGGAACCAAAACCATAGCTGAAAACCCTTTCTGGTTCAGTATTTCGTTTTTATACTAATCCGCAGGCAGAGTCAAAGGGTGCGTTTGGTGTGGATTATGCCTTAAAATAATGTGGATTATTACATCTGATTTGTTATCTTTTAACAGAAAAATGATTTCATTTTTTTATACCAGATTTGACGATTTAGTTTTTATTTTATTTTATTTTTAATTAGAAAACTTGTATGCTTGTACCTATTCGTTTTCACTATCTGTTTTAAAATTTCATCACAAAAAAATTAAGCAATTTGTGGGAAAATACGATACATTTCACGTTAAGGAAATTATTTGCTAGATGGAAATTAATACATCAATGGAAAATGTTACTATATCTTGTCTTTATTATCAAATTTACTTAACTAACTTGATAGATCAAGGAAATTAGTTAATTGTTAAAAATATGTATTAGTTTCCCAAAATTACTTTCTTAAATAATTTGTTTTGAAACTATGTCCTGAGGTAAGTTTCCTTAACATGTGCAATTAATAGAGATATATTAGAAAAATAATGAACATAGGGGATAAAGTGAATTGATTTCTTACATTTAGAATAAACTAAACCCCAACTAACAGTTATATTAAGATCTAGATGTAATTTAACAAGTTTTATATTACCTCTAATCTTAAATATAAAATAAAGTTAACTTTTTTTGAGAGATTAATGAAGCTAAATTAGTTAGTTAATCATATCATATGTTATGTATCCTTATATTATATATTCATTTATTAGTTAAACTAATTAGTTTGAAGAAAAAAATATAAATATAAATACTCTAAAGTAATTTAATTAGCTTCCTTAATTTCTTCAAAAAAGTCAACTTTATCTTATAATTAGGACCGGAGGGAGTACCATAAGGTGAGGTTGATTATATGGATTGCATAACGTCATTATGTTCTATCAACAATCAAATCTCTAAATATAACATAAATGGAAAATAATGCTATAATGGAGAGAAAACAATTTGTTTGATTGTTTCATGTATTACAAATCAGATAATCGACAAGACTCTTTATGATATGATATGGTTTTGAAAATGGTGTTGTATGCTTGTTTGAATTAACGCTTTTAAAAATAATTTTATATCAATGGACTTCTATAAAATGAAATTAGGGCAAAAAATAAATTAGTGTGATATGATTCATATTTAAATGTTTTTATAAAGAGATGAGTTTGATATAAACTTATTTGAATGATATATTAAAATATCAATTTTAAAAATTTTAATTGAAAAAAGAAAAAAAAATTGAAACCCAGAAGCTCCAAAATATCACTTTTTGAAGAAAAGTTCATTTGCTTCCAATACTAAACCAAACATAATTGGAAAAGTTAGTTTTAGGTTCCCAAATGGGATCCCAAACAAGCATGAGATGTTGTATCAGTCCAACACTTAGAGACTTCAAGGGTGGGTTTTCATTTCCTTTGGTTGCATTTGGCTTCCTTCTTTCATGTCTCAATCAATGTATTGGCAACACAAAGCATGCTTCTTGCAGCCTGTAATCCTGAGATTGAATCCTTCCCCTCCTAATAAACAAAGGGTGGCAAGTTGAATGTTGAGGTTAAGTGCATGTGAGTGTGGATGTGTGTTTGACAGAAACAGAGAGATCCTTTTCGTGGTTTAAAGGCAGATTTTGCTTTGCTTGTTTGCATTTTCGATCTGTTAATAAAGTTTTAATCTTTTAGAAGCACTTTTAATTGTGTATATATAGCATCTCATTCTGTTCATCTGCACAATCGTTCAAGTTAATTCACAAGTTTAAGAAGGCAACAAATTGGTCCCGCGTATTTCCATTTAAGTTATGGAAAACAGGCTTAAGCAAACAAGGTACCTACTTCCCAAACTGGTGTTTTTTATCCTTTTAATTTTAATCCCCTTTTTTTTTATATTATATGGTATCGTTTTTAACTGATTTTATGGTATCCTGATAGTGAAGTAACCTTCATTTTTTAATGTTAATTTCATCCCCAAAAAAAGATAATGAAATTTAAACAACATTTCAAAAGCATAAGCCAAGCACACTTTCGATATAATTTTGTTTAGTCTTTTAATATTTTCATAATTATTTTTATTAATATTTAAATTTAAATAGCATAGGGGAATTACCAAGAGATCCTACAAACAGGCTTAATTGTTAAGAAGTCCCAATGACAAGTGATAAGTATAAACCCATTATCATTTTTTATACTGAAACTTGTTATTGCATGCTTCTCAGTTGTTATTGGACTTTTAAATAATTAAATCTTTTTTTTCGGTCCTCATTGTAATTCCCCTATTATAATCTTGTAAGAGGACATTACTAAGCGCATAAAAAATAGTGATTTTCTTAAAATAAGAATTGTGTTTAATTAAACTAGGTATTTTATTTCTCATATTATGCATAGGGGAAATAATAGCTTAGGAGTTTGTAATCATCTTTCTAATATTTAAATCCTATTAAATTATATGGAAAATTATTTTTAAAAAATATTGACTTTCTCATCATTGGATAAAATTAACGTTGTGGATTGTTTATGTGAAAATGGAGAGTAAGAGATGAGGACCACACAACTGCAGTTGCTGCTGCTGCATTTGCCATATATTCACTCTATCTCCCAAACTTCAAAGAGTTTCCCATTTCTTCTTCCAGAAGCATAACCATAAGACAAGATTCAACCCCTACTTACGGTAATCATTATTCAATTTTCCCTCTCTTTACTTTTACACACGCACGCATGTATAAGTATCTTCAATTAGACCTAACAATATTTGAATCTGACTTAATTAGGTAGCCCTATAAAAAAAGATTGACTCAATTAGGTAGCCCTATAAAAAAAGATATATAGATAACATATTTGACTTTACGTGTTTGTAGCAAGAAAAAATGCTTTCTCTGCAAAACCGTCTCCTCAGAACCAGAGGATCCCAATTCCACCACAGCAAAATGATTTCAAAAAAAGAGCTCATGTTTGGGAAAAGGCCAACCTGCAAAAGATTCACAAAAGGTATTAAAGAATAATCTAGCCTTTTAAGTTAAGTAGTACTACTACTACTTGACATGATTGTTTTAACTGAGAAAAATTTGCAGGTATGAAAAGATTATGTCCAAAATTCTATCCTGGGAAACTGAGCAGAAGAAGCAGGCCAAACTTCACTTGGAGAGGAAGGTTTGTGTCGGATCTTGGAAATGTGTCACAGTTTAACATGTTGTGAATATCATAATCTCATGGTTTATGGAACCACAGAACATGATGGATCCGACCACAAGGGCAATAGAACAACAACGTTACCAGAACAAAATAGCAAGGATTGATATGATGGCACGAACGGCTAGAGCTCAGTTAGAGGATAAGAGAAGGAAAGAAGAGTCTCAGATCAGAGAAACAGCAAAACAAATCGGACAGACAGGGAGGGTCCCTGTCAAATGTTTCTGCTGCTTCATATTTTAATCACAACAAATTATTACTTGAGAGTGTGGAATTGAAAAATCAAACAGTTGGAGGATATACATGTGTTGGTTTCACCTTATTTTCTAGTCTGGATTTTGAAATTTATTAACTATGGGAAAAACAAAGCTGGTATATGTAATGACATCACAGTGTGCTGCTCAAATTGTTCATATTGCAATATACTTCACTGGTCTTGATCTCTCATATATATGTGGTTTTGACTGCTGAATTATCTTCAACCTTGCATTAGAAGAGAAAAATTATGCTATAAGCCATATATCTCAGAGTGCCAGTGAACTCCCTGATAGATGATACTATAAGTAATGCCTCATGCAACTTATTACCCTCAATTTCAATAACAACTTAATTATTATATCATTATGTGTGTCAAACTTAGCAACTTCTTGCCCGTTCTTCTGTTTAGTGTTTCGCCTTCTTTTTGGCTTGTTTGTTCAGATTAGCATAAATTTGTCTTGATGCCTCAAAAATCAGCGCACAAGATAAAATAAATGCCAGGTGTTAAATTAATCGTTGTCATTAAAAGGTTTCACAGACAAAAAACTTGGCTGCTCCAAAGGAAGAACATGTCTAATAATACTCCGCTAGTCATATTTACCTAATTTGATAAGGTTAAAAAAGTTAGTTGAGTTGGTTAATAAGGAATATATTTTTTAAAACACCCTAATCAACTTCCTTAATTCCCTTATTCACTCTTTTCTTTGACTATTGTTGAAAAAGCATTAATAGGGGCAAATAAGAAAGGTTGACAAATATGAAAATTATGTTTTATATTTAGAACCAAGATCAACTTCTCAAAGTTGTCTTATATTAAAGACCGGAGAAGTATAAGTAATCCTAATTATCCTCCCTTTAACTTTGACCTTTGCGCTTTGATGCTAATATGCGATGCCCTACGTACAAGAGACCTCATCTTGTGTGTTGGAACATGTCAAAATGCCTCCTATCTCATACGATACATGCCCCCTGCGGCCAATTTTCATGAGACGGTTATCAAAAGTATCCACAACTGTTTCAATACACACACGAGTTAGCAATGAATAAAGTGTTCAAATATATTGAGAATGCCAACGCATATACCACCAACAAAATCTCCTCAATATTTCCAAATATTAACACCTTAACATCAAAGGAAATACACGAAACAACATCAACAATCAGAGCTTAATCAATCCACAACACTCACAGTTGCATTTCAGAAAAAGCTTAAGACTAAAGTCACCACTTTCTGAACCGTGCTCTTCCTTACAGTACTATTTTCTCACAAACAATTATCATTCTGTACATGAAAGTTATATTTTCAACATGTGGCAAACCTCAGGTAACCCTGTTTGTTCTTATTTACGTGGGTGTGGCCTCCAGACCAGGAGAATCAAGAGATATTACAGTCTCAAATGCACCAACCAAAGCCTTGACCTTGCTCTGCCTGAGCTCAGCAAGCTTGGTTGCAGTCTCTTCAATCACATTATTGTATAAACGTCGGGGGGTAACTTGCTTCCCAAGCAAATTTTGGTGTCTTAAAACAACCTGCTGAGATCCTGATGCTGAACCATCAATCTTGTTTCCATCTGCAACTTTTCTCCCAAAATTTCTCCTTTTAATTCTTTCCGCGATTTGGACCCTGGGCAAAATAGTTTCAGATTTTGTTTTTGTATCATTTGATTCACCTTTATCAGCTTCTTTCCATTTCCTGACCCATTTTCTATTTTCAATTTTTTCTCTTTCAGTGTCACTAAGCAAGCGTGCAGGACGAAATTTGAGTCTTCGAGGAAGAGGAACATTATTCTGAGGCTGAAATTCAATCATCTTTCCCCTCCTGAAACTCAATTTACGGGCTGGAATAACTTTATCTCCTGCCCCTCCGGCCGCACTCATCTTCGGCCTGATGTTGAACCCAACCTTTACATTTTGTCCTTGACACTGGTTTCCTGTTTTGTTGCTCTTAAAAGTGGCACCATTTTGTTTTCCTTGGGAACAGTTGGGTGGGGAAAGAGATGATTCTTTTGCTGATGGCAATGATGAGGATGGTGGAAAACTATGTTCTGCATGCTGCATTCGTCTCTTGACTTTGACCCCAGAAGGAAGTGGAGAGGGCTTCAGTGATGTACTTAGACGGTTTCCATTGTCAGCATGTTTAAAGGTCCTCCTTGAATTTTGTGATCGTGACAATGAAGATAGATTTGATGAAGTATTATGTATTGTATTCTGTGTCTTTCTATTGATTTTGATCCCAGAAGCCACAGGAGAAGAAGCTGGAGATTTAGTCTGATGATTTCCTAGGTCGCCATGTCCAAAGATCCTCCTTGAAGATGCTGACTGTGACAGTGCTGATAAAGATGATGAGGCAATGGTTGTTTTCTGCATGCGTCTCTTGTCTTTAATCCCAGAAGATTTAGGAGAACGTGCCAAAGATTTAGTTGAATGAATTCCATGGTTACCGTGTCCAACACTCTTCTTTGAAGATGCATGCGATCCACACTCACTGATTTGCTCGGAATCTTGCTCCAAGCTTTTGAACCCCAATGATGGTGAGACTGAAGACTGGTTAGGGGGATCACAATCCAGAGTAGGTTCCATAGATTTCTCAACAGGGGTAGGTTCATCCACATTCAAAATTTTTTCTTGTAAATTATCATTGCTGGTTGGCTCAGGTTTGACTTCAACATTCTTTTGAATTTTTGAATTAGCCGCCTCTTTCTGGTTCTTGGCAGTCTTAGAAGTTGTGCTTGAAGATTTCTTTACATAATACTTTGTAGATAAGGGGCTACTAATTGGCACTGATCCCCTCTTGCCACCAATTGGAGATGTCTTTATCTGTTTGCTTCTGCCTTCACTTGTATTCTTGCTTCCTGAACCATAAGAAATTTTGCTTTTCTCTACTTCCCTGCTCGTTTGACTATTAGGAGATTCCTGCACTGGCAGAGAAGATTGCTCTGATTGTTCGTTCTTTATATCAATGGGACGATGGTCCATGGAAACATTGGTTTCTTCAGAGGACAGTAATATTTTATCTGAAGGGACAGATCCATCCTTTGGCAATTGATCCTTCATGACCGTTTCAGGCTTTCCCAATTTTGAAGTTGAAGAATCATTTGAATCACTTGTTGATTTCTTCATCCCAGACACAGAAACAACGATTTCTTCTGAAACTTTGGTTTTTCTACCACTGGCTATAAATTTTTTCCGTGCTGCATTCCATGATTTAGCTTCAACAGAATGTTGGATGCCATATTTGCAATTATCATGGCAGGAAGGAATCCGACCACTTAGATAACGAGAAGGAATCTTGGGTTCACCTTTTACAACAACCAGCCTCTCATTAGAATTTGCTATCTCATAAACATCTTCAACCCCATGTTTCTCGCCATTGATTTGGGTATCAATACCTTCCTCCATTATCACCACTGATCAGACGAAGCAACTTCAGAGGCCCCTGCAACAAATGATAATCTTCTGAGATATGTTAAAACAAAAGGGGAGGGGGGAAATTCTTGTCAGAGAAACATGTAACCACAACCTTTTTCGCTATTTGATTTTATGGTCCACGTTCGTAGAGGAGCAGAGGAATCCAGTCCATTGACATGGAGCAAAGTTCCTTAGCAGAGAATATCAATTGCATGTCAATTCAACTAATTCGAAATAAGGAAACAGCTCAAGATATGATACATTTTCGGTGAAGATCATCAAATTTGCAATGGTAAAAGGATTTGAAATAGACTCCAAAGTTGAGGACAAAATGCAATACAAGGTTAATTGCAGAGTGGTGGCTTTGCAAGAAAATCAAAATTATAGAAGAAAGACTCGTTCGTACGAAATTTGAGAGCTTACAAACATTATACAGATATCTTCAACTACATCTAAAAGAACTGTACAACACAATCAATTCCAAATTCAGACAAAACGGCCACAACAAATCCGTAGGGAAAAGAGATGTCTGGAGAGAAAAAACCTGGAGAAGAAACGATTTCTAAATGGAAGACAAAATTAAGTTTCACCCGGGAATAAAATATGATCCCGGAAGAACAAGAGACCAATGAACATAAGAGCACAAGCCATTGAAATAGCCAATAAAATTCAAAATTCTAGTCAACAGAAGAAACCATCACATGCGCAAGACGAGGTCATTAAACATTCCCAAATCAGAAAATTAAAATCCGATTTAAATTGAACATCATATATTGTTCGTCCAAGCAGAAACCACAATTGTGGCGCGAAACAATCAAGAAAGTGGAAAAAAAAGGAGTGAAAGAACAAGCGTATACCTTCTCTATGCGATTGCTGCTTTAAACGAAAGAAAGAAAGAACCAAACAGCGAAGGTTTCAGGGCGACTGGGGGTGAGAGAAATGGTTGGACGGAATTCAAAACTCAGAAGGGAAATTCATTAGTTGGCTTGATCGTTGACTCGGAGCCAAAACGCGTTTGAAGCGACAAACTAACCGACTATCCCATGCTCCAACGATGCAGCATGATTGAAAAGGCAGAGCCACACTGGACCAGGGAAGAAGGAGGCACGTCAACATCCATATCTATACTCTGTTCCACTTCACCTTTTTCCTCTTTTCCTTTTTCCTCTTCCTGCCACCAACTTTTGCCGCTCATTACAGTTAATCTCCAATACATATGCCATGGCCCGCGAGCCACCATTGATTCCAATTCACATGCACGCAATCGAGTTGAAAAGGCCTGGTCAATCGTATTCCTTTTTATTATCTATCATCATTCTTGCTTCCTTCGAAAGTTGTCAAAAAATTTTAATTTTTCTTGGAAGATTTTTTTTATAGTAAAGTTACCTTAAAAGTTTTCATATCGTAAAAATTTCACCGTAACTGTTATTTATGTTAAATTTAATCATTAATTGATCAAATATGTTAAATTGATAGTCTACATGACATTCACAGCAATTTTACTTAGATGCAAATTTATTCAGAAAAATACATTTTATTATTGTTAAACACGTAAGGTTGTAATTATATATGTTCATGCTAAAAGTTAAAACTAGTACATGAGTGGGTTGTTCATGCTAAAAGTTAAAAAGGTACATGGTTCCATGGTTGAAGATGCGGTCTATTATTGTTAATCGCATAAAGTTGTTATTACACCTTTATGAGGGTGTGATTGCAACATTATTTTGACTCTTTTATATATATATATATATATATATATATTTGCCAGGGACTCTATTATATAAAACTTATGTTCCTTATGTGGTTGTAATAAATAATTTATAAAAGTTGATAAATAAGTTATTATATTATATATATATATATATAGATTTTGTATTTTACACCAGACTCCTGTAAAAAAAAAAAAAAAAAAAAAAGAAGCAAATTTACTCTTACCCACCAGTAATTTTTTTTTCCCGATCATCCAATATTGTCATCTTATATAGCACAATGAAAAAGCTAGTACATATTGACCAAAAAAAAAATGAAAAAGCTAGTACACATGCTAGGTTGAAACGAAAACATGTCATTAGTTAAAATCTTGTAGAGTGACAAAAGCATCTCTCTTAAAACGTGATTTTTTTAAGGGAAAATTTCACTATTGTTATGAATATTAAATATGTGGATATCCATTGACTCATATTAATCTTCCAGTCAACTTGACATAAAGAAGAAAAGAAGACATGACACAAAGCAAAAGCAAAAGAAGACAAGGACATAAAGACGATATAAAGTAACCATGATCATTTAAATATAACCATGGTAATACAACCAGGGTTAGATTTCTGCCTCTATATAAAGGGCTGTAATCGATTGTTTCAATTGAACTGAATGAGAACATCTATCTAACTTCTCTCTAGAAATTCTATCAATTTTCTTTGAATCCTATCAATCTTCTTTCTTATAACATATACTTTTATAACACGTTATCAGCACGAAGCTCTAAAAGAAGGTATGATTTTCTTATGGTTTCTTTAATGATTATATATCTCTTATTTTATTTTATAGATCTGGGATAATCTGAGCCACTATATGAAATTAGAGAAATACTTTTACCGATTGTTATATAACATCGGGTTCCATGGCTAAGATAGGAGATCGTTATTGTTTTTATATATTATTTACAAGTTCTTTTATATTATTATTATTACTATTATTATGGCCAGAAGCCATACACATCTTATTCTTAAAATTATGACCAGAAGTCATAATGTTTTAATTTCTTATAATATGGCCAGAAGCCATATCTATTCTTATTATATAGCCAGAAGCTATATACATTTTTCATCTTATTATATGGCCAGAAGCTATATATATTTTTATCTTTTATCTTATTGTACGGCCAGAAGTCATGTACAATTTTTTTTTATATGGCCAGAAGCTATATATATTTTTATCTTTTATCTTATTGTACGGCCAGAAGTCATGTACAATTTTTATCCTGAAGATAATAGTTAATTCCTCATCTTGAGATTAAATGGCCCGAAGCCATACATGACCTGAAGTCATGAGATTAAATGGCCCGAAGCCATACATATTTTAATTTTCTTATCTTGCCTTATGAATTATTTATTGTCTTTATGAATTGACAGTTATTATATTGTATATTTACATTTCATATTTTAATTATTTTCATTTATTTCTTTAATTAGTTTGAACAATGGCAAACCTGGCAAAACTTGAAATTGTGGCTCTTGATATTACTGGGAAAAATTATTTATCTTGGAAATTGGATGCGAAAATTCACTTGAATGCCAAAAGTCTGGAAGACACGATTAAAGAAGGGAATAAGGCATCCAACAAAGATAAAGCCAGATCAATGATTTTTCTTCGCCACCACTTACATGAAGATCTAAAAACTGAATATTTGACAGTGATGGACCCACTTGTCCTTTGGAACAATTTGAAAGAAAGATATGATCACCAGAAGATGGTCATTCTTCCAAAAGCTCATTTCGATTGGATGCATTTACGCCTGCAAGATTTTAAATCTATAAGCGAATATAACTCAGCTATGTTCAGAATTACTTCTAAATTGAAATTATGTGGAGAAAATGTTACTGATGATGATATGTTAGAAAAGACATTTTCCACATTTCATGCATCCAATTTGCTCTTGCAGCAGCAATATCGTGAAAAAGGTTTCAAGAAATATTCTGAGTTAATTTCATGTCTCCTTGTGGCTGAACAAAATAATGAGCTTTTATTGAAAAATCATGAATCCCGTCCAACAGGCTCAACTCCATTCCCTGAAGTGAATGTAGTAACTAATGAATTTTATTGTGGCCGTGGCCGTGGCCGTGGACGTGGGCGTGGCTATAGCCGTGGGCGTGGTCGTGGTCGATATCATGGAGGTTCAAATTCCTACCAGAAGTGGGAAAAGACTGATAAGAACCAAAAAGGGGAAAGCAGTAGGCATAACAAATATGCTGATAATCCATGCTATCGATGTGGTGGAAAGGGCCATTGGTCTCGTACCTGTCGTACACCAAGGCACCTAGTTGATCTTTACCAAGAATCAATAAAAAATACTGGTAAAAGATCAAATGTTGAAGTTAATCATGTTGATCAGGGCGAGAATTCTGAGTATGCCGATAAAGATAATAACTATTTGGATGTTGCAGATTTCTTAATATAATTTAAACTGTTATATTTTATTTAAAGTTGTTTCTATCATATGTATTAATTTCATTTATGTTTTTATGAAGAATGAATTCTATTGGCATCAATCCTGAAGATTTATGTCTCGTTGATAGTGCAACAACCCACACCATACTCAGACATGATAAATATTTTTCTTCCCTGGTAATACGAGAAGCCAATGTTCAGACTATATCTGGTAGTATAAATTTAATTGAAGGCTCCGGAAGAGCTAATATTTTGTTACCTGAAGGAACAAAATTATGCATTGATAATGCATTTTATTCTACCAAGTCTAAAAGAAACCTACTGAGTTTCAAAGATATCCGCAGAAATGGATATCATTTAGAAACAACAACTAAAGATAATAAGGAATATCTTGTCATTACAAATATAGTTGCTGGTAGAAAATGCATACTAGAAAATTTTCCTATTTTTTCTTCTGGTTTGTATTACACATGTATAAGCACAATTGAAACACATACTATTGTGAACCAGAAGTTCAATAATGCAGACCAGAAGTTTACCAATACAAACCAGCAGTTTGATAATGTAAACCAGAAGTTTACTAATGAATTTAATGTTTGGCATGACCGGTCAGGCCATCCCGGTTCAATAATGATGCGACAAATAATTGGGAATTCATGTGGACATACCCTGAAGTGTAAACAAATACCACAATCCCATGATTTCTCATGTGCTGCATGTTCCAAGGGAAAGTTAATTATTCGCCCCTCACCAAGCAAAGTAGAAAGTGAGTCTCTCACATTTCTAGAACGGATACAGGGAGATATTTGTGGGCCAATACACCCACCATGCGGACCATTTAGGTACTATATGGTTTTAATTGATGCATCAACTAAATGGTCGCATGTTTGCTTATTATCTTCTCGTAACCTGACGTTTGTGAGATTACTTGCTCAATTGATTAGATTAAGAGCACATTACCCTGATTATCCTATCAAAAAAATACGTCTTGATAATGCTGGTGAATTTACATCACAAGCTTTTAATGAATATTGTATGTCCCTTGGAATTGATGTTGAACATCCTGTAGCTTATGTTCACACGCAAAATGGACTTGCAGAATCATTGGTTAAAAGGTTGCAACTAATTGCAAGACTTTTACTTATGAAATCTAATATACCAATTTCTGCTTGGGGCCATGCCAATTTGCATGCAGCAATGTTAATTCGCATTAGGCCAACAAGTTATTTAAAGGTTTCCCCCTTACAAATGGTTTTTGGTCAGGAACCTAATATTTCCCATATAAGAATTTTTGGGTGTGCGGTATATGTGCCTGTAGCACTGCCTCAACGCATTAAGATGGGCCCACAAAGAAAGATGGGAATATATGTTGGGTATGAATCTCCATCAATTATAAAATGTTTGGAACCATCCACAGGAGATTTATATACGGCACGATTTGCTGATTGTCATTTTAATGAATCATTTTTCCCAACATTAGGGGGAGAAAACAAACAGCTGGGTAAAGAAATTAGTTGGAATGAATTATCATTGGCTCATTTTGATCCTCGTACAAAACAATGTGAACTTGAAGTTCAAAAGATAATTCATTTACAGAATTTAGCTAATCAAATGCCAGAAGCATTTACTGACCCAAAGAAAGTGACAAAGTCACATATCCCAGCTGCTAATGCTCCTATTAAAATTGATGTCCCTGAAGGACAACCTGCTATGAATAAATCTAAAACACGCCTGAAGCGTGGCAGGCCTATCGGTTCCAAAGATAAAAATCCTCGAAAAAGAAAAGGAGCAAAGAATATAGATGGTCACGTCGAGGATAATGAAAGACAATTAGTAGCTCCAGAAGAGCCATATCCTGAAGAGATATTATCTCCAGAAGAGAACATTGTAGTCCCAGAAAAGACCCAGGTACCTGATATATGTGAAAATAATGAGATCTCAATAAATTATGTTATGAATGGAATCCGATGGGATAGAAATGAAGTCAACGTTGATGACATCTTTGCTTGTCATATAGCATATGATGTAATGAATGATAATGAGGATCATGAGCCAAAATCCATTAGTGAGAGCCAATAAAGAAAAGACTGGCCCCTATGGAAAGATGCCATTAATACAGAATTAAAATCATTGGCAAAACGAAAAGTATTTGGACCTGTAGTCCTTACACCTGAAGATGTAAAACCAGTTGGATGCAAATGGGTCTTTGTACGAAAAAGAAATGAAAAGGGCAAAATAACTAGATATAAGGCACGTCTAGTAGCCCAAGGTTTTACACAAAGACCTGGCATTGATTTTGAAGAAACGTATTCACCAGTAGTGGATGCGACCACTTTTCGTTATTTAATCAGTCTAGCAGTAGATGCAGGACTTGATTTACATCTAATGGATGTTGTGACTGCCTATTTATATGGATCACTTGATAGTGATATTTATATGAAAGTCCCTGAAGGACTTAAGATGCCAGAAGCATCCAATTCAAGTTCTCGAGAACAATACTCAGTTAAGTTAAATAAGTCCCTGTATGGCCTGAAGCAATCAGGGCGCATGTAGTATAATCGCCTTAATGAATATTTGTTGAAAGAAGGATACAAAAATGATCCGATATGCCCATGCATCTTTATGAAAAGATCTAATAGTGAGTTTGCTATAATTGCTGTTTATGTTGATGATATCAACATCATTGGAACTCCTGAAGAGCTCCAAAAGGCAATTAATTGTTTGAAGAAAGAATTTGAGATGAAGGACTTGGGAAGAACAAAATTCTGTCTTGGATTACAGATCGAGTACTTTAAGAAAGGGATCTTTGTATATCAAGAAACTTATATAAAGAAGGTCCTAGAGCGATTTTACATGGATAAATCTCATCCATTATGTACCCCAATGATTGTAAGATCTTTGAAGGTGGATAAAGACCCATTCCGACCTCGAGAAATTAGTGAAGAAGGTGATGAAGAACTACTTGGTCCAGAAGTACCATATCTTAGTGTTATTGGAGCACTAATGTATCTTGCTAATCACACACGTCCTGATATATCATTTGCTGTTAATTTACTAGTAAGATATAGTTCTTCACCAACACGAAGGCATTGGAATGGAATAAAGCATATTCTTCGTTATCTCAGAGGTACAACAGACATGGGGTTATACTACTCAAATGTATCCAAGCATGAACTGGTTGGTTATGCAGATGCTGGATTTTTATCTGATCCACATAATGGTAAATCACAAACGGGCTATCTATTTACATGTGGAGGTGCAGCTATTTCATGGCGATATATGAAACAGACTATATCAGCTACATCATCTAATCATGCAGAAATTCTAGCAATACATGAAGCAAGTCGAGAATGTATGTGGTTGAGGTCAGTAATACATCATATACGTACAACTTGTCATTTATCTTCCGGCAAAATGATCCCAACAATCCTCTATGAGGATAATGCTGCATGTATCGCTCAACTTAAAGAAGGCTATATCAAGGGCGATAGAACGAAGCATATTTCACCAAAATTTTTCTTCACTCGCGATCTTCAAAAGGATGGTGAAATAGATATCCAGCAAATCAGTTCAAGTGAAAATCTAGCAGATTTATTCACCAAGTCACTTCCAGGTACAATCTTTGAAAAACTTGTTCATGATATTGATCTTCAGAGATTCAAAGATTTCAACTGATATTATCAAGAGGGGGAGTCGATACACGCTGTACTCTTTTTCCCTTATCTAGGTTTTGTCCCACTGGGTTTTCCTAGAAAGGTTTTTAATGAGGCAGCACTCGACAGTGTATCAATGAATGATGTACTCTTTTCTTTAGCTAGGTTTTTATCCCACTGGGTTTTTCCTAGTTAAAGTTTTTAATGAGGCACATTCATAATGGACATCCAAGGGGGAGTGTTATGAATATTAAATATGTGGATGTCCATTGACTCATATTAATCTTCCAGTCAACTTGACATAAAGAAGAAAAGAAGACATGACACAAAGCAAAAGCAAAAGAAGATAAGGACATAAAAACGATATAAAGTAACCATGGTCATTTAAATATAACCATGGTAATACAACCAGGGTTAGATTTCTGCCTCTATATAAAGGGCTGTAATCGATTGTTTCAATTAAACTGAATGAGAACATCTATCTAACTTCTCTCTAGAAATTCTATCAATTTTCTTTGAATCCTATCAATCTTCTTTCTTATAACATATACTTTTATAACAACTACAACTCCCTCTAGCCATTTAATATCAAAGATCCCTCAAATCTTTTTAAAACTTCACTGCATTTTTAGGACTGAACTTAAATTAAATTTTTTTTTTTTTGAGTGAACTTAAATTAAAGTTTTTGAATGGACAGACAATTTTATCATTACTTCATAAATCAAACATGATTATTTACAAAATACATGTAAAAATTTTCGAGTCAAATATGCTTATAGTTTCATTAAGGATAGTGAAGAAGCGATTGTCCGTATGAGGAGGCAGCCCCAAACTCTCCTTCACAACTCGAATCCATGATTTTTTCTTCATCGCAAGCTTTCTTGTCTATGTCATCATCGTGCGTTTTCCTGGGTGGAGGGATAGAAGTGGAGGAGCATGGAGTCCATTTGAATTATCTTCATCTGATGTGGCTGTACAAGGAATTGAGTTACAAACTCTCGATGAAACTATAAGGACTGAGTGACGATGAGCTAAACTACAAGAATTGAGTTACAAATTCGATTAAATTATAAGGATTAAACAATTAATTTTCTAAAAAATAAAAAAGACGCAATCTTTCTTTTCTTCAACCACACAGATTTTACTGGCATTTATTTCCATTGTGTGGGTATCTTCTTAACTAGAAGAGGATACAGGGTCACTTGAAGAGCAGCAGCAAATCTCTCGTCTCTTTACGTATTATTATTAGAACAATAAATGGGATTTATGGGAAATAAAAGTGCTTATAATTTCCTAATGTATTATTAGGGGTATGGTGTGATTCAACTGGACAAACTACAAAATCCATCATGCAAGAAACAAGAATAAATAGAATTTAGCTGTTATTTCCATTGGTATCAAAGGGGCCGGACTACCAGTTCCAACAATGATTTCCTCTATAAATTCACAACGATTCTTTCTCTATCCTACACACTGCCATGTATTACAGTTTAACAAGACAATTATAAAACTATCCTGTTCACAAAAAATCCATACACAGTTCTGGAATCAGTCATACATATATTTACTTGACTTGAGAAAAACTGTGGATTACTGCCTTACTGATTGGAGGATATCTCTGTCCCCTTCTCTTCTTACATGTTTTCTCCCAATTCACTAAAAGGCCCCTTTTCTCAATTCTCAACAAAGAGTCTGCAACTTTGGAAGAAGCTAAAGCACGAGACCGCTTTCTCTCCCTACCTGCACTTCTTCGAGAAACCGTTTCCAAGTGAGTATCAGAAGCTTCCATAACACCTTCTATGACTTGAAGGTCCTCTGTCACCTCACACCTTGACAATGCAGTGAGGCTTGGAGGGATTTCACTCTGAAATTCACTCCGCCGCCTACCCCTTTTAGTAGTTGGGCCCTTCCTCTGTTGACTCGGTGAAGAGCCACCTTCTTTCTTATTTTGATCAGTGATCTTATTATTACAACAGCAATCTGGGTTCTCTGTCTCAGTCAACTTCAAGGTCATGGCCTCAAAGTAATCAAAGCCGGCAGGCTGAAAATCTTCAAGATCATCACTGGTCTTAACACTGCAATCCACATGTACCTCATTCTCTGGAAGTTCCTTTATTAAAGACACAATTTTGGCAAACCAATGAAGAGGACTATCCATCAAAGATTCAGATAAGGGGAAATCAGTCATTTGGGGATCATTAGGAACCACAGATGCTGATATAGAAACCAAATTCTCAGCTGCAGTTCTGACTTCATGCTCTTGCACCTGTCGATCCTCTTGCCCTGCCAATTGGGTAGGCATTTCAAGTTGCTTTTCATCTAATTCGCCATTGTTCTGTTGTGCACTCTCTGGTGCCTGGACATGGACATCTACTGGAATATCCACATCTTCATTCAAGCAAGAATTAAGGTCAATGATTCTTCTTGTAAGACAATTATGTTTCTTCTCATTTTCATTCTTGTTATCACCCTCAGGCAACTGTCCTTCCAAGTCAGGAAGATTACATGAACTATTTACACCAAGCACACAGTCCCTCCCAATTTCCTCAATCTTTTGATTATCAGATTGAATCTGACAGATGCTGGAAAGGGAGGCATGAGAAGAAAGGAGATCAAATGGAGCATGAAGCTTTGCATTAACAGGAAACACAAGAATCTTGTTCTTACACAAGTCATTTTCCTCAACTTTCTTAATCTCAAAACCATGTATACCTCCCAAATAATGTTTTAAAATGGCAGGTTCCTGTTGGGTAGAAATGTCACTATCTTCTCCATTGAGTTGTCTCTTGGGTACAGGCTTTTCTAGAAACCAGGGCAACCCCTGCCTTGAATCCTGAAACTTATTCTCTTTATTATTTGTGTTCTTGGGATGCTCCAAACCTTCGGAAACAAATTGAGCACTGCTTGGTCCAGGCAACAAGCCATCCCTGGTAGGACCTTGAGTTCCTGCAGAGATCTCACCAACAGAATTCTTTTCTTTAGTCCAAGGTCCTAGGTTAATTTGATCTGATGAACGAAAGCCTAGAAGATCATTAACATGTTCTGGCTTCTTATTCAATGCTTCAGACCGGTAAAATATGTTATCAGCATCAATAACTTTAGCGAAAGAATCCAAATCACCGCCATGTTTATCTGAAAAAGGAGGGATTACCATATGAGAATATAGGATGACAAATATACCAAGAGTAAATTGCAAACACCTCCACTGAGATTTTTTTTTGAAGTTGAACTCTACGAAAATAAAATATATGTTCTTTCTATATTTTTCTTTGCGCATGTTGCATACAAAATCTGCTTGAGCATATTTTTATATATTTTGGATTACTACATAACAAGGTAATTAAACCCGGCAACTGGTTGAGGTACTGGGTTAAGGGTCAGTGGGTCAGATCGGAGTCAAACCGGAGCTAAACCGGTGAGAAATGGAATATTTTAAGCTTATAATATGAAATTCTAAAAGAAAAATTTTTAAAAAAAATAAAAAAATTTGACCCGGACCGGTTTAGTGCCCGGGTCACCGGTTTCCGGGCCGGTTCGGCTGGTCCGGTCCGGTCCGGGTCAGATAACATTGCTACATAATATTATTTAGATTGATGAAGACAATTTTAACCAAAATTTTTAAAATTGGACTTGAGAATATATTTTGAAAGTAGAAGTGTATAATTGTAGAAATATTCATGAAAAATTCGTAAAATTTACTTAAATACTAAAGTGAAAACAAGGAGCACTAAAATAACCAAAATGCCAATAATCTCACCATTTGAAGTATGAGCTGACACCTCATCTTCCACAGAGTTGCCTTCTTCGCAATCAAGGTACTCATCAGCAGGAAGTTCAAGATCCAATATTTTATTACCGACTTTCGTAAAATTGCAATTTGATGGTTTGGAGTCTTTCAATAATCCTTCAACTAGATATATACCAGGACTAGGATCAGGAGATAAATGCCTGATCTTTTCTTGCACAGAACCCAATGGCAACAGAGTGCTTTCAGCAACTAAAACAGATGATTCAGTAGCTGCCAAAGCTAACTTAGGTGAGAAGCATCCCTTTGGGGCATTTTCAGATGATACATGAGGCAAAGCACCCGACCATGATATCTCTATACTTAAATTATTATGCTTATGTAGATCATTCCTTCTAAGTTCTTCCATTAATTCCCGCTGCTTCTGGTAGAGGCGATGGAGCTCATGAATCTGAACAGCAGTGTGCAGTCGACAGAAATAGTCAGTAATTAAGAACTTGATGAAAATACATCAATACTTCATGAAAACTATTTAACTACTGCAAATGACAACCTTCCATAAGTATAATTTACTATAAATGAACTAAGAATACAATTAAATTCTTCGACAACAACAAACCTTATCCTACTAGGTGGAATGGTTATATGGATCGTACAATGCCATTATACTCTGTCAACAACCAAATCTTTGATTAAATTGTTAGCCAAGAGGTCCCTCTTAATAATCTCACTCAGCGTTCACTGAGAAATACAAAATTTATAATTGGAAATTTAGAACATCACCGTTAGTCACACTAATTTTTTCTACTAGTATATTTTATTCATTCAAACCATGAAACTTATAACTTGTTATCTGGTTTGTCCGTGTCTTCATTAAGCAACATACAAATCAGACCCAAATAATTGATATGAGAAACCTTTTCAAACATCTCAACGTATTGTAGATTCCAATACATCCTCGGGATGCCAACAAAGAGCAGGTCATTAAGACACTCGAACCTCAATTTTTTTTAAAAAAAACGGGATAAATAAGAAGGATTGTTCATTTATTTAGACTATAATAAACTCTTACACAGAAAGATATGATACATTATATTATAAAACAAGTATTTGAAGAAAGCACACAGCCCGAGTTCTTCAAGGCAGGCAGAAAGGATTAATACAAATAACACAGGAAGAATCAAACTACGATTAGACATCATGAAGCCTAATCGATCCAGAAGTGAAGTCAGAACATACTTGGTCCTTAAACATGGCCTCCTGCTTGAGTATTGTCTGTTTCACTAGTTCCTTGTCGTATCCAAGAATGTGAGAGGATGAAGGTACTGACAGGGAATAGTGGTGGTGACAATCATTAATCAGTTTGCCTTTACCATTAGAAGAGATCCAAGTGTTGCCTTCAGTACCAAAGATGAAATTCCTTGTGGAATAAAATCTTGAGGGATATCCATTGGTTTCCACATTTGCACCCATTTCCGACAAGGCCATATAAGATAAATGTAGAGGTTGCAGATAACCAAAATATGACATAATAAGCTCAGTTTCCATGGAAGGAGGGCCTGCAATCAGATCAAGAGTAAGTAAAAAACCGTTTCAAGCCACCAAAGAGGATAGGCCACCTGTTTGACAGACACATGTATGCTTTGACACTGGAAATAAAATACTGCAGTTATTATTAAAAGGAAAATGCAACAAGAAGTAGCAAGAACGAAATAAAATGACTTGCTACAAAATAGTGGGTGCCAAATTTGTTAGTAATATATCTCGAATGAATGTCGATTTATCTCCAACCTAAAACAAGATGTAATTCAAATAAAACGCTAGAAAAAATCATTGTTTCAGGGCAGACGAGTCTGTTAAAGTCTTATCAAGAAACCTTAATAAACAAAACCAGTGAGGTCATCAATGAGACTTGCATTGCAAGTAGTAAAAAAAGTGAGCATTGAAGTCCAGATGGACCAAATCCTATACTTCTAATTGTGGGGAGGGAGTCATAAAAAAAAATTAAAAAAAAGAAAAAAAGAATTTGACTGCCGCAGTCAAACCACCAGAAAATCTCAGCAGAAAAACATTCTTGATCAAGCGAAGAAAAATGATAGGAGTTATTCTCGAATGCTAAGAAAAAGGAATGTGCTGTGTCTTTCAGTGCCGACAGCTGAAACAAGTTCAATCAAAATCATTTGATATCCAAAATAGTAACACAACGAAAGAAGGGATGACTTGAGCTTTGCATTCGTAGCTACAATTTTCAGAGAACCCAAACGAATATCACAAATTGGCACAAGCAAAATTACTTGAATCACTGACACAAACTGAAACCGACCTTCAAAGTCTACCGAATATGATAAAGTATCGATTAAGACAATCAAAATCAACCATAATAAACTGATAAACTACGGAGAACAAGGACCATGAAAACCAACTAAACCCATTTCCAAACTGAGTTAAAAGTTCCACAAGAATGGCGCCGATAGAGACATACCCGAAGAAGGAAAAACTAAGGCCTGTCAACCCAACAAAACTCAACGAAAGAATCAGTCATTGTTCGTCAACACTTGCTATGAAGCAGAACAAAGCAAGACAACAGCCTGAAGAAATTCAGAAATCTGGAAAGGAAAACACAGAGAGACCCAGAAGAGTTGAATTGAAAAATAAAAAAGTGAACTATTCCAAAAGACCAGTGAAAACAGATAAAATGGTGATTTGGATCTACTGGGCCATTCTTTCAAGGATGATTTCAGAGGCAGAGAGAAATAGCAGGATAGAAAGATCCCAAGAATAAAATCGCAGAACGAGACGAAATTTACATGAAGAAGGGACATCAAAATTGTCAACAGCACTATCGTCTCTCTCTCTCTCTCTGGTTCGTCGCTTTCTCATTTACGTTTGTTTTTGGATTATTTTTTCTTTGGGATAATAATATGCATGTCTTTCATCCTCTAGATTCTCTCTTGTTTTTAAATCATTAAAATTAAAAAAAACAAAAAGATTCTCTCCCCTAGGAGTATTTGTTTCTGAATAAATATAATAAATAAATTTCAGACCGATGCAAGGATGCAACTAAGCATTCCCAAATGACAAACAAACAAAAATACTGCTCACTGCTCAGGCCATACCCCGGATTACTACAACCGGAATCAAAAGTCCCATTTTTTAAAACCAACACGATGCTTCCAATTATTACTACTACCAACTTTGCACGGATTTGCCGTTAGAACAGTAATATGGACCCACTCACCTAATTTTGACTCTCTCTATGTCCAACAATTTTAACTCTCTTATCTAGTCAACCGGTGAGTTTTCGGATGAGGAAGTATAATTTTTATGAAGTTAAATTTTTATATGAATAAATACTTTGAAAGTTTTTTCTATAGGTAATATTGTCTTAAAAATTTTTCAGCTTTAATATCATCTTAAAAATTTTAGAACATAGCAATATTATCACATCCTATTAAGAAACTACTACTCCCTCCAGTCCTAATTATAACGCAATATTTGAGAGTTGATCTTGATCCTAATTATAGGATAAAATTCTAATTTTTGTTAATATCTTCCCAAAATACCTCATATTGATAATTTCTCAATGATAATTAAACACAACAATAATTTAATAAGAGTAGATTGAAAGTTGTTGAGGGAGATTGACAACACCGGATTGTGTGAGAGTTTGGAGAAGTCGTATGTGAGGCATGAGAAGTACAAGAAAAAACAGAGAATTAACGTAATCGGATGTTATTTTAAATTTTAAATAAGGGTATTTTAGGAAAATAAATATGATTAACTAATTTAACTACCATCCTTAATTTCTCCAAAGTTAGGTAAATATGTCCTATAATTAGGACCGGAGGGAGTATTGATTATTAAAAAATTAACATTAATCATTAATTTTTTAAAAGAAATGCAACATTACTCCATTTTAATAATTTTGGGGTAACATTAATCCTAAAATACTTACAAAGTAACACTATACTTTAACGAAAACTTTCAGAAGAACAAATTGACACTTTAAAAACAATATAATTAACAAATTTTTTTTTATTATTGTGCTATTATGACGTGAGTTAGTGACATTATTTATAATATATTTTTAATCATAAAAAACGGGGTCACTTTGTTCATGAATTTCTTTTTTTTTTTTTTTTACTCTGGATTATGTTTCCATTCACGAATAATGGTTTTTTTTTTTTTGAAATATAATTTCTCTAGAATTAGAATTAAGGACATTTTGAAATTCCCAATAAACAAGATAGATTGACCTGGGGCATGAAACATTTATATCATACGTGGCCTAGATATAAGATTCTGTCATTTCTCATATTAAACACATGCGTAATAACTATAATATGAATAATATAATATTAGAATTCATTAATTATATATTGCATATAATTATAATTACGTGTTTGTTTGGATCACGTTTGGGACCATCAAAAGTGTTTATTTATGTAAATCGGGGTATAATTCATCTCATATACTTATTTCGTATACCGTAAATCATGATTGAAAAACTGTTTTTAAATGTTGTAATCGTTATTTCAAACAAACATATAATACCCTATATTTCCACTTTCATTGTTTATGATGACCCTTTTACATATATAAGCTTTTACCACATAATAAGATGGATCATTTTGTGCGCTTTTAAATGTTTTTGCAAATAGTTTATGCTGATTTAGCTCCTACAAACTAAAGTGCAATATTTTCATACTGGGATTTATGTTTTTGGGCATTGCTTAGGTCATATGACTCTAAAAATGAGGAAATCGTCATATTAATTTCTTGTTAGAGTTTTTGGCCATTGCTTTAGTTTTTATAGCAAGTTTTTGTTGGCTTTTATCCTTAGCGTGTTGTGTTTTTCTTCTCCCTTATTTACGCTTGTTAGTATTTGTTGTTTGTTTGTTTGTTTTTTTAAATATTTCTTTTACCTTTTTATTTTATGATAAATAACAAAATCATAAGTATTTTAATTTGTATCACATATCATAAGTCTAAAACACACTAGTCATATTTCTTTACTCCCTCATTCCCTCTCCTCTTCATTAATGAGGGTAAGTTAGAGAAAAATTGATAAATATAAAAAATATATCTTATATTTAGAATCAAAATTAACTTACAAAATATGTATTATATTAAAAATAGAACAGAGCATATATTTTTTAGATTAAATATTTTCTGTTAAGTTTTTTTTAAAAAAAAAAAGATTTGCACACGTCCTCTTCACTTTAAGAAAGATAAGTCACAGTAAAAAAAATAGTCAACTACTTCCTGTATTCTTGATATAATATATATGTAGGGTATTGATTTTTGTTTTAAATATAAGATATATTTATTATGTTTGTCAATATTTTTTTAATTTACCCATATTGATTCTCTTCTAACAATAATATTAAGAAAGAGAGGGAATAAGTGAATGAAGGAAAATGAATAACTACAGTGTTTTAGAAGATACATATCATATTAACTAAATTTTTTAATCTACTTAAATTATGTAAATATGTGTTATATTTTAGAGGGAATGTATTATTATATATCTTGAGCCATCATATATTTAAAAGTTTAAAAATTGTCAAAATAATTTCTCTCATTGTCAGAGCTTGTGTAACTCACCACTGCTCATGTGACTCATCTCAAGTTTTAAAAGAGTTGTTAAATTGAAGTGGACCACTCTTAATTTTGAATCTCTCCATCCAAAGCATGTTCTATCATTCTAATGGTAAGATTTTGACACTTTAAAGTTTAAATTTGGCATAGATATTTCAGCTTTAATTTTTTTTTAAATCTTAAAACATTATGTTTTTTTGGGGAAAATAGTGACATTGACAGATATAAACTACTACTTAATTAATACTCCTTCTTGATATAAAACATATTTACCTAATCTGATTAGATTAAAGAAATTAGTTAAATTAGTTAATATGACATGTATTTTTTAAAACACATTAGTCATCTTCTTTAATTCCCTTATTCCCTCTCCTCATCGATTATGGTTGATATAGCATCAATAAAGGTAAATTAAGAAAACATTATAAAATATGAAAACTAAATCTTATATTTAGAACAAAAGATTAACTCTCTGAATATGTCTTATATTGTGTTATAAATTTTTTCTAAATAAAATCATCAAAATAAACAAAATAAATCTGAACCACCCAATAAATTCAAATTTTACAATGGATTCAACGGAAATTTTTTTCATTTGAGAGGATTATTCTTTTTTAATTAAAACCAACCAATTAGCCATAATAATAATAATAATAATAATAATAATAATAATAATAATAATAATAATAATAGTAAAGCAAAAAATCCATCGAATTCACTTAGCTTGATGGAAAACATATAACACTTGAGGTATAAAACCATGATAATTAAACAATCTTCTGGTAGAAAACACAAATGACGAAGCCTGCGAGATGCATCAAATAATTATAATCTGATGGCTAATTAGCAGACATAAATTAAACTGGTACGTGGTAAACATGAGCAGAAGAAGAAGAAGAAGAAGGGATTTGAATGAATAATTAAGTTGAGGTTTGGGAGGGCGTCACTGGGTATTTGTGAGCATTCTTGACAAGTTTAGAGAGAGCAGCTTGGCCAAGATCAAGGCCACACACATCAGCAAGACGCACTAAATACAGCAACACATCTGAAACCTCTTCCTCCAAATGCTCTTTCTCTTCTCTGCTCCAATTTGGTAGTCCCTTCGCCACTTCTCCTTTCCACTGAAATATCTCTGATAGCTCCCCCACCTCCCCCACCTGCATATATAATCAGACAAAGGATTCAAGATATATAATATCAAATTGGCTTAAACTATTTTGATAGAATATGAGCTCTTACAAGAGCTAGAAGCAGATTTCTGGGACTGTGATATTGTTCCCACCCTCTCACTTCAGCAAACTCTGCAAGCCTTTTGCTAAGTTCCTTAAGAGAAACATCTCTTGATGTCTTTGGGAATCTGTGAGAGCACTCCATATTTATATATATCTGCTTTTGTTGTGTTATGTTTCATCCACAGCCTCATGCATGTCCAATTTATAGACAGCCTAAGAAGGGGAGGGGTTGTGATACAGATGAAGATAGAGATAACAAAAGATTCGAGATGATTCTTTCTCTCTCTGGTTTTTTTAAAATATTTTTACTTTTCTTCCTTCTATCATGTTTTCTAGCTAATATATGCACTAAAGTGTTATAGTGGAGGGGACACTCGAGTGTTCTAGCTGTTGTACAATGATCATGTGGGTGTGTCCCTTTCTTTTCACTCATGACTTGAGGTTACTCACTTAACGCCCATCCCAAATATTTTTGGACTATTGTACACATCAAAGTTGGGCCACCAGTCCCCCAAATTTATTTGTCACTCTTAACCGTATACACAAGTCTCTGCAGAATCTATGTGTGATTTCTCTCTCAAGAATCCAATTTTATTCCTATAGCCTATTGGGATTATGCATCTTCCTTCCAACAAGTTAATAGAGAATATTTGCAAAATCAAGCCTACCACATCCGCAAAAAGCAACCACCTTGGGAATAAAGGTATATGGATTTGAACTTTTTAAGTCTGAATGTATATATACGGGTAAGAATTTGACAGAAAGGGTCTAAAGTTTGATGTTAATAAAACAGGTTCTGTCAGGTGAAACCATAAGTTCTGTAGAGAAACAATTTGATAGAACGTGCAGTCTAAAGTTTGATTCTTGTGGCTTCAGTTTCTTTCTGCATGAAGTATGATGGGCATATATATATTTGAGTGGAGTATCTTCGTAAATCCAAAGAAAACATATTAAATGTGTGAAAGATAATAATAAAACGTTTCATAGAACTAGAAATTTTTTGGGATTATGCTTTGCATGTTGGCATGCACCTAGATGATTGTGCTTGTACTAACAACCTCCCTGCCCCCACACTACACATTCATCATTTTCTTGGAACAACCAAACTTGGAAAAAACAATAAAGTAAAAAAGCTTTCATGTAACCTCTATCAAGTCCTTATGATTGACATCCCATCTGTGTTGGATCAGATTAATTTCCACTCAGTTTCACAGCTGTACATAGAGGCTTAAACCAAGTGAACTGATGCAAGAAAAAGTATTCTGAGAATGTGGTATGAAAATTAAGCATAACCCATCTTATCTATCTATCGCTAAATCTGAATATTAACCCATTTTAAAGGGAAAGCATGTTACTTTCTTGAAATAAATTTCTTACACGAAAGGGAAGTTTCATACTTTGCATTCATTAAAATGGGAAGTTATGTTCAGTGAAAAATGCAAACTTGTGATTTATGAAATATTTCAAATGTTGTGGATATATGAAACAAGAGACGTGGGGGGGCCATGTAATTAAGAACAAGAATATAGAGGTAAGGTGGGGTGTCAAGGGAGCTTTAAAGAGAGGTGGATGGGTATTGTAATAAGCGTGGGGAGCAGAGAAAAGACAAAGTACGGAACAGGCCTCTGCAGAGCATGCCTTCTTGTCTGTGTTTTACCTCATTTATTCATCCATCCTCATCATTTTCATCATCTTCTCTTTGCTTTTCTATATTCCGTAATCCCATAAAACCCTCAAACGTGTAATTTTCTGTTCTAACTACTCCCTCTAATCCATAATATAGTACACCTCAATTATATCACGGAAATAAAAAATGATAGTAAAATTATTTAATATGTTTCAAAATACAAATTTTTTCTAATTTTACCCTTTTTGAGAAATGTGTTTAATTGTATCAATAATATTATTTTAGAGAAAGGGAATATAATAAGTGAGGTAAAATTGAAAAATGGGTATTAATTACAGGGATAAATATGAAAAAAGAACATTACTTAAATAGGAGATGACTTATATGGAATCATATCTTTTTTTTTTTAATAGAAGTGTACCATATTATATCATGAATCGGAGTACTTGCAATTCTGTCTTTGCAGATTTATGTTCACTTCATAAATCACTCCTCTTTCTTTGACAGGCTAGAGTCATATTATTATTTCCTGTAATGGGAATCTGTAAGAGCTAAAGAAAGCACCTCTGATAGCTATGACTCGTAACCTCACTGGTTCGTGCCATGATATTACTGGACCAACGTATCCTAGGAAGGAAGACGACAAGTAACAGATATAGGGTGTGTTTGGGATAGCGGTAAAAAAAATGACTTATATAATTCGGGCTTATTAAAAATGACTTAATAAATAAGTCAATATTTGTAATGTGATTTATGTTTGGATGAGCGGTTGAATAAGTGATTTCTCATAAGTCAAAATGTGTTTGGATTAGCGAATGTATAAGTGCGTTTTTAAAAGTAAAAACTTGAAGGGCATTTGTATATTCTTCAAATTTTAGATAGATCATATATGCGATATCCAACAGTAACATATCATCTGGCCCAGGAAGATATCTGAATAAGTGATTTTTTAATTTTTAAATTAAAAATTAGTGGAAAAATTGAAGTTAGAAAATGTGATGCCAAAATACATAATTTAACATAAAAATATTACATAACTAATTGGATCACATATCCCGTACAAATCGATCTCTAATCATGTCATAAGCCGATCACTTTTTTTTTTTGTATATATATTTATATATTTAGATTTTGACAAATTACTATCATAAATATTTTGCGTCGGAAATAAAGAAAACCAAAAAATAAAAACCCAATAGTAGGTCTAAGTCTCCTTCATGCTTTTGTAGGAAATAAAGAAAACCAAAAAAAAAAAACCCAATAGGAGACATCGCGGTTTACAATGCCCATAATAAGGGTAATAAATGAGATGGCAGTTTTTAGACCAAAAAAAAAAAATACTGCAGCTTATTTTCAAAAATAAGCTCCAAGTTGGAGCTTATTCAATAAGTGTGTAATTTGGGCTTATCATTTTTTTCAAAACGCAATCCCAAACATCACCAAAACGTAACCCATTTACATTTGGGCTTTTTGTGGCTAAAACGGGCTTATTTCACCAAAAAAGCAATCCCAAACACTCACATAATTATTAATGTGTGTTTGGTAACATCTTAAACAATGGTTTTAAATCATGATTTGCGCAACTCGAGATAAAATTCCTCTCACACACTTATCTCATAAATCGTAAAAGCTATTAAAAAAAAGTTAATCCAAACCAAGGAACGAAAAACTAGACCTGACAATGAACCAGTCACAGCACAGGTTACAGGTTTAAGGGTTAATGGGTCAACCAAGGTCTAACCGGTAGTTGAACCAGTCATATTAAAATATTATAATTTATTAATGACAATATATATTAATATATTTTTAAACTTCTATAGATAAAAATGAAGATTTTTAAGAAAAAAATACTTAAAATCTATTAGTATGAGTTATAATGCCTATACTTATACAATGATATCTCATTTTTTATAATTATTATATCTTTTTAAATAATTTTTTTAATTATCTTTTTCATTTTTTTTAGATTTATTTTTTCTTTACCTATTTTTTTCTTCATTTTGGTTTTCAACTTCCAATTTTTCCCTTAAAAAAGCAAAAAATAAAATAAAAAATAATAAAAATAAAAATATGAAACTGGTTCAACCGGTTGAACCACCGGTTTCAGACCAGTTCTACTGATTTCCTGATTTAACCATCAAATCAGACCGGACTACTTATCAGTTCCCGATTGACCGATTCAGTCCGATTGTTTATACAGTGATCCAAACACACACTGAACCTACGAAGACAAAAAGGTCAAGCTTTTGACATCTATATATATTCCTGGCCTGCACAGAAAGGTCATCTGTACCAATTCCAAGACTTAAAGCTAAGGAAGCAGCACTAGCTAGACCCTAGACTCTAGAGCTAACTCTTTGTACTAACCCTGTAACCCAGACCCTCATTTCTCATTTATTTCAGAATTTCGATGAGTAATTCACTAATTCTCAAAACGCGATTTGTTTTATTAGAGTTGTTCTAGAATTATAAGACCTTATTATATTTTTTTTTTATCTCAAGTTTGAATTATAAAAGAGATATTAATGATAAGAGATATAACTATAAACCCAAAAATAGATATCAGGTAATAATATATATGAAAAAAAAAACCTGCATGCTTTCATGATGATCATCGAAAGAGTTTATACCTAATGATTAGTCATTCATAATGATTATCCCGCCGTCTATCTATAGCTACAATCAAAATCGCCCATTCAGGCTCCGGAAACAGAGGAGGGGGTGAGTATTTGAAAATAATATAATATTCTCCCACTTTTTACGCCGCTGAATCTTTTTCGTCTTTGGAAATTAGAGTCAAAATGAATTTCCAATTCCCAATTGGCCTTCTTGTTATTGAAATGTCATTCGTATGAGGCTACATAATATGAATAAACTGACCTAATGACACTTAGATATTCTGCGTCCAGCCCTGTTACTACCTCACAATTTTAAGGCAGATGTTGCCCAAGTTCACACACCAATATCAATAACCACAATTATATAACTTTAAGCTTAAATCTTAATATACCACTCTGTATTCTTGGCTAACATAAATAGTCTAATATAAACAGCCATTTCATTCTTCTCTGTAGCCATGAGATGGTTCCCTGCAACGAGAAAATAATAATACAGACAAAGTAACATGAATTCCTTTCCTTGATCACAAAGTAACAACCTAGTCTTAAGCATCCATTACAACCCATGACATAAATCACAGACACAGAACATGACTAAAACATATGGGGAAACAACAATGAACATAGTACATAACATTTAATCTTTCAACCTTAATGGCATCTCTCGTACTCTGGTACTCCTTCGCAAAACATCTAGTGCTTGCTTCAGATTTCTAGCCTCATTTGCCATCTCATTCATCATTTCATCAGCTTGTGATCCAATTGAATTAGGCCAAAACATATCAGGACCCCTCTTGTTTTTCTGCATTTGGAGAAGGTGCTTTTTGCCTTCCAGATGCTGCTTGTAAGCACGCATATCAATGCACCATATTTTACACAGCTCACACCATTTTCTATGACTTCTTGTCTCTTCTCCTTTTTCCTTGCTCATTTCAAACTTCTGTAGTTCAATCCTATGTTTTTTACCCTTATAGTGCAGATTAAGCAAATCTTCAGTCATGCATGGAACTTTACACAGTTCACACCAGTGAATTTGACTGCTTCTCCCCTCCATTCCATTCTTCTGATTATGTTCCAAGTCTTGGTCTTTTAGCTTTGACTTGTGCTTTCGACCCATCAAATGTTGTGTTAGATTGGAGGGACCTGAGCATGACAATTTGCAGATTTTGCAGTATAACTTGTCTTGGTTCTGACATTCCAGTGGGAGATCATGTGGATTCATTAGTTCTTTTCGCTTGGTTCCTGAAAGGCATGGACTTGAATTTAGAAGGCTTGGTAATGGAGATTGCCGGAGAGTTTGAATTGATGATGAAGTAACCTGAAAATAGCAATCATATTTTCACACAATCAAAAATATCAATAATAAAATAAAATCATATTTTTCACACAATCAAAAGACCAGAAAAGAGAATAAGATTGAGGTGAACAAAGATATTACAAAATAACAGGCTAGACATCAAAACTACAGTGGAAGAAGCTCTTTAATGGAGTCATAATTAATTAGAACATAGATGATACCTTCCTCCGATACACTAGCTCCTTCTGAATTGCAATCTCCAAGGGTATTGTACTTTGCTCCTTCTCACCACCACCACCCATATCTCCCACTAGAAATTCTTCCTCTTCGATTAAAATATCACTGATATAAGTATGCTCAACAGTCCTGTTTGGTTCTTCCTCCTATAAAATGAGTCTAAATGTAAAAGCACAAATAAAACCCAATGTCTTGCCTGAAGCAAAACTGGCTGAAGAACATGTTTGAGTGTTGAGAGAAAGGTTCGTTGACGGTGTGACAAGTGTATATGAGGATGTTGGAGGAATATCACAGCACAATTTGTTGAGTACTGAATCATCAAAATTGGCAGCTGGTAGGGGCATTTTAGTAAATGACCACTTGTCCTTCTCCAGGGTGAAAACCGCATGATAAGCTCGCATGTATAACTTATCCCAAAAAAAAAAAAAACACATTGGGAGAAGCATTTATTGGGAGGGGAACCCACCTTTGGTGCAAAGCACCTTATAGGAGTGTGTCTAAAAAAAATGTCCCCGCTCCGGATTAGTCGGTTGCCCCGGGTTACCTAATCCACTGTTATAAAGCCAGAGACTTAGGAAAAGGCGCCGGATACCGGGGGAAGTCTGGGTTTGGAGGCCAAAAGCCCTGTCTGCCTGTTGTTACAAAAACAAAAACAAAAGCAAAAAAGTAGAAGAAGCAGAGGTTATAACTTATAAGACAAACAATAACAAGAATTCTAATCTTAATATATATTAAGAATTACATTGAATTTTTTTAGAGATTAAGGAAGTTAAATGAGTTACTTTAAAATATTTATATTTATCGCTTTTCTCTAAACTAATTTGTCTTACTTATACACTAATATATATAATATAATAATACACAATATATACTATAATAAAATAATTTATTTAGTTTTTTTAATCTCTCTAAAAGGGTCGACAGGTATTATATTAAAGACGGGAGGGAGTATTTATCAATAGAATACAAAAACAAAAATTTCAATGAAACAGAGTAAACTGCTCAGGAGAGTAAGCACAGCAAAATTAAGCAGCTTCTCTAACGTAAGGAATGATACAAAACTCACGTTTTTTGTATACAAAAGAAGAATCACCTATGCCATATATAAACACGGTTTTTCACACTAAATTATACCCTCACAATATACACATTTTCTTTATTTTATATATTTTTTCCCTCCCCTTTTGGGTACAATATGTTAACCAGCATAGACAAGACCTCCTTCATGTTGGGCCTAGCTTGCGGTGCCTCCGCCGTACACTTTATCCCAATGCGTAACAACTTACCCATCTCCTCTGACCCATCTCCGAGCCCAGAGCCCATCAACAACACTGGTATCATGGGCCGGGTTAGCCCATATCCATAGCCCGTGACGCGTCGAGCCCACTCCAACAAGCACTCCTCACCACCGTCCACCGCCTTTCTTCCGGTGGCTAACTCCATAGCCAACACTCCAAAGCTGTACACATCACCTTTGGTTGTCGCCTTCCATGTCTGACCATACTCCGGTGCCACGTAGCCCACCGTGCCGGCGACCATGGTGGTCACGTGACTCACTCCGTTTTCCACCACTCTTGCTAGCCCAAAGTCTGTAACTTTAGCCTTCCCATGGTTATTCAAGAGCACGTTGCTAGCCTTCACGTCTCTGTGAACAATCGGCGGGAAACATTCATGGTGCAAATAAACTAAAGCTCGAGCCACATCAATGGCTATCTCTAACCTTCTTTTCCACGTGAGTCTTGTTCTGTCTGTAACAAAATCTTCCAAGCTTCCTCCTTCCATGTATTCATAAACCAGGATTTTATCCGACCCGTTTAGGCACCACCCGTATAAGGTTACTAAATTCGGGTGGGGCCACCCGAACCCGTTTCCGCTCAGAACTTCCATTTCTGCTCTGAACTCTCTCTCTCCTTCGAGTCCTTCTCTTTGAAGCTTCTTCACTGCGACTTCTATTCCGCCCGGGAATATTCCTCTGTACACGGTGCCAAAACCGCCTTTTCCGATGACTCTGTTATCAGAGAAGTTTCCGGTGGCTTGGAGAATGTCGGCGTGCGTGAATGCTATCTTGTTCAAGTGGATAACCTTAATTTGGTCGGACGACCAGGGTGATGAATTGTCGGAGTCTTGATGACTTTTTGTGTCTTCCAATAGGTATCCTTCTGGGTCATGTGAACGTGTTTTAGCTAATGCACATAGTATGAAAGAGATTAGCCCGAATACCAACAGAGCAAGTGTCATGGCAAGAAACGCCAAGAACATTGACAGTTTCGTGGGCTTTCTGTTTTTGATTGTGTGGTCCCTATGAGCGGTTGTGTTTTTTTTTGGGTCGTCTGGGTCGTTATCGATGAAGCTGGGTAGGGTCAAAAGTGGGTCTCCCAAATACGAATCTTCATCAAATGTGGCTAATTGTCCTGTTGGTGGGATTGTCCCAGAAATTAAGGGATTGTAAGAGATGTTGAATTTACTGAGCTCTGTCAAGTTGTTCAAGCTTGTAGGGAATGTCCCAGAGAAATTGTTGTAGGACAAATCCAGATTCCTAAGACATTTAAGGTTTCCAATGTCCCATGGAATCTCACCTGAAAAATTGTTTCTTGTCATGTTCAACACCACAAGTGGCAGATCTCCCATCACCGCAGGGATTTTCCCAGAAAATTTGTTCAACCCTAAATGCAGCATGCTGAAATTTTGCATGTTCCCAATTTCTGAAGGAACTTCTCCGATCAGATTATTCCCACTTAACTGAACATACCCAGAAATCTCCTTCAATCGAAAAAATGACCCAGATGAACAAATTGGGAAAATTCCATACCCTTTAAGTAATCTATCCCAAATGCTTATGCAATTTTTCCTTGTGAGGATACTATACACAAAGATGAAAGGAGGGTAATCTGCAGGGATCCATCTTTTCATTGCAGAACATTCAACAGAACCAGCAGGGATATTTCCATTGACTTCATTACGATTCAATTCAAATGTGGCCATGGAGTTTCTTCCAATTTGGGTCAATTCAGAAGGGAAATTCCCAGAGAGATTATTGTTTTCAAGGTTTAGCCACAGCAAGCTTGTGCAATTTCCTAACTCTTTTGGGATTTCTCCCGTCAATGAATTGTTGGCAAGCATTAACCATAAGAGAGAACCCAAATTTCCCAGGCTTGATGGGATTGGCCCTGTTAAATTGTTGAAAGAAATATCAAGTGCTTGAAGCTGAGCCAAATTTCCAAACCCATGAGGAATAGTTCCAGTGAATTGATTATGGGCCAAGATTAAGAACTTCAAAGAAGTCATCAGAGAGATTTCAATAGGTAATGGACCTGAAAAACTGTTGTTACTAAGGTCTAAGCGAGAAATGTTGGGTAATTTGAGAATGCCTGATGAGTTTAATCCTCCAGTGTAAGCATTTGAATGCAAAAGTAGGAACTTTATTTGCTTGAGCTTCCCAAGCGTGTCTTGTATCTCTCCACCAAAACCATTACCGCTCAAATCCAAGAAATTTAGGTTTCTCAAGTTTGAAAGTGTCCCTGGGATGCTTCTTGAAAATGTATTGTTGGCAAAATACAAAGCTTGGAGGCTTGAGATTGATCCCAATTCAATGGGGATATCCCCAGAAAATTTGTTACTTGAAAGATTCAGAATCGCTAGATTCTTACATTTACTGACATTCTTCGGAGCAATTCCTGTAAATCCATTGTATGAAACGTCGAGGACTTCGAGGTTACAATTTTCTGGGAATGCTTGTTCAATGAGAGGTCCCGTGATATAGTTCTCTGAAACTGAAAACTCCTTCAGCCTCGCAAATCCCATCCAGATGCCTCCTCGGAGATCGTTGGTGCTCAAATCCAAGTGCTGCAACTTTGAACACTGATCGAAACAATGATCAATGGAACCAGTGAAGTTATTCCCAGAAACATTCAAAGTAACTAAGTTGTCACATATGGCAGGAAAATTCAACCCTATATCACCATGAAGCCTGTTTTGCGACAAGTCTAGTGTCTCTAACCTTGCCAATCCAGTAAAATCCATCTCTCCCTCGAGAAGATTATGGGAGAGATTGAGATATACGAGGTTACTGCATCGACTTAGATCCGTTGGGATTTCTCCGATGATGGTGTTTGTGGAAAGGTCAAGGTGAGTGAGCTCGGTAAGCTGCGAGAAATTCTTAAAAATCTCGCCAGCGATGCTGCTGTCGGAAAGGTCTATTCCGACCACTCTCGCCGCCGCCGAGGTTGTTGTCCCTGCAGGGTGGCTGCATGAGATTCCTGGCCATTGACACGGATTTGAGCTGTTTGTGTTCCAGAGAATGTATCTTCCTCGATCTATTCGAGTTCGATTGTTCAGATAAGTTCTCAGCTCTAGAAGAATTTGTCTCTCTGTGTCCAGAAAATCTTGGGCAACAGTTTTACCTGTGGGATCAACCAAAGAAAAAGAAAGAAAATCATTAAACCCCGTAGGCAGAATCAAAATACCCCAAAAACCCAGAAAAAAAAATACAAGTCAAACTGTTGAGAGAATCTAAAAGCACGCTGACAAAAGACAGGGATGATATATATAAATATATGGTGTTGTGTCAGAGGCCGTGACTACAAAAGAAATTCTGATACAGATGAAGAGATAGATTACGGTGAGAATCGGGGTATTATGCAAAAACCCATACAGAAACTGAAGGCAAAAATCAAACCTTCGAACTAACTTGTACCTGAAAAAAGGATTAAGAAACAGACGAAGATGAAGCCCCGTGACTGTGTTTCCTGCTCTGACATTTATGTCGTCTTGGAAACCTTTCCTCCTCCTGCTTCTTCTCCTTCTCTCGTACCTGGTTGCAAAATTCATAAACAGGTGTTTTGCAGAGTACGATAATAAGAACAAGAGAGAAGTTTCAAAGGTACGAGGAAGTAGAAGCCATAGGAATGTGTGTTGGGAGTGATCGTGGTAGAACTGTGGAAGGAAGAAAATGGGAAGTATGAATTAGAAACAGAGGGGTTCACATCCCTTCTTTTTTGTTGTTTTCTTTTGAACTTGAAAGGATTATAATAAATGTTCCTTAAAGTTGTTTGTATTCGAAGAGTGTCAAATCATCAGTAATGGGTTTCTACTTTCAGCGTATTTGTTTAATGATTTTCAAAGTGGAGAGAGAGAGAGAAACAAGCAAGGGAACGGTGGAGCCGTAGTTGCTGACCGGTTCAGTGTGGAGTTAATTTTTATAGTTCGAAGTTGTACCGTTTTTAATATAACACCGAATTAATTCTTCCAAAGAGATTTTAGAAAGTTAAATAGATTATTTTAAAATATTTATATTTATAATTTTCTATAAATTAATTCTGATTTAAAAACTGATATAGTGTATAATCTAATAATATATAACATATATTATAATTAAAAAATTTATTTAGCTTCTCTAATCTCTTCATAAAAATTAATTGTTCTTATATTAAAGACGGCATGTAATATTAGAGAAGAAAAAAGAGGAGGTTGGCAGCGATGGTTGGGTTTGATGCCTGAGGGTTAGGAATAGCATGAGAGAGGACTGAGGTTTTGGGAATCCAAAGGAAAAACAAAGCCCCGTGGACATGGTTTTTGAATCTGCTGAGAAGAAGTTGGACCAAAATTAGGGGTAGTACTTTTTTCTTCAATTTTTTGTTATGAAACTTTGTCATTTCTTCTTCTTTAATAGGGTGGTTGCCGCCTTTTACCCGCTTTATTAATCACACTCACACGGACCGTCGAGCGTGGGCTTTTAAAAACAAAAAAAAAAAAAAACAATGTGGGGGGTTTTTAGGTCGCTTATCGTTTTAATTATTTATTCGTTACTTATGGATAATATATTTTGTTACAGCTTTTGTCAAACACTACCGCGTTGATAAAGCTATTTGTATAAGTAGATTCAATGTTTTAATAGATGGGCTTCTTAGTATAAATATAATTAATCAAGATGGGAAAACGAGAGTTTTTGACCAAAGATCAAAGAAAAGAACGGCATGTTGATAAAATGACTAAATGAGAGAGATGGTGGGAATACACAAAGAAACGTGGAAGGGAAGCAAGGGAACAAATATGATGAAGATGACAACTGTGCCCGTGCCTTGTTCCAAATGGATTCTCACCATTAATGTAGTCTGGGACAGGCTAATCAGATTAAGAGCCAAATCAAACTCACAACCTCTTTTAAAAAGAAGTTATCATTCTGATCTTATTTATAAATCTTTTTTTATAAAATTTTTTTGTTTTATTTATAAATTTAGTTTCAGTGTAATAAATGAGATTGTGATAATTTTGTCCTTATTTATCGTACCAATGAAAAAATAATTTAAAAATAGATAGATAAGAAATAGTTGAAAAGTATACATTTATAAATGAGGGCATATTTAAAAATTTACCCTATAATCATTGAGTTAACTACATTTATTTGATATGTGATATTTAGTTAAAAGAGACCCATAAATAGGACCAGAGTGGTATGTCATTAGAATTAGAAGGCTATTAACATGATTGTTCATGGTGTGCATATATAAATGCATATATGTGACCAACGCATACTTAGTCCAGTTGTGTAAAGCCTTGCTAAATCCTTCTAAGTCTTGAGTTTGAGTCTTAAATGAGACAGTTGTATTGGAAAGATGAGTCATGAACCCCAAAACTAGAGTAATTGATTGCTGAAATACTTGACAATAGAATTCAAAAGGTATTAAAAAAAGAAGAAGAAGAATATCATTTACATCCCAATCAAAGGAAATAATATTATAAAAGTTCTAATTGACAAGTGAAGAATTGTCATTAACAAGTTATAGGACTTATAAATATACTATTTCCCTTGATTAGGACAAAAATGATATTCTCCCTACAAAAAAGGATAGGGTATAACATTTCAGCGTCTCAATCTTGATATTGTTCACTTTGGGATCCCGTCACCCATCACAGTTTTAAAACGTGTCAAGAAAAAAAAATATTCAGACTCTTATAAGGCATCTTTCGTTCCCTCTCCAATCGATGTGGGACATAACACTCCACCTTATATATACATCGCCTATGCTTATGGTTTTTTTCCCTCATTCTATGATGTTCAGGAGACAAGAAGATTAAAATTGAAGGGACATAGGGAGAAGGCTAGCCCCCTAAATCTTGCGAAACTTGTGTGAAAATAACATGATTTTGATCAAGTTTAGTGTGTCTAACTAATTAATAGTGCCAATAATTAGCATTTAAAAAAAAAAAGCCCAAACTGTAGAGTTGAGGGTGGGGGAGAGAGAAGGGTGAACCGAAAGGAAAGATGGTCAAAGGAAAATGATGTGTTTGGTTGGATTCCTTGATTGGGCAAAAGCTATCTTCACATATAATCAAGCTCTCACTTTTCTGGCGGACCCTACACGCACACGCACGAACGCTTATGCCTTATAGTAATATTTCTCTTTCTCCACGAGTCATGAGTGATGTGCGTCCCTCTCTCACTTTCGTCACCAATTGCTATTATTATTAATCTCTATCCATCCATTAATTAATTATTAATTAAGCACTGTAATTGATTAGAGCATCTTTGAACCAACGGCACCAATGGTTGGTCACTAACGACACACGTGCCGTCTCTTCTCATCTTCTTCCTCTTGTCTTCACTCCAACCATAGTCAATCATCATCATATGCACTCCCTCCTCCTCCCAAGGCTTAAGTGTATATATGGCTTTTATAAGAATAAATTATCGCTATATAATAGGGTAATTATTACTATATGGCTCATATAATAGTTTTTTTTAACTGGTATTCTGCTACTGAAAGCAATGCTCCTATAGGTAATAGATTTAAGCACATGTATATTCATACTGAAAACAATCCTTATACAGGTAATGGATTTAATCATCTAAAAATTCAATAATAATTGAAGAGCGTGCAAAATCAAGTTCTAGTATAAAAAATGACAATAGATCCATACGTTTAACTTGTCATTAAGATTTTTTAGTAATTAATTAAATCTATAATTCATTGAAATCTTACATTACCTCTTATTTTAAATGTAAGACATAATTTATAATGTAACAATTCTCCCTATATAACATACTCATCATGGTACTTATTATATGGCATCTTCCAGAAATAATTTTTGGTCACAAAATTCACTCATTAATTACTATTTTTTCATTCTACCCTTATTATAAATTGAGGTTTAGTGTTTTCGGAATGGGCTCTTCAAACTTCATCTTTCTCTGTCTACATTAAAATATGGATAAACTTGGAAAAATTATTAATTTGAGACAAAATTAATGACCTAATTGTCATTCTTTATTATGCGATAATTAGTTAAGAGTACCTGATAATAAGAATTAAGAACCAAAGGGAGTGAGGTCATTTGTGGCCATTATAGAACTTTTTTTCCAAATATTACCCCATTATGATTTATTGAAATAGTACTTAAAATCTAATTCATTGTCTATCTATACTCTTAAATACACTCTTCTTTATTCTAGTGAGATAATTATAACTGACTGGTAATATGGAATGGAGGGAGTATATATAACATGACTATTTTATATTTATTTTATTTATTTATTTATTTACTGTTCTTGTCCAATTAAATATCTCAACACTCAATTGACTTGATCGTTGCTGCTTGATTAATCCACGAAAAAAACAAAACAAGGATTGAGATTGACCATGTCTGGCCTAGCCAAAAGAAATTAAAAAAAAAGAAGAAGAAGACAATGTCTTGTCAATGTTCAAGTTAAATTGCGATAAACAAAAATATTGTGATATAATTTCAGAAAACGATGTGAACATATTTTTGCCAATGATCATTAGATCAGCTTAGATTAGGCCTCCCTGGCGAGACCGGTAAAAGCAATTTGATCCTGTCTTGGGTTTGTTTTGCATTTCCCTTCCCTTATATTAAAAAAACGATGCAAACATATTTTAGGTTTCTCGTAAATAAGTATGTGCCTGTTGAATTAGCGGTAAAAATTATTTTTTCAATATGATTTACGATATATAAATTAAATATATGAGCAGAGTTTTAATTTGTCTCAACTTATATGAATGTACTTTTTAAATGTCAACCCAAACAGGCTCTATGACTTTAATTTTGTTCAAACAGCCAACTTTTTTTTCTTCTTTGAAATGAATCAAATATATATTTATGTTAAATTTTCAAAATTAATATTTTTAGAAATAAAGTCGGCCAAACACTCTTGAAGTTACATTTGTTTGTCTCTCTAGTCTCTAGTATTGTATTTGTGTCTCTACACACACACACACTAAACCAATGCTCATAACTTGAAAATGTTTATTATTATATATTGAATACAAGGTTATTATGGAGTATCAAAAGTTTCAACTTTAAAAAGAGGAATAAAAACATAAACTATATTCTATATATGGTCTGATCATCTTGGTCTCAGAGTTTATTTTTTTTGAAACTCTTTCAAACCAAGTTTTAATCTGCTTTTTCATCCCTAATAAACTTTTACATAGTAATTTTAACATAGCTATTGATTTTTTTTTTAAAAAAAAAAACCATAAAAATCCGTTTTTATTATTGTTCAGATCACAATACCCAATCAAATGAGAGGTTCATTAAAAGTTAAATGATATGTACCGTCGATTTTTTTTACAAAATATCCTTTATAAGTGTACCTCACGTCTCGCTGTAATATGTTGATTTATAGTAATTAAAAAGAAAGAAAGGAACCCCGAGTCAAAGTGATAGTTGATCTATGATTTAATGTACTGTTGGGACGTCTACATCTCAAGACTGTTGGTTTGTTCTTATCGGTAATATTTATATATATTCAAACCAATATTTACCCTTACGCATAAATACGTATATGCACGTAATTATTTGAATACAGTGACATCCAAACAAACGTACCTCATTAATATAATATTGTTCTAAACAAAAGTGATCCAAAATATGAACTCCTCTGGTCTTAAATATAAGATAGAGTTGATTGTTTTTTTAAGAGTTAAATGTCTGTTTGAGCTGACAGTAGAAGTTACTTTTTTAACGTGATTTACGGAATACGAAGTAAGTATGTGAAATGAGTTTTACCCCGACTTGCATGAACGTGATTCTCCAATGCTAACCCTAACAGGCTCTAAGTTAAATAAGTTATTAAATCATATCATATGTTGTGTATCATTAGATTTTTTTTTTTTTTTTTACCAAATTTGTATCAGTAGATTATATATACGTTTATATGTTAAGCAAAATAGTTTAAAGAAAAAATGAAAAATATAAATATTTTAAAATAGTTTAATTAGCTTCATTAATATCTAAAAAAATCAATTTTATATTATATTTAAGATTGAAAGAAGTAAAGCATGTTTGTTTCAACTTATAAAAACTTATAAGTTGCTTTTTACGTAAATCGAGACACAACTCCTCTCACATACTTACTTCGTATACCGTAAATCACTATTAAAAAGCAACTTATAAGCAATCGAATCGCTCAACCAAACATACCTGTAGTATCAAAATAAGTATATACACTTAAGTTTTTATTTGAATTCCTTCGAAAGTGTGCATAAACAAAGGTACTTTGACGTGGAAATTTTGTATATCTCTATGCATACGTATTAGTTTCGCTATCCTCAAACTCAAGGCATGAATAAATTAAACCAAACATCCATAAAAACAATACTGGTGATACTATTTTATTGCTTGTTTAGGTTAGCAGGAAAAGATGTTTTTCTAACATAATTCATAGTATACGAGATAAATATATAAAAAGAATTTTATTTGAATTTATATAAATATATTTTTTAAACACCAACTTAAAAAGACACTTAATTTATTTTGTGTGTGTGCTTGCGTTCAACAAATGAGAAAAGGGGCAATTAGTATTGAATCAGGGGCCTTTATTTTATTTCATTGTACTACTTTATTTCTCATAGTTAAATATTTAATGAGATGTATGGAAAGTAATGAAGCTAATTATTTACCATGTGGCAACTTCGTGACTTACTGTAACATAATTCCTGAAAACTATATTAGTTGTACCTATTCTCTCATGTTCAAAATATAAATAATTTTTTAAAAATAATATTTTGATCTATAATACATATCACTTGGGATAGAAATTTATACTCATTTGCTAATTTTATCAATATAATTAATGTTAAAATGTGACTTTTCGTATTTTTTTTCTCCTCTAAAATCTCATCTTCCATGATTTTTTTTTTTTAAAAAAATCAATTTAAGATGGATTTAACGAGTTAACCGCAAATTATTTATTTCAATAAGATAGTTGAAAATAATTTGTATATTTTGGTGGATTTAAAAAAGTACACAATAAATTCTTTCCTCATTATTGTCATGTACAACCACATATTTCTTTCCTCATTTCCGTATGTATATATTCCCAGTTACTTCGAAACAGTGGAGTCAAAGCCATCTAATTTTAATTCAACATTTTAGATAGTTTAAGTGAAGCTTATTAATGACATTTTTTGTTTTCATAATTCACTAACTCTGTCTTCGAAGCCAATGGTATATAATTACTTTACTTCTAACTCATGTTGAGAGATACTATTGTATAATATGGTATGATAATCTAATTCATTCTTACCACACATATATATACTGACGCACATTACTCAACTATTAAATATAGTAATCTAATATTCATCATTATTTTATGTCACTATATAATCATTAATACTCTTTTCTGTCCTAATCATAAGACAAAGTTAACTTTTTTGGAGAAATTAAAGAAGCTAATTAAATTATTTTAAAGTATTTTTATTTTTGTTTCCAAACCAATTAGTTTGATTAATAAACTAATATATAATATAAGAATACATAACATATGATATGATTAAGTAACTTATTTAGCTTTCTCAATATCTCCAAAGAAAATCAACTTTATCTTATATTTATTTAGCATTGAAAATAATATATATATATATATATATATCTACGTTAACAACTACTACAGCATTATAATATTTCGCTGCCTGCCTTTGGTTGACAACTTGAAGTCAGATAGGAGCCTTTCCATAATCAATGAACACACTAACACCAATAATAACAATCCAACAAAACTTTATTTTTTTAAATTTTGTTTTTGTGATTAAAGTTTTGATTGAGTTGAGTATGAGGAGATAGTCAAGATTGTGACCGGCTTTGTGCGGTAAAACCGTAAAACACAATCACAAAAGTATTTTATAAAGGATCTTACTTATATGAAATTTCTTATATTCATTACATTAAATTCTTCAATCACATATAATCATGTCTCTTATTTTTTATCATATGGATTTATAATTAAATAATAATAATTAAAAAATAAAACACATGATAGTATATGATTGGAGAACTTAATGAAATGGATATAAGGAATTTGAACTAAATATTTTTCTTTTATAAATTACCAACCAATGTCATTTGATCTTAGATCTTTATAAGGTATAAGTCGTATTGTTATCAATTATACAAATACTCATCATAACAACGTTTATTTTTTATTTTTTTTTTATTTAGTGTGAAAAAGAAATAATCTCCAAATCAAACACGTGTACGAGATCTATTGATCAATTAAGGAGAAGGCAGGCCAACGATTATGTGCCTAACCCAACTTTCAAACTAGCACCAAACCAAACCATGACCTCTTTCCTTTGCTTTAATATTTCTTTATTGGGCCACCTTAAATTCGCATATCTATTTTTGTAATTAGCGCATTCTTTTTCGGCTAATTAATAAAAAAAAGATTTCGGTTCATGCAAATTAAAGAAATCTATTAGGGAAAATTCCAAAGACACTCAAAATATAAAAAGTATAAATCGGTACATCAAAATTCAAAAAAGACGAATCAGGCGGGTGTCAGAAAAAGGAGGAATCTGTCCTTTTAAAATTTCGGCCAAATTACGAAAATGTCCTTCAGCCCTCAGTCGCAATAACAACATAGGAGTTGTTAATGATGAATCATGAGTTGTTAATGGCGAGGTGAGTGTTGTTATTGGCCCTGAAACTTGTTAAGTGTTGAAAGAAGAAATTGGAGTTGTTAATATCGAATCGGAGTTGTTAATGGCGAGATATGTGTTGTTATTGGTCATGAAATTTGTTAATTGTAAAAGAAGAATTGCAGTTGTTAATACCGAATTCGAAGATGTTAATTGCGATGATCATGTTGTTATTCTGAAGTGTGCAAGAAGTGCTGAAAGGCATTTTCGTAATTTGACCGAAATTTCAAAAGGACAGATTCCTCCTTTTTCTGACACCCGCCTGATTTATTTTTTATGAATTTTGATGTACTGATTTATCCTTTTTATATTTTGAGTATAGTTTTTTAGAATTTTCCCAATCTATTATACGAAACCAGATAAAGTTCATAAATAATTACCATAAACGCAACAAACATTAGTACAACTGTACAGCACCGTCATAGCCAGTAGCCACATATAGAAAAGTTTGGGAGAAATCAAAATGGATCTACTTTTCTTTACTCTGCTTTGATATTTCTTTATTGGGTTTAGAGTCTTTAATCTTCATCCTTTTATAATGGTATAACTCTTAATTATTTTTAAAATTTTTATTTTAATAATTATCCTTACATAAAATAAAATACATTTTAATATTTTATGGCTATAAAACCATGTAATTTTACGCTGTCTTACAATTTTTCAAAGGAAATATATAGGGTATATTGTTATTTTATAATCATATATGAAAAATACAAAACTATGCTGTTTACCAGTGAAAAATATTAAAATGCCTCTTATTTTATATAGAATTTAATAGTAAAAATAAAAACAAGTAGAAAATTAGGACATTACATTAAAAAAACATTAAACATTGGGGCATTAGAAATTCTAAGCCGCATTTTTTTTTTTTTTAATTGGAGAAATGGGGACCAAAGACCACCAATCCCTTTTGGTGTGAGTTGCTTAAGTCACCAATATTTTGCTCATGAAAGCACTAAATTCTTATTGGAAACAAAAAGATTCTCCCGACAAAAGAAGCATGCAAATGCAATCCCACTCATGCTGATATTCCACTCTGGTCGGTATTATAAGTTATTTGTAGGAGAAAAATTTGTTTCCAAATATAAGTTACCTGGACAATTATTAATAACCATTTTCTAATTTCACCCAATTCATTTTTTGTTGGAAGGAGAGAAAAATGACAGAGACAAGAGTAGTTTGTAAATGTGGAGAAAGATTTAATATGGAAAAATTGAAAATTTTATTAATTTAAGATTTATTTAATGACTTAATTGTGTCTCAAAAAAATAATTTAACTAGCATCACTTAATATGTAGAGAATGAGGTACAAGTTATTTATAACAAGGACCGAAATGGTATCATGGTAAAAAAAAAGGCACCACACTGAGAACTTGCCACAAAGGACCAACAGTGGATTTGCTTTGGCATCCAATGCAGTAACTTCCAATTTTGACCCACTTTCCACGATCCTCTTCTCTTCTTGCTTTATCTTTATCACACCCACTTTCAAATCATTTGTTATCTTCTGCATCATCTTTCAAGTCTTTGCTCCATGATCAAAGCACAAAGTTTGATACTTTATAAATGCTAAATTATTTGAAGATAATGGGGTAAATGATAGAGTATAGTGATGATAAGTTTTCATGACACTTATCAAACTCTAATGCTTTATTGTTCACACTTTATTTTCAGTTGAAAACCATTTATTCTGATTTTGATTAAAAAATAGCATATATCTTTATATATTTTGAGTGCATAAATTTCCTTCTTTTCTCATAAAGACATGTATTTATTTTCTAATTGCTTGACATGTTTGAATTTTGATTTGCCAATGACCAAGCACCAGCAAATTTAAGTGTATGTTTATTTTAATTTTCTAGAAGTGGTTTTACAATTTACAAGATAAATTTATAAGAACTTAAAAAAAATACATAAAAAGGTGCTTTTATGGGTTTCCCAAACAAACACAAAGGACATGTTTGTTTTAGCGATCAGATTGCTTATAAGTTACTTTTCATGTAGATCGTGATACAACTCCTCTCATATACTTACTTCGTATACCGTAAATTATGATTGAAAAGCTGCTTTTAAGTATTCCAATCACTCATCCAAACGAACTCCAAATATTTTTGGGGACAAAAGAAGATAGCTTCCAGGACATAGAGCATTTTAAAGCAGTGACGGTCTCTCACAGGTTTTAAACAATCCAGCCCATTGGGCCTTTGGGCTATAATTGATAAATCCTCCACATCATTATAAAACACACAATGGTGATTGCCACGTCATGAAAGAAAATTGGTTGCATTTAGAGAGTTGCAAGTGTACAAGGAAATGGCAACAGGGAATAAATATGAAGGCCACCGAGTCCTTTAAAACCCAAAAATCCACCAAAGAGGTGCCTAATACTCACTTTATTGCCCGATAATAACCTATGCCTATAGAAAAAGATACTCCATGAATATCCCAACAGGATTCATCATCCATTATATGCTTATAGCTAACGGATCGGCCTGATTTTCTTTCAAAAAAAAAAAAGGAAAAACAGAGAAAAATATTAGCAGTGTTCATAATAATTTACAACAGTATAGTCTACTCCACTAATCCTCCCACCTGATGAACAAAATACATGCTATAATATTCAAGCTTCTTGAACCCGGACCGAACCGGCCGGAAACCGGTGAACTGGCCAGTAAACCGGTCCGGTCCAAGTTCATATTTAAAATTTTTTTTTAAAAAAAAAATTTTCCTTTAGAATTTCATATTATAAGTCTAAAATTTTCAATTTCTCATCGGTTTGGTCCCGGTTTAGCTCCGGTTTGACCCACTGACCCTTAACCCAACACCCCAACCGTTCAATATCCGGTCCGAATTTTAATACCTTGATAGTATTACAGACCAACCACCAACACACTGATCCTGGATTCAGTGCATATCAGAAGGACCCCTAAAACTTCAAATTGAGAACATTATTCAACGACTCATATATTTGATATGCTATAAAAATATCGAATACAGACCCACTTGCTAATCCTGGATATCAAAAAGACTTCTATAACCTCAAATTGAGAATCTTACTTAACGGCTCATATACTTGATGTGTTGCTCCAGAACAAGAAGGAGTAAACTGTGAAGGTGTAGATTCCTCTTCAAGTGCTGCCATAGCTGCCTTCCTTCTTTGCTTCTTCTCGTGATGTCTTTTCAGTTTATGCTCAAAATCTGCTTTAGCTTTCTCTGCCAGCTCTGCTCTGCTAAGAGCTTGTCCTGCACGAGCCCTGAGCTCCCCAATCTTTGCTGCTGCTGCTGCCAACTCCATTTTCAACATTGCTGTTTCTGACATGCTTTCACTTTCTGTCGTTGATGCTTTTGCTTCATTTGCCTGTTCAACCTTTCTCATTAAGGACTCATATTCGTCCAATGGCATTGTGATCTTCTCAGAGTTGCTCTCTTCAGGAGCCTCACCTTGCTTCTCTTTCTGTCCCTTGTCATTGTGACTCTCTCTTTGCTTCTCAGCCTTGAACTCCTCCAGTTGCTGTAGAATTTGCCGTTTCTCCTCCTTTTCAATGTTGAAGGCAGTTTCAATCTCTTCTATTTTGGTCTGTGCCTTGAGTTCTGAATCTTTAGCAGCAAGAAGTTCCACTTCTTTGTTCAGCAGCATTCTCTCTTTGGTCTTCAATTCACTCAAAAACTGTGAAATCTGCTCTTTGAACTTAGGATTCCTCAGCTGATCATCCACCTCTTTCATCGTGGATTCAAGTTCACCAATGCCAGATCCTTTGTCATTACCTTCATTCATGTGCTTTTTCCTTTGGGAATCAGACTTCTTCAGCAGGTTTAACAACTCAGAATTTAGCCTCTGGTAGTGTTCCACCTTGCGAAGTGCCTGCATATAAGCAGCATGCTTTGCTTCCAATTGTAACTTGCAGTTCGCCAATTCCTTTTTCAAGTCTTCAACATCTTTTTCACACTCACGCTGTTAAACATATATATGGAAAGCAAATGATCACAACAAAGCAATGGCTTTAAACATGGAATCTCTACATTTAAGCAAGCAAGACAAAAAAAAAGACAGCATTCGATTGATCATATTGGAATGCATGAAGTAGGAATGAAAAAAGAAATTCTATTTCCAACACATAGCAACGACCCAGTTTCCACCAATTCATAAGTGGTCATTAGGATGCTCAATATTTAAGGAAATCTGAGCCAAGAGTTTCTCATCAATTTTAAGTCTGATCATGTTTATGCAGGATAGTGCTTGGAGAAAGAGGGGCGTGCATAGGGGTTCACACTGGATTGGAGAACTAGCATGAACTTTAAACTCTAAAGAAGGGCTTTACTCTTTGAAAGTGCATGCTAGGAAAATTCAACCTCAAGGTGTCTATTCCTTAGTGATCTCACCTTACTCTTCCGATGTTGATGCTTCTTCTGATGATCTTTTTCTCCAGACAAGGAGATGCCATTTCGAACTGATTCAGATGATTTTGTATGAGTCCAATCCATAATCCTGTGCAACAAAAAGCCCTGAAATCGGCGGCAAATAATCTGTCACATAAGGAAATCACACAAAATGACGCCAGATTCCGAATCCAGTCGGAGCATAATCACACTGAAGCAGTAATGTGCTTGCACAGACACAGGAACAAAAACGAAATGCATGATTTTAACAGGTAAGAAACAAAATGGCTCCAATTCCAAACCGTGTTCATTGATAACTAAAGCAGAATTTATATATGAAAGTTCGGTATGATCAAGATTAGGTAGATTCCTACCTGAATTGCTAGGAAGAAGCAGAGAATGGGATTGCAGTAGAAAGTTGAAGATGAAGGGAGAAAGATTGAATGAAGAATCATAGTGAAGGAAGTAAATAATGGGTATTAAGGGAGGGTTTGACGTAATCGCCTTCTTGGATATTAACGAGAATGGGAAATTTGTCAGAGGACTGTGTGGATTGCTACTATATCATCTCATATCGTATTCGCTGCTGCGTCTTCGATATGATCAATAAATTTGGTTGAATATCAATGCCTTCATTTTTTAATATCATGTTACTCGTAGCTGAATTTGTAAACCAAAAAAAAAAAACGAATTAAAATTTAAAATCCAATATTTGGATGCAAAAGTTCAAGAGAATACAACAAATGGATGAGGTGGCAATCTTCAAATTCCTTGCTTTTCTTTGGAAATATAGGACATTTGATAATAATTTAACTCTTTAAAAAAGATAAAAAATGGTCCTCTTGTACGAGGCCGCATTCTTCGACTTCATTTGATTGTGGGTATTTTTGAAGCAGAGGAGAGGAAGGCAGGCAGCCAGGCAGGGACGGATCGAGCATCGTATTCATTTGATTGTGGGGATCCCCCCCCCCCCCCCCCCCCCCCCAAAAATAACCAATCCAATACATATGTTTTAGTATTTATTATAAAAAGTTAAGGGACAATATTATTTCTAAAAATTTTTTCTGAGAGGTAATTTTATTTTGGAAGTGTAAAAAAGAAAACAATTTTACTCTGATCGTTAACTTAGTTCACTTTGACCGTTAATTGCCTAAATATATTAAGTTAACCATCTACATGTTATCTACGTCATTTTTGTTAAGATACAAATTTATCTTAAAGATCCATATGTCATTTACTTTATTGTTTTTCAAAGTTAAGGCACTACCAAATACTAAATGTGTACACCTCTTTTGATAAGAATTCAAACTTTTGAACTATGATATTGTGAGAGACTAACCTTTTCTATTAAATTTGCCTCAAAGATCTATATGTCATTTACTTTATTGTTTTTCAAAGTTAAATTTAAAACTTTCGTGGCAAATTTAATAGAAGAGGTTAGTCTCTCACAATATCATAGTTCAAAAGTTTGAATTCTTATCAAAAGAGGTGTACACATTTAATATTTGGTAGTGCCTAGAACATAATTGCTTCTAATAAATGACACGTGTACCCATAACAAAAATAACTTACAAAAGGCAGCCTTATTCCATGAAAGTATCTCTTTAAACCCCAATTCACTATTTTCTTTGGGTGAACTTAGCAATTTTTGTTTCTTGTAGTTTTTTTTTTGGCGACAAAATTCATTGCATATAACACCCAATATGCATTGGCCAAAAAAAGAAAAAAAAAACACCCAATATGAAGTCTTAAAGCAAGCAACACAAAATCAAACAGAAATCCATCATTACACCAAGAAACAGCCAAAAGAAAGAAACTAGATTAACAAATGTGAAGTTGACTAATAATACAAATTGCCAGATCTGATCATGTGAGAAAAAGATCCTTAGGGTCACAAGAATCATAAAATATTTTAACACTTCACACGTGATACTTTTTTTGGTCCTTAATATAAGACATAGTTTCCATATTTGTCAATTTTTTTTCTTAATTCACCTCTGTTAGTACTCTCTCAACAATAATCAAGGAGGAGAGAGAATGGAAAAATTAACGAAAATGATTAAAGTGTTTTAAAAAATATTATGTCATATTAACTAATTTAACTAATTTCTTTAATCCAATCAAATTAAATAAATATATCTTATATTAATAAAGAGAGGGGCAGCATTTAAGGAATGCAACCTTATGGTCAAACAATCCAACTTAAGAAAAATAATAAGTATCACCAATCTTACCGTATGCCCTCCAACTTTATAAAAGTTACCGGTATAAGCTTACTTGGCTCATGATATCCGATGGGTCAGTGAAGTGGGCGAAAAGATGCCGTGGATAGAGTAATAAAGTACTATTAGCAAAGATTTGTTAGGACTCTATCTTTTGTCATACCAATTAACAAAAAAGGAACGACAACTAGTACGTGACGTTGAGTTTCCGTGTATTTGTTTTGGTGATTGGATTAGTAACTTATTTTTATTTAAATTTATATAGTCTTAAGATTGGAAAAAAATTAGATTGGGTAAAATGATGAGTGTTTGAATTAGCGATTGGATAAGTAACTAAAGTAAAAGTTAGGATATTTGATCTGACTTTTGCATAAATGACTTTTATATTAATTAAGAGAAAAAAATTGAAAAATTTATGAAAAATGAAAAAATGAAGGGATAATTGTGAAAAAAGTCCTAATTGGCAACTTAATTGCCAATGAGACCTAAGAAGATATCTACACACGGAGGGATTTTTTCACAATTTTCTCAAAAATTAACTTTGAAAATTTGGTAATGGTACAATTTTAATAAAATTATATCAAACTATAATTTAAATTGGTACATTCCAAAAGTTTTTTCTACTGTGCACCTCAAGTTTAAATCTTATAAATTATATCAAACTCTAATTTAAATATTAAATCCTAACTCATATTTTCAAATAGCTCAAAATCTAACAAAATAAACCGATTAAAATCTCAATAATACCTCCAATAATCCAAATAAATTATTTAAACTAAATTTAATGGGTAAAAACACTATATAAAAACTAATTTATGACATGTTTATAAAAAAAATTGATTATAAAATCATAAAACAACTAAATAATAAATCTAAACTGATTAAAATTAATTATTCTCTGCATTTCTACATTCATATATTAACAAAACTCGAAATTTGCCTAAGCTCTTATTCCAAAGTATTCTCTAATTAGCAGAAGATTACTATCTAAAGAAAGAAAAAATTATTTAGAACATTTTTCATAAAAGAAGTTTTGTGATTAGAAATGATTTAGAGTACCTCATTGATCCCCAAAAATATGAAAACACTCATATTAATATTTTTTTATACACACACAGGCACATAAGCTCCAATAAGCTTCATTTTGAGACTTGTGACTTTTTCCAACTTATGACTTTTTTCACATTAAATCCAATCGCTTAAACAAACATCCATTTTTTATCAAAACACTGTTTAAGTCCAATTGGCCACTGTTCAAGTTCGATTTTCTTGCCAAATCGCCCAAACAAACACACGCTTTATATATTATCTCCGGTCTTGAATATAAAACATATTTATCTTTGATTATATTAAGGAAGTCAGTTAATATGACATGTATTTTCAAAAATACCTTAATCATCTTCACTAATTCCCTCTCATTCTTGATTATTGTGGAAGGAGCATCAATATAGGTAAATTAGGAGATGATAAACAAATATAAAAATTACATTTTATATGTAGAATTAAGACCAATTTCTTAAATATGTCTTATACTAAGGACCGAAAAAATATATAAAAGCCTGCTTTTAGACACGAATTATATATTGTATTATCAAGAGTGAAAAATATGGATAGATTGAAGTTATGACTTGTTTTCTAATTTTATTGATTAAAATTAAGGCGAAATGACTCCGGCTTTATAAGTTTTGATAATCAGCATTAATATTAAACGATTCCAAATTTATAAGCCTCTTGCACATCGCATAGAGGCGATGCTAGAACAATGCAAAGGATAAGTGAGTCTCTATTCGGCTCTTTTATTTGAGGGAAATGATTTAATCCCACCTAAAACAATTATAATCACTTGTTTATCTTCAAAAAATTATACTCAAACCCTTTTAATCAACTTGCACATATTGGTCTCTCAGATACAATATATAAGTAGATTATAATATTATATTATATTATTCTATTAATTCTCCACATATCAATTCAGTGAGCCATATTTCTCAATTTTTATTCAATTAACTACTTTCTCTCATAATTATGTTATTTTGTATGGAATATCTTGAACTTATGTCAGTGTTCATTTGTATGAAAAAATCTTCCCACTAAAAAATAAGTTTTTTCCCTTAATAACATTCCCCCGCTCAAGGGGAATGTTTATATGATAACAAAAATTATTTTTAGTTATGTACAAGCTTTTAAATTTGCTTCCCTAATGAAACTTGCCACCAAAGAATGAGTCTCACAAGGCATAAGAACACGTCATGATTGTTTACTTTATATGATAACAAAAAATATTTACGTCTCCTAAAAAAAATGGGGAGAATATCTCTGAAAAAGAATTTAAAAATTGGAAAATGATAGATCAGGTATTTCTCAAAAAAAAAAAAAGTTGGGAATTACTTATCACATTTCAACATTTTCTAATCAACTCCCCAGTAAAAAAAATTGATATGTTATTTCCCAATTTTCAAATTCTTTTTCAGAGATTTTCCCAAAAAAGTAGCATTCACCCTCTATATATATATCTTAATTAGTGTGATCTCGTGGATTAGTAGTGATTTTAAAAAGGAGTTGCATTATTTATAATTCATAAACAATTTAATTTATCAAGGTTGGAGGAAGGTATATATGCATTGTCAAAGAGGCTGGGGTGTCATTGACGGTATAATGTAAATTTATATTTCTCGCACTAAAGTGTGATAATTGAATGTGAAGTATCGCCCACATCTCTAACAAAATTATCATTATCATTATATATAGAGACTGATATTTAGTTTACAAGTCAAGCTAACTAGCTAACCACAACTTTAAGTTAACCCAAAACCATGACATTATTTATTTATTGACCTAACTATTGATTTCGTTTATTGGAGTTTGGACAGTATTTTCTGAGTCTACCTAGCTTGTTGAACTAATCAATGAGGAGCATGTTTATAAAAATGTCAAAAGGAAATGCTTAAGTGTCTGTTTTATAACATAATGAAATGTAATATAATATAATGATAATTACACAAATTTGTTTGGTTTACCATTAAAAAAAGATTATGCATATATATAAAGACGTTTGGTTGGATTATATTACAAATGAGAATATATAATTTGTGCACGTTGGATCCATAATAATTTTCTTTTTTTCAATTTGTGCCGTGTATACGTTGGATTCATAATAATTTTTTAATATTTAATGGTGACAATATTAGGAAGGGGTTCATGGTAATTTTTTAATATTTAATGATGGGAATACTATTTAATGGGATATTTTAATATTTTTAATGGCAGAATATAATTTTTTTAAAATTTTTTAGTGGGGAATATTTTTTTATATTTTTATATAATAAATTAATTTTTTTAAATATTTAATGGTGATTATTATTTAATATTTAACAGTATTTATGGGTTGATACTTTGGTCAAATTAAAAAATTATAATGACAATAGTATCTTTTTCACTTGATTATAAGATGCTTATATCTTCATTCATCGGTCCTAACAATATAATCCTGATTACATCAAATAATGTAATCAAGATTACAAAATGTAATTATTTTTACTTTATATAAGATCAATCAAAAACTATAATCGATCTGTTATATCAGGATTACATATAATCCTATCCCATATAATCGAATCAAACAAGTTATAATAGTATATAAGACAGTTTGACATTACTTCCCACCTATAATAACAAGCTTTTAAATACAATATATAATTAAAAACTCTATGATTAATTAACTTGTGAGAAGTGTTTTGACGTGATTTACGGGCAACTGGTGGTTGGATAGGAATTTTCCAATATCCACATCAACTTTTTTGAGAGAATTCAGAATTGGCCGGAAAATATTTGAGAATTTTGCTTGATCTATCATGACAACGTAACGTACGAGACTATTTAAGATAGCATTGACAACAAATATGAGTAAAATATTGCATGGCCATACTTAAATATATGGTTATAACATCACAATCAAAAGAAAATGTTGATCATAAAGATAAGCATCTAATATGTAGATTAGAAATTTGATAAGCAAGAGAAAGAAGGAGGAGGACAAGAAATAATGGAGAAAGCTCTTACAAAAGTGGGGAGCTTTTGGATCTCCAAGAAAGCTAAGCAAGAATTCTCCAATATCTCCCACGACATTTCTGTACCCTCTCTCTCTCTGTGTGTGAAAATCTCCAACCTCATTAACTGTCCCAGCATCATCCTTCATAAATCCGGCTTTAATTTCTTGAACCTTCATTGATCAACTAATTAAAATGTGTTTGTTTAATTTCTTGGTATTCACTAACGTGGTTTTTTTTTTTGAGGTACTCATTAATGTGGTTTAAACCTTACATATATGGCGATTTCTTTACACATGTTTTTCTATAATTTCTTTTATTCTGAACTCATTTGACTGTAATTTCAGTCTCTCTCAAATTCTGTTGAAGACAAGGCAAAATGTTTACTCAACAAACTCAAAGGTATAACCTTTTACTCTCACAACATTTATGCTTTGCTTGGGTTGAGAGAAAATGAGAGAGGAGAAGGGAGGAAAATGGGGTGTTCTAGAAAGAAAATGAGAAAGTATATGTACTTCCTTACCAAACATTTTATTTCATGTTCCTGGTTTTAAAGATATACATCATGGGCCTCAATGATTATAGTTTAGGAAGAAGAGAAGAAGACGTCAAATAGATTCGGCATGAAATTTTACTCAACACTTATGTTGAGTGAGGTTTTTCTTTTAAATGTTTGCTTTGGCATTAATTGAAGTTGCATAACCATCAGGGAAATCAAGGAGGGAGATAGGAGATATCCTAAGAGAGAACAACATACCAGGAGGAGTGTTTCCGAGCAACATAAAGTGTTACGAGTACGAGGAATCAAAGGGGAAGCTGACTGTGCATCTTCCCTATCCCTGTGAGGTGTGCTTCAAGGACTCATCTCTCCTCAGATACTCCACACGTGTGAAGGCCACCCTGTCGAGGGGAAAACTCATCGTTTCAGAGGGCCTCAAGACCAAGCTTCTCGTTTGGGTGAAGGTCTCGAGTGTTTGTGTTGAGAGCTACAAGTCTGACAAAGTTTGCTTCACTGCTTCTGGTGTGAAGATTAGCAGACCCAGAGATGCCTATGACTTGCCTCGTCCCGCCATTCAAGTCCCTGACTTTTGACTTTTTACTCCTAGGGTTTCCACTTCACCGCCTAATATCTTATATCATCTTCGGTTCTTAATATAAGATCTAGTTGACTCTTTTAATTTAAAAAGGTTAAGAAAGCTAAATAAATTACTTTCAAGTATTTATATTTATCGCTTTTCTTCAAACTAATTTTTCTACTTCTAAACTGATATAGTCTAAAGATACATAACATGTGATATGATTAAGAAGGGGATAGTATCAAGGACTCAAGGTGATGATGCCAGTTTCTACATTTTTATGTACTGTTAACTTATATGTTCAGATAGGAACAAATTGAATCAGTCGTCTTTCAAGTCTTAACTAGAATGTGAGTCCTATAATTTGTAACAAACTTGTAAAGTATCATGCTTTCGTTTTCTCTACTGATATGAGCATTAATATTTAGAGTTTTAGACTCTGCAAGTATACGGGCTGTAAAGTAATAAAGAGTGAGTAATTAAATATTCATTTAAAAAGGGGCATGCAAAACCAAAAGTTAACTGCCCTTTCTCTCACTCAATGGAATGGGATTTTTTGTCTCATTTAGAAAAGTTAATAGGTATTTTTGCACCTTTAAAAAGTTTATGGTGTCAGACGCACTTTTCAGAAAAGTTTATGGGTATTTTAGGGTTTTAACCAGTGTTTTGGAACTTGGACCGGACCGGCCGGTTCGGCCTAGGAACGGCAAACTGGACCTGTCCCTGGTTCGGTTCACCAATTTTGTTTTTAAATTGATTTTTTAATATTTTTCTTTAGAATTTCATATTAATAAGCTTAAAATATTCAATTCTCACCAATTTAGCTGCGGTTTGACTCTAATCTGACCCACTGACCCTTGACCCAGTACCTCAACCGGTTCAGTGACCGGTTTGGGTTTCAAAACCTTAGTCTTGACCCATTTATAAATTATGTTTGTCTTTATAGTTTGCCCTCATATTATTTTTGTTTCTCATAGTTTTAAACCATGAACTTTTGTCCTCAAGTTTTATTCTCTGTAGTTTAATAAAGATTTGAACCTGAATTTAACAATGCGATGTTAAATTTGCTGATGTGTCACTATGCTGTCTATTCTGAAACTTCATTTAAAACCAAAATGAAATTAAATTTTGTTGTGAAAAGATATAGGCGCACTTAATTATCTTTACATGTTTGAGTGTTAAGGGGTCATGGGTTCAATATTAAGGATGTTCAAACTCCGGATCAGGACCAGGAGACCCTCATCTCAGCTTTTGTCTTAGTTTTTTGTCGGGACGCAAATTGCGTCTCAGTCTCGAGAGCACCAGGACTGGGACTAGAAAATCCCAGCTCATTTTTTCTTAGAAAAATAAACCTAAAAATATTAATTTATTAGGAATCAAGACAATTATGTTATAAAAAATTAGCCAAAAAATATGATAGACACTACAATTAATATGGCAAAGCTTTTCATTCAATATAAGTGAGTAAATGAAAAAAATATAAAAGAATAATTTAATTTATAGGATAAGAAATTAAAAAATAGGGAATTGGGATCTCAAGGGTGAGACCAGATCCTGGTCCTGGTCCCAGACAAAATTAAGATATTCCGGTCCTAAAATATCTAGGATCAGGTTGGAACGACCAATATCGAGATACTTTGAACACTGCTATTTAAAATTAAGGGCACTTATATTTTTTACCCACAAATTTTAATCGCATTTTGTTTCTTAGGGATATAATGAGTTTCAGAATTTTTTTGGGCGCCATTGGATTTTTCCTTTATGGTAAGGGGCCACTGGGCCAGTGGATATTAATTATCCACCGCGATCTTTAATTGAAATTTTCCCTGTCAATATTATACGTGCGATCTAAATATTAAAGGGAAAAAGCAGGGAAAAAAATTTTGAAATTACAAAATTCCAAATCAGATTTATTATCAAAAATTGATAAATGAATGACGAAACTTGATAAATAATTCACAATTCATTTTTTAAAAAATAACTGATTTAAAATTTTATAAATTTAAAATTCTTTTTTTATCTTTTCCCAATATTAAATTGGTCAAACAAAATCCTATTTGAGAATGTACTTATAGATATCAGAACAACACTATTTAAGATATAGCGTTGGCAACAAAGATAATTAAAATATTGCACGGCCATACTTAAATAGTTAAAACATCTGAAAATCTGCATAAACTATCAACTGCAATTTGCTTGTCCTTCATTCTTGTATTCACTGACGTGGTTAATTTAAACCTTATGGTGATTTGGTTATGTTTCTCTTTACTGTTATTCTGAACTCATGTGACTGTAATTAATGTCAGTCTCTCTCAAAAACTGTTGAAGACAAGGCGAAAATGTTACTCAACAAACTCAAAGGTACGCACCTTTTAATTACTTTCACCATATTTTTTAACTTTCTAGTTTCAGTTGAACCCTTTTAAACCAATGTTACGTGAAAAACTGTCTCTGTCTCTGTCTCTCTCTGTTTCTTTGATGCATAGTTAGTACGGCTGTTACCACTTCCAAGCTGTTCCAAGAAGAAACTCATATCACCAACTTGTGAAGAAGTACGGGTGTTACCACTGCTGGGTAACATTGTCACAAACAACTGTCTATAACTTGACAATACTTGCTCAAATTGATATATAACCTCTTTCTGAAGCCTATCATATAGAAATCCCAAGACCACATCATTGCTTCCCCAATCATTCCTGGTCTTGCTTCTGGAATCTTCATCCGTACAGATTCAATGTCTCGTACATGGACACTAAAGCCGCTTTGCTTGCCTGAACACACACACACACACACACACACATAACATAACACGTATTAATGAACTGATGGGTAGAAAGCAATGTTTTGCACTGATCCCCAGAAGTTTGCTCCTTTAAGAACACACAAGAAAGAACAGTAAAGATAAACTGACAAGAGAAAACAGAGTAAATTATGCATAAACACACACACACGCGCGCGCGCGCGCGCACGCACACACAAGATCCTTATACCATAATGAGTCTCAAGTTGGAGATATGAGTTTCTTCTTGGAAGTGGTAACACCCGTATTATTAACCAAGTGATCCACTGGGTCAAACAGGTTCAATTTTTTGGTTAATACTCTGCACTAACTTCGCATCAAAGAAACAGAGAGAGAGAGAGAGAGAGACACTTTTTCACGTAACATTGGTTTAAAATGGTTCTACTGAAACTAGAAAGTTAAAAAATGTGGTGAAAGTAATTAAAAGGTGCGTACCTTTGAGTTTGTTGAGTAACATTTTCGCCTTGTCTTCAACAGTTTTTAAGAGCAAATGCATCTCGTGCGAATATTTAATCAAACACTCCAATTATAAATGTATTGCCACATCTTAGACCAATGGATCCTTAGAGAGCAAGTAAATGATTCTTCATGGTAAACATACTTATTGAGGAGCGCAGGTAGGAGTGAAAACATGTCAGGTGGCTTGTGACCTAACCTGTATTTGGCTTAACCTATTTAATAATAGTAGCAGGCTCAGGCCTGTTTTCCTTAAGAGACTATGTTTAAGCCTATTGATGCCTGTTGATAAGCTTGTTAAGTCTGTCAGGCTGGCTTGGGTCCGTTATGAACATACAATATTATAAAATATTATGTCAAAAAATAAATATTGAATGTAGCATTCTTTTTTTTTTCGATTACAATTGAATGTAGCATTCTAATTTTTATTTTTATATGATTTAATTATCATTATGTAATAATTATTTCATGATAAAGAAATTTTATCATGTAATTACTTGGGTAACAAGAATTTACCTAAAATATGATTTATTAAAATAAAATAAATTATTAAAAAGATATTAGAAATACAAATAATATAAAATAAGAGAATTATAATAAAACGGCAAAATATTAAAAAATAAAATAAAATGAGTTGAAAAATAAAAAGAAAAGATATAGGAAAAAAGATTGAAAAATGAAAATAATAATAATAAAATATAATAAAAATTAAATTTAAAAAAATAAAAAAAATGTAGGCTTGTTAACATGCTTCAGGCTAGGTTAGACCTTTGTATAAGCTAAACTCAAGCCTGAAAAAATGCCTATAACAGGTCACAGGTCAAACTCAAACCTACTTATTATAAAATAAGCCTGACCTGTTAAACATAAAGCCTGGTCTATTTTCACCCTAAGGGGTGGTATACTCATCCTTAAATGTATTGCTTGGTTTTGTCACACCACTCTTTGGTACAATCTCTCAACAAGTCCTATTAACCTTTCTTTCTCATTTTTTCTATCTTTTGTTCGAGTTATGTTCGATGCAACTACTCTTTCTTTCTTTTTCTTTTTCTTTTTTTTCAATTCTCTTGGGCTATTATATATATATATATATATATATATTTGTGTGCGCGCGCGCTCTTTTAACATAAATTTTCATATTGGTGATACAAAGGTATGGTTACTTCAACATTCAAAACTCAATAACACCAAGATGTTACTAGCACGTTCATAGCTCTAATTGGATGTTTCACCAAAGTTCAACATTGGTGATGAAAACATCAATTAATAAGCATAACTCAAACCAACTGAGAAGAATTTTACTACATCTTTTTTTCTTTTTTTTCTAAATAACATTTCCATACTCTTCACACTGACCCAATTTCCAACCTTATACATGCTCTTCCATCCAAAACAAATTTACTATAATTCTCTTTAACTCCTAAGACATTCAAAAGGGGTGAGGAAATCCTTTTTCTTTTTTTTCTTAAACAGCAATGGGTGTAGACAAAATGAAAAAAAAAAATATAGGCTCAAATGAGTTAAATAAAGGATATTTGCATGAAAAGAGTAGGCTTTTTACTTATCTGGCTACAATAAAACAAAAGCTTTTATCATCTTTATGAATGCACATGCATAAAATGTGGTCTCAAATAAGATTCAATTGTCAAGTTCTATATTTTTTTTGGCTCAAAAGTCAAGTTCTTGATTAAGGAAAGAGATAGAGGTACACACTTGGGGGGAGAGGGGCGGGGGACTTGCACTAGGCTCAAATTCTCGCTAAATATATGATCACTAGCATAAATCCATCAAAGTCAAATTCATTGCCATTTAGTTCACTAACTCAAAACATGGTTAACACTTTTCAAATTAAGAATATATCATACTAAAGTCATTTAAAACTTATAATTTTTTTTTAAAAATTTTCTGCATTTTCTTGAAAACAAGGACAAATAACTGAAGTAAAAATGAAAATATTTTTCTTTTTCTCATTTTAGAAACAACGAACAAAAACCAAAAGTAAGAATAGGATTCCTCCCCCACACTCAAGTCAATCAACCAAAACCAAAATTATAAGTTTGAATCTTCATCTGTATGTATTGATGCTGGATTCAATTTTTGCTGCTGCCTTTTCATCATCAGTGAACCTATTTAAATTTACCTGCTTGTTCCTCCCATCCAGACACTCTCTATGCTTGAGTTGAAGCGTTATCTGAGGATCTTAAAGAGGGAGATGCTTGTTGACAATCGCAAGCGAACACCAATGGCGCTATCATGTGACTTACAACCAAATAAAAGAGGGATGCCAATTATACTACTTCATTTGGGTCTCCAATCTTTTAATAGTTCGGTCGTATCCTGTCCTTACTCTTGCTTGCATTGTTTATTATTATTGGTTAACTCTATCTTTTTCATAATGTATGATTGATTTGAGTGTGGGGGAGGGATCCTATTCTTACTTTTGGTTTTTGTTCTTTGTTTCTAAAATGAGAAAAAGAAAAATATTTTCATTTTTACTTTAGTTTTTTATCCTTGTTTTCAAGAAAATGAAGAAAATTTTTGAAAAAAAATGATAAGTTTTAAATGACTTTAGTATGATATATTCTTGGTTTGAAAAGTGTTAACCATGTTTTGAGTTAGTGAACTAAATGACAATGAATTTGACTTTGATGGATTTATGCTAGTGATTATATACCTAGCGAGAATTTGAGCCTAATGCAAGTCCCCCCCTGCGGCAGTGTGTACCCCTATCTCTTTCCTTAATTAATTGAATCTTATTTGATACCATATTTTATGCATGTGCATTCATAAAGATGATAAGGGCTTTTGTTTCATTTTAGCCAAATAAGCAAAAAACCTACCCTTTTCATGCAAATATCCTATGTTTATTTAACTCATTTGAGCCTCTCTCTTTTTTCATTTTGTCTACACCCATAGTTGTTTAAGAAGAAAAAGAAAAAGAATTTCTCTACCCCTTTTGAATGTCTTAGGAGTTAAAGAGAATTATAGTAAATTTGTTTTGGATGAAAGAGCATGTATAATGTTGGAAATTGGGTCAGTGTGAAGAGTATGGAAATGTTATTTAGAAAAAGAAAAGAAAAGAAAAAAAGATGTGGTAGAATTCTACTCAGCTGGTTTGAGCTGTGCTTATTAATCGAGGTTTTCATCACCAATGTTGAACTTTGGTCAAAAACCAATTAGAGCTATGAACATGCTAGTAATATCTGGGTATTATTGAGTTTTGAATGCTCAAGTAATCAAGCCTTTGTATCACCAATATGAAGATTTATGTCAAAAGAGCGCGCACACGCGCACATACATATATAACAGGCCAAGACAATTGAAAAAAAGAAAGAGTAGTTGCATCGAACATTACTCGAACAAACGATAGAAAAAAGACTAAAATATACATTCAGTTCTTTATGTTTGCATCAAGTTCTAGTTTAATCCTTTATATTTGTAAAGTGTATTTTTAGTCTTTAAATCTTAATACCGATAGTTTAAACTAACGAAAAATGATGACTCATCAAAGTCACACCATTTCAATCATAGTTGGCTGCCACATCAACTCCAGCTTTTTAACAAATTCATATTTTAATTTAGTTTAAATAATAATAGTAATAGAAAAAATTTTATTTTTTAATCAATTTTTTCCACCACCTACTCTTTCCCATTGGAAAGAGTTCTCCTACCATCAACGTCGTTCGTCCTCCTTGAATCCACTAGCGTCGTCGTTTAATTTGAACCCTCTTCCCCTTTGCTTTCCAAAGGGTTAGTTCGAAGAACTATACTGAATCAAACGACTGTTGAAGAATACTGAATGGAATCAGTTTGAAGTGCAAAACAAATGGCCCTAGCCCAATGATAGTCGAAGGACAAAGGTTCTGTTGTCTTAGAATATGATAAACCCATGAGACAACCTGAGTCAACATTAATGTGATGCCTTTGTATAGTTGATCTGAGAGGCAACACATTCCTCATGAACAAAGCAACGTGCGGTATGAGATCCAAACGTTTAGACTGTTTCCATAAGGATAAATAGTCAAGATTATAAGATTCTTAGACCGTCATCATTGGCTTGTAACTCGTTGCTTGGGAGAGCAAGGAAGAAAGAAAGTAAATTGGGGCTGAGAAAATAGGATGAATTTGGCAAGTAAAGGGGAATAGAGTTGAAAATGATGGCGTTGGGATATTCATGGAGTAAGAAAGACAGGAGAAGGGTTTCTAATGGGGAAAGTGTAGGAGGTGGAAAAATTGATAAATTGCTTTATTATTATTTTAACTGAAATATGAATTTGTTAAAAAATTGGAGTTGATGTGGCACCTAGTTAAGATTAAAATTGTGTGACTTTGATGACTCAATATTTTTTGTTAATTTAAACTAATGGTGTTAAGATTGAAGGACTAGAAATGTATTTTATAAACATAAGGAACTAAGCCGAAACTTGATGCAAACATAAAGGACTAAGCGTACACTTTAGCCTAGAAAAAAATGAGAAAGAAAGGTTAATACGACTTGCTGAGAGATTGTACCAAAGAGTGGTACCAAAGAGTGGTGTGACAAAACCAAGAAATACATTTAAGAATAAGTATACCTGCTCTTAGGGGTGGAAATAGGCTAGGCTTTATGCTTAACAGGTCAGATCTATTTTGTAACAAGTAGGTCTGAGCTTGACCTGTGGCCTGTTATAGGCTTTTTTTCAGGCCTGAGCCTAGCCTATACAAAGGCCTGGCCTAGCCTGAAGCTAGTTAGCAAGCCTATAATTTTTTAATTTTTTAATATTTAATTTTTATTATATTTTATTATTATTAATTTCATTTTTCAATCTTTTTTCCTATATCTTTTCTTTTTATTTTTCAACTCATTTTCTTTTATTTTTAAATATTTTTCCTTTTTATTATAATTCTCTTATTTTATATTATTTCTATTTCTAATATCTTTTTCATAATTTCTTTTACTTTAATAAATCATATTTTAGGTAAACTCTTGTTACCCAACTAATTACATGATAAAATCTCTTTATCATGAAATAATTATTGCATAATGATAATTAGATCATAGAAAAATAAAAATTAGAATGCTATATTCAATATTTATTTTTTACATAACATTTTATAATATTGTATGTTCATAATCGGCCCAGGCTAGCTTGACAGGCTTAACAGGCTCTTTAACAGGCCTAAGCCTAGCCTCTTAAGGGAAACATATCTTTTAACAGGCATGAGCCTGCTACTATTATTAAACAGGTCAAGCCAAATACAGGTCAGGTCACAGGCTGCCTGACCTGTTTCCATCCCTACCTGTGCTCCTCAATAAGTATGTTTACCATGAAGAATCATTTACTTGCTCTCTAAGGATCCATTGGTCTAAGATGTGGCAATACATTTATAATTGGAGTGTTTGATTAAATATTCGCACGAGATGCATTTGCTCTTAAATCTGAACTGCGCGGCGGTTGATGATAAGTTATTTGGTTTTTAGGCTTGTCTAACAAGTAACGAGATTAGATAAAACTATATTAAATTCTCAATTTTTGTAACTATTTATACAAACTGGCACTTTTTTTAAAATTAGAGCTAAAATATTCAATGTAAATGGTTGAGATAAAAATTAAAAGGAATTGTCGTTTGTATAATTTTATTATATTTGATTTAAACATGAAACTTTGATCTTGAATTTTAAAAATAACCAGACATTTTTCCATGCGATGCACATATTAAATTCTAGATAACAGAATGTAGTTCAGGAAACATAAACACAGACAATTGAAGAACATCTCTGTACACTACATTTATTGTTTTATTGGTTCCTGAATCTAAAAGAAGGATTCTTAACCCCTCAACACATCTCTAACTCTTGAACAACAGTTTTTAATGACCAAAGTGATTACTATGAGATTGATGGAAAAAGTTGGTTATCGAAGGAGGTATTTTATTTTGTTCACAACTTGTGAAGTTGTAATTGTCTTCCATCAGTGTATTACTTAGTCAGTAGTGGCTAAAATTGTTCCATTTTACCTCAGGAAAAAGAACTTTCGAAGAAGAAACAAGAAAAGATAGAAGATGCAAAGCAAGCCAAACGGCGTAAAGTTGTTGTGACTTTTGATCTAGTTGACCTTAAGATTTATTTCTTAGTATTATTGTTAAATTTACTGCTTGAATTATCCTAAATGAGTAGGATTAGAAACAAAAGCATATTTCATTCCATGAATCTATGGATATATACGAAGTTATCTTGATTTACGTTTTTTTTAATGTTTTTTTTAACTAGCTTGTACATATATTTCCATATTAACATATCTTGGAAATCATAAACAATCACATTGTTTTCTTAAACAACTACATTGAATGGCCGGTTAGCTGAATTGGAAAAAACACACAAAATATTCCTCTAGAAAGAGAAAAACCTTCCTTCTCCCTTCTGGAGAAGATTCTTCTTCTCGTGAGTTTAGTGCTCATCCTCTTGCCGTTAGCTTCGTTAGAGCCTCCAGTGTTCTCATCAGCTACTGGGGCGGTGCTTCATCCTCACACCTTAGCCGCCTTACCTATTTTTTCCTTTTTTGTGCTTCCGGTATTTAGTTAATTGGGTAATGGCTCCTAATGCCCAATTGTTTCCTTTACTTTTTCTTGATATCCTGTTTTAAGATTTGATTTGAAGATAATTAGAATTTGCTTTCACTCCTCCTCCTCCTCTACTGATTCCTAATGTAGCATTTATTGTTTTCTGAGTGTTTATTATTTCCGATGTTTCATTATGCATGCTTCCCTGTTCGACCAATCACCGGTTTTTTCTCAATATAATTATAGCTCTGGTATTGGGATTGTTCCTTATTCCTTCTTCTATAAATGATGTTCCTTTTGCTGTTTTTTCATCAACAAACTCCTGCATGCAGCATTTAGTCTATGATCTTCTTGAGTTTCTGGAGACATTGGGTTCCCGTGTTTTCTCTCTTTTCTTTTAACTAGTTGGTTCTTTCCTTTTTTGTGGTTTTTCTCATCCATCCATCTTCCTTTATCCATATTTATCATGTATCCTTTTGCCTTTTGTGCTCCTCATGCTCCTCCGGCCCCAATCCCTCCTCTAAGACTGCCTACTTTTTGACTTCCTAAGTGTCGTTCCTTCCCTCCTTGCATGGTGATTGCAGCGATCGTGGACATGTATTCTACTTCTGTAGAAAGAATCGCTTATAGGCTACATTCTGCTTGGAGCCTTCAGGATTCCTTTTCTGTGGAAGGAAAATATGGCAACTTCCTGGTTATTAGTTTCAAAAATCCGACTGATTCGGAATTTGTTGTGATGAATGGACCTTGGTCGGTGAATAATTCATTACTAGTGATTGACAAATGGGAACCAGAGATGCAGCTCCCTGAACTTCAACTAGTTACCTTTTCTGTTTGGGTCCAGATTTGGGGATTACATCCTGAATACATACCTCTGAAGCGGCGGATCTTATTGGGGATGTTAGGGGTGTACTGTTCAAATCCCAAGACGGGACCGGGATCACCCATTCCCGGTTCCCGTCCCGGGATTGGCCGGGACTGGGATGCCATTCCCGGTCTTAATAATATAATTATATTAGTTAAATTTTTTATAATCTAGTGTTTAAAGTGATTATTTAACACCTAATAAAGTCATAAAAATCACACAAATTGAGCTAGAATTGAAAAATAACATATTATTATTAATATTATTATCACATTCATCATTTTTGTTATTATCTTTATACATTATATAGTTAGGATTTGTATCACGATATATACAATTTAACTCTAAATAAATATGTGATATACATTTTATCAAATGATAACTTAATTTATGGGGTAAAAAATACAAAAATAAAATAATAACATATTTTTTAAGGAAAAAAGAAAAAAAAACTGGGACCGGGAATTCCCGGCCAGGATGGGAAATTCCCGGGATAAAATGTCCGGGACCGGGCTGGGACAACCGGGACCAGGATACTTTGAACATCCCTAGGGGATGTCATAGGTAACTCTGTTATGGAACAGGGACAGGTTAAGTTCTCTTCCTACCTACAGTTTATGAGAATCAAGGTCCAGATCAACCTTTGCCTTCCTCTGGTTCATAATATTAAAGTCACCTTGGAGAGTAGAAATCAAGTTTGGGTCTCGTGTAGGTATGAAAGAGTTTTCAGGAGGTGTGGTTTATGCTTCTCCATAGGGCATTTAGCTCACGTGTGTCTGAGATCAACTTTTGAAGCATATAGCGCCTTTCATGCAGTCTAAAATAGGGCCAAGAAACGCTTTGGTATGAGCTTTATCTACAACTTTGAACCATTACAAGCAGAGGTGACTTGGCAGGAATGGATTCGTGCTCATAGGACAAAAGGGACCACAAGAATTAGATACTTTGGCTTGGGGAGACAAGAGTATCGAATTTTTGAAACTTTACCACAGGATGTACTCCTTAATGGTGACTTAAATGAAGGTTTTTTTTTCATTTTTCATCGGATGATTCCTCTGACGAATCTTCTAACTCTGACCACTCTGAGGATGAGAATGTTTTTCCTCCAGCACCTCCTTCGTCGCCAGTGGAAATTCAACCACCTGTAGATCCTTCCAGCCCACTTCCTCAAAGGAGTGACATGCCCAATGGGCCTAGGATTCAAGTTTTGAATGGGCCGATGGTCCAAGAAAACTTGGCCATTTCAGAATCATAGTTTGGGCCCTCTTCTTTGCTTGAAGAAAATATAGAATTTGCGGATGATGTTTCTCAGAGGCCTATGAAGAGGTCGAGAGAATTTGAGCAGAATAACATTCCTTCAGGAAATTTTTCAGATGCTGCTCTTAAATCTTCTGTTCTGGAAAACTTGGAAGCCTTGACTCATGCTTCGCCTCTCCTATCTAGGCCTCAAGAAGCTACTTTGTCAGCAGCTTCAATTCCTCTTCCATCTCAGAAGATTTTTCTCGGATCTTTTCAGATCCCAACTCCTGGAGCAAGCACCTTTATAAAGAGAAGTCTTAGTAGCAATTTGGATAGCCTCGGAGTTGGCATTGATTGCTTCATTAGAGAATGCTTCAAGATTCTTGGTGAATGCCGGTTGAATCAGGTAAAGAAGATGTTTATCTACCTCAAGATGACAGGTACAATATTCGTTCTTTATCTTGGCTTCTTGCTAAACATACCCCGAGATGCTCGACTGGTGTGGTTAATTGGTGGCAAGTAAATTGTGATAATTATCAGTGGAATTCAGATGGCTTTGGTCTCTGTCTTCAATGTGAAAATGAAGGGAAATATGACTGGCAGATTATTCCAACAAATCATGAGAACTTTGATGCCTTACTTCTTAACAACAACTCTCTGTATTTCAATGTTCCTAACAAAGGACCTCTGGCCTATGTTTCGGATGCTACTTTTCCTGAACCTAGATGGTTTATTTACCTCTCAATGAAGGATTCTGAATTTGCTGGATACTATAGCGTACCTCCTCTGATTCTTGAGCCTCCCCTGGACCCTACTGAGATCATGTATTCTGGACTTACTCTTGGAAGTGGGTCGGAAGTTGTGAATTCTTCAACTGAAGAGGAAGTGAACAAGGAAGATCTTATTGAGATATTTCTGCAAAATGTTTTTGTTAGGAAAAGACAGTCGGTTGTGAACTGGATAGTGGGTAGAGTTAATAAACGTCTTAAGCTCATGAATTCTGCAAATGCTGATCAAAAGGCAAGGGAAGCTGCCAAAGAAAAGCTTCCCGAGGAGCCATGAAGCTACTCAGCTGGAACTACCATGGTTTTAGAAAAGCCACGGCAGTTCAAAGGTACAAGCGGCTAGCAAGGACATCTGATCCAAATCTGATATATCTCTCTGAAACTAAAATAAATGTAGAGGCCGCTTGTACTCCAGTAGTTGAATCGGGGTTTGAAAATTATATTGGGATTGATTCTGTTAGGAAGGGTGGGGGAACTTTGATTGCATTGAAATCTCATATGCCTATAACTATTTTGGATGTAACCCCCTACTTTTGTCATTGTAAGCTTAATGGAAATGAATTTTATCCTTCCTGTTACATCTCGTGTGTTTATGGCCCTCCTCAATCTTCGGATAGATATGTATTATGGGAATGGATCTCTCAAACCACAACTTCAATTAATCTCCCTTGGATTGTTCTTGGGGATTTCAATCAGGTTTTTAGTGTTAATGATAAGAGAGGAAAATTTGGTTCATCTTCTAGTTTAGAGGAATTTCTGGGATATATAAACACGGCAAATTTAATCAACGTCAACTAGCAGGGCCCTGCTTTTACTTGGTCCAATAATAGAGATGGAGAAAATAATGTTATGGAAAGGCTTGATATGGCTTTTTGCAACAACCTTTGGTTAAGCTCCTTTCCTCTTACTTCAGTCAATACCCTAGTAATGGCAGCCTCTGATCACAACCCTATTATTGTGTCTACTGAAATCCCTCTCAAGAAAGCTAGGATAAAGAGGTTTGAGTCTTTTTGGTACCAATTTGAAGAGTGTAGCAGAATAATTCAAGATTGCTGGTCTCAGGAGATTCCAGGCTCTTCTGGATATAATTTTTATTGTAAGTTAAAACTAACTTTAGACTTCCTGCTGAATTGAAGTAAAACTCATATTGGAAATTTATCTGCTAGAATTAATAACCTGGAAAAGCAGCTGCTTGAGGCTTCTATGGAAGCGGATATGACTTCTTCTAGTCATATGACTCCCATACGTGCTCTTAAATCATTGAAGCATGAATTAGAATTCTTTTTATGACTGTGAGTCTAGTTATTGGTCTTAAAGGGCAAAAATGAAGTGGAAAGTTGAGGGTTAAAGAAATACCAAATTTTTTCATACAGTGGTAAGCAGAAGAAAGACTCAAAATTCCATTAGAATCTTAAGGAAGGAGGATGGATCTTGGTCTGATAATCAGCAAGAGCTGGTAGCTATGGCATTGACTCACTTTAGTCAGGTGTTCCAGAGACAGGATCCTTTTTCTCAAGCTTCGATTCTGGGTAAGTTAAGGGATCTTCCTATGCCGGAACTATTTGAGACTGAGATTCAAAAACTCATGATGCCGGTAACAATGGAAGAAATTCAGAATGCAGTATTTGGTCTTCCAAGAGATAGCTCTCCTCGGCCAGATGGCTTTCATGCAGATTTTTACCAAAGAAATTGGGCTCTTATCAAAGAAGACTTGTATCCGGTGGTGTTTTCTTTTTGGGAATTAGAGCATATTTTGAGATCTTTTAATAAGACTTTGATCATTCTGATTCCTAAATGTGACCATCCTCAAAGTTGTAAGGATCTCAGACCTATCAGTCTATCTAATATGGTTTATAAGATCATTTCTAAGATCCTCTGTAATAGGATGAAAGAACCTCTTCAAAGGTGTATTGCACCTAATCAAAGTGCTTTCCTTAAAGGTAGGCTTATCTCGGATAACATCTTATTGGCTGCTGATATAATGAGTCAGATTCATAATGCCTGTAAATGAAGGAAACGGCTGGCGGCCTTAAAGATTGATTTCTCTAAAGTCTTTGATAGAATATCCTGGAGCTTTATATCTACAATCCTTAGGAGAATGGGTTTTCTTGAGAAATGGGTTAATCTAATCCATTAATATGTCTCAATCGTCTCCTACCAATTGATCTTCAATAATCAAGCTTCAGAAACTCTCTCTCCGTTAAGAAGAGTAAGGCAAGGTGACCCTTTATCACCTTATTTCTTTATTTTGGCTTCAAATGTCTTGTCATGTTTAATATCTTGTAAAGAGCAGCTTGGTCAATGGCATGGAATTAAAGTGTTTAATGGTGCTGAACCTATTTCCCATATGATATATGATGATGACTTCCTTCTCTTTTTTGAGTGTAATGAAAATTCGATGCTTGTTGTGAAGGAATGTCTAGGAATTTTTTGTAGATGGTCAGGACAGGAAATAAATTCGTCCAAATCCAACTTGGTTTTCAGTCCTAATATTGATCATCATGCTAAATTGCACATTTCTAGATTCTTTGATATCCCCTTTTTTGGGAGACTTGGGAAGTATTTGGGAACTTGGATTGATCCGGGAAGGAAAAAATCTTTGATCTACAATCATGTTATTAATTCAGTAGAAAGAAGAACAAGTACTTGGAAAGCCAAACTGTTATCTCAAGCCTCGAGATTGACTCTGATTAAATCTGTTTTAACTGCTTCTAATATTCATGTTCTTTCTTGTGTTAAGCTTCCTAAGTCAGTATGTGATAAGATTGATTCTCTGTGTTAACTTTTTCTGGGGCTCTTCTGGGGATGTAAAGAAAATTCATCTAGCAAGAAAGGACATCCTTTTCCTTCCTATGAACAGAGGTGGTCTTGGAATCAGAACCTCTCAGTGTGTTAATCAAGCCATGTTCGCTAAGCAAGTGTGGAGAGTATTGAACTCTCTTCCTCCCTCTCTTTTAGCATTAACCGTGAAGAGAAAATATTTTTCATTGGAGGATCATTGTTTGTTAAAAAAACCATACAACACATCTTGGATGTGGAAAGGAATCATGGATTCTGCTTACTTGATCTCTCCAAGAATACGTTGGAGAGTAGGAGATAGACGGAGCATTCTTATCAACCACCATCTTTGGTGGCAGATGCACCAAGATTCGGATGCTAGGCCTATTCCTTACCTAGTTTCCGATCTTATACTGCATACTCAATATAACTGGTCTCCTTGTAAATGGAACCTTCAGGCATTGGCTTCTTTATATCCTCCTCATACTGTATTGGAAATAGCTAGAATCCCTCTTCCTTTCATTCCAAGAGCTTATTCGTTTGTATGGAAAGGGAACTCCTCAAGGGTTTATTGTGTCAAAGATGGTCATATGATATGCCTTGAGAGATCTTCTTCATGTTTCAGGAATATGGATCTGTTCTGGAAATTTTTGTGGTCCATTTCTCTTCCTTATAAAAATCTGCTCTTCATTTGGAAACTAATCAATAGGGCAATCCCATCAGCAGATGTACTTCATGATCATCATCTTCATTCAGTAGCTTTTTGTCCATTTGGATGTCCTGATTTTGAATCATTAGAGCTCCTCTTTGTTAACTGTTCTTTTGTTAAATCCATCTGGTTTAGTTGTGTTTCGGTCAGGATGAATTGCTAACTTTAGGGAGTTTGTGGATTGGTTAAAGAGTACTCTTCTTCTTCTTGACAAGGATGGTTTTTCTAACTTGGTTAAGGAAATTATTTTGCTTCTCAATACCATATGGATGAAGAGAAACATGATTATTCACGAAGGAAAAGTCTTCAAGCCAAAAGAGGTTGTTAAGGAAATTAAGGAGTACAGATTCTCTTCTAGTATTTTTTTTCCCCAATTCCAAGTCTCTGGAGTTAGTTTCTATCAAGGAATTATTTTCTGATGAGCTCAAGGATTGGAGCATTTTAGTTCGAAAAATCAAAAGGAAAAATGTTTCTGAATGTGATGGCATTATCATTCTTAATGGGGCAGCTATTCATCATTTTGTTTGGAGAAGGAAGATTATTGATCCTTGCCTTTTTTATCTATATGCTACATATCGGGTTTAGCCTGGATGGTTAACTCAGGTCTCTCTCGATCACAATCAAGGAGATTGCAGGTTTTGTGTGTTGAGAAGCTATTCTTTAAGATCAAGGATTCTTTCATGATTTCAGATAGAGTTATGGAAAGGGATATTTCATTATTCCTTAGTCACTTTTCTTCATATATTGTGTCATTTCTTTCCATGTCTTCTTTTAATTCCCTTGCTAATTCCTGTTGTAGTGTTTCTTTTCATGACTTGTAGGATTAGGATATTGTAAACTTTATCATTTTATCTTTAATGCCATTTTGATCTTCCATCAAAAAAGAAAAAAACTACATTGAATGGCCAGAACTTTTATATATTTACACGCGTGATCTGCTTATTCAGTTTGGGCAGTCGCCGTGATTTCATCAACAGAAGGTTGCTTTGCAATAGTGCTTCGGACAAATTGCAGAGTTTCTGGTTGAGCCTGCACCTTGGTAATTGAAACACATCAAAAGGCTAATATTAATATTTTGTTTTGCCGACGCTTCTCTTTTAATGCATCTCCCAATAATGAACATTTGATTGATTTGGTTCATCCAGAGATTTTATGTAAACAATTTGACACTACCAGAAAAAAAAAAGTGGAAGAAACATTTACAGTGGAGCATGAGATTTTAGTTGCAAAACCACCAGAAAGAGAGAAGGTCTTGGTTGTGGCCATCTGCAACTGAACCTTATTCACAAATCTTAGCCCTCCAAACATGGAACTACCCTGCAAATATAAGAAGCAATCGATGAGAATCGCATTAACCTATTTTGACTAAACCCCGAAAACAGAACAACGTCAATGATGGAACCTTTTTTTGTTTGTTGTATTGGAAAAACCTAAATCTAAACACTCAAAGCTTATATACTCCCTCACTTCTTAATATAAGACATATTTATTTAATTTGATTTGATTAGATTAAAAAAGTTGATTAAGTTAATTAATATGACATACATTTTCTAAACCACCTTAATCATTTTCCTTCATTATAGTTGAGGGAACATCAATAGGGGTGAATTAAGATAACATTGACAATATGAAAATTATATCTTATATTTAAGACTAAAATCAACTCTTTAAATATATCTTATATTAAGGACCAGAGCAGTACCTAACACAAATATCTCTTGTGAGCTTGGCTATGGCGTCCTGCTCTTCTCTTCCCATCCCTTTCCCTTTCACTATTCATCCAACCCCTTAGATTGAAATTTGAGGTAAGACTAAGATCAGACAAGTTTAGGCGGACAAATTTCTCATTATCCAAAAGAATATTTGGATCTTCTCTTTCTTCGTAGATATTATGATATAAAACTGAAAAATTGGAAGAGAAAGAAAGAAAAACTGACGAAATGAGAAATCAAGCAAAAACCAGAAGTGTGTAAATTACATATTTGAGTAAGTGTGTTAATTATTTAGTTTTGTTAGGAATATTTATATTAAATTAGAAACACCAGCTCATTAGTAACACCACAAAAACCCACGATAACTTAGCCTTGATTGCTAATAAGTGTAAATTATTTAGTTTTATCAAGAATATTTATAATATTCAATTTGTCAGCAACTTGTAGAACTATTTTTAAAAAGCCAAGATTTTTTAAAATATTTTTATATCAAACCGTAAGCTCTAGTGTGAATGGTTAATGAAATAAACCTCGCCCCAATCCTCTTCTTGTCCTTTTCTTGCTCCTAGTCTCTCATCATAGGAATGATTGCAGCTTAAGTAGTTGGAGTAGTAGGATCCTTAACTTTTTTGCGCCACGCATAATGTCTTGCTCCATTCTCATCAACAATCTTGATAACATACTGTTGTGACTCCACATCCAGGCTGGATCTTATTTCCACTATGCACTTATCAACCAAATCAATTGCTTCTTCCAGGGACATTCCACTATGGAAGTGACTGTCCATCATTGAGAGTGAATAAGAGCCGCCATCACCATCAAAAGCTCCCTTCTCAACCTTGCAAAGTGAAGCAGTGCAGTCAATATGGTAAAGGGAAGGGCCTGTCTCTTTGTCATAGCCAGTAACTAGCATGTTCAACCTCTGAATCAAAACCAAATTCACACATTAACTCATCATTTTAGGTGATACGTTAAAGAGAACAGATTTAAGCAAGCCTAAAAACTTGGCTGCTCTGCCATAGTGATCAATAACAACCAATCACAGACATCCCGTACCACTTCTAAATCACACATAAAAACAACTCTAGCTAGAGGGGCTTCAAGAATAAAATCTTTATCTCACTTTTCTATAGCAAAGTTGGTGTGCATTTGGATTAGCTTTTAGAGAATAGCTTTTACGATTTATGAGATACGTATGTAAGAGGAGTTTTGTCTCAGCTTGTGGAAAAGGGTTTCTGAAACTATGGTTTTGGTGATTTCCAAACACTCATTTAGGGATTGGTAATGAACAAATAGTGCCGTTGCTCCTCATGCCATTGGAATAAATAAAAAATACTTCTACTGCAGAAAATGCTGAATTCCAGCCTGCCGGCAAAGAAAATAAAAAATAGAAAAGGTACTCACTTATACAGGAACAACCCCAGATTAAACAACTAAGAAGCAATGAAGAACTAATGCAGGGCCTGAAGGAGTACCTGTTCGGATATCATTATTCATTCAGCTATCTGCCAAATGAGCGGAATCACCCCTAATGGTACATAGATCAAACAATCCGGGAAGCCCTCTCCCAGTGGCAGAACAGAACAACAAAAGCACAGAACCACAGCCCTAATTGCTAATTTTATAAAGGAATTGTGTTTACTTCATCTGGTACATATGCAATTATTCAGTCAAAAGTAAGCTAAACTTGAAATGACAGATGCAAGTGCTTACAAGCTGAAATTAAATTTAAAACTTTTTAGTATTGTTTAATAAAGTTGCAACTGAGGAAGCACTGTTCATATCCACACAGGAATGTTTGATTTTTGACGTCTTTGGAGATTTAGAGAATATCTACTTGCCATGTAAAATGAGCATTGATCATACTAAAGCAACAAAATTAATAAAAGCCAAACATAAATCTATTTCAGTCAAAGCTTAGAACATCCAACATAACTTCTCTGGACAAATTCCCCTATTGACACAAACAAATCAAATAAATCAGCAAAAGGTGAAACTTCAGAACTCAGATGATCTTCCACATTACATCAAAACATGAGGTATCTGTGCTTCTAGCTACAATTTCTAAACAAAACCAAGTTTAATAGCACTGGAAAGGGAAATTGTACACACGAAACATACATTGCTTGCAGTCAAATCACTTTAGAAGTGTGGCCACCCAGCAATACCTGACTATATCACCACTTCAGATAACCAATAGCAGACTACTACTGTAAAAAGCCTACATCACTCCCAAGTAACGACTGCAGGCTTCACCTACATTCAAGAAACACTTCAACTACCAATAATTGCACTCCGCATGAAATTTTGCTCTCTCACTGCAAGCACTTCTTTTATCCCAACACCTAATCACTAATTTTATTCTACTAATGTTAAAAAATAACTAGTGGATTCGATAATCCAGTAGGAAGTATCACGACAATTTTGTTAAAGTGAAAAAAAAAGGATCACCCAACGTTCCTTAGATATGAATAAAAACATAGAGACTTTGAAATCATGCAGGACAGGCAGCAGATGCAATTTTGCATTGAAAAAAGATCCTCAACCATCACTTGAAAGATCTTGCTAGGCAACGAAGGAAGGCCTGAGCAGCAAATTCCAGTACGCACATGCTAACAAGATATGAGATAATCCATGTACGTGGCGGAGAGTCCCAAGCCGAGGATTAATTGAAATAAAGCGTAAAATATTAAGTGAACAAAATTCGTATCAAGAAGAATAAACATTCCAGGGAATCACATCAAGCAAGTCAAGCTGAACATATATGCAGTATCAAAACAAACCTAAAAGAACTGCTCTCAACACTAAAAATTGAAACCCTGAAGTTTTAAGGCTAAACGCTGAAACCCAAACCAGAAAACTTAAAATCAATCGAAACAGTCACATGAAAAATAAAATGCAGAGTTGGGAAAAGGGAATCCACACCTTGCGGCAGTTCAAAACAGCGGCGCGTTCGTCACGGATGAAATTGGCGAGCTTGTCACGGATGAAATTGGCGGCGTCGGCAGTGGTCAAAGGGGTCCCGTTGAACGACCGGGCTTCCTTCTTTATGTGTTTGGTGAACAGACACCTGCATCAATACGAATGAATATCACAAACAAAAATCACTCTAAAAACGAAGAAACACTAATATCAAACGAGAGGGTATCGTACCTGTCTCCGGAATGACCAATAGCGGCGATGAGCTTGTGAGAATCGAAGAACATGATCTTGTCTCTGATGGAATTGGAACATGATCTTGTCTCTGATGGAATTGGGGTCAACAATGAATTGGCACCCCGTCGATGCATCCGCCGCCACAATCGCGAAGCCATCTCCGACAAGTCCGAATACGCACTCCGTTACCTTGCTCGCCTCTCTTAGCTCTCTTTCCGACTCCATTTTCTGGATCTGCTGCCTTTGATCTCCTTCGCTCCTTTTACTTTCCTCGGAGGTCTCTTTTGTTCTCAGGGCGACGCCAAAGAGCCTTCGTGCACACCAAGTTGGGTACGCCAACAAGTTCGGTTCGGGTTAGGTCTGACTCAAATCCACTGATGATAAGCGTTTCAGTATTTGATGACCGACCACCCGTTGAGACGAAAATAGCCTTCATTTCCTTTTCATCCGGACCGAGTTTTTTTTTGAATTTCTTCCTCCGGTATCCCACACCCGGAGGTGCAGACTAATCCGGAGTCGCCCCTTAGAAGGGACTTCCCAGGGATCGAGCCCAGGTGACGGGAGGGAATCTTTACCTCCCTTATCTCAACCACCGGACCAAGCCCCCCTGACCATCCGGACCGAGTTTAGTTAAAACAACCTTCATTTTTTTGAGGTATTGAAAGCCGGTTGGGTCAATATTCCCAGACCAAAAGGGTCAATGTCTCCAGGTTCAAATGGTCAATGTTTTAATCCTGATATAATTAGATTAGCTCAATCATAATAAAAATAATATAATTTAACTAAAATATAAAAAAATAATCACACGTGCGCATACTTTGTTTGCTTGCGCATAATACAAATTGTTCTAAATTTTATTTTAGGTATTTTATATTGATTAACAGATTCCTTTTTCGATGCATTTGATTAATATATTCTTATTTTAAAACAAGAGAGAATCGTGAGAATGAAATACATGCATATTATTATCCTAAAGAAAAATAATCCAAAAAAAAAACGTAAATGAGAAAGTGACAAACAAGAGAGACAAGATAGTGGTGCTGACAACTTTGATGGCCCTTCCTCATGTAAATTTCACTTATAAAAAAATTTTTTTTTTTACTTTTTTTTTCTTTAGAATTTCATACTATAAGTCTAAAATTTTCAATTTCTCACCGGTTTGGTCCCGGTTTAGCTCCGGTTTGGTCCCGGTTTGACCCACTGACCCTTAACCCAGTACCCCGATTGGTTCAATGCTCGGTCCGGGTTTTAATACCTTGGTAAATTTCGTCTCTCTCTCTCTCCGACTTTAAAATCATCCTTGAGAGAATGGCCCAGTAGATCCAAATCACCATTTCATCTGCTTTCTCTGGTCCTTGCGTATGCTCTTAAAAAAATATGGGTGAGCAAAATAAAAAAAAAAGATATATACAAATGTCAATAACAATAGTCGGCTTTCAAGTAATTTAATTAAGGCATCACATAGATATGAATTTCCTCATGCAATGTATGGGCACAATACTTATTGTTCTAAATTTTACGTATTTTATATTGATTGTGTATATTTATCTAGATCTTAATGTAAGCTTACTTAATTAATTTTATTAGATTAAAAAATTAGTTAAATTGTTTAATATACCATGATTTTCAAACATACTAATCATCTTTAGTAATTCCCTTCCTCCCTCCCTCTCTCTCCCTCCCTTACTTATCTCGTGTCGTTTTAACCTCCTAGATAATCCAACCCTCAATCTCTCCCCTCTCTAATTTGATCTTCAGAAGTTTGTTTCAGAAATAGACAAACTAAGTTGATACAACCATGGTTTGTGAACCCGGACTGGAGTGAAAATCGTCGGACCGGTTGGAAAACCAGTTCGGTTTGGCTTTAAACCTGGGTTAAGGGCGTGACCCGGGTCAACCCGCTCAACTCGATCGAGTTAGCTAGTTGAACCAAGGTCACGCCCTTAATTTTTTTCCTGAATCCTGAGCCAAACGACATCGTTTGGTATTTTTAAAAAAAAAAACAAAAACTCAAACCTAAATCAGAATGGGATGGCGTTGGGAGTTCATCACTTTCTCAATTCTCACTTCAATCGTCCTCCTTGGCTCCTCCATCCTCCGTCGCAAACCCGCTCCCTCCATCCACCGTCTCAAACCCTCTCCCTCCATCCTCCGTCTCAAACCTAGACATCGTCCTCTCCCTCTGTCCTCCGACATCATCCAAGGTAGTGGTTTTGCCGCCGTTAAAGCTCGACGGTCGCAGTCTTAGTCCAAAATGGGTCGCTTGTTACAGAGCTCAAAGGTCGCCGTCCGAAGGTTTCTATCCTAGTTTCGGAACTCACTTATAGCTCGGTTAGTTTGTGCATTTTATTGTTTCTTTCGACCGTTGCCATTTAGTTTTCTTTTTTTCAATTTTGCCATTAGTTTGTGATTATTGCTCTATGGATTTTACGCTTTTTCCCACTTGTAACTCACTATTGAGACTTGAGACCACTTTAAGCTTCGCCTTATTATGTGATTATTGCTCTGTGGATTTTGATTGTTGTTGATGCTCTATTTTACAAGGTTATTTTTTATTGCTCTATGTAAAATTGTTAATGAGCAGCATGCTTTGCTTCCAATTGTAACTTGCAGTTCGCCAATTCCTTTTTCAAGTCTTCAACATCGTTTCCACACACACGCTGTTAAACATATATATGGAAAGCAAATGATCGCAGCAAAGCAATGCTTTAAACATGGAATCTCTACATTCAAGCAAGCAAGACAAAGAAAAAGACAGCATTGATCATATTGGAATGCATGAAGTGGGAATGAGAAAAGAAATTATATTTCCAACACATAGCAACGGCCCAGTTTGGATTAGCTTTTGGAGAATAACTCTTACGATTTAAGGAATATGTCTCATGGAACTTAAGATTAAGAACACCATAATTTACAATTAAATATTAGTTTAAATTAGTAAAAAGGCTTATAAGAGAAGTCGATGACTGTTGGAGTTTTAACTGACTGGTTTTAATGACATTTAAAAGGTTTTATTGTATTAAAATCGTCATTAACACTTGCTTCGTAACTGTCATTTTAATTATCATTAAGTCATCTTTAATGGCCCTTATTGCCGCTCAACGGTCACAAGATTTTTGCCTGTAAAGGCTATGTATGGAGGAAGATAAGGAGGACTGGGGTCAGATCAGACGACTGAAGTCAACTGATTTTTTTAGGAAAGGTTCTTTTATCTTAGAGAATGCTGCTTCCTAATTAATTAGGAGGGTTGCGGAATATCTCTTAAAAACAGTGCCCTTAAGTGTGACTCAAACTATATGTTTGTTGTGTTTGTACACGAGCTATTGCCAACAATTTGTACAGTGTATAGTGCTGACACCGGCAAGAATTTTGATAAAATTGATGACTTGCCTTGCGCAAAGGCTAAAGTGTTTAGTTTTACCATGAATAAAGAATTTTTATCTATGTGCGAAGTTGAAAGAAAAACAATCGTAGAAGGACTTTAAGATCCATTTTGGGGTCTCTCTTTTTTCTCTCCCCTTCTTCTCGATTTCTTAGGCGGTGGGAACTCTTCTCTCATTGTTAGGTGAGCTTTTTTAACTGCATCTCCCTCCCCAATTTCGGCCGGAGGTGGAGACATTCGTATTTTGTGTTGGTCTCCATTTATTTTCATGTTTCTTTGTGCTTCTTATAGTGGTGTTAATTTTCTTTTTTGAAATGAATTGAGTTAGGAATTTCAATGGTAGCAAATCTCACCAGGTAGCTATGTTTCGCTGTTTTGGGGTTGGCTTAATCTTTCAAAAAACTATCATGGATTGTTTGCAATGGCGAATCCAAAACATATGTTATGGTCAAGACCATGCGGCTCGTTATGCATTTGACAACCTTTTTGCCTTCATATTTTTTTAATGGTGTTTGCGGTTGGTTTTCCTTCTATGAGATATTCTCACATAGTTTCTTCAACAACTAATCTAATTGCTTTATTACCAATAAAAGCAGTGGATCCTTTAAGATAATTTTTCGAACAACCACTTCTTACAATGACTTTGTTGCCGACGACCATGTTTTTCTACTCATAGATTTTAGCGAAGAAATTATGAAGGCGGTAGGGTTTTTGGTTGTGGCACGACTCCCTCTCATCTATTTTAGGATTAGGTTATTTTTAGGGTTTTTTTGCATTGTTATGCATTTGGGCTTTCTTGTTACAAACATTTTATTTTTGGCTTGTATATTTTTTTGGTTAGTTTTAATGAAATACTATTTTTCGACCAAAAAAAGAAAGAAAGAAAAACAATCGTTTGGTTATATGAAATAGTAAATGCCATGAATAAAGAATCAGGGGGTGAGATTGAGAAAAAAATTGCTATGAAGCAAAAGGAAGGAGTTGTATTGTAAGGATGCTATGTGGAATGAAGTGAATTGGGTTGTTGTCTTGTGGAGTGAACAAAATGAATGTCTTCTAGACTTATCGGAATGTTACCTAGTATGCCTGTTCAGTTTAAAGCACCACCTCGAAACAGCTTGTTTGTGCAATAATTTGTAGAAGGCATTTAGGTTAGATGCCGACAATGTAACAAAATGGATAATATAAAGAGAAGGAATTTGCAACAAAGAATAAAGTGTATTTGATTAAATGTCTCAGATGAGTACAATGTGGAGAAATAATTAAGAATAAGTAGAATGGATTGTGTGTCACCCCCCAAGCAGATGATGGCATCTATTATATATTGAAGTAAGATGACTTTATTCCTCCTTTTGTAGATCCAGATTAGGGGTGTTTAAAGTGTCCTGGTCCTAGTTGTCTCGGCCGGTCTCAGACATTTTATCCCGGGAATTTCCCGTCCCGGTTTTTTTTATTTTTTTCCTTAAAAAATAAATTATTCTTTTATTTTTGTATTTTTTATCACATAAATTAAGTTATCATTTGATAAAATGTATATCACATATTTAGTTAGAGTTAAATCGTTTATATCGTGATACTAATCTTAACTGTATAATGTATGAAGATAATAACAAAAATGATGAATGTGATAATAACAACAACAACAACAACAACAACAACAATAATATGTTATTCTTCAATTCTAACTCAATTTGTGTGATTTTTATGACCTTATTAAGTGTTAAATAATCACTTTAAACACTATATTATAAAAAATGTAATTAATATAATAATATTATTAAAACTGGGAATTCCCGAATCCTGTCCCTGTCCCGAGAATTTCCAGTCCAGGTTATACCGAGAATTTCCCAGGACCGGGACCGAGAATGACTTTCCACTCCCTACTACCCCAAAACAGGAACCGGGAATGAGTGATCCCGGTCCCGTCCCGGGATTTGAACACCCCTAATCCAGACAAACTATGAGAGAGGTAGAGATCCTAAGGTTTCGGATCTGTAGCTGTGGAACGAACGTTGGGCTTTGATTTGGTATACAAAGATAAAGATGGGGTCAGTTTTGGACCAGACACAAGTTTTTGGGCCTGTTTCTGTTGCCTTGTCTCTGGTCAGCCGGTAATGGTTTTTAGGCCCTAACAGCCCAGTGTTTTTCAACCAAATAATGCAATTACGCTTTTACCAATGGAAGACCAACCTATAATTTTATAGTTTATACCCTTTATCCCACAGGATTAGCCCCATACTTGTGAGAATTATACTCCCTAAAAATTTAAAAATTAATTTTGTTCAAGTATCATCAGTGCTCCTAAAATTTCTTGGAAATACATTCTCAAAAGTTAATAATATAATAGTTATTTAATTAGAGTAGATTAAGAAGTTAACTAAATTAATTGATTGTAACAAATATCACATAATCTAGATTAAGTAACCTTATGTAACAAATGCCTTATAATTATTTGAATTTGATTGTGTAACAAATGTCTTATGATTATTTGAATTGGATTGCTACAATTATTGTTGATGTCTTATATTTAAGACAAAAATTAATCTTTCAGTTAACTCCTACATTTAAGATTGGAAGAATATTTATTAATTAATCCTATATATTAGATAAAAAATAAATTTAAAGCATATAAAAATTTCCAGAAAACATGATTTTAACATCAAAAAATAAAACGATAATTTTAAAACAGTCAGTACAAATATTTTTTAAATTATAGAGAACATACAGTATCATTTTTTAATATTATATTTATAATTATGACAAATTATAAATTCTCAACCTATAATTTTTCTCAAAATTGAAAATTCCTTTCCCCCCGCTCTTCTTTTATTCCTTCTCCACTCTTTTATCTGTGTTCAGTCTTCTCATGCTTTTCTCTTTCCTGCTGTCAATTTTCAAAGCAAATCCATCAGCGAGTCCTTCAACGAAAGAGAGGAGGGATGAGTTCCTCGCCGCATCGTTCTCGCGGCGGCGGCGATAGAGCCAGGTTCTTCGACTCAAAGGCCAAGAACCTCTGCTGGGCAAAGGCTGATATTGTGCCCGGCCGTCATCCAGAGAGGTGGCGCAAAGACGCCGCCGGCAACATTGTTTGCAAGCGCTTCTGCAACTGTCAAGGCTGCCTCTGCTTCGAGTACGATCATATCCTTCCCTTTTCCAAAGGTTTCCCCTTTCGTTTTTTAACATTATTATCCATGCCCTCGAGCCATTAATTTTCTCTACTTGCTAGTTTCAATTTTTCTTGGTTTCTGTGTCTAAATGTTTTCTAATTTTCATCTAGTAATGTTGCCCTTTGAAGACCATTCCGGTATGTGATGTTTGATTGGTATTAGGATTGTGGAAAAGCTGCAGCAGCCGCATTCGCAGGGTGAAACCAAGTGCCAGTGAGTAGTAGTGAAATGTATAGTATAGTATTGAATTGACTGGTAATTAAGAGATTGGTTGGAGGGGCTTAAATAAAAATTATTCTTCCGATCAAGTAGCATGGCTTCAGAATTCGTACGTGGCAACCAATGGAAATTTTATTATCTTTCCACAGATTTCATCCTTCCAAAAGTAGATCTTGGCAGAAAAATGAGTGTCATTGGTAGCTTAGGAGGTGGACTTTTTTCGTGTTTAGACTTTAGACATGTGGATCTTCAAGTGATAGAAATGAACAGATGAGGGATCCTTTTAAAGAAAATAATAATTTATCTGACAAAGATTGTGTGGTTCACAATTGTCATTGATGAATATATGCGTTGGCACTAATGATGGGAATAATCAAACCGTCAGAGCAGTGTTAAGAATTATACTGTGTAGAATATGATAAAGGCATCCGTTTCAGAGACTATTGTAGGATGTTACTCCATGTGATTGCTCCTATTTTATTTCAGCGAGGAATTAATCCATCAATCACATCGTCTGATTGAGGTTGAGTTGATGAGAAACGTAATTGCAAAATAATGCTCAATGACACAAAATAAAATTGCTGCTTCAACATTCATGGAGCCATTTAATTTCATTAAAATTGTTCTCTGGGGTTTATCTGTGAACAGAATGCTTCTTTTAGTTATTCATTGTGATATAAGACCTTTCTTTGGTTTTTCCCTCTTTACTTTTTGTCGAGAGCTATAGATGAGCAGAGCATAGAAGCTTGTGTCTTTACTTAATACTCCCTCCGGTCTTTAATGTAAGATATATTTACGTGATTTAATTAGATAAAGGAAGTTAGTTAAGTTAGTTAATATGACATGTATTTTCTAAAACATCCTAGTCATATTCTTTAATTCCCTCACTTCCTCTCCTTATTGATTGTTGTTGAGAAAGCATCAATAGGGATTAATTAGGAAAAGATCTACAAATATAAAAGTTATGTCTTATATTTAGGATTAAGATCATAGTTAAGGACCGGAGGAGTGGTTTATTATTGGTAATTTGATAATTAGTCTATCTGAGAAGTGAGGTACCGTTGCATTGCAGGTGGTGAATCCACATCAGATAATTGTCAAATACTACAAACTAGAGTGAACAGATTCAAGTCGGACAAGGATCAGGTTGATCCAGCTCAGTTGAAGGGCTACTCATGTGACATTAATTTTTCTGGTATTATTTCTACATCACTGAACTGTCTTAACCTTTGAGGTCATGTGACTTTATCCCTTTACTGATTTTTGCATTTTCATTATCATATTCCTCAAGGTTTTTATCCCTTTTTGGTCCTACTTACCAAGGGAAGACAAAATGTCATTCGGTATCATTCAAATCTGAATTCTCTAAGCTTCTTCTTCTTCTATCTTCTTTTGAAATTCCTCTTAGATAGAGGACCCATAGTTTGAAACTTCATAAATAATGATAATGATTTATTTCAACTGCTAATTCTCCCTTGTTAAGGATTGCATCTATCAATCAATATCTGCTATTCTGCCATATATTTAGCCATTTATCTTCCTTGCTTATGTTTGATGACGAGTTTGGTAAAGGACAATGGATGAGTTTTTTGGGTATTTGCTGCTCAGCCTTTCTTTAAACAAGCCACATAGGTATATTTCGAGCTTTTCTGAATGTCGTAAGTTAATTAAAGAACCTGGTGGCTGATACCTAAAGCAATATATCAAAGTTCCTCCGTTTGCTAAACAGGTTTCAAGTTCATGTGCCTCGTACAGAGAGGATGAACTTAAGCGCTTCAGTTGCATCCCAGGGATACTCTCAGGACTATCCTCTTCTGTTTTTCCCCCCTCATCTTTTCTTTCTGGAAAAATTGAGAAACATGGAGTTGTTGTCCATACCTTTGCACGAAGTAATTTAAACATCTAAGCTAAAATAGAATTCCTTTTTTGCTTTATATGGTTTCTTTTGTGAAAGCACTTTATACAAAAGTCATAGACGCTAATAATTTGGACTTTTTGGGGATAGCATGAATTAAGGATGAACTGACAATTAGCAGCTCGTACAAGTTTCGGTCCCACTCCCCACTTGACTTTAAACGTGACACTTCTGAATTCTGAACATGGTCATGAATTTTTTCGTTGTTTGGTTAGATATGCATATCCTCATAAATCCAGAAGAGCAGACTCAAAGCCAATGTGTCTAAATACATATTATGACTGCTTATAACGAGAACTTCTTATATCAAAGACTCGCAATCTGTTCTAGATGAATATTCGGATGTGGTTAGAATGAGAAAGCTCCTTGTTGACCCATAACTGACTTGCATGCTCGAGAAAAACAGGATAGTGCTCAAATGTGTCCCTTGTGACAAGCTCTGTTAGTGTGGTTTCATCACATAATGTTAACAGTTTAAGAACAATGGACAGATAAGGAGCTGGATGTAATAGAGATGGCCGTTTATGGGGACGTGCTTAGGCCAGGAAAAGAGTGTCGTTGCAGAACGGTAGCTGAGATGCTTGGCACATACAAATCTAAAGACAAAACAGCTGCGTGTAAGCTGCCTCAGACAGGGGAATGAATCTCCCAACACACAGAAAATCGTAGGTATCATCAAAATCATATGATGCTCTATATACATGCAATTGTTGATTCAATCTGCCTTGTATCTGTAAGTGAGATCCACGTCTCAGATTGTTGGAATTAATTTCTGACCCTTTTCTTGGACATACATTATATAATATCTGACTGATTGATCAAGTGCATTGCTATAAGCTGTTATCTTCTGCCGTTGTGAACTGGACTTTCTCCTAATTTCGGTGTCACTAATGAACTGTTTGGTATATTGCCACTTATGTATTGAAATTCATGAAACATGCAAGCTTTCGATTGTTTTTTTTTTTTGCTAAACATAGGTGCCTTCCTATTTGAGGCATTAAATGTAGACACTTATTCTGATGGAAATTCGAACGTTGGTTCGTCACGTTTTGAGGGATTAACCCCTTCCACTGGATCTAACCCATTGGGGCAAGATTTTCATATTTGATATGACAATAGTTGACGAGTCCAGAAGTACGAGGCACCACCCTTTTCTGAGAGAATCTGTCTAAATCTTTTTTGTGTGGAAAAAAAAAAGTGACATGGCCCAAATGCCTTGTTGAATTTTGTAGAATTCTGACTCTTCTAATTTTGTCAAACAAAAGGTAACAAAATATCAAAAAAAAATGTTCTGTTTTTTTTTTTTTGGTTTTATAGAACAACTTTTAATTTTTTTTCTTAAGAACACGTGATCGTGGCAAAAAGAAAAAAAGAACATGTAATAAAAAACACATTCTCAAGTTTTTTTCGGTGCGTCTTCCAGAACAAAAAGGCTGCTCTAGAAACAGGAAATCAAGCATGTCCTTAATGTTCACTACGTTGAATTTGGTTCACGGCCGTAGTTGAGTCTTGATTTATAACTTGAGCCTAAAAAATGAGGTACCATTAGTTAAGAACAGTAAATATTAAGGTGAAGACCAACTCAGAAGCTTCACAAGCACGATGTAGATGTGAGTAGACAAGGCATGAACTAACTCTGATAAAGTAGGAATAATATCAGCATAAGGTGGTGTAATTAGATTATACAAGTCAACACGAGAGGTAATAAAGTAATAGGATTTGATGGCATATATAGTAGCATGGACTTATTGATGAGTGTTAAACCAACAACTTAAGTTGACTTGGAAGCTTTGTCGTCTTCGTTCATCTAATGCATACATATACATGCAAGGTTCTGAAACTCGGACCGGTCACTGAACCGGTCAGGGTACTGGGTCAAGGGTCAGTGGGTCAGACCGGAGTCAAACCGGAGTCAAACCGGGCTTAGACCGGTGAGGTATAAAAAATTAAAAAATAATTTCAACCAATAGAGCAATACTTGCAGCAAGAATCCCGACCAAATGACAATGACAAAAAGTAAAACTAAGGATATCTATTAATCAACTACTGTATTATAGTAAGAGAAACAACTAAAATTTGCCAGATTTGTCAATGAAAAACCAAGACACAGATTTTAAATTCCGAATATCTGGAAACTATGAAAGAAAGCAACAACCTATTTTCAATTCTTAGAGTGAGAAGTGAGAAATTGAGAATTGAATTGAGAAAGCGAAGATCTCAGTTTAGCCATTTAGGGTTTTTTTTTTTAAAAAAAAAATTCGATTGGTTCAGCATTCAGGAAAAAAAAAAAAAAAAAGTGATCCGGGTTGACTCTCTAACCCGGCCGGGTTAGCCGGGTCAAACTGGGTTGACCCGGTCTGACCGGTTCAGTGGCAAACCGGACCGGTTTTCCGGCCGGTTCGACGGTTTCCGGTCCGAACCGGCCGGTCCGGTCCGGGTTTGCAAACCATGTATACATGTTATTATTATATAAGAAAAGTTTAGACCGTTGAGATCTTAATTAAACAGTCTAGATTGAGAAAAAGACAGGAAGAGGACGGGAAGGAAAATAATGAAAGCCAGATTTGAATGTTAATTATTGTGTGTCATTGACCTTTGACGTACATTTCCAAGCCAACCTTCCAAACACAACTTGTGAAACTTGGCAAAAAGAACACGTGATCTTGGCAAAAAGAAAAAAAGAACATGTAATAAAAAACACATTCTCAAATTTTCTAGTTTTTTTGGTGTGTCTTCCAGCACAAAAAGGCTGCTCTAGAAACAGGAAATCAAGCATGTCCTTAATGTTCACTACGTTGTTCACGGCCGTAGTTGAGTCTTGATTTATAACTTGAGCCTAAAAAATGAGGTACCATTAGTTAAGAATAGTAAATATTAAGGTGAAGACCAACTCAGAAGCTTCACAAGCACGATGTGGATGTGAGTAGACAAGGCATGAACTAACTCTGATAAAGTAGGAATAATATCAGCATAAGGTGGTGTAATTCGATTATACAAGTCAACACGAAAGGTAATAAAGTAATAGGATTTGATGGCATATATAGTAGCATGGACTTATTGATGAGTGTTAAACCAACAACTTAAGTTGACTTAAAAGCTTTGTCGTCTTCCTTCGTCTAATGCATACATATACATGTTATTATTATATAAGAAAAGTTTATACAGATCTTAATCCAAAAAAAAGACGGGAAGAGGACAGGAAGGAAAAGGATGAAAGCCGGATTTAATTGTTAATTATTGTGTGTCATTGATCTTTGACGTACATTTCCAAGCCTACCTTCCAAACACAAAACTTGTGAAAACACAAAACTTGTGAAACTTGATTATATTTTTGTTGAGATTTAGAGACATGAAATTTACTCTCACGTAACTGCAACCTTTAAAAAAACATAATAAAGGTGAGTCTTTCTTCCCCTTATGTTTCAATTGAAGGGCTCACGTTATGTCGCTTTGTCAGAATGCACCCACCCTTTTAAATGGCCGATCCTTTCCTACCACCTTGTTTCATGTTATAGCATCAAGCCCCGTTTGGCTGTTGTTGAAATCTTCTTTCATCAAACATGTCAATGGAAATTAATTTTGATGCGTTGAAAGAATTATCCTCTATTTCATACATTGGGTAAAGCAATAGGTTTCTCATTTCCTTTTTTTTTTTCCGGAAAGGAATATTCTCTTTTGTCCTACATAAAAAACAGAGTTGACTTTTTTTTAGAGAGATTAAAGAAGTTAAATAAGTTACTTAGTCATATCATATGTTGTATATGTTTATATTATGTATTTATTTATAAGTTAAGAAAAATATATTGGAGAAAAAATGACAAATATAAATATTTTAAAGTAATTTAATTAGTTTCCTTGATCTCTCTAAAAAAATAACTTTTTTCTTATATTTAGGACCGGACGGAGTATGTGAATATCTAATAGGGTCATATTTAAGTATTGTAGTTGTAGGGCTCAATTGGAGATAACTCTTTCAGATACTCCCTCTGGTCTTAATTATAGGACAATATTTGAGAGTTGATCTTGGTCCTAATTATAGGACAAAGTTCTAATTTTTATCAATTTCTTCCCAAAATATCCCCTATTGATTCTTTCTCAGTAATAATTAAACACAATAATAACTTAATAAGAGTAGATAGGAAGTTGTTGAGGGAGATTAACAACGCCGGATTGTGTGAGAGTTAGGAAAAGTCGTGTGTGAGGCAGGAGAGGTACAAAAAAAAAACAGAGAATCACCGTAATTGGATGACATTCTAAATTTTAAATAAGGGTATTTTAGGAAAATAAATATGATTAACTAATTTAACCACTATCCTTAATTTCTCCAAAGTTAGGTAAATATGTCCTATAATTAGGATCGGAAGGAGAATGTTTTATGAATTCATACGGATTTGAATACCAGATGTCATGTTTAAGCAGTCAAAACACATTGCATGAAACACATACGCAAGATGGCTTTCCTTTTTGTTTTTCGTTGGATGAAAATAATGTAGAGTAAGAAAAGCCGAAAAGAAATTAATGAAATCGTTTATATCACAAGAATATGAAATTGGAGCCCAACTTTATAGTAATCGATCGGACACAGTTATGACTGGGGGAAGAAATTGACGGGTTTCTACATGTTCCTTGTGCAAAAGCAGGCGCTACATAGAGTCAAATGGCAACATCATTGGAGCCCAATTTTTGCATCTATCAATTTTTAAATTTTCAACATTTATTTATTTAATATATTCTATTTCTAACCAAGGGCAAGGTTGACATTTGATTATAAGGAATGCTAATATGGGTACAAGAGACAAAAATATATGATATTAAAACATTTGAAAACTTATAGATGTTATGAACATTAAGTTATGAACGTAAATATGTTTGAATAAATATCACTAGGTGTTGGATACAGAAAAACACAAACCTCTTAAAACGAGTCGAGATGTGAGTTATTTAAAATTTTATAAGTCGTCTTTTATTTCTTTCCCCAATGTAAGACTTCACAACGTGACATAGAATGTGTTGTATTTTCATTGTTGTTAAGCGGTTATACAACTTGTTAGAAAATGCATATTTGATTTAGGTCATGTTGTTTGGAAGTCAATGGAAAAATTTATTTCTAGCAAAGTTTAATTATAACAAGGAGGAACAAAAAATGAAAAAAAACTTTAACTGGTTTTTGAATGAAAAACTTCGAAGTCTTTCTTCTTTTATATTTTGGAGCACCGTTAATTTTGGCGGATTTTAAAAAAGCAACACAAGAATAAAAAAAAAATACCTCCCCACATCCTAAATACAAAATAAAATTGAATTTTTTGGAGATATTAAGAAAGCTAATTAAATTATTTTAAAATATTTATATTTATCATTTTTTCTCCAAACTATTTTATCTAATATATAAACTGACATATAATCTAATGATACATAAAATATGATAGGATCAAATAACATATTTAGTTTCGTTAACATATCCCAAAAACATCAACTTTATCTTATATTTAAAATTAGAAAGAGTAAAACCTTCTTGTCTCATTGTTGGGTTTCAAGGAAGTAACAATATGTGATTGTGTTCCCAAGTTTATGAGAAGACAGGTTTAAATACACGTTAGCTTGCAGATTTTTGCTTTACTTTGACATTTCAATGTTAGTACAGTAATGAAATCCTCAGTAAATCATTTCATTAGTATACTACCTTATTGCTTAGAATATACAAGTATTCAAAAAAAAAAATAAAACAAGCAAAAATCTGGGCAGATTGAATTGGCCTTCGTTTCAACACATGAACATTAAATATTCATGAGTGGGTTTGAACGTGTTTGCCAAACTTAGTGCATAGACCACGTCACAGGTACTGATTAAGGGTATGTTTGGAAACACGGCAGGGATGGGAAAAAGCCTAGTTGGCTGCCGAAAGTTTCAAAATCCTAGTTGATACCGTTTGGGAACACATAAGATGGAGCTGGGCTTCTAAAAAAAAAGGAGCTTTTCTCAGAAGCTGTTTTGATTTGCTTCTCACGGCTGGAAGCTTATCTGTGGCTTTCATTTAACATCTCCATGGCACAAACCATATGGTCAAGAATCCACAAAATAAATTCAAAGAAGAAAATAAGACAGAAGCAGAACACGGCCTCCTCCTCTCTTTGACTCTGGTTCGGTCGCCTCTGGTTTTGTAGTGAAGGGTGGAAGTTCAACTGTGCAAGCTGCCTCCCCAAAGGCGTTGATGAGGATGATGAACAGTTCAAATCAGCGGTTGCCTCCTCCGGTTACACGATGAAGTTGAAGCTCCGTGAAGACCGCCGCCCCCTCCTCTGCTTCGCTCACTCTGGTTCTCGTTGTGTTGGCGCTAGCGGGAAATATTATCAAGGTAACCCAATTACATAACTTAAGAAATTAATTAAAAATAATAAAATTGTTATAAATAAATTTTTTCAAACATACGCTTGTTAATAATAGGGTAAACAAAATATAAAGAAATAGAACAATAATAAAAAAAAAGTATAAAATAATTGAACTTTCTTTATTTTATCAATTTTTTTTATATTTTTCACTTCAATTATCATAATATATACAAATAATATATATATATATATATGTATGTAGTATTCAATAAGATTCATGTCTTTTTCAGTCATTTTCATCTAAATGGGCTTTTCAAACATTAATCCAAACAGGTTTAAGGTTAGAAAAAAAGTCATTTCTGCCACCTCCAATTCAAACACAAATCACATCTACAATCTGACTTTTTCAAAAGCCCATCTATAAAAAAAACTCATTCTCCACCGCTATTCCAAACAGGCACTTATTCAGTGGCTGAAATTGTTCCATTTTACCTCAGGAAAAAGAACTTTTGAAGAAGAAACAAGAAAAGATAGAAGATGCAAAGCGAGCCAAAGGGAGTAAAGTTGGTGTGACTTTTGATCTAGTTGACCGCAAGATTTATTTCTTGGTAATATTGTTAAATTTACTGCTTGAATTATCCTTATATGAGTAGGATTCGAAACAAAAGCGTATTTCAGTCCATGAATCTATGGATATATCTGAAGTTATCTTGATTTACTTTTTTTTAATGTTTTTTTTAACTAGCTCGTACTGCTTGAGCAAGCTTGTTCACATTTTGAAGAATTTATTTTTTGCAGATGATTATTAAGTGTTGATTGAGGTTTTTTCCCCCTCTAAATGATTTATGTTCGATAAGGTTTAAAACTAAGTAGTGGATGTCTGCTGATCGGAAATCGGATGCCTATTGGGTAGGGGCAGGAGATTTCCTTGACATTCCATTCATGCATAACCCCCTAAACTATAGTAGGATTCTTTACCTCTGTGTAAAATGTGACAATATGAGGTAACTTGATCGATATTCTTATGAGCATTTAGTAATTAATGGAATCGATTCTTATGAGTGGCATAGTAAATTTTCTTATCTACGCTAATAAGTACATTATGTCAGAATTTAGAAGATGGATGTCTCGAATTATTATTATTATTTTATTTATTTTCTCAATATACTATTTAAGGAGAACACCACTGCCTGTTTTTATTTTCAATAAAAAACTGTCAAAAATTCAAGAAAAAGGTGAAATTGATAAAAAAGAAAGAAATAGCCAATTGGTGTAGAAAGTATTTTCCACGTCTGTTTTTCTATAAAACAGATGTAAAAAGTCCTTTTTTTTCAAAAAAAAAAAAGCCCTTCTTTTGGGGAAAAAAGCCCCTATATCATTAACATATATTCCCATATTAACATATCTATGAAATCATAAACAATCACATTGTTTCTTAAACAACTACATTGAATGGCCAGAACTTTTATATATTTACGAGCGTGATCTGCTTATTCAGTTTGGGCAGTCACAGTGCTTTCATCAACAGAAAGTTGCTTTGCAATAGTGCTTCGGACAAATTGCAGAGTTTCTGGTTGAGCCTGCACCTTGGTAATTGAAACACATCAAAAGGCTAATATTAATATTTTGTTTTGCCGACGCTTCTCTTTTTATGCATCTCCAATAATGAACATTTGATTGATTTGGTTTATCCAGAGATTTTATGTAAACAATTTGATACTACCAAAAAGAAAAGTTGAAGAAACATCTACAGTGGAGCATGAGATTTTGGTTGCAAATCCGCTAGAAAGAGAGAAGGTTTTGGTTGTGGCCATCTGCAACTGAACCTTATTCACAAGTCTTAGCCCTCCAAACATGGAACTACCCTGCAAATATAAGAAGAAGCAATCAATGAAAATTGCATTAACCTATTTTTACAAAACCCCGAAAACAGAACAGCAACGTCAAAGATGGAACCTTTCTGTGTTTGTTTTATTGGAAAAAACTAAATAAAAACACTCAAAGCTTATACTCCCTCCACTTTTCAATATAAGACATATTTATCTGATTTGATTTGATTAAATTAAGTTGATTAAATTAGTTAATATGATATGGATTTTCTAAAACACCCTATCATCTTTCTTAATTCACTCCTTTCCCTTCCTCCTTCCTTATAATTGCAAAAGCATCAATAGGAATAAATTAAGAAAACATTGATAAATATGAAAATTGTCTTATATTTAGGACTAAAATCAAGTCCTTAAATATATCTTTATACTAAAACTGGAGTAGTATCTGACAGGTTGGCATAAAGCAACTGGTGGAAAAAAAAAAACAACAGAGAATGACAATGGTGAGGAATGTACCATGTTTCATTTCATTAATCTCAAAAACTAGATAAAGACTGATAATACAATGTTTCATTAATCCGAAGTATTTTCTTCTGCTTAAATTAAACGATTTCTTTGGTTGTTTCATTTAGAGCAAAAGGTTACATTAGCTTTCGTTTAGTACCTAATACAGGTGTCTCTTCTGGGATTGACTTTGGCGTCCTGCTCTCTTTTCCCTTTCACAATTCATTCCAAACCTTAGATTGAAATTTGAGGTGATAGTAAGTTTAGGCGGACAAATTTCTCATTACCCAAAAGAATATTTGGGTCATCTCTTTCTTCAGAGATATTATGATATAAAACTGAAAAAATAGAAGAGAAAGAAAGAAAAACTGATGAAACGAGAAATCAGGCAAAAACCAGAAGTGTGTAAATTATATATTTGAGTGAGTGTGTTAATTATTTAGTTTTGTTAGGAATATTTATATTAAATTAGAAACACCAGGTCATTAGTAACACCACAAAAATCCACGATAGATAACTTAGCCTTGTTTGCTAATATATATTTGTGTGAGTGTATATTATCTAGTTTTATTTAGAATTTTGATAACATCAAATTTGTCAGCAACTTGTAGAACTATTTTTAAAAAGCCAAGATTTTTTAAAATATTTTTATTTCAAACCGTAAGCTCTAGCGTGAATGGTTAATGAAATAAACCTCGCCTCAATCCGCTTGTCCTTTTTTCTCATCATAGGAATGATTACAGCTTAAGCAGGGGGAGTAGTAGGATCCTTAACTTTTTTGCGCCAAGCATAATGTCTTGCTCCATTCTCATCAACAATCTTGATAACATAACGTTGTGAATACACATCCAGGCTGGATCTTATTTCCTCTATGCGCTTATCAACCAAATCAATTGCTTCTTCCAGGGACATTCCACTATGGAAGTGACTGTCCATCATTAAGAGTGAATAAGAGCCGCCATCACCATCAAAAGCTCCCTTCTCAACCTTGTTAAGTGAAGCAGTGTAGTCAATATGGTAAAGGGAAGGGCCTGTCTCTTTGTCATAGCCAGCAACTAGCATGTTCACCCTCTGAATCAAAACCAAATTCACACATTAACTCATCATTTTAGGTGATACGTTAAAGAGAACAGATTTAAGCAAGCCTCAAAACTTGGCTGCTCTGCCATAGTGATCAATAACAACCAATCACAGACGTGCCGCACCACTTCTAAATCACACATAAAAACAACTCTAGCTAGATGGGCTTCAAGAATAACATCTTTATGATTTACGAGGTAAGCATGTGAGAAGAGTTTTGTTTCGGTTTGCGGAAACGGGTTTCTAAAACCACGGTTTTGGTGTTTTCCAAACACTCACTTTAAGGATTGGTAATGAACAAATAGTGCCGTTGCTCCTCATGCCATTGGAATAAATAAAAAATACTTGGGAAAATTACACTCAAGTTCCAAAAAAGAAGGAAAATGAAGAAATGGTCCCTTGAAATTGCAAGATGAAAAATGGTCCCATTGACAACTCTACAAGCAGGTCATTGACAACTCCAGGAGTAGGCATCGACAACTTCATGAGATCATTTTTTCATTTTGCAATTTCAATGGATCATTATTTTTCATTTCTCTTAGGACTTGAGTGTAATTTTCCCAAAATACTTCTACTGCAGAAAATGCTGAATTCCACCCTACCAGCAAAGAAAATAAAAAATAGAAAAGGTACTCACTTATACAGGAACAACCCCAGATTAAATAACTAAGAAGCAATGGAGCACTAATGCAGGCCCTGAAGGAGGACCAGTTTGGATATCATTATTCATTCAGCTATCTGCCAAATGAGCGGAATCACCCCCTAATGGTACACAGATCAAACAATCCGGGAAGCCCTTTCCCAGTGGCAGAACAGAACAACAAAAGCACAGAACCACAGCAATAATTGTTAATTTTATAAAGGAATTGTGTTTACTTCATCAGGTACATATGCGATCATTCAGTTAAAAATAAGCTAAAATCAAATGACTGAGATATAATTGCTTACAAGCTGAAATTAAATTTAAAACTTCAGTATTGTTTAATAAAGTGGCAACTGAGGAAGCACTGTTCATTTCCACATAGGAATGTTTGAAATCTAAATTTACTATCTTCATTCGAGGGTCTAATCTCGAACCAGGCTCTGATACCAATTCGCTGGATGCGGTGCCCATACACCGGTGAAAAGCAAATGGTACCTCAGAGACTATTTTACACACTCCCTCTCGAGAAGTGTAACCGGAAACCTTACCGGACCTGGCTCAGGTAAGAGTCTTCGCTTCGTTCACTATCCTCACGTAGCGAGAATCCTGGCTCAGATTTATTATAACAGGCTCTGATACCAATTTGCTGGAATTCGGTGGTCCCGAATTATCACCTATTTTTAGGCTCTGTAATTCGCAAGATAAGGATAAACATCCACACTTACGCTTTTGGATTATCTTCTTTTGAAGATTTATCATAGAGGAATCAAGATGTAGAACACTGGGTTCTTGATCAAACTTAGTACAATATATAATTATTATAATTTTGAAAAAAAAAAGCATTCAAAGAATCAAGTGAAAATTCCAAATAAACCCCACTAAAATTTGCACATCTACATCAATAGTTTCAATTTCAATAATACTCTATAAAAATGAAATTAAAAATGTTTGTGAATACACTATATCAAAGATGAAATTTCAAATGTTTGTGCAATCCACCATAAAAAATGAAATTTTGCCCAGACATATTTCAATTATCGGATCACTTCCTCCCTTTGAACTCCATTGGAAACGGCCCATCACTTTTGTCTTCATCAATATCCATGGGTCTTGGGCCATCGTCTTCATCTTTATCAGTATAATACCCGACAATATCACCTTGCCATAGAGAGCTTATTTTATCTTTTCCAATGTGGAACACTATGACGACATAGATAACAGTCGGTAATGAACTTTTGAAGGTGTCGGGTAAAAAAAAACTTTGAAGGTGAATCAAAAAGTAAATAAAAAGTTAGTATACCGCTGACTATTCCCCCAGTACACAAGTCATTAATAGCTGCCTCGTATATTGCCTTTCGTGCAAGCTCTAGAGCCTCACTAATTGTGAGGCAGATGTTGTACCTAGTAACACAAGAAATATGTATATAAATTGTACAATAGAGTTAAAGCTGATGGACATTTATAGATATAAGATTAAATTACCCCTGGGTCACAATGGGTCTAGCATAACTTGTCCCACTTCCAGTTACCACATAGTCCTCTATATGCTGGTACGCTCCTGAACTGTTTGCATAATACATAGCGGTGGTCTGAAAAATCATTCCCATGTCAGAGATTAAATTCAACAGACAGGGACAAAATTAATTAATTAAACTAGATTTACCCCATTTTCATTGCGTCCAGCTATGATAGTTTGAGCATGTGACACTTCAGTATGTCGGCCAGACTGATCCACCCAGTGGATGTCAATGCCAATGTGGATTTAAATCTAAATTTACTATCTTCATTCGAGGGTCTAATCTCGAACCAGGCTCTGATACCAATTTGCTGGATGCGGTGCCCATACACCGGTGAACAGCAAATGGTACCTCAGAGACTATTTTACACACTCCCTCTCGAGAAGTGTAACCGGAAACCTTACCGGACCTGGCTCAGGTAAGAGTCTTCGCTTCGTTCACTATCCTCACATAGCGAGAATCCTGGCTCAGATTTATTATAACAAGCTCTGATACCAATTTGCTGGAATTCGGTGGTCCCGAATTATCACCTATTTTTAGGCTCTGTAACTCGCAAGATAAGGATAAACATCCACACTTACACTTTTGGATTATCTTCTTTTGAAGATTTATCATAGAGGAATCAAGATGTAGAACACTGGGTTCTTGATGAATCTTGTAGAACACTGGGTTCTTGATCTAATTTTATCCTCTTTAGATCAAGAACCCAGTGTTCTTGATTCCTCTATGATAAATCTTCAAAAGAAGATAATCCAAAAGCGTAAGTGTGGATGTTTATCCTTATCTTGCGAATTACAGAGCCTAAAAATAGGTGATAATTCGGGACCACCGAATTCCAGCAAATTGGTATCAGAGCCTGTTATAATAAATCTGAGCCAGGATTCTCGCTACGTGAGGATAGTGAACGAAGCGAAGACTCTTGCCTGAGCCAGGTCCGGTAAGGTTTCCGGTTACACTTCTCGAGAGGGAGTGTGTAAAATAGTCTCTGAGGTACCATTTGATGTTCACCGGTGTATGGGCACCGCATCCAGCAAATTGGTATCAGAGCCTGGTTCGAGATTAGACCCTCGAATGAAGATAGTAAATTTAGATTTAAATCCACAGTGGCATTGACATCCACTGGGTGGATCAGTCTGGCCGACATACTGAAGTGTCACATGCTCAAACTATCATAGCTGGACGCAATGAAAATGGGGTAAATCTAGTTTAATTAATTAATTTTGTCCCTGTCTGTTGAATTTAATCTCTGACATGGGAATGATTTTTCAGACCACCGCTATGTATTATGCAAACAGTTCAGGAGCGTACCAACATATAGAGGACTATGTGGTAACTGGAAGTGGGACAAGTTATGCTAGACCCATTGTGACCCAGGGGTAATTTAATCTTATATCTATAAATGTCCATAAGCTTTAACTCTATTGTACAATTTATATACATATTTCTTGTGTTACTAGGTACAACATCTGCCTCACAATTAGTGAGGCTCTAGAGCTTGCACGAAAGGCAATATACGAGGCAGCTATTAATGACTTGTGTACTGGGGGAATAGTCAGCGGTATACTAACTTTTTATTTACTTTTTGATTCACCTTCAAAGTTTTTTTTTTACCCGACACCTTCAAAAGTTCATTACCGACTGTTATCCATGTCGTCATAGTGTTCCACATTGGAAAAGATAAAATAAGCTCTCTATGGCAAGGTGATATTGTCGGGTATTATACTGATAAAGATGAAGACGATGGCCCAAGACCCATGGATATTGATGAAGACAAAAGTGATAGGCCGTTTCCAATGGAGTTCAAAGGGAGGAAGTGATCCGATAATTGAAATATGTCTGGACAAAATTTCATTTTTTATGTTGGATTGCACAAACATTTGAAATTTCATCTTTGATATAGTGTATTCACAAACATTTTTAATTTCATTTTTATAGAGTATTATTGAAATTGAAACTATTGATGTAGATGGGCAAATTTTAGTGGGGTTTATTTGGAATTTTCACTTGATTCTTTGAATGCTTTTTTTTTTCAAAATTATAATAATTATATATTGTACTAAGTTTGATCAAGAACCCAGTGTTCTACATCTTGATTCCTCTATGATAAATCTTCAAAAGAAGATAATCCAAAAGCGTAAGTGTGGATGTTTATCCTTATCTTGCGAATTACAGAGCCTCAAAATATGTGATAATTCGGGACCACCGAATTCCAGCAAATTGGTATCAGAGCCTGTTATAATAAATCTGAGCCAGGATTCTCGCTACGTGAGGATAGTTAACGAAGCGAAGACTCTTGCCTGAGCCAGGTCCGGTAAGGTTTCCGGTTACACTTCTCAAGAGGGAGTGTGTAAAATAGTCTCTGAGGTACCATTTGATGTTCACCGGTGTATGGGCACCGCATCCAGTAAATTGGTATCAGAGCCTGGTTCGAGATTAGACCCTCGAATGAAGATAGTAAATTTAGATTTAAATCCACAGTGGCATTGACATCCACTGGGTGGATCAGTCTGGCCGACATACTGAAGTGTCACATGCTCAAACTATCATAGCTGGACGCAATGAAAATGGGGTAAATCTAGTTTAATTAATTAATTTTGTCCCTGTCTGTTGAATTTAATCTCTGACATGGGAATGATTTTTCAGACCACCGCTATGTATTATGCGGACAGTTCAGGAGCGTACCAGCATATAGAGGACTATGTGGTAACTGGAAGTGGGACAAGTTATGCTAGACCCATTGTGACCCAGGGGTAATTTAATCTTATATCTATAAATGTCCATAAGCTTTAACTCTATTGTACAATTTATATACATATTTCTTGTGTTACTAGGTACAACATCTGCCTCACAATTAGTGAGGCTCTAGAGCTTGCACGAAAGGCAATATACGAGGCAGCTATTAATGACTTGTGTACTGGGGGAATAGTCAGCGGTATACTAACTTTTTATTTACTTTTTGATTCACCTTCAAAGTTTTTTTTTACCCGACACCTTCAAAAGTTCATTACCGACTGTTATCTATGTCGTCATAGTGTTCCACGTTGGAAAAGATAAAATAAGCTCTCTATGGCAAGGTGATATTGTCGGGTATTATACTGATAAAGATGAAGACGATGGCCCATGACCCATGGATATTGATGAAGACAAAAGTGATGGGCCGTTTCCAATGGAGTTCAAAGGGAGGAAGTGATCCGATAATTGAAATATGTCTGGACAAAATTTCATTTTTTATGGTGGATTGCACAAACATTTGAAATTTCATCTTTGATATAGTGTATTCACAAACATTTTTAATTTCATTTTTATAGTGTATTATTGAAATTGAAACTATTGATGTAGATGGGCAAATTTTAGTGGGGTTTATTTGAAATTTTCACTTGATTCTTTGAATGCTTTTTTTTTTTTCAAAATTATAATAATTATATATTGTACTAACCATTTATTGAAATTGGTATTAAAGTGTTAATAATTTATCAGTAAATAAATTTGAATGCGAGTCTAGCAACATATGATAAAAAATATAGGGGTTGTGGGTAGGTCTACGGCCTCTGATTAATTAGGAAAGTCTGGCTTTTATTTTCTTTCAACGACATGTGTACCGAAGCAAACGAAATTTGAACTTATTGCGTCATATGATTCAGCACATGACATTTTGGCTGAAGCTAACACAGATCTAAGCTTACTGTGTCATGACGAAGCAAACGACAAACAATACAACCATGTGTTTTACCATTCTTTTTGCATATATTTTAACGTCCACCCCATACTACCTCATTTGCATGATATTCCACCAGAATATTAAAATTTTTAATTTGTATCCTTTAAGTGATAAATTTATTTTTATAGGAAGTGATAACTATAATATCGTCTTATTTTTAATTTTATATATATTAAAAATAAAAATTTACTAAAAATACAAAAATTAAATTATTTAATCTAACTTATTAAAGACTGAACAATAACCAATTCAAACCACATCCAACGTTAAAAATAATATACTGTTGAAGCCGACCATCTTAATAACTAGGAAAAGTAACCTACAATACCTACCACGTCTCAGTCATCACACTGTTTTACAATTGCCCCCCGAAGACAGCGCATAACCCAAAGATTTGAGTTAGAAAATCTTCAACGGCCTCTTGCTTCTACATATCTACTACCTCCCACTCTATGAATTCCTCTGTTTTTTCAATCCGATCCTCCGTAAGAAATAACATGTGAGAACACAAATTCCTCTTCTTTCTGTGTAGTATGAGAATTAAAAATGATATGAAAAGCACTATCACATGATCAAATATTCATATCTTAGCATGGAAAACCCCCCTTTCACGGGAGCATCTACTTCAACTCAATTATTTCCACCCCACATTTATGCCTTCCCAAACATCTCTACTTGCCCCATTTCTTTTTCTTCCTATAAGACTTCACTCCCCTGTGCATCAACCCAACCTGCATACTCGCCTGCATACAAAAAAAATGTTCAAATTTCTAGTAGTCAATAAAGACAAGATAGTCTTAAAAATGCGTTTTCGCTCTGAATTTAATGAATTTGTCAAACTTGTTGACTGTTCTTGTAAGCAACATGATCATAAATTAAAAGATACTTACAATATATTTAAACAAAGTACATAATTCTGAATTTAGAACGGACAATGAGATACGGTTAACCAAAAGCATGTTAACTTTAGATATCACTGCTTCCATTTAATTTGTAACACTTAGCACAACACAAATTAGCACCACATGATCATACTAACATATCTGCTGCTCATTTGCCAACCTAATTACAATGTCCCACATACATCAGTAAATTCAGAGCGAAAACAATTGTGGCACTTTATTTGCTAGATACACAAAAATGGAGAAAAACAGTGACGTAGCCCAAAGTTAGTAACAACCAATATTTTCCATCCATTAGTGGTAGCAACCGAAAATCCCAAATCGAATATTCCTTCAAACTCATCAAGTTCTTTGCTTAGTTGAGATTCATAACAGTTGAGTGAAAAAAGCTTCTATGAAACCTAAAGGGAAAAATGCAAACAGGAAAAGATAGTAGCATGTTTTGGTTATAATAAAAATGAGTAATGTAATATACAGAGGGAATTTGTCAAAAACAAAGAACATTTAGTGCACAAATTTGCGGCGTCGGCAGTGGTCAAAGGGGTTCCTTTGAACAACCGGGCTTCCTTCTTTATGTGTTTGGTGAACAGACGCCTGCATCAATACGAATGAATATTACAAACAAAAATCACTCTAAAAACGAAGAAACCCCAATATCAAACGAGAGGGTATCGTACCTGTCTCCGGCATGACCAATAGCGGCGATGAGTTTGTGAGAGTCGAAGACCATGATCTTGTCTCTGGTGGTCTCGGGGCCAATGAATTTGATCCCCGTCGATGCATCCGCCGCCACAATTGCGAAGCCATCTCCGACAAGTCCGAATACGCACTCCGTTACCTTGCCCGCCTCTCTCTTTAGGCTTTGGTTGGTGAAGGTTAAATTAAGTGAGGTTTATTCTGGTTAGAAGAGGTTATAATGTTGTTTGGTTCAACGAAGGTTAAGTTAAATGAGGTTTATTTAAGTTAAATTAGGTTAGAGGAGATTAAAATGCCCTTCTACATATTTTCCTTCTTCTTTTATAATATATTTATTAATAATAATTATTTATATAAAATTATTATTTATAAAATAATTATTCGTGTAAGCATATAAATAATTATTTATAAAATTATTATTATTTGAAAAGTTCGTTAAATCAGGAGGTCAAGTTAGGGCAGTACTGGAATTTTAAAAAATTGTCATAGGTAATTTTGTCACAATTGAAGACAAATATTCTCTCACCTAGGAAAAACCCCAATTTTGGAGGTTTCATAATCTAGGTTAGGTTTTCACTAGAAGACAAAAAATCATCCAAACCTAACCTAACCTCCTTCCAACCAAACACCACTTTTTTACCCCAACCTACCCCAACCTAACCTAACCTCCAACCAAACAAAACCAACCCCGCCTCAACCTAACTTAACCTCCAACCAAACAAAGCCTTAGCTCTCTTTCCGACTCCATTTTCGAATCCAGATTCTCTGCTTGACTCTCCTGACCCTTGCGCCTCCCATGCTCAAAACGGTGACGTTTAGGGTGTAATTGGAATTTCAATTTGGGAGGGAGGTTTCATTTTTTTTTAATAACATTGAAGTCCCTCAAGTATTTTTTTTTAGTAGTACCAATGTTCTAAAATATTTTTTTGTCCATTATGTAGCATCAAATAATTTTTCAGGAATATCTAGTATTTGACAAGATACAACTTGAACTATTTTTCCAGTAGCATTCCATATCTTAAAGATATTTTTATCACATCCAGTATCCTAAATTATTTTTCTAGTTACAACAAGAAGCCTCTAAAATATTTTTCTAGTGATAATTATCACCATAAATTTGGCATACTGAGTGTTGGATTGGCCAAAATTTAGTTTAAGATATGGAATGCTACTAGAAAAATAGTTCAAGCTGCATCTTGTCAAATACTGGGTGCTCCTAAAAAATTATTTTATGCTACATAATGGATAAAAAAATATTTTAGAACATTGGGTACTACTGGAAAAAAAAAAAAAAAAAGACTTGAGCGATTTTAATGTTATTAAAAAAAAAAGTGAAACCTCCCTCCCAATTACACGCAAAACGTCACCATTTTGAGTATGGGAGGCGCAAGGGACGGGAGAGTCAAGGAGAGAATCCAGATTCCTCCATTTTTTGGATCTACTGCCTTTGATCTCCTTCACTTCTTTTACTTTCCTCGGAGGTCTCTTTTGTTCTTAGGGGCGACACCAAAGAGCCTTCGTGTACACCAAGTTGGGTACGCCAACAAGTTCGGCTCGGGTTAGGTCTGACTCAAATCCATTGATGATAAGTGTTTCAGTATTTGATGACCGACCACTCGTTTAGACAAAAATAGCCTTCATTTTCTTTTCATCCGGACTGAGTTTAGTTAAAATAACCTTCATTTTCTTGAGGTATTAAAAGCCGGTTGGTTTAATGTTTCCAGGTCAAAAGGGTCAATGTTCTAATTCTGATTTAATTAGACTAGCTCAATCATAATAAAAATAATATAATTTAACTAAAATATAAAAAAAATCACATGTGAGCATACTTTGTTTGCTTGCGAATAATACAAATTGTTCTAAATTTTATTTTAGGTATTTTATATTGGTTAATAATTCCTTTTTTTTTGTCGAAATTAATAATTCCTTTTTCGATGCATTTGATTAATATATTCTTATTTTAAAACAACAGAGAATCTAGAGGATGAAAGAAATACATGCACATTATTATTCCAAAGAAAAATAATCCAAAAACAAACGTAAATGAGAAAGCGACAAACAAGAGAGATAAGATAGTGGTGCTGACAACTTTGATGACCCTTCTTCATGTAAATGTCGTCTTTCTCCCTCATTCTCTCTCTCTCTCTGACTCTGAAATCTTCCTCAAGAGAATGGCCCAGGAGATCCAAATCACCATTTCATCCACTTTCTCTGGTCTTTCGGAATAGTTCATTTTTTGTTTTCTTTTTCTGTTAGTGTGGGTTTGGAATAACTTATTTTTAAATAATAAATATTTATAAATCATGATTTACGGTATATGAGGTAAGTATGTGAAAGAAGTTTTATCTCGACTTACGTAATAAAGACTTATTATCTAAAAATAAATGTTTCCAAACACAACCTTAATGTTGTGTATGCTTTTGCAAAAAATGAGTGAGCAAAATAAAAAAAAGGGCATATACAATTATCCATAACTATAGCCAACTTCATGTAATCTAATTGAAGCACAACATAGGTATGAATTTCCTCGTGCAACGCATGGACACAATACTTATTATTCTAAATTTTACGAATTTTATATTGATTGTGTATATTCATCTAGATCTTAATGTAAGCTTACCTAACTAATCTTATTAGATTAAAAAATTAGTTAAATTTATTTAATATAACATGTTTTTTAAACACACTAATCATCTTTAGTAATCCCGCCCCCCCCTCCTATCTCGGGTCAAAGTTTTAACCTCTTAGATAATCCAACCCTCAATCTCTCCCCTCTCTAGTTTGATCTTCACAAGTTTGTTTCAGAAATGGACAAACTAAGTTGATACAACAAGGCAAACACTGAGAACTTCCATGAATGTGTCCCTAGTAATAAATCAAAATTATAAAAAGATGTTGTGAGAAGAAATCTTTCCAAGAAAAGGGAATTTATATTTTTTTTATTTATACTTTTCTAAAAATTACATGATTTCTGAGAATTGAATTAAACAAAATTATTATTTTTTATCCATAACAAAATTTTACTGATTTTAAAATTTATAATGAATATTTTAATAAATATGAAAATGGATTTGTGAGTTTCTTTGTCTATTAATTATATATTTGTTCATAAATTCATTTGGCTTCCATATTCGAAAGGTATGCTTTGCTTCTGAATGATTTTGTTATATTGAGTCTGCTTACCGAAAATGGGAATACCAAGGATGGCCTCGGGCTTCCTACCGACTTGATCAGGTGTTTATACATCTACATAGCATTTTTTAGATTTTATTAAATACATGAAAGTGATATTATATTTTGGAGACACAGCCACAATTAACTTAAATATTTTACAATAAACTGAAGATATTATTACAATGCCTTTTAGTTGGTCATGTTGGGGAACCTTTCACTAATTGATTATCTATTGACTTTTCCGTGCAGATAAAGGAAGGATTTGCTGATGGAAAGGACCTTGTTCCTTCTGTTATGTCCGCCATGAGGGAGGAGCAGATTTGTGCCTTAAAGGATATTGGACCAAAGTGGTTGCTGTTGCTTCCATTGTCTTTCTCCATTTATTTAATCTCAAATATTTTTGTGAGCCTCTTTTTTTTCCCTTATCGGCTGATGGTTCCAATCTTGTGGGTGAATCTGAATGTATCACTTTTATAGTTTGTCCTGAATTTTTAATAGGAAATGGGAGCCCAGTATCAGATATTGTACAATCCAATTCATGAGAGTGGTAAGGATTATTGTAAATATTGTGTGTAAGTGTGTTAAAAAAAAGATGTCTCATGTAACTAAAGATTGAGAACACCTTAATATACAATTAAATATGAGCTTGAATTAATAAAAAGGCTTATAAAAGAAGTCGATGACTGTTGGAGTTTTAATTAATCGGTTTTAATGACATTTAAAAGGTTTTATTATATCAAAATTGTCATTAACACTTGCTTCGTAATTGTCATTTTAATTATCGTTAAGCCGTCTTTAATGGCCCTTATTGCAGCTCAACGGTCACAAGATTTCTGCCTATAAAGGCTATGTATGGAGGAAGATGAGGAGGACTGAGGTCAGGTCAGACGACTGAGGTCAGCTGCTTTCTGCAAAAAGTGTTCGTTTTATCATAGATTGTTAGCAATGGCGAATCCGAAACATATGTCATAGTCTAAACCGTGCGGCTCGTTATGCATTTGACAGTTTCTCTACCTTCATATTTTTTAATGGTGTTTGTGGTTGTTTTTCCTTCTATGAGATCTTCTCACGGAGTTTCTTCAACAACCAATCTAATTGCTTTATTGCTGATAAAAGCAGTGGATCCTTTGGGATTATTCTTTGAACAACCACTTCGTACAATGGCTTTGTTGCCGGAAACAACGTTTTTCTACTCATAGATTCTAGTGAAGAGATTATGAAGGAGGTAGAGTTTTTGGTTGTGGCGCGGCTCCCTCTCATCTATTTTAGGATTAGGCTATTTTTAGGGTTTCTTTGCATTGTTATGTATTTGGGCTTTCTTTTTTAAAACATTTTATTTTAGGCTTGTATCTTTCGATAGTTAGTTTTAATGAAATACTATTTTCTGACCAAAAAAAGAAAGAAAGAAAAACAATCGTTTGGTTATCCGAAACAATAAATGCCATGAATAAAGAATTTGGGGGGTGAAATTGAGAAAAAAATTGCCATGAAGCAAAAGGAATGAGTTGTATTGTAAGGATACTATGTGGACTGAAGTGAATTGGGTTGTTGTCTCGTCAAGTGAACAAAATGAATGTCTTGTAGACTTATTGGAATGTTACCTAACATGCCTATTCAGTTTAAAGCACCACCTCAAAACAGCTTGTTTGTGCAATAATTTGTAGAAAGAATTTAGGTTAGATACCGACAATGTAACAAAAGGGATAATATAAAGAAAAGGAGTTTGCAATAAAGAATAAGGCGTATCTGATTAAATGTCTCATATGAGTGCAATGTGGAGAAATAATTAAGAATAAGTAGAATGGATTATGTGTCACCTCTAAGCAGATGGCGGCATCTATTTATATGTTGGAGAAAGATGAGTTTGTTCCTTCTTTTGTAGATCTAGGCGAGCTATGAGAGTGGTGGAGATCCTAACGTTTTGGATCTGTAGCTGTGGAATGATCGTTGGGCTTTGACAACGTATACAAAGATGAAGGTGGGTCAGTTTTGGACCAGACACACTTTTTTGGGCCTATTTCTGTTGCCTTGTCTCTGGGCCGCTGGTAATGGTTTTTAGGCCCTACACAGCCCAGTGTTTTTCAACCAAATAATCCAATTACGCTTTTACCATTGGAAGACCTACCTATAATAGTATAATTTTATAGTTTATACCCTTTATCCCACAAGATTAGCCCCGTACTTGTGAGAATTATACTCCCTAAAAATTTAAAAATTAATTTTGTTCAAGTATCATCAGTGCTCCTAAAATTTCTTGGAAATACTTTCTCTAAAGTTAATAATATAAGAGTTATTTAACTAGAGTAGATTAAGAAAGTTAACTAAATTAATTAATTGTAACAAACATCACATAATCTATATTAAATAACCTTATGTAACAAATGCCTTATAATTATTTGCATTGGATTGTGTAACAATTGTCTTGTGATTATGTGAATTGGATTGCTACAATTATTGTTGATGTCTTACATTTAAGACAAAAATCAATCTTTTAATTAACTCCTACACTTAAGACTGGAAGAATATTTATTAATTAATCCTATAAATAAGATAAAAAATAAATTTAAAGAATATAATAATTTCTAGAAAGCGTGATTTTAACATTAAGAAATAAAACGATAATTTTAAAACAATCATTACAAATATATTTAAAAAAAAAAAAAGCAATTATCATTCAATAAAGAAAAAGATAATACATCAGATGTCAACAATCACTGTAGAACAGGATTGTAGAGCTTGCATGATGTGTTCACTAAAATTTAAAACCCTACCTACTTGACCAATCTTGAAAGGACGCAAGAGCAAAGAAATATCTCTATGCAAAACATTGTGAGATCTAGCTAAATCTAAGATAGTAGGAAGAATTTGTCGCCTAAAACAATAAATTGTGAGAGATTTACCATCATAATCTAGAAAAAGTGAAGAATGTGTCATCCAAAGCAAAGCCCCCCTCAGGCAATATAAAGAAACAAAGGATTGGTGAGAGACTTTCCTCCAAATGAATGATTGAACAGGTTGTCCTTGAAAGCATATCCAATCCAAGATTGACAAATTGTGTGGGCATCTCGTTTCAGTTTACGTATGAGTACAATCCAGCCACAAGATGAAAAGTTGTCAAGCATTTGACACTCAAAATCCAATGAAAAGGAACGTTGAATAGGGGCCTCCCTAGAGTTATATGCAAAAGCAGCTAGAGATGAAGCAAGTGTGATTTCTCTTATCAGGTGTGTTTGGGGGAGCTTTGAATCCCCCAAACGCTCAATTGGACTGAAAAGCTTAATGGACAATTTGAAGAAAAAAAAAATTTGAGTGTTTGGTTTCCAAAATGAGCAATTGAGCTTTATTTCATTTTAATAGCTTTTGCCTTAAGCTCCATTTCTCAGCTTTTACTGATTTAATTTTTTGGGAAGAGTGAGAATGGTTAAAATATTTTTCCAGTTGTGTTTAGTGTACTATCAAACTGATTGCAATTTTACCCTTAATGTACTTTTTTTGCTACAAAAATTAATTTCAACTATTATTTAGTGCTTTTAACCATTAAAATATTTTTTCAACTGTACCCAATGTGTTATTAGACTGATTGCAATTTTATCTTTAATGTAATTTTTCAGTTCCAAAAATTATTTTAAACTATTTTTTTGTGTTTTTAACCCTTTAAAATATTTTTTCACCCACTCTCTCTAACTATTATCACAAAAGTCACTTATGCTTAAATCAATCCAAATAAGTTTTACTTTTGCAAAATTCATTTATACAATTGCTGTTCTAAACATAAATCACATTATACAATCGGGCTTTTACCAAAAATAAAATTACCAAAAACTAAATTGAGAAACTCCATTTTTTCTATCGCTGTTCCAAACACACACCACACGTCAGGAGGAGAAGTAGTTTGAATGGAGTTATGGAAAAGCTTATTCCTTTTCAGCCAAATGATAGAAAGCAACTTAACCATTTTCACTATTTCATATGTGAAACCTTGTTGATGTAAAGAAGAAAGGGTAGCCTTTAACCATTCTTTCAATTGATTAAAGGTGGAGAACTGAAATCGAACAGATAAGCATCTATACCATACAGCCTTAGTGAAGGGGCAATTTAAAAATAAATGATCCAATGTTTCAGATTCATAGCATCCAAACATGCACTTACCATTTATGTTGAGATGATGAGCAATAAGGACATCTAGGGAGGGTAAGGCGTCATTCAATATTTTCCAGATGAACAAAATGTCTTTCATTGGTAGTGACATGGTCCATAAGAACTTCCAAAAAGAATCAATGGAAGAATTAGTGTTTGATTATAAGATAAGCTTGAAACCATCTTTTAAGGAATAGGTACCCATGGAACTAACATTCCAGAGGAGTTTATCATCTGTAACATAAATGGAAAGAGGGATACTAATGATTATATCAGCTGTCTGCCTAGGATATAAGGATCTTACCAAGGAAGTATTCCATCTAATTGGATTCTAAGAAGAAGGAAGATGCATTAACAGGTCGCTAACTGCTGTAATGCTGACATCCATTAGAGACCTAGACTGCATTGCCACTAAAATGGGTGGTTTAAAGAGATATTATGACCAGTACCCACTTGCCATTGTAAATGATCACAGATAATTGAAACACATTTAAAGATACCCTTCCAAATCCATGAAGAATTGTATGGCTTCTTAAGCAAACTTGAGCTATTCAAGTCAAGATACTTAAGCTTTATTGTTTCAGCCAACAAATCCCTAGATGCTGAAGTAAGAATTCACCAAATTTGTTTTGCAAGCAGGGAGTCATTGACTTTCAAAATAGGTCTGAGGCCTAGACCTTCGTCTTGTGTTGGCCTGAAGATGAAATCCCTACTCTTAAGATGAATCTTATTTGCATCACCATTAGTTCCCCAGAAAATATTTGCACATCTTGCATCTATTTTTGCACAGATATGGTTCGGAAGCTTGATACAAGAAAGAACCTGAAGATTCACACAAGAGAGGACTGACTTGATCAAAGTAAGGTGAGAGGCTTGAGATAGGAGTTTTTCCTTCCAAGAAGTTCTTTGATCTATAGAGTCAAGCACTTGGGAGTATAAAACTGATTTACTCCTACCAGGGTCAATCCATGTACCTGGATATTTCCCTAATCTTCCGGTGAATCTTATTCCGAAGAATTGAGAGTAATTTATTTTTTGAGAATGAGCAAAGTTTGGGCTAAAAACAATAGATGATTTATATCTATTTACCACTTGTTCAGACCACAAACTATATAGATCCAATAAAGCTTTAATGGAGTTTATACTTTGGTTCTCTCCCTCAAAGAAAAGCACAGAATCATCAGCATATAGTAGGTGAGACACGGGTTGAGAATTAGTTAAAATTCTGATTCCTTTTAGCTGGCCTGCATGTTCGAATTTGTTCAGTAGGCATGAGAGAACGTTAGCAGCAAGAATGTAAATATAAGGAGAAAGAGGATCTCCCTGACGAATGCCTCTTGTTGGAGTAATGATACCAGTAATCTGACCATTTACAATCACCTGATATCTAACAGTTGTGATATATTGTATTAACAAAGCAATCCATTTATCAGGAAAATTCATAACTTTCAATATTGCATGAATGAAATTCCAGGAAAGTGAATCAAAAGCTTTGGTGAAGTCAACTTTGAGAGCCATTAATTTCTTCCTACCACCATTGGCAGAATGAATCTGATTCATCAAATCTGAGGCTAGAAGGATGCTGTCTGTAATCACTCGACCTTTCAAAAGAGCACATTGAAAAGGTGCAATATATTTGCTAAGAATAGATTTCATTCTCAAACAAAGCACCTTAGACATAATTTTATAGGCCACATTACAGAGACTAATGGGTCTTAAATCTTTGAAGGATTGAACACTGTCAGATTTGGGAATGAGAATGCTATTAGTAGCATTGAAAGACTTGAGAATGAACTCAGAATCCCAAAAAGATTTAACCATCAAGAAAAGATCATCTTTAACTAGATCCCAATATTTATGATAAAAGTTTGCATGGATACCATCTGGTCCAAGAGTATTATTTTTTGGAAGAGAAAAGAAAGCAATCTTAAGCTTATCCAAAGAGAAAGGTTTTAAGAGAAGATTAAAGTCCTCACCGAAAATGGTTGGGAGAGATAGATCTTGAAGACCCAAAAGAATATCAAAATACGACAGATTACCAGTGGAGCAGTAGACTTATGCAAATTGAGAAAGGGCCGTGGATGAAATTTCTGCCTGTATTATGCCCCCTCAAGATACCACGGATCTGATTTTTTGCTTTCCTTCTTGAGACAATAGCATGGAAAAATTTGGTATTCCTTTCACCATCAACAGTCTATCGAAGTTTCGCTCTTTGAGACCAAAAAGAATGCTCACATTCATATAAAAATTCCAGATTGTGCTTAGCATTTATCAGAACTTGTTCTTGCTTCCTAGACATAATGCTGGAGTTGTCTCAAGGTAGGGAGATTGATTTAAGATCCTCTTCAATAGCTGAAATTCTCTGAAAGAGGTTACCAATTGATGATTTATTCTATTCGGCCAAAGAGTTTAGAGTAGTTTTGAGTTTACAAGATAGTATGTAAGAGGCAAAGCCAAGATAACTTGCAGACCAGCATTTAAGAATGATATCATGGCAATCTTGAAAAACAAGCCAGAAGTCCTCAAATTTTTTAAAATGCTTCCTTTCAATATCATCATGTTGGCAGAACAAAAGAGGACTATGATCTGAGGAAACAATTGTGTGTGTGATTACAAATGAGCAAGGAAAAGCAGAAAAGCCAATGCAAGTTCATAAAAGCTCTATCCAGACGCTCAACAATAAAGTTATCACCTCTTCTATTATTTGACCATGTGAAATTTGGACGTTTATGAGGTACTTGGATTAGGTTGTAATCATCCAGGCACTATTTGAAGGCTGACATGTAGCTAGTTTGGCCAAAATAGTTTAATTTATCATCAGCTGTTAGGATTTGGTTGAAATCTCTAATTAACAACCAAGGGGAATAAGTCATGCTAGAGAAGTTATGAATCCATTCGTAAAGTATGTTTCTTCTATGAGCTTCCGGAGGGCCATAAATGAAAGAAACATAAGAAGAAGAAGACATGTTAATTTCATTAACTTTGCAGTGACATACAAAAGGGGAAAGATCAACAATTTGAACAGAAAGACAGGATTTCCAGGCAATGAGGGTGCCACCACCTCTCCTAATTGTATCAGCACCACAGACTGAACTAAAACCTAAAGTGACAACAAAAGAAAAGGCATCTTGGGAAGGGATTTTGGTTTCTGACAAAAAGAGAATATCTGGGTAGTTCAAGTTCACCAGGTGCCTACATCTTTAAACTACCGAGGCTTTACGGAATCATCGACAGTTCCAACTCAAGATTTTCATGGCTTCTTGGGAGGCTTTATGGCAGCTTCCCTAGCCTTTCTAGTATGAGGATCTACAATAATCACTTTGAATTTTTTCTAAATTTAATCCCATGCTAGGACTGCATAAGGTTGCCATTTACGTGGATTAGACGAAGGATCAAACTTGGGACTTTGATTAAAATCAAGCTTGTTAGTGTATTTATGCTTCTTTCGAGGCTGGAGATTATAGGAAGAGAGATGAATCTTTGCAGAGTTGTTTGAGAGGACTACATTAAAGCTTGAAAGAGAAAAGTAGATGAACCATTTAGAATCTTCAGCATGAGCCCCATCAGCAAAGCAATAGGCGTATCTACGAAATCAAACCAAAAGAAAGAACTAGAATTTAAGAGAAAATAATCAAAATCAGCATGATCTTTCGGTACAATTTACCAATTAAAGGAATCATTCTAAATCTTGGAAAAGAAAATGCCAAAACCTGAAGTATCCCATCCTTCTAAAGTAGCCATCTGTTCCCACCATTCAAACATATTCTGGGGAAATTTGGGAATACTCTTAGAGAAGTGCCATCTAACTTGTTGCAGAGAGGGGGATTCATATTGTAGAGTAAAGAAAGAGCTATTAGAGCAATTGTCAGGAATCTTCCCCAACAACTGGATGCACTAGCGAGAGAGATTCTCAGCCTCCAAATTGTAGTTAGCAAGTCTTGATAGAAGACATCGGCGTTTACAATTGACTCCATTTGAAATATTTTCCACAAAGTAAGGTGGGTCATTGGTATTAACCAGTAGAGCAGAGGGTGATAAGGGGGAGAGAGGAAGGGCATGATAGGTGGATATGAGTTGATTCTCATAAAAGGCGATGGGGGGACCAACTGGAAAAGGGACCTCCTGAGAGGGGACCGAGTTTGTGATAGCAAGATTTATTGTAGGCATCTGATGAAGAATTGGGCTGCCAGATATAGGTATATGGGCCTACACAGAATGGACAGCAAAAGAAGGGATGTCTGGACTGTTATTTGGGCCAGGGATAAGGAGGTCGTGGTTTGATAGATTAAAACCATATTGATTGATGACTAAATCTTCTAGCTTATCTTCAGGAAACAGTTCTTTAAGCATTGTATCAATATCCATCCATGAGTTAGCTCATTCTTGAATAGCAACTTCTTGATCCACTAGAGCATCTATCGGGGTAGCTGGAGAAGGGAAGTTGTTTACTGAAGCGATTGGTGGAGACACTCGAGGAGGAGAATCAAGGATATCCATATGCTGAAGATCAACTTCTTCAACATTAAAGTTAGAGTCATCCAAAGAAAAGTGAAAGAAACCATTGTTGATTTGAGCATTTCCAAGGATAACATCTTGTGGTTGGATTTCATAATCTCTGTAACCACTCCTACCGTAGAGCATGTATCGAATTCTAGTAGATCCTCTACCTCGGTGATGACGAATCTAGTTTCTCCTCATATTCTCAATGGGATTAGGATGAAAGTCAAGCAGAAAACTCGAGCCAAACTGACGGAAGACATGACTATTAGAAGCATTCATTCCTTGGAAAGCCTCACTAATGAAAGATGACAGTCATGAGCTAGGTGACCCATTACATGGCAGAGACCACAAGTTCTGAATATACGTTCAAATTTGCATTTAATCCAAATCACTGAACCATCATCCAGTCTCACTCTGATATTCTAAACCAGTGGAAGAGAAGGGTCTAATAGAACCATGAAGAGGATAAAATGGATATTGGAGGAAAATTCAGGGGAGCCATTAACGATAATTGAATTGCCAATGATATCACCAAGAGTTTCAGCAACATCCTTAGCGTGATATTCCAGGGGAAGACCCCAGAACTGAACCTAAGTAGGGAACGCTAGAAGCCTTATTTCCCGAAGCATCATATTGGGTCTCTAGCAGTCCACAATTAGTAAAGAATTGTCAACAGACTAGGGACCATTTTTGACAACAAAGTCACTGTCAAGGAGGTTAACAAATTTGATGTGAAAGAAACTACCGATCTGACCTTCAACTACAAATCTGTCACGGAGCAACCACAGTGAACAAAGTCTCCGGGAGAGACGCTCAACAGAAAAGTTCTATTTATCTACCAAGAGGGCAATAGCATATGACTTATAATGAGAACGATTATGGTTGAGTTCATGAGGAGGTATATTAAACGAAGGAAATAGGGAAGGATCTTTTAGAGGTTGTGTGTAGTAAGACATTTTAAGAGACTAAAAACAAATATTTTTAAAATTACAGAGAACATACAGTATCATTTTTTAATATTATATTTTTAGTTATGACAAATTATAAAGGGCAAATCCCTCAAAAAGAACTTCAAAATTGGGAAAAAAACAAAAAGGTGATCTGAAATTCCATATTCCACATAAGTGTGAGTGTCTAAACTGGAATATTACAAATCAAAAGGAAATGACTTAAGTAACCTTGGGAGTTTTTAAACTGAAAAGCGTCAAGGGAGGCGTTATAAGGGGTGTATAGCGCGAAAACACAGTCAGGACTTTTCATCTCCTGCTGCTTTCGTACGGTGCCGTTGGTTGACCTTGGGTCCATGGTGGTGAGAGAGGCTAGTGGCAGCGATATGGGTGTGGTCGATTTTGAGGGGGAGGGACAGTGCGAATACTCCATTGCCTGATATAGTTGGAAATCGGCATTGATAAAGTTTGGGTTTATCGCTGTGAGGGAGGAGAGTGTCTCAGTAGTTGATGTTGTGAATTTGAAGAGGAGCGAAGGCGGTGCAGCAGTCGACATTTGGGTACGATTTTTAGGTGTATATAAGGAGTAGCAAATGCAACAGGGGGTGGAGTTTTGGTTTCAAATTTTAGGCGGATTTGAGGAGGAGAGAAGGTAGGGAGAGGTTGTGGTGAAAGGGAGTCGACAATTGCAGAGATATTGGTGTGCGGATGCAACATTGGTCTTCGGTGCTTAAGTTCGATAAGTGGTTGTGTTTAATGTTTTTCATGTTAACTTTGTCCTGTTGAGTAAAATGGCAGTTCAATATCCATGGGTTTAAATAAGTTTAGGCAATGTGGATACAACATAACGGCAACAATATATGCTATTTTGAAATGTGGTGCAAAGTCGTGAGTGCTTAATTAGGAACCTGTAAAGTAAAGTTGCGAATAGTTTAAGAGAAGTTGTGAAACTCTGTTGTTAAGTGGGGAAGTCTGAATTGGAAGTTGTGAAATTGGTAAACTGTTGAAACAACATGTGAACTTGTCAATGCTTGATTAGAAGTTGTGAGACGATGTTATGAAGTATGAAATTGTGATTTGATTTTTTTGGAAATGTCATGCATGGAGTTTGGAATGGCTTAAGTAAAGTTGTAGGAAAAAACCAGAATTTGTGAACACCGAAAGGATGAGAAATATGGGCATTTTGTATCAAGGGAAAGGTTTTGAAGTTAGGGGGAATGAGGATGCAGATGACGTCCCTTATTTAGACTCGGTATTTGTCTGTAGAAGCTAATTTGTGTTAAAGACAACTTATGCATTTAATTGACAAATAAAAGTGTGCTGTCATTGCAGGAATTGAAAGAGGTCTATGCACGGTTGGTGAAAGTTATCGATGAACATCGAAACAGACTTATAAAGGTGGTGGTGGAGGAGTTACTGAATATCCAGCTTGCAAGAGAGGGCAGGGACAAAGCACATCAAGACGTGCTTTGTCTATGTTCATGTAACCCAATCTAAGGATTTCATCCGTAGAAGAGTCAGTCTTCTTTTTAAGAGAACTAATATTCCAAAACTAATATCCCAAACATGAACAACAAGCAGATCCTATTTTTAAGAGAACTAATATCCCAAACACGAACAGTCTGATCTAATGAGGCAGAAACAAGAAGATCCTATTTAAGAGAACTAATATCCCAAACACGAACAGCCTGATCTAATGAGATAGAAACAAGAAAATCCTGTTTAAGCACACATTACATCATGATCATCAGTTGCCCTCCATGGTGCTTCATCAAAAGTTGGCTCACATAAGTTGGGTATGTAAAGAACAAAAGTAGGCTAACATAACTCGCATTTGAGGGAATTTCAACTTGAGTGTTACTCAGCATTGGAGGGTAACCGGCGAATGATTATGTCAATCCGCACCCATCTCGAGTTGTGAAGAACTCACTCCAATGAGATTTTGATTTAAATCCATGGCTCGACTAGGGTTTCTCCATGAGAAACTAGAGTTTTCCTGATCACTGGAGGGTAACCAAAGAGTGATAATGTGAAGCCGAACCAAACTCAAGGTGTTCAAAAGCTCACTCCAGTGCATACTTGTATTAATTCCGCATGAGGACCCGAGTTGGCCCATATAGCACTCAAGTTCTAACCATCACTGGAGGGTAACTAGAGAGTGAGTGTCAAGATGCACCGAACTCGAGTTGTAAAGAATAGAATCCAGTGAGGTAGTGTTATAAATCCACGGACGGACTTGAGTTTCTTATTTATAAACTTGAGTTCTAATCATCACTGGAGAGTAACCAGAGAGTTGCTGTGTCAAGATGCACTGAACTCGAGTTGTACAAAACAGACTCTAGTAAGGTTAGTGTTATAAATCAACGGTCCTTCTTCTTACTTCTGTTCATTGCATCTCTTTCCTCCAATGTCAGCGCCGGAGTCACTCACTCTCTGCTCCGTTCACGTTCATTCATCGTTTATTCCTCACTAGAATTACTAATCTTTGTTTCAGACAAAGAAAACGGGGGAGAACAGGGACCTCGAACGTGCACGTCCAACTACATGAGGGAAGGCTTGTGTTCGTCATCCTCGTCTTCTTCTTCGCCATCACCGCCAACAACTCTGAGTTAATCACCCACAACAACTCGTCATCTTCTTCTTGATCGTTATCACCGACATGTGATTCATCATCGAGATGAGTCTTAATTTTCATCATTGACATGAGTCCCAAATCGATATTAGGCTTTACCAACACAGTGTTACATTTTCTCAACATCCTATAAGACTTTCACAGGTTCAATAACTCGAGTTCCACATCTATCACTCGAGTTGGTCAAAGAGTGAGTAGGAGTTGCTTGTTTACTAACTTAAGCATCAGGGTGTTTAATTACTTGTTTTGTAGGATCCTCTGTATATGCGCTAAAAAACAGGGATAAACAGAGAAGAGATAATTGTTAAGAACACTCGAGTGTTCATAAGAAGTAATGAATAAGTTAGGAAAATCATTCAAATTGTCTGAGTCTTGACCTAATCACTTCCTAGGAAAATTTAGCAATGATCACAACTACCAACATCGCCGCCAACAACTCGTCATCTTCTTCTTCACAGTTATCATCGACATCTACTTCATCATTGACATAAGTGCGCACTGTCACTCGAGTGATAGATGTGGAACTCGAGTTATCGAACCCTTGAAAGTCTTATAGGATGTTGAGAAAATGTAACACTGTGTTGGTAAAGCCTAATCACTCGTCGGTTACCGTCCAGTGATGATCTGAACTCGAGTTATCAATGGAAAACTCGAGTTCTGCATCAATCCACCCATGTCGCTGCCACTATCCTCTCTCAAGGCCACGGAACCAAGGTCGACCAACGGCACCGACGACAGCAAAAAAAGATGAAGAGTCCTGACTGCGTTTTCGCGCCATTATCACGGCTCCCTTAACGCTTTTCAATTTTAAAACTTTCAAAGTTACGCACGTCATTTTGTATCAAATTGTAATATTCCAATTCAGGCATCACACTTATATGGGAATATGAAATTTCGAATCACCTTTTTATCTTTTCCCATTTTTTTGAGGGATTTTCTCGTAATTTTTCTCAAAATCGAAAATTCATTTTCCCCACTCTTCTTTTATTCCCTCTTCAGTTTCTATCTGCTTTCAGTCTCCTCATGCTTTTCTCTTTCCTGCTTTCAATTTTCAAAGCATATCCATCGGCGAGTCCTTCAACGAAAGAGAGGAGGGATGAGTTCCTCGCCGCATCGTTCTCACGGCGGCGGCGATAGACCCAGGTTCTTCGACTCAAAGGCCGAGAACCTCTGCTGGGCAAAGGCTGATAGTGTGCCGGCCGTCATCCAGAGAGGTGGCACAAAGACGCCGGCGGCAACATTGTTTACAAGCGCTTCTGCAACTGTCAAGGCTGCCTCTGATTCGAGTTCGATCATATCCGTCCCTTTTCCTAAGGTTTCCCCCTTCGTTTTTTAACATTATTATCCATGCCCTCGAGCCAATAATTTTCTCTACCTGCTAGTTTCAATTTTTATGGGTTTCTGTGTCTAAATGTTTTCTAATTTTCATCTAGTAATGTTGCCCTTTGAAGACCATGCCGGTATGTGATTTTTGATTGGTATTAGGATTGTGGAAAAGCTGCCGCAGCCGCATTCGCAGGGTAAAACCAAGTGCCAGCGAGTAGTAGTGCAATGTATAGTATAGTATTGAATTAACTGGTAATTAAGAGATTGGTCGGGGAGGCTGAAATAAAAATTATGCTTCCGATCAAGTAGCATGGCTTCAGAATTCGCACGTGGCAACCAATGGAAATTTTACTATCTTTCCACAGATTTCATCCTTCCAAAAGTAGATCTTGGCAGAAAAACGAGTGTCCTTGGTAGCTTGGGAAGCGGACTTTTTTCGTGTTTAGACATGTGGATCTTCAAGTGATAGAAATGAACAGATGAGGGATCCTTTTAAAGAAAATAATAATTTATCTGACAAAGATTGTTTGGTTCACAATTGTCATTGATAAATATATGCGTTGGCACTAATGATGGGAATAATCAAACCGTGTTAAGAATTACACTGTGTAGAATATGATAAAGGCATCCGTTTCAGAGACTATTCTAGGATGTTACTCCATGTGATTGCTCCTATTTTATTTCAGAGAGGAATTAATCCATCAATCACATCGTCTGATTGAGGTTGAGTTGATGAGAAACGTAATTGCAAAATAATGCTCAATGACACAAAATAAAATTGCTGCTTCAACATTCATGGAGCCATTTAATTTCATTAAAATTGTTCTTTGGGGTTTATCTGTGAGCAGAAAGCTTCTTTTAGTTATTCATTGTGATATAAAACGTTTCTTTGGTTTTTCCCTCTTTACTTTTTGTAGAGAGCTATAGATGAGCAGAGCATAGAAGCTTGTGTCTTTACTTAATACCCCCTCCGATCCTTAATATAAGACATATTTACCTGATTTAATTAGATTAAGGAAGTTAGTTAAGTTAGTTAATATGACATGTATTTTCTAAAACTCCCTAGTCTTTTTCCTTGATTCCCTCATTTCCTCTTCTTATTGATTATTGTTGAGGGAGCATCAATAGGGATAAATTAGGAAAAAATTAAGAAATATAAAAATTATGTCTTATATTTAAGACTAAGATCATATTTAAGGACCGGAGGAGTGGTTTGTTATTGGTAATTTGATAATTAATTTATCTGAGAAGTGAGATACCGTTGCATTGCAGGTGGTGAATCCACATCAGATAATTGTCAAATGCTACAAACTAGAGTGAACAGGTTCAAGTCGGGCAAGGATCAGGTTGATCCAGCTCAGTTGAAGGGCTACTCATGTGACATTAATTTTTCTGGTATAATTTCTTGATCACTGAACTGTCTTTTTTTTTTTTTTTTTTTTTTTTTTTTTTTTTTTTTTTTTTTAATCACTGAACTGTCTTTACCTTTGAGGTCATGTGACTTTATCCCTTTGCTCATTTTTGCATTTTCATTATCATATTCCTCAGGGTTTTAATCCCTTTTTGGTCCTACTTACCAAGGAAAGACAAAATGTCATTCGGTATCATTCAAATCTGAATTCTCTAAGCTTCTTCTTCTTCTATGTTCTTTTGAAATTCCTCTTAGATAGAGGACCCATAGTTTGTAACTTCATAAATAATCATCATGATTTATTTCAACTGCTAATTCTCCCTTGTTAGGGATTGCACCTATCAATCAATATCTGCTATTCTGCCATATAGTTAGCCATTTATCTTCCTTGCTTATGTTTGATGACAAGTTTGCTAAAGGACAATGGATAAGCTTTTTAGGTATTTGCTGCTCAGCCTTTCTTTAAAAGGTATATTTCGGGCTTTTCCGAATATCATAAGTTAGTTAAAGAGCCTGGTGGCTGATACCTAAAGCAATATATCTAAGTTCCTCCGTATGCCAAACAGGTTTCAAGTTCATGTGCCTCATAAAGAGAGGATTAACTTTAGCACTTCAGTTGCTTCCTAGAGATACTCTCAGGACCATCCTCTTCTCTTTTCCCCCCTCTTTTCTTTTCTTTTTGGAAAAATTGAGAAACATGGAGTTGTTGTCCATACCTTTACACGAAGTAATTTAAACATCTAAGCTAAAATAGAATTCCTTTTTTGCTTTATATGGTTTCTTTTGTGAAAGCACTTTATACAAATGTCATAGACGCTAATAATTTGGACTTTTTGGGGATAGCATGAATTAAAGATGAACTGATAGTTAGCAGCACGTACAAGTTTCGGTCCCACTCCCCACTTGACTTTAAACGTGACACTTCTATTTCTGAACATGGTCATGAATTTTTTCATTGTTTGGTTTGATATGCATATACTCATAAATCCAGGAGAGCAGACTCAAAGCCAATGTGTCTAAATACATATTATGACTGCTTATAACGAGAACTTCTTATATCAATGACTCGCAATCTGTTCTAGATGAATATTAGGGTGTGGTTAGAATGAGAAAGCTCCTTGTTGACCCATAACTGACTTGCATGCTTGAGAAAAACGGGATAGTGCTCAAATGTGTCCCTTGTGACAAGCTCTGTTAGTGTGGTTTCATCACATAATGTTAACAGTTAAAGAACAATGGACACATAAGGAGCTGGATATAATAGAGATGGCTGTTTATGGGGACGTGATTAGGCCAGGAAAAGAGTGTCGTTGCAGAACGGTAGCTGAGATGCTTGGCACATACAAATCTAAAGACAAAACAGCTGCGTGTAAGCTGCCTCAGACAGGGGAATGAATCTCCCAACACACAGAAAATCGTAGGTATCATCAAAATCATATGATGCTCTATATACATGCAATTGTTGATTCAATCTGCCTTGTATCTGTAAGTGAGATCCATGTCTCAGATTGTTGGAATTAATTTCTGACCCTTTTTTTGGACATACATTATATAATATCTGACTGATTGATCAAGTGCATTGCTATAAGCTGTTATCTTCTGCCGTTGTGAACTGGACTTTCTCCTAATTTCGGTGTCACTAATGAACTGTTTGGTATATTGCCACTTATTTATTGAAATTCATGAAACATGCAAGCTTTTCGATTGTTTTTTTGGCTAAATATAGGTGCCTTCCTATTGGAATCAATCATATTTGAGGCATTAAATATAGACACTTTTTTTAATGGAAATTCGAATGTTGGTCTCTCACGTTATTAGAGATTAACCCCTTCCACTAAATCCAACCCATTGGGGCAAGATTTTCATATTTGATATAACAATAGTTGAAGAGTCCAGAAGTACAAGGCGCCACCCTTTTCTCAGAGAATCTGTCTAAATCTTTTTTGTGTGAAAAAAAAAAAAGTGACATGGCCCAAATGCCTTGTTGAATTTTGTAGAATTCTGACTCTTCTAATTTTGTCAAACAAAAGGTAACAAAATATCAAAAAAAATGTTCTGTTTTTTTTTTTTTTGGTTTTATAGAACAACTTTTAATTTTTTTCCTTAAGAACACGTGATCGTGGCAAAAAGAAAAAAAGAACATGTAATAAAAAACACATTCTCAAATTTTCTGTTTTTTTTTTGTGTGTCTTCCAGAACAAAAAGGCTGCTCTAGAAACAGGAAATCAAGCATGTCCTTAATGTTCACTACGTTGAATTTGGTTCACGGCCGTAGTTGAGTCTTGATTTATAACTTGACGCTAAAAAATGAGGTACCATTAGTTAAGAATAGTAAATATTAAGGTGAAAACCAACTCAGAAGCTTCACAAGCACGATGTAGATGTGAGTAGACAAGGCATGAACTAACTCTGATAAAGTAGGAATAATATCAGCATAAGGTGGTGTAATTAGATTATACAAGTCAACACGAGAGGTAATAAAGTAATAGGATTTGATGGCATATATAGTAGCATGGACTTATTGATGAGTGTTAAACCAACAACTTAAGTTGACTTGGAAGCTTTGTCGTCTTCGTTCGTCTAATGCATACATATACATATTATTATTATATAAGAAAAATTTAGACCGTTGAAATCTTAATTAAACAGTCTAGATTGAGAAAAAGACAGGAAGAGGACGGGAAGGAAAATGATGAAAGCCAGATTTGAATGTTAATTATTGTGTGTCATTGACCTTTGACGTACATTTCCAAGCTAACCTTCCAAACACAACTTGTGAAACTTCATTATATTTTTGTTGAGATTTACAGACATGAAATTTACTCTCACGTAACTGCAACCTTTAAAAACACATAATAAAGGTGAGTCTTTCTTCCTCTTATGTTTCAATTGAAGGGCACACGTTATGTCGCTTTGTCAGAATGCACCCACCCTTTTAAATGGCCGATCCTTTCCTACCACCTTGTTTCATGTTATAGCATCAAGCCCCGTTTGGCTGTTGTTGAAATCTTCTTTCATCAAACATGTCAATGGAAATTAATTTTGATGCGTTGAAAGAATTATCCTCTATTTCATACATTGGGTAAAGAAATAGGTTTCTCATTTCTTTTTTTTTGGGGAAGAAATACTCCCTCTGATCCTACATATAAGACAAAGTTGACTTTTTTTGAAGAGATTAAGGAAACTAAATGAGTTACTTAATCATATCGTATGTTGTATATCTTTACATTATATATTTATTTATAAGTTAAGCAAAATATATTGGAGAAAAAATAACAAATATAACTATTTTAAAGTAATTTAATTAGCTTCCTTAATTTCTCTAAAAAAAACAACTTTTTTCTTATATTTAGGATTGGACGAAGTACGTGAATATCTAACCAGGTCATACTTAAGTATTGTAGGACTCAACTAGAGGTAGCTCTTTCATATATGTTTTATGAATTCATACGGATTTGAACTCCAGACTTCATGTTTAAGGGGTCAAAACACATTCCATTAAACACAAACGCAAGTTGGCTTTCCTTTTTGTTTTTCGTTGGATGAAAATAATGTAGAGTAAGAAAAGCCGAAAAGAAATTATCAACTGATCATAATACCCTATGGATGGTTAATGAATTCGTTTTTATCACAAGAATATGAAATTGGAGCCCAATTTTATGGTAATCGATCAGACAGTGTTATGTATAATCAAATGTCAACCTTACCCTTGGTTAGAAATAAAATATTGAATAAATAAATGTTTAAAAATTGATATATGTAAAAATCGGGCTCCAATAATGTTTTACGCTATCTAGCGCCTCTTTGCACAAGGAACTTTCACTGTTCATGCGGAAACCCGTCTTTTAGTCCTTTTCCCAGCTGATATGAGTCTTCACAATATGACATAGAATGAGTTGTATTTTCACTGTTGTTAAACGGTTATACACGGTTTATTAGAAAATGCATATTTGATTTAGGTCATGTTGTTTGGAAGTCAATGAAAAAACTTATTTCTAACAAAGTTTAATCATAAAAAGGAGGAACAAAAAATGAAGAAAAAAAAAATTAACTGGTTTTTGAATGAAAAATCTTCGAAGTCTTTCTTCTTTTATATTCTGGAGCGCTGTTGATTTTGGCGGATTTTATAAAAGCAACACAAGAAAAAAAAACACTCCCTCTCCGTCTTAAATATAAAATAGAGTTACATTTTTTAAAAATGTTAAGAAAGTTGATTAAATTACTTTAAAATATTTATATTTATCGTTTTTTCTCCAAACTATTTTGCCTATTATTTAAATTGATATATAATCTAATGTTACACGATATATAATAGGATTAAGTAACTTATTTAATTTTCTTAATTTATAAAAAAAAATCAGCTTTATGATATATTTAGAACCAAAGGGGTTAAAACCTTCTTGGCTCATTGTTAGGCCTTAAGAAAGTAAAAATGTGGTTGTGTTCCCAAGTTTATGAGAAGACAGGTTTAAATACACGTTAGCTTGCAGATTTTTGCTTTACTTTGCCATTTCAATGTCACTATACTAATGAAGTCCTCAGTAAATCATTTCATTAGAATACTACCTTATTGCTTAGAATATACAAGTATTTAAAAAAATGCAAAAATCTGGGCAGATTGAATTGGCCTGCGTTTCAACTTTCAACACATGAACATTAAATATTCATGAGTAGGTTTGTACGTGTTTGCCAAACTTAGTGCATAGACCACGTCACGGGTACTGATTAAATGGGTTTCTTGTGTGTGTGTGTGTGTGTTACTAAATTCTCCAATTCCAACGTATTCAGCTTCCTAAAATACTCCCACCAATTGACTTAAACAATTCATCATTACAACTTTGTTAACCCAAAAAGAGCATCTTTCATTGATCTTGACTTTGGGGACTCTTATTGCGTTTATTGACACAGGAAATTAAATGAAAAATCAATAATTCTATATTTGAAGCGGACATAAAAATAAGATTTTATAGTGATAAATATAATTGTAATAAGTATAGTGCGTATATTTTATGTGGGTTTAGACCTCACCAGTTAATTTGTTTTTATCATAAGTGGTGTCTTCACAAGTCACAACACTCTTTATAGAGAGCTCATATTATTCACAATTTCACATGTAAGAAAACTTTAAAAGACGTGCTTAGTATGTGATAATCACAAATTTAAAACGAGAGTCTATCTCAAAAAACTAATTTAATAGAAGGAAGAATCTATTGACTTATAAATCACACTATAATTGTGAGGCTTCTCGATATGAGACTCATAACATCTTATAAATCACACTATAATTGTGAGGCTTCTCGATATGAGACTCATAACATAGTGTCACTTAATCTACGAGGGCCGACAATCTTATTACCTAAATCAATGAATAATTTAGAGTGTAAAATTTGTTGAAACTACCATAAGAAGTCCCTTAAGCATTAACTAATTCATCCAAAATTTTTATTTTTTTTTTTAAAAAAAAATCAGTAGAGTCTAAATGTTGGTTGCCTCCTGTTTGAATTTTGCAAAGGAAGTCTAGCTAGAAGGCCATATATGAGGCTATGAGGATGAGTAAATAATATGGTGTCCTCCATTATTGGGGTGGCTTAAATAAATAAATAAAACAAACAAATAGCAAATTATTGAGGCAAGTACAAAAATAAATGGAGAGGAGACGCCATAATTGAGAATGACTTGGCGTCTTGGCTTGGGGTTAGGGATTAATGAATGTTTGAATAATATCACCCTTCCCACGTTGGTCCTCCATTGCTCGTCTTCCACGCCATCTTTATATTTTCATTATTTATATTAAAATGCTATTTTTATCCCTAAAGTCTTTTCCAAAGAGTTACCCTAAAATCCATATTGGAATATTAATGGCCCCCCGAAAGCATCTGTCAATGGGAAAAACCTTCTTGGTATGAAAAAATGGTTACCTAATTAATAATGTTGTTATAACTGGAAACCGGCTTGTAAATCAATCCGGTGATATATTTTTTTTAAAAAAATTGATTTTTATTTTATTTTATTTTAGAATTTTATATTAACAACCCTAAAATTTTTAATTTCTCACTGGTTTAACCCCAGGTTAATTCCGGTTTAATCCACTGACATTTAACTCAGTTCCTCAACCGATTCAGTGGTAGGTCCGAGTTTAATCATCTTGATTATAAGTTACTATACATGTTTATGTTGTGCTCTTCACTAGTAACATCATTAGTTTATAGGGGAGATTGTGATAGCTTATTTTTAAGAAATAAGTGTTTATTACGTAAGTCGAGATAAAATTTCTCTCATATATTTATCTTGTATATCGTAAATCACAATTTATAAACACTTATAAATCAAAAATAAACTATCTCAAATAAACACCTGGGACACAGTATCGTCATTTGATTATTTGTGCAGACTGACAAGCCCTTTTGTTAATTGATGAGTGCCTAATTTGCAAGTTAAATTTTATCAAGAAAAAAATGGCAAGTTAAATAGTATATGTTTATCCCTTTTTTCACTAAAAACATATTTATTTCATGAAGACACACGCATAACCTCATTCCACTTTGTTTTTAGTTTTAAATTTCTACAATTAAAACCTAATACTATTTTTAAAAATAAAAATAGCTTGAAATAAATACATTGTTAAGGGATTACAAGACTGGACTCCTATATATTGGTGTAATGCTTTTTTTTTTTTTTTTTGATAGAAAAGGAGAAAAAAACATAGCCCTACCGGCTCTATTCTACTAACTCATTACAAATATATTGGTTCGCAACATCTTCCATGATCAAACTTTTGACTTTATCAGGTTCTCTGTCAAGCACACGAAAATCCACCGTCATATTCCATGCTCTTTTTGCCAAGTAATCCGCCACCGTATTCGCCTCCCTACAACAATGTAAGATCTCCACTTCCCAGTCACGTTCCAGCATCGATTGAATTTCTAAGATTAAAGTAGCATCATGATGTTCCTCAGGAATCATTCCTTGAATAAGATCCAGTACTTCGCTGCAGTCATTCTCAACAATAATATGCCTAAATCCTCCTTCCCAAGCTAATTTCATACCCCACAAAATTCCCCAGGCCTCTGCTGTGATAACCGATCCGCTTCCAATCCTAAACATAAACCCTTGAATAAATCCATTTTTTTCATCCCTTATCACCCCACCACAGGTACAGCATCCTGTCGCTTCATTCCTGGAGCCATCTGTATTAATTTTAACCATCCCAGCAGGTGGAGGCTGCCAACCCCTTCTTGTTCCGGTATAGGACTTAGGTTGCATGTGGGTAGACATACCCCAAGACAGCACTGAACCAGTACGTGCCAGTAACTCCTGCTTACTCCATTGTTTGTTGTTGAAAATACGATCATTTCTTGCCAACCAAATATGCCTGCATAGGACCGTAAACCAATGTCGAAACTCGTAGCCATACACATGATCGCCATACACATGATCACGACGGCGTAAACACCATGTTAACCAAATGTTTTTATCAGTTGAGTCAAAGAAATGCCGATGCCATGAACTAGGTAATGACTCACTCCATATATCTTTAACCATCACACAATCTCGAAGCATATGCATAATTGATTTAGTCTTGTCTTGACAAATAGGGCACATCTCATTTGTGTGGATTCCCCTTTGAGCTCGTGCCAAATTAGTCAGTAAACGACCATGAGCGCATAACCACAAAAACATTCTGTAACGTTGAGGAACCTTCAACTTCCATATAAGCCTCCATCCGAACAAAGAACTGTTTTCGCCTTGCCCAGCTATCCTCTTGTACGCGGCTTTTAGTGCAAATTTACCATCAGATGTCCATCTCCAAATAGGAAAATCACCACTAGTATTGTGGTTAATATTCACTCTTTGGATTGCAACCACGATATCTTTTGATAACAAATGCCCAAACTTATCTAGATCCCATTGACCCGATGGAGTAATACAGTCGGCCGCCTTCCATTCCCTTATTTCATCTGTTAATGGTTGAAGTGTCAAACTCTCCAATCTGTCAAAATGGGGAACCCATAGATCATGCCAAAAAGACACCGAAGTTCCATCAGTAATCTTCCAAGCAATACTATCAGTTACACTTTCCCAATTTTGTCTAATCCCCTTCCATGTGCTTGATTCTGACCTTCTTTTTTCTACTTCTGGCACCAAATCACTACCCGTCTTGTACTTCTCCCGAAGAAAACGAACCCACAATGCATCTCGTTTGTGTATCAAGCTCCACCCCAATTTCGTCATGTAGGCCTGATTCTGAATCCTTGCCTGTTTTAAGCCTAGTCCACCATCATTCTTCCGAGAACAAACACGACTCCAAGCGACCAAGTGTGGCTTACGACTCGTGGATGTACTTCCCCAAAGAAATTGCCTGCATTTTTTGTCTATCTCATCACAGGTACCCAATGGGAGGGGTATAGTTTGCATTGCATAGGATGTCATAGCCGACATGACTGATGATACAAGAGTATGTCTAGCTGCCATCGATAACATGTTTGGTTTCCAGTTTGCTAGTCGAACATTCATCTTATCAAGAATAAATCTGTATGAGGACTTAGTACTTCGGCCATGCATGATTGGCATTCCTAAATATTTTCCCAGGTTGGAAGACAGGGAAAAATTCAAGAACTCACTAATGTCCTTTCTTCTCGTATTACCCACATTCTTGGAGAAGTAAATGTGCGATTTTGCATTATTTACTTTCTGACCAGAAATATCACAAAAATCATCCAGTATGGCTTTCACCACCCCAGCTTGATCCATATTTGCTTCTGCAAACAGAATAAGGTCATCAGCGAAAAAGACATGAGAAATAGCCGTACCTTGCCTGGACAACTTAAAAGGTTTCCAATCTCCATCTTCTACTGCAGTCTGGATTAAATGCCCCAACCTCTCCATCATAATAACAAAGAGATACGGTGAGATAGGATCTCCCTGACGAACTCCTCTTGAAGGGAAAAAAGATTTTGCAGCACATCCATTCCAAAGTAACTGCATTTGCGGAGTAGATACACAAGCTTTTATGACATCACAGAGGTACTTAGGAATCCTCAGTTCATCCAAGCAATCGAAAAGAAAACTCCATCTGACTCGGTCATATGCTTTCTCCAAGTCAATCTTTATTGCCATAAATCCCTGCTTCTTCTTCATGCTCCGCATAGAGTGAATGATTTCCTGCACTAGAATAATATTATCAGTACTTTGGCGCCCCTTCACAAAACTACATTGGTTCGGGGCCACAACCAATGGCATAATAGATTTAAATCTATTAGAAATAACTTTTGTAACAATCTTATACACTACATTACAGAGGCTTATTGGCTGAAAATCACGGAAAGATTGTGGATGATCAATTTTAGGAATAAGTACAATTTGAGTATCATTAATATTATGTACCCAATCTGGATTAGAAAATACCCTTTTAACCAAAGATGTCACAGAAAGACCAACCGTATCCCATTGGCTCTGATAAAAAAGAGGATTTAAACCATCTGGACCCGGAGCTTTTAGAGAACCCATATCGAACAAAGCTCGTTTAATTTCCATTTCATCAACCTGTCTTCCCAAAGCACATCTGTCAATTGTGTCAATCTCAGGATAAGTACACCCAAACACCAAGGACCCCTGGTACGTACTCATATCCGTATATAGATCTTCAAAGAAATTACTGCCAAATTCTCGTATTTCTTGCTCATCATAAGACCATTCTTGAGAATCTAGTTGAAGAGCTAAGATCCGATTCCTTCTTCTTCGACCATTTGCTTTTGAATGAAAATATCTTGTATTTCGATCACCCTGAATATACCACGTAGCACGAGAGTATTGGATCCACATAATTTCCTCCTGGGCCAAGATTTTCTCAAGTTCCTTCCATAAATCACATTGCAAATTCTCTAATCTCACAGATGGCCCAACTCTAGCAATTGTGGTATTGATCCCATCAAGACGTCTATAAAGCTTGTTCTTCATATAAATTAAATTCCCAAATACCTCTTTGTTCCAAATTTTCAGTTGTTCAGTAAAATTCTCTAAAGATCCACTCCAATCTTCCTGAACATTCCATTGTTTCTTAACAAAAGCTGAGAAATCATCATGCATAACCCAAGGGGCAAAGAAACGGAAAGGCCTTTGTTTATTCTCACCATGCGCTAATTTGTCAGTATTAACCAGAATTGGGCAATGATCTGATTTATACTTTGGTAGATGAAGCACCGAAGCATTTGGAAACTGCGCATGCCATCTGCCATCCACCAATGCTCTATCGATTCTGCTTTTACTAGACGACGTTCCCCAAGTAAATCGAGGACCACTAAAGCCAATATCAATTAATCCAGTATCAGTAATCCACTCCCGGAAAAATCTATCAACCCCACTGGTTTCCCGAATTTTCATGCTCCATCTATCCTCAGGACATGAAACAGCATTGAAATCCCCGACTACCAACCAACCCCCACGAACAACCTGGCTAATGTCTCTTAATGAAGACCAGAGCAGACGCCTCGGGTACATATTCGGATGTCCATAAACAATTGTAAGGGACCATTCATTATCCTTTCCTGCATTGACCATTCCATGGATAAATTGCTCACCCGCCGAAATAATAGAAAAGTTGCAACTTGAATCCCAAAATAACCAAATACCCCCACTAAATCCTCGTGCATCAACCACATGCATATTAGACCATCCAATCTTCCGAGCTAATATCTTTGCCTTTATTTCCGCCTGTCTAGGTTCCAATAGCGCAAATAGATTAACTCCTTGTTTATCAATAATATCACTGATTAGACGATGAGAAGAGGCACCACCAGCACCCCGAGTATTCCATGTCATAACTATCATTAAAAATAATGAAAGATAAAAGGATTTCCAATATTCTGGAAAAACACTACTGAGACGTAGGCCCGTAAGCTCCCTCGCCTGACTCCTTCATAACAACATCACCCACCTCACTTGGGGAATTGATACTAGTAGAATAGATAATCTTTCTACCTGTACCTGGATCAATAGGGTCAGAAGCACTGTTTCTATTAGATTTTGGTGTTTGAATTTTGACACCTTCTGATTTTAAAGGCGTCCCCGAATAGACCTTAATTGGTTGCAATTTGGAGGATCCGGCGACACTCTTCCTTCCTTCATTCAAACCTTTTGCCAAGCCCCTAGTATTATTAACTTTTTCACTTTCTGAGGTCAAACTAGAATTATCTTGGTCTACCATTTTATTCTTCACTTGTTGATAATGTTCCATTGGGTTCACCAAATCCGTCTTACGTTCCACCACCTTTTCTTTAGTCCCAGAATTAATCACCACAAGCTTCTTCTTACTAGGCAAGGACCCACCTGATTTAATTATTCGGACTGATGAAGATTCTGTAGCATCATGTGCCGAATTATTTGGCGCCATTAAAGTGATTTCGTTTCCTTTCTCTTCCGTATTCTCATCTGTCAATGCTGCGAATCTTGATCCTCCACCATTATTGTTTCTATGCAAATCACGTCCCCCTCCCCGTCTAATATTCAATTCTCCCCCGGTGCCACGCTGCATCCTTCTACGTCTGGGTGCCACCATCCATTCACCATAGGTTATGGCTTCTGGGTTATGGTTAGTTGACGTCGAATCCGCTGTTCTCCCATCACACTCTGTCTCCGAACTTTGAACTCCCGAAGGTCCAGATTCTTTCTTTCGTGAGCAATGTTCAGATCCATATCCATACCTCCCACATGAAAAACATATAAGGTGTAGACCCTCATATACTATTTTTTTTTCCTTACTATTAATCATAATTGATGGGAGCAATGGGGAATTCAGGTCTATTTCAACACATAATCGAGCAAAACGACCTTTTGTTTGTTTCAAAGTATTATTATCCACCTTAAGCACCCTTCCAATTTGACTACCCACAACGTATAAGATACCCTTATCATAAAAATCAACTGGAAATTTTGGAATACGTACCCATGCAGCGATCTTCGGTACCTCTCCAGCATCAGGATCGAACTCAGGTTTCCATGGCTGTACAGCTAGGTAATGTTCCATGTATAACCATGGGCCACCAGTCAAAGCAAACTCATAATCCTCCTCACTTGTTAGACGAACCAAGAAATATCCAGAACCAATTTCTATCGTTGTTACCTCACCCCTTCGACCCCATAGTTGCTGCAGCTTTCTACCAAGTTGTTCTTCACGAACCATACGTCCCAGAAGCCTAACAATCAGAGAAGTCTTCCATTTCTTTACTAGTTTTTGACGGAATTCCGGTGAGACAACAATATTTGGACCTTTTTTAGTAATCTCAACCTCAATTCTTGATTTCCATCCATCCCCACGCCACCATTCTTCCTCCTCGTCAGACATATCTCCCGCCATCGGTATGTCAACACACGCTTCTTTGTAAGATTTCTTCTGTTGTGTAGAAACCTCCTCCACCACTTCTGCATCAGTCATCCAGTCCTCCACCCTTGGTACAAGGGATTGGTGTTCAGAGAACTCATCCTCCCCATCTCTAATTTTCTTTCGGCTTCTTACCATAGTATCTTGTTCTTCCGATGTCGGCACCGGAGGTACTCTCTCACAACTTCTATCCCGTTCACGTATATTGCTTTCCATTTTGTTCTCAGGTTACACACAAATTTCTGAAAACTTTGGAAAGGCAAAACGTTTCATTCCACAGATCAACAAGGACTGAAACAATATCAAGCACAGACGAGCTCCACTGCAGAGGATGAAGCACGGTGTCGTATGCAAAGGAACACAGCTGCGGAAATCAGAAAAAACTCGTGCAAGAACAGACCCAAAAAAGCCGACTAGAGAAAATATTCAGAAGCCGGCGACCGGACTCCGTAAGACCCAGTAACTGATGCTCGTTAGCTCGCGACGACTACTTCACAGCCACCACCGCCGACGAACAGCCTCCACGAACAGACGCCTATAAGCTTGGACAGCCGCCAGCACTTAACCTCCCACCGGCGCAAGAACAAAGATCAGCTCCGACGGTGAAGACCCAACGGCGATCTTCAACGATGAAGGTGACCGTTGCTCAGCCAACGGAAAAAAAAACTACGAAAGAGACGAAGTCACTGTTCACTGAGAGAAAAGTCGCTCACCGACAGTTTTAAACTGGTGTAATGCTTTTAAGAGATGTAAGTTATGTCTTAGAGAGATCAGTCTTAAAATATAATTTAAACTTGGTTAGAGTTAGTATTTTTGACAATTAATAAAATCAAACTAATTTTCTTCAAAGCATCTCATAGATCTAATCTATTTTAAAAGACTAGAGAACCAAAGATAAAAGTGTAATTCACTGTTAAAAAATAGCGAATCAATGGTAGAATTTGATGATTTATTTATAAAACATACTGTTAGTAATTAACTAGCAACATAATCCTATTGATAATTGTTTTTTCAAGTGTAAGTATGAGAGTTGAAGAAAAAGAGAGAGGAGTGTATGCAAGGGCTATGGCCTATTTATATATGTATGTGAAATTGTGAATCACTAAACATAAATTAAAGATGATTAAAAATAAATATCATAATAAGTACTCATCGAAGTGTGTGTTTGGTTCCACATTTTGTCCAATATAAGCCCGATTTCAACTCAAAAAAGCCTAAAACAAAACGTGATGATAATATCAGTGTTTGGTTCATCATTTTTAAAATGTGATCCGATTTAAATAAAGAACTTATTTTAAAAGTGGGCCGGTGGAGCTTATTTTAAGACAAATATCACGTTTTGACCGTTAGATAATTGCTGGCTCAGGTTTTTTTATTTCTTTCTCTTTCTTCTCTTCTCTCTTCCTCCGAAACTCATCTTTGCTGTTCTCATTCTTCTCTTCCAGCGGCTTGTTCATTGAGTTCAGAGTTCAGAAACTCCATTCTCGTCCAGATCTTCCCTCCGTCGGCGCCCAGCTAAACCCGTGGAAGCTGGATCATTGCTCTGATTGTGTTTTGATGGTGTTGTTGTGCGGTGTGGTCGGCGGTTTTTGGTGATCGGCGGGAAGGTGGTCCTCATCTTCGACTCCGACTGATTCTGTGAAGGCCGGCGGGAAGGTTCTCGGTCTGCATGTGGCAGATCTGCCCTTGGTGAGCAGTTTTGGTGATCTTGTGCGTCGACACTGTGACTTCTCTTCCGGGTTCGAAGGTTGTAGATCTACTGTCACTTGTCGCCGGCTGGACATTGTGCGTCCACACTCTAATCTCCTGTGTTTGTTGGTATGTGTGAGGTCCGATGGAGTCTTCTTGTGTGTGGTAAGGTTTGTTTCTCATTGTTTCTTCATATACTCTGTACTCCTGTCTCTGTTCGTGCCTCTGTCCGGTTGGGAAATGAATTTTTGGCTGTAGTTTCGAAATGATGTATGTCTCTGCTAGTGTCTGTGTTGCTGCTTCTTAACTTAGAACTTGGGTTAGCTTTGAACTTGGGTCTCAGTGGAAATGTCTCTGCATTGTCTTTGTTGTTGCGTGTTATCAATTTCGATTCTCGGCAGGATTTACAGTTTAGAGATTCGATTCTATGTATGTCTCTGCTAGTGTCTTTCGCATTATTTCTTCAGTTTATTGTCTCTGCTAGTGTCTCGCCAGGATTTACAGTTTAGTGTCTTTCATAGTAAATTATTAGAATCAGGACAATATAAAAATTTTTAAGATGTTATCAAGGCTGACCCAAGAGCATATAGACTTTCCCTCCTCGGCAATGTGTACTTTTCTATTGGCGAGTTTTAAGTAGGAAATAGTGGTTACTTGTTTAATATTATCATCATTTGCTAGTCAATTGTTATTACTCTTATATTGTCATAGTTGTTCACAATTAAACTTGTGATTGAGCCAACGAGTATAGTCATTTGTTGATCAATTGCTGTTATTTACTATGTTGTAGTCATTTATAAATAATCTTGTGGTCGAACCTACAAGTATTTGCGAAAATAGTGGTCACTCGTTTGCTATGTATGAACTTTCTATTTTTTTTCCTTAGCAGTAATGATGTTGTAATTGTTACTTAGTGTTTAATGAATCATTCAGTTCTATTAAAAAACACAATATTCGCATTTTGTAATATGTCGTGTTTACCTTTGCATCTACTTGAATTTCATCAACATGTTTTAATGCTAGTGTCGCCGGATTAGTGGTGCGTGTAGTGGAATATAGGGTTTGTGTTGTTAATTTGGGGAATTTGTTGATAAATGCTATGTCAAACTTTTCCATAGAAAGATGAATGACAGAGCACTTTGGGATGATGCGTCCACTGAAATTTTTGTGCACGCAATGGTTGAGCAAATATTAAAAAAAGAACGGCGAGGGCTGTCTTTTTCGAAAGATGGTTGGGATGCTATTGTCGTTACTTTCAATGAGAGGACTGGGAAAGCGTATGAGAAAAAACAGTTAAAGAATAAGTTTGACATGTTGCGAAAGGACTTACGGACATGGGATGCGTTAACAAAAGAGACAGGTGTGGGTCGAGACCCGATAACTGGAAATGTCACTGCCGACCCTGAGTGGTGGCGGTGAAAATGTCAGGTTAGTAATGCCTACAAATAGTCATAACGTTGCATAATAGTAATTCACTTGCCTCAAGAAATTGTTACACCTCTGTATGCAGGATTTTGTTACACCTCTTTTGTAATATAGCGATTGATTTTATTACACCTCTGTATGCAGGAGAAGTCGGCGTATAGAAAGTTTCACCGTTCAAATCTCCGGAATGAAAGAGAATTGAGGCTTATATTCAAGGATGTCGTGGCAACAGGCGAGGATGGTTTGAATCCAGCTTACACAGGGACACAGGCAGAGGATGCAGAGGAAGAAGATGTGTACCGACCTACTATGGACGAGGAGGAAGGTTCATGGGACAGCGAGGACGAGAATTTTGGAGTTAACCCAGTAGTTAGCACAAGAGTGACAGATGAACTAGCGAGCTTTAGGTTATCAACTCAAACCCCTCCCTCTGATCCAGGTGCATCCTCTGTTCGTACTAATTCCGGAAGTCAGGGAAAGCGGAAACGATTTGATCCCTCCGGGAAGAAAAAGAAGCAGAAGATGCCAGTGGCAAAGTAAATTGCGGATGTAGTCAATGTCATAGCAGAAGCATCAAAGAATAGAGCTACAACCATCAGTGAAATTCAAGCAAGGAGTGTTGATGCTGCTCTTGCAGACCTGTTTGAGCTAGAAGAAGTGCAAGCAGATGAGGACTTTCAAATCTGATGTATCAGGCTGCTTATGAACAAGACTAGTCGGGACACGTTTTGCTCACTTGTTAAGCGGAAAAAGGATTCCGTGATTGCGTGGCTGCGTTATATGGTTACGACCCTTGATTGAGTCGCTACGAATTATGTTCATGACTATTACGACCCTGATATGTAGTGTTTATTGTATGCATGCTAGTTCTTTTGGGATATGTGTTTACTAACAATGCAAATTTCAGATATATATATTATGTATGTTTTAATCCAACGTTCCTTTTATGACATATATTATAACTTCAACTAAATTACCTTTATGTTATATACGTTTGAATCCAATGCACAGGTGACATCTACAATGGCAAATTGGATGGAGGAAGAAGACGATGACTCTCGGATACTAGCTCTTATCGATGAAGAGATAACAGAGTATGAACAATTGACTGCGTTGGTGTGTCAATATTGGATTCCGTTCATGTGCAAAGAACCTCGTAAAACAAGTAAACGATCCGGTCATTTTTTTGTCCAAGAAATATTGGCAGAGCTTGAAACACAATGTCATGACATGTTTAGAGTTGAAAAACATGTCTTCTACCGGCTGTACGGTAAATTGGTTGAACATGGGTTACGAGATTCTAGGAATGTCGGAGTGGAAGAGATGGTAGCGATGTTTTTGCTCACGGTTGGCCACGGTGTCAGGAACAGGATGGTCCAAGAGTTGTTTCAGCATTCGGGGGAAACTGTCAGTCGACTATTGCACATGGTACTACAGGCTTGTATTAGCCTAGCTCGAGAAAATATCAAACCCTTAGATCCCGAATTCAAAGGATGCCACCTAAAAATACTCGATGATCCTCGATATTATCCCTACTTTAAGAATGTCATTGGAGCAATAGATGGAACTCACATCAAGTGTGTCATCACTGGTCCCAACCGGGAAAGATATATCGGGAGAAAAGGATATACAACACAGAATGTAATGGCTGTATGCGATTGGAATATGTGTTTTACGTTCGTGTTGGCGGGTTGGGAAGGTTCTGCACATGACGCTCATATGTTTGAAGCTACTGTCTCAAATCCATATCAGAATTTCCCTCATCCACCTGCAGGTATATTTTCGTCTCATTCAGTTTAATTACTTTCAGTGCACATTTTGCTTAATCTCACACCTTCAAAATGATTTGAGACATTTATTAGGCAAATATTACTTGGTCGACGCTGGCTATCCCACACCAGTTGGGTATCTTGGTCCCTACAGATGTGAGTGTTATCACCTGCCTGAATTTCAGCGTCGACCTGGTTTGGCAAATGCTAAAGAGACATTTAATTATTATCATTCCAATTTGAGGTCAACTATTGAAAGGACCTTTGGAGTATGAAAGAATAGATTCAAATTATTACAAAAAATGCGCAAATACAGCTACCAAACGCAAGTCCGCTTAGTTGTCGCAACTATGGCCATTCATAACTTTATTAGGAGAAATTCTCAAAGTGATGTTAATTTTGAGGCAGCAGAAACTGCCAATGTAGCTGATGAAGATAATGATACTGTAGACGATGCGGCTTCCTCGTCTAATGTTGCTGCGACATCTTCAACCAGAATGAATCGCGTTCGTGACATGATTAGAGATCAACTTGTACAGAATTTATGATCACAATTAGTTATGTAATATTTTTATTTGAAATTATGTAATTTGCCAAGTTATTTGCTTTTTTGAGCTCAACGTGACCTCGTACCACAATTGTGGCCATTGAAATTCTACTTTAGGAGTTATTTGCTCTTGTGGCATAATAGAGTGAATCACAATATGTTTATGCTGTTATAATTTCTGAAGTTTCATTCTTAGTTTGGGTTTCATCGTTAGAGTTACAAGTTTGCATTTTCATATATCTTCCTGGGCCAGATGATATGTTACTGTTGGATATCGCATATATGATCTATCTAAAATTTGAAGAATATACAAATGCCCTTTAAGTTTTTACTTAAAATGCACTTATCAAATCGCTAATCCAAACACATTTTAACTTATGAAAAATCACTTATTCAACCGCTCATCCAAACATAAATCATATTATAAAAACTAACTTATTTAATAAATCATTTTTAATAAGTTAGAATTATAATAAATCATTTTTCTTATCACTGTCCGAAACACACCGTAACTGAGCTAAATGTGAGTCGTCGCTATTAGGTGACATATAGTTGTAATACCTGTAAATCTAGTAATGATTAGCGAAGCTGGCCCACACAATTTGTCTTCAAGATTTGTAATTATACTCCTTTTGTTGAAAGCTCTCATCATGAACAACAACAAAATTAAACGTCAACATCACCATAAAATGCGAAACTCATAAATTTGGTTTGTTATGTAATACATATCTAATTAATTAAAATATAATAATATATCAATTAATTTGATACCTCTTAAATACTAGTTGGTAAACTAATAAAGTTAAAAGATTTTATAAGATTGAATTTTTTCATTACTTATGAAATCTTAATTAAAGGATTCATTTTTTAAGAAAAAAATGAAAATCGATTGCCAGTTATTAAAAATGAAAAATTATATATTTATGAATAATGAGTAATTTTCTAGCCTTTTTAAATACCATTTTTTATTCACAATTATCTTTGTACAACTGTTTTAAAACTTTGATTAGAATGGGGAACATGAATTTCAATTTACCATTTATGATGCAATATGTATAACATCTATCATGTCCTTAGAATTAACTTATTTTAATTAATTTGCTAATGCAGATGTAAAATATTATTTTCAATTAATCTCTCACTTTTAGAAAAGCAGAATTCCCTGTCCTGCATGAATGATAACACACATTATTATTCCTGGAAAGGGTGTGTTGCATCATTTGATGATGACATTTCCCCTTTTTCTTTCAATATGGCAATTATTTGAATTTTACGCTCAAGACATAGCACAATGTATATGATTAAATAATCTTATTTTAAAAACGGTATATTGTTATAATTTTATATTAATAAAAAATAATCAAACCCAAAAAAATTGGATGTTGATTATTTTTATATTTTAGATGTTTCGTCAATAAATAAATAAATACATGTAAGTATTATGATCGCGCTAGTATATTCACATGATTTATTGCTTAAATTTTGTGTAATACATATATATATATATATATATATATATTATGTGTGTGTCCTGGGATATTATGTAATTAGAATATAGAGTATTTAACTATTTACAAAGGAAAAAAGGATAGGGAACATCACTTCACCAACTTTTGACCCACCTCACCCACCATCTTTTACCCCCGCGCTTTTATTGCTATTGTTATCATTACCATCGTATTAATATTATGTTAGACTGAACTATTACTAATCTGATTTAAGTTATGCAAGATTCTGAGTGTAAGTAGAGTTTTTTTTAATAGAAAAGTATTTTCAAATGCAAAACTTAAATTTGAGACCTTTGTCAATTGGGACATCTAGGTTGCTAGATGCACGAAAGTGTTTGGTGAGGAAATAGAAGATTATTCACAGGATGCGCACACTAGCTTTTTTTTTGAGCTAGTTGGGATCAAGACTTTCTATCAAATTGTCAGTTCTACACCCATCAAGCATATAATGGACATGGTGCAACTCATAGACGGATGGGCTTCATACAACTTGAGGTGGATGGATCGGTTAGGGATTCGGGATAGAGCAGCTGTGGATAATGAGGAGGGAGCATGGTTTGGCGGTTTTGCTTGTAAGCTGACATTAGTTCCTCTAGCAATTGCAAAAATTATTGCAATCATTCAAGGACTACAGATATGCTGGAACAGAGGATTTAAAAATGTTAATATTCTTACTGATTTTATTAAAGCTATAAATTTATTAACTAGAAGTAGTGATAAAAGCCAACCCTTGAGTGTTATCATTGTAGAAGTTAGATTATGGTTATCAAGGGATCATCAAATTTTGTTGACCTATATGCCTAGAGAGATAAATGTGGCAGCTAATCATATAGCTAAATTAGGACATATTATTAATGGTGTTTTTGTTTTCCTTGATCTACCACTACTTTCTTTATAGAAAGTGGTCGTTGATGAAGGATAAAAGGCCCATCCCCGGGTTTCTATTTTACTTGTATTAAGTTTTCTTGTAGAAACTTAATGAAATCTAGTTTAAATTCAAAAGAAACAGATTGAGACCTTTGCTACTTAAGGAAATCACATGTCAAAATCACATAAAGCAAGTGTCGTTGGTTTCTTGTGTTAATACTTAATTGTCAACATGTAATTATAGAATACAGTAACTGCAAAATTTATTTATTGTGTGTGTGTGTACATAGATGCTCATTTAAATATTACTCAGTGATAATGTTCATTTAAAAAAATTGGTGATAATTGAATATGAACATTATGACATTGAATATAGGCTTTTAAATTGATCAGAAGTATATTAAAGCGATTGAATTAAAATAGACCATCGCATTTATTCCATTGTCCCTTTTGAGTCGTGATGAAAATTATATCTTTATTTTTTATATTTTCCACAATATGTTAGACACCTGTACCCTAGTACATAAAATAGGGGTATCCAAGGAAAGGAATGTCTCCATTGATTTACCTCTCCATTTACTCTCCACTGAGGGTATCTACCATTAGATTAACTTTTAATGGTTGAGATTTAATAATATGTAAATAATATCATTATAACAAAAATTTGTCATGATAAATCTCAACCATTGAAAGTTGATCTAATAGTAGATACACTCAATAGAAAGTAGATGGAGAAAAAAATCAATAGAGACACCCCTCTCCCATCCATTCTAACCGGATTTGACCCAACTTGATGAACAGCGTACTCTTCCTCTTTTAATTTTATTTGATCTAAAATACAAGTTCAATTTAATTATTTAGAACATTTAATACTTACTTTCTCAATTTTGTTAAAATTAAAAGTTCAATTCTGTTAATACTTACTTTCTCAATTATGTTCTCCACAAATCATTCGAACTGATAGTTTCATGCTTCAAAAAATTTAAAGGAGGTACTCTCATTTGTGTCATTTGAGTTATAAAATCCGACATAGATAATTTATTTGATGTAGGGATGAAGTTTAAGTATTTTACCTTTCAAAATTTATTTCATGTTTCACTTGAGTTTCATAAGCTTGCCCCTAACCAGTTACTTTAAGTTTATATTATAAAAATGTTCAAATTATTAAAATTATAGAAAATGAATAAGAAATTAATGATGGTGGGTGAAAATACGAGTTGAACCATAAAAGATAATTAAAAAAAAAAGAGTGAATTAATTGTTGTTGAGCATTAAATCCAGGAAACCCACAATTGTGCCCATTCTCTTTTTGCTTTATAAAGCAAGGGAACAGGCGAACAGCTTACTGGCCCCCTCTTTGTTGTGTCAGTGTGTGTGTGTAATTAAAACTTGTCACATGCCATAGCATTTTTTTCCCCTAGTAATGTCACTTGCTACTTTAGACACTGTGTGTATGTGTAAGAATGTCCAATAGTGTGAGATAGCAATAAGTGTGTAGCTCATTTAAGTATTTAATCTAACCAAAAGTCTTGAATTTAGGGTCATTTAAGTATTTCACTTAACCAAAAGTCTTGAATTTAAACTATACGTAAGCACATCAAAAGTTTTTGCATGGGTGTTTTGGGTATTTAAAAGTGTTTTTAGATTAATTTTGCCTTATGACTATTTAAAAAGAAGCTAATTAAATAGCCCTTCCTGTAAAACAGGTAACGTTGATTGTTAATATCTCTAACAGTCATGCCACTGTTTTTTTTTAAACATTTCTAAAGTGAAATTGATTAAAAAAAAAATCGATATTCAAAGCTCCCACGTAAAATTTTTTGAACAAAATTGAATTTTTTTTTTTGGCCAAATCAAAATTGAATCTTTTAACTCTTTAATATTTATAGAAAGAATTTGCCCTTTTTATGATTTGATTTGACGCAATGTGGGGTCATGGAAAGAAAAGAAAGAGAAAAATGTGTGTGTGTGTTGTGCGGGGTGAAGAACAACCAATAATGAACTTTGGTTTCCATTTCTTGGTGTGGTTTGGTATTGGCTAGTGGGGGCCGTAGACTTGTGCTTTACACTAAAAAAAGGCCTGTCTTGATATGTACCTATTTATTTTAATGTTGAGATTATTTATAAGCTGATTTATCTTATATATCTTAAATTATAATTAAAAAGATATTTTTATGTTGTATATCTTAAATTACGATCCCATTACATTACATTATTACACTGGCATGATTATCTTATCGCTCCTTTTTCTTCTGCTCCGCAGAGGATAAATCTAACGTATGTACAGCTACTCCATGTTACACTGCCTTCTAGAAAGTATTCTTAATAAATTTCAATAAGTGTATATATATTATCTTTTATCCTTCAAGTTTACTCTCATTTTGATCTTGATCCCTCAAGTTTCAAATCATAAGTTTTGGTCCCTGTAGGGGTAAAATAGTTTAGATTTTTATTGAGTTTTTTTTTTTTATTGCTTAGTGCACCCAGTATCCGGCACTTTTTCTCGGTCCTGGCCTTCTTTGGGCCAGGTAAACCCGAGTACCGACTAATCTGGATTCGAACCGAGCCGGCCCGTAACGGGGTAAAACTCTCCCTCCAGCAGAGACTCCATCCACCAGTCTCGAAACCGAGACCATATGGAAGGGGCTCAAGTGCCGGACCACTTGAGCCACCTGCCTTCGGTTTTATTGAGTTTTAAGAGCCAGTATTTTAAACAAAATAAAAGTTGAATAACCAAAACCTATTATTTAAAACTTGAGGGATCAAAGTCAAAATGAAAACAAATTTAAGGAACTAAAGATTATGTTAACCCACATATATTTAATAGGAAAAAACCCACAAAAAAACTTTAAAAATTGAAAAGCATAAATGATGTTTTAAATATTCATAATCTCATAAGTCAGAAATATGTTAGTACTTGATTTGTCATTTTAAAATTAAAAGAAAATGACCAAATTGTCCTTCCATATATATTTTTAAAAAAAAACACCCCTACCGGTTGCCGTTGGAGCTCTAGTGATCGGTTGGCCGACGGCCGGCAACCGCATTTGTTAGCTCCCGACAAGAATAAATATTTTTAAAGTAGTGAGGGCATCACTTTGTTTATCCAAAAAATTGGTGAGGGTTCAAACCCCACCCTCACTACTTTGTAAATACTTTTATTCCTCCGACTATCTATTGGGGTGGTCGCCGGAAGGGGTAATATTTTTCTAAGAAAAATATATGTAAGGGTAATTTGATTATTTTCTTTTAATTTCAAAAAGGACATATTTAGCCTAATATCTCTATGATATTATAAATATTTAAAATATCTTTTTATTTTTTAGCAATTTTAAACTCTTTTTATTGAAATTTTCCATATTTAATAAGGATAGTTATAATGGGAGATCACTTAGATATATTTTTAGCTTTATTTTAATAAATATTGATGAAATATTCCCTCCGGTCCTAATTATAAGACAAAGTTAATTTTTTTGGAGAAATTAAGGAAGTCAATTAAATTACTTTAGAGTGTTTATATTTTTAGTATCCTTAGATTATATATTAGTTTATTAGTCAAATTAATTAGTTTGGAGGAAAAAAATAAAAATATAAATACTCTAAAGTAATTTAATTGACTTCCTTAATTTCTCTAAAAAAATCAACTTTATCTTATAATTAAGACCGAATATCAAATTCATATCCTCCACCTGAAAGCTTGTCTGTCAATGATCCCATCCATCATTTAAAGTCCCACCTCTCCGGCTCTCCTCTCCCTAAACTCGTTTTCTCACCTTATGTTTATAGTTTATAAGGGGAGTTTGAGATAATTTATTTTTAGGTAATAAGTATTTATTATGTAAGTTGAGATAAAATGTTTCTCACAGACTTATCTCATATATCATAAATCATGATTTATAAATATTTATAAGTTAAAAATAAACTACCCCAAACGAGTACATAATATAGCTTATAACGTCCCCTGCTTTTTTCTTTAGCCTCTTGTTACCTTTTCTTCTCTTATTTTGTTTTTTTGGTTAAGGGGCAAAACTACCCTTAAAATTTTCTAAAAAGTGTACCTATCACCATAATTTGTTTGTGTGCAAAAGTAACCATGAACTTTTAAAAATGATGCAAAAGTAACCATGAACTTTTAAAAAAGTGGCAAAAGTGATAATACCGTTAACAGCCGTTTATTTAAAAGTTTTTAAGGGGCAAAAATACTAATAAACTTTTCTCAAGAGTGCACTCGTTACTATAAACTATTTTTTGGGTGCAAAAATAACCATAAACTTTTAAAAATGGGGCAAAAGTGACGGTTATCTTACTGGGTTCAAATGTAATCTTTTGATTATTCCAAGTTCAGAAAAGAAACACATCGGCTTGTCCACCATGATTTTTCCAAGCCAAAAATTAAAAAACCCATCTTCAATGAAAGTGGCATCGCTATCCCGCACTCACCGACGTGCAGTAAATGGAATTGTTCAAATCCTTCCCCATCAACAATTTTGGCAACTGCGTTTACGACACTATTACTATCAACAATTCCATTTACGGCATGTCAGTGAGAGTAAGATGATGACGTCATCTTCATTAAAGATCCGTTTTTCAATTTTTGGTTCGGAAAAATCATGGTGGACAAGCCGAGGTGCTGTTTTTCTAGATTTAGAACAATCAAAAGATGACATTTGAACATAGTAAGAGAATCGTCGCTTTTGCCCCATTTTTGAAAATTTATGGTTACTTTTGCACACGGAAAAAAGTTTATGGTGGTGAGTGCACTTTTGAGAAAAGTTTTCTGGTATTTTTGTCCTTTAAAAACTTTTCAGTAAACGGTCGTTAACGGTAGTGTCACTTTTGCCCCTTTTTTGAAAATTCATGGTTATTTCTGTATCAAAAAAAAGTTTATGATAGTGAATGCACTTTTAAAAAAAGTTTAAGGTTAGTTTTGACCCTTAACCCTTAACCCTTGTTTTTTTCCCCTTGTGTGTGTGTGTTTTTAGCAAGCATATCATAGATTAGGCTATTCTATTGTTCAAGTAACAAATACATAAACTTAAGTACTTAACAACTCAAGATCCTAAATATCAATCAATATTGTTTGCCGCTATAAATTTATTTTATATTGATCGTAATTTTAATACTGATCACTCTGAAATTATTTTATAAAGATCATATTGAGAACATAATCAATGATTCATTTTATTTTATACTGATACCTCATTTCCTTCTTTTATTAAAGTCTCAAATAAATGAATAATGGTATATGCTCTCGGAGTCTCGGTCAAGAAAAGAATGGTATTTGAGTTCTCATTCTAATATATTCCATTCCATTCCATTCCATTTTATTTTATTTCATTCATTTCAGTTCATTCTCTCACCAACATATTTTAACAAGAAATTAAATTAATCTTTAAAACTTATCCCTATAATATTATTATAAGTATATTTTAACTCATCCTCACATATTAAGGCATAACAGGTAAACAGTTGAATATGCCTTAAAACGATACATTTTTTCAAGTTTTCCATTATTAATTTTGTTTCTTCATATTTAATATAACGGCATATTGTTATACTTTTATATTAATAAACAATAATTAAATCCAAAAAAATTGGATGTTGATTATTTTTATATTTTAGATGTTTCGTCAATAAATAAGTACATGTATGTATTATGATGGCGCTAGTATATTCACATGATTTATTGCTTAAATTTTGTGTAACACACACACACACGTCCTGTGCTATTATAGAATTAGAATATAGAATACTCCCTCTGATCCTAATTATAAGATAAAGTTGATTTTTTTGAGAAATTAAGGAAGCCAATTAAATTATTTTAGAGTGTTTATATTTTTAGTATCCTTAGACTATATATTAATTTATTAGTCAAATTAATCAGTTTGGAGGAAAAAATAAAAATGTAAATACTATAAAATAATTTAATTGGCTACCTTAATTTCTTCAAAAAAAAGTTAATTTTATCTTATAATTAGGATCAGAGGAGATATTTAACTATTTACACAGGAAAAAAGGATAGGGAACATCACTTCACCAACTTTTGACCCACCTCACCCACCATCTTTCCCCCCGCCCTTTTATTGCTGTTGTTATCATTACCATCTTATTAATATTTAGACTGAACTATTACTAATCTTAATTAAGTTATGCAAGATTCTATGGGTGTAAGTAGAGTTTTTTTTAATAGAAAAGTATTTTCAAATGCAAAACTTAAATTTGAGACCTTTGTCAATTGGGACATATGGATTGCGAGATGCAAGAAAGTGTTTGGTGAGGAAATAGAAGATTATTCATAGGATACGCACATTAGCTTTTTCCGAATCAATTGGGATCAGGACCTTTTATCAAATTGTCAATTCTACATGCATCAAGCATACAATGGACAGTGTGCAGCTTGAGGTGGATGGATCGGTCAGAAATTCGAGAAAGAGCGGCTGTGGAGGAGTCTTATGTAATGAGGAGGGAGCATGGCTTGGCGGTTTTGCCTACAAGATGACATCAATTCCTCCGGCAATTGCAGAGTTTATTGCAATCATTCAAGGATTACAGATATGCTGGAACATAAGATTTTAAAATGTTATTATTCTTATTGATTGTATTGAGGCTATTAATTTGTTAACTAGGAGTGGTGATCAAAGTCACCCCTTCAGTGTTATCATTGTAGAAACTAGATTATGGTTATCTAGGGATTGACAAATTTTGTTGGCCTATATGTCTAGGGAGATAAATGTGGCAGCTGATCATATAACTAAATTAGGACATACTATTAATGGGGTTTTTGTTTTCCTTGACCAACCATCATCTTTTTTTTATAGGAGGCGGTCATTAATGAAGGATAAAAGGCTTATCCCCAATTTCTGTTTTGCTTGTATTAAGTTTTCTTATAGAAACTTGATGAAATCCAGTTTACATTTAAAAAAAAAAAAATTGAGACATTTGTTACATAAGGAAATCACATGTCAAAACCACATAAAGCAAGTGTGATTGGTTTCTTGTGTTAATACTTAATTGTCATCATGTAATTATAGAATACAATAACTGGAAAATTTATTTGTTGTGTGTGTATAGATAGATGCTCATTTAAATATTACTCAGTGATAATGTTCATTCAAAAAAATTGGTGATAATTAAATATGAACATTATGACATTGAATATAGGCTTTTAAATTGATCAGAAGTATATTAAAGCGATTGAATTAAAACAGACCATCGCATTTATTCCATTGTCCCTTATGAGTCGTGATGCACATTTTATCTTTATTTTTTACATTTTTCACAATATGTTAGACACCTGTACCCTATTACATAAAATAGGGGTACCCATTATAGGGAGAAGAATGTTTCCATTGATTTTCCTCTCTATTTACTTTCTATTGATGGTATCTACCATTAGATCAACTTTTAATAGTTGGGATTTAATAATATGTAAATAATATCATTATAATAAAAATATGCATTGTGAATTTTAACCATTAAAAGTTGATTTAATGGTAGATACACTAAATGGAGAGTAAATGGAGACACCCCTCTCCCACCCATTATAATCGGACTTGACCCAACTTGATGAACAGTGTACTCTTCCTCCTCTTTTAATTTTATTTGATCTAAAATACAAGTTCAATTTAATTATTTAGAACATCTAATACTTACTTTCTCAATTTTGTTAAAATTAAAAATTCACCCACTCATGCTATGTTCTCCACAAAGCATTTGAACTGATAGTTTCATGCTTAAAAAAATTTAAAGGAGGTACTCTCATGTGTGTTATTTGGGTTATAAAACCCGATATAGATAATTTATTTGATGTAGGGATGAAGTTTAAGTATTTTACCTTTCAAAGTTTATTTCATGTTTCATTTGAGTTTCTTAAGCTTGCCCCTAACCAGTTACTTTAAGTTTATATTATAAAAATGTTCAAATTATTAAAATTATTGAAAATGCATAAGAAATTAATGATGGAGGGTGAAAACACGGGTTGAACCATAAAAGATAATTAAGAAAAAAGAGTGAATTATTTATTGTTGAGCATTAAATCCAGGAAACCCACAATTGTGCCCATTCTCTTTTTTGCTTTATAAAGGAAGGGACCAGGCGAACAGCTTACTCCACGCTTATAAAAAGCGAGACTGAAAAAATAAAAGCAAATCAATTCTGGCCCCCTCTTTGTGTGGATCCGACTTTCTTTATTTGTAAAGGAGAAAATGAGACTCATTTACAGAATATGGACCGTTGGATCAAATCTCAACATTATATTATAATTTTATAATATATTAAATCTGAATCATTGAGATCTGATCCAACGATTCAAATACTGCAACGGACCCTCCTTTGTAAAGGAGGAAAGCCGATTCCCTTTGTGTGTGTGTGTAATTAAGACTTGTCACTTGCCATAAATAGCATTTTTTCCCCCTAGTAATGTCACTTGCTACTTTAGACACCGTGTGTATGTGTGAGAATGTCCAATAGTGTGAGATAGCAATAAGTGTGTAGCTCATTTACGTATTTAATCTAACCAAAAGTCTTGAATTTAAGCTCATTTAAGTATTTCACTTAACCAAAAGTCTTGAATTTAAACTATACGTAAGCACATCAAAAGTTTTTGCATGGGTGTTTTGGGTATTTAAAAGTGTTTTTAGATTAATTTTACCTTAGAACTATTTAAAAAGAAGCTAATTAAATAGCCCTTCCTGTAAAACAGGCAACGTTGATTGTTAATAAGCATGTTTGTTTCAACTTATAAAAACTTATAAGTTGCTTTTTACGTAAATCGAGACACAACTCCTCTCACATACTTACTTCGTATACCGTAAATCACTATTAAAAAGCAACTTATAAGCAATCGAATCGCTCAACCAAACATACCCATTCTCTAACAGTCATGACTCTTTTTTGAAAATATTGTAAATATTTTGAAAATTCAATAAAATGGTGAATATTCATAAATTTGGAATTTATGAATTTTATAAATGTTCATTTTCATGAGAAAATGGGCAAAATAATTATGGAATTAATTTGGGTAATTTAAAAAGCCCAATATTAAGGTCCAAAAATGAAGGAATATTAGCGAAAATATTTGGTCCAAAAATAGATGAAAATTGGCCAAAAAAAATAAGAAAAGAAATTGGATTAGAAAGGTAATGGCAAAATCGTAATTTTGTCAAAAAAAGCACAAAATAAATTATTTTCCAATTAATTGAAGTTAATTTCAATTAATTAAGTAAAATAAAGGTTAAAAATATATTTAGAATATTTTGTTCAATTTAATATGAATTTATGAAAAATTTGAGCAAAAAGTGCAATTTTGACCAAAATTGAGACTATACTTGTATACGTAACCGGAACAAGTTGTGAAGCCAATTAAGACCATAGGAAAGGACCTCTAGGTGTCTCCTACATGTGGCATAAATAATGAAATATTAGTTGGGCTTAATGAGCATGGTTACATATACATAAGGTTTATGTATATAAAACTTCATTTTTGGAATTTTGGAAAAATTGTTAAACAATTAAAGCATAATGTTATATATTATAAAGCATATGTTGTATCTTCATCTTCAGCCCATTTTCACGCACAGAATAGACCTGAAAGTGAGAGAGAGACGTTCAAGTTTTAGAGAGAGAGAGAAGAAGAAATCTCATAAGGTAAGCCGATTTCTCAGACGATTTAGCTCCTAACGCGTATAACTCCGATCCTAAGCTACTCCTCTTTGTTCTTTAAGGTTTAGAAAGCTCAAATTTGGTGTTCTAAAAGTTAGGGTTTTCAACCAAGAGCAAGAAAAGCTAGTGGGAGCTTGAGGTAACTTCCAAACCTTCATATATTAACTATTCTGGCTGTTGCGGGCAATTTAATCTGTGAAATTTCGCCGGATTGCCATTTGTTTTAAATTTTGGAAAAGTGTGTGCCTAAGGGTTATGCTGCCCAATTTTAGTTCAAATTGTTGTTATAACTCAATTAGATGGTTAATAAAGTGGTTAGGAGTAGAAAAGAACGCGTTTACGGAGCCGAAATCGTAAAACGCCGATTTTTCTCGGAAAACACTATAGTTTTGGCCAGGGATGTTTGAGGGTCTTAGAGTTGGATTTTCAATGATTTGATGATTTCATTGGATTCAGTGGGCAAAAATAGGCGGGGTTATAGTTGGGCACTTTTTCAGAAAAGGCCGAGAAAGCATAATTACGGAAACGCCCCTAAAACCCTAAAAGTAGGGCTGCCAAGGGCAATTTTGTAATTTGACATTGAATTTGGTAATTTTGAGTCCAGAAATGGATTACTTGGACGAAAATACGTTAGGATAGCCCTAGTCAAAATTTTTGGGAAAACGTGCCATCGGGCTGGGTACGGCGAGGCCGGGCGGGGGTCCCCGGGGCATTTTGGTAAATTTTCACCATAGGCTAATATAACCATAAAAAATACTATAGAAGTGTCTAAAATGATACTTGGATAGGTTATGACCTATTTCTTGTACATTTAATATTTTAGGACCGAATCGGGAGTCGAAAATCGACACGTTTCACGAGGCACACAAAAAGGGGTCGATAGAACTTCGAGGTAGGGACTACTATCTCTCATATCTATGTGACTATTTGTATGATGCATGTTACTATATTTTGTGATCTAAACACGTGCTGGAGGTACATTACTTAGCTGTGGTCTATGACCTAGCTGAGGTACACTACTCTTACCTAGATGTAGTCAAGGACTCAGCTGAGGTACATGTAGGGTTTCAACGGGTTAGTTGGCCCAGAATTTTGTGTACACACACGGATGATATGAGTTTTCATTTTACTTAATATGGTGCATTGCATATTTAATTTTCGCATTTTATGTGTTGATTGTATGTTTCTATTGAGATTCCTTGAAATCTCACCCCTTTTTCTAATCCAAATGTCTCAGCGGGTGCCAGTGGCTCGAAAGCCAAGGATGTAGAGAAGGGAAACTGACAGGCACGTTTCCTAAGATGAATACAGTGGTTGTACATAGTCTGATGTGAAATAGTTTTGGAACATTCTGTACATATTTGTCATTATTATCGATTTCTGCTCTGTTAATGACTGTCTATAAACAAATACTTATTATCAGTATAACTATACTTTTCTGTTTGCCTATAGAACTTGTTCATTATTGCCCTGCGCATATCAAAATGGAAACGAGTGTTGACAAATAAGGATAGTTATAATTGGAGATCACTTAGATATATATATTTTTTGGCCAAAGATCACTTTTAGATATATTTTTAGCTTTATTTTAATAAATATTGATGAAATATCAAATTCACATGCTCCACCTGAAAACTTGTCTGTCAGTGATCCCATCTCTAATAGATCATAGATAAAGTCCTGCCTCTCCTCTTATAAGCTCGTTTTCTCGTGTTTGAAACAGCGATAGGAATATTTAAAAATGGATTTTCAATCATGATTTATGGTATACGAGATAAACATGTGAAAAAAATTTTATCTCAATTTACGTAAAAAATAGTTTAAATGTCATATCCATCCACCCTCACTTTATGTTTATAGCTTATAGCTCCCCTGCTTTTTTCTTTAGCCTCTTGTTACCTTTTCTTCTCTTATTTTGTTTTTTTTCGCCCTTTTTGTGTGTGTTTTTTAGCAAGCATATCATAGATAGGCCATTCTATTGGTCAAGTAACAAATACATAAATTGAAGTACTTTTTTTCCCCCAAGATAAACTGAAGTACTTAACTACTCACGATCCTAAATATAAATCAATATTGTTTGCCGCTATAAATTTATTTTATATTGATCTTAATTTTAATACTGATCACTTGTGAAATTATTTTATAAAGATCATATTAAGAACATAATTAATCATTCATTTTATTTTATGTGACTGATACCTCATTTCCTTCTTTTATTAAAGTCTCAGATAATGGTATATGCTCTCGGCCAAGAAAAGAATAATATATGAGTTCTCATTCTAATATATTCCATTCTATTTTATCTTATTTCATTTCAGTTCATTCTCTCATCAACATATTTTAACAAGAAATTAAATTAAATTAATCTTTAAAACTTATCCCTATAATCATTATTATAAGTATATTTTAACTAATCCTCGCATATTAAGGAATAACTGATAAAAAAGTGAATATGCCTTAAAACGATAATTTTTTTTTTTTCAAGTTTTCCATTATTAATTTTGTTTCTTCACATTTACTAATTACTCTCAAATCCTTCTCCCTTCTATTTATACTCCCTTCGGTCCTATTTATAAGCAACTTTTCTCTTGATTGTATAAGATGAATTGTTAGTTAAAAGTAATAAGTGTGTCAAAAATTTCATGTTTTGTTTTTCATATGTACCCCTGTTTATGAAAAGAGTATATGAGAGATAATAGATAAAAAAATATGAGAGATAATGAATATTTAATAAGGGTAAAATAGAAAAAAAAAGCTTATATTTTCAGACAAAAAGTGAAAGTTGCTTATAAAAAAGATCAACATCATGAGAAAGAGAAAGTTATTTATAAATAAGATCAGATGAAGTATTTCCAAAGAGTAATAGTAACTTTTAAGTGCACTTATATTCCCAGAGGGCTAATGAGGTTAATTAAATTTATAATAAGGTGTGATATATAAACTGTTGGTGGGGGTGGGTTAGATTTTAGGCTTTCCTCCTTTTTCTTTATTCTCTTTTTTTCAATCTGGATCGTTGGTATTAGCATAATATTAAATAATATTTTATATTATAATAATATTTTTATAATATATTAAATATAGATCGTTGAGATCTTAATACAATGATTCAAATTAAAAAAATGAGACAAAATGAGAGTAAGGGAAAAGGAGAAAAGGCATATCCAGATTTTAGAACCTCTGTTGACATTTTTTAAGTTATGTTTTGGTTCCAACACAACTACGGATTTCTACAAACGGATCACACGCAATATTGTGGAAAAGTAAAAACCGTTGATTGATTAATGGAAGGAAAAAAAAAAAAAAAAGAGTCCTCTTACCCTTTGGTACATCACCCTTTTTTTCTGAGTCTTCTAATTTGGTAAAACTCCAATTTGCCAAGAAATCTACGCTTCTCTTAGAACACTGATTGATGTATAAAGTCAGGAGGAAAAAAAAAAGAAAAATTAAAAAGTAAGCACCCATACTGATGATGTAATATAAGTAAAAGACGAGAAAAGTAATTAAAAAAACATTTTCCCTGCCGGAAGTAATTAGATTAGGGGAAATCACATGCAATAACTAGGAGAGCTAAACAAAACAATAAATAACCAGAAACGATTATAAAATTATGAAGTCTTGGTAAGTAAGTTAGGCAAGACAATTTTGGTTTTCAAATGACTAATTATTGAGATTTCATGATTTATGGATACATTGCTGACCATTAATAACTAAAATTCCATAGTTTACAAGTATAATTTCACTAAACATATTGTTCTTGGGTTATAAGTGATTTAACATTGAGTTTTCAAAAATTATAAATGCATTATCCATAATTCACAACTAAATTTTCATGATTTACAAATGCAATCTTCAAAATTTGGCATTTGCTATAAAGTCCTGTTTCCTCCCAGAATTATTTTGTCTGACAAAAGAAATTAAACAAAGGATTTAAGGTCCTTTGGTGTGATTTCCCCCAAAGACTTTGGAAAGTAAGAAAAATTAAGAAAATGACAATTGAGCTTTGAATGAACAGAAAATTGGGGAGAGGGAAATGAGAAGAATAAACTTCAAAAAATGATAAAAAAATTTATCAATTTTTGAGAGTTTTCTCTCATATTTCCTCCAGTCCTAATTATAAGATAAAGTTGATTTTTTTGGAGAAATTAAGGAAGCTAATTAAATTACTTTAGAGTGTTTATATTTTTAGTATCCTTAGATTATATAATAGTTTATTAATCAAATTAATTAGTTTAGAGAAAAAATAAAAATAAAAATACTCTAGAGTAATTTAATTGGCTTCATTAATTTCTCTAAAAGAGTCAAATTTGTTTTATAATTAGGACCGGAGGGAGTAATATTTTTATCAATTTTTGAGAGTTTTCTCTCATAATATTTTTCTCCTTCTAATTTTGTCTTCATTCAAATATGGGGTTTGAGATCAAGAAAAGTGTGAAAAAATTGAATTAAAATAATGTGTAGTCACATATTTGATTCCACTTGTAACATTATGTCATGCGTGCATGATCCCTACAAATGAGGTACTGTTGGAATTTTAGTCTTCTCCTGTCTTACATGAATGGTCCCGACATGGTAACCTAATTGGCACGCTTGCCTTTATTATGTATAAATGATATAACTCCTTTTCTCACAACTCCTTTTCTCACGCTCTTTTGATTTTTGAATTTCATTCCCCATTTATTCTTTTCAAGAATGTGACTCCTGTGCAGAAAATGACGGCTCACAAATTCAAATTTTTTAAATTTGATTCCTATTTTTTTAAAAAATAATATGCTAAAAATTCAAAACACCTTGATAAAATCCGTATTGTAATTTTAGTTTTAACAGAGGCAAAAAAACCGTAACTTTAGAATTGACAAAATGTGACAAGGACCTTGTAATGCAAGAAAGTTTCTTTATAAGTGAATGATCGCAGTTTTAATAATGCATGCCTCTATGATTCAACAAAAATCATGGTGATTTATTTTTCTTAAGATTATTTTGTTAACTTTTATTTTGTAAACCTTGGTCTTTTTTTTTTCCCCGATTAAATTATAGCATCTAGATGCTTTTCCCTCGATTTTGACATTTTTACCCTTCAAAATGAAATGGAATTGCGAATGGGGGCATAACAGCGATTAGAGACTAAAAGAGAAGAGGTCATGTTGGGTCTTGGAAGGAAAATGAGAAATGTCTCTATACACTCCATTTATTAACCTATGATTTTTAAAATGATGCTGTACATCTATTTTTTTTTAGCTGTGATAGTTATTTATGATGAGTAGGAAAAAAATATGCATTTAGTCATTTAATTTCATACGATGTTTTAGTTTGGTTCCTTAATTTTAAAAAGTAACTTTTCAGTCCTTTAATCAGGAATCTCAAATTATTTGTCCCTATTTATTTGTCTTAATTTATTTTTTTTTTCATTTTGTCTATAAATACATATCTTGTTACAAATTTGAGGTTATAATTAATTGAATTGTGATCTACCTGTCTTATTCTCTAGAAATAAACTAGTTTGAGTAGTTTAAAAAAAATTTTTAGTCTGTTAAAAAAAAAAATCTTTTGTTTAGCAATATAATGTAAAGGGATCACCTCAATTTGGTATGTTCGGAAAATATTTCCCCCCAAAATCAATAATCTTAAAAATTTTAGTCTAAATAATCAATGGAGACAAGACATCCCCTCCGCGGCTGGATTAGCTCTCTAACGTTAAAATATTTGCTCTAATCAAATCAACAAAATGTTAATCAATGCAGTAGTAACTATGAATTTGATGGAAGTAGGGAAAAAAGAATAGCAGACATATTACTCCCTCCTATTTTTAATATGATACATATTTATTTAATTTAATTGAATTAAGAAAGTTGGTTAAGTTAATTAATATGATATGTTTTTCTAAAACACTTTAGTCACCTTTTTAAATTATTTCATTCTCACTCTTTCTTGATTATTGTCTATAGAACATCAATAGGGTAAATTAGGAAAAAATTGACAAATATGAAAATTTTGTCTTATATTTAAGATCAAGATCAACTCCTCAAATATATCTTATATTAAGGACTGGAGGAGTAATTAAATAGTTAATCTTGATCATAAATATAAAATATATTTTCTACATTTGCCAATTTTTTTCTTAATTTACTTTTATTGATACTCTCTTAATAATAATCAAGCAAGATGGGGTAATGAGAAAATTAAAAAAAGATTATTAGTGTATTTTAAAAAATACATGTCATATAAACTAATTAAATTAATTTCCTAAATTTAATCAAATTAACTAAATACTATCTCTGATCCTAATTATAAGATACAATTAAATTTTTTGAAGAGATTAAGAAAGCAAAATAACTTACTTTAAAATATTTATACTAATATTTTTTTTCAAGCTAATTTTTCTCACTTATAAACTGATATATAACCTAATGACACATAACATATATTATGATTAAGTAATTTATTTAATTTATCAAAAAAAATTAATGAAGTCTTATGTTAAAAAACTAATGAGTAATTGTTTTAAGAAAAACTCAATACGTCATTTCTCTTTCTCTCCTCTCTAATTGGGAGCAAATTTTCCATGAACAGTTGACTTATATACGGCGCCTCTATTGATATCTCCACATCACGCGTGTGAACAGTAACATCTTCGAATTTTAAATTCAAACAAAGAGGAAATATTAAAAACATTTTCAGACCCCATTAGTCAAAATCGCAACAACCCCTCCGCAAGTGCGTAACGAATATTTAAACATCTCAACTAAGGGGAAAAAAAAAACAAAGGAGAGGGAGAGCCCAAAAAAATAAAATAAAACTCTGATGCCAACACGCGCCTTTCGATTAGTTGAACTCGTCATTACACTACGCTGCATTACATTACATTACCCCTCCCGGCCAATTCCCTCGCATGCCCTGTTTCCTATTCGACTTGGCTTAGCTTAGCGATGGCACTCACAAACAAACAAAGCTCATAATTAATTAGTGGCTTTCAAAAACAAATTAGAAATCCCAAAGTCCAAACAAAAGCAGAGAATAACAGGTCAGAAATCCAAGACGCCACTATCTTGATTTTGTGTGGGAATTTTTGTTTCGTTCTCAAAAAGCCAGCATTTAGCAGCAAACACATTTCCATATTTCCCCGTTGATTTCGCTCCTGTTTCCTGTTCAAACAAACCCCATTAGCTTCGTCTCCCGCAATTGCCGCTACAGCGAACGAAAACAGGCCAGAAAGTGAAAGAAAGCAATCTAGATTATAGAACATTCCAAAGGCTTAGCTCAATACGTAGTATAAAAACTCATCTCCTTCTTCTACTGTTGTAATCTTACTCTGCAATTTCTAAATCAGCTTGACTTGAGTCTAGAGGTGGCAGTTCCAGAATCTGAACGGATCTGGGCGAACTCAGATTCGTGTCTGAACGTCGTTGCTGATCATATGCTTCTGCACTGCGTTGGCCGGTGACGCTGATCAATGGGTTGTGTGAATGCGAAGCAGGCGGTGTCGGTGACGCCTGCAATTGACCACTCCGGTGTGTTTCGTGGCAATGCGGGTACGGGAAATTCGGGGAGGAAGTTAGGGGAGTCGGACAAGAAGAAGAAGAGTGAGTCAGTGGGGCTGAGTAGAAGTGAGGTAGGTGAGTCGGGAAGGGCGAGTTCAAATGGAGGTTGTGACTCGTATAGTTTCAGATTGGGGAATCTGCAAAAGTATGTAGAAGGAGAGCAAGTAGCAGCGGGTTGGCCGGGTTGGCTCACTGCCGTCGCCGGTGAAGCCATTCAGGGCTGGGTGCCGCTCCGAGCTGATGCGTTTGAGAAACTTGAGAAGGTTGAGTTGCTAATTCTACCCGCAATTCCGTGTTCGCTTCTGTTCTTTTTGTGGTACCGTTCTCAGATAAAGTTTTATCCATAAAGGTTTTGTCTAGTAGTTGATTCGGAATATCCTTTACGAACCGTACTAAATCATTTTCAACGATTCAATTTCTTAAGCTCTTCTGAATAATGCTTTTCTTCTTATTTTCGAATACATCCACACTCTTCTGTCCTGGTAAAGTAGAGAAGCTTGAAGCTTCTGTGCTATTGACAGTGAGTTTATGTATAAGAGGAATCACAGTTACTGGTAACGGAAAGTTTGGAGATTCTGCGGCGTCGTTACCGTACCTGTTATCGAAAAGGGAAAAAATAATCATATATCTACAAGAAATTGTTGTTTTGTGTAGACTTTTATTTTATGCATATAGATACAATAGTGGTAAAGATGACTCCTCAGAATCAATGTTAAATGAGGGAGCTATAGCCGCCGGTTGATGAGGCTCTATGGGAAATTCCAGCAAAACTAAAGGGTTTACTTCCGTCATCTAAATTTTCTTTGATTTCTATTTCGGTTATTGCATACTGTCTTTCTACTGGTTCTGCTACTTCTAGTCATTATTCTTACATTCACTGTATTTGTAAATTGCATGAATAGATCGGACAAGGAACATACAGCAGTGTCTTCCGAGCGAGAGAACTTGAGACGGGGAAGATAGTGGCTCTGAAGAAGGTACGGTTTGACAACTTTGAGCCCGAAAGCGTCAGGTTCATGGCTCGAGAAATAATGATTCTCCGAAGGCTTGATCATCCAAACATTATAAAATTGGAGGGCTTGATTACTTCCAAATTGTCATGTAGCATATATCTTGTATTCGAGTATATGGAACATGACATTACAGGGCTCTTATCTTCCCCTGAAATCAAGTTCAGCGAACCGCAGGTATGCCAACGTTTCATTCACATGATGAATAATAACCACCTGAAATTTCTATGGATGTGTTTGGGGACAAAAGGATTTTGTTTGTTATGTGTTTCTGTATTTCTCATACATCATATTAAGAATCATTTTTACCAAGTCTAAAAGCGAAAATTGTAAATGGAACAATTGAGGCACTCAGATCGGAATTAAATATTGCTGTGATGCAATTCTTTTTGTTGTTTTATCGTATTGAACATGCCATTTTGTCTGTACAGATTAAATGCTACATGAAGCAGTTGTTAGCTGGACTTGACCATTGTCATTCACGTGGTGTAATGCACCGTGACATCAAGGGATCTAATCTTCTAGTGAATAATGATGGGATACTAAAGGTGGCTGATTTTGGACTGGCGAACTTCTCAAATCCTGGGCACAAACAGCCCCTCACTAGTCGTGTAGTTACGTTGTGGTACCGTCCTCCTGAACTTCTACTGGGTTCAACTGACTATGGTCCTTCTGTGGATCTTTGGAGCATTGGCTGCGTATTTGCTGAACTACTTGTCGGGAAGCCTATCCTTCAGGGGAGAACAGAGGTATTGACATTTTCAACTCCCTTTTATTACTATATGTGATGATCATGATCACACTCCCCTGCCCCTCCAACAATTCTTGCTACTGTTATTGAATCTCATTTTACATGCAGGTTGAACAATTGCACAAAATCTTCAAGCTTTGTGGCTCTCCACCTGAAGAATACTGGAAAAAGTCTAGACTCCCTCATGCAACGTTGTTTAGGCCACAGCAACCGTACAGTAGTTTTCTCCGAGAGACCTTTAAAGATTTGCCTCCAACTAGTGTGAACTTGCTACAGACTCTTCTTTCTGTTGAACCATACAAACGTGGAACTGCCTCCTCTGCTCTCTCATCAGAGGTAGTTTCACCTGCAACTTCGTTGGCTATTCTCGAAATGCATTCATTTGACATAATAGTGGGCATGGGAAACAATATACTGTCTTGAAATCATCTGTACTACAGAGCACAAGTCTCTCTCTCTAATTTCATACCTACCATTTTAATTTTGATCGTACATTCTGAACATTGTGCTTTCATGCCTTCTTGTACGCTATAATGTCAAATTCTTTCTCACTTAGTCATGGAACAAATTCATTCATCACACGTGTAAACTTTGACTTTATGAAGCATTGACACTGAATTTGGAGTATTCTAGCCTGATGAAACTATCACATTATTCAGTATTTCAAAACAAAGCCATGTGCCTGTGAACCATCAAGCTTGCCCGTATACCCACCTAGCAAGGAGATTGATGTGAAACAGCGGGAGGAGTCAAGGAGGTGAGATCTCATCCTCTTTGTATGTTCTATAAATAGTTATGGAAAAAGAGAGGTTTACTTGGGTATGTGTCAGCATGTGCTTTTAGCACTTGATGACCTCCTATATGGTATGGTCATTCCAAGCGAGTATCTGCATGTGCAATTCATTTGGTAATAGTAACTAGCTTGACTCTATAAGCTGCTTTGTCGGAATATGTAGGAAGGAGTATCCATTTAGTCTAGTTCTTAATATTAGATTGCGTGTATAATGGGTAAACTAGATTAGTTCTTTTGTCTTATGTCACATAAATGTAAATATTTGAGCAATGATAAATCCGCTCCTGCAAATAGAAATTTATGCATGTGGTAGATGAGAATGATAAAGCTGTGTGCTTCTCAAAATAACAGAAAGTAATGGACAGTTTCAATTCCAAGGGGACTGGAATTTGCGATAGATTTATTTCTCTCTCCCTCTCTCTGTAGGAAGGGGTTTGTTTTGGGTGTGTTTACCATCTGAGGTTGTAGTAAAACCTTTTTAGTTTTAGTGGTATCAGACATAATGAACAAATTTTTATTCTATGCAATTCTCAATTACATTAGCATAGTTTGCTTGTCAGCTCGTATTTAAACAACTGCAATGGACTTGTAGGAAAAAGATTGGTGGAAGAGCACGTGGACCTGAAACAAGAAAACCATCAAGAAAGCCATTAGGATTCAACAAACTAGTCCCAACAGAGGTCTATTCCAATTCCTCTCTTGCTTCATTGCGTTTCATTTTATGTGCATGCACTATAATCCGTCTGAAGGGTCTATTTTCCAGGGAGAGTAAAGTATCATTGAACGGTTTAATGTCCTTTTACAGGATTTGGCAAATCAAACCCAGAAATTCCAAAGGGTAAATGGCAGGTCAGTCCACATCCTTAAAGAAGGGAGCACCAATGTAGGTAAGGAGGAACCAAAGCTGTCTAGTGATAAACCAGATGATGCTTCCCATACGAAGAATTCATCTCAAGGAGATATTCCCTTTCCTGGGCCGTTGCAAGTTTCCACATCAAGTGGCTTTGCATGGGCAAAAAGACGTAAAGATGACATTTCAATAAGATCCCACTGTCGATCTATTTCAAGGGGGCATATTGTCAATCCATTAGAGTCTTCTATACTAAATTCAATGAATAACTTTGATTCTAGAAGAATGGAAAATAAGGATTGTCTGACACGCTCCAACTCTCAGAGCCATGAGCCACTTGAAATCCCTAAGCTTGCCATGCAAAATCAATGGAGCAAGTTTGATCGCCCAGATTCTTTTGATGCTTCTGACGAATACCACTCACAGGAGCTATCTATGGCACTTTATCATAGGGAGGATTCAATATCCAAGAGAAGTAACCTGGTAAGTTAAATAGAAGCCAGATCACATTGATAAACGAAACTCGTGTTCCTCTTCTGCATATTTTTCTGCCCCATTAAACGACAGGGAATCTTGTGTTTCCATGAAAAATTTTCAAAGTGGTATCTTGAGGCATGGTTTTTGAAATTTAAAACCAAAAGAAAGCCTGAATTTATTGAATGACTTCATTTCTTGCTGGCATGAGAATTTAAGTAAACGACCTCATTTCTTGCTGGCATGAGAATTTAAGTAAATGACCTCCTTATTGGATAGTTAAGTATCCAGTTTATGTCTTGACTGTTAATTGGACAATGGAAGAAGGCAATAGTAAAGAAAATGAATTTATTTGAAGTTCATTGATGCCGACGCTCTTTTCAAATAAAATTTTAACTTGTTTATTTAGCTCTGCAAATGGATAAAAATAGCATTTATTGACACGTGTGACTGTGATGAAAATGGTTAGAAATTTTTCTGACAATCAGTGTATGGCTCAACTGTTTAGATCTGAATCTGAACTGAAATTCATATAGGCCCTTTATATATAAGTTCTTATCCATTGCCTGCCTTGCAGAGTTATCAGGATCATGGAGAGAAGGTTGAGTTTTCAGGACCCCTGCTATCTCAAATGCATACTGTTGATGAGCTCTTGGAAAAACATGAGCGCCATATCCGCCGAACAGTCCGAAGATCTTGGTTTCAAAGAGGTGGGACAGCTAAATGAAGTAGCAATAGCCTTCCCTTCCTCCACTCCCACAGTGTTTAAAAGGAAAAAAAAATGGAAAAATGGTTGGTTTTCAACAAGTATAAACATATAGCTACATATAAAGAAGCATTTGATTGTTTTGTTTTTCTACCTCTTGTCCCTACGTATCTTGTGAAAGAACTACAAATCAAAAGCGAGTTGTCTGAAAACTCTACATGGTCATGGAGAGGATTAAAGCTGTAAATTCTTAGATGTTGCCATATTATGAAACACCCATTTTAACCAAGTTTCCATTGGCTTATTGTACAACCTACTGGTATGTTATATGTATCTAAGAATTCTTCTTAATAATGTTAATGTTGCATTTCTTCCTGACATTACCTATGGGTTTGCAGGGAAGAAGCAAGGGAAGCAAGTGTAGTGCTAATTGCTGTGAGTTATTGAGGAATGAAGTGGGCTAATTGCTTTGAAGTGGCCTTCCAGTAAGAGAAGACCATCTCTCCATTCTCCAATTACATTGCTATGGGCTACAAATAAACTGCAGAATTGACAAAGATTTGAAACCAGGGGTAAAAATGGAAGAAAGGTTTTTGACTGAGGAAATTCTTTTCCTTCTAATTTTTTGTCAATATCTATGTATGGTACTACCTCTGGTCCTAAACATAAGATAAAGTTAATTTTTTTTTTAGAGATTAATGAAGTTAAATAGTTACTTAATCATATTATATGTTATGTATCTTTAGATTATATCATCCTTAGATTATATATTAATTTATTAGTTAAACTAATTAGTTTGAAGAAAAAAAATAAAAATAAAAATACTTTAAAATAATTTAATTAACTTCCTTAATTTCTCTAAAAAGGTAAACTTTATCTTATAATTAAGGCCGGAAGGAGTATGATCCAAACCACGTTCCTGATTTGCCCTTATTGCCTTCATCTACTGGCAACTTTCATCTGGCAATGTATATATAGATCTATCATGACTGGTTTGAGCCTAGAAGAAATCCCATCAACTTGGGTGTGTTTGTTTTGACGATTGGATAAATAATTTATTTTTACTTAAACTTATGAAATTTTAATATTGGAAAAAAGTTAGATTGGGTAAAATTATGAGTGTTTAGATTAGCGATTGGATAAATAACTTAAAGTAACTTATGTAAAAGTTAGGATGTTTGGTTTGACTTTTGTATTAATTAAGAGAAAAAATTGAAAAAATTATGAAAAATGAAAAAATGAAGGGATAATTGTGAAAAAATTCATCATTAGCAACTTAATTGCCAATGGGGCCTGGGAAGATATTTACACACGGAGGGATTTTTTCACAATTTTCTCAAAAATTAACTTTGAAAATTTGGTAATGGTACAATTTTAATAAAATTATATCAAACTCTAATTTAAATTGGTACACTCCAAAAGTCTTTTCTACTGTGCATCTCAAGCTTAAATTTTATAAATTATATCAAACTCTAATTTAAATATTAAATCATAACTTATATTTTCACATAGCTCAAAATCTAACAAAATAAACCGATTAAAATTTCAATAATATCTCCAATAATCAAAATAAATTATTTAAACTAAATTTAATGGGTAAAAACACCATATAGAAACTAATTTATGACATGTTTATAAAAAAAATTGATTATAAAAGCATAAAACAACTAAATAATAAATCTAAACTGATTAAAATTAATTATTAATTATTTTCTACATTTCTACAGTTATATATTAACAAAATTTAAAACTTGTTTAAACTTTTATCCCAAAGTATTCTCTAATTAGCAGAAGATTACTATCTAAAGAAAGAGAAAATTATTTAGAACATTTTTCATAAAAGAAGTTTTGTGATTAGAAGTGATTTTGAGTACCTCATTGATCGCCAAAAATATGAAAATACTCCTATCAATATTTTTTTATACACACACAGGCACATAAGCTCCAATAAGCTTCATTTTGAGGCTTATAACTTTTTCTAACTTATGACTTATTTCACCTTAAATCCAATCACTGAAACAAACACCCAATTTTTATCAAAACATTGTTCAAGTCCAATTGAATACTGTTTAAGTCCAATCTATCCTCCCAAACACTCAAACAAACACGCTCTATTTAACCGAACTTTCACGGTATTCTCAAGCAATTTTGTCAGATTAACTTCTCTTTTTCTTTTTTATTTGAGACAGTTATAAGCAATTTTGTCAGAGTAACTTCTATTTTTTTTTTTGGAACAGTTATCTTATACTGGTTTAGATTTGAGTAATGTCAAGGTCAAAAAATTGTCTGACTGGAATAAGGATAAATTTTCCAATGTCCGAGTAACTTTTCCCATCTACAATGAATCTTAGTGTTTGTTTGGATTAACGATAAGAGTTATTTTTTCAATATAATTTATGATATATGAAATAAGTTTGTGAGAAGAGTTTTATCTCGACTTATGTGAACGTATTTTTCCAACACATAAATAAACTCTTATTGTGAGGCTTATTATGTTCTTTTTTGCAAGATTCACGGGAAGGCACAAAAGCAAGATTAAGGAGCTGGTTGTTTTTTCCCCCCTGTATTTTTGTTTTCAAAACAATTTTATAAAATTGTTTTTTAACAAATTGAAAAAAAAAATGAAAAATCTATTTGAATAGCTGTTTTAAAAAATTTTGATGTTGAAGTGATGTGGAGGCTACTGTCAGCGATGACATGTGTGGTCATCGATAGTTTAGTGTAATATCTATTTTTTTTTTTGGGAATTTTATATCTATATTAAAGCTGATTACATAAATGTGTTAAAAAATAATACCCCATCCTATTCTTTTTATAACAAATAACTACTAAAATCACGTGGTTTAAAATATTAGTTAAAGACAATAAATATATAACTTTTGTATCTTTATTTTTAATTATACCTTTATTTAAAAAGAGTGTGCATGAGAGATAATAGGTGAAAATTTATTTAATAAGGGTAAAAATAAAAAAATCAATTTAAATTTTCAAATAAAGAATATATGTTCATTATATCAAGGACTACCCTTCCCAATGTCGTTTGAACCTATGATATCTGGTAAAGAAATTGTCCCTTATAATTAACCAACATGACACTCGAATATTTACTAAGTCCTACTTTACGAGAGTGAATGTTCTCTTAAGAAAAGTGAAGGAGGGAGTGGGCTTGTTTGACATAAGGAGAGAGGAAGGAAAGTGGTGGAAGGAAAATATTTTAGAGTTAAATTTTAAAAAATGAGAGAAATGGGATTAATAGTTTTCAATTAATTTTTTTAATGATTTATCCTATATTTCTTTTTTTATTAAAATTTTATAATCCCACCGCTCTATTTTTTTTTAAATTCAGTTTATAAAAATTCTCTCATCTTCCCTCGCTCCCTCCAAATCCGTCGTACCGAACGGTCATAAGTCATGTATCGGGAAGGAGGGTGAGAGGAAGAGGACTAGGGTGAGGAAGAGGGAGGGAAGAAGGGTGAGGGGAGAGAGTGAGAGATTTGACGTGGATAAAAGAAGGGAAAATTCAGCTGACTTCATGGACCCACAAATATAAGGTAATGAAAGATTTACCTGAGTTAACTGCATTGTTTTCCAGTGATGGCAGGTGGCTCAAGTGGTTCGGCATTTGAGTCTCTTCTACAAGGTCTCGGGTTCGAGACCGGTGGATGGAGTCTCTGCTGGAGGGAGAACTTTACACCCAAAGGGTCTGATCCGGCTCGAATCCGGAGTAGTCGGTTGCTCGGGTTTACCTGGCCCAAAGAAGGCCAGGACCCAAAAAAAGCGCCGGATACCAGATGCTTTAAGCAAAAAAAAAATTGCATTGTTTTCCAAATCCATGTGGGAACTCATCATCGCTTGCCGTTGTATTTCTTTTTGATCCTGTTCCTGCCACGTACGCCTTTGCTTCACTACATTCCCTCATTCTACAAATCTATTTGTCTTTTATCTTTTCTTTTGATCATATGTTCCCTTTTGAGATTTTGTTGCTTTGACTATTGCGTCTGCCTTTCTCTTTCTAGATGTTCTGCTTTCCTTTGAACGAGCTTGTTCTTCCCCGTGCGTTGCACGGGGTGATAGTACTTCATGGGTAGCTTAAACGTAATTTGCTTCCTTGTTGATGCAATTTCTTGCTTTTAACAAACATAAAAACTTCGCTACCAATGAATTGCTACATATTAGAAATGAAACCTCAATAACAGTAAACAAAAAAATCCACCAATAGATTTACAGTACATGTTACAAAATGGAATTTTAACAATGTCAAACAACAATGTCTTGTAATCAATTAAGATTCCTAAATATCTCTTTGTACACAACATTCCTTGTTGTTTTCTTGTTCGCACAACCATTATCATCCACAACAATCTTTAAACCATTCATGCTTTTAACCCTGGATAATGCAACATATAATTGGCCATGTGTAAAGATTGGCTTACAAAGATATAATCCAACATGGCGAAGAGATTGTCCTTGACTTTTGTTGATAGTCATAGCAAAGGAAAGGGTGACAGGGAACTGTCTACGTTGCATGCGAAAAGGCCATCTACTTTCAGAAGGATTCATGTCCATCCTATGAATGAGGACCTTTTGATTTGGATGTGAACCATTTAATGTGATCGCCTCAATGACAGTCTTCCCAAGTTGAGTTATACGAAGCCTTGTTCCATTGCATAATCCAGATGATTGATCAATATTCCTCAACAACATTATAGGTGCTCCTAATTTCAATGTTAGCTTATGTGGAGGCATACCGGAGCAACTAATAGTGTTAAGAAATTCTGTGGTGTACAGGTTGTCAAAGCTATCACTATCTTCACTTGACTTACAAATTGAGTCACAACTGAGAAATTCATATGGCTCTCCAGGTAATATAGAACACATGTGATCATTTATACAGTTAACCATTTCAATAGTTGGAGCCAAGATTGCTCTATCATTGAAGTATTGGTTAGAGTTGAGATTTTCCAAGAGGTTTATGTATGTTGATTCCACAATTGCATGAATTGGATCTTGATAGCTTGAAATTAACAAATCACCAGGTATTTCAAGTTCCGCAACACCGTCATGTGAGTCCCCTAATTTTCCATCACCAACATCTAATAACCATCTTGAGAACCATTCTAACTTATCGTTCTCATTCCTTGAAGCAGAAGAATTCAGTCACATGTTCTTGGTCAATTGAAAAATGATGCAGTGATCCCATAGATAAGAAGAATTTATGCATGCATTGACAATTGTGCCTCTTGTTCCTTTTGGTATAACTGGTAATATCTGACGAAAATCACCTCCCATAATAACACACTTGCTGCCAAAAGGCCTATCACAATGCATGATATCCCTTAGGGTTCTATCAAATGCCTCAACACAAAAACGTTGCACCATCGGTGCCTCATCCCATATAATAAGTTTTGTGGATGTGATGAGATTTGCTAAAGGAGAATTTTGTTTTATTGAACACATTGAGGAGTCATTAATTTGAATAGGAATTGCAAACCTGGAATGTGCTGTTCTACCAGATGGTAATAATGTTGCAGCAATTCCACTTGATGCAACTGCAAGCACAATGTGTCCTTTTGCACGGAGTGATGATGTCAATGCATTCCACAAGAATGTCTTCCCAGTTCCACCACAACCGTATACGAAGAAGAAACAACCTTTATCTTTTTCTAAGCATGACATCACGTTGTCGAAAATTTGTTTCTGCTCCAAATTTAGTGAGTTTTGAAGGTAGTTTGCTTCTACTTGCAAGGCATGTCTGTCATAGTTCAACTCTTGCAAGATAAGTTGGTTTGAAACATCAATCGGAGGCAATTCCTCAGGTAATGGCATAGTAGGGAAGTTAAGGAGACTCTTTCCATTTTGCTGCAACAATGAATCTATTTCTTGCAATGCGACCTGTTCTCTATCATATTCAGATATAGTGACACCTGTAGTTTGGATAATATAAATTAGTATCCAAAATTTTCTATGAAGAGTGACAATAGTAAAAGGTAAGTTATTCAAACTTACTTGAAGACATGGGATCATTGTGATGGATGTATAATACATCTTCAGAAAGTAGTTTTGACATCTCCTTCCATACAAAATCAGGGCGTTGTAGACAAAAACAAAGTAACATGCTAACAAATAGTTTCCTTAATGAATGTCCTGATGCCCAAATAGATACTTCTTTAATGGCTGAAATGTATTCTTGATTATCATCCAATAACCCCCTTGCAAAACATGCATCTTTGAAAGTATTGTGGATAAAACCATCAACTGTTTTGATTTCTTCAAATGACCGGGGACCTCTTACCTTTGTGAGCAACACACGTAGGTAATACAATTCTCCTGATGATGGTGACACATGTGTTATTCTACCAACGGAAGAGCCTTTCTTTCTTCGTTTCCATGCCCTGTTGCTCCTTTGATAGACATAGTGTTTTGGGAATTCAATATATGTCAAAGTCCGAGCAAATGCATCTTTCTTGTTCTTTTCCATCCAAGCAAGAAATTGTGATTCACAAACTCTAGGTTTATCCAACAATTCAGCAACATCATCATGATTAGAATAAATGACATATTGTTGATTTGGAAGGTGGAAACTCAATCTTTCAACATATGGATTCCTATGATGAATGTTAAATCCAAATATACGCCATAAACCCTCACATGCTGATATGTATCTACAATTATAATATTGTTGAATCTCATCAACAATGGCTTCACCATGCTCATTAGTGGCACCATCAAAAATTGCAGTTACAACTTTATCGTTACCTTTGCTAATATACTTGAATAAGTACTTTATAGCAGTTGAGTGATTGCATTTCTCAATATTGATATGTGCATGAAATTTCTGTAACAATAATGGATTATATGGGACAACATATCTATTATCTAAATGGATACCTTTCACTTTAATTGTTCTTGCATCATCCCTACGTCTGTATGTTGGATACCCATCTTCATCAATAGTTGTATTTTCATTAAACTTCTTTGGAAAATACTTACTGCACTTTTGATTCTTCATGCATGGTGCCTTCTTGTTACTTGTGCCGCAGGGTCCATGAAGCATAAACTGCCTAACCAACTTATACATAAGAGGAGAGCTATTTTTGTCAGGTATTTCTGCACAGATGAAGTTGTCAATTGCTTCTGGTTCTTTGATCTTGTCATTTGGATCAAGGAACAACAGTATATGTGCATGAGGAAGTCCTCTCTTTTGAAACTCTATAGTGTATATGTCTGTGAAAAAGAAATAACAATAAGTACATATCAAATAGGAACAGTAAAGAAATCATGGAATATATATGGACTTATCAAAACGTATGAAAAACTTGCATTGATATCAATGTAATCTTATACAAAAAAGTGTAGCTAACCTGCACGGATGGTGCCAAAATTTTTTTCCTCCTTTATAGTTTTCATCAAGCGATCTAACTTGATTTTGAATATCCGAGCCAACATGTCAGGCTGATCGCATGGCTTAACAGAATGCTTGCGACAAAATCTTTGAATTTCAGGCCAAGCAGGATTGCATGTGAAAGTTAAGAAAAGATCCGGATAACCTTCTGATCTACAAATTGCCATAGCATCTTGGTAATTTTGCATCATATATCTTGCTCGTCCAGTGAATGATGAGGGCAAAATAATCCTCTTACCAATGGCTGCACCATTAGTTTCTCCACTTAGAACTGCATCAGATAATCCTTGATATAAATCAACTCTGAGCTGCTTTTGGTGTGTTCTAACCCAAAGTAATCTTTGAGATTCTATCATAGTGTACCCATCCGCGATGAATTGCTGTAGTAGCCTTGAAGCATGCAATATTGTAGATATTTCATGTAATCTAGTCATAAGTTTATAACTGAAAAACTCTCGCATACTTAGCCTTTTTTTGGTCTTTGTGGCACTAAGTGTTACTTCCTTGTGCTTAATATCATCTCGATAACCATCTTCACCAAATGGAAAAAGTACAGGGTATTGAAGTGGAAGATAAGATGCGTGCAATTCATTTATTCGTTGTGGTTTGCCTGAATGTTTCTCTACAATGATGTCCCTAACATTAAATGTGATATCTATATCCCCAACAACTAATGCTGCAACTTCAGAAGAACTGGGCATATTGTAAGTGCGACCATCATTTTGTCTTGTGCTGAGTAAACACATTTTCAGCGTGGGAGGGTCAGGATGATCAAGCAATGTTGACGCAACACGATATTGCTGAACAAATGGGTTGACTTCATCCAACTGTTGTTTTATTTGGTCAACTATGATAGCATAAATTGTTGATTGTTGTTGGAATTTGCTACAAGAATGTAACAATAATAAATATTACTACATTAAATAGTAATAAAAGTAATTTTAAGTATCACTTATGCTAACGTACCTAACTGCAGAAATTCTGTTAGACACTTCATTCTCTGTATCAAATATGTATAGTTGTGAATACACAGGTCTTGAACCTTCTTGTGGTAATAAGCTGCCAATATTGTGATAATTAATTCCAGACATGACAAATGAGTACGGTCCACCACCAGTATTTTTGGAATGATCTATCTTGCCTCCCATTGATGTAAATGAGAACATGTTGTTGTATTGCCTTATATTCTCATAAAAGTTCCTTGAATGAGATGATTCTTTATCAAAAAATAATCTCTCAAATAATGGAGGAGGCCTTTTCATAGTTGGCAAGACAACCTTGCCTTTCAAACAACACAGAGAGTGTGCACTGGTAGTGCTTCGCTTCCTGTCCTTTACACTTTGTTCATTAAACCAAAGCAATGCCCCACAAAATTTGCATTCATATATAGGGTCCCCTTCATCAATATATCCTGTGACAAGGTTGACAATGATTATGTAGCTTTGGTAAAGTTACATATCACACACACATGTACATGTATGATTAGATGAACTTTGTAAAGGGGTATTAGTTACCTTCAAATTCATCTAGCTCATCAGTAAATTCAGTGGTCTCAACATGATTAGAAGGGAAGTGATCATGCAGAACTTGTAGAGCTTCAAAAATAAATATTATCACCAATTATATTAAGAAATAAGTAATAATAGAAATTGATATAAGGGAATGATGTGTGTGAAGGTCTTTACCTTCAAATGCATCAGGAGGAACATTTTGAACTTCATTATCATCATCATTATCATTAGTATCGAATTGAAATTCAATGTTTCTATAGTACTTTTCTTGTGGTGGACCTTCAATGGAAGATTTACAACCTGTTCGTTATAAGATATAAGAAATTAATTAATTATAATTGTAATCTTCTCAGGACTAAGCAAACCACCAATGAAGAAATTTTCTCAAGACTAAACAAACCAACAAAAAATTTTAATTATAATTAACCAAATCAGGACTAAGCAAACAACTAATGAAGTATGTATAATGAAATAACATATGGCCATAACTTCATAATAAAGGGCATGAAAGTACTAAATTGGCATTTTTAGTTTACAATGTACATTACCCGACTCAATAACATGAATTGGCTCCTTCAAAGTGTCGGCTTGAAAGTTTTCATCTACAACGTTGTCGGTGCTAATCATAGCTTCATTCACATGTTTAATATTGTCTACACTAATAGGAGGTTCATTCTCTGGCATAATATAAATATATCAATCATTTTTCAGTGTACCTTATCACATTATTATGTAAAAAAAATACTAATAATATGTTATTATTGTTATTATTATTACAATAGTAATAATAATACTTATTATTATTATTATTATAGAAACATTACAACTTTATGATGGAAATGACTATCTACATATAATAACTTTTAGTACTCATAACACAACTAAATAACGAATAACTAACCTTTATATGCACTTTCGTGAATTCTCTTCTTGGTGCATTTTGTCTTCTCATTGTAACTGAAACTCTGATTTTCTAAAGATCTGAACCTACGACTTATACGTATGAATGGATGTTTTCCTTTTTGTTGTCCTGACTCTTCTGGGAAACATAAAATAAGCTTATCATGATGATAATTGGTATGACAACCAATAACACACTTGACAGAAAAATATTAACGTCTCTTTATGATAATTTAAATAACAAACTTCTTAGGAAAAATATATGCCAAACCCAAAAATTATAGTCAGAGTTATATGGGTAGGTACCACTTGCAAAGAGATTCTCTAAGTTGGAAGCAACATTTGTTATATCTTGTAAATCAGTTCTTTTTCTCCTTCGTTTCTCTGTTGTTCCAGAGATTTGAGAGGAAAAGACTGCACTTGGCTGTGTATTGGGTTCATCTTTTCCAAACAATATTGTAACTGGAGGCACCTGGGTTGGGACTTCCAACAATTTTTTTTTCAAATAAGAGGTAAAAGTATCAAATGGAACATGTTTGAATATATTTTGGAGGTGAAAACTTATATTTACAGATAAATATACTTACATGGAGTACTACGATTTGGGTGAGATGAAGACATCGTTCCTACCGCACTTCCCTTGATGTTGAATGTCTCATCAGGTCTTATGTTATATGGGAGGGTAGTTTTTAAAGTTGTGAAGACAAAACTCAGAGACAATAAGATATAGTTGGCTGAAGAAGAAAAAGTAAATTTTTTGGGCCTAGGTTCTTTATTAATAAAAATATAAAAAGTTTTTCAAACATGGACCCAGCTTTTCAAAGCATAAGTTTTGTCTGCATTATAGTAGGGTGCAGGTGAGAGAGACTTGTATGAAATGTGAGATGTGATAAGCCTGCAGAGAATAAGAAAAGTTTCTTCAATGAATTGGAATGAAGTGTACCTAATAATAAATCAGAATAAAAAATGATTTGTTTACAACCTGAATATGCACATACTTAAAAGGAAACAGTAAAAGTTAAAGCCACTATAAGGTACGTACTTCTATGTTTTTTATTTGGAACAATGTAAAAGTAATGTTTAATGAAAAGCAAGTTCACTTTGGATCAAGTAATATTTTAAAATACGTTGCCATACCTTGGCATCACTTGCGGCGAACATATTTTCTTCAACCTCCGCAATATCCATTGTTCACTTCCAGTATACCTAGGGCCTAAATGATCTCAACTGTATTAACAGGCAAAAAAAATGAGAAAGAGAGAAGTTTCTCACGACAAGAAAAATGTGTTATGTCATGTGTGCGATTATAAACAGTACATCTCAAATAGCAGCTGCCACTAAACTTATGTAAGCAGAAAAAAATTTCGGAGAGTTGAACATATAAAGCATCATTTCGGGTCTTTGATAGCTTCACAGAAACCGAGAAAAAAAATGCATATTTTCATCTTGTTCTACGTGCACGATTGAAAATTGCATCTTATTTTATGTATGACTATTTGCAGCAAACACAAACAAAAGCTGGATTATACCATGTAAGCAAATCTGGGTAAAGTCAATTCAGCAGGGCATACGCTTTTTCAAGCCGTTAATTATTAATTAAGACATAAGAAAGTAAGAATGTCCTGTTGGGATTTTCTCCAATCAAATACACAATAAGGAAAAATTGCGAGAAAGAATTGTATACGTAATAAAAGGGGGGAATAAGGTCCGTGAGGTGAACATTTTATTAAACGACAATCTAATTAATAAAAAGATAAAAATATTAGTCCAGAAATGGCAACAAACAACAGACTTCATAACATGAGAAAAGTTCAACGAATAAATTCGGACCGTTCATTAGTCCATGGAAAGCAAGATACTGATCAAATAAACGATAAGAAGGAGCAATTTAGTCAACACCTGTTCAACAGCTCTAGAAGGGAAAATAAATAAATAATTCAACTAAAATACATCTTCAGTAAACTTATAATGAATTCCTAACTAAGACCTTCACTCAATAACACAGAGAGAGCACTAATCACAGCAGAAACATTAGCTAACTCTGTAATCTGATTCAGGAACAAAGACAGGAAAAGCCAAAACGCGACAATTACAAACGTTGAACAGTAATTAAAACAAACATTAAGAACGTAGAAAATTAAAAACTACACTGGAACTAATACAGATTGCACTACTTCTCTTGCTTTATCACTTTCGAAACTCTTGCCTCAGGACCAGGAAAAGGCACATGAGAAGTAGTTGCAGAGTCATCCTTGACAACATTCCTCTTGTTGGTTATCCTTCTTTTCCCCTTAACAGGAGCCGGGGTGACATGTTGAGAAAGGTTAGATATGGTGCTATCTTCAAGAGGTGTTACAAGTGCAGTAACACCTTCAGCCACAGGTTTCACAATAACATTGTGAGCACCGGTTTGAGCTTCAACACTCTCCACTGTTGCCTCAACTTCAGAACTCCCTTCTGAATGACTCTGTTTTTTTAGACAACCATAAATGCAAGTGTTAGAAAAAAATTTAAATTATTTACCACAAGGAAAAAATATATATTTGATAAAGACATAACACATGAGTAGTTGAGAAGTGAAAAACCTCCGTATTTGCTTCATTAAACTGATTCAAAAGATCTTCGCATATGGTGTATTGGCTAACACTGATGCTAGAAGTGGGATGCTTCTTGTTGTAGTCATTCATCTTCAGTTTCAGGAGAACATTCTTTCCGACCGGAAGGTCTAACTCATCAGGAAAGCCAAACTCACGATCATCCTAGTAATAACAAATGGACCCAATTAATTATTACATTTGATGATATAGTATATGATATTTTGTGTAGACTATGTTAACCTCCTTTAGTAAACGCTTCAGTTCGGTTGCTGTCTTCTTAACCAACTGAACAACTAGTTTATCCCAGAAAATGACAGAAACTGATCCAGTTTTATCTTTGACAAGATAATGAACCTTCATCCTGTCACACATGAACTAAGTTAGAATTGTATGAGACTAGTTTAATAATTTAACATTTGCGTGGCAGAAATTAACTTGTTTACTTTGGTTCAATTGACACTGGTATTTTCTTGCAGATGGGACAAATCGATGAAGGATCGTCTAATTTGGCCTTTGACCCACACTTAGAGCATCCATCATAATACCAGTCATATTTTGTTTCAAGCTTATGAATTTGACAGTTGATTACAAACGAATCTCCCTGTAAGACATGGTGAATCGCAAAATTTTCAATTATGCTTTTAATTCCAGTCTGGACAAAAAAAGCAACTGATGAAATAATACATACAGTTTCTTGACTGGCTATTTGAGAGATAGTGAATTTGGCCTGATTGTGTAAAGAAGGTCCATTTGAATGTTGACTTAGTTGTGAAGTAATGGGTTGAGATAGTGCAACCATGACAGGGGAATTTTCATCCCTTACACTACATAAATACCTTTCTATGAGTTAAGGGCTAAATCAATAGAAATGTAAAACCAAACAAATATTAAATACCTTTCTAAGAGATTTTTAACCTCTGTGATAGGAGGGTTAAATAATGCCCTTGTTGCATTGAAGGAGCTACACACTTGTGGTGTACCTGCAATGAAGCTTAGTTTAATATATGTCATATGATGTGCTTTTAATTGTGAAGTAATGAATTGCTTAGAATTACCATCCTCAGAAAAGCCAACTCTAGCTAAGTTTAATAAGATCACTACAGGATTTTCAGTAGTTTGCAAGTAAGCCATATAGGCATCTGAAGCACAGTTATCAAACAATGTGCACTCCACTTCGTTGTTCTTGAAATTTGCATTCATGTTGATACTATGAATATGAATATAATAAAACATGTCATTGGGTAAATTATTTAAATGTTGTGACATTTGCATTACTCAGCATCAACCAGTAACAGACGTAGCCTATTCTTTGTCTCGTTGTCTCGACGGAATTCCTCCAATGTTAGTACTGATTTCACAAACGCCAGGACATCTATGTCCAAACAGATAGATGATGAAGGGTCATATATATAATATATTGAATAGAAAAAAAAATGGATGTGAAGGATCATATATATAATATACCAATAAGATAATCCACAGGATGACGAAAATCAATTTTCATGAATTCTGTTAGAGGGAAAAATGAGTAGGCATAACTTGGAATTGTAGCAATATCTTCTGCAGAGTACGTTCGAGGAGTGAATGTAATTTTAAATGGGTGGGTACTTGCTCTGTACTGATTAACATTTGAGGTGACCTCAAAGTTAGCAAATTTGTAAATTTGGCCTTCAATGATTGAGAGGCGAAATTTATCATGGAGGTTCTTGTTTAGCACGCTTGCTTGAATGGTCCTACCCTGTGTTCATATGTAAATAGAGGATTACATTAATTAGTAATTAGTTATTAATATTAATTAGCTGACATGAAAAGTTAATGAAATAGCATATGTAACTATTGACAAGTTAAGCATAAAAAAAGAAATATACCTCTTCATCAATCAAGACCATCGAAACACAAAACAATTCAGTTGGGTATGATTTTTGGTAAACATTCCATTTGCGAAAAACTCTAACTACAACAGCCTACCGATCAGTTGAATCATCGAAGTCCTTAAGTGAAGCACGACGCACCATGGTGGAACCTAAAGAAATAAGAAATCATGTTAAGAGAATATTAAGCATGCACTATGAAAGGATGCAATATTAAAGAAACATGATGAATAATATACTTATGCTGATGCTTGATGAAGAACTGATGATGATAATGATGAATCCATAAACTATGGTTGAGTCCTTTTATGGACGATCAAATGTGAAAAATTGGCGGGAATAAATTTGGCATGTAAAAATGATTCCATCCATATAAATTCAAACTATAAATTTCAAATTCAAAGTCCTAAAGTGAAGGTTGTTTCACTATTATGTCTAAAAGGAAAGAAACGAAGCATGTTCCTGATGCACTAAAAGTAATGTTTGTAATATTTCATGAAAAGCAAGTTTACTTTGGATGAAGTAATATTTTATGAATCTGTCCATACCACAATATTACTCTGACCTTTCATTTATGGCAGACAAGGTGCCATGCCTTTCATTACGGATGAGGTGTTTTTTGTCATATCTGACCTTTTTTCAAAGGAGGAGTTTATTAAAAAGTATTAGACAAGGTGGCAGACAAGGATGTTTAGAAAAACAAAGGAGGAGTTTATTATTAATATGATTAAAATCCTGCACGCATAATAAGCATTGGTTGATGTGCTTATTATCTTCTTTGGTGCTGTAGAGACTTGTCTACCATTATGAACTTATTTTTCAAAAGAATACACCAATAATATTAGTTCAGAATTTTTCATGACGGTAGTAATTTAAAAGAAAAGGCAAACGATGCATCTATAAATGCCTACTTTGCCAAAACAGTCCAGATTAAAGAAAAGAAAAGAATTAGAAAATTGCAAATATCACGTAAAAAATAATAAAAGGAAAATTTACACAACATATACCCAAAATGCTGATGTGGCTACAGGAAGTAACAACTACTTAGGATTAGAAAAGCTCTAGAAAATTACAAATATCAGGTCTATTGTTCACAATGCCATCAAAAGACGGGTTGTTAATGGGTCCCTGCTTTTATTAACTCCTATATGAGTTACTGTTTTTTTTTTCCTTTTTGTTAATGGAAATGCCATCAAAAGCATATATAAGGACTTTGATTTACAAATATTAAAGAAGGACCATCACCATGATTTGACACCCACAAGGACGTTTAGAAAAACAAAGGAGGAGTTTATTATTAATATGATTAAAATCCTGCATGCATAAGAAGCATTGATTGATGTGCTTATTATCTTCTTTGGTGCTGTAGAGACTTGTCTGCCATTATGAACTTATTTTTCAAAAGAAAGCACCAATAATATTAGTTCAGAATTTCTCTATAGCAAAAAAATTTAAAAATAATATTAAAATCACATAATTTGAAGATCAAAGCTACTTTTTGAAAAAAAAGAAAGATCAAAGCTACTGTCTTGCTTCTTATGTGTTCATGTCGGTAGTAATTTAAAAGAAAAGGCAAACGATGCATCTATAAATGCCTACTTTGCCAAAACTGTTCAGATTAAAGAAAATAAAAGAATTAGAAAATTGAAAATATCACGTAAAAAATAATATATAATAATATACACAACATATACCCAAAATGCTGATGTGGCTATAGGAAGTAACAACTACTTAGGATTAGAAAAGCTCTAGAAAATTACAAATATCAAGTCTATTGTTCACAGTGCCATCAAATGGGTCCCTGCTTTTATTAACTCCTATATGAGTTCCTGTTTTTTTTTTCCTTTTTGTTAATGGAAATGCCATCAAAAGCATATATAAGGACTTTGATTTACAAATATTAAAAAAGGACCATCACCATGATTTGACACCCACAAGGACATTTAGAAAAACAAAGGAGGAGTTTATTATTAATATGATTAAAATTCTGCACACATAAGAAGCATTGATTGATGTGCTTATTATCTTCTTTTGTGCTGTAGAGACTTGTCTGCCATTATGAACTCCTATATGAGTTCCTGTTTTTTTTTTTCCTTTTTGTTAATGGAAATGCCATCAAAAGCATAAAAAGAGGGAAGGGTAGGAGTTTTGAAAATTTGTGTGTTGAGTTTCGAAAAGTACACAGACATCATAAGGAAGAGTAAGTGATTTGGACTGTTGTGGGAAGGAAAGAGAAACTGATATTTGAAAGTGCACAGGCGAGGGGATTACTTATTTGCATCAAATGGAAGAGCAAGTTGATTTGGACTGTTATGACTTTTCTTGTGATTGAGCCGGTTATGAGCCCAATAAAAATATTTTATTATGGTTAATATTGTTTGCAGCTTAGGTACAGTGTTTTTGTGAGAGCAGCCGTGCATAAGCCATTGTAGTGATCGGCTTGATGAGATGGGATATTATATATATATTGATGATTGATGAAGATGATGATCACCACCTAGCTTGCTGCTTCTGAAACTCGCTGTTGCTGTTGCTCTCCCTTTCAGCCGGCGATTTCTAGGCTCAATTGGATAGGATTGGGCTTCTTCGAATTGGGTGATTGCAAGATCGTCTGTGCGATTTGCGCAACGATACAAAATTTGATCTTGCTGGCGGTCAACCGTCTTATCGGTTTGGATCCGATAGGGGTAAAAACAGCGCCATCCGATGGCGCTGTTCAGAAGGTTCTTTTATAAGAAGCCGCCGGATCGGCTTCTGGAGATCTCCGAGAGAGTTTATAGTAGGCTTCTTTTTATATTTCGTCCTTTCCAAACTTTTTTCCCATTTAATTTTAATGAGCTTATAAATGCAAGAGCAATTGTAAAATTTGAAGCATGTGTCCTCTTGCTTTTTTTTTTTTTTTTGCCCCCTATGCATGGAGTTGGGTACTGCTCAATTTGTAGCTTAGAGGAAGCAATTGAGTTTTAGGGCTGAATTACTAAGCTTCGTTATCATTTTACGATAATGCGTATGGTAACTCTTTAAAATCACGAATTTCTATGAACTCCTCTTCTCCTCCTTTCTTCATCTCTTAATGCTTTGAGCCTGGTGACATTTGCGTTCCATATGTTTTATTATTTAGAGTTTTCGTTCATTTCCCCCTCCTTCTGTGAACTTTAGCTGAGGGAAATCTCTTGGTTTCAATTTATTGGCTTTTCCCTTTATGAATGGGAAAAGAGAAATGGGATGGTGGAGCATTCCTTTTATGTCCTGTGCATAGCTGGGTTGTTGAACGTCAAACTTTGAATTTGAGTAGAAATGGTGAAAATGTATCTAAATTTCAATAGAGAAATAGATAGCAGTGTTACAGTCAGAGACTGGTATGTCATGATTGGAGGATTCAGGATTTCTAGCTGAAGAATTGTGGAACACTTTTATTCATTGAGACTTGTACTTTAAGACATTGTTTTTATACCTCACTAGCAATGTTTTTGCTTTACTGGAGTGATTTAGTAGCCATGGTAATCTGCAGGGTATAATTGCATCCATTTTGGTTGTCTAGTTGTGATCTTACTTATTACGTCTGTGGATACTATCGCTGTTATGCTTTGTAGTTCAGTGTAGCTGTATTAACTAAATATTTGACCGATTGTTTTGCAGTTTTTGATTGTTGCTTCTCCACAGATGTCTTGGAAGAAGATGAATATAAAGTTTATATGGGGGGGATCGTGGCTCAGCTACAGGATCACTTTCCTGATGCCTCTTTCATGGTGTTTAACTTCAGGGAAGGGGAGAAGCGCAGTCAAATTGCAGATATATATTGTCTCAATATGACATGACAGTCATGGAATACCCTCGTCAATATGGGGGTTGTCCTCTTCTGCCTTTGGAAATGATCCATCACTTCCTTCGATCAAGTGATAGCTGGTTGTCTTTGGAGGGGCAAGAGAATGTCCTTTTGATGCATTGTGAAAGAGGAGGTTGGCCTGTGCTTGCATTTATGTTAGCAGGTCTTCAATTGTACCGGAAACAGTACAATGGGGAGCAAAAAACCCTTGAAATGGCCTACAAGCAAGCTCCTAAGGAGCTTCTCCACCTTCTATCTCCTTTGAACCCACAACCTTCTCATTTGAGATATCTTCAATACATTACCAGGAGAAACATGGGTTCTGAGTGGCCTCCATCAGACACACCCTTATATTTGGATTTGCTGATTCTTAGAAACCTTCCATTATTTGATGGTGGAAAAGGTTGCAGGCCTTTTGTACGTATTTACGGTCAGGACCCTTCAAAACTTGTTAATAGAAGTTCTAAGCTGCTTTTTTCTACTTCAAAGAACAAAAAACATGTTCGCCTCTTCCAACAGGTGATGTATAATTGAAGCTGTTGATACTATTTTTAATCTTTCTGGATAGAATTCTTAGTTAAGAAATTTTAACTGCAGGAAGAGTGTATGCTGGTGAAAATTGATATTCAATGTCGTGTTCAAGGGGATCTGGTTCTTGAGTGCATACATATGGATGATGACTTCAGTCGTGAGGAGATGATGTTTAGTGTTATGTTTCACACAGCATTTGTGCGTTCAAACATATTGTTGCTCAACCGCGATGAGGTTGATATTTTGTGGGATTCTAAGGATCAATTTCCCAGGGATTTTAACGCAGAGGTATGTCATAGTCATTGTTATTCTTCTATGCATATCATTGTACTCTCCGTTCCTAAATGTAGGACCTTGTTTGAGGGTGGATTTTGGTCTTATATGGAATATCTTTTTTTTTTTTTCATTTTATCTCTCATATTTATCATTTCTTTCAAAACTAATTTGACTAACTGATAAACTAATATACAAGTATGATCTAACATTGCACATAAGTATGTTAGAGAGATCATGTCATATGTTATAATTAAGTAATTTATTTTGCTTCCTTAATATACTCAAATTAGATAAATAGGTCTTACTGTAAAGACCAGCGGGAGAGGAGTATTAAATAGGAGCTGAATGTACATTCATATGTGTACCAGGTACTTTTTTTGGATGCCAATGCTGTTATGCCTAATCTAACCAGAGTCAGGGCAAGTGAAGGTGCAAATGAGACAGGAACTGCTTCGCCTGAGGAATTTTATGAGGAGGAAGAGATATTTAGCAACGTAGTTGATGTGCAGGAAGGTAAGGTAGACTATGATTCTCTTCTGGCTTATGACAGTGTAATAGATGATCAAAACCAAAAAGAAGTATGGAAAGAGGACTTCGGTCCTCTGACCTTTCGGGAATGTACAGCAGATGATCGGACCTACAAACAGGAGAGAAGGATGGATTCTGGTACCAATGCAGCGAAAGACAATGCTGTTGATGATGTGAAGTACACGCTTGTTGACAGTGTGGATTCTAATGCTCATGAAGTCAAAGATATTGCTGTGGATGATGGGGAAATTAATAATACTTCTACGGTAGTCACTACTGATGTCATTATGGAAATGAAGGGTGTCAATGCCGACATGCATGGAGAACTTGCAACAGAGAAGAAATTAGATTCCAAGGCAGGCCAGCTGAAGCATGATATTTCTAGACAAAAATCTGATAAAGTACCACATGCAGCAAAAAAACAACTTTTGCCAAACTCGATGCTAGTGGGAGATACATTTACAGCTAAGCAAAATATTAAGCAGCTTGAATCACAGGGTAGTCAGGCAAAACAAGCACAGCCAAATGCAGTAACTAGATGGATTCCTCCTAACAAGGGTTCCTACACAAATTCAATGCATGCCTACTATCCACCATCAGGGTATAATAGAGCTCCTCCACCTCCACCTCCACCTCCCCCTTCCCCGCCACCACCTCCTCCCTTGGGCTCCAAAGGTCCAAATTCTGATCCAATAGGAAAAGGGCATGGACTCTCACGTCCTACTGGGGGTGGTGCAGTAGCACCTCGACAATCCTCCTTAAAGTCTCTATATTGGAGTAAGGTGACAAGGCCAGTGCAAGGAAGTTTATGTGAAGAATTACAAAGACATGGAGAGCCTCAAATGTAAGTTGACTCATTTCTATTGTCTTTGTTTGTCTGGATTTTGAACTTTTAGATTTTTCACATCCTTTCCTTTTGTAATGACTTGTTTCATGTTCTATGTTAGTGCCCCAGAATTTGACTTTTCAGAGCTTGGAAGCCTTTTCCCCGCAAATGTTCTTAAACCTGCTGCTTCAGGTGGTAAATCTGGAGATTGACGTGAATCTGCTGGGTCCAAACCTGACAAAGTTCACTAGGTATTTACGAGTTGTGACAATGTTCTTGAAATTCGGTATTTTGAAATTAGGCATGTGTGTGAATGGCGGCCTGATTGTTCTTCATCTTTCACTCCATATTTGTAAAGTCCCAATATTTGCTGTTTCATTTCATGAAGAAGGTTTATTGCATTTATTGCCAGATTTATATTTAAATTGGAATGTGATCCTATTGTTTAGTGTAGGTAAAACAAGGAAGCTTCATTATGACCTGAGTTGTGAGTATTCTAACAGGCATTTGGTCTTAATTTGTGGGGGAAACATGTTTATAGCCTCCCATTATTTATATTTCCAAGCAGATAATTCGGCATTTCTTTATAAATGTGGCTAACATGTTTATAGCCTCCCATTATGTTTTTTTAGCATTTCTAAGAATTCTTCTTAATAATGTTGCATTTCTTCCTGACATTATCTCTGGATTGCAGGCAAGAAGCAATGGAAGCAAGTGTAATGCTAATTGCTGTGAGGTATTGAAGAATGAAGTGGTCTTTCCTGTAAGAGAAAGACCATCTCTCCATTCTCCAATCACACTGCTATGGGCAACAAATAAACTGCAGAATTGACAAAGATTTGATCTTCTTTGTTGGGAAACAGAAAACTTGAGGAAATATAGCCCTTCAGCCTTCAATTCGTGCTTCCTAGAAGCTGAAGCCAGGGGTAAAAATGGAAGGAAGGTTTGAGCTTAGAAGAAATCCCATGAACTATTTAACCTAACTTTCACGGTATTCTCAAGCAACTTTGTTGGAGTAACTTTTTATTTTTTGGGGACAATTATCTTATGCTGGTTTAGATTTGAGTAGGGTCAAGTCAAAAAATTGTTTGAGTAGTGTGGAGCAAGCAACAATAATTATAAATTTTTTCAGGGAAAACTCATTCATAGGTACCTATACTTTCCTTCAATTTTTAATTTGGTTCCTGTGTTTTTTCTTCTAATTACAGGCTTTAATTTTGCAGCATTAGTAACTTTAACTCATGTAAATGTGGCTAACCATGCCAATAGAGTAAAGTTACGGGAGCTAATGATATTAACAAAACAAAATTAATGATTAAATTAAGAAGAAGAAAAAATACGGGTACCCGGTGAACGGTGAATTCACGGGTTCCATGAACAATACACTTTATTGTGAGGCTTTTTATGTACTTTATTCGCAGGAATCACGTGAAGCCCAAAAGTAAGATTAAATCTTCATAGTTCAAATGTGGCCCAACCCACATTCTAGGGATCCAGCAACACAGCCCACTACACCAATAATTCTAAAAACAAGGGCTCGACTTTTTCAAATACGACGTCAATACGTATTTTCCAACCTTGAGAATAACAAAGACAAAGAACGTTATCCAATTTTGACCCCATTCCTCACAAATTGATATTCCTGACCATTGAAGAGGGATTTCTCAAATCAAACAAACCCTAAATTCCAAAATACTAAGATTGAGAATCCTTATCTAACGAACAAAAGCCTAGGACATGCCCTCTCAACCACTTTGGACTTTTAAGTGTCACATTTTCACTTTGAGAGAAGTAAAATGTGTTTTTGTTATAGTTTAGATAATAAGGAGCATGCAATTTCGACTAAAAAATTAAATGAACCTGACCTATCTATATGTGATATAAAAACTCTAATATATTATGCGAACTATAAATATAACCATTCATTTCTCAAATTCCATATGACACACGGGACTCATACTAGTTATATTTGAAATTATGAAGAATTGTAGTTTAAATCGTTGCCAACAAATAGGTATTAATCTTAGTGGAAAGGATTATAATTGCTTAAACACAATGTCTTGGGTTCAAATACATGTAAATGAAAAAAAAAAAAACTTTAGGAGAGCTATCCTCCTTTAATCCACAGTGCTTGAATATTAAATTTTAAATATAAATAAAATATTGGCACCAAGAAAAAGTAGGGAGGTGAGAAAAATAGGATGAAGATGTGAAAGGTGTGAAGGATTAGAAGAAGAATGATAATAATAGACAAAAGAGAAGGGTTATGAATAATAAGAGGAAAAGAAGAATGGGAATAGACAAAAGAGAAGGGTTGTGAGTTGGAATGGAGGGAAGCTTTTGTCGCCAAGTCGCAAAGTGAAATGATGAGGTTGGTTTGTTTCATGAAGCACAACCATCCACTTCATTACATTACAATTTACACATCCCAAAGCAAATGGAGGCAGCAACTAGGCCTATGACTCACACTAATCACTTCCATACTCTATTTCTGGTTCTTAATATAAGATCAATTGATTTTTTTTAGAGAGATTAAGAAAGCTACATAAGTTATTTAATCATAGTATATGTCACGTATCATTTGATTATATATCAATTTATAAGTCAAATAGTATAACAAAATTAAATATAAATACTTTAAAATAATTTATTTAAAGGCCTGTCTGAGAAAAAGGTGGAAAAACACATTCACGCAAGTTGAGACAAAACTCATTTCACAAACTTACCTCAAATAGCATAAATCACGTTAAAAAAGTAGCTTTTACCGCGAATCCAAACAGACATTTAACTTCTTTAATCTCTCCAACAAAATTCAAACGGAGGTTGTGTGTGTGTGTGTGTTTTTATGATCCTAAATTAAAGATGTCATTATCAGTAGTTAATGAGCCCCTCTCCCAAACCACTCATCCACAACAATCCATGCATGCACCATTGCTCTGTAAACATATCCCTACTTTGATAATCCATGTCTGGGAGGGACCACTCCCCCCTAATCCAGTAATCCTTACATCAATTCACAAATGGACCCCTGTTATCACACTTTTATTATCATTTTCCCCCACAACAAAATAGTACTGTACACGCTTGCAAAATTATCATAAAAATACAATTCACAACAAGTTTTTATTTTATTTTTCTTTTTATCACTCAGGCGCCAATTATATCTATAGATAATTCAAACTCACAGCTTTACGCTACAAGACTTAAAGAAGGAGTTTTGTGTAATGAGTTTACAAAGCCCCTACATGATTTATAATATGAAGACTGTAATGAGTAAAATTTTTTCTCCTAATTCTCATCTCAAGCTGATCTTTTTAGGTGTATTATAATTCACTAATAATTTTACTTATTAGTTTCATCATGTTAAATATCCTTTTGTAGCATTTTCCTTTTTAAATTAGCGGGACAAATACTAATAATCTGATGTTACAAAACAGGCTCATTACTTTTCACTTATAACGGAGTTTTCAAGTTACTAGACTGCAAGGTGATTAGCATTTTATAACATTTTTCTACCCATTTGAAAAGGCATGAACATCACCTATTAGGTATTTGATTATTTTAGGAAAAACAATCAAAACTATGAACCCAAAAGTTGCTTCCATCAGAATATGATTCTGGTTGTTCCTAACAGAAAATCAAACAAACACTAACTAGGATAAAATCCATAAAAAAAAAAAAAAAATCAAAACAAAGCCCTAGGAGTAAATTCACAAGTCATCAGTGCAACTGCAACACAATAATTTTTTTTTAATTCCTTACAAAAATATATGGGGCCACATCTATGCACACACATATAGACACAAGCATATGTATATATGCCCCACGTTTAGTGCAGTACAAAGCATTTAAAAAAAAAAAAAGCAAAGGACATGAATGTCTACATAATAATTGAGAATGCATAGGAAGGAGTGAAGGCCAAATCATTGTTTTAATATGAAACCTGAAGAACAAAAACAACAATATATATAAGAATAAGAGAGCCTCTCTTCTTCATTAGTTGTTACTCTCATCATCTTCACCACTTCACCTCACATTCCCTCTTCTCAGTCTCACATGGCTTCCACACTTTCTCTCTCCCCCTAATCATTTCATACCCTTTATTTGTTTGACTTTCTGACCACCATCTAATGGTGTGCAGTGAGCCACGTGGCATGCTCATGTTGCCTATATATGTCTTTGTTTAGAGCATCATGTACCTTTGATTGGAAGGCACATTCAATTGAGATTGCTGAGCAACCCCCTCTGGGTTCTTCAATTCCTCATTTCAAATTTCCACTTTTCATATATATTATAAACTATTGTTCTCACATCAACACTTCCTTCAAATTTCAGATAAATATTTCAAATTTTAAACCCCAAAAAAAAAAAACGTAACTTTTACTTTGCTTGTAAGATAATTTTTTTGGACTTTGCAGTATGCAAAGTAATTTTCAAGTTATTACAATGTACTCGTATTTCACTTTCGACCCCAAGAAGGATAAAACAAAGGAGTGAGGTGCTTGGCAAATGTTTGATATATAAGCATATGATGTTTAATTTGAAGTATGGTGAGATTATGATTTGACATAGCCCAATGATCACTCTGGGTATGTTAATATAATTAACGGCCATTGTATTCAAAAATAAAGAAAAATAATTTTGGTCAAATTTAGCACTTGAATTATTGGGAGAAATTAAGCTAATAATAAAGGTTTCATTGAGAATTAAACAAACATTTTTAACTTTTTTTAATATGATATTTCAAATAGCGTTTCAAAATAAGTTTTTTTTTTTTTTTTAACTAACAAGCTGTTGATTGAGATCGTAAGCAGTCTCACCTTCGTGAGGGAGAGAACACAAATTCAAATATCAGAAAGCCTACTTATCAGAAAAGATGAAGACAGTTTTGCCCTTTAAACCTTGAAAGGGAAAGCCCTTATATTATACCAAAAAAATATTTTTTTAAAGATATCCTTGATGCATTAAGCTTAAATTCTTTCAATAACTCCCTCATACTTTTAACAATATTTTTTTTAATATTCAGTCTAATTAAAATAATTTTTTTTAAATCTTAAACAACTAGGCTTCAATTGATGAACACAGAGCATATAATTGGTGTTTGCTAATTGCTAGTTCAAATGAAAATGCAAAGTTATGGAGGCACACAAGATCACGCAGCGATTGGTGCCTTGCCTTTTTAAGATAACATCGCTGTCCCACCTTTTCCTTTATTTTTCCATTTGCTTTCCACACTTTCTCTTCCTCTCCTCCCATTCTATTTTTGTCCAATATTATTATATTCCTTGCCATAAATTTTAATTATATTTTCCCCACTTTCAAAATAATTATTTTTTATGTAGGTTATATCAACTAACATGGAATCTCATAGAAGAAGGCTAAAAAAAACACACTCAGAATCACAACTTTTTGGTTAATATTCAATCAAATGTTTTGGTTGTTGATAGAATATAATTACGTCATGCAATCCATATAACTAACCTCACATAATGAAATAGGATTTGATATAGTGATATTGTTAAAAGGTTATGCATTCAGTAATGAAGAATATCAAATAGCTTGAATTATAATTATAATGATATTATCCAAAAAAAGAAAGTTAAATATTTTATCATAATATAGCATGTGCATGGGGAAAAAAAAGGGGGAAAAAATCAAAACAAATCAAAACAAGAATATTACTTGGATTTATTTCCCAAGTCGCTTTCCATAGCTAAGGCTACCATCTTTTTGTAGGAAATGATGAGGCTGAGTGAGCAAAAAGGCTCTTGATGTACATACACCAATTTTCTACTATTTTCTAATATAACATTATTTGTGTGCTTGTTTTCATTATTATTGTTGTTGTTTGATTGAGGGGGAAAAAGTAATTACAAACTGTTTATTAGATATAGTGACAGTTAATTAAAGTTGCCCCCAGAGAAATAATACGAGCCACAAAAAAAAATAAAAGATATTATATTTGATAAAATATATTATAATAAATATACAGGTTTAGTCATTAGCACCTGATGTGATCCCCCTTTAGCAGTTGTAAAGAATGAGGAGCCAGCAGCCCAAAGTTGAAAGGAAAAAACAAATAACTGAATAAGTATGAGTAACCCAAACTGGAGTTTTTGAGCCATAAACCTCATCAAATATCAGACTTCTCACTACAGCTTAAGTTTTTAGAAAAATGTTATTTGAATTATAAAAATCCAAAATTTTTTATTAAATTAATAAAAGGATAAATATGTAATTTGGTAGGAATATGTGATTTTGAAGTTTGAGAGTTGAAAATTTTAGTATAAAAATTAACAATTTAGGTATAGAGATTGACAACTTGAGCTTCCCAAGTTGTTACTGTGTATACCCAAGTTGCCAATTAATATTGTTAAGCTGTCATTGTTTATACTCGAGTTATTAACGCCCAAGCTTCAAAATCACTTATTCACACCAAATTAGCTATTTGTCCTTTAATTAATTTAGTATATATTTTAGAATTTTTGTAATTCAAATGATATCTTTCTGTCATTTTCTAAAGGTCTTTGGCTTTATTATATCCTAGTATTATCTGATAATTCTAATTTTATTATCAATAGATAAGGAGAAATAGATAACACCACATATCTTAATGGGTTAAGGAGTAAATTTATCAATGAAGTTCTGTCCGATGAGCGTTTGGCACAAATATGTTTTAGAAGGGGCAAAAATACTAATGAACAATTAAAAAGGGGCATTCAGCACAAAAACCGTTAAATCCGTACTAACGGTGTTAAATTATAGGAGAAGAAAACCCTAACGGCGTTAGTACGGATTTAACGGATTTTGTACTGGATGCCCCTTTTTAATTATTCATTCGTATTTTTGCCCCTTCTAAAGCATATTCGTGCTAGACGCTTCTCAGACAAAACTTCATTAATAAATTTACTCCTTAATCCTATTTTTAATTTGCAATCTCAAAAGAATTTACAAGTATTTCCACTTTAACATGTACTTATTTATTAGCCCAAACTTTATTTGATTTGAGACTTCACACATTAAAAGCTCATTGGCACTTCAACATTATGACCATTTCCTCATGTATTAAATAAATTTCTCTTTCTTTTCATCTAACGATAACAAGAATTTTCCCCCAAAAAAAATTATCCGAGCCATGCATTTAATAACAAATGAAGTTATAAAATAAAAAATAACAAATTTTATGTGAAATTCTTATAAATTATATTACGGCCCTACGAAATAGGGGTCTTTAACCCCCGCACGCGCTAAAGAATTAACAAGATTGAGCAATGTCAGATTAACATGGTCAGTTTGTCACAGGATATTAAGCAATAAATTACGAAGAAGGTGTTAAAAAAAAGAGAGAGAGCAGTAGTAGCTTTACTGCGACTAATACAAATCACGGAGTTTTAGTAAGCAATTAGAGATTTATGCTTAACCTGTGTCTGTGTGTGTTTATATATTATATTGAATAAACATTAAATTCATTCAGAAAAAACAATGAGTTACACAGTTCACCGACACCTAACTTTCTGCGTCAATCTTTGCCTCTTGCTTAACAAACGGAGGTTGATTAATTAAAGATATAAAAGTTTACTACTACACTATGAAGGTAACCTACTAAATAAACATCTTGTCAGCATAACAAATGTCCACTTTTTACCTTTGTGCTTCAACGGATTCGGCTTCCATTCTTTTACTTTTCATTTGTTGCCTGTATTTCTTTTAATCTGAACTGTTAGATTAAGATCTCAACTATTCAGATTTAATATATTATAAAAATAATATTTTTATAATAAAGAAAAAAATCTTGATCATTGAGATCTTAATCCTATGATCCAGATTAAAAAATTGACAGACAACGGATAGAAAGAAAAAGGATGAAAGCCGGATCTGCGCTTCCACATCCCATGCCAATTCCTATGGACAAAACTTCTAATTTCATCAATGATATCTATAAAAGGGTGGTCACTGACACACCTCGGATGAGCTAACTATTGAAACTACACACCCATCTTTTATCAATATTACGGATGACGCTTTACATCCACTATTGGAACATAACCATGTAGTGAATGTTTGGATGGCGTTTAAGCTGTTTTTAATGTAAATCAAGATAAAATTTCTCTCACATTCTTATATTATATATCGTAGATCATGATTGAAAAGTTGTTTTTAGACATTTCTATTGCTCTTTCAAACACACGTATTTTAAGTTGGATTGCTTTTTCTAAATCATCGTTGGCGCAAAAGATTAATTAGAAAACTCACCTAACTCAATTATCGAGTATAAATTTATTTTCGAATTGCTTTCTATGAGAAAATAAAGACGCATCTCTTTAATCTATGTGTGTTCTGATTAGTTTTTGGAGAATAGTTTTTATAATTTTTGAGGTAAATATGTGAGAGGAGTTTTGTCTCGATTTGAGGAAAAGTGCTTCTGAAACTATGATTTTGAGGGTATAAAAACACACACTAAATGAATAAATGCAAACGCCTTTCCTTCCATCCTTTTGACCAAGGTGTGAAGTACTCCCTCTGGTTCTTATTATAAGACACTAACTATCAATTCTCACAAACCATTAAAGGTAGTTAAAAGTATTAAAGTTGTCCTAAAATTTAAATAGTTTCTAATATTACCCTTACCAACTACACTAAACTCAAATATCCATTAATTATTACTCTCTCTCACTACTCTTATTAAATATGGACATACATAAAAAAATAAATTAAATACTTCTTAAAAACTTACAAGTACCTTTTAAAAAAGATAAAAAATACTTATTAGTTGATGCGTTAGGATAAGAATCAAAGAGAGTACTTGATATAACTTTTTATCAACTTCATTTTTCTTCTCTTTTTCTCTCTCTTGTGACCCGAGTTTCATTACAAGTTTTATCATTGCTATTAAAGTTTGATACCACAATGCTAGGTATATGTGTATGGAAATAAATAAAAATAAATAACTCTTTGTTATTAGGGCCAATAATCGATGGATAAGTGTTAACTTGTTGTTTTATCACGACTGAGTTCATATTCAGCAATGGTATTGTGTTTTATTTTATTTTTTAAAATACTTTAGATTATGTCAACTTGCTTTGCATTAACTTTTGGCTAAAAGTGACTGTGATATTTTGTTTAAAAAATTTTATATTTGGCTCTCTGTACATCTTAATTAACACATAATATCAATATTGAATAATAAGCCATTGCTTACATCAAGAATCATAAATTAAATGGTGACAAGAGAAAAACATTCAGTTATAATTGGTTAATAAATCTGTATCAAATAAAGACGCAAAGCATTCCATGTATTATGCTATACGCCTTTTATTTTTCCTTTTTAATTTTTTACGTTTTATTTATCTTAGCTTTATATTCGGGGGCCATCGTAACTTAAATTTTAACACCGTGTTCATTGTATTTTTTTTCCATTTATCTAGTAATGTTTGTTTTTTCTCTTATTTTTTACAAATATCACAAAAAAATTATAGATTATGATTTTTAGTTTTATTTATTTTTAATTATATTCTATGTAATACACTAATTTTCCTTTAAATTTTACGGTAATTTATTACTATCCATATACATATAATTTAATGTATCTGACTTATTAAAAAATGTTATGATTTCAAACACTTGACATGCATGTTTATTGTTTTGCAGTGTAATATATAAATTATTTTTTTCCAAATTTCAAAATCAATAGTTTTCACTAGATAATTTGATCACAAATATGTGCAGCAATTTATAATTTAACATAGGAAACATGACATGAAATGAGTTTAAATATTACAAAATAATTAAAACATCCTAAAAGTTGTGATTATTGTTCTTCAATAAGGTTACTGGAATTGGAAGTAGAAATTTAATTTTTATAAAAAAAAATAGAAAATTTAATGAATAGGGTCTAGGAAATGGGGAGTTAATAACACATCAACTTTAAATAAAGAGTAACTAGAAAAAGATAAGAGTAACGGATTTATATTCTTTTTTAAAATATCCTTAATATTAGATTGGAAAAGATCATTGAGAAGATTCTTCTTATATGTGACTATAGTGATATAGTTTAAGGAGATACTAAAGTGTTGAAGCTATTTGAATAATCTCATGTAACAACAGTATCAAACAAGAGATGCAAAAAAGACAAGTATACGCAGAATTTAACTTCACCCATTTGAAAATCAAAACTTCATTCGGAACCAAATAAATTATAGCAAATCAAGAAGTGTTCCTTCTGTCCCTCACAGGCTTCTCTGTTCGAATGGAAGTGTTAGGAACAAACATCGTTTAAAAAAAAGAAAGAAATAAAATGAATATTCTAAATTCTTTATTCAAAACGTGAATAGTATATGCCACGTCGCCAACCACGTAGATTGTGTGTCTTCAACCCAAACCCTCTTTGCTTGCCCAAATTTTTTTGTCGTTGCAGAGCCAAGAAAGAGAAAGAAAAGGGAGGGAGACAGGTCTAAACTTCTAAAGAGTTTTCTCCTTTTCAGTCCACTACGCCTCTCTCTCTCTCTCTCTCTCTACCTCCATGCGGGAATTCATTATCGCTTGCCATTGTTTTTCTTTTTGATTCTATTCCTCCTACATTTTCGTCCTAAATCCCACGTACTCCTTTGCTTCACTTCATTCCCTCATTCTACAAATCTACTTCTCCTTTATCCTTTCTTTTGATCATGTTCCCTTTTGAGATTTTGTTGCTTTGACTATAGCGTCTGCCTTTCTTTTTCTGGATGTTTAGCTTTCCTTTGGATCACCAGCTAGCTTGCTGCTTCTGAAATTCGCTGTTGCTCTTTCTCTTTCCATTTGAGCCGGCGATTTCTTGGCTCAATTGGATTTACTATTGGGCTTCTTCGAATTGGTTGATTGCAAGATCTGCTGTGCGATTTGCCTAACGATACACAATTTTGATCTTGCTGGCGGTCGACCGACTTATCGGTTTGGATCCGATCGGGGTAAAAACAGCGCCATCTAATGGCGCTGTTCAGAAGGTTCTTTTACAGGAAGCCGCCGGATCGGCTTCTGGAGATCTCCGAGAGAGTTTATGGTAGGCTTCTTTTTCTATTTCGTCCGTCCCAAACTTTTTTCACCATTTAAATTTTAACGAGCTTATAAATGCAAGAGCAATTGTAAAATTTGAAGCATGTGTCCTGTTGCTCTTCCCCCCTATACATGGAGTTGGCTACTGATCAGTTTGTAGCTTAGAGGAAGCAATTGAGGTTTAGGGCTCAATTACCAAGCTTCGTTATCATTTCGCGATAATGCATATGCTTAGTCGTTAAAATTAGTAAATTACGAATTTCTATGAACTCCTCTCCTCCTCCTTTCTTCATCTTTTAATGCTTTGAGCCTGGTGACATTTGCGTTCCATATGCTTTATTATTTAGAGTTTTCGTTCATTTCCCCCTCTTTCTGTGAGCTTTAGCTGAGGGAAATCTCCTGGTTTCAATTTATTGGCTTTTCCCTATATGAATGGGATTCACTGGAGGATGTTCAGCTAAGGAGGGGGGTTATGCTGTCGAAAGTCACCGCGGAAGTTGAGAAATTGAATCAATGGCTGGGCACTTCTGTTTATTACTAGTCTGCAGCGGCATTGCATCAAGTCGATTATGCTTTCCAGAGAGTCGGAGATATTAAAGGAATGGGAAAGTTATTGGCCGAAAAAGGAAAAAAAGAAATGGGATGGTGGAGCATTCCTTTTATGCCATATGCAGAGCTGGGTTGTTGAAGGCCAAAGTTTGAATTTGGGTGGAAATGGTGAAAATGTATCTAAGTTGTTATAAATAGAAAGCAGTATTACAGTCAGAGACTGGTAAGTCATGATTGCAGGATTGCTAGCTGAAGAATTGTGAAACACTTCTATTCATTGAGACTTGTCCTTTAAGACATTGTTTTTATATCTCACTAGGAATGTTTTTGCTTCATTGGAGTGAGTTAGTAGCCATGGTAATCAGCAGGGTATAATTGCATCTATTTTGGTTGTCTAGTTGTTATCTTACTTATTACGTCCATGGATACCATCACTTTTATGCTTAGTAGTTCAGCGTGCCTGTATGAACTAAATATTTGACCCATTTTATCTCTGTTTTGCAGTTTTTGATTGTTGCTTCTCCACAGATGTCTTGGAAGAAGATGAATATAAAGTTTATATGGGGGGGATCGTAGCTCAGCTACAGGATCACTTTCCTGATGCCTCTTTCATGGTGTTTAACTTCAGGGAAGGGGAGAAGCGCAGTCAAATTTCAGATATATTGTCTCAATATGACATGACAGTCATGGAATACCCTCGTCAATATGAAGGCTGTCCTCTTCTTCCTTTGGAAATGATCCATCACTTCCTTCGATCAAGTGAAAGCTGGTTGTCTTTGGAGGGGCAACAGAATGTTCTTTTGATGCATTGTGAAAGAGGAGGTTGGCCTGTGCTTGCATTTATGTTAGCAGGTCTTCTATTGTACCGGAAACAGTACAATGGGGAGCAAAAAACCCTTGAAATGGTCTACAAGCAAGCTCCTAAGGAGCTTCTCCACCTTCTATCTCCTTTGAACCCACAACCTTCTCATTTGAGATATCTTCAATACATTTCCAGGAGAAATATGGGTTCTGATTGGCCTCCATCAGACACACCCTTATATTTGGACTGTCTGATTCTTAGAGTCCTTCCATTATTTGATGGAGGAAAAGGATGCAGGCCTGTTGTACGTGTTTATGGTCAGGACCCTTCAAAACTTGTTAATAGAAGTTCTAAGCTGCTTTTTTCTACTTCAAAGAACAAAAAACATGTTCGCCTCTACCAACAGGTGATGTATAATTGAAGCTGTTTATACCATTTTTAATCTAACTGGATAGAATTCTTAGTTAAGAAATTTTAACTGCAGGCAGAGTGTATGCTGGTGAAAATTGATATCCAATGTCGTGTTCAAGGGGATGTGGTTCTTGAGTGCATACATACGGATGATGACTTCAGTCATGAGGAGATGATGTTTAGAGTTATGTTTCACACGGCATTTGTGCGTTCAAACATATTGGTCCTCAACCGCGATGAGGTTGATATTTTGTGGGATTCTAAGGATCAATTTCCCAGGGATTTTAAAGCTGAGGTAAGTCGTTGTTATTCTTCTTTGCATATATCATTATACTCCCCAGTCCTAAATGTAGGATCTCGTTTGGGAGTGCATTTTGGCCTTAAATGTAAGATATTTTTTCATTTTATCTCTCATATTTATCATTTCATTCCAAACTAATTTGACTAATTTGTAAACTAATATATAATCTAATATTACCCATAAGTACTTTAGAGAGATCATGTCACATATGTTGTGATTAAGTAATTTATTTTGTTTCCTTAATATACTCAACGTAGATAAGGAGGTCTTACATTAATTCCCAGAGGAGTATTAAATAGGAGCTGAATGTACATTCATGTGTACAGGTACTTTTTTTGGATGCCGACGCTGTTATGCCTAATCTAACCACAGTCAGGGCAAGTGAAGATGCAAATGAGACAGGAACTGCTTCGCCTGACGAATTTTATGAGGTGGAAGAGATATTTAGCAACGTAGTTGATGTGCAGGAAGGTAAGGTAGATTATGATTCTCTTCTGGCTCATGACAGTGCAATAGATGGTCAAAACCAAAAAGAAGTATGGAAAGAGGATTCCCATCCTCCCACTTTTCAGGAATGTACATCAGATGATCGGACCTACAAACAGGACAGAAGGATGGATTCTGGTACTAATGCAGTGAAAGACATTGCTGTTGATGATGTGAAGTACGCACTTGATGAGAGTGTGGATTCTAATACTCATGAAGTGAAAGATATTGCTGTGGATGATGGAGAAATTACGAATTCTTCAATGGTAGTCACTACTGATATCATTATGGAAATGAAGGATGTCAATGCAGACATGCATGAAGAATTGGAAGATATAGAAAACAAATATGATGAATTTGGCAATGCAACAGAGAAGAAATTAGATTCCAAGGCAGGCCAGCAGAAGTATGATATGTCCATACAAAAATCTGATAAAGTACCACCTGTGATGAAAAAACAACTTTCATCAAACTCGAAGCCAGTGGGAGATACATTTACAGCTAAGCAAAAGATTAAGCAGCTTGAATCACAGGGTAGTCAGCCAAAACAAGCAAAGGCAAATGCAGTAACTAGGTGGATTCCTCCTAACAAAGGTTCTTACACAAATTCAATGCATGTTTACTATCCCCCATCAAGGTATAATAGTGCACCTGCCGCTCTTTCCAATGCTAACTCTTCAAAGGAGAAAACTATAGATGCCAAATCAAGGTCTGCCTCTGCGCCTTTTGTCTCTGGAACACCTATTTCTAGTGAAAAGACAAATGGATTGAAATGTCAAAAGGCGGACGGACCAAAATCTGCAGACTCCTTAGCAGAAATGGAAGAAGAAAACTTACCATCAATTAAAGAGACATGTCTTCAAACACCAAGTCAAGCACCGCTTAGTGGCCTGACACAAGTGTTAAAACCTCCCCCTCCCCCACCACCCCCACCTTCGTTTCATGCTAAAAACTTTATGGCATATGCTTTTGAAACATCATCAGTTAGTAGACAAAACCAAGAGATGGATTTACAACCTACAACTCCTCCTCCTCCTCCTCCTCCACCCCCTCCTTTTTTTACTAATAGAACAATCACATCAGGAGTTGTTGGAATGTCTAATGTAGTTGCCCCTCCTACTCCCACTTTTCACTCTCCGCCTCCGCCACCTCCACCTCCGCCACCTCCAAGGTATGGGCTTTCAATCCCTCCTCCTCCCCCACCCCCGCCACCTCCACCAGCATCTTCTAGGGGTATTTCTCTATTGTTATCTACACCTTCATTGCCACCCCAATCTTCACCTTCACCTACCCAATCCCTGCCTGTTTTGAAAAAAGCCGCCCCGCCCCCGCCCCCGCCCCCCGCCCCCACCCCCACCCCCGCCCCCGCCCCCGCCCCTACCCCCACCTCCCTTCAGTGGAACTTCATTGGCCCCTCCATTGTCTTCTTTGAGTAAAGCTCCACCACTCCCACCTCCACTTGCACCTTCTTTAGGCAGAGCTCCACCTCCGCCGCCCCCTCCTCCACCTCCTACAAGTAGAGCTCCACCACCCCCACCATCACCACCTTTTAGTAGAGCTCTTCCACCACCGCCACCGCCACCGCCACCTCCTTTTAGTAGAGCTCCACCTCTTTCTCCTATGCTTGGAGCCCTAACTCCGCCTCCCCCACCACCCCCACCTCCATCAAGAGGAGCACCACCTCCTCCACCTCCTCCCCCATCAAGAGGAGCACCACCTCCACCACCACCTCCCCCATCAAGAGGAGCACCTCCTCCACCACCCCCTCCCCCATCAAGAGGAGCACCTCCTCCACTGCCGCCTCCTCTATTAAATGGGACGTGTCCACCACCCCCACCACCAATGTCTAGAACCCCACCTCCTCCACCGCCTCTTGGTGGTCCAAGCCCACATCCTCCCCTTCCTCCTGGAGCACGTGCTCCTAATGCCCCTACTCCCCCTGGACCTCCAGGTAGCACACCACCACCACCTCCTCCATTGGGCTCAAAAGGTCCAAATTCTGATCCAAGAGGAAGAGGGCGTGGACTTTCTCGTCCTACTGGGGGTGGTGCAGTAGCACCTCGACGATCCTCCTTAAAGCCTCTACATTGGAGTAAGGTGACAAGGGCAGTGCAGGGAAGTTTATGGGAAGAATTACAAAGACATGGAGAGCCTCAAATGTAAGTTGACTCATTTTTAATGTCTTTTGTTTGTCGAGATTATTTTAAATTTTTAGAATTATACATCTGCCTTACTGTTTTTCACATCCTTTCCTTTTGTAATGACTTGTTTCATGTTCTATCTTAGTGCCCCAGAATTTGACTTTTCAGAGCTTGAAAGCCTTTTCTCCGCAAATGTTCCTAAACCTGCTGGTTTAGGTGGTAAATCTGGAGATCGACGTAAATCTGCTGGGTCCAAACCTGACAAAGTTCACTTGGTATATATGACAATGTTCTTGAAATTCGGTATTTTGAAATTAGGCATGTGTTTGAAGGGTGGCCTGATTGTTCTTCATCTGTCATTCCATATTTGTAAAGTCCCAATATTTGTTGTTTCATTTCATGAAGAAGGTTTATTGCATTTGTTGCCAGATTTATATTTAAATTGGAATGTGATCCTATTGTTTAGTGTACGTAAAACAAGGCAGCTTCATTATAACCTGAGTTGTGAATATTCTAGTAGGAATTTGATCTTAATTTGCGGAGGAAACATGTTTATAGCCTCCCATTATTTATAATGTCAAGGAGATAATTCAGCATTTCCTGATAAATGTGGCTAATTAAGTTGAGAAGTATGTTCACACTAATAAAATGTCCCTTCATAAACTTGTCTCTGTTCAGCAAACTATAATTCTACTACGGAGATTTTAATTAATAGTTCATGTTGTATTTTTGTGGTTCTTCATTGTTCCTGTTGACATGTTTATTTATCAATTTTCTAATATATAAGCAATAATTTGTTTTTATTTAATTGTAGATTGACCTGAGGAGGGCCAATAATACTGAAATTATGCTTACTAAGGTTAAGATGCCCCTTTCTGATATGATGGTAAGCTGACACCTTGAAATCTTGATCTTATATCATATTTATGAAATTTGGGTTTAAGGCATTGATAACGAATAGTAGTTTTATTTTGCAAGACTTGTTATGACAAAAGTACCCATTAAGATCACAGTTCAGGGCAGCTCTAGTGGTTGGTTGTTGGGGGATTTGGGTAAAGGGCAGTATGTTCTATCCTGTTATGGTACTAATTGTAAAGTACTCATTAAGATTGCTTATCTTATATACACCCTTTAATGATCTCCTTCCATGTTATAAGCATACTAACTTTTCCAAACTTTTGAGATGTTAACATGTAATTATCAATTGTTATTTGTTAGGACTATCTAACTTATTGAAATGGTTACTCCCAGGCTGCAGTACTAGCTATGGATGAGTCGGTATTAGATGTTGATCAGGTTGAAAATCTCATTAAATTTTGTCCTACTAAAGAGGAGATGGAACTTTTGAAGGTTAGACTTGATATAATGATGGCTGCTTCTTGCATATTGTCTTAGTAATTAAGGTTTCTCTGTTTGGGATATGCTTTTATAGTGGGCTGCACCCATTTACTCCGATATGTTTGCTTTTTTAATTTTGATCCTCTTGTTTACAATCAGGGATATGCTGGGGACAAGGAGAATTTGGGAAAATGTGAGCAGGTTGGTTAGTGACTTCTTCTAACTCTTTTATATCTTCTAGTTTTTTAACAGAAAAGTGTGAGCACATTGAAATTGCATTGTTGTTGTCAATTTTGCTCGAATTGTGATTGTGCATATATGAAAATTTAAATTTCCTGGAGCATATTAGTGATTGAAAATAACCATACTCTGATTAAAGTGTAAATTGAATGTATAATATTCATTATAAAATGATCTTGTTCAGTTGTTTTTTTCTTTTCATGTTATGGTTGCATTGAAATTGAAAAGAGAAGAGCAGCTATTGTTGGGAAAAATGTAACTCCAAGTCAAATTTAAGAGTTTCAAAACTATGGTTATAATTGTAAGTTGATTGTTAAAGGGTAAAATGTTTAAAAAGAAATCAAGTTCGAATCAGAGGCGATGTATTTCAGTTTATGTGGCTTTGATATATGTATATATATGATCATATTCTTATATATATATGTGATTCTATTTATTTCAGTATTTTTTGGAGCTGATGAAAGTTCCACGAGTGGAGTCAAAATTAAGAGTATTTTCTTTCAAGATCCAGTTTGGTTCTCAGGTTCCATGGTGTCTTCAGTATTTATGATTTTCTTGGGAGGACTTTTTTCTCTTGCTTTAGTTGTTATTCTTGTCTCGTTTTGCAGATTACTGAATTCAAGAAGAATTTAAACACTGTGAACTCTGCCTGTGAAGAGGTACTTAACTCATGGCACTAACATTTATTCTCTTGCGTATATTTCTTGACGTTGTTTACTTTCTATAAGAAGATCTTACTTCATTGATATATAAATGCTTAGGATTACAATGCTTATATAGGAAAAACAGAGGGACAGAAATCAATGGTAGGTGAGTGTAGGTGAGTGTAGACAGAGGTGTAGAGAGTGTCAACAATGGCATACAATTAGGTGCTGATATTTCTGACTTCTTACACTCCCCCTCAAGCTGGAGAGTATATGTCAATCATACCTAGCTTGCACAGAAACTTTTCAAACGTAGTTCTGCTTAGTGGTTTTGTCAGCACGTCTGCAATTTGGTCTTCAGATCTGATGTAAGACAAATTCATAATGCCTGCTTCAATTTTCTCTTTAACAAAGTGTCTGTCTATCTCAACATGTTTTGTTCTATCATGATAGACTGGATTCTTGACCATTTCAATGCTGGCTTTGTTGTCACACCAAATTTGCATTGGCCCCTCATATGGAATTCCCAACTCCTTCAGTAATCTAATGATCCAAAGTCCTTCACGTACTCCATGATTAACAGCTCTTAGTTCGGCTTCTGCACTACTTGGTGATACCACAGTTTGTTTCTTGCTTCTCCATGTAACAAGATTTCCCCACACGTATGTGCAATATCCTGAGACTGATCTTCTAGTTTCTCTATCCCTTGCATGATCTGCATCAGTGTATATTACGATATTTCTGGTAGTGCATTTCTTAAAGAAGATTCCTTTTCCAGGATTAAGCTTTAAATAGCTTAGGATTCTGTATACAGCTGCCATGTGTTCTTCTTGTGGTTGGTGCATGAATTGACTTGCTATTCCAACTGCATAGCTAATGTCTGGACGTGTATGGGTCAAGTATATGAGTTTGCCAACGAGTCTTCTGTACTGTTCTGCGTTGACTGGGACACCTTTTGGTTTAATTTCTAGGTGACAACCTTCTTCCATCGGTGTTCCTTCGGGTTGTGCCCCTAACATTCCAGTTTCATGCAATAGATCTAGGGTATACTTCCGCTGGGATACATTGATACCCTTTTTAGTTCTTGCTACTTCCATGCCTAGGAAATACCTCATTTGTCCAAGGTCTTTCACCTGGAACTCAGTTGACAAATCCTGTTTTAAATGAGCAATAGATACTTCATCGTTTCCCGTAATGACCATGTCATCAACATAGACGATCAAGATGGTGACTCTGCTATTGACACGTTTGACGAACAATGTGTCATCTGCTTGTCCCTGAGTATACCCCAATCTTTTCATTGTTTTGGTAAATCTACCAAACCATGCCCGAGGAGATTGCTTAAGTCCGTACAATGACTTGTTGAGTTTACATACAGAGTTGTTAGGAGCTAAAATTCCGTCTGGAATCTCCATGTAAACTTCTTCTTCCAAGTTTCCATTTAGAAAGGCATTCTTTACATCTAGTTGATGTAGTGACCAATCCAAGTTGGCTGCGATTGATAGGAGTATTTGAACAGTATTAAGCTTAGCAACTGGAGCAAAGGTCTCTTGGTAATCAATTCCATATGTCTGAGTGTATCCTTTTGCCACCAGTCTTGCCTTGTATTTGTTGATACTACCATCAGGATTGAATTTTGGGTTGAAGATCCACCTGCATCCTACTGGTCTCTTTCCCTTGGGAAGAGTTGTAATCTCCCATGTTTTATTTTCCTTAAGTGCCCTTAACTCTTCTTCTGTAGCTCGTTTCCAATTTGGATCAGCTATAGCTTGTTGAAATGTTTTTGGAATTTTAATCTGCGCACTGTTTACAACAAAGCTTTGCATTTTCATAGACAGGTTACCATATGAGACAAAACGTTGAATTGGATGCTGAGTACAAGATCTTACCCCTTTTCTCAATGCAATAGGCCAACCAAATTCTTCTGGATTTAATCCCGAATTAGAGTCATGGTCATTCCTTTGAATGGGAGAGATAGTTCTACCATTGTTTGGTTCATCTTGATTTTGTAGTCTGGACTCTTCATTTTGTTGCAGTTCAGTATCTGTCCCTGAATTGATTTCAACATTTGTTTCCAGTTCATTAGGCATGAGTTCAGGTTGAGGTGGAAGATGTTCTGATTCCTGATCAAGTTGGGTAGGAGTAAGTTGGCTTGTGGAAGGGACAGATTCAATGATGGGCACAAGATGAGGTTGAGGTGGTGATGATTCAGGTTTATTCAGGATTAGCCATTCAATTTCAGTGTACTCCCCCTGAATGGGTAATTTAGGGTAATATGCTTCATCTTCCGAGAAGACTGTATCTTTGGAGATAATAAGTTTCTTGGAAGCTGGACAGTAGCATTTATACCCTTTTTGAGTAGGAGAGTAACCAAGAAAGAGACATTTGTCAGCACGAGTACCAAGTTTGTTTCCATCATTGTTATGGACATAGACAACACAACCAAATACTTTAGGAGGTAATGAAGTGAGGATTGAGCAACTGGGAAAATTTTCTAACAATTTTTGGATAGGTGTGTCATATTTGAGGACTTTGGAAGGCAAACGATTAATCAGATAAGCCGTAGTGAGTACGGCATCACCCCAAAAAATGTTGGGAACATTTCGTTCCATTAGTAAGGTTCAGGTTACTTCCAACAAGTGACGGTTCTTTCGCTCAGCTACTCCATTTTGTTGAGGAGTGTAAGGGCAGGAGGTTTGGTGATGAATTCCTTGTTGTTCAAGAAATTGGCTAAAACTGTTACTCATATATTCCTTGGCATTGTCACTTCGTAGTACCTTAATAGACACATTAAATTGGGTGCGCACAAAGGTATAGAAGTTTTGAAAGATTTTGGCTACTTCAGATTTGTCTTTCATTAAATAAACCCATGTGGTTCTAGTGTGATCATCTATGAAAGTAACAAACCATCTAGCATTAGTGAGAGTTTTTATTCGTGAAGGACCCCAAATGTCACTATGGATTAATGTGAATGGCGAGGAAGGTTTGTAGGGTTGTTTGGGATAAGAGGATCTGGTTTGTTTTGCAATTTGACAAGTTTCACAATGAAAAGGAACAGAATTTTTATTGAATAAATCTGGAAACAAATGCTTCATATAATCAACACTAGGGTGACCTGAACGACAATGCCATAAGTTTACATCATGATTTTGTGAATTAGAGCTAACCAGTGCTCTTCTTGCCTTCCTTGCATCTTCTGATCTCAAGTTTGACTCTTCAAGGTAGAACAGTCCATCCCATTCTCTAGAAATTCCAATCCTCCTCCTCGATTTTAAATCCTGAAAAATACAAACATCATTATCAAACATGACTCGGCACAGTCGACCCTTAGTTAACTTACTCACAGATATCAGATTGACAGTGAGTGTGGGCACAAACAAGACATTATGAAGTTTCAGGGAATTAGAGAGAATAACTGTGCCAATTCCTTCAACTGAAGTGTATATCCCATTAGCAACTTTGACTCTAAGATTCTCATGAATCAGTTTAAGAGTTGAAAACAATGTGCGATTACCAGTCATGTGATCAGTTGCTCCTGAATCAATAATCCAAGCATTCTCACTAGCTCGTACAGTATTTAGAGCTATAATAGAGGTACCTGTTTGTGCAAGGTTGATGCCTGGCGTAGAATTAGACTTATTTTGTCTGTCTATCATCCTGCGGAATATTTGCAGTTCCTCTTTAGTCAGAGAATGATTATCTTCAGCTTCTGACTCAGTAGTAGAGATATGGCTTTGTCTGTTACTTCCTGGTTTTCCATGAAGCTTCCAGCATTCTTCTTTTGTGTGGCCCTTCTTCCTGCAGTAACTACACCATTTGTTTCTTCGTTCGTCTTGTGGTCGTTTTGCCGCCACGGTTGTCCTTTCAATTGAGCTCGGACTATCTTGGTTTGCTGCCAGGGCTGACCTTTCAATTGGGCCTAAGTTACCTTGATTCAAGAGCTTTCTGCTTTCTTCGAACTGCACATGGTTGACAACATCAAAGAGATGTGGTAAAGGCTTTAGGCCCATTATTCTGCCACGTATCTCCTCAAATGAGTCATTAAGTCCAAGGAGAAAATCATAGACTCGTCCTTCTTCAACTATTTTCTTATATAACTGAGCATCTTCCACATTTTTCCATGGATGTACTTCAAACAGGTCCTGTTGTTGCCAGAGTTTGATCAATACGTTATAGTAATCAGTGACAGTCAGAGTACCTTGTCTCAAATCGCGAAGTTGGCGCTTCAAATGGATCAAGGCTGCTGTATTGTCAAGAGAGGAATAGGTTCTTCTGGCTGCATCCCAAATTTCTTTTGCAGTAGTTGCGAGGAGATATCCTTCGCTGATGTCATCAGTCATAGAGTTGCACAACCAACTCATAACTTGATTGTTCTCAGCAAACCATGTATCAAAATGAGTGTCATCAGGGGCAGGTTGGGATGCTCCTCCATTGATATACTTCTCTTTTCGCTTGCCATGAAGATACCTTAGCACGGTTTGAGACCATTGGAGGTAGTTTCGCCCATTGAACCTGTGGTTGATAGCCATAATCTGACTATCGGAGAGTTCTGGAGCCATCACCGTTTTGCTAGTAGTGGAGGAGTGAGAAGAAGATAAGTCTTGGGTCTCAGAATTTGTGCCTGTCATGAGTGCAATTGGAGTTGTTCCCGTTATGGATGAATTTTCAAGAAAAGAACCAAAACGAGGAGGAAATTTAGGAGAATCCATGAGGAAATGGTGGGTGTAGAAACTGTAGTTTGGTTTCTGGAAAAACGGAGATCGGAAAGCACTCTGGACGGTGGCGCGTACTGTTCACCCGCCGGTGAACAGTGGCGGCGCGTACTGTTCACGCGCCGGTCAGATCGACGCCGCGCTCTGGGGTTGCGCCGATCGGCGCTGTTCGAACCTCTCTGAGGTGGTGGTGTGTTCAGACGCGCCGGAAAAACGGAGATCGGAGCACATTGTCTCCTCCCCTGTTTTCCGATCTGCAGCGCCTCTCTCTCGCGTCTCACTCTTTCTGGTCGCCGAACTCTTGCGTCTCAGCTCTGATACCATATAAGAAGATCTTACTTCATTGATATATAAATGCTTAGGATTACAATGCTTATATAGGAAAAACAGAGGGACAGAAATCAATGGTAGGTGAGTGTAGGTGAGTGTAGACAGAGGTGTAGAGAGTGTCAACAATGGCATACAATTAGGTGCTGATATTTCTGACTTCTTACACTTTCTGTTGGTTCAGGTCCGAAAATCTATCAAACTGAAGGAGATAATGAAGAAAATACTTTACTTGGGGAATACTTTGAATCAAGGAACAGCAAGGGGTTTGTAGTTTCTTATACCAATATCTTTTCTATTATGAACATCTAGTTTATCTTTGACATTTCTCTAGGATTTGATGAAATATTTAAGTAAGAATGTTGTCATTTTATGCAGGTTCTGCAGTTGGATTTAAGCTGGATAGTCTATTAAAGCTTACTGACACTCGTGCTTCTAACAATAAGATGACACTGATGCATTACCTTTGCAAGGTATAAGTCTATTTTGCTATATAAGAAGATACTTTTTGGTGGCTTATATTTCTTGTTTGGTATTAGGTCCTTGCTGAAAGGTCACCCGGGCTTCTTGATTTTCACCTAGACCTAGTCAGCCTGGAAGCTGCTACTAAGGTGATGATTTATTTTCGGTCACAGAAAAATGGTTTTGGTGCTAACTGTCAGGCTGAGATGGTTGGATTTCTGTGTATACTAATTAGTAAATCACCTTGCAGATACAACTGAAGTCATTAGCTGAAGAGATGCAGGCAATCATCAAGGGATTAGAAAAGGTCAAGCAGGAGCTTGCTGCATCTGAAAATGATGGACCTGTATCTGAAGTTTTCCGCAAGGTGTTTGGCCTTTTAATGTTATTTCATGGTTCATATACTAGGGGTGAAAAATCAAAGGGACTAATATTTTGAAAGAAAACTGAAAATGAATTTATATACTGGTTTTCATGCACCATCATTTTTTAAAGTATTTATATTAATAACGTGACTTTTATCATCATCTCTTAATTTAAATTTTTGGTTACACATTGTTATTTCTTGTTTAAATTGATAGATTAGGCATGACCGTGTTAGAGTTTTGTTATAGTCGGTTTACAGTTGCTCTAATTGTACCAATTCAGTTTTTGTTTAGAACCCAAAAAAAAAAAAACAGAATAGTTTTTCAATTGCCCGTGCAAAAGGGCGGAAGACTGATCTTATTACTGAATATAAGGGAAGGGCATATTGATATATTGTGGTGGATTATGTATTAATATTCCGCAATCCAATGAAGGAAAATGATTGGTTTAAGAAATAAGAAGAAATTAGAAAAACAAAACTGTAATAAAAAAGTGGAGGAAAGCTGGTGGTTGGGAGATTCTATGGTCCCACCTAGGTCTTGATTTCAGCTGCAAAGTCCTAGATGAAGCTCAAGCTTAAAAGAAGCCTGAACTTTAAATTGAAGAGCTGGAAACTTTTGCTGTCTCTGTAGTTTGTGAATTATGGTATAGAATTGATGGTGAAACTTCTACAGAACTATCTGAACTCAACTTTATTCCAAATATATTAATCGCTTGGAATGGGGTGAATAAAAAAAAAAAAAAAAAAAAAAATCGTCCAGTGGTTGTATTTATAGACAGAGGCTGCAAAAGTGTAACACAAAATCAAATTTTAACATAACTAAAACTCCTAACAAATATATAATTAAGCTGACGGTGATAACAATTTACCAAACAATCCAAAAAAAGCCAAATTCTCATTCTAAAATTAGAACTGCTTGTAAATCAAAACTATTAAGATTAATAAAATTTGCCATCTGTATAACTTACCTTGTTGCAAAAGCAATTTTATGTGCTTCCAGGTTTTAACTATGGTGGCGCTGAAGAGATTTAATTACCCCTGTTCTGTCATTGTGCACATAACTGTGGAATAAAATGCTTATCTTGTCCAAGTTAAGATTTTAAGTGCACTTTTTTTCAGTCTTAGTTTGCATTAATTGCTGGCAATTGGCATATGTCCGTTTGAACTTCTTACCATATGTTAGAACTTTTGTTTATCACTATCACCTGTATTATTGTTAAAAAGGAAAAAAAAGAAGGAAGTCTTCTGCAAAAATGTCTGCCCTATTTTAATGAAAGAATCTCTAGTTTTGTTTTTTTGTAATGCTGATACGTTTACTTTAACACGGTTTCTTGTTTGGTTTATATTCCTGCAATTGACTAATTTTCAATTTGTTTTTAGACATCAAAAGAATTTGTTGTTGGCGCTGAGTCTGAGGTGGTATCTGTAACAACTTTATATTCTGTTGTGGTAAGAAGTTAACCATCCCTTTGGCACATTATGCAGTGGTATAAAAGGATATGATGACCATTTATTTGTCCATGGACAGGGTAGAAATGCAGATGCACTCGCACTTTATTTTGGTGAGGATCCTGCCCGTTGCCCATTTGAGCAAGGTAAGTTAAGGGTTAGTATTTGGTCATGTTGTTAGTATGGCATGCGCCCTTTTTTCTGTTACTGAGTATTTCAGTTGTATTGGTTTATAGTACATTGAACCAATATCTCTGAAGATTCAGATTTCCTTGAGCTCTTTCCACTGCATCTATGGTTTTGAGCAATGTAGATTTTCTAAAAATTTGGGCTAAGTTGATATCTCTTAACTTGGGTCAAGAATATTCCTTCCTCTTTGAATGTTTAGACAGGGAAGAGATTGAGTAGCTTTTTAAAAAAGAAATGGAAAAGAAGATAGCCCCTCTTGGAAGTGCTGTGAACAATTGGAATAAGACATAGAGAGGGGGTGAGGAAGAGAGAATAGTCATGTGCAATAAGAGTTGTATTGAGGGGAGTAGACAAAAAGATATATGGAGGGGAAAGCCAACAGCACTTGTCAGAATGAAGTTTCATCTTTTTTGGGTTTTCATTTGGTAAAACCAGTGATTTGTTCCTTTGGAGTTTGGAATTATCAAGCTGATTTCTACTTGTTTTCTGGTTTGGTGTTGCAGTTACTGCAACTCTCCAAAATTTTATAAGGTTGTTTCGGAAAGCACATGAAGAAAACTGTAAACAAGCAGAGTTAGAGAAGAAGAAAGCTGAGAAAGAGGCTGAAATGGAGAAGGCTAAAGGCATTAACTTGACAAAGAAAAGTGCAAGATAGTTGATAACTGGGCTGTTTGCTACTCTGCACGGACATGATGCTCTTTTCAAAGAGCCAGAGGTCTGCCCTCACGGTGGCAAGGTAATGTGTTTGAAGTGGAAATGCAAGTTCTTGCCTGCTTCAGGCCTTTGAATCATACGACAGGCTTAGGCATTGATTCTTTGACAGCCAGAATCTTATGGCCTATTGATCTGTGTTTGAATTACACTGGAAAGATCAAATTTTGAGACGATGGGTGCAAATTGTTGTTGCTGGAGATGCCCTTAGCATCCAGCAAATGCTATGAAGACCATGAATTTGGTCCCTCGCGAATCATTTCAGGAAGAAATTTTGTGGTATTGAAGATTGCAAATGCCTTCCATTGCAGACGAACTGCCTCTGGCTTCCATGCTACACAGCGCCAGAGCAGATGCTTTGTTTTGTAAAGCACTGAAGTCTATCAGTTGTAGTGTAGTATTGAGGAACCTTGTACAAAGCGCTAACCCTCTTCGTTAGGATTCAATTCTTTCTCATGTAACATAGAAATTAGTTCCTTTCTTTCATTTTCATTGAGATTTTGGTAGGATACAAGTGAGGGAATGTTGTATAGCTGTCGGGTTTAGAATAGGAAATTAGGAACTAAATCTCTGTACTGTAACTGTAATTTAGTGAGGAGCAGGCTGAGTTAGATATTACTCTTGTGAAATACTTCTTTGTGAAGTGTACAAAGTTTTTTTTTGAAATTTAGCATTCTGGAACAGTGGACACACTGATGTTTATGAGGACACAAAACCCAAATTGGCAAATTCAAACAGGAAATCTGCAAGTTTAACCATTGCTCTCCAGAGGTATTTGTACTTTATTTCATATTGTTCATTCCTGTTATCATTAATAAACCAAACAATCAAATGTTTGAGGATGTCGTGGATAAATAGTGCTTATCAAGGTATATTAATATTATCTAGAAGTCTATGATGTTAACTAGATGTACTTTACTGTATGGAGTTTAATAAAAAAATACGTGGCATAGTTTATAGCTTGTGAATCATGTGGTTTGTTATTTTGTATTTATTAACATTTTACTATTACAAGTATGCTTTACTTTCTGACTCTTCAACGAAATGGTTCATCCTGTGGGTCCTGTTCAGTTGGTTTTGGATTCATGTCAAATCTGCACATGCTTGGTTTGCGGTACACATTTCGTACTGCTTCCTTCAAAGTTGTTCTTGAACAGTATTAGCAGATTCCCCGGTTTGGGATTATGATAACTTAAAACTCGAGTGGTTAATGAAATAAGTTACCTAATGATAGATTGATCGAGAAAAGGGCACCGGGCACCGCTGGAAGATTAATAGAAGAAAGTAATAAAATTTTTCATAGTCTCAGGGTCATTAAGAAAGTATTGTCATCTCTCTTTCTTTATAGCCTGTAATTTATATACTTAATTTCTTATCCCTCATATTTCTACAATGCAAATTAAAAACAAAACATATACTGGACCCGTTTCGGTGCCTATTCGGCACTCGTCTCATTTGGATGGTTCAGATGGGATCTGGACGGTCCTAATTTGATTTTTTAAATTAGTTATTTTTTTAAAAAATATTAGTTAAGATATTATCTTTATTTTAGATTCTATACTCATTACAATAATTAAAAAAAATAAAAAAAAATTAAATCTAAACCGTGCAGATGCTATCCAAACGGTGGAAGGAGCTCACCCAGATTCGTAAAGCTTGTTTCATAGATGTGTGTATCTAACTGAACGAATATCTACTTCAAGTTGCTCAATCATTGAAAGAAACAAATAACCAATCTTATCTAGTCCATTGTCTAAACTATAAGTTGATGTGCTTCAAAATGGGTCAAACTTGATAAGAACAATTGGACTTAGTACTCAAGCACACATGTCAATATCTTTCCAGCTCATCATTCTCAACACTAGTTAAATCTACCTCCGATCTAAGATTTAAGGGAAAATGCCAAAGATATACTTTAGAAAATGAGAAAGGGTGATTCAGTGCTTTGAAATTGGGAAAGGACGAGTTAGTTTGCTGTCAAACAGGAAGAAGGATCTAGGATTTTGAAATCTTGGCGAAAAGACGAAAATGCCCTTCAGCCTTCCCTCTGTCCATTTCGGAATAACAACATCGGCCTTTTAATTAACAACACCGTATTCCACATTAATAACATCAAAATCTCTTAAAGAGTCCTTACTTTCATGCACTTTACCTTCATTTTTTGATAACAATACATTCGTTCTATATTAACAACACATTCATTCTCTATTAACAACTCCACTTTCTTTTTTCACAATTAACAAATTTATGGCCAATAACAACACCTCTATTTTTATTAATAATACCGTGTTCTATATTAACAACTCCACTTTCTTCTTTCACAATTAATAAGTTTAGGGCTAATAACAACACCTCTCTCTTTATTAACAATACTGTATTCTACATTAACAACTCCACTTTCTTCTTTCACAATTAACAAATTTCAAGGCCAATAACAACACCATATTATACATTAACAACTCCACTTTCTTCTTTCATAGTTAACAAGTTTCAGAGCCATGACAACTCATTTCTTTTTATTAACAGCACCGTATTCTATATTAATAACTCCACTTTCTTCTTTCACAGTTAACAAGTTTCAGGGTCATAACAACTCCTTTCTCTTTATTAACAACAATACCATATTCTACATTAACAATTCTACTTTCTTCCTATGGGCGAGACACAGTTGTCGGTGTCACTTTTCCGTCATCAGGCGGATGGAAGTAGGAGACTCTCTTGGTAGCGTGTCGATGGGCATTTTCGGTGGTGGAAGGAGACGATTGGAGATTGACGTCGATTGTTAGGAGGGAGGTGTTGGGCGGTGGTCAGATCTGAAATCGATCGGCGGCCATGGGTGAGATCTCGTTCAAAGAGGATCGACGGAGCTATAATCACAAGGTTGCAGCGGATCTTCGGTGGGTTCCTCAAGGAGATTTGAATTGGCTGTATGATCTGCAACTAAGATGGTCGAGATCTACAACTGAGATAAGGTGTTAATGTAGAATATTGTGTTGTTAATAAAGGGAGATGTGTTGTTATTGGCCTTAAAACTTGTTATTGTGAAAGAAAAAAGTAGAGTTGTTAATGTAGAATCTGATGTTGTTAATAAAGAGGCCAGTGTTGTTATTATGAGCTGAGAGAGAGGGAGGGCTAAAGGGCACTTTCGTCTTTTCGCCGAGATTTCAAAATCTCAGATTCCTCCTTCCGTCTGATGTTGAACCAACTCATCCTTTCCCAATTTCAGAGCACCGAACCGTCCTTTCCCATTTTTCAAAGTATTTTGTTGAAATTTTCCCAAGATTTATTTAACTTTTACGGATAATTTGTCTTGATATATTTGAAAAATTGTGTGTTTAATGCTATTTTCAGTTTAATGATGAGTACAATCTTTAAAATACTGACATGAGCACTTGAGTTCAATAGAAGTTAATCTAATGATGATGTCAGATAAAGAATCCCACCATACGAAGTTTAAACGTCGTGCTTCATACTAATTCTCTGCCCTGAAGATGTCATAATAATGCTTTTGCTGAAGATAAGGATAGTTTAGCTTCGATGGAAACGGTTTCAGTTTGCTTTGTCCTGTTTATCTTTGTTTTTCTTTTCTCTAAGCTTTGCTTGCCATGTACTTTTATTTCATTTAGTTATCCCCAAACCACTTGAAACTAATATTTTTGAGGTTTGGAGTGTAAAGAATTCTCACCCGTCTCAACACATATATTTCTGAGATTTAAACTTGTGTTCTTTTTGAGTGAAGCCGCCTTCTACCTTAACAAACCGGTAGTTGGTACTCACTACATAATTTTGACAAAAAAAAAAAAACCGACTCGTAAAGCGAGACTCATAGCTTTCTGTAGAAGTTCATATATGATTCCAGAAATAAAAGCTAACGAACAGGGGTGTGTGGTATCATTATTCACATTGTACAAGATAGAAATGCAGAGAAGACGAGAGTCCAATAATGCACCAAAAAAGAAAAGGACAATAAAATTAATAAGAATGGTGACTCTAAAATCTCTGGCTTCTGCTTCTTTTTTTTTTTTTTTTGCCCCACATAGCCAAACTCTTTCAAGTCTTCCGACGCTGCTCCATCCATTTCTTGTCAGCAGCATAAATAAATCTTGCACCTTCTATACACACTTTTTTTTCACATTTATAATAATAAAAAAATAAATCGTCATTGTCATCTTTATCTTTATCTTATCCTTCGCATCACCATGAAGATTGAAGAAATCGTAGAACAGAATATCCTTGATGACCACTTCAATAATCCTAACCTTATTTCATGGCAATTCTTCGAAATTCTTGGTCCTCTCGAACTCATAATTGCCCTTCTCTGAGATCTCAATTCTGACCAATAATTTTCCATCTTCCTCATTAATCCACGATCTCTTCTTACAACTTTTATAGAACAGGGAGGCCACAATAGTATCAAGGACGATGAAGATTGAATACAAGTAAGCAATAAAGATAGCCTCTAAAGCCGTTGAAGGCTCTGTTTTCCCCCCAACACGATAGGCTCTCACGATCCGAAATTGAAACAGAGCTTCAATGGCTGCCAGAGACATGTTCATGGGCAGAGCTAAAAGCAAAGCCATTGATGTTCTTCCTCTTATAAGAACACAAGCCTTAAGAATCGATAAATACCCTCCATGTCCTTCCATGCCAGACACAGCCATCGCCATATTGCTTATGATGAGTGCATTGGCAAGAAGAACAGAGAACAGAACCGCCCCACATGCTGTAACCAAGAACAGAGTATCAGGGGAAGTGTAATCAAGTCCCTCGATGAAGCCGAATGCAAAAAACATAAGACAATACGAGGTGGAAATCGCAGAGAAAATCAATAATGAGCTGGTAATGCAGGTTTTTAGGAGTGGCTTGTAAAGAGATATCATCACGGAGGTAAGAGAAAAAGCAGAGGAATCTCGCTTGCGGGGTTGTTTCAGAGCATGAAAAATTGAAGCTTTAGCGATGATGAAGAAGGTGAGGGTGAAAGGGAGGGTGAAGATTGAGGAAGCGATGGTTTCAGAAGCCTTGTCACCGAAAAGGTCAAACATTTGTGAAGAAGAAGAAGAAGGGAATCCGGCGACATCGAACAGAGTCGTCAAGCGAAAGGAGATTTGAGTGAACAGAGATGAAGAGGAAGAAGGGACAAAAGCTTGAGAGAGAATTGAAACAGAGAAAGGAAGAGCGAGGAAGGCAGAAACAAAGGTGAAATACTGATAGTTCTGAAGGAAACTATGAACTGATCTTCTGAGAATCTTGCCTGGAAAATCCATCGGGAAAAAGATGAAAGCTTTTTAGAGAGGGTTTTGGAGGAAAGAGATTTTTTGTGGAATAATAATGGAATGTCAAGGTTTGTGAGGAGGGGGTTGGGTTATAAGGATTGTTGGCTGCAACAAGAAGAAATGGGGGCTTTGTTTGGACCTAGTTTTCACCAAAGATTTTGGAACTATTCTGTGGGTTATACGAATCCTCACCAGCCACGATTACACAAGACAAACACATACAACCCCCTCTTTGGTGTTCTCACCCTTTTTGTATCTGCAATAATTAAGTTGGCATGTAACAAAAGGAATTGAGACTAGTAGAAGTAGAAGTGGTAAATTCCTTTTTACGTGTCAAGTTAGGATTCGAATTTATGAGGGTGATAATCCTCTAGAGCAAAAGGTGAACATAATTATCTACTATTGGAATATATCTGGTTCATCTCTGATAGATTAGAACCCAAACACATCTCTGATAGATTAGAACCCAAACACAGTGTAAATTGGGGTTATTGTATAAATATGAAGAAATGAGTTGATGAGAGAGTTTTTTCTTTATGGTTCAAGAGTTATATTTATCCTCATTTAATTGTAGGTTAAAGAATTATATTTATTTTACATACACTATATATAAGATGTGGGAATAAGAGAATTAAGAATATGAATACACTCGATGTAATATTACTCTCCTCCCACTAAAAAGATTATTTTGTAAACTTATGAATGCAAATGGTATAATACTCTCCCCCACTAAAAAGATTTTTTTTGTAAAAGTGTTATCTTCTCTTCCTCACTTTGATATATTTATTATGTAACGTAATCAGAGTTCACGTCAATGCTTTGATTTTGTATAAATACTACAAGGAATCAATTGAATTTCATATACTCTCAAAATTCTTACATCTATAACAAGTCTATAAGAAGATATTAGTGCTTTAAAAAAAAAGTTGGCATGAAAGTGGAATTTGGGAGAATTTATTGACTGACTCTGCAATGAGTCATAACAAACTCGTTCAAATGGATTTAAAAGTTGATTTGATCATTAATGGTATTTATTTTTGTGGACATTTAATCATTCATGATTCATTGTATATCTCTATTCAGGTCCTTTGTTTCCAGATTTCAGTAAAAAAGGCATGAATGAAAATTTAAGGGACTTCATTCATTTTGATGAAGCAAGATGATGTATTTTCACTTTACTATTTGGTCTGAGATTTTTCCCCCAATAGTGATTTTAAAAGAAATTAAATACACGGCTAATTTGAAAGTATGCATTTTTTAATATAGTTTAGTAATCAGTGCTGCGTTAAAAAGAAAGAATCTTTTAAATAATAAGCCAACATATTTATAAATGTTAAGTTTCTTTTTATTGGGGTCCTATGAGTAATAACATTAAATACTTTTCTTAAGTCTTTCTTAAATTTGAATTTGAATTCTGCTTTCTATGAATATACTGGATGCGTGAGTTCCTCCCCTTAAATGAAAGATAATGAAAAAGTATCTTTTTATTCATGAATAATTATCTACAACTTAAATTTATGTTTTTTCTTACTATGATATTGATAGTGAGTAGTATTTGTCAAATTTCGTGAGTTAACCCACCAAAAAAATTGAAATATGGAATAGGTTTTCTTATTATTTTAAATATCTGACACCATAGTTTCTTGAAGTTAAAAGAGAGAATTACATTTAGGTTCTAAGGAAGGGAAAAAATAAAGAAATTGTCCATGTAGATTGCAAAATGAAAAAATGATTCCATTAACAACTCCAGGAGCCTGTATTGACAATTCGTTAACAACTCTATGAGTATGTATTGACAACTTATAGGGACCATTTTTTCATTTTGCAATCTATAGGGACAATTTGTTCATTTCTCTTTTTCCAAAGACTTGAGTGTAATTCTCTCAAGTTAAAAACATGTTATGTCAGAATAATTCTACTTTCTTGTGTTAAAAAATACTCCCTCCGGACCTAATTATAATATAAATTTGATTTTTTTGGAGAAATTAAGGAAGCCAATTAAATTACTTTAGAGTGTTTATATTTTTAGTATCCTTAAATTATATATTAGTTTATTAGTCAAATTAATTAGTTTGGAGAAAAAAATAAAAATAAAAATACTCTAAAGTAATTTAATTGACTTTCTTAATTTCTCCAAAAAAATCAATTTTATTTTATAATTAAGAGCGGAGGGAGTAAATCTATTATAGTGCCTGAGTCTTGTTTGAGGAAGATTTTTTTTCCCTTTTAAGAAGGTGGCTTAAAATACACTTCAACTCTTTGACTTAGACTCGAGTGCTATTTTGCAGGTACAAGTAACGTATATTTTATAAAATATCACAAAATGAAGCATTTAATTCAATATGCCCCATCCCTTCTCTTTCTATTTCTTTACGCTTTTTTTTCCTTTGATTATACTGAAAAATAAATAAGATCCAATTGAATGCAAATGCTTCATGTAAAAAATGGTTTATATGGTTTTATTTTCTATCTAGTTGACTTTGTAAGCCATCATAACAAACAAACAAAAATTAAAAATATCGATAAAGGAGCAGGTATAAGAAGTCAAAAACCATCGAATACAATAAAAATGAATTTGACATTGAATTAGTCAACATTTGGGTTTTATTGAAGGTAAAAAGAAACAGTTAGGTATCATTTGTGACATTTCATTATGTAGTAAATAATTTTTAAAAGTTTTTTCAAATCATAAAAAGAAGGGAAAATAACATTTAGGTACCGGATAAGAGAAAATATAAATAAATAGTCATTTGAAATATCAACATTGTATTTTAGTTCTGTGAGACTTTTTTGTAATAAATTTCAATTGTCAAGTACTTATAAACTTGTCGGATGCTCATGAATTTGCTAATGGACGCCCATGGACTTATCAATGACACGTTTATGGACTTGTCAACGAAATTGAAATTTATTATAAAAAAGTTTCACTAAACTTAAATACAATTTTGAGATTTCAAAAAACTATTTTTTCATATTTTCTCCGGTCTGCCATCTAAATGTAATTTTTCCTAAATAGAACTTTATAATTATTTGAGATGCATGATCCATATGGCATGTCACACAGCAGTTTCGGTACTTTTTCACATGGTGCCTCAATTATTATTATTCTTGGCTTCCAAGATATATAACAACAACAATAATAATAATAGTTATGCAAAGGAAGGACAGATCAAAATACATATTAAAATGGGGGCTATCTTGTTCTGTATAAAGGGACCCCTGCTATCACTTATCATTGCAAAGAATATACTTCATTTAAAATCATATCACGTTTATAACACGATAATTATTAATAAAAAATTACTACTAGCTCTCAATAGTAATATGCAATTTCAGGTTGTCCAAAGAAAAAGTAATATGCAACAATAATGCTACGTTTGGAACACAAGAATCGGAGACATGAGGATGGAATTAGAATTGAATTCCATGCTAAAGTACTGTTTGGTATGAAAGAAATGGATTCCATATAGAATTCAATTCAATCAAAAAAGGCTGAAATGAATTTCATATGTTGATCAATGGAATTGTAAAAAGATCCATGGAATTCTAAACTTACCCTTCTCATTTATCATCTTTAGTTATCCACCCACAAAACCGGACTCCATGAGTGTCAACACCCGTTTGCATTTCGATAATCAAAGAGTAATAAAGATGGAATTCAATGGGCATACAGAAAAGTACAATTATACTGATAAAGATCTTTGTTTACAATCCCAACATCATTCGTCAATGGAAAACAGAAAATACAGCGGAAACTTAATATTTACAAATTTCACTAAAATATCACAAAATAGATTAATTATGATCACGATATTGTCTTCGCCTCGAGACACGTGCCGTTCACTTTATGGTGTCTACATCTTTTTCCTTTGCCCCACTGGTACCCACTGAGGTGTTTGTTGAAAAATAGGGTGAGATTTCGAAGAATCCCCGTAGAGACATAATATCGTTCATAGAAATACGAAAAGTAAATATGACATGCGCCAATGTATGCACAAATTAATGAACAATATAAACATATCATCGTCATGTATACATGAGTAGGGCCCAGCCCCACAATCTACACCGGTTGGACTTCTGCCAACTCCCAGTGTAAGTGCACCTCTGGCACTAACTGCCCTCTTTAGGCAAATCATGTTAATTAATAAAGTGCATTTACAAAACAATGGCATCCACACAATCACATAACTTATGGCATAGTGTATGAAGGATAATGTCCATACCTCAAAGCTTTATAATTCTCTATTTAATAGTGTCTCGTAAAATGTGTTGTCCCGGCGTCCGACTCAGTTGTAAAATATTAAATATACCAGAAATAGGTCATAATCTATCCAAGTATCATTTTAGACTCTTCCATAGTGTTTATTGTGGTTATATTAGTCTATGGTGAAAATTTACAAAAATACCCCCGGGAACCCAACCCGGCCCGGCTCGGCCGTACCCGACCCGATGGCACGTTTTCCTAAAATTTTGACCAAAGCTATTTTGACTTATTTTCGCCCAAGGAATCCATTTCCAGGCTCGGAATCGCCAAATTCAATGTCAAATTACAAAAATACCCTTGACAGCCCCTATTTAGGGATTTCAGTAGCGTTTTCGTAATTATGCTTTTTCGGCCTCTACCGAAAAAGTGCCCAACTGTAACCCCACCTATTTTTTTCCACTGAGTCCAATAGAATCATTTATTTTATGAAAATCCAACTCCTAGTACCAGTTCTGGTCTGACAGAAAATATGAAGAAAAAATAGAAAAATGAAGCTTTGTGTTTTAACTTCCAAAACTTGTATTTTTCCACTTCTAATCCTTGGTTAATTCATTTAAACGCTTCATAATCATGATTTAAAGGATTTTGGGCAGCATAACCCCTTAGGGTTATGGCTTTCCCCATTTGACAATTCAACCAAAAATCACATAAACCAAACAACAATCACCAACAACAACTTCAATACACTAAGAAGTTGAGATTTTGAAGATTACCTCTTGATCCTTGATGTTTCTGTCTCTAGGATGTCCTCTCTCTCTCCTCAACCTTGAAGATTAGCTTGTTAAACCATGATTTCCATGAGGAATAAGAGATTAGAGGATGACTACACAAAATAAGAAGCTTAAATCACTTTGGAACACAAGATCTTACCTTGATTTTCTTCCTCTTTCTCTTTAGCGTCAAGAACTTCACAAACTCACTCTCTCTTCCTTTTATCTATGGCTGGCCGAAATATGCACAAGGGGAGGGAGAAGGTGTGTTTTAGTATTTTAGTCTTCATGCTTCATCCTATCCCTTAATCTAGCCAATGGTTGGGACTTCTCCACCTCTCATATACACCATCCCTCCAACCATTCCTCCCACCATACTCCCTTGCTTTAGGCCATCCCTTGTCATCATTCATGTCCAATTGGATTGGGTCTAGCTTTCTTCTAGTTCTCCAAGTCATCCACTCTTCCCTTTTCTCTAAATCTATTCTTCTCCCTTATTTTTCCATGTTGGACGAAAATAATGAGAGGAAGGGAAGGAAAAATTATTTGTCACTCATTCCATAATTCACATAATTGAATTATGTGTAATCCCCCTTAATTTCTCAAATTCTTGATTTATTCTATCAAGAATAATCCCATTTATGCATTTTCTTTTATTTCTCTTGATTAATTGAAATTAACTCTAATTAATTGGAAAATAATTAGTCTTGGACTAAATTGGCAAAATTATGATTTTGTTATCCCCTTTGTAATTTAATTCAATTTTTGAATTAATTTGCCCATTTCCTTATGAATATGAATATTTCAAAATTCACAAGATCTAAATTCATGAATATTCACCATTTTATTGAATTATTCAAATAATTACAATATATTTTTGGTGAATAAAATTTGGGGTGTTACAATGAGCACAACCTATTGACAGCAACAATGACCCACTACCGGCGAGCACAACCCACCGTGAGCACCGACCACCGCCAACAAGCACAACTCGGTTGCCTCTTCATTGTCTCTGCTGTTCCTCAACAAGCACGATTTGGATCCGGGTTCTTCAGTGGGAGCACATCAAACAAACCCAAATAGAGCAAAAGAACGAACCCAAGTGAGCTCCCCCATATCTTTCTCTCTCATCGGTTCCCTCCTCCATCAAATCTCTACCTTCATTCATTAATTCCCTTGAGGTTCATTGATTTATGATAATAGATGTTTCATAGTTTTGATTGCCAGTGGGGGTTGTCGGAAGTTTCAAAGAAGATAAAGGAAAATGGTTTTCTTTTAAACAAAAACTTTTTAAAATTTTTTAATTAGATGGGCATTTTGGACTTTTGATGTAAAAATCAGGTCTCATTTCTATAATATACCAAATATACTTTTAAACCCTATTTTCATTTTCATCTCCATCTCCATCTCCTTTAAAATCAATATTAACATATCAAACGGGCCCTAAGTTTTACTCTTTTAGGGTATGAAATGATTCTTAAAGCTATCAATGAAAAAAAAAAAAATCCTACAACAGAAATTATGATTGACGAACAACACTTTTAATCAATGTCACTTGTAAATCACAATCACGATCGTCCAACGCTAATCCAAACAGGAATGTGGCTCACTTGTTATCGAGACTAACGTTACTTCTTTGATACCTTATAGTGAATAATTAATTGCAAATTATGTTATGCATACATGCGTTATGATAAAATGAGCATGTATAACGGTATACATTTTTCATCTATTTAAATTCATCTTACCTTATTTTTCTGATTACATATCATAAAAAATTAAACCGATAAATGTCATTTATCCAGCCAAACAGTCACGTGTGTTTATCTTTTATATATATATATATATATATATATATAATATTTACCTTACATCAGATACGAATAGGTCAAAGTAATTTAAATAAATCATGAATCAAATCCATAAGAAAAATTAAATAAAAGGTTAATTAAAAATCAGAGAAAAGTGGACTAACATTTCTAATTTCTTATTAGTACTGTTATCCGACAAAATTGAATAATTAAATAATCTTTCTCACACATTACACAGAATAATTTTAAAAATGAGAACCACTTTTCCAAAATTTTGAGCTTATTATAAAGTGGGTGTGTTTGAGAGGGTGGGGATAATGACATGATGGATCTGGCAAGGTGACCTTATGACGTGGTTTGACGTATTTTGTTAGTTAGAGGGTTAACATTTAAAAAAAAAAATATTTCAGCAAATAAAAAAGGAATTTAGCTTTAATTTGTTTGGCTATTATATTGCCTATTTGCTTGCCTTGTTGAGATGTCAACATATATATTTGGCGACTTTCTAACTGAAAATTGATTGTAATTAGGTGATCCGATCCAAATTAACAACCTTTTAATACTTTCCCTCTAATTTCTTTCTTCATTCTTCCAATTATTCAATAAACAAAAAAGCACAGAATCTTGATACCATTATTGAAAAAAAAAAAAAAAAAAGTTGTGTCGGTCGCTTATTTTTCTTCCTTTCAAAATTCTATTTCATCGTTAAATATTATCTAATTTATTCCAATTTTGTATGATCAATTTAAATATTAGCATATTTTTTAGTCTAAATTTTTTTGTGGAGTCAAAATTATTTTTCTTAAATATGCTGATAATATGAACTAACATAATTTAATATACGAGCATAACCATCGTGAATTAGTTAAATAAAACTGAATTTCAGAGTAATAAAATAATTTTCTCCAAAATCCTAACTATGGAAAAAAAAAAAAGAATTATGCAAGGTAGAAGGTGAAACTTTAAAAAGCATTTGTCGTTTTGGTTTTGTACTTTCTTCATGTTTATTGGCTACAAATAGTCGTGATTCATGTCGTTTATGCAAGAAATGTAACAATTTAAAGAGTATGAAAATGGAATTGTCATAATAAGTATATAAATATATGTCTTTTAAACAATAACTTGGAAATCCATAATTTGTATATAATGGTTTAGAGAATTTGTTATGTGCATTTGAGTGGTTGTTATCAAACCTGAATAGACGCTTCGTTTGTCAAATGTGATAGCCAAAACAACCAGACAATTATATATAGTTTCCCTCTATAATTAATTTTTTTGGATTAATTGACAAAAACAAGTAAAAATTTATTTCAATGACAATAATGTTTTGCAACGGAATCTTCCATAGTGATTGTGTCGGTGACGAGGATATGGTCAAGCTCCAGCTTAATGAGTTCATGATCTATTTTCAATATACTATATTGGGCTCCCGTTGATTGGCCCATGTTAAGGGCCCAAATTAAAGCCCCAATTAACAATTTTCGGAACGCGGCCCAAACAAAATACTGCAATATTTATCAATTTTCATAGCGATTCTGTTTAGTGGAAGGGGTTAATCTCTTATAATGTGATGAACTAAGATTTGAATTCTGACTGAGAGACGTGTCCATTTTTAGTGCCTGACACTACCTCGAACAGAGTTGTCTCAAATAGGAGGATACTTATGCCTAAAAAAAAAGTAATTGCATTATCTCATCACCATACATTGACTAATTCAAAGTTTCAAATAATTTTAACAAAGTTCTTTAGAATTACAGTCCTAAAAAAAACACATATATACATTTTTATCGGAAATGGTGCAAATTCAATTGGAAATAATGAAATTTCAGATAGAAATTATAGGAGTTTAATTGAAAACAGTCCTCAACTGTAATTAATCTCCTTATAAGATTCCAGAAGTCATTTTTCCTATCTCGTGTAAACTCAAGGCAAAGCATTACATAGAGAACATGTATCAACAAGAAGGAGCACATGCATGTTGACTTGTCACCAAAAAAAAAAACTCTCCACAACATTGCTGTATTTCATGATATTTTTTAATAAAATACTCAAATCCATTAAATCACAAAGAGACAATGCAAAGATAAATCAAGTTCTAGCTTCTCAGAGTCAAACTCCACCTCTTGCCCAATATATGGAGGTTGATTAATGATATAAAAGTTGTCTTCCACATTATAGAAGAATTTAGCTAGATGATCAGTAAGGATGAGATATGATATGTTTATGATTAAACAAGACTCGTGAGTCTCTATAGATAAATAATCCAGTATCATCAATACTATCTTTAAACATGATAATTACTACTGTGACCCCCAATATATTTTCTAATTCTATTTTTTAGTGGGAATTGTAATGAGGTCCCAAAGAAGACTTGATTACTAATAAATTCCAATGATAACTAAAGAGCAGACAATGACAAGATTTAGAATAAAAAATGACAAGATTCAGAGTAAGAAATAATAATATTTCATTTGTCATTGAGACTTCTCAGTAATTAAGTTCTTTACCTATTTGAAGAACGGTAATTTTGATTCAAGATTAAAAAAATAAAGGAATGTTAACCATTCAAATATAATGTTCAGGGTGTGGGAATGAGGAGACCAACCCTAAGGCTTACAGATGAATAATACACAACCCAATATCCCTGGCCAAAAAAAGGAAATAACAAAAACAATACACTACATTATAGTATTATGCACCCACTTTGGAATTTGGTCGATTATGGCATTTCAAGAACTGACCTCAAAGTCTTGTATGCAGGTCTCTTATCTATATATGCATATAGGAAGCGGCTATGTAGGGTTTAGAGAGAGATCAATGTTCAAAGGCTTACCTTACAAGACTATTTCCAGAATTTTGAACTCGTGACTTCCCGGAAACTTGTTACTGCTCCAAGACTCACACTCTTGTATAAGGACGAAAGAAACTAGTCACACAGATATGCCACATTATCTTCCTTCGAAGTGAGAAATCTGAGAGAACAACATAGAATCAACATCGGTCACACCAGATTCTTCATTTGCCTGAGTTACAGAGTGATCTCCTTTCTTGCCGCCACTCTGTTTTTGCTGCTGTAACGCAATCGAATTCGCTGTTGTTATATCTTCTTCATTTTTATCGATCTTCGAAACAGCTCCCTGAAGTTGCAAAGCATACTCCAAGTTCCACAACACATCCCCCATGGTTGGCCTATCACCTCCATTATCCTCCAGACACTTCTCTGCTGCTTCAACGAACTTGTTCAACGACCCAGGGGCAATAGTGTCTGCAATACGAGGATCGACGACCTTATAAAGCATACCTCTCCTATGTTGCTGCAACGACCAATCCGCTAAATTCACTTGTTCCCTTGGGAGTGTCGGGTCAAGCACAGGCCTCGCACATAGTGCTTCCATAAGCAGCACCCCAAAAGAATAGACATCGGATTTCTCAGTTAATCGTTGACTTCTGAAGTATTGAGGATCCAGGTATCCAAAACTACCCTTCACTGCTGTACTAACATGGGTTTTCTCTGGGTTTGCCTTGGACAGTCCAAAGTCTGCAACTTTAGCTACCAAGTTCTCATCTAAGAGTATGTTTGTGGTTTTCACGTCTCTGTGAATGATGCTTTGTGCTGCTCCTGTATGAAGATAATGAAGGCCACGGGCAGAGCCTATACAGATTTCAAGTCTCTGTTTCCAAGATAACGGAGGTAGGTTTGAGCCATATAGATGAGAACGAAAAGGACCGTTGGACATGTACTCGTAGACAAGAATCATCTCTGAGTTTTCGTCACAGAAACCCATTAAGGAAACTAAATGTCGGTGTCGGAGTTTAGAGAGCATGTCTATCTCTGTTCTGAACTCGTTTATGCCCTGTGCTGAACTTGGGTTTCCTCGTTTTATAGCAACCTTTGTGTCATCTTCTAATGTCCCAAGATAGACTTTTCCGAATCCTCCGACGCCAATCACTGCCTTTTCGTCGAAATTATTTGTGGCTTTTTGGAGTTCATCGAAAGCAAAGTATTTTCCGATCCCATTTGGTGTTAAATAACCAGAGCTCTTGCGAGAACCAAATATGCTTGACCTTCTTGAGCTGCTTTTGCTTGAAGCAGAACATAAGCTTCCATGATCAGAGGATTGAATAGGAAGAAGCCATGACGAGAAGCTATCTCTTCTTTCCCATCCATGAGGTCTCCGTCGCCACCGGAAACAGATCACCGCAACAAGAAACATCGCCATCACAGAGAATCCTAATCCTATACTAGCAGCCACTTTCAGAAACAGAGTGGTTGAGCTTGGACCCCTGTATTTCCCATCAACAGAGAAAAACCCATCTAAGCTATCAGCCATATTGCTCATCTTCATCACTTCGATTCCATTAAGGATCGCATTGGGCATCCCTTGCTGGAGATTCGCGGGACCCACTTGTACCAAAATGGACCCATTTGTAATAGCAGAAGAATTAAGTACGAAGTCCTTGTAAAAAGGACTGGCTAGAGCTTTGGTTTCAGAGGAAAGATCTAAACTTGCAACACCCATCATCTCGTTTAAGTACACATTGAAGTATAATTGGCTAAGGTTTTTGCTTACAATGTCGCAGAAGTGCAATCTTATCAAGTAGTAGAAACTCTGGTCTACGTTCATTCTCCAAGAGAGGTTGAAATTGGGTTCGTTTACTTTGGGATCTTTCATTTCCATAGCTGAAGAATAAACAGAGACAGGAGCAATCAATGTAGTGACTTCCCCTGTTTCTGGGTACTTGATGTCTTTTTTGGAAACAGAGACATTCTTGGACCCTTGCGGGAAAACATTATAGGAAGTATCATTCTCCCATGATCTTAACAATGTGTCTTGGGTTGGATCCAATGGTGGACCTCCAACGTTAACTCTGTAACATACTTGAAGAGCATGATTAAAAATACCATGGAAATCTCGTTGTGGGGAAACTGAAGTAACCGTATCAGGGATAAGATTGTCAGAGGCAGAGACAACCTCAATAGCGTTGATGAAAGCGAGAGACTTCTCCTTGGGCATGAATTTTAAGGAGAATCTACTGCCAGAGACATTAACGAGGTACTCTTTGAACACAAAAGAGGCATTGTCTTTGACAGAGAAGTCACGCAAGAGAACAAGTAGATCAGTTTGGACGGAGAAAACCGCCTGGGTGAGATTATAAGAAGAGTGAGGAAGTGGAAAAAAGTAAAGACGAACCCAAAGTCGACCCATTTTGGAGATATAGAAAGTGTATGTGGATGTATCTGTAAAAATTCTGGCACTATTGAATAAAGGGAGTGAGGTAGGAGGAACAGAAGAAGAGGAAACACTGATATTGAGGGAATCAACAGAAGTTTGGATATCCTCGTCGGAGGAGAGAAGAGAAGTGGAATCACGATCAGACCTGAAGGTTCTTCCATCTTGGAGTTCGGTCGGGTTCGAGGAGCCACAGTCAATGAGATAATTAACAGAGGGCGAGAATTGGGTCTTTGAAGCAGCGTTGGAAAGAAAAGAAAGGAAGAAGTAGAAGAGAAGGGAAGATTGGGTTTGAATTATCGCCGCCGATTTAGACTCTCCGGGCATGTTTCAGTGGGGAAGAGATATACGGAGGGACGGTGGCGGGGGGAAATGGGGAAGAGGAGGAAGAAGAACATGGACATGGATTACGGGTTGGAAGGACAAGAATGGTTACAGAGGTTGAGCATTAACAAGAAGGTATTGTTTTTGGAATTCCAATAATGACTGAGAAAGCATTTACTTTTTCGGAGGGAGGAGGAGTTGTTGTTGACGGAAGTTTGAGTGTTTGGGGGAGACTAGGTAAAAATGAGTGGAATGAGGATGAAGGAGCTAGCTATGCGTTGAACCTCAGAAACATCGTTTAAGGTGGTTTTTTTCTGTTTGTCTGTTTTTTTATTCTTTTTAACGACTGCTTAACCGTTTTAGTTTGTCTTCTTCTTCTTCTTCTTTATTTTTTTTTTAAAAAATCAATTAGGACGTTATGGGAAAAAGAAATCAGGTAGGCCGTTGGTTTGTTTACTTTGAATTTCCCGTATTTACCCCCGGCTTCGCTTAGATGTGATTGACTATTATAATACTCACGTTTAATTGTAAATTTGCCTTTTATTTTAATATTAATAACAACAATAATAATTTCAATTGACAAATTTGACGAACAAGAATAGTTATCTTTGATGTAAATTAAATACATGATATTATAAATTGTAAGTGTATAATACAGTTAAAACTTAAAAGGAGTAAAAGAATGAATAAAAATTTAAGCATAAAGAGCGTAGAAATGTCTTGTTAGCTATTGCATCATACTCTTGCCGTTACTTTCTCTTTAAACACATGATAAAGTGATTATAGATTATCTAATCTAAGTTGTTTGGCAAAAAATACACTCAAGTAATTGAACTCTTAAAGTCATAAGCACGACCATTTTCTTGATCAAAAGATGGGTTTTTATTTCTTACTCACCATTCACACAATGTGAGGGATTGTGAGCTGTACTATAAGCGCAGGGGCAAAGCTGAAATAAATAAACCGGAAAAAAAAAAAAGTTTGATCATAGTACAGAAAAACGCTGGGCCTAGCTCCATGAATCTTGTGTTAGTGTGACAACTTACAACAAAAATGACCTCGTTAATGCCAATAAAGAGGCCAAAGAATACTGAATGACTTTGGGACAAGATATCAAATTGGCATTATATAATAGTGTGAGCCTCTGGCATAGCAGGCCTTTTACTGGATTCTGCAGCCTTGTTCCTCGGCTCGCAAAAATATCAAACCACGCGTGATCCTCTACAAGGAAACAACCAGAAATATGGTTGGAGAATGAAAACAAATATATCAACAATCTGAAGCTAGAGAGAAAAAAGCAGAAATATGGTTGGAGAACAACAAATAAGTAATCAATATCTGAAGCTAAAACTGTCATCCCACAATGCTACCAAACAAAAAAGAGAATAAGTTAATAATACCTCTTTGGTATCTCTCAATCGCAGAAGATCCATTTTTTCCGAGGGCCTCCGGTTTGATAAGGTAGCAAGCTGCAGTCAAACATACATTGGTACCGGGATAAATGAAACAGACAATGTCAAACTACTCCTCCGTTTGGGGTGAATTTTAATCCAAATGTAAGACATTTTTCCATTTTATCTCTTTTATTCATCATTTTTTTCAAGCTAATTAGGCTAACTGATAAACTCACATATATTCTAGCTTTACACAGAAACATTTTAGAGAGATCATGTCACATGTTATAATTAAGTAATTTGTTTAGCTTCCTTAATCTCCTCAAATTAGATAAATAGATATTATATTAAGAACCAAAGAAGTGTATGTGTGTGTATATATATATATAATATTCCAGAGAAGGAGAAAAGCACCCAGAAACTGAAGCGCTCAGGGTCTTGTAGCGGGGGCATCATCACTTCAACATTCAACAGTCTCTCGAGTCTTCTTTGATCTGTGAGGAATTCTGCAGTTAAATACTGACGCATTCCATTGAAAGGACTAAAAAAGAAACAGTGCAGGAGATCATTAAATATATCTAGCATTTCAACCAACACTAATTTTAAGGTATCCCTTGGAAATCACAATACAATTTTACCTTGTCCCGCTGCTACTTTAGCCCTCCTGATCCACGATCGAGCACTTTCTGCTGCATTATTTGTTATTTCCAGCAACTGGAAAAAAATAAAGCTATTAAGATGAGATTGATCAGAATAATGGATCCTCCTCTACAGGTCATCATCAGACTTGAAGCTAGAGCTTGACCATTTAGTCATAAGCATTGGAGAATATAAAATTTTAAGCAAATTTCTACTATATCTAGATTCCATTACAAATACAAATGAGGTTCTTGCGTGTTTATGTTAATCAGAGAAGCTACCTGCCCCATCCAAGACCAAGACACCAAGTTTGGAAATAAAACACATGAAGATGAATCAAGATAACTCGAAGCCCAAAAATCACATATTCAGAATGCTATCTACTTAAATCACATATTCAAAAATCACATACAAATCAGGTTCTTGCGTGTTTTATGTTAATTAGAGAAGCTACCTGCCCCGTCCCAGTGCCCAGGTAATGTGGCAGCGTTATTTACTTAAACTCACACGCCTATCTCATAAGAAGCCTATAAAAAAATTGAAGCTTGATACTACATATCCTAAGAAACATATTACAATGTTCGCCAATATTTCAGAAAGCCTAAAGACAAAATGGAGCCAAAACTGCAGTAAACTTACATCTTCTCTCTCTTGTGAACCTTCCAATGGCATAATATCCTGAATCCATTCAACCTCTGCAACACGATACCTGAATAAAAACATTAGAAAGGCATAAAGGACATATTCCTGTAAGTCCAGAGATCAACAGCAATATTATTTGTTAAAGATAAGACCTAATAACAACTTACCCATCTTGATCCCATGATCGGATGATGCGAAATCTCCTACGACTTTCAATCTGCATGCAGTGGCAACTTATAGTTTAGTGCAACTTGAATAAACATCTATAGAGAAAGTCGAACTTCTTAGAATAATCAGGTTAACATTAGAAGCCTCAGAAGTGTCCTTGAACTGTAAAACCAAAGCGGCACTACCTTGAAACCGAAGTTTCTCAACTCACTAATTTTCCAATAAATTATCTTAAACTTGCGCAGAAAGCCACAACATAATATTAGCAAGCAGAAGTTTCAGTCATTCAGGAGTTTCTTTGCAGATCTGTGAAATATTAATATGATTGATTCTTTCTTGAAGTTCGTAAAATCCCAATAGATTAATTAATTCTGCAAAACAATGACGACGACGGCAAACCTTATCTATAATTAATTTTGCAAAACATTGTTATATAGGGTTAATGTTGTTACAACATATGAAAATGTGTAGATAAACACTCTGATTGTAGTATTAGGTTTCACCTGTCATTAACCTGATGCCGGCTCAGCCATAACTCAACCAGTATACAAATGCTCTTAAATAAAGAAGGAAATACGGCAAGATTCTCTTTCACAAAAGACTAAAGAAAAGTGTCTCATTCTCAAAAGCAGAAAGCAAGATAGAAAAATTTTACTTCCTTACTTCATTTCACAATATGCCATAAAGCATCATAACAAGAGAAGAGAAATCACAATTATATTTGCACCTCTATATAGAAACGTCCATCTGGAAGTGGCTCACACCTATAAAATCAAATATAAAAGTCATTCATTTTAAACAAGTGCATACATGAGTTTTGTCAGAGTAATGTATCACAAACTTTTATGATGAAACAATGTACCAAGCACTTACTCAGTAATTTCCACTTCACAGGCAAACTCAGCTAGGGAATCTGTTTCAGAATCGATTATAACCTACATGGTCATTGAACAAACCCCACCCAGTAAAAAAAGGAATTTGGTCAGTCCATTGTCCTTAAATAAAGAAAATGAACAGGAAAAATGACCATTCATGATCTACCATTCCCATCCGACGATTTCCTTCCATTATTCTTCTTACCTGTTTTAGCAAAATGCTGAATAAGTAATGATGAAATCATATATAAAATCAAATTCAAAAAATTTAATCATCAACACCATTGATAGTGGATTACTTTGAAAAAATCACAATTCATGTAACTCTCAAATGACTCTCTCTCCCAGCAGCTATTATGTGAAATTGAAGAAAAATTACAAAAATTACACACACCATATCATCCATTAATATTCCCCATGACCCTGAAAATGCCTCGCCTGACTTATACAGACTTTTTTCTGCTACTATAACCTTTCAAGTTCAGAGGATCACTGCTCTGTATCATTACACTAACTGGCCTTGCTAGAAATGTGGCGAACGGAACAAGTTTAAAACAAGAGTAAATGCATAATTTATTAAGAAATGTATCTTCCGATCTGTCATTACTTTTCTGCTATTGTAAGTTTTCAAGTTCAGTGGATCACTGCTCTATATCTTTATGCTAATCAGCATTGCTAAAAAGGATGTCCAGAATTCAACAAGGTACTTAAATTTTTAAAAAGAGTACCTTCATAATTTATCAAGAAATATGTCTTCTGATCTGCTACTGTTCAAATTAGAAAATCAGAGACGTAGAACAACTATTTTTGTGAGAATTAAGAATATGTTGCATCATTAGCATTCTAGTAATTGAAAATTAGCAGCACATCCTCTTGGTTAAAAATAGAAAAATGAATTCTCCAATTTTTCCATCCTAATTGATAATTTATGTCCCTACCACTGCTCAAGCAGGCATCACCATACCTTCCCAAGGATGAGTCACAGAAATATCAATCACTTACTTGACATTCAAGATGAATTTAAAATTCAAATTTCCACAACAATCAACATCTATAGACGAACTCACCATCAGTCTATAACGAGGTTCAAATATATGGAGTGGGAACTTTTGACATGGAATGACAACATCCATGACAAAAAGAGGGATCAAATCTAAGCCCAAGTTGGTCAAACTGTCATCCTCTTGCTTCCTTTCAGCATATTCCTCAGGAAAGTTCTTTTGTATAATGTTTTTCAACGTCACACTGGAAAAGTCCACAGCAATAACAAAAATAGTGGAGAAAGATTCAGTCCCAGGCATGTTATATCAAATCCACTGCAGTTTTCTTCCATCATTTTGTGTCCAATGAAAACGCTACATTATTAGTGTGGAGAAGTTTTGCAAGCAAATTTCCAGGAAGGAAAGGGTGTCACTCAATAAAGTAATTTATTACTTATATGATATACAGGTCAAAACAAATGGCAGTTAGAATCATTGAATTCCTACACTATTAGACGGGAATCCACTGCCTTTAACTGGTTTGATAAATTGGAATAAGCATTTTAAGTCATGCTCTCTAATAGATGACCCACCTGACAGAACAAGTTCTTGGACTAATAAACAGAACTGTCCTGCACAATGGGCACCTGTTGCCTAACAAATGAAGACAAACATTAACAGATTTAATATATAATTAATTAATAATTAATATATAAAATGGACTCCCACTTCAAATAAATCAACATCAGGAAGTACCGACCACGGTCCATTGACTGAAATAGACATGACCGGCAAAAAGAATGTCCACAGGGGGTTGTAACAGGTTCATAAAGTAACTTGAGGCAAAGAGTGCAGTCAAAGTCATCAGTGCGCTCTGGCTGTCCATGTGTACTCATCCTTGCCAAACTAGCCAGTGCTCTTTCCAGATTTGTAAGAGACACCCGGAGAGAATTACTGCAACCAGAAAAGAATCAAATGCAAGACATAGAAGACATGTATAGTGCAGTAGATGACTGATGCAAAGGCTCTATCTAAATCTCCATTATACTTTCAAAAGGAAAACGCAGAATAGAAATTAAATGGATCCCAAATCTGTAGTACCTATATGGATCGACCTGAAGACCTGAAAGAATAACATCACGAGCCATCTCATATTTCTCCAACTGTCAACTCAAGGCAGCACAACGTCAATGTGACATAATTGGCATAGTATATATGCAAAGACTATGGACAAAGAAGCATGGTGAAACAGTCTCTTGCAAATCACTTCAAGTGCTATTTAAGAAATATCTTTGATACCATCTTTTTTTGAATAAAGAGTGGCCAAGCTAGCTTGGGAATTACACACTACAAGACAACATGAACCTCAAAAGGTGGGACTAATATCTTCCCTAATAATGGAAATACAGGCGTTACAGCAACGCTAAATTTGTCAAGTACTGAGCTTTGCATAATGAAACCATAGGAGATACGCAAACAATAATTTACGATTCGAGAAAGGGGACCACATTTTTCATAGAAAATTTAAGAGCACTCTACAGATCCATTTTGTTTCCTGGTGCCTCCCAAATAAAACAAGTAAACAAGCAATGCCTGTGCCATTTCCCATTGTCGTCACCTAATTAATCTTGAATCATTATAATAGCACTCTTGAACAATTCTACACTTCCAATTCATTCAAAATTCAGCAGCACCTTTTTATATAGCTAACTATGCACAATTAAGAAACAAATATCCTAAAATGGGAAAATATGTAACTGCCAGCTGATAGAAAGAAGCATGCATCCACATGATAACCTTGAAATTAACATGAAAAGTAAGATTAAGGACAGGAATTCCCATAAACTACAATGAAGATCAACTACAAAGGACACCTCACCAGAAAAAGAGCATTGGCCTTTAAAAGGTATGATTTTGCTGAACCACTTCGGATGTTGACAAGCTTCTCGGCATCCTTCAAACCAAGCTGAAATGATTGTCAACTGTTAACTTCTAAGTAAAAATCGATTCATAAAATAATAAGATTTTCAGTATGATAAAGACAGTGCATCAAAGTAGTATACTTCAGCATGTGTTGTAGGATCGAGCCCACTCAACGGACTATATTCTGAAGCTGATGGAGGTCTGTGTTTTAAGAATTGGCTGATCCTGAACAAGAGGGCAAAAATTGTTATTGACATAAGATCACTGGAGTGAACAAAATTCAAGCAAAATTTTTCCATGATAAAAACAAGTTTGTAAGAAGTATTTAAAAAGCACAAAGCTATTTATGCTTAACCTGATGTAAGCAGCACTTCGGTTGCTGAGTATAATAGAATCACCAGTCCTGATGCTATTTGCTCTAGAGTAAAGGTTGATGGCCTGAACAGATAGTCTCAGAAGTGAGCAAAGGAAAGACATTGTACGTAGCATTACAATATTTTAATAGATATTGAATCACTTCAATATCATAAGTGATCCTCTTTAAAAACGCATGAGAAATGCATCCTTTCTCTGCAATGTGACAACTAAAACTTCTTTAGAAAGAAGACATAACTTTAGCATGAGCATGGCTTAAACTAACACCACATTGAGCATCCCGCACAAACCATGCAGTGAATCGCCAATCAATAACTTGTCAAGTAATGCCCTACTTATTTTTTGTAAGGCTTGTCACAAATTTGTCGTTCAAAAAACAGACCAGAAAAGGACACGTGGATCAAACTCTAATGTCCACCAAACAAAAAATAAAGCAATGAAGACATATCTGGAACTGTGTAAAAGATTTTTCTCAAATTTTAGCTAAAGCCTAACAGTAGCATGTATCTGATATATAACCACAAGAATATAATGAAATGTGTTAACTAGTGAACTACAGACAAACAGATAATGTGAGTGCCGAAGGGTAGGGGAAAATGAAAAAGATTCCAATCTATGTAGCAGCATGAAAAAACATAGTGACTCCATGGTGGAGAACAACAATTCTTTTATAATTTACAATACACGCAAATGAGACCTTTACAATAATGACAAGGCCATGGTCAACTGCCAATCTAAATCTTTCCAAATTTCTCCACATAAAGCAACAAAAATTGAATTAGCAGCCTCATTTGAACGGCTAAACTCCATTACATATTTCAAGTTCACTTTTTCCATCATTGAAATTCACTATAATTTTTTTTCTATTTAATTTCCGTTTTAGTTTAACAGGTGACACATACATATCCATTTCAACTTCAATACAAAGTTAAGAAATACAAAAGACAAGTGAGTAATATATATCAATACACTATATTTGAATGAAAAGTAGAAATAAGTGGGGTTGTCCAAACATCAAAGATAAAAGTATAAGCATCACCTCTTCCATTTGGTTATTCCTAAATGCCACATTGCCATTCTGCACAAGTTCATAAACATGAAGGTATGTTTGCCTTGTCAAATCCTCCGGTTCATATACCTGAAATCTGACTTAAGCTCAGTCTTTTGGTGCATATGATTTGTCAATATAAATTAATAAAAAATCATGAGTTATTGACATGCAAGCAGGCAAATGATTAGATTCTTTTTTCTGAATACCTCCATCAACTTGAAATTCACGGTAAGAAGCAAAATAAAACACCCAAGACACAACTTTTCAATACATGAACAGTTGAATAATATATTAAGCCTACGCCAAACAGAGAAGAATCTAGCCAATGCCAAGTGGACAGGCCAACAGATATATTTGCAACATCTCCGTTTCTTACGGAAGTTTGCAAATAGCTGACACTAAGCATTCAGTACTTTCCATCAGCAAAACGAAGCATTATAACTAGAAACTATAATGTATCAAACTTGAAGCAGCGTAGATGAAAACCTAAATTGTGGTTCCTTTAATAAAAAGATAGCCCAAAAAAGGAAAAAGAACGGTAACAAGAGAGCTTGTCTTTTAGTACATTCTTCGCAGTAAACTGACCAAAAATTGGAAGATATTAAAAGCCAAAAGGCATTGCCATGAAGAAAAAAATCCGGGCGTTGGGCAAGAACAAATATTATGCGTGATCTTTGGATAACGGAAAGTAGAATCCCTTCAATTGTTCATTTTATATCTCAATCACAACAACCGAACAACATTTCAAATCAGCAGTCGAATAATGCACATACAAAATCAATTACGTCCGTCATATTTCTCTCCAACATTTTACCAGCGAACAAACACCTCTCAATAGGGGAAATAACTGACCAAAGCGTAGTCCTCCACATCGTCAAGAACCTCCATGCTCAACACAGTAGGAGACGAAGCCGATTCCTCATCAGCCATTCAAGGAAGATCAAAGGTCGCACGGGCGCGCGCGCACTTTGTAATTCTGCAGTAGATGAAGATTCTAGACTAGCGAAGACAGCCGAGAGAATGAAAATTTGAAGGTTTCCGCGAAAGGAAGGGGAGGAGAAGAAAAGGCAAGCATCGGTGTTCGTCCCTGTATCCTTCGTTTCATACACGGACCAAATTCCACTACGTCTTCCCACTCACTCTGTCGCTTTCAATCGCTATAAACTTTCATGTCTCAATCTTCTACGCCCAAAAGCAGATTCAATTAATGCACCAGATAGAAATGAGACCCGCGAAACGGAAACAAAAAGCAAAATTTTAATCACACTGGCATTTTTATGAACGAGCTTTCACTCGCTTGAGCAATTGTTGACTGTTGAATGTTCCATGGTTAGATGGTGTGCCAGAAGTCCAGAACACATAAGCCACAAGAATTCCTTATTTCCTGTCAAGTGGTACACGTGTAAGGTTTTTATTTACTAGAAATTTGGAGTTTCTCACTCGCCCCTGCGAGCTCTTGCTTCTTGCCGCGAAGCGTTTACACCGCCAAAAATGTAAAAGTGGCAAATGGATCCAAAGAATCGACCGTAACTTTTTCAACTTTTCGGGAAAATTCTGGGATCTTTTAGCAATTTTTTCTTTTTAAATTTATATTCCTGTTACCTACAAAAGTTATTAAATCCCAGACCGGCCATTAGGTTAAAAGTCAATGATATGAGTTAAAGAAAATAAAAAAAACCTGATTTTTTTATTAAGAAAAAAAAAAAGTAGACCAGGTCGATATCCGAACCGGACCGATTTATCGAACAATTCGTCAGTTTTGTCCAAATTTAATAACCTGGGATACCCACCCTATGATGAAAAGAAAACGTGTTCATAAATTGTTCATGGACAAAATCTTGATATTGACAACAAGATTTAAACACATGATCTCATAAGTTGAAGGGAAAAAAAAAAAAATGATCTCATGAGTTATAGTAAATTCAATTCTTGTCAACTTGACCAAACTCTGCTTCTTTATATATCAATGAAAGAATTAAGAAAAAATTAACAAAGTTAGGTTTAATGGAAGAAGCTAGTCCTTTATAACTTGAGAAACCAAGATTTTCATTCCCGCTGTGAAAGATGTCTACATTTAGTGTCTGATATTGCCTCAATTAGGATTGTCTCTAATATAAGGATATCTATGCTTAGCGAAAAAAGAAAGAAAGAATTAAGAAAAAATTATTTCTATTTTGTTTAAAATTTGAGTATTTATAAATTTTTGTACTCATGACTTGCTAGGATGTTTCTTAATTTGGAAATGTGTACTGCCCCGCGATGTGACAGTACTTCTTTCTGTTGGCAAAAAAAAAAAGGGGAGAATTACACTTAGGTCCTATGGAAGAAAAAAATAAAAAAATGGTCCCTGTAGATTGTAAAATGAAAAAATGGTCCCATTAACAACTCCATGAACTTTTATTGACAACTCGTTAACAACTCCAGGAGCCTGTATTGATAATTCCATGGGACCATTTTTTCATTTTGCAATCTATATGGACTATTTTTTCATTTCTCCTCTTCTTTGGGACCTCAATGTAATTCTCCTAAAAAAAAAAAGACAGTACTTCTTTCTGTGAAATGGAGGGGATTTTTTTTTTTTTGGTGAACAATAGAGGAGATTTTGGCAGCCGGAGAGAATCAAATTATTTTGGGCTCAAATTATTTGAGTATTGTTAGTAATTTTAAGAAATGTCAGTTTTAAGGCATCATAAATCATATTATAAAAATAATTTCTATTACTAATCAAAGCAGGTATTTAATTAACCCTGAGAATTTTATCTAAAATTGATGAGTAAGACTGAATGTTGATAGACCCGCTAATAATGGAGAATCTAATGTCTATGGGGGCATTATTCGAGACAAGCATGACAATTTAGAAGAAGTAAAAGGAAAAATTGTCTAAAAATACCTTTAGAGTAAATTAATTGCTGAATGTTATTATGAATAAGTAACTTGTTGCACTTTAATGGAAGATATGTTGCACACAACGAAAGATATTTTGCACACAACGGAAGATGGTTTGCACGTTTATATGGAATATTTGTACACACTCGGAAGAGTATTTGCACACAACAAAAGTTCTTTTACACATACGGAAGATGACTTGTACGCTTAGCAGCATTCAGCAATTAATTTACCAAAAATACATTTATTCCCAATTCTCCCAAAGAAAAATGACTTGGAATTATGAGAAAGATAAATATGGAAAAGTTCTGCAGTTGGAGACTTAATTTAATGGAAAAATGTGAGGTAAACCATAATGTAGCACTATGATGCTCTATCCCAGTAGTAGTATCCAGCAGTCGAATTTTAGTTATGGTATGTCTAACATATTGATGTTATTTTCTTAATGCATCTAATACTCCATGATTTTATTTTTCAATTACATTTAACACCCTAATCTTATTTATAATTTAAGATATCGGATGTACTATAAATAATATTAAGGCACTAAAACCACTAGAAATATAACATTAGGGTGTTGGATGCACCATAAATAAGATTAAGATGCTCATTACAACTGAGAAATACTTCCTGTCCTAAATGAAAAAGTTAGTTTAGAAGTGAATCTTTATTTTAAATATAAGACATTTTTTTTCATAAGAAAAGGACACTTAAATACCACTTGAATTTCAAGTTCTCAAATCAATGATTTTCCAAAAACCTAAGTTATCAATTGCTATATTTTTTTTGTCAATCTTATTACTCTTATTGTCAACAAAACCAATTTAGAATTTTGAAGTTCAAGTGGTATTTAAATATCTTTTTACCTTTTTTTCATTTAATCTTTTATATTCATCATTTTCCTCAAAATTAATTTGTCCAGCTTATAAATTGATATATAATCTAATTATACAGATAAATATTTCAAATAAATCATATAACATGTGCTATAATTGGGTAACCTATTTGTTTTCTTTAATTTCGTTAAATTAGTTAATTATCTCTTTCACCAAGCACAGGAGGTAATACCACCATGGTGCTGGGCTTTACTTTTGCCAAAAGATTATTATACTTGTTATTGATTTGTAACTTGTAAGAGTTATCAACGATATCAAAGATTTGATTGCATTGCTGCTTTTAAATTCGGGATAGAGTATAAATTTGTTCTGAAAGTTTTTACTAAGAAGTAATGTTGTCTATTCAATGACACCCCGAAAGTTTCAAAACGTAGCAATGTTGTCCCATATCATTAAAAAACTAATGTTGACGGTTACCTTTTTAACGAAAAAAGAGCAATATTACTTCATTTTAACACTTTCGGAGCAATATTGAATCTAAAAAAAAACTTTCAAGATAACATTACTCATTAGCAAAGACTTTCAGAATAAATTTACACCTAACCCTTTAAACTCGTGAAAGGAAAGTGGAAAAAAAATGTGATGATTGATTTCTATAGGTTGGCCGTTGAAAGCCTTCTCATCTAATGAGTCACTTCATTCAACGGACCAGGGGTGATAGTCAAGCTTCAAGTCCAGGATGATATGATCATTCTTCTTTTGTGACTCTGCATCTCCTATTTAGATTGAGGTATTGATTTTGATGGAACTGACTTAAAAAACCCCTGCAATTTTCCACAAGCAATAATTCTTCCATTTAAAACAACTTTTGAGTTCCTTTTCACACGCATAAAACAATTCCAACTACTATGATCCGGTCCTTAGAATTAGATGTTTGGAAGTCCTTCACTAAAGCCATAGTTATGGGAACAGGAAAGGCAGAGTGTAATGGTTGAGGTACTTTATTAGTAAGCGCTTGTTGACAATCTTCCATCTACATGGTCATGTTAAGCAATGTATAGCTCTTCCCAAGGCACCATTTGGCACGTGGAATTGGGAGTAGGGAATGACCAAATTAAACACGTGTGACCTATATAATTGGTTGATTTTTTCTCACATAATTGATGGTATGGTTTTGTTTCAAATGATTATATACTTGTATTTTGTCATTTGATTTATACATTCTTTTTTATTGGGCTAATATGAAAATGATACAATTTAGTAAAAACTCAGCTTATGTTTATAGTCGATCTTAAGCCTAACTAAAGGAGGAGGGTTGTGTTAGGCTCCGATAATCAATGTAAAACCCTATCGAATCTTTTATGAATATGAATCAATGAAGAAATTGTGTTAATGCTAGGACGTTGTCTGTAAATAATGCGCTACATAGCTCGAGTATAGTGAGAAGTGAGCAATAGTCATTGCATCGTCGCCCGAATGTAGTATTAAATGAGTAAGAGCTACTACTCTCTTCTGAACGGAGGTGGCTAAAGAAGCTTGTTCATGAGAGCAAAATCAGATTTGATACTGGGACCATTGAGAATCTAAATGACAAATCTTAAGAGGTGGTGGGTGTAATGAATGATCGAAGGATTAATATCTTGTACTTCCAGGAAACTAAATGGTCAGGAGAAAGTTATTGGGAAATTAATGGTTTTAAGCTCCGGTACACATGAAAGGTCCATGGAATGATGGTGTTGGTATCATCGCTGATAATGAATAGAGGAAGAATGTGGTGGAAGTTAAGAGGGTTGAGGATAGAATTATTTCCTTAAGAATGATTATTCGAAAGGATCCTATAAACATTATCAGTGCGTATGCACCTCAAGTAAGGATAAAAGCACATCTTAAGGAAAAGTTCTGGGAAATTATGGAGGGGATAATTCAAAGTATTCTACTAACTGAAAAGATTTTTATTGGAGAAGATCTTAATGAACATGTTAGTAAGGAGACATGACCTCATGCAAGGGCTTATGGTGGTTTGGAGTGCTCAATAATGAAGGCTAATATATTATTAATTTAACCCTTGCATATAACCTCAAAACTCTCAACACTTGCTTTAAGAAACGAGAGCAACATTTAATAACATATAAGAGTAGAGCTGACAGAACACATATTGACTTCTTTTTGGTAAGAATATTGATAGAAGACTTTGTACTAACGGCAAAGTGATCATTGGGGATGGCGTGACAGCACAACATAGGGTTTTGGTCCTTGATGTGAATGTTAAGTATGTAAAACAAAAGTGCTAGCAAGTTTTAAACCCAATGGTCAGGTGGTGGCTTTAAAGGGGGAGATGTGAGAGATTTTTAAGCAAAATCTTTTGAAGGAGGGGGAATGGAAGTTACAAAGAAATGCTAATATCATGTGGGAAAATATGTCTAAAGGGTCCAGAAGGTTGCTAAAGCAATTTTCGGAGAATTAAAAGGTTTTGGTTGGCAAGATAAGGAGACTTGATAGTGTGATGAGATTGTTCAAGAGAAACTCAAGCATAAGAAATATTGTTTTAAAGCCATTAACTTTTGTAATAATGTTGAAAATATAGAAAGGTATTGTTTGGGTAAAAAGGGGACTAATAAGGCATTGAGTGAAGTTCTTAATAAAGCATATGAGGAGTTCTATAAGGAGTTAGGGACAAAGGCATGATAGCGTAAAATTTACAATATTGCGAAGAACAAGAAGAGAAAATTGAAACTTAGACCAAGTGAGGTGTATAAATGATAGGTGGGAAGCTTACTTTTATAAGTATTTCAATGATGAAGGGGGAGGGTTACCGTGTGACTGCGAAGATTTGACAAGTTGAGAAGGTGGTCTCAATTTGTCATTTTATCGTAGGATTCGAGTTAGCGAGGTTAAGGAAGCTCTTAAGAAAATGGAAAATGGTAAAGCTATTGGATCTAATGGTATTCCTAATGAAGTCTGAAAATGTTTGGGTGAAGAGGGTGTGTTGTGGCTCACAAAATTATCTAATAAGATTTTACGATCCAAGAAAATGTCAGAAAGTGGAGAAAAAGTACTTTAATATCTATTTATAAGAATAAAGGAAATATTCAGAATTATCCAAACTGTAGAGGAATTAAGCTTATGAGTTATATAATGAAATTGTGGGAAAATGTGATTGAACACAGGTTGAGGTTGGAGACTGATATTGCTGAAAACCAATTTGGATTTATGCCAGGGAGGTCCACAACAAAAGTGATTTATTTATTAAGGGGCTAATGGAAAAGTATCACAGCAAAGGAAGAGATTTGCATAGGTTTTCATTGATTTGGAAAAAAACGTATGACTGTGTGCTAAGAGATGTACTCTGGAAAGCTTTGGAAAAGAAAGGGGTGTGAGTTGTATATATCAAAGCCATTCAGGATATGTATGAGAGGGTTACAACCAATGTTAGAATGCCTGGAAGTGTTACGAAGGACTTTTCTTTAAGGATTAACCTACAACAAGGATCAACTTTGAACCTTTATTTGTTTAATCTAGTTGTAGATGTTTTAATTGAGCTTGTAAAAGAGGAGATTCCTAAATGCATACTTTTTGCATATGATACAATTTTGTTGGTTGAATCCAAAAAGGAAATTAATTCTAAACTTAGAGATATGGAGAAGGACTCTGGAATTGAAGAGCTTTTGTCTGAGTAGGAGCAAAACTGAATATATGCATTGTAATTTTGATAAGAGATAAGATAGAAGTGGATTGGAAGTTAAATTGGGGGGCAAGTCATTCTACAAGTGACAAAATTTAGATATTTGAGATAAATTATACAATAAGATAGTGAAATTGATGGAGATGTTAATCACCTAATTCAAACTGGATGGTGTAAATAGAGAAAAACTACTGGAGTAATTTGTGATCAGAAAGTACTTAATAAGGTAAAAGGGAAGTTTCATCACACCACTATAAGACTAAGAATGTTGTATGGTATTGAGTGTTGGGTTTTAAAGGGATAACATAAACATAAAATGGGGGTAGCTGAGATGAGGATGTTGAGATGGATGTATGGTCTTACAAAAAAAAAACAAGATTCATAATACTCATATATACAAACGAGTTGGAGTGGTCTCTGTTGAAAGAAAATTTGTAGAAAATCGTTTGAGGTGGTTTGAACATATTCAGCTAGGGGTGTCCAAAATGTCCCAGTCCCGGTCCCGGTCCCAGAAATTTCCCGTCCCGGTCGGGACCAGGACTGGGACAGGTCACATACCTTGTGGTCCCGGTCCCGGTTTTTTTTTTTTTTTTAATTTTTTTCTTAAAAACCAAGTTATTGTTTTATTTTTGTATTTTTTATCCTATAATTTAAGTTATCATTTGATAAAATGTGTATCACATTTTTAGTTGGAGTTAAACTATATATATTGTGATACTAATCCTACTATATAATGTATAAAAATAATAACAAAAATGATGAAGGTGATCATAATAAAAATAATAAAATGTTATTCTTCAATTCTAGATCAATTTGTGTGATTATTATGGCCTTATTAGATATTAAATAATTACTTTAAACATTAGATTATAGAAAATTTAACTAAAATAATAATATTTTTTAAATTTATTTTTTTTTTTAAAAAAACCGGGATTTCCCGGTTTGATCCCGGTCCCGCCCAGGATTACTGGGACTGGGACCAAACCGGGACCGGGATCAGGACCGGGATGCAATTTGCATCCCGGCCGAAAATCGGGATCGGGACCAGGAGTGGTGGATCCCGGTCCCAATCCCGGTTTTGAACACCCCTATGTTCAGCGAAGGCCATTGAGTGTTCTGGTGAGAAGGGTTGATTAAGCAGTATGGAGTCCCATAAAATGAGGTTGAGGAAGGCCGAAACGAACGTTCAATGAGGTTATAGAGGGGGATCTTTTGGTTAATAATATATCTAAAGATATAGTTTTTAATAAAGTTCAATGACGTCGTGCGATCCATATAACCAACCCATCTTAATGGGATAAAAACTTTATTTTTATTGATACAATTTTGTAAATAATTGTTATATGTGAAGAACATAAAGTTGGTGGTGTTTTTATTATATTATTATCTAGTTCCGGGGATTGGTGGTGTTGTTTTTTGATACTGTGATGGTGTTGTTAACAAAACACCTCCACGGCCAACAAGTGAGCCTATTTGTGGACGATGGAGATAAATATTGAGACGTGGATTGGATTTATTATATTCAATTTAGACTCTTTGACTTGTATCATATTTTAACACTTGGATTTTTATTATCTAATTTTTATTTGACCATTTAGACATTTTCTTGTCCTTTTTTGAGTTTGAATAATTATTATGATAATGATAATTATATTTTTTTAAAAAAAAAAATTATTCAGACTTTATGGTTTTGCCCTAAATTCGATCAATTTGGGTCCTGCTTCAGCAAATGACAAAATATAAAAAATCAGACTTCTGGACTTCAGGCCTGCCCATTTGCCCGAGTTTACCTTACAAACGCCAGCTACCCACCATATAATAACATTAAATGCATAATTGATGTAACAAAAAAAAAATTAAATGCATGATTGACAGTTTTGGGTTCATTTCTCCTTATTTTTTTACTCATTCGAATTACCATTTTGTCCTCGATATAAAAATAAACATACAATTTTGTCCCAATTGACTAAGAACAAATAATGTATGAGAACTCGGAGAAGGGTGAAGATGTCAGCGACCTTTTCATGGGGAAGGGAAAGCCATAGAGGCGAAGCTCAAAGCCCCCGAATTAGCTCTCAGGTAGTGGTTGTGGTGGTGGTGGTGTTATAATGGAGGATGACCGTCGATTGGATGGTTCAGAGAATTCCGAGCAAGCATTAACCTCAAACCCCCCTTGCCTCCACTCATCAAAACTCCAGCAAACTCAGTCGCGAGAATGTTCAATGGTGGTTATCAGAGACATCCAGCAACACAATGACTGCTCCGTCTTCCCACCTGTTAACCATGAAAACCTGCACATTTCTTTATTGTCACATCAGTGTGATGACATTTCGACATCACCTTCGCCACCGTCCTCGATTTCTTCCTCGTCCTTTTCTAGTTCGGACTCTTCCTTTTCACCCTCTGATACTGACACGTGGGGCATATCATCATCATTACCGTCTGATTCACCGGCAGAGAAAATTGATGGGTTTATTGGGTGGATGAGCATAGGCTTGAAGACCTTACGCGGGAAGCTTTTCGCCGTCGTTAGTTCGTATCGAAACTATGCTTCCAACAAAAGTGCGATATGGTCAATTGGGCCGGCATTTTCTACGGTAATATTGTCGTGGTGGATATGCATACGGGTTTGGTGTTGGCTGAAAGAGAGGAGGAGGCGCAGGCAGCGTGAAAATCACCTGATGACCATCATTAAAGAGAAAGACGAGGTTCGTCAGGTTTTGATATATTTTTTGTTGCATTTCAAGTGTTTGTTGCGATGCTCAAGTTGCATGTATTTGACTCTGAGTTTGGATGTTTGTGGAAATTTTGATTGCCGACAATTATGTGCGATCGGCTTCCTAATTCTGCTCAAAATGTTGAATTTCAGTTGTAGTAGTATTGATGGCGGAATTTGCATGTAGAGAACTTGTTTTCCGCCGATATGATCCTAAATATCATTTAGTTAGTATTAAGCTTCGGTGCATACACTCTACATCCTCTCACAAACAATACTTACAATAATTGAAAAGGATAAGTTAAAGAGGGAAAGAGGGATACAATGATTATGTCACAGTTGTAAGAGGACTAAGATAAGATGCACTAAAAGTTACAGTAAATATAAAACATCTGCTAGCATGAATGAATTGAGTAGGAAAAGGGCTATAAATGGTGATTATCCATCATGTACCTTGTTTTGAGGTTTAATAGGTTCTCTAAAAATTTTCCCCTCTTCTAGTTCTTATCAGTGGTATTAGAACTGGCCTTCCTTGGCCATGTCAGGGGCCACTCAATTACAATCAACTAATGGATTATTAGTTGTTTGTCTTATTGTCTACAAATGAACAAGTTGCTGGTTTAGAAAACTAGTTCTGTAGGGTTTTCCTTCAGTGAACTGAACCATCAAGGAAATCCAAATCCAAGGATATGCAACAAGAAACTGAGAAAATAACACTGATCATTGAACACACCCCTCTTATTCATATGTGAAGATCCTATTTATAGCTACATAAGGAGACATGAGTGGAAAACATTAGGAGGGAATCAGGGAAATTATAATCATGACTCAATATAGAATTCTTGTAATGACCCACTCTAACAACCCACTATAACAACCAAATATTCTAACACTCCCCCTCAAGCTGGAGAATATATGTCAAACATTCCCAGCTTGCGTCGAAACTCTTCAAATTTAGATCTGCCTAGTGGTTTGGTCATTACATCTGCAATCTGTTCTTCAGACCGTATATAGGTCAATGTCATAATGCCTGCTTCAACCTTCTCTTTAATAAAGTGCCTGTCTACCTCAACATGTTTTGTTCGATCATGATAAACAGGATTTCTTGTCATCTCAATGCTGGATTTGTTGTCACACCAAACTTGCATTGGACCTTCATACGAAATTCCCAATTCCTTTAGTAACCGGATGACCCAAAGTCCTTCGCATGTTCCGTCATTCACCGCTCTCAATTCTGCTTCCGTACTACTCTTTGACACAACAATTTGCCTCTTGCTTCTCCATGTCACAAGATTTCCCCACACATATGTACAGTATCCCCCAGTTGACCTTCTGGTTTCTCTGTCTTTTGCATGGTCTGCATCGGTGTAGATCTCTAGGTTTCTAGCCGTGCACTTCTTGAAGAAGATTCCTCTTCCTGGGTTGAATTTAAGATAACTTAAGATCCTGTAGATAGCTGCCAAGTGTTCTTTCTGTGGTTGATGCATGAACTGACTTACTATTCCGACAGCATAGCTGATATCTGGACGTGTGTGAGTTAGGTATATCAGCTTCCCTACAAGTCTTCTATATTGTTCAGAGTCAACCGGGACACCATCCTTTTTGATTTCTAGACGACAACCTTCTTCCATTGGTGTTCCCTCGGGTTGTGCCCCTAACATTCCTGTCTCATGCAACAGGTCTAGGGTATACTTCCGCTGGGATACATTGATGCCCTTCTTTGTTCTTGTCACTTCCATACCCAAGAAGTATCTCATTTGGCCGAGATCCTTAACCTGGAATTCAGTGGACAAATCCCTCTTCAATTGAGCAATAGAGCTTTCATCATTTCCAGTAATGACTATATCATCCACGTAGACGATCAGAATAGTGATTCTTTCCTTGTCACGCTTGATAAACAATGTGTCGTCTGCTTGCCCCTGGGTGTACCCAAGTTTCTTTATCGCTTTGTTGAAGCGGCCAAACCACGCTCTTGGAGATTGTTTTAGTCCATACAGTGACTTGATAAGTTTGCATACTGACCCGTTTGGAGCAGAAACTCCTTCTGGAACCTCCATATAGACCTCTTCCTCTAAATCACCATTCAGAAATGCGTTCTTTACGTCTAGCTGATGTAGTGACCAATCCAAGTTAGCTGCTATTGACAACAATACTTGGATTGTGTTGAACTTAGCTACCGGGGCAAAGGTCTCCTCGTAATCTATTCCATAGGTTTGTGTATACCCTTTCGCAACTAGTCTTGCCTTGTACTTGTTGATGCTGCCATCAGGATTGAACTTTGGGGTAAAGATCCACTTACACCCGACAGATTTCTTTCCAGGAGGGCAAGGAATGATTTCCCATGTTTTACTTTCTTCAAGTGCTTTTAACTCTTCTTCCGCAGCCTGTTTCCACTTTGGGTCAGCCATAGCTTGCTGGAAGGTGTTAGGGATTTCAATCTGTGCGCTGTTGACAACAAAACTCTGCATCTTGACAGATAGGTTACCATATGAAACAAACCGTTGAATGGGATGCTGAGTACAAGATCTTACCCCTTTTCTTAGTGCAATAGGCCAGCCCATCTCTTCAGGATCTACTCTCAAGTCAGATTCATGGTTGTTCCTTAGAGTGGGATTGACACTTCTTTCTGCCTCCTGAGATTGTTGCCTAGCATCTCCCTCTGATCCATCTTCTGCATCCATCCTAGTCATGATCTCAACCTGTGTTTCCGGGTTATTAGGATTGGTGTTAGGAGGTGTAGAAGGTAAGGGTTCAGGGTTTTGTGGCAAGGTATTACTGACATCAAGGAAGTTAGGTAAAGTATCAGGGATAACAGGTAAGGCATCAGTGGCTTTGGAAGTTGATTCATGTGAAATTAGCCATTCAATATCTGAGGACTCCCCCTGAATGGGTAATTTGGGATAATATGCGTCCTCCTCGTAGAACACAGTGTCTTTGGAGACGTACAGCTTCTTGGAGGTCGGGCAGTAACACTTATACCCTTTTTGTGTGGAGGAGTAGCCAAGAAAGATGCATTTCTCGGAACGGGCAGCAAATTTACTGCTATCAGGGGTATGGACAAAGACAACACATCCAAACACTTTTGGAGGTAAGGGGTTGATAAGATGGCAATTGGGAAAGGTGGTAAGAAGTGTTTGGATAGGGGTGGTATAATTAAGGACTTTGGATGGTATACGGTTAATGAGGTAGGCCGCAGTCAAAACAGCATCGCCCCAGAAGGTCGTGGGTACGTTTCTTTCCATGAGCAGAGTGCGGGTGACCTCCAACAAATGACGGTTCTTTCGTTCGGCAACCCCATTCTGCTGAGGGGTGTAAGGGCAAGAGGTTTGATGGTGAATTCCTTGTTGATCAAGGAAGGCTTTAAAGGTATGACTGAGGTATTCCCGACCATTATCACTTCTAAGGATTCTGATAGAGGATTGAAATTGGGTTTGAACAAACTTGTGAAAGCTTTGGAAGACTTGAGCCACCTCGGACTTGTCTTTCATCAAGTAGACCCACGTGAGTCTGGTGTGATCATCAATGAAAGTAACAAACCATCGCTCATTTTTCTGGGTGGTTGTTCTGGCGGGGCCCCAAATGTCACTGTGGATGAGGTGGAAAGGGGTGGTGGGTCGGTAGGACTGTTTTGGATAGGAGGATCGTGTTTGTTTAGCTAGTTGACAAGTTTCACAGTGAAACGGAACAGAATCTTTATTAAATAAATTTGGAAACACATGTCTCATATAATCAAAACTAGGATGTCCAGAACGACAATGCCATAAAAGTACATCTTTGTCTTGAGAACTTGAACTGACTAGAGCATGTTGTGCCGTCCAAATCCCTTTATTCTCCATCTTCGATCGTTCCAAGTAGAAAAGCCCATCCCACTCTTTAGAAGTCCCAATCGTCTTTCCCGAGTGTAAATCCTGAAACATACACATATCATCGTCAAATAGCACTCGGCATATACGTCCCTTCGTTAACTTGCTCACAGATATTAGATTACAAGTAAGAGCAGGAACAAAGAGAACATGGTGAATTTTAAGTGAATTGGATAGAGTGACGGTGCCAATTCCTTCAACTTTAGTGAATACCCCATTGGCCACCTTGACACGAAGGTGCTCAGGACACAATCTAAGAGTTGTAAATAAGGTTCGATTACCCGTCATATGATCCGTGGCTCCGGAATCAACAATCCATGTATCGTCGCTAGTCCGTACAGTATTGAGGGCTATGATAGAATTACCTGATTGTACCAAGTTAACGCTCGGCAAAGAGTTGGACTTATTCTGTTTTTCAAGTATCCGACGAAGCATCTGGAGTTCTTCTGGACTTAATGAAGTAGTATCCTCAGCCTTTGGTTCAGTTGAAGTAAGATGACCCTGTGGTTTGCTGGTGGAGGGTTTTCCGTGCAATTTCCAGCATTCCTCCTTGATGTGACCCTTCTTCTTGCAATAATGACACCATTTGTTCTTTCGTTCCTCCCGTGACCCGCGTACTACAAGTGCTGAGCTTTCAACTGGACTTGTGGTGCTACGGTTCAAGAGCTTCCTGCTTTCTTCAAACTGCACATGATTAACCACATCAAAGAGGTGCGGTAGAGGTTTTATGCCCATGATTCTGCCCCGTATCTCCTCAAATGAGTCATTGAGTCCAAGGAGAAAATCATAGACTCGACCTTCTTCTACTATCTTCTTGTATAGTTGAGCATCCTCCACCTGCTTCCATGGGTGTACTTCAAACAGGTCCTGTTGTTGCCAGAGTTTCAGCAACGCATTATAATATTCAGTTACTGAAAGATTACCTTGTCTTAAATCACGAAGTTGCCTTTTTAAATGAATCAAGGCAGCAGTGTTATCAAGAGAAGAGTAGGTTCGTTTAGCTGCATCCCAAATCTCTTTGGCGGTGTTAGCAAGGAGATAGCCTTCGCTGATGTCCAGAGTCATTGAGTTGCACAACCAACTCATTACCTGATTATTTTCAGCAAACCATGTGTCAAAAACAGGATCATTGTGTTCTGGTTGAGTAGCTTCACCATTAATATACTTCTCCTTCCTCTTGCCACGCAAATATCTCAGAACACATTGGGACCATTGAAGGTAATTTTTCCCATTAAGTTTATGATTGATAATCATTCCTTGAGTGTCTGTAAGATGTGCAAACTCTGATGTTACCTCAGAATTTTTAGTGGTGGTAGATGAAGAAGAAGAAATAGTGCTTTCTTGTGTTGAAGCACTAGTACCGGACATAAGTGCAGCGGGATGAGGTCCGGTCTTAGATGAATGTCCAGGGATAGAGCCGAAGAGAGGAGGAAATTCAGAGGGGTTCATGGTTCTGGAAGGAAAAAATAGGAAATTGGGCTCACCAGAAGTTACTGTAGCTTCGCCGGAAAGTACTGTAGCTTCGCCGGAAAGTTACTGTAGCTTCGCCGGAAAGTACTGTGCATTTTCCAGATTCCGGCGTCCCCCCTCTTTGTGCTTCTGTTGCCGCTGACCATGACTGTAGCATCGCCGGAAAGTTACTGTAGCTTTGCCGGAAAAATTACTGTAGATTTCCAGATTCCGGCATCCCTCTCTCTCTGTTTCTGTCACTCAAACATTCTCTTGCTCTCAGTTTTGAACAATCTCTGATACCATGAGAAAATAACACTGATCATTGAACACACCCCTCTTATTCATATGTGAAGATCCTATTTATAGCTACATAAGGAGACATGAGTGGAAAACATTAGGAGGGAATCAGGGAAATTATAATCATGACTCAATATAGAATTCTTGTAATGACCCACTCTAACAACCCACTATAACAATCAAATATTCTAACAGAAACAATATAACTTTACTAAATAATGAGAATCATCAAATGTCCCTAAGTTAGATGAGTTGATGCAATTGAAGCAGAAGGGAAGTACGAAGTAATATCAAGGCGTATTTGAAAGCTTGACTGTACAAAAATTTGGCTGTTACTTGGCTGGACTGAAGGAAGAGATTGCCGCTGGGGAACATTTATTGAACCTTATACCTTGCAATTGGTCAGATTACTAAATTTGGAGTTTCTCAATGGAAAGGGCGTTGGAGATCCTAAAACAAGTGGGAGCCTGGATTCAAAAGTTTGCCCCCATAATTGCAGCTCTATGTTGAGGGAGATGATGAATAGCGGGCAAGAGCATAAGAGGGACTCAAGTTGCTGCTACTCCAGAAATGTATAGTGTTTTGTATAAAAATGCTAGAAAATGGGGATCCAATTCTCACTTTTTGGTCATTAACTGTATGGTGGGTGGATTAGGTGAAGGGTTTCATTCTTTTCAACTGTGTGCTGACCAATTGGATGACTCACCTTTTTTTCCTACTGAATTTTGGTTCCTAGCTTTAAAAGATTGTGAGGCTGGACACAACCTTTTGGTGTTTGTGTATATTCGTATTCACTTTTAAAGTTTCCCCTTTACTATTGAGAATTCAGCGCTAAAGAAATTGGAAAGAATGAATTCAGGAGCAGATTGGATTATATAAACTTGTTGATTTGAATTTGGACTTGCAAAAACCATTGGCAATGATGAACAAAATTGTGTTTTGCTTGCATAAAATTGGTTCCATCTATTGGTAGATGCTGGGTGATTCAGATCAGATCAGAATTTTGTTCTCACTTTGACTCTCGGCGTCAGGATTCTTTTTGAGGGCAGTTTTTGATCCTGAGTATGTATTAGCTAGTTAATGAGGTGGTTAAACAGTCAGTGGTCTGGCATAATGGGATCAGGTGGGAAGAGAATTATACGGTGTTGATCTGCTGAATACCTTTTCTTGTGAGTCTAGATGGAGTTTGTCTATAAACCTGCTTCTTTTCCTTCTCTATTTTCTCTCTATTTCATTTCTAGCTCTTATCAGTTGCTTGGGTCAGTGTAGCGTATGGATTGGATAGAAATAAGGCTTTTGCTTGCTGGCTTAACTAACCAATATTGCTTACGTATGTTTGTTGCCAAGTGAATGCATGTTGATTTGGGTAATTAGTGGCGAACTCAGACCATTTTCTAAATATTAGATACGTTTATGAGATTCCTGATCTAATTTGTTTAAAATCAAGTCAAAATATTGAAGCAGATCTAATGGTGAGAAAGCTCAACCTCTTGAGATGGACAACACTTAATAAAAGTGCTGGTTGTTTTACCGACGAAAAGGATTTTCTTTTCAGTGGTTTCCTTCTTTGCTATCCCATTAACTTCAAATTTTGATATTTCTAGAGAATCGCCCAACTCTTGGAGCGGATTGTGCAAATGAATGAAATACTTGTAGCTCGTCACAAAGCTTTGACAGCCAAATTGGCAGAATGATTTGCTAATGATGCGGAATATGGTAGCTATAGTAAGTCACAAACTCATACAGCAGGTCTTCAATGTAGACTGACTGCAATACTTGGTCATTATTAATTTTGAATATTAATTTTAAATCCCATGACTGATGCACTGTTTTTTGAATCTTTAACAGGTTCTAGTGTAGCAAGTACTAGAGTGCAGCATCTCAACTGTAATAGAGGAAAACAAAAAACTCCTGATGAAGGAACCGTCATCTCTGCTTGTACTAGTAATGTGAACCAAAAATGAAGTTATTCAACTCCTTGAGAATGATTAGTTCAGCAAGGTGCCGCCAAATTTTTGTAGGAAAACCAGCAGAGCTCTCTCAAATTGTACCTCCTGTTATTTAACAAAACTAGATGTAGGTTTTTGTGTGTACATGGAGTCTGATACTAGCCGCATTAGTTATCTGTATTACCTTGTCTTTGTTCAAGCCCTTCATATATATATATATGCACACACACTCTCAGTGACACCAATTTCCTGTTTCTTGTGAACATACATGAGTAGATGATTTCATCCCAGCTGATGATGGTTTATATCTGAGACAAAAATTTGCTTACATGAAGGTGAGAACTATGGCATATGTATGCAGCAGATGTAGGATGAGATGACATTTTTACCCCCTGAGAGGCTTGTCCAATATAGAAAGAACAAATCCATCACCAAAGAGGAAAAAAGAAAAGAAAACAAGAAGTGGCTTGAGTTGTTTAATGGATAAGCAGCCAATGTATTGGAAACAATGGGAAGGGTGTTCACATATTTGTATTTTTCAAGTTTCTTTAAGTAGGATGGTTGAAAGTTACATGGAACATTATTAAACTGGGGAAGGACGAGCTTAAAAGTGATTCAATTCATACATATAGATTAGAGGCTCAATGTATTAGGGGTTAAGTCAGTGTATACCTTGACCAATTCATTGTTTTCAAATTGAATCATAAGTAAGTTGCGTTTTCCCCCCTCAATGTAGTGTTTTTATTCATTAAATACTGGCCAAAAAGAAAATGTTTTCTTTGAAAAAAAAGGCTAGTTTCTGAATTTTAGTATTTCCTTCTATCTTAAATATAAGATCCAGTTAATTAATTTGATAAAATAAATGAAGCTAAATAAGTTATTTAATTATAATATATGTTATATAATCTCTCTAAAATATTTATATGTATTATTAGAGTATATATCATTGTATAAGTTAAACAAATTAATTTTGATAAAAATGATAAATATAAGAGATAAAATGAAAAAAAATATTATATTTAGAGTCAAAATTAACTTCTAAATTAGATATATTTAGGATGTAATATTTTTTTTTAAAAAAAAAGTCGAGTATCACTATTCAGTTCAGCTCCCAAATCACAATTTTTTTTCCCAACAAAATCACAAATTCAAAACTTATGTTCATGTTTGGATTAAAATGGTATCAATGACATAAAAGTCTGGATTAACTAAGCTAGCTTAATCCAATAATTCGTCACAGCTCCCGTGCTCCACAGTCCCCTTTGATTAGATTCTCCTCCCTCCCCTTTTGGTTAGATTCTATTTCGATTGTTCTTAAATATAAGATGGGGTTAATTTTTTTAAAAACATTATTAGAAAAACTAATTAAATTATTTTAAAATATTTATATTTATCTTTTTTTTTTCAAACTATTGTGCCTAACTTATAAACTAATATATAATATAAGGAAACATTATATATGATATGATTAAGTAACTTATTTAATTTTCTTAATATCTAAAAAAAAGTCAACTCTATCTTATATTCAATATCATAGGGACTATATATACCTTTACGACATTTTGGCTAAGATAAGTGTAGTATCGTTTAATATTTGATATGTGGGCCAATTTATATGATTAGAATTTTAAAGAAAATAATTATTAGAAAAATGACACTTAAATATTATTTGAACTTCAAAATATTAATTAGTGATTTCCTAAAAACCTGAATTGTTAATTATTACATTCTTTTTGTTAATCTCATTATTCTTATTGCCAACAAAATTAATTTGATATTTTAAAATTTCAGTGGTATTTAAATGTTTTTTTTATTATTTTGTTTAGATTTCAACTATACGGGTAATATTAAAAGAGTCTTGATTGGCAAGAGAAAATGCTACTACCTCCGATCCTAAATATAGGACATAGTTTATAGTGTAATTTACATTACAAACTATGTCTTATATTTAGGACAGGAGGGAGTACTATTTATAAGTTGTAAGACGTGTAAATATATTATTTCCGTTCATAGTTATTCTGCCGGAGAGAACAGAAAGTGCCACCATGCTTTGCGGCCTCGTCACCATTCTCGTCCTTGGCGGCACCATTGGGTTCTGATTACAAACAAACTGACAACACATACAACGGTCATTACTCATTTGGTCTTTGAACCCTATAGTGCGGGTCTCTTCGTCCTTGTTTTCTCTTTGTTGGGTACTCTGTTATGTTTCATACCCGCTGCCATAACTGCCATGAAAGCTTTTGGTGCTGGACGAAACCCTCTTTCAATTGCGCGCTCTCTCTCTATAAGTTTTCCTTTCTAAGGTTCATTGATCTACGATAACTTCTTCTTCTTCTACCTTCACTGGTCCTTGAAACCAGGTGATGCACACAAACTGTTTGCTAATATTCTCAAATGAAATTAAAGATGCTTGTCTTTCTTAACTCTGCCTTGAAACGCTTTACACTTCACAGAATGAATACCCAGCATTCCAAACTACTTTCATCCTCTCTCTACTCTACACTGCAGCCTATATCTGCACCGCCTCAACTGCGAGAGCTCTGCAGCATTATAATGTCAAATATTGGTGGACTGGATGATCTGGAATTAAGTCTGAACAAGTTTAAGGATTCTTTAACTTCGTCTCTAGTTGTTCAGACTATCGAGGATTGTAAACGTGAAGCACAAAGTAGAAGACTGCTTAGGTTTTTCTTATGGTCTAGCAAGAATTTGAATTGCAATTTAGAAGACGACGATTATAACTATGCTCTTAGAGTTTTTGCTGAAAAGAATGACCACGTAGCAATGGGTATCTTGACTGGGGATCTTAAGAAGGAGGGTCGAGTCATGGATGCTCATACTTTTGGTCTTGTGGCTGAGGCTTTGGTTAAACTGGGAAAAGAAGACGAGGCATTGGGCATTTTCAAGAACTTGGACGCGCACAAGTGTCCTCAGGATGAATTCACAGTTACTGCTATCATCAATGCTCTTTGCTCCAAAGGGCATGCTAAGAAGGCTGAAGGTGTAGTTTTGCATCACAATGACAAGATCGCAGGTGTAATGCGTTGCATTTATAAAAGTCTTCTTTATGGTTGGTCTGTGCAGAGGAATGTGAAGGAAGCTCGAAAAGTTATCCAACGGATGAAGTCAGATGGGACTGTCCCAGATTTGTTTTGTTACAACACATTTCTCAGGTGCCTTTGTGAGCGCAACCTGAGGCATAATCCTTCAGGACTAGTACCTGAAGCTTTGAATGTGATGATGGAGATGAGATCTTATAAGATTTCCTTGACCTCAATTAGTTACAACATATTGCTTTCTTGTTTGGGGAGGGCCAGAAGAGTGAAGGAATCGTGTCGAATTCTTGAAACAATGAAAACTTCTGGGTGTGCTCCAGATTGGGTTAGCTATTATCTTGTGGCTAAGGTGTTGTTTCTGAGTGGGAGATTTGGCAAGGGAAGAGCAATAGTGGATCAGATGATCAGCAAAGGCTTAGTACCAAACTGCAAGTTCTATTACAGTTTGATTGGCATTCTCTGCGGAGTTGAGAGGGTTAATTATGCTCTTGAACTGTTTGAAGTAATGAAGAGAAACTCATTGGGTGGTTATGGACCTGTTTATGATGTGCTTATTCCAAAACTTTGTAGAGGAGGACGATTTGAGAAAGGAAGAGAGCTTTGGGATGAAGCTATGCTGACGGGCATCGCTCTGCAGTGCTCAGAGGATGTTTTGGATCCTTCAGTGACAGAAGTTTTCAAACCCATAAGGCCAGAAAAAATTAGCCTCCTGGACAGCTCAAAGGCCAAGCCTCTAAAGAAAGCTATAACTGCAAAACGTTTTGGAAGACAAAAACATATGAAGAAGAAGAATAAGAAGAAGAAATCTTAGTATTACTTAATTGGTACGAAGTCCTAGTTACACAGAGTATGTTGCTACAATTTAATTAACATAGGAATAAGATTATAATACTGTGGGATCGTGCTTTTATTGAATTGTATGCCTGTTTGATAATATATGCTCTACGTCTGTCTGATGATACGTTATTTCTTACAAATTGTTTTTTTTTTTGGCTCTTTTGATTTCTGTGTGCCGTTTAATTTTTCTCATACCTGTGCATCCTCACCTTTTATTTATAGATATTTTAGAACTACATGTTTTTATATGCATAAGGAAAAGAGATTTAGAAAATCTTAGATGAGTGATTATCCAAAATTTTTAGATATTTAGTTTGTTAAGAAAGTAGGATAATATCCCAAAAAAGCTCATATATATATATATATATATTTATCCACATGTAGTGAAAAATGCTTTTAAAAGACAGCCCGTCAGTCAGCCCCTGATTTGATATAGGATTAAGGTGCAAATCTTGCAATGAAAGTATTCGCGAAAAAGCAATGTTTCTCAAAAAGTTTTTTTTGGCATTTCATTATAATCTCATGGAAAAAGGTATTTCTTTTTAATTTTTGACATTTCTGGAAAGATGATTCTTCTTTTACCTATTTATTGAAGTGCTTATTGCTGGATTATCACATTCTTAATTTAACGTGTGTATGATGTGTTAGTTTTCTTGTTATGACTATCCCAGTAGGTTATGTTTTGAAAAATTGTTTGTAACTTTCAATCCCTCTTGTTAAACATCTGAGAACTATTGATTTGAAGTTGGACATGAGCAATGATTGCCAATAGTTATGCCCATAACAAGGCAGCTAGTGAGCTAATTTTTGCAGATAGTCAAATGAAATTAATCTGTGATATAGTTTTTTCATTCTCTTTTGTACGAGTAATCGTATTAATTAGAGGCTGCTTCTTTTGCTTCCTTCACAGGTAGCTGTGTTTCCCTTGTAATGGTGCTTCAGTCAATCCAAAGCTGCATGATTCACCCCGGACGACCCAATTATTATAAACACAGATAATATTATCCCAGACTTGAAGCCAGAACAAGAAGAAGAAATAAGCTCCTCATCCGTCCTAAAACCCCTCACTGGATGAAATATCTCACAAACTGATACTGAACAAATTGCTATTGACAAAAAGTTCTTTGTGGAGCTAAAGACAAGGCTAAAGACTAGTGAGTTTGATAAGGGCAAGTTTGTCAGTAGTTTGAATTCATACCTTGAAAACATTATAGATAAAGTAGGAGTTTATCAGGCCTGATTTTGGAAGGGTGTGTTTCTATGGAGATATGGGAACAAGTCGAGACTTTGATTGTCAATGGTATTGTTGCACGTTCTGGTTATTCAAACCTGGTTTCTAGACTAGTGGAGAAGAGGAGGTCCAGTTGTTCTGCTTGTGTATTAGGCACACGTTGGATCTTGGATCATCTGAAATGCTCTGCATTCTGAGGTATTTTCTCTCTCCCCCAAAAAGATGCTTTTGACAGTATGAAAGTCGTGATGAAAGAATGGGAGAGGCAAGCTCTGTTAGCTCTTGAGAAAGTAAAAAATTGCAAGGGAAGGAATTTCCCATTTGGGTTTGATTCGGTGTTTAACGAAGTGGTTGAAGAAATATCAGAGGTTTCCACAAGTGGGGCCGTGTCCAAATGCCTCGGCAACATTGGGTTCCTAAGCTTGAAGTCATTGGGAAATGTCTTGGTTTGGTGTTTGATGTGAAGTTTACCAAATGTATCTTATTTTTGCCATGAATTTTTTTCCTTAGTTAACAATAGTTGTAGTTTTCCCAATATCCGCGGGTTCCTTAATCTTCTTATTTCCCCATAGAGGAAATAAGGTAATTAGGTGGTATACCATTTTGATATGCTTAATGAATCTCTTTATAACAACCCATGCTTCATCGGTGATGCATCGAGTTCCATGAGGAGCTGATATTAGCAGATGAAGTTATTGGATTAGGGCTTTTGTAGGACTAGATCAGTGCGTATTTAATTAGAAATTAACTTTGCTGCTCATTTTTGTCTTGTTTTATATTCTTAATTTTTAATACACCACATGGTATACGTCTATATAAAATGTTTTCCTTCATAGAAAGAAGGGTTAATCTGGGAATGCTATCCCTTATTTAGGCCTAATAATGTTGAAATGAGAGTCAGTGATGATACCAAACGCCTCAATCGGACCCTTTTTTCCTTCACTGCTTGAGCTGAATCAGACTCATATAAAGATCATGTTTGAATCATTTGGCACAAAAAGATTATGTTTGAATAAACTAGAATATTATATTGTGGCTATATGGTGTCATCTAGGCAAGACTGAGGTGTGTTTGGTTTGAGGGGAGAGTAGAGAGGGGAGGGGATAAATTACAATTTTAGACAAGAGAAATCTAAAATTTACCTTTTCATTTTTTTTAAATTTTGGGTTTCCATATAAAATTTACTCCCATTTCTTTTATATTTTAGGTTCTCGTCTAAAATTTAAATACATTAAACTCAAAGTTAATTTAATCCCCACCCCTCCTATCCTTCCCTCAAACCAAATACGCCTTTTTGGGTTGAAGCTATTTAAATTTTGGGTGGAAACCCACAATTTAAAAGGAATGAGAGGATAAATTTAGGGTTTTCCCTATTTAAAATTATAATTTCCCCCTTTTCTTCCCCACCCATCAAGGGATGAGAGAGATGGTAAATTACCTTTTTGGGTTGAAAGTATTTAAATTTTGAATGAGAACCTAAAATTTAAAAGGAATGAGAAGGTAAATTTTGGACGGGAACCTAAAATTTAAAAGAATGAGAGAGTAAATTTTGAGTTTTTATTATATAAAATTATAATTTACCTCCCCTCCCTCCTAAGGGTGTGTTTGGTTTGAGGGGAGGGGAGGGGAGGGGAGGGAATGAGAGGGTGGGTAAATTACCTTTTTGGGTTGAAAGAATTTAAATTTTAGGTGGGAACCCAAAATTTAAAAAGAATGAAAAAGTAAATTTTGGGCGGGAAACTAAAATTTAAAAAAAATGAGAGGGTAAATTTTAAGTTTTTTTTTATCCAAAATGGTAATTTCTCCACCCTCCCCTCCCCAACCCTCCCCTCAAACCAAACACACCCTAAGAGTTTAAAGTTGAGTATATGTGTCATAGCATGCAATAGTACTTATATATATATATATATATATACTTATATATATATATAATGTAGGGTGTCCCTGTGGCAAGAGAGTGTGTATTCCTTTTTTTTTTTTTTTTGGCCATCTGAGTGTGTGTATTCCTATTCCTTTGTGGGTTACCATGTTTGAGAGCTTATTTTGAGAAAATAAGCCCAATTTACGCAAGCCGAGAAAAAACTCCTCTCACATACTTACCTCGTATACCGTGAATCACGAATTATAAGCACTTATTGTCAAAAAATAAGCTCTTCCAAACGAGCACAAGTCAGAGTATCAAAGCGTTATAAATGCTATTATCATTGAGGGATGATTATTTTTGTGAATTTAGTTCGTCATATTATTTATAGTATAATTAATTAAAATATATTTTTTCTTTTACTTATTGAGTGTTTGGAATGGTTTATTTCTGAGAAATAAGCACTTATTACGTAAATCGAGATAAAACTCCTCTTACATACTTATTTCGTATACCATAAATCACGATTTATAAATACTTATTGTCTAAAAATAAACTATCACAAACAAACACTTATTCGTGTGCGCGCAAACCAAACGTAAGGATCCAAAGTGGTGATTATGAAGTGGACTAGGAGTCAGTGCTAATCAATCATTGATCAAAATTGGAAGTACATGATTCTTAATTTCTCATAACTCATTTATTATAAAATAAATTTTTAATTCCACTCTTATCTATGATTAATTTTAAAAATTATTATGAATAAATTTTCTTTTATTATAATTAATAAGAACAAAAAAAATAAAAAAATGCATTTATTATTATAAAACTGAACTTATAATATGGATTAAAATTTTTTATTAAAATAAATTTATAAATAGCACCAACGGCATTATACTAAATGAGAGCCTTCATAAAAAAAATATAAAAATCTCTGAACAGTGAAAGATGAAAAAAGTGACGGACACGTCTTCCTTTCCCGGCTTCCTGAGACGGTGAGACAGTCCCTTCCCTCAAACGATTTTCCTCCCAAAAACCAGACTTTGTTTCTTTCAAAGGCTTCTCCTCCGCCACCATGTCCGAACTCCTCCACTCACCTCTTTCCCTCCACACCTAGGGTTTACATTTTCGTCTTCTTTCATTCATTTTCTTCCTGTCCAAACGGGCTCCTTCTATCCCTATCCTCCTCTTTGGTTGCCAGAAATTATGCATTACCAAATGATCCTTTTACTTAATTCTTGAAATTTCACGAATCCCAGAATCTTCTCTCTTGTCCGTTCATAGTTATTCCGCCTAGAGAGAGTGGGATTCGCAGAGAACAGAAGATTTCAATGGGCCAAGAGGGTCTTTCCGCTCAGAAGAGAACTCACTCAGCTGGGTTGCCCACTACTACCGCCCTTCCTAATGGCAGAGGCCGTGCTCTCGCCGGCTTACCTCGTGGTCGTCAGATCCACAAGACCTTCAACAACATCAAGATTACTATCCTTTGTGGCTTCGTCACCATTCTCGTCCTTCGCGGTACCATTGGTGTTAATTTTGGAGGATCCGACGTCGATGCCGTCAACCAGAACCTCATTGAAGAGACCAATCGGATTCTCGCGGAGATCAGATCCGACAGTGATCCCTCCGATCCCGACGAGCCTGTTGAGACCGAGTTGAATCCCAATATCACATTCACCCTTGGGCCCAAGATCACCGATTGGGACCAAGAGCGGAGGGCTTGGCTGGATCAGAATCCTGAGTTCCCAAATTTCGTCAAAGGTAAAGCTCGAATCCTGCTTCTAACTGGCTCACCTCCGAAACCTTGCGATAACCCAATTGGGGATCATTACTTATTGAAGTCGATAAAGAATAAGATTGATTACTGTAGATTACATGGGATTGAGATTGTGTATAATTTGGCTCATCTGGATAAGGAGCTTGCCGGTTACTGGGCAAAGTTGCCGATGATTCGTCGGTTGATGTTGTCACATCCTGAGGTAGAGTGGATTTGGTGGATGGATAGTGATGCGTTCTTTACTGATATGGTATTTGAGCTTCCCTTATCGAAGTATGATAAGTATAACTTGGTTCTTCATGGGTACCCTGATCTGTTATTCGACCAGAAGTCATGGATTGCTGTGAATACAGGAAGCTTTCTGTTTAGGAATTGCCAATGGTCTTTGGATTTGCTTGATGCCTGGGCTCCAATGGGTCCAAAGGGTCCCATTAGAGAAGAGGCAGGGAGGATTTTGACAGCAAATCTGAAGGGGAGGCCAGCATTTGAGGCAGATGATCAATCAGCATTGATTTATCTTTTGTTGTCACAGAAGGATGAATGGATGGTTAAGGTTTTCCTTGAGAATTCATATTATTTGCATGGCTATTGGGCTGGATTGGTTGATCGCTATGAAGAGATGGTCGAGAAGTATCATCCAGGATTTGGTGACGAGAGATGGCCATTTGTGACCCATTTTGTAGGCTGCAAGCCTTGTGGGAGCTATGGAGATTATCCTGTTGAGAGGTGCCTCCGTAGCATGGAGAGGGCTTACAATTTTGCAGATAATCAGGTGCTCAAGCTCTACGGGTTTAGGCATCGCGGTCTCTTGAGCCCTAAGATCAAGAGAATCAGAAATGAGACTGCTACTCCTTTGGAGTTTGTTGACCAGTTTGATATAAGGAGACGGCCGTCAGGTAGCAGTGAATAAAAAGGCTAGTGAGGCGGCAAACATGTTCTAGGGTGATACTTTAGGGCAATCATTATAGGTGGAATTTGATCTGATTTGATGATACCTTCGTGTGTAAGTTTTGTTTGCTATGTTGTCTTGGTTCCTAGCTTTCTGAAAAGATAGAATTCTTTCATAAGTTGAGACATCTTCTTTCCGCCATGTCTGAGTAATCAGTCGCCAAATTACTTTTTCTGCTGTATACTGACTTCCTTCTATATTCTCTCTCTTCCGGCAGGCAAGGCATGAATTCATGAACTTGTAACTTGTAATTCCTGAGCTTTGTTGTAACATGGTCTAATATAAGTTCTTTCTTCTGTTTGTTTGACAAGCATACCTTGATTGTAATTTTCCATAGAAATTAAAGTCAACAATTTTCCTTGAAGCCAGTATGAAGTACTAATCTCAAATCAACATTCACAAGTGTGAGAGAAGCGGTTCTTAAAACATCTGGATCAATTAACATTTGATATTTGATAATTATAACCCTTCAAAGAAAAACGGGGAGGAGAAAGGCCTTTTAAGTTTTGACATTTGGTATAGCTGTAATTGTAATATTTGTTATTTGATAATTATTCTCAGGCCATCCATAAACACAAGTCGTCACACTCCGCTCTAACATGTTGAATTAAACACAAATATGAAACTTTGGACCACATCAGATGCAACTCACAGGAGGAAAAAATTTGCAGGGTGTGTCAGCAACACTAACACATCCATGCACATGGTCATTAATCAATGAAGAGGCAACACTAGCCCATGAAACAAGGATCAGTGGAGGTCCTCGTGCAAGGCAATGTAATGCCAGATTAAAGAGTCCTCTCTCAAAGCAGCGACTCTGCATTCTCAAGCATCTTGAGGAGATGAATCTCTCACATTGTTCTCTTCGTCCTCCTCTTCCTCTTCTTCATCATATTCAATGGAAGCAGGTTGTCCATTGAGATCAACATTGACTCCATTCAACTTTTTCACAAACTGTCCCCTCACGCGAGGTCGCCTTTCAGCAAGCTGCTTTCGATTGACATACCTAATTTTCTTATCAAAGCATCGTTCTTTCCTTTTCTTTCTAAACTTAATCAATGCTTCTGCTCTTCTATCAACTATACTTAGTTTTGCTTTGGATAAACTTGAACTTCCAAATGATGGTCGTGAATGAGCTGAGGACATCTGACCAGGTTGTAAGCATACAGTCATTGGGTGATAGGGGAAGGAAGTCATCCCATTCGCATCAGGAGGACGATGGGAAATGTCATTGTACCGTGCAATCATAGTTGCACTAGCATGATTCTGTGGGTCCTGGTGATTCTTAGGATACAATGGCGCTGAGGATGGCATCAGAAGGTGATTAAAGAACCCTGAAATATAATATAGATGAGGATGTTGGGAAGAAGTGCCAGGCAATTGAGTCTCAGAAATATGAGTTTCATTTCTAAGATGGGTGACATCTTGTGGTAAATGTTCTTGATTGAAGTTCTTTTGATTTAGAATTCCCATGGATGCAGGTGGAGCAGAAGAATTGTCAGTGGAGAAAGAATCAGGATTACTAATGCTGCTGGGTAAATCATCTTTATTAGGTCTCTCACTTGGCTCTCCATTTTCATGTATTTCAAGGTTATGAACCCCATGGGGACAAGTTCGATGCATGTCTTCCATCCTCAGTTGCGTAGCAGCATTATTCTGAACTTGAGGAATCCCTTGTAAGTTGCTCTTTTTCATGGTTGTTTTAACATAACTAAAGAACGCTGATGACTCCCCAATCCTCAGTCCACTCTTCTTTGGTCCTGAAGAACAGTGTCCTACATAATTATAGCAAAGTCAGGGAGAAAATTAGGAACTCGAATGTTTTTTTTTTTTTTGGGTTACATAAATGCTTCAAATCTATAATGCAGAAAATTGTATAATTTTAGATCTTGGAAATTAATAGTTGACATAAGATAAGGAACAAACTTGTCTGGTGATCACTAATTCCAGGCACATCAGGCCTATACTCTGATGCATGAGCACCTGGAGGCTCCTCAGGAGCAGCAGCAGCAGCTGGAGACTGAAAAGGGAAAACCATATATGACTAGTACTCGTTTGGAATAACTTATTTTTGGGCAATAAGTGTTTATAATTCGTGATTCACAATATACGAGGTAAGTATGTGAGAGGAGTTTTATCTCGACTTGCGTAATAAGGACTTATTTCCCAAATATAAACTCTTCTAAACACACACTTAAACGTCATTATCTACAGTTATTTGCAGCTATATAAAAATCTCTCAGCTCAAAGCTAAAGCACCGGTATCTGGCCTGCAAAAGTTTAACTTTGTAACTTCCTGATAATTTTGATTATGATTTCCATGCCTATGCTTTATAGGCCATTGCATTTACTCAGAATTTTACTGAACTTCTGACTTTGGAGCTTCATAATTTTACGTCTTCAATAGCATCCAAATTTGATATAGCTTGCCTCCTTTTCATATTGATGGCAGTATGAAAACTATGACGTCCATACTGAAGTTCACAAAAGTATTATATTGGAAACATAACTGAACATTGTTTTAAAAGACACCACACAAAATTATTTTGTATAATCCAGTAAATTTCAAGTTAACCATGGGTCACAAGCATATCGATGTATCATGAATCATAAGCCATAGGTTGCTTTCATTCTTTCATCACTTTAGTATTGTTTTGTTAACAGTCACCTCATGTTGCGGCTGGATTGACATTCCTATCTCTGGATTAGTGCTTCTGTTGGACTTGTCTTCTGTATCATCTGAGAACAAGACGGTACTGGCTGTATTGCCAGTACCATCTCCAGGTTCTGATGTTACCAGATCAGAATCATAGTTCATTATGGCCGATGCTACCAGATCAGAATTATAGTTCATTATGTTCTTCTCTGTCAGACCAAGCTGCCAGAATGGATATATAAAACACAGTTCAAAATCAATTTGAAAAAAAAATCTAAGCTGCATTTAAATGTGAACAGGAAACTAATACAAACAGAAGAATCAGGCTATAATGAAGGGAAGATGCCACCACAACACATCTCTATATTTTCATGCATAACTATTACATGTAAAGTTGTGTTTTTTATTAGACAAAGGCTCAACCTTCACATGAAACAAAGCTACAAATCAAAGTTAATGCCTATTTGGTGGTAATAGATATAAAGTTAATTCTATAACATACATGTAATTTTCTTCATTTAGTTCAATCGCTGTGATGGTTTTAAAAACAGAAACAATGAAATTTAAGTGGAGAGCATGTACTAGAGATGCTAAAAGTCCACAAGCAAGTTAGTGCAATACAAAATGGGGAGAAGTAGTGCAGTACAAACCATGCGCCTCCTTCTCCACATGTGTGTCCACAAATTTAATAGTTCATTAGAGCGTAAAGGCTTTATTAGATACTCTGCTGCTCCAAGTCTCAAACACTTCATAACAATGGATACTTCATCGTGTGCCGACATCACTTATAAAAAAAAATCAAGATAACAATGAGGAAGAGAGTATGATTTCATTGGTTTTGAAATATAACAAAACCAAAGCTTACTTATAACAGGAATTCGATGCAAATCTTTGTTTCGTGCAATGTTCTTCAACATCTTCATGCCCTTCTTCATTGGAAGGTCAACTTCAGCAAGTATGATATCAATATCTTGCGCCTCTGCATTCAGTACATCAATTGCCTGCCTTGGCGAGCTTACTGGAGTAACTGTAAAGCATAAAGATCCAGAGTTCATAGATAATCTCGCTAAGCAGGTCATGAATTGTACTAAGTTCAAAATATACAAGACAAATCATATACTGCAGTAGGAATCAGAATGTCTAAAATGATATCACCATAATTGAGGCATTTTCAGTTTTCGCTGATAAAAGGTTAAAAGGGAGGAGGAATAAGGGAGCATGAGTGTGGTTCCTCACATATTCAAACTTTCAAGCTTTTACCGTAAACGTTGGGCCTTAAAACAAGAAGACCTGAGCCAATTTCACACTTTTCAGATTTCCCAAAGTTGCTGAAGGGGTTCCCCTCTCCTGTAGATGCTTATATGAGTCTATTTGATGGCAACTAAAATATTTTCTCTGTGTTATCTTTCATTTAATCTTCATATGTAACGTGTTGTTATATCACCATATGTACAAACATGATTGAACTCCATTGAGCTTCGAGTCAATTCAAGAAAAAAATTCAATGTAACAAGTAAAATGCAGGGAAGCAATAACAAATATTCGGATAGTGAACAGAAATCCGTTACAAATTTGAATGTTTAGCATCAGCAATGACAATTTCTGATTTTTCCTTTCAAATTATTGACTGTAAAAAAACCCAGAAAATTAGAGTTACGGAGCGTCTGAAGCCAGAGTTAGCTTTCAGAGCAAGAAATATAAATTGAGAATTTAGATATATTCAGTCTTCCTCTACCTGCCTATTAATGATTTCCTATTAAATCTTAGTTGGAATGCACATAAATGAAGTTGATGGGCAACTGCAAGTTCAAATGCTATATCCACCTATCAACTACAAAATATCAACACAATATCAAAAGAAGAAGTGACTGAAATAAAGACTGAAAATTATACCTTGATAAGAACATCCGGAAAGAAGCGATAAAACCTCTTCCGAACTCTTAGTATCGTTATCGCACAACAATATTTTCACCTTGCTTCTATCAATGAAATCATCAGTCCTCTTGCTAGGATTTCCAGCATTAGCATATACTTTGTTCAAATCAAAGCCTCCAATCTCCATTGTTCGAACTACTCACCAAAACACTCTCGGATCCTCAAAGCAGAGCCTCAGAACCCACCAACCAGGCAAATCAGAATGACAATCACAGCAATACACCTCAGCTCAAAATGCCGTGGTAGATGAAGTATTTCATCTTCTACAACGTCAAAAGGCCAATATTAGAGAACGTCCATTGGCTTTATTGCCCCCACGACCCGAATAACGATTCGTATTAGGATAATCCATCGGAAACCCATCGACGGATTAAAACATATCTGTGTAGGGGTTCCATACTCACACTCAAACATACGCCATGGCGCGAAGCTGCTCAACAGTAATCCAATTGCGCGCGGTGGCGAACTTAAGCCCGATCCATAAACGCTAAAACCTCGAGCAGTGAAACAAAATTAGATGAATCAAAAGAAAGAAGTGGAGAGGCGAGAAAAGAGCTTTTTCAGTCGCAGAAGTGGGCGACTAACATGAAAATGCAGTGTGAAGCTCTGATTTTATATCTGTAACCAGTAACCACTGCGTACAAAAAGAAAAAAAAAAAGAAATACCTAAAATTGAGTTCAATAAAATGGAAATGCGGCAAGGAAGCGAAGAGAAGAGAAGAAGGTGAGCGCAGTGCAGCTGGGAGCGCAAGATAGCAGGAATGGTGACGTGGAAAGTGCAGAGAGAGAGATAGAGTGGTGACCGGTGAGGGAGTAAGGGTCGTTTGGTAGAGAACTAGTGATCGAGAGAAAGCCACGTCATAAGCAGATATTTAAGGAAAGTAAACGTGACTAAAATATCTCATCTTCTTTGCTGTAAATTACGTTCCACATGTTTGGATTGGCGAAAATGCATGCCAATCGTGCGATTTGAGGATAGAATATACTGTTCACGATTTTTGACTTTTGAATATATTTGGTTAGGTGATTTGGGAGTTGGGCTTATAGATAAAAAGTAGCTTATTTTTTTAAGCTCCCACTCGTGATTTATTCACGCGATGGCTTCTGTTTTTGTGGCTTATATGTGTATATATATAATAATAATAATAATATTGATAGGAGTATTTTTATATATTTGATGATCAATAAAATACTCAAAATCATTTATAATCATAAAAATTTTTTTATGAAAAATGTTCTAAATAATTTTCTCTTTCTTTAGATAGTAATCCTTTGCTAGTTAGAGAATACTTTGGGATAAGAGTTTAGCAATTTTTGAGTTTTGTTGACTATAGAAATGTAAGAAATAATTAATAATTAATTTTAATAAGTTTAGGTTTATTATTTGGTTGTTTTATGATTTTATAATCAATTTATTTTATAAACATGTCATAAATTAGTTTCTATATGGTGTTTTTTACAGATTAAATTTAGTTTAAATAATTTATTTAGATTATTAGAGGTATTATTGACATTTTAATCGATTTATTTTATTAGATTTTGAGCTATATGAAAATATGAGTTAGAATTTAATATTTAAATTAGAGTTTGATATAATTTATAAAATTTAAGTTTGAGGTGCATAAACGAAAGGACTTTTGGAGTGTGGTAAAATAGATTCAAAATAGGGTTAAGGTGCAAATTTACTAATGAAGTTTTGTCCGAGGAGCGTCTGGCACAAATATCTTTTAGAAGGGGCAAAAATACCAATGAACAATTAAAAAAGGGCAAAAATACCAATGAACAATTAAAAAGGGGCATCCACTACAAAGACCGTTAAATCCATACTAACGCCGTTAGGGGTTTTCTTCTCTTATAATTTAACGCCGTTAAGTACGGATTAACGGTTTTTGTGGTGGAAGCCCATTTTTAATTGTTCATTGGTATTTTTGCCTATTCTAAAAGATATTTGTGCCAGACGCTCCATGGACAAAACTTCATTGATAAATTTGCACCTTAACCCTTCAAAATATTACAAAAAACGAGCAAGTACAGCTTCGACCAGATTATACGAAACCTTTGATCTAATTAGTTTTGTTATATTTTATTTTATCAAAAACTTTAAGTTTGTATAATTTCTAATTTATCAGTATTTTTAATGTAATTTTATTATGTATTTAACCACTGCCTAATTTTTAAATTTAATTTTTTCACTTTTCATAATTTTAAAAATTTTTTCTCTTAAATATTACAAAAACCACTTATATAAAAGCCAAACCAAACATTTTTTACTTTCATAATAGCATTTATCCAATCATCAATCTAAACATTAATCATTTTACCTAATCTTATTTTTTCCTAATCTTAAGATTCTATAAGTCAAAATAAAAATAAACCACTTTTTCCACCGTTATTCCAAACACACCCATCAAAATATACCGCTTCTTTTATTAAGAAAGATATTAAAATTAATTAACAATAATAAATATATATATTTTTTAATTATATGCTTATTTATAAAGAGTATAGGCCAGAGAAACAATAAATTCAACAATTATAGTACTGGCAAGAGGTCAATTTGAAACATTACAATAAACGCTTTGACAAATTTAAAATAAAGTTTATATTTTTTAGATACATTTATTCATAAATTTAAAATTTATATTTTGCTACAGAGGAATTTTTTTTTAATAAGACTTAAAGGTTTTTTTTATCCTTGAAAAGACATTTTTGGCCTTTTGAGCAATGTTGCTCCTAAGGTTAAAACTTAATTTTGATCATTAAATTGTGTTGTTTGACTGATATAATACTCATGACATTTATGAAATCAGTTTGGGTGCTCATTGGATTTGGACTATCCGTATTTAATAAGGACAATCCAGGTTTAATTTGTTTAAAAAATTATTTTAATAAATATAAAATCTAAATCTAAAATAAAAACAATTTCTTAAATATCATTTTTCAAAAAATGTTTTTTATTGAAAAATCGTTGGGTGACAATTTCAAAATCAATGGTCTAGATCTAATGAGTCTGGGGTTCACAAACAGGTTTCATTCAATACACTAATTTATTGTCATCTCACCATCCAAAAAAGTTCCAAGTCTTTCTTTCTCCGTCTTCAACTTTAATACCTAATAAGAACTACTTAATTGTCTTTTGCCCCCTTACTTGTTTTTAGCAGGGAAGCATGTGCTTGAAGGAATTTTTGGCCATTACCACTGAAGTTCAAAAATAATTAAGATGCTAAATTAATTTTAAGACATATACTTATAGAATGATTCCAACCTAAATAAAAACAAAACAAGTTTTTGAATAATATCATAAAATGATGCCTTCAATACTGTCGCGTTGGTTTATTTTTGGTCAAGTGTCCCATCTTGTGTCTGAGTGATGAATAATTAATATAAAGACGGATTAATCACTTCTTTTTTGAAAAATTAAAGTAGTTTAGTGTAGGTTTAAATGGAAATTTGACTAAATCTTAGGTACAATTTAGTGCGAATGAACACTAATATTGGGAACAAAAACAAGAAGCTATGAGATATCATGTTGGGTGTTGAGGAATCTTGATTCTAATGGAAACATGATTTCATTACCAATACTCATATATTAATTAAAGTCTCTTGCTTTCTTTTAAAAATTTAATCTATTTTGCTTTCATTTTCAAAACTTAAACATCATTATGCCCTTCCCTCTCTAATGTCTCTTCCCTCTCCATCTCTATTTTTTCAAATTCTTCTTTCTTTCTAGATGTTATTATTATTTGGGGAAAAAAATCATTGGTGCATTAGTTAACATTGATTTTGAAAGTTTGACCCCCCTTTACTTTTTGTGATATAATTGGCTATTTTTCATTCTATGGGAGAGGGGAGAGAAAGAGTCTGATGTTATATGTAAGGTACTGAAAGCCGGATCGGATATTGAATCGGTTGGGGTATTGAGTTAAGTGTCAGTGGGTCAGTTAGGAGTCAAACTGGAGCTAAACTGAGACTAGCTTAGACTGGTGAGAAAGTAAATATTCCAGGTTTATTTATATGAAATCATGTGTAAATATGATTTAAAAATGATTTTTTTTTAAAAAAAGGGTGAATTGATCCATACGGTTTATCCACCGGACTGGACAGATTGGACCTCCGGTTTGTTAGTTACCGGACTGAACCGACCAATCCGATCCGATTTTTAATATCCTGCTTATATGTATTACCATCGGTACCTTTTCAACATTATTTGCCTAGTGCACCTTTTCAAATTTCAACATTATTGGTTGATGTCGTTAGACCTTTTTAGGTTATTCAAAAAGAAAAAAAAAAAACTGCATCACATTGCTTTATTTAATAGGTCTTAGTTATCATTTTTAATATAGCAACATAGTAAAATTATTTTCGATATTAATTGAATCAAACTAGAGCGGATGGTAAATTTCGGCTTAAACAAAAAGTTATGAATTTATGTGAATATAATGATTGTGTGAGTTCCTTCTGTTGTGTGAAGATTGACAAAAAAACAAAAAAGAAAAATTTTGCAAAAAAAAAAAAAAATGTTTTTTAAAGAAAAGGCTCCAATTTTTTTACTTCTTTTTTAAAGCCAAAAACTTTTGTCATCACTAAGAAGCAACTTATTTTTTTAAAAAATAAATGACATACTATATCTATCCTAAAAAGTTACCAACAAAGAGTTGGTTTAGTAGTGTAGGACCTTGCTAAATTTTTTTGAGTCTAGCGATATAAGATTCTGTTAGATTCTTTTGGGTATCGAATTCGAGTCTCAGAGAAGACGTTTGTATTAGGAGGACAGCCACATATTCCAAACCAAATATCAGATGATAATATAAAAAAAAATCCATCTTAAAAAGTTTGGCCAAACAAAAAAGACAACGTGTGTCAAGAGAGATAATGAAAATTAAAATTGAACACCCAGAAATTACTCAAATCCCATATGTGCTTTCCTAAAGTTTCAATCTTGTTGCCTCAATAGAGTAAAATCCAGAACACCCACGAGTTCAAAACATGTGTCATGTGTCAACCTATTATTATAGGATCAACGTGCCTGATGGCAAGTCAACCAAATTTTTAGGTATATGTTTCACTGTTCGGTATATCATCAAGCGCTATTGAACTCTCCAATCCAATGAATGAGGCTTTATTCCTTGAGATGAGCTTTATAAGCTTCACATGCAACTGTCTAATAGTCATGTTATTACCCACTCATAACCCTGATTAGATTCTCATACATGTCTACCAAACTGTTTTTGATCTTACCTTTCTTGTGACACATCGTAAGAGATGGAATAGTAAGGAGTGAAAACCCTTTTAGTATGACCGGCAGACGTGGAATACAATAACAATAACAAATAACATGTCTTATTTTATTTGTTAGAGTCGGTTATATGGATTGCACGATATTATTGTACTCTCTATCAACAACGAAATTCTTAAATAAATTGTTGATCAGGAGATCTCGCTCAATAACTTGTTGAATGTTCTCCTTGGTATTTTCTTGCTACCTTTTTTAGAAAACTTCATGATGCTTGATCTAGCCTATTTTAATATGACCTGAAATAACACAAACCGATTCCCTTTTGCTACTTAAAACCCAAAGGTCCGGAGATTGATGAAGGAACTGAATGGCAAGTGATATAATTACAGTTACAGGGTAGCATAAATATAAACATGCACACTACCCTATGGAACATGAAACTTATAAACAATGACATGTGACTATCCATTACCTTGTAAAGTCTCAAACACAACCTAAAGGACAGTTAATTTTTCATGGGATAATTGGGGCATTCTATTATCATCACAATTGTGTGGTCCTGACAAGTGCTGATCTTTTTCATGTTCTTAGGTAGGAAAATGTGGACAAAGAGGAAAGCCATCTAGATGATGGCATGTATTTTGGTCCTAAGACCCTAATTTGGTTTGCTAAGTTTATGTGCAAGAAATTTTTATGCCATTTTTCCCTTTCCTAGTTAGCAGCTTGCTTGAGGGAAAAGATTTGATGTTAAGTGGGAAGATTTGTGAGGTATATAACAAGTTGAGAGCCCACTAATTAAAGAGGAAAAAATAAAAAAGCTTAATGGAGTTTATAAGTCCATTCTATAACCTCATCAATTAAATTTTTAGCTTAGAATGTAACCAGCTTTAGGGCTTGTTTGGTCTGAGGGAAGGGGAGGGAAAGTGGGCGGAGGGAAAAATTTTTGAGTTGAATTTACAAAAATTAGATATGTGGGGTTAAAAATTTTTAATTAATTTTTCTTAATCTTTTATCTTATATATTCTTTTTATTAAAATTTTATTACCCCACTTCTTCAATCTTTTAAAATTCAACTTATAAAAATTTTTCCTCCCCTCCCCTCCAAATCTCTCACACCAAACAGACCCTTAAAGTGTTACCATTTTAGTTGTGTATTTGCCTGTCTACTTAGCTCTATTTAATTGCCTATACTAATCTTCCTTTTGCTTGCAGTGAATTGTCTCTTTCCTTTATTCCTCTTTGGCAACTCATTTGATGATAGTTATGAAAAGAAATGTCCCAGCAGGCATGAAAAGGAACCAATTAAGTTCTTCAGCATCAAACTCAGTGAAGATAAGTTATTGCATATTGCCAGGTGATTCGGTTTGGTGTATCTCTTTAGCATTTATGGCAATGTCCCTCAAACTTCCTGTTGATAAATTGTCTTGCCAAGATTAAAACTTTAAATGAAGTTATCATGAGGAATAATTTGACTGAGGAATTGTGGATTGACTTCTCTATAGTTGATTGATTCTTAAAGCTACAAGATCTATTCAAAAGTTTTAACTGGGAAAAATTCTATAACATTATATCTTATATTCAAACTGGATAAGCCTTCATACAAATATTGATGTGGTGATCAAAATGGACAAGTATTCTGTAAAACGTGATAAATTTCTTCAAGTCACAACATCATGTAGGGCCAGAGTGTTTTCATGATCTTCATTCTGGGCTGCTGCCAATAATAATGTCACTGCAATACTTTTGCAAGCATCAAGAATCATGTTTGTCTAACTCTTTCATGGGTTTTTCATTGGATTTTGTTTTCATTTTGTCTCTAAGAGAACCCAATTAGTGGAAAGGAACTTGGTTGAACTTTATGTCATGATTGACCATATATCTGATACACAGCCTCCTTGATCTGCAGTTCGTAAGAGAAAGAATAGGATGATTTCCCTCTTTAATTTGATTTTAAGATATGATAATGACCAAACTAATTAATTAAACTTCCTTAATCTACTCAAATCAGTTGGGTAGTTCTTACATTAAGGACCAGATCAAGGGTAAAATGTAGTTCTAGTATTAAGTTTTGTTGATTTGGTTATGCTTGAGTAATTAATCCACTGATGCTTTATTCCTTGCACCAAGTTATTTATGCAAAAGAGGTTAAACATACTTTTTACTAATTTCCATTAAAATCTGCTAACAACAACATGCTTCCTTAAGTTAAGCTCGAGCCATACTATACATTAAAACAAAACCCAGATTTTCAGCCACAAATAGAAAAGCTGATATTAACTTCCTAAACAAAAGGAAAAAGTTAGCTGGCAAAGCATAATGATTCTAATTCCAAACATGTTTAGCTAAAAGGGCCATAAGTGAATTGATAATATTTTTGCGCCAGTGTTGTTCTATTCCTACCATCACCCAAAGTGGTGCTCAAATATGTTCACAACGTTGGTTTAAACTTCACCCAAAAATATTGGGTAAAAAAAAAAACCATTCAATTCAAATGTTGTCCCAGTAGGAAGGGGGCATTCAATTGAATTGAAGTAATTAGCTGCGTAAGTGTGTGTGTAAATTATAAGGGAAGTAGAAGAACTATTTTATTAGGGAAAATCTCACTTAGGTCCAAGGACCAGAAAAAATATTAAAAAAGTTTCAGTGTAGAATCCTTTATCAAAAAGATCTTTAGGGGCCTCAGTGAAATAGATTTCAAATGTGAACTTACTTTATTGACAAGTATATGTGACTATAATGACAAGTCATAGAGTGACCATTGACAAGCTTATATATGTCAACTAAAGTAGCTTCCGTTGACAAGTGCATGTGACTATATTGATAAGTCATAAATTGATTATTGACAAGCCCATCTATGTTAACTAAATCAGCTTTCGTTGACAAGTGTATATCACTAGCCATTGACAAACCCATCTATGTTAACTAAACAACTTTCATTGACAAGTGTATATCACTGGTAATTGACAAGCTCATCTATGTTAACTAAACAGTTTTTGTTGATAAGTACATGTGACTATATTGACAAGTCATATAATGACCATTAACTAGCTTATATATGTTAACTAAAGCACCTCCCATTAACAATTGTGTGTGTGACTATATTGCCAAGTCATAGAATGATCATTGACAAGTTTATCTATGTTTTGAGAAAAAGATAATAACAATGAATCTCAAATTGATCGACTGAAGGAGTAAATACTTTTTTGTGCATGAAAAGGGAGATAAAAATATAATCTCAGTCAAGAAATTTGCAACACTACTTGAAAATATATTACTCAACAATAGTATTGATGTTCACATGGTGGATAAATATGACAAAATCATTTTTGAAAGATTAGTTGATCAAACCATTTTAATTGATGGAATAAAGATCGTTAAATCACATTTTATTAATTAATGTTTTTTCTTATTCATTCAATTGTCTGGTAAGGGAATTACTTTTCATCCCATCCAGAAAAATGCAAATTAATTACGATAGTGATAAAGACCTTTTATTTTTTGAATGAATCCTCAACACCTGAGAGCATTATTATTTTATTTCGTACTTAGTTCATCACGCCACTCATGCCACTACAATTCTAGTTCTATTGATGTAAAGGTATAGGGCATGTTTGTTTGGGCGTTATGATTGCTTATAAGTTGTTTTTTACGTAAATCGAGACACAACTCCTCTCACATACTTACTTCGTATACCGTAAATACTATTAAAAAGTAACTTATAAACAATCGAATTGCTAAAACAAACATGCTCATAGTTGTTGATTTTTTGTAATCATGTCCATATTTTAATATATATTCTTCTTTTTACCCAAAAAAAAGACCCTTTCTTTTTACTAATTTTGTCTCATGTCACTTGTTTTTCACTTGTCAATAACTCAACTACATCTTTAATTTCTCTGGTTTAAGAGTAAAGCATTTGAAAGGGGATAATACTTTCAGATATGTACTAAAAGGTGCTTGGTATCCGAACTTAGCCTGCTGGGAGGCATTTGAAAGGGGATAGTAATTTCATTTATTCCATTTTGTCCCACATGGCATGGTCATACAAAAGGCATTATGAGACTAACTATCAAGAGGAAGATTGTTCCATGTTAATGAAATTTAAAGGAGTGAAGTCAATGAAGCGTTTAAACATGTTATTCATTTAGAAAAATTGGTACAAAAAAATTGCTGGGAAGCATCAAGTCGTCCTTCAGATATCGCCCAGGGTACCAATGATTGAAACAAAGTTTTGGACAATGGAACATCAAGAGAAAGATCATCTAAGCCTTCTGCCAAACAACAAAAACCTTTCACCATTCCCTTCCTCTGCTGACTCTTTTAATATCTTCAACATCGAAGATTCTGCAGAACGGATCTCCATTGCCAGTACAAGATCCCTCTTCACAACATCATGATGAAAGAATGAACAAAACCCCAACTCCCTTGCGCACCTGCAGGGTTCAGCCATTGTCACCACTGTCAACATATTCTCTTAATAAATCAGAAACCTTCTTCTTTACTTCTCCAACAGTGATGTGAGTATGTACTACCCACCCCATCGCCTCAATAGTCTCTACAAGCTCGGCATGATGTCAACATATTATCTTAATAAATCAGAAACAAAATAAGGATGTCAACTGCATCTAGTATGTCCACAGCAAGATCATCAGCAGACTCAAAAAGCATAAAAAATCCATCCCTAATCTGTGCAGGACTGATCACATCAGCATAAAATGCTGAAAACAAAACAGAAGCCATTCCTTTCTCCTTATTATGCCTATGCATGGCTAAACAAAAGTTATCAAAGGTGATATCAACAATGAACACAAATACAGCAGTGGCCCAAAAATATTTCTGTTTATCAACTTCCTCAAGAATGGAGAGGCTAATTCATGGGAACTATATCCTATTTTCGATGCCGAAGAATAAAACATTGTCTTTCGTTCACTAACTGATTTCTGCTTTATCAAGCTTTGGAATTCGCCTGCTGATGCATAAAGTGATTTGTTTTCCTAGAGCATCAAAATGGTCAACAAATATCATCCAAATTAGTGGTAATAAAAGAACTGAGAAGTCTCATTCCAACCAAGAGCTTAGAAGGTACCATTCCATTTTCAGTATCTCATAATGAACTGAGAAGTCTCATTAGCTCCCAGCCATCTTAAGTCATGCAGAAAATGCAAGCAGGCTTTGTGCAAGTTATTAAGAAGGGCAAAAGTCTTCACATCATTAACAGAAATTGTTAAAAATAAGAGTGTTTGTGCACGGTAGGGTAATTTATGGATTGAAAAACATTATGGTTTTTCCGGATACTTTTTCTTGAATAAGCTACTCACTCTGGCCATAAATATAAGATAAAGTTATTTTTTTTGGAGAAATTAAGGAATTTAATTAAATTACTTTAGAATATTTTTAATTTTATTTTTTTCTCAAAACTATTAGTTTGGCTAATAAACTAATATATAATCTAATGATATACAACATATGATATACACTAATGCAAAATACTAATTTAGCTACATGATTTTACATCAGTTACTTAAAGAACCGAAGTGATAATTCATGTGACATAATTTTGTTTCTGTTTTACGTGTAACTGACGCCGTAATGTACAATATGGCATCAGTTACTTGAAGAACAGAAGTGATAATTCATGTGACATACATTCGCTTCTGTTTTAAGTGAAACTGATGCCGTAATATACAATATAACATCAATTGTATAGTCAACTGATGTCGTAATTAAGATGTTATAATAATAATTATTATGGGATCAGTTTATTGAGCACCATAAGACATAATTAATATAAAGTTTTGGAATTTACTTGTGAAATAAATAAATTTAAAATATAACATGTCATAATTGTAATTAAATACTATAAATAATTTTTTCCAAAATATAATTATATTCACTAGTACAAAATACTAATTTAACTACACGATTTTGTATTAGTTAATTGAAGAATAGAAGTGATAATTCATATAACATAATTTTACTTCTGTTTTACATGTAACTGACGCTATAAGGTACAACATGGCATCAGTTACTTAAAGAACGGAAGTGATAATTCATGTGACATAAGTTTGCTTCTGTTTGAAGTGTAACTGATGCAGTAATATACAATATGACATCGGTTGTATATTCAACTGATGCCGTAATTAAGATGCTATAACAATAATAATTATAGAATCAGTTTAGTAAGCACCAGAAGCCATAATTCATATAAAGTTTTGGAATTTAATTGTGAAATAGATAAATTTGAAATATAACATGTCATAACCATAATTAAATATTGTAAATAAATTTTAAAAAAATATTTTTTCCCAAAATATAATTATATTATAGTTATATTTTAAATAAATTTTTTTAAGTGGGTTATTTATAGCTCAGGACCATCTGATAGAGATTAGTAAACTTCTTTTAACTACTTAACTATACCTAGTTAATTATTAAAAAAATGGATGATCAATTTATGGGTGGAACTTGACCCATAATTTATAATTTATTTATTGAGCTTACTTATAGAATCGGGTTCTATAGGAAATCAAGACCTTAATTATAACCCATATGGCTCTAAGGAAGTCTTAAAAATATATTAACTATTTTTTTTCTAAAGAAAAGGAAATATTGCGTCGATTCCCACTCCACCTGACGCCCTAATGCCTTCAACAAAAACCTCCACTACTCTACTAACTTTACGGCTTCTTTATGAATTTCGCTCTAGCTCTGCTAACTTCGCAACTTCCCTTCATTACTGTTGACGTAGCAGCTTCTAGATAGAGCACTATAAAAAAACACTCAATTTTCGACAGAATTTGTACAGAATTTTTTCCGTGGCAAATTCTGTGGAAAATCCGTAAGAAATTCCATTGGAAATTTTTTCGACGGAATTTTTCCGTAGCAAAATTTGTCATGAAATTAACCACAAAAAATTCTATGGCTAAATTAGCCACGGAATTACGTCACAAATTTTGCGAAAAAATTTTTGCCACGGTGCCATGGAACTTTTCCATGGTACATTCCGTCGCAAAATTTTAAAATGTATAAAATTTTATATTAAAAATAATATTATAAAATTAATTATTAAATAATTTTAATTAAAAATAAAATATTATTATTAATGAATATTTTATTATTATTTATTGATACTATATTTAAAATTTTTTACTAAAATAATATTTTTAATATTATTATATTAGTTATTATTTAATTTTATTTAAAAATAAATTATTAGTTATTAATATTATATTTATCATTTTATATTAAAAATAATATTTATAATATTAAATTATTTGTTATTAATTAATTTAAATTTAAAATATATTTAAATTTAGAAAATTGATTAAAATATAGTTATAAAAATATTTATTAAATATTTTAAATTTATTGAATTTGAAATTAATTAATCATAAATATATAAATATTTTTTTGGAATTTTTATTTATTTTACTTTATTTTTAATAATATTATATATATTATTAATTTTATATTATGATAATATTATATATATAACATTATGTAATAAAATAACGCAGGTTCACCTTGGCACAACTGGCAAAGGCTCGAGCGTGAAGGCACCAGGAGCATGAGGTCACGGGTTTGAACAGGAAGGGAGGCATTTTCAAGATTTAAGAGGCGCAGACATGTGGCAGCTCTCGGAGGTGACACTTGGCGCACTGCGAGGAGGGTGGACACGTGGCAGCATACGGAGGTGACACTTGGCTCACTTCAATGAGGGACAATAAAAAAATATCCATTAGATTTGAAAATTCATTTGTCACACATCTATTATGGCGTCAGTTTAGTTACAATGCGAAGCCGTAATATATTCATTTACGGCGACATATCTTAAGTGGCGAAAATGCAATTTTAATTGATGCCAAATTAACTTTTTGCACTAGTGATAATTAAGTAACTTATTTAGCTTCCTTAATTTCTAAAAAAAAATCAACTCTATCTTATATTTAGGACCAGATGAAGTATTTATCTTTACAAGTTAATAATTGTATATCAGAATTCATCATAACTCTGTACTTATCATGGGTAGTATTGAATTAACTAAAAAAACTGAAGATTCAGGTGATTCATATGAGATTATTCTCCACCCAAAACATAGCATGTAAAGAAACTTCATTGAAATAGGCAATCAACCACTGCTGTAAAGCAAAAAATGTTGATGTGTCTTGTTTTTATTGGAGGACAAGGTAGCTAATAACATCTTAAAAAGTGGGCTTAAACTATGAATTATGCTTTATTTGTTTCTGTATTTGATAGTTGGTACTTTGAACTTTTGTGCTGTGTGTTCTGGTTATAGAGATATATATTCTGCCACTCACCGATTCTGTATTTTAGTTCTAAAGCCAATATTAATTAGTTCATAAGGAACAAAGCACTGTGCCATCTCTAAGGAAAGCTCTCAATTAAGGACGTAGCAATGGAGAAACATGCTGCAACTGAATTGGCACCAATGAAACCTACAAGGTAAAATAAATCTTTATCTCCTTCATACAACTAACATGTGAATTTCCAAGTTGTTCCTTCATCGGGATGAAACTTGCTGCTAAGCTTTCTTGATGGCTTCAATGAAACCTACAAGGTCAGTAAATAAGTTTATTTATTAATGTGAAATAAAATGTAATGACTTTTGAGATGATCCATATTTTTCAAAGAATGAGTGATAATGAAATTTTTGTCTTAGCAATTTATTTTACTATTGGATGTGACTTATTTTCTTTTCTTCATTTTTATCCTAACACTTAATTCTGAGCATATTTTATTTAGGATAATTTTCCTTGTCTTCTCTTCTTCTATACCTTCTTTTAATCTTGATATTTAATTGCGAGCATAGTTGCTACAACATTGGATCATTTGGTCATTGATAGCTCTTTAGATAGAGCAAGCATGGTGAAGTTTGAAAGACAAAAAACTATGGGATTCGATACATACGGTACTGTGAATTAGCCTCTACTAATATACAATGTTTAGATATAGCAAGCATGATGGCGTTTGATTGAATTATGAATAATGTTTTATTTTCCTATTTTTTGTTTTGCTTTGAAATTTTCTACTAATAATGTCTATATTTCCTTTTCTGCATTTATTAGAGGCTGATAATTGAAATCATCAACATCGATATGAACTAGAAATCCAGACCTATGGGTTCAATAATATGAAATATATTAGCTGTGGTTAATTTTTAAAGTTTAAAAAAAATTTTAGAACTTTAAAACTTTTACAATAAATATGATTAGTTTTTTAATATGATTTACTGTTGAAACTTGAAAATAAAATATTTTTGTCATTTTATTTTAGAGTGTTGAGAATATCAAGTTTAGAAATATTAATTATTATTATTATTATTATTATTATTATTAGTATTAGGGATATCATTTAGTATTTATTAGGATTAGATGTGAATATTATATTTTAGGAATATATCTTTAAGATATTATGATTTGATTTGATTTGATTGAATTATGATAGATTTTAGGGTTAGAGTTAATCTATTATTGCCTATATAAAGGCCTTCTTGTACTCTCTTTTATTCTCAAAGATTAATAATATTTAAAGTATTTATTCTGTGTTTCAATATGATCCTTCAATCTCAATAAGGTATCAAAGCCAATAAAGAAGAAGAGAAAGAAGAACAAAAGAATGAAGATCGTCTACTCCTTATACCTGTAGTGGTAGATACTATCTAGTTGTTGTACTTCCTTGAGCGTTGAGATTAACACTCATGAATCTTCTTTTTATTGGCAAGATTGGTTTCTCCTTTCATTCTCTCTTGGTCGCTTTCTCGATCGTCTGGGCTTATGAAAGAGTTCTTGACTCTGGTTACCTTCCTCCATTCGGTGTGTAGTGGGTGCCGTTACGCACTTGTTTTTTTTCTTTGCAGACTATCTGGTTTCGTCCCAGATTAGTTTCCTGGATGAGTGTATGGTTTTATCCCAAAGCTTTGTCCAAATCTTTTGACTATCTGGTTCCGCCGAGATCTTTTGACCATCTAGTTCCATCTAGTCCGTCTAGATCTTTTGACCGTCTCGTTCAAATCCGAGATCATCTAGAACAGATATGAAGATTGTCTGGTTACAGACCCTCTATTTCTGTCTAGATCATTAGCTCGATGTCGTTTCTATTCCGTCTAGATCGACGCTTGCTCCAAGTTGTTTTTGTTAGATCAGCTTGATGTCGATTCTGTTCCATCTAGATCAACGCTTGCTCCAAGATGTTACTTTTAGTCCACCTGCGGTCGTAACTCCTCCTTCCGGTTGTCACTTCTAGTTTTTAGTTGGCAAACTCATCTTGAGTTTGAAGGGCGCGTGAAGATATTATTATATCTTATATTAATATTTGATATATTCTTATGTTGAGATATTATATATCGTAGGTTGATGTTTGATATTTAATATTAATATTTGATTAGATTTATTTAGATTAGATTTTAGGATTAGTCTAGCTAGGTTTACCTATATAAAAACTTTTACTCAATTACCTAAAGTATTTTACTCAATTACCTAAAGTAAGAATTAAGTACTAAAGATTCAATAATATTCTCATGTTTTTGTTTCTTTTCTACTTTAATCCCTCAAATCCTAACATGGTATCAGAGCCTTTAAAGTATTTGAGATAGATAGACTTTGCTTCTTACATTTGAAGAAGGGGTTCAGATGCTCAAGGATGCTGGCATAGAAATTGACCCTCTTGGTGACTTGAATACTGAATCTGAAAGGAAACTTGGCCAAAGTATCAGAGCCTTTAAAGTATTTGAGATAGATAGACTTTGCGGCTTACATTTGAAGAAGGGGTTCAGATGCTCAAGCATGCTGGCATAGAAATTAACCCTCTTAATGACTTGAATACTGAATCTGAAAGGAAACTTGGCCAATTAGTTTATAAGAAGTATTCTCATGTTCTTGTTTATTCTCTACTTTAATCCCTCAAATCCTAACATGGTATCAGAACCTTTAAAGTATTTGAGATAGATAGACTCTGCGACTTACATTTGAAGAAGGGGTGCTTACATTTGAAGAAGGGGTTTAGATGCTCAAGGATGCTGGGGTAGAAATTGACCCTCTTGGTGACTTGAATACTGAATCTGAAAGAAAACTTGGCCAATTAGTTTATGAGAAGTATGGCACTGAGTTCTACATTCTTCATCGTTACCCACTAGCTATGAGGTCATTTTATACAATGCCTTGCCATGATAATCTGGCATATAGTAATTCATTTGATGTCTTTATTTGAGGAAAAAAAAGACCCTTTCGTGTTCGTCTATGGTAAGACATTTGGAGTATTGGACCATTTGGTATTCGTCTCTAGTGAGACGTTCGTTATTGCTTTGGTCCCTTATAAGACCATTTGTTGTTGGTTTGGTCCCTGGTGAGACCGTTTGGTGTTCGTCCTTGGTGAGACTTTGTTGTTGCTTTGGTCCCTTGTGAGACCGTTTGTTGTAGCTTTTACTCTGGTTTGATACTCTTTGTTGTTCGAGCTCTTAGTGAAGCTGGTGGATTATTACCTCAACCTTTATTCAGCCTTTGTTGTTTGAGTTATAGGCTATGGATCATTATTTTCTTGAATATCAATTGTTGCATGTGCAAGTTGCCTTCAGCTTGAGGAGGAGTGTTGAGAATATTAAGTTTAAAAATATTAATTAATTATTATTATTATGGATATCATTTGGTATTTATTAGGATTAGATATGAATATTATATTTTAGGAATATATGTTTAAGATATTATGATTTGATTTGATTAGATTTAATTATGATAGATTTTAGGGTTAGAGTTATCTATTCTTGTGTATATAAAAGCCTTATTGTACTATCTTTTATTCTCAATGATCAATAATATTCAGAGTATTTTTTCTGTGCTTCAATGTGATATTTCAATCTCATCATAGAGATTGAGGAGGTGAGAGTAAGATCAAGACAAGTTTAGGCTGACAAATGTCTCATTATCCAAAAGAATATTTGGGTCTTCTCTTTCTTCGTAGATATTATGATATAAAACTGAAAAAATGGAAGAGAAAGAAAGAAAAGCTGACGAAATGAGAATTCAGGCAAAAAACAGAAATGTGTAAATTATATATTTGAGTGAGTGTGTTAATTATTTAGTTTTGTTAGGAATATTTATATTAAATTAGAAACACCAGGTCATTAGTAACACCACAAAAATCCACGATAACTTAGCCTTGTTTGCTAATATATATTTGTGTGAGTGTAAATTATTTAGTTTTATCAAGAATATTTATAATATTAAATTTGTCAGCAACTTGTAGAACTATTTTTAAAAAGACAAGATTTTTTAAAATATTTTTATATCAAACCGTAAGCTCTAGTGTGAATGGTTAATGAAATCAACCTCGCCCCAATCCTCTTCTTGTCCTTGTCCTGTCCAGAACAACACAACTACACAAGGCATGTAATGATTTGAGGACAGGTAAAATCCCGTTATACATTGGCAGGTGAGTCAGGAACTATCTAAGGACCACTTTTTTTTTTCGTTGATAAAATGCAATTATCATTTAATAAAGTTAAAAGATAATACATCAAATATCTACAATTACAGTAGAACATGATTGCAGAGAGCTAATAAGGAAATTTCCTACCGTCAATACCCTACCTACCTGACCATGTTGAAAAGAGCGCAAGAGGATGGTTATATCTCCATACAAAACATTGTGAGGTTTCTCTAAATCCAAAAACGGAGGAATGATGAGTTTTTTGTAACAAAAGATTCTGAGATATCTATCATCATGATCCAAAAAAAAAGAGGAATTTGCAATCCAAAGTAGATCTCCGATCCCCTAAGGCATTGTAAGGAAACAAAGGGAAGTAAAGAGACTTTTCTCCATATAATAGATTGAATTGGTTGACCATGAAAACATATCCATGATTGACATACTGTGTGAGCGGTCTTTTTCCTTTTTCAAAGTAGGACAGTCCAACCATTAGAAGGAATGGTTTCCAGTATTTGACACTCCAATACTGCTGAAAAAGACCTTCGAGCAGGTGGGTCCTTGGATTTATAGGCGAATTCTATAACAGATGCAGCAAGTAGAATTTCTTTGATCACTTCAGAAGGTGATATACTTTGATTTTTCTTATGAATAAGTTGATTCCTTTTCATCCAGATGATAGAAAATAGCTTGATCAGCTTTACTATCTCATAAGAAAAACCCCGCTGATATAAGATGGGAAGGGTAGCTTTGATCCAATCTTTCATATGATTAAAAGATGAAAACTGAAACTGCACAGATAAGCAGTCATACCATACTGCCTTAGTAAAAAGGCAACTTAAAAACAAATGATCACGAGATTCTAATTCTGAACAACCAAAAGCATAGTTCCCATTGATGTTCAAATGATGAGCATTAAGTATATCAAAGGATGGAATCGCCTCATTAAAAACTTTCCAAATGAGCAAAATGTCTTTCATAAGTAATGACAGAGACCATAAAAATTTCCAAAAAGAGTCATTAGAAGAAGCTAAGTTTGATCTTGAGAGCAATTTGAAACCTCTTTTGAAGAATAAGCCCCTGTGAAGTTTAGTTTCCATAAAAGTTTATCATCTGTGACATTTAGAGGGAGAGGGATGCTGGTGATTAAATCAGCTGTTTGTCTAGGATATAAGGCTCTTACCAAAGGAACATTCCATCTGATTGGATGCCAAGAAGATGAAAGATGCACTAACAGGTCACTAACATCAATAACATTTACTTCCATTAGAGACCCAAACTGCATAGGCCAGATCCCACTTGCCATTGCAAATGATTACAGATAAGAGATGCACACTTATATATACCTTTCCACATCCAGAAAGAATTATAAGGCCGCTTAATCAAGCTAGAGCTATCAAGGTCAAATTTAGCTTCATTGTTTCTGCCAACAGTTCGCCTGATGTTGAATTAAGAATTCGCCAAATTTGTTTTGCAAGCAAGGAATCATTAACTTTTGATATAGGCCTCAGTTCCAAACCTCCTTCATTTGTTGGCCTGAAAATAAATTCCTTGTTTCTGAGATGAAACTTCTTTTGCATCACCATTAGTCCCCAAGAAAAAGTTAGTACATCTTGTATCAATTTGATTGCAAATATAATCAGGAAGCTTGATACAAGAGAGAATATGAAGGTTAACACCAGAAAGAACTGATTTAATCAAAGTAAGGTGGGAAGCTTGAGATAACAATTTTTCCTTCCAAGAAGAGGTTCTTTGATCAATAAAGTTGAGCACATGTGAATATACCTTTGTTTTACTCCTACTAGGGTCAATCCATGTGCTAAGGTATATTCCTAACCGGTACGTGAATCTTACCCCTAAGAACCTAGAGTAAGGTCCAGGGACCAATTATGCATAAAACCCTTAAGACTATTAAGAATATTCTAAAAAATATATATTTTAATCAAATTTTTTGATTAAAATAAATTTTATTATTAATTTACCCTTCACAATACTAAATGTATATTTTTTATTAAAATTGATATGAATAATTTAACAGTTTTTTTTTAGTTTCCTTAATTTTATTTTTTTTCAAATATATTTATTTAATGTTTTAATTATATTGGGCATAATTTTAATTAATTTAGTTAATGCAGATATAAAAAATTGATTAATCCTTTTAATAAATATATACAAAGTTAATATGTTTATAAATGTTTTAGTAAAAAAATTGTTCAAAAATTATAAATTATAAATTTAAATAATTTGCATAATCTCTCATCTACTCAGACTTATTCTATTTATGCTTTATGATAAAATAAAATATTTTTAAAAATGTTTTTAACCATTTAAAAGAAATCAAAATAAATAAGTTTTAATAATGGTGATGAAAAATAAAAATTATAAATTTTATAAGATAATCAAAATTAATAAATTTTACAATATATTAAAATATTTGAATTTGAATTTATTTCTATCATATTTTTGTTGTTGTATAACTGTTTTGATAAATATAAATGTTTAAATAATTATTATGTTAAATGGGGTATTTTTATTAAAGTCTAAATTTATAAGTTAAATCTAACGGTCAATTAACAGTTACATGAATAGAAATAAAATATTAAAAATATAAGAGAGGTTTATGTAACATGTATTTAAATTTTAAAAGAAATTTATATAGGTTTTCAAAATAAATGGGGGATTTATGTAAGTTAGGTAAAACAAAGGATATTTAATGTATTTTATTCAAAAAAAATAAGAGCATGACTGATAAAACTTTAAGGACTGCTCTGTAAGGAAACGAAACAAAAAGACTAAAACCGAAATTGAACACAAAGTATGAGGGCTAACAATATATTTTCTCAAAAAAATAGATTTAACAAAAATGGGTCGCGAGTTCTCTCGTCGTAGCTCCCTTGGCCGACAGCATACTGTTACTGGGGTACCGATGACTCTCAGCCGTTTGATCGTTCGGCCGTGCTCCGGTATTGTGGAAACTAAAGAAATGGAAAGAATTGGAAGGTTCCATAATGTAGTGTAATAGATGCTATGCTCCAGTTCCTGAGCTCGTTCAGGCTGTTTTGGCATTGGTAATTTCTTTTTTCTTTTCAAATTCCATCAGCATTAACAGAATTATCTCTTGTTGTTTTAACCTTTTAATTGGGCATCAATAACTATGGGTTTAGCTTCTAGACTTTGGCTTCTTGACGATTGCTGTACCAAATAGAGAAGGGGAAATTTTCTGGAGGGTTTTCTACTTTTCTTCACTGAATCGTTTGTTGAATATTAACAATTCTTCTATCGGTTGTAGGGAAGAAATTCTAGATCTTTATATAATCGTCGATATTCATATCTTCCTGTTACCAAATCTGATGATTTTGTGGTGCTGAATTAAGAAGCTTGGATACTTGCACAAATAATATTGACACGACAAATCATTTGGTGTTTAAGGGTAATTTGAAGTGTTGGATCATGCACATATCTGGCGCCATAGGACTCCTGTTTTTACTGTTTTAACCATTGGTGTAACAGCTTAATGATGATGTTATTACTTAAGTTTTGTTGGAGAATTGGAGTTGTTTTTTCTGTTAATCTGACACCTGCATGCATACAATTTTGTTTATCTATTACAGCCGGAGCTATCGCAGGTGTCATCACTGGTGCTTCAGCTGGTAGTGTACTTGACAAAAAATGGTGATTTTACTGCAAAGTGAATTGATAAATCAGGGAATATCAGCTTCTGGTTGTCAAAAATGGCATGAATTGAAGCTGCAAAATAGATGGAAGAGAAATTCTCCTCCCATCATCTAAGCAATGTTGATGCTTATTCGGCAAAAAGCCTTCCCCATAAATTCCAATCGCCCTTCAGCATTATTGAGATCCATATCCTTTTCGCAGCCG